>BSBN01001281.1:25235000-26486886 GCA_027924645.1 Cunninghamia lanceolata | reverse complement strand
AAAAGACGTCATCATATTCCTCATCAGGAATCTCCTACCGTTTTCTCTTGTTATCTACTATGATGGCCACCCCTTTCTTCTTCTGTATATTTATTTGTTCATTTACCCATGATTGGGTTAGTTGCAACACCCCACCTATAAACTAATCTAATGAAATGTCTTCAGGTTGTGTTAGGTCAGGGGCTGAGATGGTGTCATTATACATGTTATTATCCTCATATTCATTTGACATAATCTTGCCATCATCTTTCTTTAACTGTGCAAGCACTGAAATACAGTCAAATGTCCTTACCTGATTTAGGGTGAGCCTTTGATATTTTCTTCTTCTTACCTCGGTCTCATCCTCACAATCAGTCCAAAAATCCTCTAACTACTTCTGATGTATGGGCTTCCCCATTATCTTATGCATTCTACCATAGGGGTCATATGATCTGGCCAATGGACATGGCTATCGGTTCATCAAGTTTAGATCCCCTATGACCTTCTTTATGCTTTCTGAATCAAGGTACATGTACCACCCTATAGTTATTGGAAACAATACTGGAGGTATTTTCTTATTTTCTTTGTATGCATCCAGTATAGTAGATATCTATCTTAAAAACTGCATTAGGACTACCCCATCAGTAGGGTACCTGAGTAACATGAGTGGCTGTCCTTCAAAACCCTCTATTCTGATGTAGGAAAATCTGGCAAATTGGATGAACTAGGCAACATGCTTGTATATAACTTCTTGAGCTTCCATGATCAATCTTTTGGTTCTATCCTCCTCCATTTTTCTAACCAGATGCATGGAAAATGCATCATTCACCAATTTGTATTTAAGGAGATAGTCTTTTCTTTGTAACTAAGGATAATGATCCCATATATGGCATCATCTAAACTGTCACCAATCTTTCCAATTGTGGTTAGTGCATCAAATGTCCCCTTGTAAGCACATGAATAAACAACATATGAAGTCATGTGAAATGAACACTCTAGGCCTCCTAGGTTCATTAATTGTTCATCTAAGGCATCAATGATGATCTTAGCCCATAATGGATTTTTATTTTTATAGAGACACATTAGGATGATTCCATACATCTAATTCTTAAAACTCCTAGCATTAGGTTGGCCTGTCATCCTGTTGAGTAGGGCAATCATATACTAATATTCATCATCAAAGTCAAATTTGTACAAATACACTGGTAATTTGGTAGAGGCAGTATAAGTGTTGTTCTTAGATCTCCACTGTTATATCCTCTCTCTTGCAGTCTTTTTATTATTTTCATATTCAATTTCTAGTTTGTGCAGATCCATATTGACTACCTTCTTTCCAACTAGGAGATTGAAAGTAGATGTGATCCCTTTAATTGACAGATCTGCATAGACCCTTCCATGTTTCTCCACTCGCCTTGTCTAAGGATTGTAATTTCTGGTGCATTCAATTACTAGCTTAGAGGTTTCCATGGCATATGGAAATCCAGCTGCATGCCACATTCCTGATACAAATATGTTCTCTAGTAGGGTATTATCTTTGTCATCACTCATCTTGGATGACCATGCTACTAAATCCATTTCCCCCTGGTGAGTGTCATCAATGACACCATACTTGAATTGTACTCCTTCAAGTCTAACATACATGGGTTTAAGAAATTCCACTCCAAATTTGTTTCTCCTGTGGTCTGCCATGGATTCCTGCAATAAACATGATTGTTCTTACTATAATATCCACATCCATTCATATACACTTACATCTATGGCATCATGCATATTAAGCCTTTTAATATTCATTACTTCATCATGATATGCCTACCTACAAAATCAAACCAACAGAAAATTCATACTACCTGGATATGTAGAAAATAACAACAGACAGTTTTTTAAATTACTTACCTGATAACACTTATCTTCTAGATTAAGATGATGATTACAGAAAAGGGGTCTCGAATGATGATAATCATGTGTTCTATTTTTCTTCAAGCTGTTATCCATCCGCAAGTAGCTCGTATAAGTGTTTGACTTTCTGCTCTATAAATTTCTTGTTTCTTCGCAAGGTAAATGAAAAATGACTTTGCAAATTTACCTTTAAATGCATTAGTAGGGCAAATTAGAGCAAAACTAGGTTAAATTGATTAAAATGATTGATCTTCTTCCATGAATCTATGGACACTGCTAGGTGTTTAAATCATGTTCACAATTTGTGGGAATCCACCTACTGCATTTATGTGCATTTAATGTCATGGGGCAAGATGAGGGGGGTGATCTTCACAAGATTGGGAGATATTCATAATATGACCCCCTCTATGTAATATGACCCTCTACTTTTGAGCAGTAAAACTAATGTCAATGAATCAGGTGATGTTGAGAATATCAGGTCATGATTTTAAGATCAGGGGATATTCAAAATGTGACCCCTCAAAACTAAAGTGACCCCCTTTCGAAAGATCGGGATAATGTCACCGTTAGGGTGATTTTGTTTGTTCATCATGGTTGGATGATGTCATTGGCATATTGGCACTGGGGTGATATTTTGTGATAGGGTGATATTTGAAAGATCAGATCATATTTGAAAGATCAGGTGATATTCGAAAGATGACCCCCGCAAAATATATGAAGACGTTTAACGGGCAAATACAGTTATCACCTAAAATTGATGTCCAGAGTTTGTGGACCAAATGATTATTGGGTGATAGAAATGCATCGAGGTGATCCTACTTAAGATGATTGATGTTAAGAAATATGACCCCCCCATGAATATCAAGTTTGACTAGGACTTTGACTTGTCATAACTTTCTCCCCTTAAGGAATTTTAGGGTGATCCAAGAGGCAAACCTGCATGGAATTTTATGTACTTTCCAAACATGAGGTTAATGATATGAAATACTAACTTTGATGAACTAACCTCATCATGATGACTTATCCATTTCCTTTATGCAGTGTCATCTGCATAACTTACTTTTACCAGACCGCCAAAAAGCAGGAAAACAACACAAGCCAAAGCAGCAAAAAGTTAGGTCCCTATTTTGTCAAGTCAAAATGGGGCGTGTTGTGTAACCACACAACAATTTTGTTTTGGCCTCCCATAGCATTGGAGACACATGATGTGTTCAGATTGGTAGGAAACTAGTTTTCGCTGGGCAGGAAATTCATGAAAATAATAATTTGGAAAGATCCTTGAGGTTCAGAGACAAATCCTTTTATAGGTATATTGTTGGATGCATTTTCAATAATTATGGTGAAATTTTCCTTGTTAGATTTTTCCTAGTTTTTGAGAAATTAAAATTTTTGGTTTAGTACTGGTGATTTGGCAAAAGTTTAAAATTTCACATTCCATGAAGTTTGAGGTAAAACAGTTTGGTGGAGGTCTTAGGAATGCTAATACACTTATCCCTGTCTATTCTTGTGAACTTTGGTTTTGTGTTTGAGTGTTTGTTTCTGTAGGAGGGGTGTGTTATCTATACCAATTTTGAGTGCCTAAGCATTCTTGATTCAAGAATCACTTTGTGCCTAACTACACTTCATGCCTAGCTAGATTCTCACTCATTCACTTAGATTATAGGTTTTTCTACACCCAACATGAAGTAAGCATTTTTGTTACAACTCTATGCATGACTATTTATGCACCATTCAATGAACAACACCTATGCATCCTTGTATAGCTCTAGTCACATTTTCTAGCTTTGCACATGGATGCATGTTATTATAAACCATAAATATTTGAAACTTAGTACCATACAAGTTCAACACCTATCACACTCTCATCCACATGAAAATTATGCCATACATTTTTAACATCTATTAGCTTATTGTTTGAGGCCTGGATGATGACCATATGTATATAGCTATCTTTTACTAGTTATAGGTAGAGAAGTTCATACCAACAAATTATTGCATACATAGTATTGTACAAATCTTCTTTCATTCAATTTAATCACCTTGCAAATTCTTTTGATTTTATTGAATATAATGCATAGACATAACAATTTAAAGCCTCTTATGTGTGTTATGCAAATTCTATAGGCTATTTATTTAATCTATAGGTTTGTCCTCTGATTCTCTTAGGGGTTCAAATCATTGGTATTAGAGCTATAATTTTTTTCAATATTTTCACACACCTATTCAAATGCACTCACAACAACAACAAAAGGATCATGACCTTGGTTCAACATCTAAGTAGTCTTTAAAACACCAAGAGAAAATAACAATGGTAGATAAATGTGTACCTATATTTAGTGAATACAATCTAATAAATGTAATTCTAGGATCTCTTCAAACAATTTCATAATTTCATTACTCAACTTGGACTAGTGCTAATGTATCTTGGATAATTATCTACAACACACCATCAAAATCTTTTTAGAGTGCAAGTCAACCTTAAAATTCTAGTAATCAAGTGAAAAATAGATGGTATATAACTAGATAAATGGATTTGTTAGCTCAAGTAATACTTTGTCATTACTAAATTTAGTGATGTTGAGAAGATTTTATTTGCAACACTAAAGTTTTTAGTCATATTATATCACTAGTGGCAAGTATATAATGCATAGAAAGACAAAGAGTGTGATCACATTAGAACTTGGAATGACTTTTTTAATTCTTTGTAAGATAAATATTAGCCACTCAGACATTATGTGGGTGAATATGTAAAGTTTCAACAACTATGTTTGTCTAGATATTAGATCGTGAGTCACACACTGATGCATTCCATGACTAGTTTGTATGGTTATTTTACAAAATTCTAGGGTATCTATGAGTTCTCAAATATATCAATGAGCTCTTGCCTCTTATTCACACTAATATAAAATTCATTATGTTAGATACTTTGGGTCAAGCATTTTGCAATGTGTCAAAAATTTAACCAAATACAAAAATGGAGCAACAATAGATGTCTCCATGAAAATATGAACCTACAAAATAAAAATTCCATTCATACAAACTACATTAGAATGTTCCTACACAAAATCTGTGGTTGAACTCTTAACTATAATCACAAAACCCTTAGTATCCCAAGATGTCTACACCAAATAGGGACAAAGAGAAATGACTGAAAAGTTTGCAATGGTGTAACTATCATCACTCTCACTCACATAGTGATTCCAAATACCTTGAAAAAATAAACCCTAATTACACAAGAAACACCAAATCCTATTGAAGATTATGAGACTAACCAAGAGGTTTAGTTCCTCAACACAAGTAACCATGCTGACACCTTCAAAGAGTTAGAATTACTTTTCCACAAGAAGTGCAAGGTCAATGGTAAGTTTGCACATGTCATGAGTGGAATGGTAAGTAAAATTTATTTTCCATTGTCTATTTGGATGATATTCTTGTCTTTAGTAAGAGCTAGGATGAACATGTGAAACATGTTGCACAAGTATTAGATACACTATGCCAACAAAAATTGCAATATAACCTCAACAAATTCACTTTTGACACCATACAGATTGAGTATCTTAGTTATGTTATCAACCACTCTCATATTCATGTTGAATATTCATAGTATCCACAAACAAAAGCCTACAATGTTCATAGATATTTCAACAACACATGCAATAGGTTAGATGACATTCATTGTTTATGAATACACATAATAGGGTGAATGTCATTATGGATTAATTACACAAATGAGTAATTGACTAAAAAAAAAAAAATTCATTCAAACATTATTATATATATTATAGCAAGGATACATCAAAACACTAAAATGTTACCAGTCACCCAAGTTCTTTACCCTATCCAAGTTCTAGAATATCCACCTTCTTCCTTCCTTCCTTCCTTTATCTTATGCATCCTTTCTTTAAGAGAAAACCTCTATTTCTAAACCCATGCCAATGGAAGAGAAGAGTTCCATGTGAGGTATTCATGGTGGAGACAACTTGTGAATAGAGTAAAACTAAAAAAAATTCAAGCAAAATAAAAACCAAATGGTTGACAAAAGTGGCCATTTGACTTTGAAAGCTAACTCATTAATGAGCTAATTAATGCATGTCCTTTAAAACTTAAAAAACCTCCATGAAAACACTTAGACTAGCCTATTAATAGGCAGTCCTTACCTTTAATTTTGTCTCCACCTCAAGGTGGGTAAATACAATAGTCCTTAGCATTTAAAACAAGATCTATTTGAATACAAGCTTAGGAAATGGGTTAATGTGGATAGGGATCATTGATTCATTTTCACATTAACTCATTTTTATTATAGATTTTAACTTTTAAAACATAGTTAATATCTAGAATCTTGATCATTGCATGCAAAAAACTTGTATATAGTTTAATTAAATTTTATAGATTCATTCCTAAAATACCATTAAGAGTTTAAAAATACCAATACTTACACAATATATTCCTATATATATTACACACACATATTCAACTACAAGCTATAAATCTCATGCCAAAATCATAAAAGAGACTAAACTAGATCTAGAATCAGAAAACTACCCACATAAATTAGATGAACAAAATAGACCAAACAAGATGACATCAAAGCACAAGAATACGACTAAATTCAAAGACACAAAAAGGAAGTAGTTAACCTATGATTTTGGGGTAAACAAAAATAGGCCAATCAATATCTTTCACCCTACCAAATGCCCTTCCTTTGACAATTATATGCATGTGGCTAAGGTGTTGCTACCAAAAAAGCCAAGAATTCCTTGTAAGAAAATGATCAAGTTAATGAAAAATGATTAACTAAATCAAAACCAAACCTATAGTTGTTTCTCTTTCTATCAAATGGTCCTTGCATAGCTATCATAATTTGAATGTCAAAAAATGCAATTTTACCAATTAAAATCAATTCATTAAATTAAATGAAGTGTAATCAAGTAGGCTAGGGGAGGCCCATGACATCCTGTCCCCCTAAAATAGTATTGTCCTTAGTACTACAAATAATGTTTTTAATGTTTAAATACAAATTTTTTAATGACATTTTATTGTTTGAATAATTCAAGAAAATTCTTCTCCATATGCTCTTGGTTTTCTCAAGTGGCACTATTGGGATTCCTATGTTATCATTGGATTAGTACTTTCTCAACATATGGTACCTTTTTATAGGTTAATGTTGCATTAGATTAGTAGCCAACTTTGTCCTTCCTTAACCTATAGATTCTACCAATCTAATGCATGAGATAAATTGGGAATATATCTACATAATGATGCAACATAAAAAACATCGGGGATTCATCCCAAAGAAGTTGGCAATGCTAGGAAATATGCCACATGATTAACCACTTCAAGGATTTTGAATGATCCAACAAACTAGGGAGCTATCTTTTCTAATTTTCCAAATTTTATGAAACTTTTCAGAGGTCTAACCCACAAACTTACATTGTCCCCTACTAAAAACTGTGAGATGTCCTTTTTAAATTTGTCTAACTTTTATTCCTATCTAAAGCTTCCTTCAATTTTTTCCTTATTATCTAAATTTAAACATTGTATTCTTGAAGTACCTCTAGCCCAATAGTGACTCTATTTTCTAGATTTCTCTAGCCAAGTGGGGTTTTGCATTTTATATCATACACCACTTCAAAGGGTGCCATTTTTATTAAAGAATGATATGAATTATTATAGGGAAACTTAATCAAATAGAGTTAATCTTCCCAATTAGTGGGTTGATCCATAGTATACATGTGAAACATATACTCCAATACCTAGTTTACTCTTTCTATTTGGAAAGTTTAACTTGGTCCCAATTCTATCATTAGTGTAGTCCAAAATTGTGATGTAAATAATATATCTAGGTTTGAGATTATTATGTTTAGACCTCCATGTAATCTTACTATTTATTTGATAAATTTAGATGCTATAGTAGCAATATCATCATGTATGTTCCCTACAGTGAAGTGGGGTGCCTTGGTTAATTTGTCAACTATCACCAAAATTGTATCATGCTTATATTTACTTTTGGGTAATCCTACAATGAAATCCATGCTAATAATCAACCATTTATGTCTTGGAATGTTATAGAGAATAAAGTAGACCACCCAGATGCCCATGTTCTAACTTTTGTCTTTGACATTGTAGGAATCTAGCTACAAATTGGGCTACATCAAACTTCAATTTTGGCCAAAAAAGTGTTATTTCAGGCCTTGTAACATTTTGGATAACACTATTGAGCTGAATAAGAAGATTTTTGAGACTTATACACAATTATATACCATAAATTTTTAGTTTCCAGAACATAAATATGCACTAGAAATCTCATTAATCCACTAGTGTTAGAAGAAAACCCTAATTTTTCCAACTTCTCAACTAGAGTATTGTAGGATTTTTTATAAAAGGAATCCATATTCTATTATTCTACTATTTCACCAATTAAATCTAAATGTAAACTAGTTATTTTGGTCATGTGACAATGTCTACTTAATGCATGAACCACACAATTTTCTTTTCCTTTGACATACAAAATATCAAGATCAAAATCACAAAGTAATTCTATCTATCTTCACTAGTGAAAATTTAGTTTATCATCACTAAATATGTAAAACAAACTTCAATGATTTGTTTCCAATTTAAATCTTTATCCCAAAAGATAATTCTTCCATAATTCAGAGTGTGCACAATGACAACCAACTCTAAATCATGGGTGGAATAATTTCTTTCATGGTCCTCAAGTTTCATGACTTATAAGCCACAACTTGACCATATTGTGTTAGTATCCCCCCAATCCCTTAGAGAAGGAATCTATACACACTGTGAATTGCCCATTAAGATTTTGGATTATAAGTAAGGGAGCATTCTATTGCAAGTATGTGTTATCTGGTGTTGTCATTAATGTTAACATATATGTGATATCATTAGTGTCAGCTATGCTCTTGTTTTCATGCTTGTTTTTGATAAGTTAGTTGCTTTGTATTATCTTATATAAGTGTTGAAGATGATGATAAGATGCTCCTAATATTAAGTTTCCAAGTGCTTTTGAGAAAATTTGCTCTCGAAGTGGAAATAGTTTGTTGCAGAGTATTCTAGCTTGTAGGATAACTATATGAGTTTTGCTCCACATTTCCTCTGTGTTGATGACTGGAATATGAGATTTGGATATAATTTAAAGAAGTGTTTGAAGATACTAAATCCTAAATTTGGTGGTCCAGATCACTGTCCAACAAAAGTTCCATTCACCGGTTTGAAGATTGTGCCTGGTAGTGTTTATAGTATGACAGAGATAAAGTATATTGCTCTACATTTCTCCACAGTTTGGTTGTTGGTCTTGTAGTTCTGGATATTTGTTTCTAAGGTCCTCAATCATCTTAATTCCAAATCATTTGTGATCTAGTGCTCTAGAAGGCATGTTTCTTATTAGCAGAGTCAGATAGAGATTGTTGTGAGTAGACTGTGATTTGTTTTCAAAAGATGATTGTAATCTTCAAGTGAGATCTTCTATAGTTGGACCTATTGGTCTCTAGATGATTCAATGACATTTCTAGAATGTTGTGAAGGCATGTAATTGATCCACAATCTATAATGAAGTTCTTAGAAGCATGTGACTAAGTGTTCTTGATGTTGTGAACTTGTTCTAGCTGACCTGGTTAATCATAATTGTTGCGGAGATGATTCATGAACTGTAGAAGTGTGTCCAAGTGTGTGAAGATGTATTTGGGTCCAAGATAAGTTGTGATGTGTTCATCCTTCATTCTTTTCCTTTTCAAGTTTTTTTAGGTCTAGTCCTATTTTGAAAATTTGTATGTATGCTGACCTTAGAGAAAGTTCCAATGGTTGAAGATTGTAATGCCGACCTTGATATACATTCCAAGGTTGATGATAGGTATAAATACATGTAATAAAGTCATGAAAGAGAAGATGCAAAGATAAAGTGTGTGATTGGAAAGGTAGAGTAGGAGAGATATATTGCGCTTCAATGGAGCTGAACTCAAGCATGTTGTAGATGCTAATATATCAGTTCAACCCTTGGCAATGAGCCACCCACCGGCAGTGAGCCACCCTATTTGCAGTGAGCCCCTCTTGCAGTGAGCATTGATTTTGGGCAATGAGCCCTCTTGTCAATGAGTATCTTTGATATTTAGTATTGTTACTACATTATATTGTGAGCTAACACACACCGTGGTTTTTCCCTTTCTAAGGGTTTTCCATGTAAAAAACTAGTGTTCATGTGTGCATAGTGTAGATGTGTTTAAGTATTGTTTCTGCCTTTCAAGTTTAATGTTCATAACAGACTAAGTGATTAATGCAAGTGAATGTGATTTTGAATTTGGTTAAGGTTAAAGTTTTTGATACAACTGATTCACCCCCTCTTACTTGTCATGTGTGTTCAACAATTGGTATCAGAGAAAGGTTCCTTGTAAGAAGCCTAATAACTTGAGGAAGATTTGGGATGACACACAAGAAAGACACACCTCAGTTTGATGGAATTGACTATGAATATAGGAAGGTACACATGGAAATTTATCTTATTTCTATAAGTTACAGTGTCTAGATGATAGTCAGAAGTAAATATGAAATACCTAAAGATGGTCTAGAGACTGAAGAAGAAATCAAGGAGTTTGAGTTGAATCACAAAGCTAAAAATGCTTTATTGAATGCTTTATCAAATCTTGAAATGGCAAAAGTTGTAGATCTTGTAACTACTCATGAAATTTGAGAGAAACTAAAGAATGTTTATGAAGGTGATGCATCTTTCAGGAAAGCTAAGTTGCAGAATTTAAAGACCACATATGAAACCATGCAAATGTATGAAGATGATAACATTACAAATTACATACAAAATATTGATGAAGTTGTCAGCAGCATCAAGGCCCTTGGTGGAAAATTAGAAGATGAAGATGTTATTGATAAAATACTCAGAACTCTTCCAAAGTCCTATAGTCACAAGGTATCTACCATTGAAGAATTGCTTGAGTTAGGTAAACTTACAAAAGATCAATTGCTTGGTAAACTAACTACCTTTGAAATAAGGGAATTTGGTACTACTGATGGCCATGTGAAAACTAAGACTACCTTCAAGGCCAAGGAAGAAAAGACTTCTAGATTAGAGGAGTATGTTGTGGAATTAGATGAAGAAGATTTTGCAGAACGTGAGGCAAAATTTGCAAGCAAAATAAAAAGAGGCAGCAGAGGAAAGTTCAAAGGTAAATTACTCTTCAAATGTTTCAATTATGGAAAAATTAGTCACTATGCTTCAAGATGTCTTGACAGAGCTTTTAAATTCAATTAAAGTAAAGATGCTAAGAAAGAGTTACTATGTTAGAGATGATGATGGGGTAACTGATAATGAATCTAATTCTGATGATGGCAATAGTAGTGAATGCTTGTTTATTGCACTTAGAGAAGAACCTATTTCTTCTAACCTTGCTAGCTATGTGAAGGATGGAAGTTCAGGAGAGTTGTCTACATTTCATGCTAAAAAAGATGAATGGATCATTGAAAGTGGATGTTCAAACCACATGACTAGAGACAAAAATAAGTTTGTCAAGTTTGAAAAGTATGATGGAGGACTGGTTAGATTTGTTGATGATGCAGCTAGTAAGATTTGTGGAAAAGGATCAATTACTTTTGATGGAAAGCATAATATAGATGATGTTCTTTATGTCAAGGGATTTTGGAGCATAACCTTCTAAGTGTTGGAAAAATGTGTAAAAAGGATATAATCTTGTGTTTAATGACAAAGGATGTGAGATAATAAAAAGCTTCAGAACTATAATTGTTGGTGATAAAAAGACTCATGGAAATGTCTATCACTTGAAAGGTACTAACAACTATTATTTGTTGGCTAAGATAGATGAAAGTTGGCTATGACATAGGAGAATGGGTCACATCAACTTTGATAATTTGGTGAAAATAAGTATTGCTCAGATTGTAAGAGATCTACCTAAGATTGTGAATCCTACCAATGTTACATGTAAAGATTATCAATTGGGGAAGATGACAAAGACTACATTCAAAAGCAAAGAACAATTCTCTATCAGTCTACTAGAATTGGTGCATACAAACCTTTGTGGTCCTACAAGAGTAAGAAGTCTACAAGGTGACAAGTATTTCATGCTTCTTATTGATGATTATACAAGAATGACTTGGGTTACTTTCCTTAGAGAAAAATTAGAAGCCCTAGACAAGTTCAAAACTTTCAAAGCTATTGTTGAAAATGAATTGGATTTAAAAATCAAGTGCTTAAGATCTAATAGAGGAGGTGAATTTACTTCAAATGAGTTCAATGCTTTCTATGAAGAACATGGAATAAATAGACATTTATCTGCCCCCTGGACTCCTCGGCAAAATGGAGTGGTTGAAAGCAAGAATAGAACTGTTCAAGAAGCCGCTAGAACAATTATCAAGGAAGCAGACCTATCGAAAGTGTACTGGAAAGAAGCAATACACATTGTTATTCATATTCAGAACAGAGTGTAGGTCAAAGCAAAAGAGACCAAGACACATTTTGAATTGTGGTATGGTAAGACTCCTACAATCAAATATTTTAAAGTTTTTGGAAGCAAATGTCATATCAGAAGAGATGAAGAATTATGGAAATTTTATGCTAGATGTGATGAAGGCATATTCCTAGATTACTCAACCAAGAGCAAGGCTTACCAGTTCTATAACAAAAGACTGAAAAAGATCATTGAAAGTGCAAATGTGAAGGTAGATGAAGATCTTTAATTGGATGGATATGAATTAGATGAACCTATTGTCACAGAGAAGGTAGAAAAAGGCAAAGAAAAAGAAGTTTAGACTAAAATACAAGTTACTCCTAAAGAAGAAGAAGTTCTAGAAGATGCTCCTAATAGAATTCTAAAGACCCCCAAGTATGTGCAAAGAGATCATTCTAAAGATCAAATTATTAGTGACAAAAATAAAGGAGTATTAACAAGAAGAAGAGTTATAGAGGAACAAGTAAATCTCTACTTATTTTCAAAGGTGGAACCTAAGATAGTAAATGAAGCTTGTAATGATGACCATTGGGTCAAGACAATGGAAGAAGAATTAATGTAGATTCAAAGAATAAGACTTGGGAACTTGTCCCTAGACCTACAAACAAGAATGTGATTGGAACAAAATGGGTTTTCCGGAAATAACTAAATGAGGTTGGAGAATTTGTGAGGAACAAGGAAAGGCTTGTTTACAAAGGCTACTCACAAGTGGAAGGGATAGACTATGAGGAGAATTTTGCTCTAGTGGCTAGATTGGAAGCAATCAGGCTACTTTTTGATTTTCTAGCACATAAAGATTTCAAGATATATCAGATGTATGTGAGATCTGCCTTTCTGAATGGTGAGTTAGAAGAAGTCTACAATGAGAAACTAGATAGATTTCAATTATCAAACCAACCAGATATGGTATGCAGGTTGAAAAAGGCTATGTATGGATTAAAGAAAGCTCCTAGAGCGTGGTATGCAAGACTAGACAAGTATTTGTTGCAATAAGGTTTTAGTAAAGGGTCCGCAGATAGCAATTTGTATATCAAGGCAAGTAGGGATCAAATCCTGATTGTTGAAGTCTATGTGGATGATAATATATTCGGTGGAAATGAAGGAATATGTAAGAATTTTGTAGATGAGATGCAAAAGGAGTTTGAAATGTCTATGTGTGGTGAGATGAATTTCTTTCTTGGACTGCAAATCAATCAGACTGATGAAGGTATTTTCATTTCTCAATCAAAGTATGTTAGAGAATTGTTGAAGAAGTTTGGAATGGAAGATTCCAAACTGGTGAGCAGTCCTATGATTACTGGATGTAGGTTGAGAAAAAATGATGAATCTCCTAAGGCTAATCAGAGAAAGTACATGTCAATGATTGAAGGACTACTTTATCTAACTGCCACCAGACCATATATCATGCATGCAATTTGTCTTGTGGCTAGACTTCAATCAGATCCTAGAGAATCACATGTTGTGGCAGTGAAAAAGATTTTCAGGTACTTGAAAGGTACTCTGGATCATGGTCTATGGTATCCAAAGACTAATGAATTCTCCCTAGGTGCCTATACAGATGTAGATTGGGCTAGTTGTGTTGATGAAAGGAAAAGCACAAGTGGAGGTGTATTCTTCCTTGGAGATAGGGCAGTGTCCTGGCATAGAAAGAAACAACAATCATTCCCCTTGTCTAATACAGAGGTAGAATATATTGCTACAGTAGCATGCTACACTCAGGTGTTGTGGATGAAACAAACCTTAAAGGATATCAAAGTTGAGTATGAGGAGCCAATCCCTATTCTTTGTGATAACACAAGTGCCATAAACATTTCAAAGAATCTAGTGATGCATTCAAAGACAAAACACATTTCAATTAAGTATCACTTTTTGAGAGAGAAAGTTGTAGAGAATGTAGTAAAACTTGAGTATGTGCCTACAAAGGATCAATTTGCTAATATATTCACCAAGGCTCTCCTAAAGGACACTTTTAAGTATCTCTGGGAAAAGTTAGGGGTTATTGCCCCTCCTTCATTGAGCTAGGTGCATAAGAAGATGCATCAGTCCAGTGTGCCTCAAAGAATATTTCCTTCTAGACTGATTTAGGGGGTTACCCTTTAGGGGGAGTAGGTAGTGATCCATGATGATTGTTGCAGTCAGGGGGAGTAAAGAGTGATTCCAATTTGATTAGAGCAGAAGTATGCAAGTATGTGTAGTTGAGGCGATATGATGCCCTTTTCCATTGATGTCAAAGGGCGACAGAAATCATGTGAAAAACTTAGGGGGAAAAAGAGTTCAAATATGTAAATAGAAAGGGGGAGATGGTGATTAATGTAGATTCTTGTCTTGATTATTTTTCACATCATATGTTGCCATCAATGACAAAGGGGGAGATTCTTGCAAGTATGTGCTAACGGGTGTTGTCATTGATGTCAACATATCTATGTTGTCATTATTGTGGACTATGCTCTTGTTTTGATGTTTGTCTGTGATAATTTAGTTGCTTTGTATTGTCTTATATAAGTATTGAAGATGATGAGAAGATGTTCCTAATATTAAGTTTCCAAGTGCTTTTGAGAAAATTTGCTCTCCAAGTGGAAACAATGTGTTGCAGAGTATTCTGGCTTGTAGGATAACTATCTAAGTTTTGCACCACATTTCCTTTGTGTTGATGACCAGATTATGAGATTTGGATATAATTTAAAGAAGTGTTTAAAGATGCTAAATCCTAAATTTGGTGCTTCTGATCGTTGTGCAACAAAAGTTATGTTCACCAGTTTGAAGACTGTGCCTGGTAGTGTTTTCAGTATGATAGAGAGAAAGTATATTGTTCTGCATTTCTCCATAGTTTCGTTGTTGGTCTTGTGGTTCTAAATATGTATTTCTAAGGTCCTCATCCATCTTCATTCCAAAGTATTTGTGATATGGTGCTCTGGAAGGCATTTTTTTGATTAGCAAAGTTAGACAGAGATTGTGGTGAGTAGACTGTGATTTATTTTCAAAAGATGATTGTAATCTTCAAGTGAGATCTACTGTGGTTGGATCTATTGGTCTCCAGATGATTCAATGATTCTTCTATAATGTTGTGAAGGAATGTAATTGATTCTCAAGCTATAATGAAGTTCTTGGAAGCATGTGACCAAGTGTTCTTGATGTTGTACACTTGTTTGGTCATTGACCTGGTTAATCACAATTGTTGTGAAGATGATTCATGGATTATAGAAGCATGTCCAAGTGTGTGAAGATGTATTTGGGTCCAAGATAAGCTATGATGTGTTCATCCTTCATTATTTTCCTCCACAAGTTTGTTTAGGTCCAATCCTATTTTGAAATTTTTTATGTATGCTGACCTTGGAGAAAGTTCCAATAGTTGAAGATTGTAATGCCGACCTTGATGTACATTCCAAGGTTGATGATAGGTATAAATACATGTAATGAAGTCATGAAAGATAAGGTGTGTGTCAAGATGTGAAGATAAAGTGTGTGATTGAAAAGCCAGAGAAGGAGAGATATATTGTGCTTCAATGGAACTGAACTCAAGCATGTTATACATACTACTATATTAGTTCAACCCTTGGCAGTGAACCACCCTATTGGCAGTGAGCCCCTCTTACAATGAGCATTCCTTTTGGGTAGTGATCCCTCTTAGAAGTGAGACTCTTTGATATTTAGTATTGTTACTACATTATATTGTGAGCTAACACTCACCATGGTTTTTCCTTTTCTAAGGGTTTTCCACGTAAAAATCTAGTGTTCATGTGTGCATAGTGTAGATGTGTTTAAGTATTGTTTCTTCCTTTCAAGTTTAATCTTCATAATAGACTATGTGATTAATGCAAGTGAATGTGATTGTGAATTTGGTTAATTAAGGTTAAAATTTTTGATACAACTGATTCACACCCCCCCTCTTAGTTGTCTTGTGTGTTCAACACATTCATGAGAAGTTTCTTTAACTCAAGAAACATTACCTCACACCTTGGTGGCCATTCCAATTTCTTGTCCTTCCTCAGCAATGTAGTTATAGAGAAGTCAATCTTAGAAAAATTATTCATAAATTTATGATAATATCCCACCAAGCCCATGAAGCTTCTCACTTCATTAAAATTCCTTGGAACTAGTCATTGCATGATGGCTTGAATCCTTTTAGGATCAACTGCAAGACCCTTTGAGGAGGTCAAATGAGTCAAATGATAAATTTTCTTTTAGAAGAAGGAGAATTTAGACAAATTTCTATACAACTTATGTTTTCTTAGCCTTTACAACATGAATCTTAGATGTTATTCATGCTCCTCCCAATTTTTAGAATATAGTAAAACATGAATCTTAGATGGTCTTAATCAATCATAAAAGACATTGTTCATTAAGGTCATAAATGCTATTGTGGTATTGGTCAACCTAAAGGGTAGTATTGTGAACTCATAGTTCCTGTTTTGGGTGTAAAAAGGATGAGGGTTAATGTTTTCCTTTAGTTTGAATCATCCTTTTCACAAAACATTCCAAGGGATTTTCAACCGAGTGCCTCACCTATCAAGAGGAGAGTCAGCTATCAGATTTGAGTTACCATTTGATTTTCTACTGGGAAATTTAGATGTGATCACACAAGATTGCTAATTAATGCCTTTATGTCCTTAAAACCCTAATTTAAGAAAATAGTAATCAAATCTGTGAATTATGACAAATGCTACAAGAAATAGACAAAGGGCAGAGAATCTTAACCCACTATTTTTTGCAGTCAGAAAATAGGAAAAATTAGGAAAACGGTGATGGCACCCTAGTCCAATGCATAATTTTTTCCACACAATCCCAATCTCCTTCTGGCACTAATCTCTGCTATGTCTTCTATTTCCTGTGATCAAAAAATGGAGGACAAGGTTGATGGTGCCCTTGTCCCAAAAAGTTGAATAGTGTCCGCTTCTTTTTAGATCCAGAATCTTCAATGTCTACCTTCCTACTCTGTAACAACACTTTCTCTAGATCCGACACCTGTAACCTACAATCACAAGGAGTGTGGGAGGGGGTTGTGGTGTTTAGAGGCTTTCCTTGGTCAAGCCTTGGAGAGACATTAGTCTTTCGAACATCATTTTCAGAGATAGTGCATGCCCTTGGGAGGTAGAGGCAAAAACCAAATGATAATGATTGATAAAGCACAATAAATGATACCTTGATGATGAAGCTCTCATGGAAGGAATAAGCTCTTCAATGCCATGAGGAGAAGATGTAATCCAACCTACAAAAAAAACACAATAACAATGCTATGCTCTGCAACATAATGATAATGACAAGTATGCCAATAGTTCACAATTATAAAGCTTGCTAATGATCTTCTAGTGTGCAAATGATAACCTAAACATGCTTATATATGCAACTATCAAGATTCCTACCAAGAATTTTGTATTTGAAACTTATGAAGTTGGCCTGGAGACCAAATAATGGTCACAAAATTGACATTTCAAATTATGGTAGATCCAAAAGAGGGTTGGACTAGGGTGCTAGCACCCTTGTCCACCCCCTTGTCTTTGCTCAAGATTCAATGAAGTGCAGCCCCCTAGGTCCTATTTGCCACAAGACCCATGGGTTTTCTCATCGGGAGTTTGATTTAACATGCAAAATGCTCTAAATGCTAATCTAAAGACCCGAGAGCTAAACCTTTAGGAAAAAGCCCCCAAGGGTGCATTTTTTCAACATATCATTTAGCCCCCACTTTAATGTATGCATTAAATACAAGGCCAATACATGCATTGAAGTAGGTCCAAAAACACAGTAAACACACCAACCATGGAGAAGACATGCCAAACACATTGAAGATAATGAGAGGCATGCAAAACATGGAGAAGACAGTTACAGTCACACAAAACATGGAGAACACAACATTGAAGACATGAAGAGCACAGAAAATAGAATGAATGTAGTGATTATTTTCTTTTTGATTTTTCCATATGAGATACAAGATGCAAGTACAAGGAAAGTAAACAAACAAATCCCAAAAGGGTGTAGAGGAGCTCATTGCCACTGGTCTTGCACTTTTTGAGAACAAACACACCAAACAAAATCCCTAGGTGTAGAGGAGTTGTTCACCACTAGTCTTGCACCTTGAGAACAAACACACCAAACAAATCCCAAAGTGTAGAGGAGCTCATCGCCACCAATCTTGCACTTTGAGAACAAGCACGCCATACACAGACACACTGAAGACATAGAGGAAACACGATAGACAAGCAATGAAGTGTTCCTATTGCTAGGATCATCACAATCTCAGGCACATTACAGGAATGCACTGATGATTGGGCTTCACCACAACAACCACCAGAAACATGATTAAGGGTTGAGTTAGTCACAAAACTACTCCTCACCTCACGATGAGGACTTTTGAAAATGATAGGATAATGCAATCTGCTTTGAGAAATACACAATCCTTGCCTCGTGACGAGGGATTAAGATAAAAGAATATGCTTTATATCTTTCCTCTGCAGAGGGATTAAATGATTTGGTTGATTTTTATATTGTTCAAACATGCTTTACTATGATCTAGAGTAGACAACTTACCTTATATATGCCCCCACCTTAAGGTGGTTGATATCATGTACATATATCAAGAACACTAAGGTAGGAAGAAAACACACAAGAGAACATGAGCTCTCTTAAGGCCTATGCCCCTAGAGGTGACATGCACTTTACAATTGCTGAATGTTCCCACAAACACATCCCTGCAAGAAAAGTGTTAGTGTCTAAATAATCATGATAAACAACAATGCATATAATCAACTACATGAAAGATCCAAGCAAGGAGCAATAGTATTGTTAGCAAGATAAGATAACATCGGAATCAACATCAAGATAGAGAAATCATGGAGTGATTCCACTAGCCAAGCATCAGATAATTTGTTACAACCCCGTCATCATTTAGGAACTAAGTCCATTTTTTTATTGGTCTCAAAAGGGACACTAGGTCCGCATCAGTATAGATAGTTTTCATCATCTGCCCACTAGATGGAAACACTAGAGGAAGGTAAATAATAAATCAGAGAGGAAAACAAGTGTCTTAGGGATAGTCATGTAGGAGGGTACCCCCAATTCACCAACTGCAATGCTATGCCCGTAAGACAAAACACCCAATAATGAAATCAGAGGAGAGGAGATATAGAAGAATGATGATACAAATAGAAGATCACAACAGAGGTGGTCTCCTAGTATCCTTGACCTTACAAGAGAATTAAGGGTCATCCTAGGAGGCCTAACAACACATAGCACATCATGGGGGAAGCACAACACGAGAGATAAAGGGTTAGAGATACTTACCTGTAAAGAGGCCCATGCTAGAAATCATCATCGAGGAGGTCATGATCCTCGCAATCCTAAATTCTAGATGAAAGAGGTGTGTAAGGTACCAAAGCCCAATTGGTGTTCTTTTTTTCAACTTGTTCATCCTTAAGCTCTTCTTGATTTGTTTCAATGTTATGTTGAATGTTCTCTTGTTCATTTGCAATCCATTGGGCATAAGCTTGTCTTCTCCTCCTCCTGTATTTTGCTAGTCTATTTCTTCTTGTCTTGTTGCTTATCTTATCATGTTTTTCCATTGTTTACGCAGTAGAGGAGTAAGCACCATGTTCAAATCTCATTGGTCTAGGTGGGATATTTTCTTGTTGATGAAAGCCTCCCGATCCATTGAAGGATGATGGGGAAGGAACCTTAGCATAGATGCCATCTCTCCGTGGATGAGGTGGGTCATGAGACCTTTCCTTATCCACATTCCTTTTGTCAAAAATCTCCTCAAAGCCATAATAGTCTTGTTTAATGCTTGTTTCTTGTTCTTCTCTTATTGGATGCAAGGGAGACCTGGCCACTCGAGCTAATTGTTTTGCTTTATATTTTCTATATTCTATGAAAGTTCTATCTCTTCGTGGCTTAGGATCTATCTTAGGTTGCAGCCAAAAATAATTAAGAACAAAATTCTTGTCCTTAGCCGGAGGTTGATAGTCATTATGACAGATAGTACAGATCTCTCCACGCAAAGGAAATTTAATGCATTTATGAATAGTGGAAGGAACAACATTCATAGCTTTAAGTCAAGGATGTCCAAGTTTTACATGAAAGAGTTCAGATAAGGGAATTATATCAAATGATTTATCCATAGCTTTATCATAGACCAAAACTATTAGAGTTATCTTGCCAATCAGTTTCATGAAAGCTCCATTATGTGTTTTAATTCTCAAATCTGATGGTTCATAAGATTCTTGTGTCATTTCATGTTTAAGGAGGAAGTATTATGTGACCATATTTTTCATGCAATTAGGATCTATGAGTGTTCCATGCACAAGTTGTTCCATTATTTTTATTGTTATATAAAGAGGCCCTTCAGTATGTACCATTTCTTTGTCATGAGGTGTGAATGTTATTTCAAGCTCAGGGGCTCTTCTTTTCAAATGAGGCCTAGGAACAAACCTAGCATTATTAGTATGTTGAGAAGCCATTGGTAATTTTTCAAAGGAGTGTCAAATCAGATTTTCAAGATCTTCCAAAACTTATGCAACAACAAAATGCAAAAGTGATGTCGAATATGCTCTAAAATGCTTGATTTTTCAACTTTTCTCAATGCAAACAAATGAAAGAAGGGGTGTTGTAAATATTTTCAAGAGGGACATAAAATTATATTCATAAAAACAGTCCACTAATTCAAGAATGCCTTTCACAACATGCTTTTGAAGAAACTCTAGAAAGTCAATAAACCAAAACCTAGTGAAAATATGCGATTTTTCACCAAATCTTCATGCAAACAAATGAAAGAAGAGGTGTTGTGAATATTTTAAAGAGGGAAATAAAATTATATGCCTAAAAAAATTCCACTAATGAAATAATACATTTCACAACATGCTTTTAAAGCAACTCTAGAAAGTCGATAAGCCAAAACCTAGTGAAAATAGGCCAAAATATGCGATTTTTCACCAAATCTTAATGCAAAAGAGTGGGGCATCAGGTGTTGTAAGTAAAATGAAGATGGAAAGAAACTTATAATAGTAATAACATCCACATAATGCCAAAAAATCAATTACAACATGCCTATAGTGCCTCTCTAGACCAAACCTTAGTGCAAAGATAGCAAAAATATGCTGATTTTTCCAAAATTTGAATGCAAAGGCTCAAAATAAAGGGTGCTGTAAGGAAATTGAGAAGGGGAAGCATATTATAAGGCTCATAAAATCAAATTAGTGCAATAAAATCCCTTACAACATGCTTGGAGTGCAAATCTAACAAGATGATAGGCTCAAATCTAGTGAAAAATGCAAGTTTTCAAACCCTAGACATGAAATTTCAAAAGGAGGCCACTATAATGCAACACTAACATCAGATATCAGACCTAATGATTGTTTTAAAAAGGTAGTAAAATCTAATACAAGATTTTGACTACAACCCTAGTTCATGCAAAACTAGGTTTTCACAAAAAATGCAAGATTTCAAGCAAATTTTGACAAATCAAGCATGTAAAGGAAATGCAAATGAATTGTAAATGATGAATTTATGTATTTTGAATCAGATCTAATGTAAATGATATAAATTAATTTAAATTAGATGCCAATTAATTCAAATTTCACAAAAATGTAAGCTTAATATGCTAAATTTTGCAAGTTTTTCATTTTTTTGTAATTTTTCAAATGCAATATTGAAAATGATGAATTGAATGATGATGAATTTCACATCTGATGTAAAAATTAGAGAATTAAATAAATCCAATTTAATGAATGCAAACTATGTCCAAAATTAAACCCTAGAATGTAATTTTTTTTCAATCTTTCCAAATATATCAATTTTTTTGTTAATTTTCCAATGCGATAGAATGAATGAATACAAATTTGACAAACAACACTCAGAAAGGTGCCAAAAAATTCCAAACATGGGTTCCCCAAAATGTTTTGGGTGTAAAAAGGATGAGGGTTAATGTTTTCCTTTAGTTTGAATCCTCCTTTCCACAAAACATTCCAAGGGATTTTCAACAGAGTGCCTCACCTATCAAGAGAGTCAGCTATCAAATTTGAGTTGCCACTTGGTTTTCTGCTGTGAAATTTAGATGTGATCACACAAGTTTTCCAATTAATGCCTTTATGTCCTTAAAAACCTAATTTAAGAAAACAATAAACAAATCTATGAATTATGACAAATGCTACAGGAAATAGACAGAGGGCAGAGAATCTTAACTCACTATTTTTTGCAGTCTGAAAATGGGAAAAACTGGGACAATGATGATGGTGCCCTAGTCCAATGCACAACATTTTATGCATAGTCCCGATCGCCTTTCAACACTGATCTCTACTATGTCTTCTATTTCCCATGATCCAAAAATGGAGGACAAGGTTGATGGCACCCTTGTCCTGAAAAGTTGAACAGTATCTACATCTTTTTAGATCCAGAATCTTCAATATCTGCCTTCCTGCTCTGCAACACAACTTTCTCTAGATCTGACACCTATAACCTACAATCACAAGGAGTGTGGGAGGGGGTTGTGGTGTTTAGAGGCTTGCCTTGATCAAGCCCCAGAGAGACATTCAAGTCTTCTAAACACCGTTGTCAGAGAGAGTGCGTGCCCTTGGGAGGCAGAGGCAAAAACTAAATGATAATGATTGATAAAGCACAATAAATGATACCTTGATGATGAAGCTCTCATGGAACGAAGAAGCTCTTCAATTCCATGAGGAGAAGATGTAATCCAACCTACAAAAACAAACACAATAACAATGTTATGCTCTACAACACAATGATAATCACAAGTATGCTAATAGTTCACAATCATAAAGGTTGCTAATGATCTTCTAGTTTGCAAATGATAACCTAAACATGCTTATATATGCAACTATCAAGATTCCTACCAAGAATTTTGTATTTGAAACTTATGATGTCATCCTGGAGACCAAATAACGGTCACAAAACCAACATTTCAAATTAGGGCAGACCCAAAATAGGGCTAGACTATGGCGCTACTACCCTTGTCCACCCCCTGTCTTTGCTCAAGATTCAATGAAGTATAGCCCCCTAGGTCCTATTTGTCACAAGACCCATGGGTTTTTCTCATCGGGAGTCTAATTTAACATGCAAAATGCTCTAAATGCAAATCTAAAGATCTAGGAGCGAAACCTTTAGGAAAAAGCCCCCAAGGGTGCATTTTTCTAACATAACCATTCCCATACTTGGTTCTAAAGGTAGTTTAAGGAATGCCATCTTTATTTATTATCAATTGATGGTACCCAAATCTTAGATCAATTTTGGAAAGTTTGTTGCTCCCCTAATTTGATCGAATAAATCATCTATATAACCTTGTCAAGCATGTGATAGCCCAAACATAGATCTATATAGTGTTAGACATGCCAGGATGCTGAGAGGGGTAGGGGTAAATTAGTATCTAAAAAATTCTTCAAATTTAACAACTTCAACTTATTTAGAGTAGATCAAAACTTAAGGATCACAACATTAACATGAACATGAAAGATTAACACAATGCACACCAACACATAACACTAGATATACATGGAAAACCCTAGAAGGGAAAAACCACGGTGAGGATTAACTCACAATATATGAAGCTGAAATAATAACTTTGTTTTAGGGACTTTAACCCAAGGAAGCTGCTACTCCCTAAGTAACATTGATTTAGGGTCACTCCAAAGGAAGCTTCTACTCCCTGATGACTTTGTTTTAGGGGCACTACTCCCTAATTTGAGAACAAACTCAAAAATGATTACAGTATGACAATCTTTCAACTGTCTGAAAACTGCCTTAGAAGCTCACACATGATGATTGCACTTCTATCTCTTCACACTTTCCTTTGAAGATCTGATCAGTCAAGCACACTCTATACTTGATCATTGTTTCAAATAAGTCTTCAAGATGAATCCAGACAACATCAACAACATTTTCTCTTTCTCTCATAGTCCCATATCAATAATACATTTATTCTACTTTTCTCTGCTTGCAAACCTTATTTTTTAACTTATAATTATACCCTCTACATTCCATTAGATCTCCTATTTATACATGATATTACATTGATTACATAGCTTGTCGGCTAGATAAAATCTAATTAGGACCACACATTATACTAGTAGAAGACTCAAGCCTTACAGACCCCAACACTTTCTTAACTAGGTCCAAAACATCCTTCATAGATTCAAACATCAAGGAATTACCTCCGCACACTCCACTCATTCAAAAATAGGACAGCTTTAAGGAAAACTCATGAAAATTTGAAGAGTAATCACCACATCAACTAGAAAACCTTGTGATACAACATCCCCAAATGCTCCTTTTCCACTGCACATTAAAGAATTATGTCATACAGCTTCAATCATTAACTCTTAGAACTCTCTGTCATTTGGAACACACTACAACAAGCTATCAATTAAAAAATTAAGCTGCGGACCACCAGGAAGCTTGAAATAGGAAAGAGGCATGTAATTCACATTCAAGGATATGTCCAAAAAACTACAATGTCAATCATTCACTTCTAGAGGAATGTGGAGCATTCTAGTAGGTCTTCAACACTACTTCATTCTACCAAATAACATACTGGTACTTTATCAATCATAACTTTCACCACGGAAGGAATGATGGTCTAGAACTTTGGAAACAACACCTTTACTACCTTCTGAACATAGTTTGAGAACTACATAGCCATATTTGCAAGCGTGGTGGAATGTAGAGCATTCCATTCACCTTTCATCATCACATTATACTATTAGAGCATGAACTAGAGCTCAGTCACTTATATCTTTTACTATGGAGGAGAAAACACTCTAAAACTTAGGATTTAGCTCACTTAAATCATACTCAACTTAACTCTCGAACTGCAAGACCATATCTTCAAATTCAAAGGAATGTGGAGCATTCCATTATCATGCTTTCACAAAACCAACACTATCTTCAAACTGTCAGTAGAAAAACATCCTTCTAATGATCAAAATGCCATAAAACTTGGAACATACATAAGATAACACTATATGAAGCTATGTTCCAAATTGTGGAAGCTAAATAGAAAGAGAAAACACTTTGAAACAAGGACTATCACCTTCTCCCAGAGGCAAAGTCTTCTTTGCATCACCATATATAATTCAGGATTAGTAGGAATGAATATTCAACATGCTTCAAATCATCAACAACACAACTATTTCTCTTAGTGCATCTAATTCACATATTGATCATGTTTCAAACTCAACTCTTCTTTGATTCATTGGTAACACAACTGATTCTTCTAATTCATATTGATCATGATTCAAACTCAACTCTGCTTTGATTAGGGATGTAACATTGAGCTTTCTCTTTCTTAGGAACATGACATCCAAACATGAATAGTCTCTTACTCTCATGATAGTTGTAGTTAGGGTAAAATTGCAAATCAGGGCAAATGAATAAATAGCAATGATAAAAACCCTAGCAATGCATAATGAAGCACAAGACAACATGAAAATCAAAATAACAAATGTAAATGCAAACTGATCTCAATGCTATGCTTGATTTATCTCCATTACTCTTCTCCACCTCACATGAGCATGCAAGATTTTGAAGGATTATTGTTGGAGGAATGTTGGGTGCTCACTTTTGCAACATAACATTAAGATGAAGATGATAGAATGAAGGATGCAAAGGCTCTAATGATATTTCGACAGCATGTGGATACTTGAGGATCAATGCATTTTTAAAAATTTGGCAGAATAAGGGTACTTGAGGCTCAATGCATGCTAATGGCTTATGAGGGGGTTGATTTATAGAAAAGGCTTAGTTCAAATGGATGGTTGAGATTAAAAAGCTAAATGATTGATGTGGATGGCTAGGATTGATTAGTTATTCCCACTCTTCAAGGGAGTTGTAGTCATTTGACAAGTGGAGGGAGAATAGGGCTCATGTGTGCTTGTGTACATAAAAAGTACTACATATAAAAGATATTAAATAAAAGGTTGTAGTACCACTTATCTTTTTAAATGAAAGAGGAACACATGTCGGCTAAATGATAAGATAAATTAATTAAATAAATTAAATTTATTTAGTTAATTGGAAAGTCAGCTTATAATGAAATGTGAGAACTTAATTCAAATAAAATATTTGAATTAGTTGGGATATGAGTTGGATATTAATTAAATAAATAAAATTTATTTAATTAATTGGATAGTGGGATTAGGATATGATTGAGATATTAATTAAATAAATAAAATTTATTTAATTAATTGGAAAGTAGGATAAGGATGGGATTAAGATGGGGATTTTAATTAAATAAATAAAATTTATTTAATTAATTAGCTAATGGAATAAGTGGGGTTAAGAGTGGGATTTAGGACAAAATGCTACATGATGTCTAAGTGATGTTTTTGACAAGGTGTTGCTATACATGAACAAAGTTGGGACAAATTTGGGTGTCTACAATAGTGTTGACATCAATGTATGCAATGTTGACATCAATGACAACACATAATGTATTTTAGGCTTTGGGGCCTAATTCATATTTAGTAATTAAAACAAAATCACAATCAAGGGTTGGACCCCAACCCCTACAGAATTCAAACATTGAAGGTAGAATGACACTCTACACCATACAAAATACACAATAAACTCTAAACTTTGAGTAGAATGCAATCCAAACTTTGAAGTCCATTTTGCACTTACATCATACAAAATGCAAACAAAACTCTGAACTCTAACCCTTTAACAATTTATACTTTAGAGTTTGATATGCATTTTACACCTTGCAAAATGCAAAAAAGGCTTTGAACTTTGAAATTCTCATAGTTTAGACTATGAAACCCATATTATAATTCAAACTGTTAAGTTTGATTTGAAACTACAGCCTATAAAAAATTTTGCAAGATAAAAACTAGCAAGGTCCATTTTCATGTTCCATATGGCATAGCTTCCTTAGTTTTCATGCTAGGTGAAAACAAGTTGGACCAAACATTCAAGAACATATGGTCATTATATTAATTAGACAAGAACCTCCAAAAGGGACATGGTTTCCAAGAAATGAGGTTAAAACTATACTTTTTATTTAAGCCAAAATAATGGAATTAACAACATGATGTCAATATTGACAAAACATGGAAATCAAGCTACACCTATGAAACATAACAAAATGAGCATAAAAATAGATTCCATGTCATACAAGATATCTACTCAGAATAAAATGGTAACTGCAAGAATGTAGGTAAGTCACCACCCCCAAATTGGGTATTTTACCATGGGTTACAAATTTAATTATGTCTCCAAAACAAACTGAGCTAATGAATGACAAGGTCATGAATATATACATTTATCAAAAAATGATACAAAAAGTAACTACACTTGCCAAAACCATAAAGAATTTCTACATGCTTTCCATGCATATCCATTGATCTAGATAGCCTCAATGGTGGTACACTACCACCCAACCATGGGGAACCCTTAGGTTCACCCCTTTAAAGTGAGAGATGATTGATCTAGCAATCATACGTACACACAATATAATTATGGGGAAGATAGAAATCATTGTATGATGAAAATTATGAACATATATCATAACAATCAAGAAATTTACTGGCAACAACATCACACTCAATCAAGAATCTCAAGGACATATCAAGTACTAATGACACACTAAAAATATCAAGGGATCTACTAAGTATCAGAAGTAGAGTGTCATTGTTGTCTTACACAATTCAATATAGGTTTTCATTGTAGGCAATGATATTAATACTATCTTGCATGATCCCACTTCAATTTTCAATGCAAGTTAATAACATAGTACTAGTCCTAGATGTTCCCACTTCAGTTTTCTATGCAAGAAAAATCATATGTTTGTTAATTTAGTTCATTTTAATTTTGGAAACCCATATTCATTTTATCTCATTATATGAGCCATGTGACACTTCATAGTGGGACACGACCAATTTCAAAAGTATAGCATGGTTCCACTGTACTCCTAATATTAATATCCAATCCTAGGCTTAAATGTAAACTTTTTCCCAAAAGGTCAAGGAACAAATAATAAGATCAAATTTCATAATCTTCATATCCAAAAGTGTGGGAAAATAAAATGAAATATGAGACTCTTCATCCCACAAAATATAAATAAACATAATGTCCTATATTTTGAATTGTGTAAATTCATGTTTTGAACAAAAATACACTATTCATATTTCACCATTGAAGACTATAAAATTTCATCAAAATAAAATCTTAAAATTTCACAAAACTAATTATACCCTATTTATACATTGCAAATATGATTGGTTGATTTGGAGAATTTGGAATGATGTTCTTGCCTTAGCCCAATCCTCTGGTTTTTTCTTGGTCGTGTGAAGTGTGGGGAGTGCATGCATTATGGGGAGATCTGGGGTTGTGATTTTTATCAGTGCAAAGTTTTTTTCATCTGCATCGGTGTCTCTTTCTCCCTAAGCGTGTGGGGGTTTTGTGCTTGGTTGGAGGCCGCGGGTGGGGTTTTTGTGCCTGGTTGGTTTTGGTTTGTAGTTCGAAGGTAGTGTTGGGTGGTGGGTCGGTTAAACCCTAGGGGTGGTTCTTTTTTTTCTCGGGGGCTTGTATACTTGCCTTGGGTCTTATTTAGTTTCAATGCCGATCGGGGAGTCTTCAGGGACTAGTCCCAAGATGGATTTTTGCTCAACAGTGGTTGGTGCAAATTCTCCTTCGCATGCTTCAAAGGTTTTTAATAATAAATTGTTCTCACTAGATCTGGGGTTGTTTGTTTCAAGTTTGTCTGGTGGTACACGGATTATGAGGATCAATGGATGTCTTGAACATTGTGAGGAGAGGCCAAAATTGGTTATCCCACTATAGATGATTGTGGAAGATATTGACTATTATTTGAAGCATGCATTGTTGTGCAAGTTTATGGGGATGTGTGTTTCATTACAATTTCTTGAATCGTGGGCCCAATGGACTTGGATGCCAAAGGGAGAAATGGAGGTTATGCTTTTAGTAAATAATTATTTCATGATTTCATTCAATTGCTTGGTGGATCGCAACAAGGCCTTTAAAGGAGGCCCCTATTTTCATAATCAGATTGGGTTATTTATTAAACCTTGGCATGCGGGCTTCAATCTTGCTAAAGACCTTCTGAACTACGTTCCAGTGTGGGTTCAACTTCTGAGGTTTTCTATGGAATGTTGGTGGGATGATGTTTTGTACTTGCTGGCTTTGATGCTAGGAAAACTAGTTGGTGCTTCACAGTAAACTCAAGTTAAAAAGGTGATGACTTTTTCTCATATCTATGTTGAGATTGAATTAATTAAACCTTTGCCAGATTCAGTGGATATGTGTACAGGTCCTTACTCTTGGGTGCAGTAGTTGGACTATGAGACTCTTCCTTTTCGATGTCATCTCTGTCATGAATATGGACATTTTCAAAGGAGATGCCCAAAGGCTAGGCCTATGGATTCCCAGCCTTCTCAACCTCCCTGCAATCCCCCTAGGGTTAAAAAGGGGAAGGAACCCATTCCTGGTTATGTGGATGGGACTGATGATTTCATTCTAGTCAAGGCTTGAAACAAGAATCGGGGTCAAAAGAGGACTTTGAAGGAAAGGCAGGATGAAGATTCTTTCAACATATTTAAAGTTTTAGATGATCTCAGCTAGAAGGAAGTGAATCCAAGCTTGGTGAATCTAGATTAGGGTGCTTTAGGTACAAGACAGGAGGGCCTTCTTTCTGAAGCTACTCAGGTTTTGCAGGATAATAGTGCTTTGCAAATGGACACAGATGTTCAAATGGAAGTCCAGGTGGAATCAGTTCCTATTATAGTAGGAAAGAAGGGTGGTGAGGATGGATCTCCTCTTGTTTCAAATGCAGGTACTGAGGGGGGTGAAGAACAATAAGTCTTCTTCTTCTCATTTGGGTCTTCATCAAAAGGATAAAAAAAAGGGGCTGGGGAGAGGTCTTCAAAGCTTGGTAGAAAAAAGGATTTGGAAAAGATTAAATTAACAGGGGAAACTTTGGTAGAGTCAGGGTCTATTAAGACTCTGGATTCTCATTTTTTGAGCCCCTTGAAATGATTGTTCTATCCTAGAATGTAAGGGGCATGAACAGTGGCCCTTGACAAAAAGTTGTTTGTGATTTGGTTAGAAGTCAATCTCCTAATGTTCTTTTCCTGCAGGAGACTAAGTTATCAGTGGAGTGGATGTTTGGTTTAGTGCCTAAGTTGTGGGGGAGTGGAGAGTTCCATTGTATTGGTACTCAAGGATCTGCTAGGGGAGTGGCTTGTTTATGGAATCCTCAGAAGATCCACCCTCTTTGGTGGTTGTCCTTTCAGTCTTCTATCTCTATGATTGCGTCTTGTTTTGAGATGGGGGAGTCTATTCTCTTCTCCAATATCTATGCACCTACTAAACTTCAAGGTAAGCAAGTTTTGTGGTCCCATATCTGGTTTATCCGAAGCATGGTTCCTTTCCATCCATGGATTATGGCTGGAGACTTCAATGTTTTTTCTGAGTTGGCTAAGAATGACGGTGGTATTGCAAGGCTTAAGCCTTCTGCGTTGCTACTTCAGGATAACATTTCAGCTTTAAATCTTATTGATATCAAGCCCATTAATGGCTACTTTACTTGGAATAATTGGAGGATCAAGAATAATTGCATTGTGGAACAACTTGACCGCTTTCTGGTTTCTTGCTATTGGGTTGGTGGGTTGTGTTCTTCTAGCTTTGAAATTTTGGATTGGAGGGGCTCAAATCATTGGCCTATCAAGCTAGCTATTTCTTTAGGTCGTGTGCCTCGGTCTCCTTCTTTCAAGTCCAGCTTATGTGGTTGCGTGACTCCTCTCTCCATGACTATGGTGCTAAGTGGTGGAGGTATGGTAGACCTACTTATGGTACAACAATGTATACTTTTGCTAAGTTACTTCAATTTGTCAAGTATCAGCTTAAACGTTGGAATCAGCAATGCTTTGGAAACATTTTCCATGCTAAGACTACTGCCCAAGCTGAGCTGGATGGTATTACGAGGTTGATCAAGGAGGATGGATTGACTGAGGACCTACTATGAGAAGAGACTAGGGCTTTGAAAGCACTAGAAGAGTGTGAGCTACAAGAGGAAATTTTTTGGAAACAAAAGGCTCAGATTGAGTGGCTTCAGGAAGGGGATAAAAATACTACTTTTTTCTTCAACTTAGTGAAAGCTAGGAGACATGGCAATTCTATTTCTACTCTGGTGAATGACAGGGGTGAAACCCTTTCTTATTTTCATGAAATCATGCGTGAAGCTATGCAATAATTTGCTTCATTATTCAGGGAAGACTCGTAGGGGGTTCTGATGAAAAAGCTTAGGTCCTTTCTTGTATCCCTTCTTTGGTATCTAGGAAGATGAATGAGCATCTTATGAGTGATATTTTGATTGAGGAGCTATAGGAGATTGTGTCTCAAATGAAGAGGGGGAAAGCTCCTAGCCCTGATGGTTTCCTAGTTGAGTTCTTTCAAGAATTATGGGAGATTATCAAGTTGGACTTGCTGGCAATTGTTCAGGAGTCTCCTAAGAATAAATAGATGTTACGGGCTTTGAATTCTACCTTCCTTGCTCTCATCCCAAAGTGTGATGGGGCAGATAGGTTAAGTTAATTTCATCCTATCTCTCTTTACAATGTGATTTATAAAATTATCTCTAAATTGATTGTTGATAGGTTGAAAAAGTGGCTTAAAATGCTGATCTCTAAGGAACAAAGTAGTTTTGTGGTAGGACAGCAAATTCTGGATGGAGTTGTTATCGCAACTAAAACCATTCACTCTATGGCCAGTTCCAAAGATAAGGTGATGTTCATCAAGCTTGATATGGCTAAGGCTTATGACAGAGTTTGATGGTCCTTTGGAAGGTTCTTGGTGCTTTTAGTTTTGGGAATGAGTGGATTTATTGGGTTATGAGTTGTGTTACTTCAGTCTCCTTCTCTATGTTAACAAATGGTGAGCACTCTGAGCTTTTTGGTGCCTCTCGGGGTTTGCGGCAGGGTGACCCCCTCTCTCCTTACTTGTTTCTTCTTCTTGTTGAAGGTCTGGGACATTTAATAAGAAGGAATGTGTAGTTAGCTTTCATTCAAGGGTGGGGGTGGGGAGGTGGTTTACCTCCACAGTCTCACTTGCATTTTGTAGATTACACTACTTTGATGGGTATGGCTACAATTAGGGAAGCTTCAAATTTGTGCAAGGTGTTGGATGTTTATCTTATTGTTTTAGGCTAATTGATTAATGAAGATAAGTCTTCCATTTTTTCTTCAATACTCCAGGTTCCATTCAGAAGAGAATTACTCATATCTTGAGATTTTAGACTGGGGTTCTCCCTTTGACCTATCTTGGTATTCCCATCTTTGTTGGAAGACTACCCAGGGATTCTTGGCAGAATACTCTGGATAAATTTTGGTTGAAAGTTAATCATTGGACACATCGTTGGTTGTCCTTTGCGATTCATGTTTAGTTTCTCAAGTCTATGGTGCAGGCCCTCCCCATTTACAGATGTATGATTCAGGTGGCCCCTTCAGGTTTTGTTAGGGAATTGGATTCCTAAGAAAGATAGTTTTTATGGGCTGGTAGCTTATTGTCCTCTAAATGGAGCCTTGTCAGATGGGACATTGTTTGTAGCCTGAAGCAGTTTGGCGGCCTTGGGTTAAGGCAGTCATCGTTGTCAGGGATGGCATTAGCTACTAAATTGTATTGGCAGTGGTGTGTGGAATAGGATGGGATCTGGGCCAGGATATTAACACAGAAATACTTCTCGGGGATCCCTCACATTGATATTCCTCATTATCCCCTAGTGGGGAAGGGCTCACTGATTTGGAGTACGCTCAAGAAAGGGGCTGCTCTGGTCAAGGATGGTTTATTTTGGATTTGTAAAAGAGGGACGAAAGCTTATTTTTGGTCTGATTCTTGGGATGGTTTTCCTCCCATTGTTTCTCAATTTCCTAATTTGGTGACTCTGTGCTAGAGGTTCTGTGAGGTAGGATGGTCAAGGGTGAGTGACTTCAAGTCCTTATCTTCTCATGGGTAGTTGGTGGTGGCGAGATGGAAGAATCCTAATGAGTGGCCTATTGTTGGTATGGAGGAGGAGTGTACTAAGCTTCATAGTATCCTTTCTCGTAGATGTTGTAGCTCCCTCTAGGAAGGGGATGTTCTTTCTTGGTCTCCTAATCCTAAGGGTGTCTATACTGTTGCTTCTGGACATTAGGTCTTGTTATCTCACCAACTGGATGAGGTGGAGGTTCACTAGTGGAAGAAAGTGTGGAATAAGATTTATTGGCCGAAGTGTAACTACTTTATTTTGACTTTGGCTTGGAATAGGTGATTGACATGGGATAATATTCAGAAGTGGGTTTTCTAGGGTCCTTCTATGTGTGTTTTGTGTGGATGTGGAGAGGACTTCTATCACTTGTTTTTCTATTGTCCCTTGACTTTGCAGCTTTGGCATTGTTGGTGGGGAGTTTGGAAAAGCCCCTGTGTTCATGCTTCCTCCCTGGTAGATTTTTGGATTAGTCTAGGTAGACGTCCTTCTATGGCCTCTTTCTTGCAAGATGTGTGGTATGTTGGGCCTTCCTTCATACTATGGTAGATTTGGTTGGAACGGAATTGAAGAATATTTTGAGGTGAGAAGCTATTGATTCAACAAGTTTGGCACAAAATTATGGGTATGATTCGGGAGATGGTGGAAGCTAAGTGTGATGTGGTGTTCCCTTTGGAGAAAGGGGATGCTAAGCTGGTGGATAGATTGGGAATTTAGGTGTTGTCTTTAGCTTCTACTTGTGTCAGGAGAGGAAGGCGGGTGAAAAAGAAAGGTCAAAGGGTGGGGAGTTGGCTACCCCCTCCAACTAGCATTTTGAAGGTCAATACTGATGGTTCTTCAAGGGGCAATCTTGGGCCTGCTAGGATTGGTGGGACTAGTAGGGATTTTTTAGGATCGGTGGTTTTTTTCTTTTCTGTTCATGAAGGATTGTAGACTATCAACCTTATGGAAGGTCTGGTGATCCTCTATGCTTTAGAGAGGGCTTATGCTTTGGGATGGTGCAAGGTTATTTGTGAGTTTGATTCACAGGTTTTGATTAATTTGTTGAATAAATAGAAGGTATCTGATGTTAGTTGGCAGTTGGCTATGATGGTGTAGCAAATTCTGCAGATAAGTTCTTTGATGGAGATGGTGTCTTTTGTCCATATTCCAAGGGAGTGGAATAGGGCAATAGATTTTTTGGCTAAGTGGGCTTCTAAACATTTAGATGGCTAGAAGATTGATGAGTGGGAGTAGGTTCCTCATGAGCTCTGACATGACTTGGAGAGGACTCTTTCTAAGGATGGGAATGGTATTGGTGAAGGATGATGTTGTTTCATGCTTTGTATGGTTGTTTCTTATGGATTCCTAGGGCCTTGGCCCTTTGATGTTTTGTAATGCTCTTTTTTGAATTTCAATAAAGTTTTTACCCATTTTTTTAAAAAAAATATACCCTATTTATATTAATGTCCACAACACTACTCCTTTTGCATCACATAAAGATTTAGAATTTTTTCCATCATAATAGTTGCAAAATGGATTTTTCAAAAAACTGAAACATAAAACAAAACTTAAATAAATAATATCTATCCTAGATTCACAACTCAATTGAACCCTATGAATAGATTACTATTGTCATATTTTGTCTAGCCCCAAAATATTCCTATTCCACTCCTTCTATCAAAGAAATCTGATCAAAGAAAGCCTAAATAGAAGGAGGGAAGCCTTAGATCCTACATTTCCTCATGATCTACCTTGCCAAATTCCCCAAAATCTCGTCTAGAGAATCCTTGTAGAAAAACCAAAAAAACATAGAAATATTTTGCCTTCAAGTGCCTTCCTTCATAGGAATTTCTCATTTTCATACTTAGCCATTTTGATGCATATGAAGGTGACGTCATCCTCTGTTTGGGTTTTTTTTTCATCATTTGGTTAAAAATGTATCTCATATACATTTGTGTTTGTATGTATCTCATGTACAATGTTCAATGTACATCAAGTTTGTATATGCATCTTTGTATGTATATTTGTTTATATCATATATACATTTGCATATGCAAAAGTGGATACAAAGGTACAAATATATCTAGACCTGATCACTTTTCTTGATATATTTGATAGCAGTTCAGATCTATTTTTGTATTTGTATGTCACAAGGATGCATTATATCTACAAATCCAGAATATGCATGGGCGGACCCGAAGCAAAAATGCAATTGGTTTAGGGAAGCAGAGGCGATTGTATGCGTCTTTGTATGTATAATTGCATATACAATTGCATATAGAAAAGGCAATGCAAATGGAGCATATACGATCTAGATGCGACTGGAAAATTAATTCTGGTGAACTTCAGGTGGAGTCTGCAGTTGTATATTGAAATACATGTATATGCGATATACAAAAGGGTGAGATACAAGGCCAGATCTGAATTCAGTCCTAGTTTCCTTCATAAGAATGTTGAAGTCTGGTTTTGTATGTTTGGCAATTGTATCTCATATACAATTACATATACAAAAGATAAGATACAAAAGCGGATACAAGGGGCATCATTAGGACATGTGGCAACTTTCCAGCTTACAAAGCTCAGGGGAAGCAGATTTTTGAATGGAGGCCTTAGAATTGCGACACATGGAAGGATCGAGGAATGAGATGGTGGGCCCGTAGTTTGAAGGATCTAATAATGGCGCAGCATTGTAGGGGAATCTTAGTTGCACAAAATATTCCGCGCATGGCTGTGAGGGGACAACACATGTCCAAGGTGATGCAAAGGATGATACAAAGGTGCATATAAAACTAGACACGGTGTAAAGGAGGACCTGATATGATGATGTCATCATCTTTTTCAAAGAATATTCAAGTTTTGAATGTTTGTATGCATACGGGTGATGGTTCTCTTTGCTATGAAGATAAAATTGATAGTCACCGACTCTAAAGAAGGATTTATAGGCTTGGTCAACATGACGTCTTAGTGACCAACATGAAGTGTTGCAAAGGCCAAATATTTTGCATTAATTCCAATTGGTGAGCTCAGTATTCAAAATTCAAGTGGATGGAAAAATTCTTCAATGTGAATGCACTCCAACAGTTTGGTGGTAGATTTTCCTATGGTTGGCAATGACTTTTGGGCTTTCATCTTCAATGCCCTATCCTATCTTTTGTATGGGCAACCATTTCTAAGGTTGTATATCTGCTAGAGGCATGGTCTCTGTCCTCTTTGTCATTGGTTCCTAGCTTTGTATTGATGGTGGCATTGGTGACCTGGGATCTTGTGCATCTACTTCAGTGTCCCCTGCACAAGACTTTGATATAAAAGATATTGTATTCTCATTATTCAGGGGATGGTAATTTTGGGCAATTATGCTACCAAATTTCTTGTACTCAGACCTCTTAGTGTAATTGCAGGGTTATTGGAATGTGACTCACTATGCCTAAATCTTGGCCTCTACTATTTTTTGATCAAGCCACCAATGAATGTAATTAGCTATATTATGTCTTTTCCTGTTGATGGTTATTTTGTATTGTAATGGTTTCTGGCCTTCATGATCAATATATACATGATATCTCACCTCTCTTATGCTTTGATTTCTATGTTTTACTTGAAGTTGTGATCTATTCTATGAGTAAAGTAGCTCCTCTATAGGTTAGGCCTTCATAGTGAAGCCTCAATCAATCCTATAAGTCTGTGTGAATTCCCTCCATGATTGAGATCATTGTTGTGTCTCTCCCAAGATCATCACTACTCAGTAAATCTAGTGTATCACCCCTTTCATTTTAGTTTCTTGCTAACCCTTTTCCCCTGCAAGCATTAGCATTAGGTTTAGATAGTTTTCTCTAAGTATTAGGCTTAGAATGAGGAACCAACCTTCTCTGGAGGTTTGATCTTAACTTCCAAGGTCCCACACCTTGACATCATTCCCATTGTGTCATTAGAATTCTTGGACTCTCTTCAAGCAGGGTGCAATTCTATGTGATAATAGTTTCTAGCACGCCTGGTGGGACTAACTTGACGATCCTCATCATCCATTGAAGCATTATGGTGTGTTCTTTAGTGCATCTTGTCATTCAGGGAAATCTCTAAAACACCATGGCGACTCTACTGAACAAACCTACTGGTGAAAGCAGCCCAAGCACCTAAAATTTCATCAAAGATCAGGATTTTGGTGGTTTTCTTAGTCTATTCAGATTTTAGAAGCATTTTAATCACCTGGTGACTCCTTGGTATGAACATATTTCTCTAAAGGGCACACCTATTTGCTCTTACTTTTCATGATTGCTTGAATGTTTCCTAGTTCTTAATGTTTCAAAATGTTAAATTTTTATGGAAACTATGGCTATTCCTCTCCACCCAGCCAAAATCAAAATTGTATAACTCCATACCAATAGTATCAAACCCAAAAACATCTCTGGTTTTATGCCATGTGCCACTGCTCTAGAAGAATATCAGCATCCTTACCATGCTTACCTCCCACCCACCCCTGTTATGTCTTCTTGGCAGCTGAATAATGCTTATTATCAACCCCAGGAAGACTACTTTGATCCTAGCCAGTGCATCTACCCTCCTAATCAATTCCAAGATGTTGACTATGTGGATATCGATACATTCAACAAGCTCATGGGCATGTTCCTAGAGCTTGATGGACTTTTGAATAATGAGAAAAGAGAAAAAGGGTATAGCTAGCCTCCGTGGAAGTATGATCTCAACACTATAGACTGTTGTAGTCTCAAGGAGGCAATCTCAGACTTGCTAAGGGAGAGTGAAGAGTTTTGAGAGATGCAGGAGTGTGACCAACAACAAGAGGCACAAGAAAGGATTTTTCAAGAACAACAGATGAGGCAAGTATCCCAAACAGTTCTACCTATTCCCAGCTTCAAGCAACCCCTTTTTTCTGTACATGTTCAACCCATAGAAGAGCAACCTCGACTCCACAAGTTCCGAGGCTTCAAAGCCTATATCCCTCCACAAGCCCATGTTCCTGTGCAAACTCAAAACATCACTCCCCAGGAACAAGTTTGTCCAAAACCCTCTCCCCTCCAAGAAATTTGTGAAGATATTCAAGCCTCTTCCCCTTATGCTACTTTAATATTCAAGGGTTGACTTGTTGTCTACCAAGCTAATTGGAAAGATGAACCAAAAGAGGAGGTGGAAGAAGATAAAAATAATGAGGAACAATTTGTTCCTACACTCATAGAGGTAGAATTGTTCGAACCTATTGCACATGTGAGCACTGTTAATCCAAATAAGGGGTTGAACCCTCTAGAATTTGGTTCTTTTGAAGCCTTTTCTCATCCATCCAATCAAGCAAACAAGGTTGAAATGCAAAGAGTGCATGCGAAAAACCTTTAGCTGCAGAGGCAACTTGAGCACAATCCAGTGGAGCTACAGTCAAAGGATGGAGGCAAAAGGGAAAAGGTTACTAAAGTCACTCCAGAGGTGGATGATATTGCCTTACTTCATGAGCTACCTCATTATATTAAAAATGAAGAGGACATGCAGCTGGTTGTGGATATGCAACAACATAGCAGCAATGAAAATAACAACAAATTGTTGTAGGTTGAGGCCGACCAGGGCAGTGAGATTCCAAACCACAAAGAAGGGCAAGCATGTTGCCCTATGCTAGATGATACAGAGGCTAGTGATACAAACCTATTTTAGGAGCTCCCATACTTTATTGAAAATGATGATGAGGAGACTAAACATGGACAAGAAAAATTTGAAAACTTGTTCTTTATTATCCAACAGGGATATAAACTTCTTGATGGGGAGGATTTCTCTTTTGAGCATGTGCATGGCTCATTTGTTGAGCCTAATTTAGAGAATCATAAGCATCTTGTTCATGAGGTGGAGACGGCCATATTTCTAATTAAACCACAAGGTCTAGAGCATTCAGACTAGCAAGAGGAGAAAGAATCAAAGCAGGGACATGAGATCAGCAGTGATGATTTGCATGTCACTTCAAGGGGATGCCCAATAGGACATCTAGCCCAGCTGGAGACCCATCAAGAAGAGTCACCACTTGTCATGCTTGCCTATAAGCATGAAGTTGAGCATCAAAATGAGTGGGATCAGCCCATTTATTCACCACAAGCTAGCAGCATCAACAATCAGTCCAGGTGGATAGGTGAGTTTATCTTCATTATGTGGGAGGTGTTTTGTCAATTTGTCATATGCCCATCCCTCCCTCACCTCTTTTTAACTATCCACATGCATGAGAAACATTGCAAATTATTAAGGAAGGGTAGTTACTTTCAAGAACTAGTCAATGGCTTTGTTTAAGGTCATCCCTAATTAGTTAGTGTAGGATTTTTATTTTAGTTTTAGGTTTCCTTTCAATAAGTGCCTTTGCACTCTGTTGTATTCTCATTAGGAGATACATGCTTGTTTTGTTTTATTTTTCTCTATTGGTGCCTGCCTAGTTGTTCCAGCTCCTCTATTCTTGTTGTAGTCTTTTTTGACTCCATGTCCAATGGATACATAAGGCCATTGATCAATTTGTTTAGCAGGAAAACATCCCTGAGAGGTTGCCAAAAATGTTGTCATATTTTTCCAAGCCACAAAATATTCCTATTCCCCTCCTTCTATCAAAGAAATCTGATCAGAGAAAGCCTAAATAGGAGGGAATCCTTAGATCTTGTATTTCCTCATGATTTGCCTTGCCAATATCCCTAAAATCTCATCTAGAGAATCCTTGTAGAAAACCTAGAAAACCCCAAAAATCTTTTCCCTTCAAGTGCCTTCTTTCGTAGGGATTTCTCATTTTCAAATCTAATCATTTTGATACATATGAAGGTGACATCATCCTCTATTTGGGTTTTTTTCATCATTTGGTCGAAAATGTATGTCATATACATTTTTCTTTGTATGTATCTCATGTACAATGTTCAATGTACATTGGGTTTGTATATGCATCTTTGTATGTATATTTGTTTGTATTGCATATACATCTACATATGCAAAAGCGGATACAAAGGTACAGATATATCTGGACCCGATCACTCTTCATGATATATTTGATAGCGGTTCAGATCTACTTTTGTATTTGTATGTCACAAGGATGCATTATATATACAAATCCTGAATATGCATGGGTGGACCCGAAGGAAAAATGCAATTGGTTTAGGGAAGCGAAGGCGATTGTATGTGTCTTTGTATGTATAATTGCATATACATTTGCATATACAAAAGGTGATGCAAGTAGAGCATATACAATCTAGATGTGACTAGAAAACTAATTCTAGTCGACTTCAGGTGGAGTCCATAGTTGTATATTGAAATGCATGTATATGCGATATGCAAAAAGTGAGATACAAGGCCGGATCTGAATTCAGTCCCAGTTTGCTTCATAAAAATGTTGAAGTCCAGTTTTATATGTTTGGCAATTGTATCTCATATACAATTGCATATACAAAAGGTAAGATATAAAAGTGGATACAAGGGGCATCATCGAGACACGTGGCAACTTTCTAGATTTTAGAGGTCAAGGGAAGCAGATTTTCAGATGGAGGCCTCGAAATTGTGACACATGGAAGGACCAAGGAATGACATGGTGGGCCTTTAGTTTGAAGGATGTAAGAGTGGCATAGAATCATAGGGGAATCTTAGCTGCACCAAATATTCTGCACGTAGCTGCAAGCTGATGACACGTGTCCAAGGCAATGCAAAGGAGGATACAAAGGTCCATATACAACCAGACATGGTCAAAAGGAGGACCTGATATGATGACATCATCATGTTTTCAAAGAATATTCAGGTTTTGAATGTCTGTATGCATATGGGTGATGGTTCTCCTTGCTGTGAAGATAAAATTGCCAGTCACTAACTTTGAAGAAGGATTTGTAGGCTTGGTCGACATGACATCTCAGAGACCAACTTGAACTATTATAAATGTTGGATATTTCGGATTGATTCCAGTTGGTGAGCTCAGTATTCAAAATTCAAGTGGATGGCTTGGTTCTTCAATGTGAATGGACTCCTATAAGTCTGTGTGAACTCCCTCTATGATTGAGATCATTGTTGTGTCTCTTCCAAGATCATCATCACTCACTAAACCTAGTGTATCACCCATTTCATTTCAATTTCCTTCTAACCCTTTTCCCTTACAAGCATTAGCACTAGGTTTAGAGAGTTTTCTCTAAGAATTAGGCTTAGAATGAGGAACCAACCTTCTCTGGAGGTTTGGTCTTAACTTACAAGGTCCCACACCTTAAGATCATTCCCATTGTGTCATTAGAATGCTTGTACTCTCTTCAAGAAGGGTACAATTCTATGTGATAACAGTTTCTCACATGCCTGATGGGACTAAATTGATGATCATCATCATCCATTGAAGAGTTCCGGTGTGCTCTTTAGTGCATCTTGCCATTCAGGGCAATCTCTCCAACACCATGGTGACTCTACTGAACAAACCTACTGGTGAAATCAGCCCAAGCACCTAAAATTTCATCAAAGATCAAGATTTTGGTGGTTTTCCTAGTCTATTCAACGTTTAGAAGCATTTCAATCACCTAGCGACTCCCTGGTATGAACATATTTCTCTGAAGGGCAGATCTATTTGCTCTTACTTTTCATGATATCTTGAATGTTTCCTAGTTCTTAATGTTTTAAAATGTCAATTTTTTATGGAAATAATGGCTATTCCCCTCAACCTAGCCAAAATCCAAATTGTATGCATCCATACCAGCAATATCAGATCCAAAACACCTCTAGTTTATGCCATACGACTCAACTCTAGAAGAATATCAACATCCTCACCATTCTTACGTCCCACCTGCCCCTGCTATGTCTTCTCGGTAGCCTAATAATGCTTATTATCAACCCTAGCAAGACTACTTTGATCCTAGCCAATGCAGCTACCCTCCTAATCAATTCCAAGATGTTGACTATGTGGATATCGATACGTTCAACAAGCTCATGGGCATGTTCCTAGATCTTGATGGACTTTTGAACGATGAGAAAAGAGAAAAAGGGTATAGCAAGCCTCCATGGAACTATGATCTCAACACTATAGACTATTGCAGTCTCAAGGAGGCAATCTTAGACCTGCTGAGGGAGAGTGAAGAGTTTCAAGAAATGGAGGAGCATGACCAATAGCGAGAGGCACAAGAAAGGATTTTTCAAGAACAACAGATGACGTAAGTAGCCCAATCAGTTTCGCCTATTCCCAACTTCAAGAAACCCCTTTCTTCTGCACATGTTTGGCCCATAGAAGACCAATCTAGACTCCACAAGTTCCTAGGCTTCAAAGCCTATATCCCTCCACAAGCCCCTGTTCCTGTGCAAACTCAAAACATCACTCCCCAGGAACAAATTTGTCTAGAACCCTCTCCCCTCTAAGAAATTCGTGAAGATATTCAAGTCTCTTCCCTTGATGCTACTTCAATCTTCAAGGGTGGACCTGTAGTCTACCAAGCTAATTAGAAAGATGAGTGAAAAGAGGACATGGAAGAAGATAAAACTAATGAGGAACAATTTGTTCCTACACTCATAGAGGTAGAATTGTTTGAACCTATTGCACCTGTGAGCACTTTTAACCCAAATAAGGGGTTGAACCCTCTAGACTTTGGTTCTTTTGAAGCCTTTTCTCATGCATCCAATCAAGCAAACAAGGTTGAAATGTAGAGAGTGCATGGGGAAAACCTTCAGCTATAGAGGCAACTTGAGCACAATCCAGTGGAGTTGTAGTCAAAGGATGGAGGCATAAGGGAAAATGTTGCTAAAGTCACTCTAGAGGTGGATGATGTTGTCTTACTTCATGAGATACCTAGTTATATTGAAAATGAAGAGGACAGACAACCATTCATGGATATGCAACAACATAGGAGCAATGAAAATAATGACAAATTGTTGCAGGTTTAGGCCGAACAGGGCAGTGAGATTCCAAACCACAAAGAAGGGCAAGCATGTTGCCCTATGCTAAATGATGCGGAGGCTGGTGATACAAACCTATCTGAGGAGCTTCCATATTTTATTGAAAATGATGATGAGGATACTGAACATGGGCAAGAACAAATTGAAGACTTGTTCTTTATTATCCAAAAGGGATATTAGGTCCTTGGTGGGGAGGATTTCTATTTTGAACATGTGCATGGCTCATTTGTTGAGCCTAATTTAGAGAATCATGAGCATCTTGTTCAAGAGGTGGAGATGGCCATATTTCTAGTTGAATGATAAGGTCCAGAGCATTTAGACTAGCAAGAGGAGAAAGAATCGAAGTAGGGACATGAGATCAACATTGATGACTTGCATGTCACTTCAAGGGGATTCCTAATCAGGCAACTAGCCCAGCTGGAGACCCATCAGGAAGAGTCACCACTTGTCATGCTTGCATATAAGCATGAAGTTTAGCATCAAAATGAGTGGGATCAACCTATTTAATCACCACAAGCTAGCAGCATCAGCAATTAGTCTAGGTGGATAGGTGAGTTTATCTCCATTCTATTGGTTGTTTTAAATTCCCAACTTGATTCTCGCAGCAAATCTATAAAATAGCCACTTATTAATGATTAATATACCTTGAGGGAATTGCCAAAAAATAGGAGATTTAAGGGGAGGAGGCCTTTTCTCAGTCCTCTTTGTTCTTCCTCTACACTTTAGGCTCTATGAAACCAAGGAGGGTATTCCTATTAGGTGGGATATTGGATTTGATTGAAGGCTATTTCTGCTTGACTAATGCCTTCTTCATTTGAGGGGAAAATAGTGTTTTGTCTTCAAATGGATGGGGTTCCCTATTGGATGCTTAACCTATCAACATTGTTCTTATCACAGATATGTTCCTTGTAGGCTTCTTGAAAGAATGTATGATGAAGTGAGGATTGGCTAGATTCTTTAAGCTTCTATCCTATTATTTGCAGAGGAACATGCAAGACATAACTTAATCAATATAAATATCCAAATCTGAAAATTATTCTTCAATTTATAAGGAATGATTAGGGAGACTTTAAACCTTGAGAACAACAACCATCAAAAGATTGGTGCCTAAATTTGTGGTTACAGACTCAAAAGAAACACATATAAATTAACTTAGCATAAGATCACAATTGTAACTCTATTGAGAATACTATGAATGATTCAGTACATCATCACACCTTGAAATCAAACCATAACATTCATACTTAGTTATCCCTGCATACTTTTATTACATTCAATATCCTCCATAAAGCAGTTAAAACTACTCCTTGAGTAGAGGCCTTTAGGAGTGGATATCCTTACACAGGAAAGACCATGAAGATGAACAATATTGATAATTCTACCAATTTATTCAAAAACATAATAAAGAACACAACTAAGGAGATAATATATTATGAACTTTTAACAATATATTTAGAATATTAAGTCAGTATGAGTCATGCTAACAATTGGAAATACAGACGAATCTTTCTTCTTGAAAACACACCTAAAAATAGAAAAAACGTATATTGCTATCACAATGTATTGTACCATAGAAAATTCTCCAAGATCTCTCCTAAATTCCCTTTTATAAGAAAAAGGGAGCAAAACAAGATTCAAACCTAGAAACAGATGTCACCTTCAAGCTTTGACAAACTTATCAAAAATAACAAACTCTTCCCATATATTTGCTATGGGAATAAAAGTTGTTACAAGTTTGTTTGTGAGGCTTGTAGCCATTGTGATTTGTGCCTTTGAGAAAATATAACAAATTCTAGCCAATCTTTACCTCCTAATTATATCATCAGCTACCTTATGAAACAGAAGACAGTTACATAAGAGAACAAAAGCCGTTTTCCTTTAGAACATACAGGTGTCCATACTGAACAAAAGATCTAAGCATCCAAGCTTCAAAAATCAGACAAGTCATTATATTTTTTATCCCATTCTTGATATTGGTTCTCTGTGGGCTACTAGAAATTGATCAATTTATCCATGAAGGATAAATATCTGTTATTATACCTAGCCATAACCGAATGTCCCTCCCTTGTGAAATCGGCAGCTAGCTGACAAGAATCCCATAGTTTTTTGATACTAGTTCCAAACATAGGTATATCTATCTTATCATTAAGACAAAGAAAGAAAGAGCTAACAGGGACAATATTGTTGAACTAGAGGATCCATAATTAGGCTGGTTTAATGTCACCGCCTTCATTCTTTATTGGAGGAATTATACCAACTTGGTCATTATCAAACACTTGAATTAATTTTATCATCTCCTCCTCAAGACAGTCTATGAATGTCTGTAGATCTCCTACTTCCTTTCCTACTACATAGACCTATTTGACTTCTTTGGGGGCATTAGGATCATGGTTGGCTCCTTTGTAAATGCCTAACAAAGATACGATCCTAGGGATCCATTTATCAAATAAAGGCATTATTCTTTCTTTATCATCCTTTATTTTCTTGATGACCATTGACAAATCATAGTAACACTTATGAATCCCGACAGCTTGGCTAGACACTTTGTTCATTAATAGCTCCAAAATCCCTAAAACAATAGACCAATTATCTTCCTTTTGTCTATCAAGAGCATATGTGAAAATGTCTTCAAATGAATCAATCTGCTTCTTCAAGTCTTCAATTTCCTTTTCCAGTAGATTTTGATGGAGAAGACAAACCAAGGAGAAGGGAACAAGAATCCCTAACTACTAGTGCTATTTGTGGTGAGGCAGATGTTGAAGCCTAATGCTTCCATTGTATCTCCATTTGTTTCAACCTGTTATACTCTAGAAACATAGCCATATAGTCTTTTAACAAGTCATCATATTTTTGTTGAAGAACATTTGTAGTTGCCCTATTGAACTCTGCAACATGTAACACCAACTCTGATTCTTCTTTTATAGGGGTCTCAGAGGCCCTATTTACTATCAAACCACCTTTAAAATCACTATCAGGTTCTACAACCAGAGTTTGTTGGTGTTGGCTGCTAAGGCCCATATAGCTAAAGAGTCCCACTTAGGGTCAAACTTATCTCCTGTTAGTGCAGCTTCAACTTCTTCTTCAGTAGAAAAAACCCTTTTATCATCTCTTCTTGAAGTGTCCAAAATAATGGCAAAGGCTATGTCCCACTTCGGGAGTAATAAGACCCCACTATCTCTAATCATTTTCTTGCCCTAATCTAGAGTGATGTTCTTGACCTCATCTTTCATCTGTTTGAGTAGCTTGATAGACCCCTGATCATAGGTTTCTTGAGGAGAAAGAGATAATTCCTCTTCTAGCATTTTGTCATATTCACCTTTTCTACTTTTCCATAAAAACTCCTGAAACTCCTCAGAATTACTAAAATCATCATCAGTAATAAAATTCTTGCATGCCACAATCCTAATGTCATCTGAGATATCATTTCCTTTCAAGGTAATATAAGGAATCCTATTCAAAGGTAATTCCTTTGGCATATCTTGGCTAGGGGATGGCATTTCAGTTCGTATCTCTTCTTTTGTTACTTCCATATCTTCTTCATCATTAACGTAATCCAACAGAGGATTTACTTCATTCTTTGCTCTCTTTAGAGAAGGCTCCTCAAGAAGAGATTCACTTTCATTTGTTGGTACAGATGAAGAAGATTGAGGAAGTGATGTTAGAGATAATGTTAATTGAGTTGGAGGAGGGTCCTGAGGGGCTTACTTTTTGACTTCTTCTCTTTTGTTCATCCTTTGGAAAGTATATTTTATTTGACTTCTAATAGGAGGCTGATATGATGGTCTTTCTTCCATAGGGGGCTGAGTAGGATCAGGATTCTGCATACTAATCACTTCATTAATTTGAGACAAAATCTTTATTATTCTGGTGATGGGGTTATCAACCGCTAGAAAAAGTCCTTTAAAGGATGGATTCTTTTTCTTTATTTTCTCCACATATATTGTATATAATGTCCACATTACCCTTTTTATTTTCACCTCATTATCAAAAAGAGAATTTCTAATAACATCTTCAGGAAAGAAAACTTGATGGGTAGTATAAGACCTACTGATACTTTTCCTAATACTATTGATAAATCCTTCAGGGTCAGAGAATCTGGGCCTTTCCTGTGCCATTCTAAAGGCCAATAACTTCTCATTTAGCCTATCAAATCCATCTTTATTTATTTTGAAATCAGAAAATACTGTCAAGAAAGGGAAGAAAGATCCTTTCCTTTGTCCTTTCAAGTGGGAATTTTGTGCCTTAGCCAATTGCCAAATGATCTCAAGGAAACCCAACCTTAGGGACACATGCTTGGGAAAATAATGTGGGCCAATAGGGGTGCCATAGATTCTAAAAATTGTACCTTCATCGTGGTGGATAAAATCACCCTAATTATGCTTGATATCTAGAGAGGGAACTCTTATTTCAGGTCTAAGAAAATTCATCAATGGCTCAGGAATCCTGGGTATAGGTGACTGGAAATGTCTTAAAATTGTAACCACAAAGTAATCTCTGAAAGACCTATAATTAGAGTTTTCATCATGTCTGTCCCAAATGTGGGTCCAACATTGGACCGGTAATTCAATTGCCTTGTTATCAATAGGTTTAATCATCATTTTGGGATGCCACACATTTTTAGTTCTTCCTTTATATAAAAACATGTGATAGAGCAAAGAGAACCATCTGAATTTAACTAGTTATTTCTTGTTTTTAATATCTACCAATCCCTAATGGATATAATGAGCCAAATAAGAAGGAAAATCAAACTAGACATTTTGAGATGGGTATTGGATGTCTGCTACCATATAAGTAAGATCAATAGGGATGCACTCCCTCTTATCTTCTCCCAGTACTTGACAGAGAGCATAGTAAGTATTAACAAAATAATCCTCAAAAGTAATTATCTTGAAAGGTTCTTGTTCACTAAAGGGAATTTTCACTGATTTACCATTCAGTCCCTTCACCCTGAATCTAGACAAATATATGGTTCTATAAGTGCTCTTATCCTTTCTATACAGGGCCTTAAATATATTCTATCAATTTTTGTTGAGGCAGTCAAGTTTAATCTAAAAACTGTGGCAATGGCCTCTCTGCTGATTTCCACTAAAATTCCTCTATTAATGCTCCTGATTGTTTTGGAGGTCGCATCATAGTGAGTTGCCATGGCCTAAAGCAACTCAATATCCTCAAACACATTAATAACCACTAACTTTTCCAGGCCACTCTCCCACACATATGACAAGGGTGCTTGGGAATTTCTCTTGCCCCACTAGTGGTAGAAAAGGGACCAACCAAAAATTGGCATTTCAGCATCCCTACAATCAGCATATTTATCAACTAATCCCTCATTTCCCTCCAAACCAGTCACCCTTATCCTTTGTCAACTAGAACCTGAGAGTTGTTTCAGAATGTCTTCATGTAAGACTCATTTTTTAGTGGTAGAGGGAACCTAGGTTTTAGGTGGGGCCATTCTCAAGATGGAGGACCTAGGATGAATTCTCTTTTCTAGTTTTCAAAGGTCGACTCAATTCTTATAACAAAATGTAATTCACTCAATCAGAGGGGAAAACCCTAAAGGAAAAGCAAAATATAGATGAGGAGAATGAATAACTCACTAGGCTTGTTTTATGCAGCCAACTTCAAACCTGATAGATAGAGTGTTGTAGCAATTTTTAGATTGAATTTTCCAGTGCTTCAATGTCTTCTAAACTTACAGACATGAACAGAATTGAGATATGCCTTCATATTAATAACATTTATTACAGACTAAAAGTAGTCATGTTCATCTTCATTTCGTCTCAGATGAACTAGATCATGCAAGATTGTACTTTTGGAAATTTGAATACCAATCGTCAGATCTTATGATTTTGATAGCTACCCAATGACCCTGATCAATCCTGAGGACTTGATGGTAAGGACATGTCCAAAAACATTTATTTCATCATTTAATAGAAACACCCCTTTTCACATTCTCTATTATACCTTGGAAAGGGCAACTTACAAATACTGTGTCATCTTCACCACATGGCAACCTTCCACGATTCTACCATTCAGCAGGGCACACTAATCAATAACCCAATAGAATGGCAGGGGACCAAAATCTCATGGTGTTAGAAGATGCCTCTTTCCAGCTGGATATCTCTTTTCATAAGTAACAAGTAGATGTCACTCCTTCACCTTTCTTCGGATGCCGGTTGGGGCCTTTGAATGAAGCTTGGTGGAACAGCAGAAACATTTATAAATCACCTTGACCTTGGGATGGTACCCACCATTCATGACATGTAATACTTCCTTAGGAGCTAGTAATGATTTCACCATTCTACCATCATCTCTTGTAATCAATATTGAGTATCAACAGATCGATGGAAAAACATGTATTGAAGTTACCTGCCAAAAAGATTTAGTGGTACCCGACACCTGGCACAAGATCTATTTTCAAAAATGGTTCGTGTCTTGCTAAGATTAGATATAGACATAGAAATATTGGGCAACCTGGGAAATAGTTTTTAGTCATGGAAAAAGATAGTGACTATAAGATGAGAAGTACAATAAAAGGATCCTAGGGCTTCCTTCAAGGATTTTCAAATTGGACTTGCATTGTTTTACTAAAATCCTAAATCACATACCTAATACACCATTGCAAATGACCAAAACTATGGAAAAATTTTAACATGGTACCATCAATGGCTCTAGTTGGGGATGCATGTTCAATCTTGACCAAAACAAGAATACAGAAAAACTCTGGAGAAGTAGACTACAACACAACAAAAGGAAAGGAAAAGACAAACGTAAACTACAAACTAAAGCAGGGAACTAACCTAAAACTTGAAAACAAATATGCATGGAATAGATTCATACCTCAAGAAAAGTATGATTTCAAGAATTGTCTATGCATTAGCAATTCAAGAAATTCCCCAGTCAAATTGTGCAGGAAATAAGAGTCCTCTCCATGGGTGTTGCTGATTAGATATGGTCTGAGCCAAAGGGCATCAAATTTACCATGTTTCCCCTTGTCTTGAGATCGAGCATTCCACAGCAAAACCATATCTCCAATCTAGAACTTTCTTATAGATGTCTTTTTTTCATGAAGACTTTTAACCTGCCGCTACAATTTTATGTTTGTTTTCTGGGCCAGTCTTGTTGTTTTGTCTAGTTGAGTTATCTAATATATCCCATTTCTCATGACATCAGAAATGTCCTCAATTGCAAGTATGGGCCTAACCAGTGTTGTCATTGATGTCAACATACTCCTATTGCATTGATGATAAGGATTGGATGAGCTATGTGCTGAGGATATTGAAAAATTTAGTCCTAATCAAGAACAGAGAAGAACAATGAAGACAGTGAGGTAAAGATCCTAGATAAGATGAAGATTAGAGGATGCACTTCAAATGGTTTGTAGATATGTGTCTTAAAATGATCTAGTAAATATTTCAGAGGTCCGCATGAAGATCTGAAGAAGTTATGGCCACTTAAGTAAAACTAGTTCTGGCAAGTGTTCAGAGGTGACAGAGTGACACAGACAAGTCCGGTGAGATCTAGAAATGCAATATCTTGTTCTACAGATTTGGTGGAGTGTTTAGGAAGTTAATGTGAATTGACAACCCAAATGGTTCATGGTCTGGAGGTCCGCAAGCATCTATTCCAATATTACAGTGATGACAGACTGTGTTCTTGAGGTTCCGGATAAAGGAGAGAATGATTTCAGTGAATAGAAGTAGTGTGGATGTTCTTGGTGATTTAGGCAAGCTTGTGGAGGTCTTTGGATTGTGTCTAATTTGTGTTGGTAGTCCGCATTGAAGATTGAGCTCGTAATTGAAGAATTACTTCCGGATGATGGTGTTCTTCCTAAGCTTGGTCAACCCGATGAGTTACACATCTTACGAATGATCTTGAAGATGTTCTATGAAGAATGGTGTGTTCCTAAAGAAAGATTGAAGTCTCATATCTGTGTGGCTAATAGTGTGTTGATCTGCGTGAAGTCTTTTTGTAATTAGTCATATTATATTTATGTATTTGCTCTATAATGTATACTAACTAGGATGATTATTCCTAATTCGATGTCTTGTAGAAATAAGGAGTTGTAAAGTCATTTCAAAAGTATGGTATGGAGATGAGAGTGGTAGAAAGGAGTGGAGCGAAAAGGCAAAGCAGAAATATTGAGCTTAAATGGAATTGACTCAAGCATGGTGAAGATGCTATTCTTTAGTTCAAGTATGTAATACTTATTATTCTATAGACAGTGTGTCTCCTATAGGCAGTGGGCCTCTTGTGAGCAGTGTGCTCGGGCAGCGAGCCCTAATTGGCATGTGCCATTTTGTTCTTCCTATTCTTTACATTCTTGGGTTAGTCACCCTGTGGTTTTTCCCTTAACTAGGTTTTCCACATTAAAAATCTTGGTGTCTTATGTGTTAATGTGTTTCTGCTCTTGAATTATTACATTATGTTTCCATGATTGATTTATCATTATGCTGCTAAATTAAGTAAAGGATTTAAGTGATTAATTGGAAGAAAGTTTTGGACAACTGATTCACCCCCCCTCTCAGTTGTTTGTCCCAAATCCAACAATTCGTATCAGAGCCAAGTTCCTCTAAAAGGAGCTTAACCGCTTGAGGAGATCTAGGATGTCATCCTATAAGAAAGATAGTCTAAGGTTTGATGGAACCAATTTCACTCTTTGGAAAAGTCGCATGGAATGCCACTTGCAATGTATGGGAATGCAGTATTGGATCATGGCTTCAAAGAAATATGATCCTCCACAGAATGTTTTACGTACCATAGATGAAATCAAAGATGCTGAAAACAATCTGCGGACCAAAGAAGCTCTTCTAAGTGCCTTATCTGATTCAGAGCTAACAAATGTTATTGATCTAAAAAATGCATATGAGATTTGGCAAAAATTGGAACTTTTGCATGGAGACAAGTATGTTAAATGTGCCAAGCTATAGAGTCTAAAAGGAAAATTCAAAAACCTGAAGATGAGAGAAGATGAAAATATCACTTCATTTATGCGAAGAGTAAATGAGTTTGTTTGTGGTATTAGATGTGCCGGTGGAATCTTGGATGAAGATGAGATTGTTGGAAAAGTTCTTAGATCTCTTCCTGATTATTACAAATATAAGGTTGCTAATATTGAAGAATTTAGATCCTTCTGAGGTATCACCAGAGATCAGTTGGTTGCTAAATTGACTACATTTGAACTGACCAAGTTTGGAGATCCACCCCCTAAGACTAAATCTGCATTCAAAGCTAGTGCCTCTGTAAAAGGAAAATAAAAGTTTGATCTGGGAGAGAACTCTTCAAGGAAACTATCATGGTATGAAAAAGCAAGAAAAGACCTAGAAGAAGATGAAGTAGAAGTTGCTCAACTTATTGCAAAAAGACTACCAAGAGGATCCGATAAGTATGAGGAGAAATTGCCTTTTAAGCATTTTAACTGCAATAAGATTGGTCATTTTGCCTCAAGGTGTCTAGAAAGATTTTCAAGGCCAATTCCTAACAGATCAAGGTTCTAAAAGAATTGTTACTATGTTCATGAAGATGATGATAATGAAGGAGTAATAGATGATGAATCAGAGACAGGAAACAAATCCGGAAGTGACTGGGTGTATATTGCCATCAAGGAAGAAGATCTAATGCCCTCTACATCTATCAATCATAAAATTATAGAAAGAGCTCTGGCTGCCCAAGTTGAAGAAAAGGATGATTGGGTCATTGACAGTGGATTCTCTCACCATAGGAAAGGTAACAAAAATAAGTTCATAGATTTGGAAAGGTATGAAGGAGGAATGGTAAAGTTTGGTGATAATTTTGTTGCCAGAATCAGAGGTAGAAGAACCATTTCTTTTGATGGAAAGAACAAAACTAGTAATGTCCTATATGTTGAAGGTCTAAAGCACAATCTTCTCAGTGTTGGATAGTTGGTGGACAAAGGCTATGATCTCCGATTCAAGAATGGAAAATGCAAGATCTTTGAAAGTTTTAGAACAAAGATTGCAACTGGTACTCAAACAAATGGTAATATCTTCCACTTAGTTGGTATTGGTAAAATTTACCTATTTGTTCAAATTGATTAGAGTTGGTTGTGGCATAGGAGAATGTGTCATGTGAATTTTGATAATATCATCAAGATAAGAAACACTCAGGTTGTAAGAGATCTTCCAAGATTGGTGAAACCTACAAATAGTTTGTGCAAAGAATGTCAGTTGGGTAAACAAAGTAGAGTATCATTCAAAAGAAAGGAACAATCTTCTACTGGATTATTAGACTTAGTTCATACTAACCTATGTGGTTCGGCAAGAATCAAGAGTGTGCAAGGTGATAGATACTTCATGTTATTAATTGATGATCATTCCTAGATGATGTGGGTGACTTTTCTGAAAGAGAAATCAGAAGCTCTTGAGAAATTCAAAATATTCAAGGCTATGGTAGAGAATGAAACCGGATTAAAATTAAATGTCTGAGGTCTGATAGAGGTGGAGAATTCACATCCGGTGAGTTCATAGAATTCTATGAGAAACTTGGAATAAAAAGACAGTTGTCTGCTCCTAGGACTCCATAGCAGAATGGAGTAGTGGAGAGAAAAAATTGGACCATCTAGGAAGCATCTAGAGCCATGATGATGGAAGTAAATGTTCCTTAGATTTATTGGAGAGAAGTTGTAAGCACTGCAATCTATACTCTCAATCGAGTACAAGTCAGAAGCAATACCGATAAGACTCCTTATGAACTTTGGTTTGGTATCACTCCCACTGTGAGGTATTTCAGAGTATTTGGTAACAAATGTTACATTAAAAGAGATGAAGATCTAGGAAAATTTGATGCTAGAAGTGATGAAGGAATATTCTTGGGTTATTCTACTCAAAACAAAGCATACCGATGCTATAACAAGAGATTAAGGAAGATTGTAGAAAGTACAAATGTGAAGGTTGATGAAGGTATTGGAAAACCCTCAAGATTTTATGAATATGATGAAGATGATAAAAATAATGTTTTTATTCAAGAAGTCCAAGCTCCCTCTAAAATTTAGATTTAGACTGATCCTATAAATCAGGAAGAAGAGATAAGTTTGAATGAACCTGTTCAAGAATCAGAAGTACAAGAAACTCCCAAAGTTCCTAGGTATGTAAGACTTAATCACTTTGAAGATTATATCATAGGTGATAAAAGCAAAGGTGTACAAACAAGAAGAAGGATTTCTCAAGATTCAGAAGAGTATTGTCTGATTTCAAAGATTGAACCTAAGATAGTGAATGAAGCTTGCAATGATGAAAACTGGACTAAACCAATGGAGGAAGAACTGATGCAAATTGACAAAAATCACACTTGGGATCTTGTTCCCAGACCTAAAAATAAGAATGTGATTGAAACCAAATGGGACTTCTAGAATAAACTGAATGAAGATGGTGAAGTAGTCAGAAACAAACCCAAATTGGTCTGCAAGGGTTACTCCCAAGTAGAAGGAGTTGATTTTGAAGAAGCTTTTGCTCTGGTGGCAAGAATTGAAGAAGTCAGATTATTTCTTGCTTTTGCTGCCTTCAAGGATTTCAAAGTATATCAGATGGATGTCAAGTCTGCCTTCCTAAATGGTAACTTGGAAGAAGAAGTTTACATTGAGCAACTGGATGGATTTCAATTGTCTGATCATGGTGATATGGTTTGCAAGTTGAAGAAAGCACTGTATGGACTCAAGCAAGCCCCAAGAGCCTGGTATGAAAGATTGGATAAGCATCTTTTGAAATTGGTTTTAGCAAAGGTACTGCTGACAATAATTTGCATTTCAAAATTGATCATGAAAATATCTTGATTGTTGAAGTGTTTGTTGATGATATCATTTTTGGAGGAAGAGATAGTATGTGCAAAACCTTTACAAATCAAATGAAAAGTGAATTTGAGATGTCCATGTTTGGGGAAATGAATTTCTTCTTCGGTCTGCAAATCACTCAAACTAAGAAAGGAACCTTCATTACCAAATATGTGAAAGAATTGTTGAAGAAATTTGGGATGGAAGACTCAAAACCAATGAATACTCCCATGGCAACTGGATGTAAATTAAGCAAAGATGATGACTCTCCTAAGGTTGATCAGAAAAAGTATATGTCAATGATTGGAGGACTATTGTATCTCACTCAAACTAGACCTAACAATATGAATGATGTTGGTCTTGTTGCTAGATTCCAAGCTCATCCTAGAGAATCTCATGTCATGACAATCAAAAGGATTTTTAGATATCTAAAAGGGATAGTTGAGTATGGTTTGTGGTATCCTAGAGATGATGATTTCTCTCTTCATGCATACACATATGTAGATTGGGCAGGAGATGTGGATGACCGGAAGAGTACCAGTGGTGGAGCATTCTTTTTAGGGAAGAGATTGGTTTCTTGGCTGAGAAAGAAATAAGAGGCAATCTCTTTGTCCACTACAAAAGTAGAATATATTGTAGTAGTAGGTAGTTGCACTCAACTATTGTGGATGAAGCAAATGTTAAGAGACATCAGGGTGGAGTATGAGGAACCTATCACAATCTTCTGTGATAATTCAAGTGCAATAAACATATCAAAGAATCTGGTGTTTCATTCAAAGACTAAACATATATCCATTAAGTTTCACGTTTTGAGAGAGCAAGTGAACAAGAATGAAGTCAGATTGGAGTTTGTGCCTTCCAAGGATTAGATTGTAGATATTTTTACTAAACCTCTACCTAAGGACTCTTTTGAGTATCTCAGGGAGAAGTTAGGGGTTATTACCCTTCTAGTTTTGAATTAAGGTGCACTGATGTGCATCAGTCTAGTGGATCTCACAATCATATTTTGTGGTCTGGATTGATGATGGGAAGCTACTACTCAAGGGGAGCGGCTGATATGTTTCTGAAGTAATGCAAGTATGTGCCCTTTGCCATTGATATCAAACAGGGAGAGAAGACATGTGAAAAACAAGTGGTCACTGATCAAAGTGGGATCAATAAAGGAAGAGAAGACATGTGAGTGGTTGTTGTTGATAGGGGGAGTTATGTCAATAAGGAGAAGTTCTTGTCTTGATAGTTAAAATAGTTTTTTACATCATATGTTGCCATCAATGACAAAGGGGGAGATTGTTGTAAGTATGGGCCTAACTGGTGTTCTCATTGATGTCAACATACTCCTGTTGTATTAATGATAAGGATTGGATGAGCTATGTGCTAAGGATATTTACAAAATTAGTCCTAATCAGGAACAGAGAAGAATAGTGAAGACAGTGAGGTAAAGATCCCAGATAAGATGAAGATCAGAGGATGTGCTTCAAAGGGTTTGCAGATATGTGTCTTAATATGATCCAGTAAAGATTTCAAAGGTCCACATGAAGATCTGAAGAAGTTTTGGCCACTGAAGTAAAACCAATTCTAGCAAGTGTTTAGAGGTGACAGAGTGACACAAATAGGTCTAGTGAAATCTAGAAATGCAATATATTATTCTGCAGATTTAGTGGAGTGTTTAGGAAGTCAATGTGAATTGACAACCCAAATGGTTCATCGTCTGGAGGTCTGTAAGCATCTATTCCAATATGACAGTGATGATAGACTGTGTTCTTGAAGTTCCAGATAAAGGAGAGAATGATTTTAGTGAACAGAAGTAGTGTGGATGTTCTTGGTGATTCAGGCAAGCTTGTGGAGGTCTTTGGATTGTGTCCAGTTCATGTTGGTGGTCCGCATTGAAGATTGAGGTCATAATTGAAGAATTACTTCTAGATGATGGTGTTCTTCCTAAGTTTGGCTGACCAGATGAGTTACACATCCTACGGATGATCTTGAAGATGTTTTATGAAGAATGGCATATTCCTAAAGAAAGATTGAAGTCTTAGATCTGTGTGGCCGACAATGTGTTGATCCATGTGAAGTCTTTTTATAATTAGTCATATTGTATTTATGTATTTGCTCTGTAATGTATGCTAACTTGGATGATTATTCCTAAGTCGATGTCTTGTATAAATAAGGAGTTGTAAAGTCATTTCAAAAGTATGGTATGGAGATGAGAGTGTGGTAGAAAGGAGCAAAGAGAAAAGGTAGAGCAGAAGTATTGAGATTAAATGGAGCTGACTCAAGCATGGTGAAGATGCTATTCTTTAGTTCAAGTATGTAATACTTATTATTCTGTAGACAGTGTGTCTCTTGTAGGCAATGGGCCTCTTGTGAGTAGTGTGCTCGGGCAGTGAGCCCTAATTGGCATGTGCCATTTTGTTCTTCCTATTCTTCTAACAGAGAATACATTCTTGGGTTAGTCACCTCATGGTTTTTCCCTTAACTGGGTTTTCCACGTCAAAAATCTTGGTGTCTTATGTGTTAATGTGTTTCTTCTCTTGAATTATTGCATTATGTTTCCATGATTGATTTATCATTATGCTGCTAAATTAAGTAAAGGATTTAAGTGATTAATTGGAAGAAAGTTTTGGACAACTGATTCACCGCCCCTCTCAGTTGTATGTCCTAAATCCAACATCATCATCATGTTCCTAAATAAATTTGCAAATAGGTAACAAATTATTCATGGGCATTCTAGCCTCCAGACCATACATAAGATCAAAAGGGGCCTGACCGATTGCTTTCTTCACTATCATTCTATTAGCCCAGACAACTAGTCTTAATTTGGTGTCCCATGCTCATTTATTTTTCTCTATGATTCTTTTGACAATTTTCATTAAGCTCTTATTACTTGATTTAGCTTGCCCATTTCCCTGAGGGTGGTATGGGGATGAATAAGAGATTGAAATCCCATATTGGCTACAAAAGTTAGTGAATTCTTCAAACTTGAAGCACATGGCATTGTCTGAGATTATTTTTATGGGCACACCAAACCTGGTTATAATTTCATTCATCAAGAAATCCACAACAACTTTTCTAGTTGCTCTTTTGGTGGGAATAGCCTCAAACCATTTTGTGAAGTAGTTAGTGGCCACCAGGATCCAGCTATGTCCTCCACTTGATTTCTTAGTTATTTCTCTAACAAAATCTAATCCCCATTGCTAGAAGGGAGCCTCTGCGGTCACAAGCCTGAGGGGTAGATTTCCAAAAAATCTTAATTTGCCTGAAAACCTCTAGCATGCATCACAACTTCTGACGATGTGGTGAGAATCCTTGAAAAGAGTGGGCCACCAATATCCTACCCTCAAGACCTTGTGTACTGTTGTCTTGGCCATATAGTGACTCCCACAAACACCATGATGCATGTCCTTTCAAACTTCAGAAGCTTGGGCATTATTTATACATTTGAGTAAAATACCCTCAAAATTTTTCCACCAGAGTTCATGTAGAGTGTCAAACTCTACATTTTGTTTCAGTTTCAACTTAATATACATGGCTTAGTGTGCGGGTCTCAAATGTTTCTATGCGCGAGTCTCAAATATTTCTATGCATAGGTTACACCAAGTGTCAAAGCAACAACAATGCTTCAAGCACCAAGTTTTATGTGGAGAATGCCATGTATCAAATAGCATCAAAAGTTTCATGTTGTTTCAATGTTGTGGATGGTGCCATGTGTCACTAGCGAAAGTAGTCTCAAAAAGTTTCCTTTCTTGCTACATGCTGCGGAGGGTGCCATGTGTCTTTTTGAGTTTTATGCGGGTGTTGCCGCGTGTCCCTTTTCCAAATTTATATTGATGTCAGCATAAACTATGGTGGGCCACAATTCATGTTGCTACAAGCTTACCAAGGATCCCACGCGGTGATAGCAGAGGAGTTGCTTTATTCATAATCTCTTATAGAATGAAACACTTTAATTCATAGTTACTGCAAAACGTACCAAGTGACAGCTTCCATAGGACCTTTCAAAAGTTTTATTTGTTTCAACAGTGTTGCAGAGGTTGACATGTGTTAGTTTGTATGAGCACATGTGCTGCCATCTATCCCAATTTTATTCCCTTTGTGGGTAGTGAGTTATGAAGGTTGTGGGTCCCATTATTATTGTGTCTCAATTTATAATTGAAGTGGGTTGTGACATGTCATAATAGAGGGTGCCTGAGTATAAAGACACAGGTTTTTTAAAAGGCTCCACTGGATAGGACATGTATCATTTTTTTGGAGGCTGCAGAATGCAACAAGTGTCTTTTTCCTGTTGATTTCTTTGAAGACAAAGGAGTTTCTAAGTATATGCAGATGCTGCCATCTATCATAATTTCTTTTCAGCTTTATGCTCACGGGTGTTGCCTTGTGCCTAAGTCTCAATATAGGTGGTGTGCCACATAATACTTTGCCCTAGCTAATGAGCGCATAGGAGCAACGACCCTTGCAGATTCAGAAGATCATAACTGCCATGGACTTCCAGTAATCTTTAGTTCTATTGGGCTATTGAGGATTCGGGTTGTTGCAAGCAATCTTGTGTCAAATCGATGATTATAAATATGTAGAATTTGTAATTAAGTAGAGATCTAATAGAGGAGTCAGAGACTTTGTTGTGACTAGTTTATGTCATTTTCCCTTTATTCTATTATTCTTGATAAGAAAGTTAATATATTTGTGCCTTTTATGTTGCTGAAAAATTAATAAGAACTCTATTCTCTGTCTTGGTTGATATCATCTTTGTCTTTGCAAAGTTATCTGGTTATAAGCCTTTGATAATATTAGTTATATCTGTTTATGTTGATCATGCAGTATCTACTCTTTAATATAACTGTATCTTGAGAATAGCTTCACTGTGCTTGAATTGAAGGAATACTTTTTACTTAGGCACATTGCCATAATTAGATTTTCTTATTGTATCTGAAATCCTGTTAATTTATTTCCCTTTGCTCAAAACCTAATTGAAAAAGGAAGAGCTAGCTTCTTTAAAATCTGGAGGTTGTTTCAAGTAGCAAGTCTCACATTCTTGAAACTTCCCATGTTGGTGTTGGAACCTGTGCAATTTTATACATCAATAGTTTTTGGCATGCCCGATGGGACTTTTCTTGAAGTCCCTATCAAGATCGTATGAGCCAGAGAGTGGCAAGGAGCCAGAGCTGTGGACCTACAACAAGAGCTCAGTCTACTGCTAATCTGGGCATTCTTTTACCACCATTAGTAACTACTCTGAGGAGAAGAGTGAATCAGTTTGTAGTAGCACAAGGAACAAATATGGGAGCACCTATACCTCCAAGGAACTATGCAAATTGGAACACTAGCAGTCCTCTCATTCTCCTAGTACCACCAGCAACTTGGGATCCTTTTCTAGCCAATGCTTTGAAGGCTCTACCTAAGTTTAGTGGAGAAGATTTCAAGACACCCAGAGAACATTTACAAGATGTATCTGATGTGTGTGCAGTACATGTTATTACTAAACAGAATGTGGCAATAAGACTGCTAACAACTTCTTTCAAAGGAAAGGCTCTGGACTAGTATAGATCTCTCACTCCAAATATAATATCTACATGGGATCAGCTTGGTGACGCTTTCTTTGCAAGATTTGAAGAGAAAGGTGATAAATCTTCCCTGTTGCAAGAATTAATCACTATCAAAAGGGCACCACAAGAAGCCATGACTGATTTTAATTCAAGATTCCAAAAGACATGAGATAGAATTCCTGCTATAGCAAGACCATTATCAGGTATGGCTATTGTGTTCTACTTCAAAGCTTTTAACTCTGATATATCAGTAATGATTCAGTCTCTAGGAGGTCAGACATTGCCAGAAGCATATGAGTTGGTTGTCAAGGCTAAAAATAACTTGATAGATGTTGGAAAATTACCCCCAAGGCCTCCTATGCCCATGTTCCTAGAAATTACCCTACCTTTGCCACAAGAAGCTCCTAATCTTACAACTCCACATGTGTCCATGTATTCATTTCTAGTACCTCAATAACTTGTTAGGGCAACCACCTCTACTCAATCATCTGAAATGGATGATGTCAAGAACATTCTAAGGACCTTCTCAAATGAGATAATTAACCTAAAAAAGATAAGAAAATCCCTATTCAAAGCCCCCTTATCAAGGTTTCCAAGGAAATGGACCCCCTTTTCAGCCAAATCAATATCAAGGCCCTCAAAGGCAAAATAATCCTCAGCCTTCAAACCAGTTGGTTTTAGTCCCTACACCTCTACAAATTGTTCCTCATAATCCTAACAGAGAAATAGTTCCAGGGAAAAATAACTTAGCAGATGACATAAATGCTTGGTGCTTTCCCTAAAAATGCCCATATGCCCAGAGACTGTCCCAGAGGTAATTTGCAGAAAAAGATAGCAAAACAGAGATGGTTAGAGGGACAATTCTCAACCTCTAATACTCCACCATATTAGTCCCCTGGTGTCTAGGATGCAGTAATGGTGGCCCAGATGCAAGGGATGTCTATGCAATAAGAAGAGGAAATAGCCCCTAAACATGCCTTATTTTCATGGATTGAAGAGGAAGATTTAATGTTCTTGAATGAGGCATCCACTTCAAAGAAACCATTGGTGCAGTCAGAATATTATACCAGATCAAAGAGGAGAATGATGGAGCAACCTAAAGTTACAAATAATGAAATTATCAGAACTCCTCCATTTCAAAATCATCACAATCTAGTCCCTAGGAAAGAAGTACCCCAGCCTGTGTAGAATCAAGTAGCCTTGGGATAGATACTAGAAAAGACAAGGTAGCCTTATTATTCAAAGATACAAGCATTAGCACCTATGAACGTGGTGGACCAGCTGAAAAGAAACCCAGCACACATATCAATCTAGGATATGTTGGCTATTCCCGAGTAGAAGACACTGTTACAAGAAGCTCTGTAGGGTCAAGAGGCCTCTAAATACACTAGTGCTAAAGAAGGAGCTATTGATAAAGGGAAAATCTAGCATAAAGATACTATACCTTTACAAACAATAGCTCTGTTGAACAATGCACTTGAGTTAGGTAAATCTAAACTAGACCCTTTTTATCTGACTTTAATAGTTGGGAAAAAACTACTACATAATGCAATGATAGATTCTGGGGCCATTACTACAGTAATGCCAAAGCAGATAGAAGATGCTTTAAAGATAAAGTATGAACCACTTACTAGAGGGGTCATGCAGTTGGATGGGAAATCTGTTCAAACTATAGGAAAAATCAAACAACTTCCATTACAACTATATACTTGTCCCAATATAATTGTCAATCTGGATGTGGTAGTCATAGATATTCCCCCTATATTTGGTCTATGCTTATCCAGAGATTTTACAGCCAAAATAGGAGGTTATATGTCACTAGATTGGTCACACCTAATCTTGAGAACCAAGTATGGGACAAAGATGAAAGTATTGTATGAGCCATTATCCAAAGACCACATCACCAATGAACCAACCCCAAAAGTAGAGGCATCCCATGCCATGATGAATAAAGAGGAGAGAGTCTTTGTTGAAGAATTAGGTGACTAGACTAAACATGACCAACAAGAAGAAGAGAACAATCAGCGATTGACCATGATGTAGAGTGATATTTATGGAAACTATGACTCTACTGGTCTAGGCACTTATGTTTTTTTTTAAGAAGACCAAGAAATCTCAAATATTATAAGGAAAGAAATATCATAAAGTGGAGAATTTGAAGGAGACTCAAAGATCTGGACCTTGAATTTTGATGGGGTTAGGAGTAAGAATGGTGTTGGAGTAGGTATTTACTTTACTGCCCCAAATGGTGAGAAAATTCTAAGAGCCATTTGCTTTTAGTTCACATTTATCAACAATGATGTTGAATATGAATCTTTGGTGCATGGACTCATGTTGGCCAAGAAAAAGGAAATTAAGAATCTGATAGTGAGAGGAGACTCATAACTAGTGGTAAAACAAATTAGAGAGAAAGCAATAGCAAAAAATGTAAGAATGAGGTCCTATCGGCATAGGATTTGGGAACTGATAGATGGTTTTGAGGCTTTCAATATTGAGGTAGTTCCCAGGGCCCAAAATTTAGAAGCAAATAGAATGGCACAAATTGGTTCACAGTTTGACCCAACAAATGATCTATTAGTTAACAATGAGTTAGTTAAGGTTATAGTAAGACCAACAATTCCAAACAATGATCAAAATTAGCAAGTTTTTGACAATGATCTTCAAGTACTTTCATTTTTACAGCAATCAGGTGAATTTGCTGATCAGCTACACCCCAAAATTGAGGAAGCATATGGTGATCAAATTATCCAACTAAAATCAAATAAACTCCCTAAGGGACTGATTACTCTAGAAAATTTGTTTGATCCAGAAGATACAAGCCTAGAGAAGAGGAGGTTTCAGGCAAATAAGGAGGATTATTCTGAGATCCAAGTTAGTGAAGGAAGAAAGTTGAAAATAGGTAATTCTACAACCCAAGAGGAAAAAGAGAAGTTGATTGCTTTATGCAACAAATATGATAGGGTGATTGCTTGGACCTATGAGGACCTCCATGGCTATAATAGAGATATTATCCAGCACACCATAGAGCATACTGAAAGATCCAAACCAGTCTGACAAAAGCAAAGGCCAGTGAATCCTAGAATTGAACCTCTAATGGTGGATGAGCTACAAAAGCTCTTGGAATCAAAGATTATTTTCCCAATTAAGCATTCAACCTGGGTGTCAAACCTAGTGTCTGTAAGAAAGAAGAATGGTGACATAAGACTTTGTGTAGATTTTAGGGATCTGAATAGAGCATCTTTGAAAGGTCATTATCCCCTACCTTCTATGGAATAGATTTTATAGACTGTGGTTGGGTCAGAGAGGTTTTCCTTGCTTGATGGTTTCTTAGGATACAATCAGATTTGGTTAGCAGATGAAGAACAGCATAAGACCGCGTTAACTACAAAGTGGGGAACATTTACATATGCTAAGATGCCCTTTGGCTTTTCAAATGTCGAAGCTACTTTTCAGTGTGCAATGGATGTAGCATTTGGGGAGCTTATAAATAAGATCATTCTAATCTATCTAGATGATCTGACCATTTAGAGGCTATTTTAAAGAAATGTCAAGAGTTTGGAATCTCTCTGAATCCCAAGAAATGTATCTTTATTGTGCCTCAGGGTAAGCTTCTAGGACACACAGTGTCAAAAAAATGGGTCTCCATTGATCCAGAAAGGGTCACATCCATAATGAATCTATCTCTACCAGTCAACAAGAAATTAGTTCAATCCTTTTTAGGAAAAATTAACTTTGTTAGCCAATTTATATCTGATTTTGTAGGTCTAATTAGACCAATGACATAATTGCTTAAAAAAGATCTAGTTTTCAAATGTACCACATAAGGAAGATAGGCTTTTGAAGAAGTGAAGAGAGTCATTTCAATAGCCCTAGTACTCAAAAACCTAGATTTCTCTAAAGCTCTTATAATGTATGTGTATGGGGGAGAATTCAGTGTTGCTACTGTTCTAACTCAGAAAGATGATCAAGAGGAAGGAGAGCATCCAATAGCTTTTTTCTCCAGGACTCTTAGGGAATATGAGTCAAGATATAATTTCATGGAGAAGAAAGCATATGCCATGGTAAAAGCCCTTAAAAAAATCACACATTTGGTAATAGGAAATAAACTTCTGATATTAGTGGCTCACCCTAGTGTAAGAGAATATATTATGGAGGGTGAGATCACTAAGAAAAGAGCCAATTGGATAACAAAAATTCTAGAATATGATGTAGAAGTAAGACCCACCAAGTTAGTCAGAGGCAAAGAACTGTGCTAATACATGACCCAAGATATAGAAAGAACAGTGACTAAAGAAATAGAAAGTGAAAATGTGTTGAAACTCCAAGAGGTTGACCAAGATTCTTGGGTCAGAAATAGGATACAGTTTATGAAGTATGGGATATTCCCAAATGAGCTCTCCCATGATAAGAAAAGGTACTTTAGGCAGCAAGGAATCCATTTTGTACTAATTGATCAGATTTTATTTAGAAGGAATGTTGATGGTATACTCTTAAGATGTATAGAGAAAGATGAAGCCCAAAGAATACTACATGAATTGCATCATGGAGCCTCAGGTGGACATTTTTCAACAAGGACCACTACAATCAAAGTGACACAAGCAGGATATTTCTGGCCCATTCTATTTACATATTGCCATCAGATGGTTAAGGAATGCCAGGCTTGCTAGTTTTATATTGGAAAAAGGAGAAATGTAGCAATGCCTCTAAGCCTCATAGTTGTGGAAGAACCCTTTGCTCAATGGGGTTTGGATTTTATTGGTATGATCAATCCAGTATCAAATATGGGACACAAATGGATTCTCACAACAATAGATTACTTTACCAAGTGGAGTGAAGTAGTACCACTCAAAGAGGCAATAGAAAAGGTCATACTAGAATTTTTAGAAGGCATAACTTCTCGATTTGGTCCTCCTCGTACCATCATATCAGATAATGCTAAAGTATTTTTGGGAACCAAATTATCTAATTTTGCTTTAAGAAATGGGATATATTTGAAAACTTCAAATTATTACCCATAAGGTAATGGTCTGGCAGAGTCCACTAACAAGAACCTTATCAAACTCATAAAAAGGATAGGGACTAATTATCAGAGAGAGTGGCATAAGTTACTTAATATAGCACTGTGGGCTGATAGGATCAAACCAAATCAAGTAACTAAAATGTCTCCCTATGAGTTGGTTTATGGTAAACATGCAGTAATGCCACTAATTTTAGAGATTCTTGCTTTACAATTGTTAAAATAGATAGAAATTGAAGAAAATGGCCCAATGCAAGTCAGACTTGCTGAACTGTTGGAAGTCCAAGAAAAGAGAGAAAAGGCACATGAATCACTAACGAAACATCAGAAAATGGTTAAGGATTAGTTTGATAAGAAGACTTCTAATCCCATCTTTGAAGTTAGCTCTCTAGTATTGAAATGGGATGAAAGAGCTGCCAAGCCAGGTCAACACAGCAAATTTGAATTATTATGGACATGCCCTTATAAGATTCATTCTTGCAAGCAACAAAATTCATTTGAGCTGGAGACCATGAATGGAGAACCTGAAGAGATTCTGGTGAATGGGATCTTTCTGAAACATTTCACTTAAGAAGGGGCTCATCATGTATCATAGTTAGTTAGTTTTTGTTTCCTTTTCTTGCTTTTCTATTTTCCCGCTTTCCCTTTCAAATAAGTGCTCAGTGAACATGTGTCATGCAGTGCAAATCCCCTTCTCTTTTAGCCTTACATTTATTAAGGTTGTTCAGCAAGCCCCAAAATCTCATGAAAGTACATGCTTTTTCAGAAAGATAGCCACTCTCATAACATATCTAACACTCCTTCCAACGTGGATTTCAAAAAGATACACTAACTATTTCTCAGCATTAATGCCATTAATAAGATGGGATGTGTCATTTATTATTTCCATAAGGCCCAATGAGCTAGGCTTCAAGTCCTTGTAATTGTAACCATCATTTGTTTCTATATTTCTACTCTAAATCACTGTTGCATCTGAGCTCTTTCCCTAACAAGTGCCTTTCAACTAAGTATCACTCTGTTAAAATAGTTTCACTCTTTTCTGTGTCAAAGCTTCTTGGATTCTTCTCACAAAGATACAGATATGTCTGAGACACAGTCACCACGGGAGGGACTTGGAATTTTTGAGTCAACTGATAAACTATTGAACAACAAATCATACACTTCGGCACCAACGCAACCAAAGAAGTCCTATCCAAGAATGAGGGTCCCTGAAGTAGGATTATCTGTCGACCCAGAATAGGTGAAGGACTATGCAGATGACATATATGACACATCTCTTCAAAAGAACACCAAGAATCTCAAAGAGGGGGCACATCAGAGGTGCCTCATCTAGGCAAACAAGGGGTAGTTTGAGACTTTTGGTATGAGAATATGGACCTCTCAATTGGCATAGTTCCTAGTCCCAAATGTTTACCCTTGTCCTAAGCTAATTGAATTATGTGCGGAGCTATTTCATGCACCATCAAATTCTATCCAACAGGGCCCTTTCAAAGTACATATTACACCCAAGGCCATAAGGGACATGATGGCCCTACAGTAAGATAGAACGGCCACATTTCCAACTATTACCAAGATGCAAGGCACATGGGAAAATTTACATAACACACTAAAATTCCTAAATGTAGAGATGCATTTGGGAGAGGATAATACTTAGATGCCCATATTACCCACTGGGTAGGCACAATTTAACCCTAATGTTCAGGATGCCATTTCAATGATAGATTTCATTTTTGGAATGGAGGACAAGATAGTTCATGACTAGCAATTGGCAATCATCTTTAGAATGAAAACTATGGATAAATCACAAGGGTACCTACTAGAATTTTTGGAACAAATTGTTGCTGCCTTGATTGATTAGCTTGCAAATTTCAAAACAAAGTGAGTATTGAGGTATTCCACTTTCCTATTCCATCTTATGCTATATCAAAACTTTGGTCTTTTTGCACAGCATATGCACTTAAATATGTATGACCTAGATTTTGGTCATGGTAGAACCATCCCTGTGTCTACGTGGACACATGTGTTATCTAAAACCTTTAACCCCTATGAGTTTTGGGAGTTTTTTGTCACCCCCACTTTCTGCTAGTTAAGCCCTGAGCTTGTGGAACATAGGATGACACAGAGTATAAGGGGTTTTATATCCAATTGCCCAATTCCCTATGACTACTTCTTTGGAGCACATAATACAATAATCAGAGTCCAAGGTTTTGCTGGCAAACCCGTGCTATTACCTAAAGTATTGACCCCTAGGGTCGTATTCTTAGACGTTACCCATCAAGTATCTATTGTTGATAATGACGTCAGCCACAAGAAAATAAAGAAGAAGATGTATGATGTCCCATGGGCCAAAAAAAACATGACACTTGAAGTTAGAGGTGTAGAAAGCCTCTTATTAAGGAAGTTAGCTACACTTGGACTCCTTATCATAGAGGATAAACAGAAATATGACCCAAATAGTTTCCTAGCCTCTTGGATAATAAATAATAAGGTTCGTGCCAAGATGGTACATGAAGGTCACCCATTCTAGGAGGATAGGAGGAATCCAAAGGAAGATAACCCAGATCTATATGTGGAACTCACTGATTTGCCCTATGAGGGGCCTAGGCCATGGGAAACCTTCTATGTCAAAGAGAAAGAGTTTGACCCTAAGTTGAAGATGATTGCTGGTCTGAGGAAAACATTAAAAGCAAAAGAATGGAGATCAGAAAAGATTGAGGCCTATTAGAAATATAGGCAAGAGACTTTAGAGATTACACATTCATTTGGAAATGATGAAAATAATGAAATATGGGAATCAATCTGGGATGAGTTGCATCCATCCCTAGTCTCAAGTCTAGACACAAACAGAATTTAGAGGAAGGGTGAGGAGCCAAGGGAAGAAACAGAGTCAGCCCCAATAATGCAAGAAATAGGACAGGCATCATCTGCTGCTCCTACATTTTCATGGCTTCAATCCCTCAGTACCTTAGAGAAGCAAAAATGTGTTGTGTCATCACCAATTCTAGGGACTCAAACAGCTTCAGCATCTGGGGGTTCCAGAAAGGTCCCTTTGCAACCACTAGTGGTTGTAAATATTAAAGATGAAGAAACATAGGAAACAATAGAGAGGCCTTTGAAACACAAGAAATTGATCCTACAGGAAGAAGAAGAAGAAGAAGAAGAAGAAGAATTTGTACCACAATAGCAACAAGTGCCAATTACCTCTTATGTGGCTCAAGTAAGTACTTCTCCCTTCTCTTCTATATCACTTTCTTCTCCTATAGGAGTGGCAATCCCAAGTATTTAGGCTTCCATGTCCCCTGCCACTTCTGTTGTGCTTACACAAACCCCTTCCACTACTACTAGTGCACCAGCCATGTCCTCACAGGCCATTACATTGCCATTATTTTCTCCATCTATTCCTAAATAGACCCCTCCTCAAGTTTCCTCTAGCCAACAATTATCTGCTATTCCCTATGGCCTGCCTCAAGGTCACCCCTTTGCTAGAGGTTATATTACATCTCCTCCTACCTTCCAAGCTCAAGCAGACATAACAAAAAAGGCTAGAGAGGCCAGGATGGAAAAGAAGAGGAAAAAGGAAGACAAAATCTCTATTGTGGCATACATGAGGTCACTTTATGACCCTATTCAATAATCATTGACAATCACACATTTGTCTCCAAATGTGGTAAAACCAAATGAACAAATGCAACCCCAAGATTATGCTATGAATGTTGTGGCCATGGATATGTCTCTCTTCAGGCCATAGGATAGGGTTGAGCTGCTAAATGAAACTACAACTACTGTGGCTATAGACTATTTGAAAGTGTCTAAGAAGTTGTAGAAGGTAGAGAATGATTTGGCTCAATAGAAAGTGAATAGCAATAATCTTGCTTGGGAGATTCAATCTAAGAAAATTGAGATTGATAATCTGAACAAACAATTGTAGAATACTATTTCTTTACAGATACATCAGGCTGTACAGGCCCAGATTGCTTCTCTTAAGACTGAGCTAGCACAGGAGAAGGCTGCAGTAACTATTTTAAGATAGGAAAAAAGCACTTCAGAAAAGAGATATCAGGATAAATTGCAAGAGGCCACATAGTTGCAACAAAAATTATTGAATGAGCAAAATGCTAATAGTGCAGCTTAGGTACAACTCATGGCTGAGCAACAAAGGACAAAATAGTTGACAATTGAGTTGGCTAATAGGCCACAGAATGATGGAGTTCTAAATTTGGTAAAAGAGCTATATGTTTCGGTATGGGAAAGAATCTCTGAGGAGATTATCCAGTTAAACCAATCTTTAACTTTTATGTTAAATGATCAACAGTTGTGTGAGAAGGTCAAAACTTTAGTGCAAGACACCTTGTCCACTGTTTCATTAAGGGTTTCTAACTCTCAACTTTTGTTGAAAAAGTTGTATGACACAACAGATGAAACATTATTAGTAGCAGGTATCAATGATAGAATGGTTGTTGCTAAGAAGGTCAATGAGGTTTTGAGTTGTAACTCTGTGACCACAAATTGTTAGGAGCTCCTAGATATAGTGAAGGAAGGAGTACAAAATATGAAGAAACAAATAGAGGATTTGGTGCAACTGGGGCTTCCTTCACCGTTCCTAGATAGTAACACAGTATTGATGATTGATGACATCAAGGCCCTTCTTTTGACCAAGAAAAATGATCAGACAATTTTCCAAGGTTTAAGTGATTCATCAATAATAAAAGAAGTTGAAACTATGTTGATACCTATGGCCTAGCAATAATTTCAATTAAAGGCTGTGGTACAAATTTTGCAAACATTTCCCCATAAAGATATAATTAATCTTGATTTTTCTTTTCAAGATTTCAGAGTAGACAGGGGCTCTCAAATTCAAAATGGTCTGTATATCAGACAGCATTGCAAAATTTATAATTCAATTTTTATTTTCATATATGTATCTTTTTGTCAGTTTTGGGTTCTTTCAAAGCAGGCTTAGAAGTCTTGATGGTTGCCAAGAACTGTAGAGTGTCAAACTCTAAATTTTGTTTCAGATTTAGCTTAATATATGTGGCTTAGCGCACGGGTCTCAAATGTTTCTGTGCGCAAGTCTCAAATGTTTCTATGCGCAGGTCGTGCCAAGTGTCAAAGTCACAGCAATACTTCAAGCACCAAGTTTTATGCGGAGCGCACCATGTATCAAGTAGCATCAAAAGTTTCATGTTGTTTCAATGCTACGGACGGTGCCATGTGTCACTAGTGGAAGTAGTCTCAAAAAGATTCCTTTCTTGCTACATGTTGCGGAGGGCGTCATGTGTCTTTTTGAGTTTTATGCGGCTGTTGCCGCGTGTCCCTTTTTTGAATTTATATTGATGTCGGCACAAACTATGGTGAGCCACAATTCATGTTGCTACAAGCTTGTGGAAGATGCCACGTGGTGATAGTAGAGAAGGAGTTTCTTTATTCATAATCTCTTATAGAATGAAACACTTTAATTCACAGTTGCTGCGGATTGCACCAAGTGTCAGCTTCCATAGGACCTTTTAAAAGTTTTATTTGTTCAACAGTGTTGTGGAGGTTGCCGCGTGTTAGCTTGTATGAGCACGGGTGCTGCCATCTATCCCAATTTTATTCCCTTTGTGGGTAGTGAGTTATGAAGGTTGTGGGTCCCATTATTATTGTGCCTCAATTTATAAGTGAAGTGGGTTGCAACAGATGTCATAATGGAGGGCGCCCGAGTATAAAGACACAGGTTTTTTAAAAGGCTCTGTTGGATAGGACACATATCATTTTTTTGGAGGCTGTGGAATGTGACAATTGTCTTTTTCTTGTTGATTTCTTTGAAGGAAAATTTCTAAGTATATGCGGACGCTGCCATCTATCATAATTTATTTTCAACTTTATGAGCATAGGTGTTGCCATGTGTCTAAGTCTCAATATAGGTGGTGTGCCACATAATACTTTGCCCCAGCCAATTAGTGTGCAGGAGCAATGGCCTTTGCAGATTCAGAAGATCGTAACCACTATGGACTTCCAGTAATCTTCAGTTCTATTGGACCATTGAGGATTCAGGTTGTTGCAAACAATCTTGTGTCAAATCGATGATTATAAATATGCAGAATTTGTAATCAAGATTATTATTCATCTTTGATATAACTTTTCAATCAGAGATCTAATAGAGGAGTCAGAGACTTTTTGTGACCAGATTATGTCATTTTGCCTTTATTTTGTTGTTCTTGATAAGAAAGTTAATATATCTGTGCATGTATCTGTGCCTTTTATGTTGCTGAAAAATTAATAAGAAAAACTTTGTTATGTGCCTTGGTTGATATCATCTGTGTCTTTGCAAAGTTGTCTGGTTATAAGCCTTTGATAATATTAGTTATATATGTTTATGTTCATCATGTAGTATCTGCTTTTTAATATAACTATATCTTGAGAATAGCTTCACTATGCTTGAATTGAAGGAATAGTTTTTACTTGGGTGCATCACCATAATTAGATTTTCTTATTGTATCTATAATCCTATTAATTTATTTCCCTTTTCTCAAAACTCAATTGAAAAATGAAGAGCCAGCTTCTTTAAAATTTAGAGGTTGTTTCAAGTAGCAAGTCTCATGTTCTTGAAACTTCCCATGTTGGTGTTGGAACCTGCACAATTTTATACATCAACAGTTCACCCTCTATTATCACATACTTTATGGCCCACAACCTTAAATTTCTTTTCTAATTTTTAGTCATTTTGTCCAAGTAAGACATGTTCAACAAATAGTACACAACATTTTTACACCACTTAGAATCCTTCATGTCACAAGCCAGCCCTACGTCTTGAATTTCAATGTTATTTATTTGGTTAGCTTCTAAATTTGATTGAGCCATCAAATTTTCTAACCCTTGTCCTCTCACCAATTTGGTAATCTAGATATCAATGTTAAACTCTTGGATCTAGTTAATCCATCTGCACCTTCTCCCTGTCACTTCCTACTAAGTAAAAACATCTTTAACAACAGCTATTGGCACATAAGCAACAATGGTTGCCCCACTCAAATAAGGCTTAAAATTCTTAACTGATTTTACTAGAGCATAGGCCTATTTTTTAGTGATGTCATAGTTTAACTCAGCTGCCTGAAGAGACTTGCTAAAAAATGAGATGGGTTGTTCATAGCCCTCATTGTTCTTTTGTAACAAGACTATGGCTATAATATGGAAAGAGGCAAAAGAAAATAACTGAAATGGCTTAGAAAAATCTAGGGATTTCAAAACAAGAGCCTCCTTAATGGCTCCTTTGATTCTCTTGAAGCAGTAGTTGGTTCATCACTCTAGGTGATATCCTCTCCTTTTCTTAGCATCTTGGAAATTGGCTTAGTAGTTTCAGCAAAATTTACGAAAAACCTTCTAAGGAAATTCACTTGTCCAAAGAAAGACTAAATCCCTTTAATACTTTTAGGTATTGGGATTTTTTCAATGGCCACTACCCTTTCTGGGTCAATCCTAATTCCTTCCTTGGACACTATATGACCTAAGAGTTTTCCTTTTGTTACTTTGAACACACATTTCTTGGGATTCAAAGAGATGCCAAACATCATACATCTCTCAAAAATTTTATCCAGATGGGAGCAATGATCCTATTCCTTTTTTGAATATGTAGTCAAATCATCTTGGTATACTACCATTATGACATTTATAAGGTCAAAAAAAGCTACATCCATTGCTCTTTGAAAAGTAGCCCCATCATTTGTTAATCCAAAAGGCATTTTGATGTATACATATGTGCCCCATGGAGTAGTAAATGTAGTTTTATATTGCTCAGATTCTTTAACCATCACTTGGTTATAACCTAAGAAGCCATCTACCATAGATAACAACTCACAACTAGTCACTCTTTGTAGGGTCACCTCCATATTCTACAAAGGATAATTATCCTTCAGTGATGCCATATTCAAATTTCTAAAATGAACACATAGTTTGATGTCTCCATTTTTCTTCCTGATAGGAACAAGGTTTGAGACCCAAGTGGAATGTCTAATGGGCTTGATTATCCCCCCCTCACTCAGCTTAGCCAGTTCTTGCTGCATCTTTGGTCTTAGAGTAGGATTGATAAGTCTTTGCTTGTGCCTGAAAGGTTTTGCATCTAGCTTTAGAGGGATCTCATGTTGAAATAAGTCCTCTCCATATGCCTTCAAATCATAGGACCATGCAAAAAACCCTTTTAGGCCTTTTGAGCAAAGAAATCAAAATTGCCTTAATTTTTGGGTTCAAGTGCTTACCTACAAAGACCAGCCTTGGATGGGTCTCAGTTCCTAATTTGATGCATTAGAGCAGACCTTATGGTTTGTTTATCATTTCCATCAAAAACTCTCTCTAGAACCACCAGTCCTCTTGGAATTTTATTTGTCTTTAATTGAATGACCTCATTACCAAACACCATCTGTTTGCCATCTACTATTTCCACAAATTCTTGAAAATCAATTTCCTGTGCAAGATACTTATCAATGAAATTCATGAATTTATACAAATCTTGATCATCATTAAATATTTTCCAGTGATGAACATTATCAGGAATAGAGGGTCTAGTCAGCATCTTGACTTTAGAAATTCCTACCAATGTGATATCTTCAGATTTGACTGCAATATTAGCCAAAAAATCTGCCATAACATTTTTACTTCACTCTATCCATTCAATACCAAAGGCATCAAATTCTTCAATAGTGTCCCATACTACATTTCTATATTGTCTAAGCCTTTTGTTTTTTGAGGCATATTTGGATCTGAATTGTGACACTACCAATTTGAAATCTCCCAAAACTCTGAGTTTCTTAACACCATGTTTAAGGGCCATCTTTAGGCCTACAAGCAAAGCCTCATATTCTACAACATTATTAGTGTAGACAAAACCAAACCTAAAAGAAGACTGAAAAGCTTTACCAGAAGGGGCCATCAGTACAATTCCTACACCAGATCCCTCCATAGCACATGCCCCATCAAAATACATAGATCATAGTCCTTCTTCATCATTGATCAGCTCATGCTTATGATTTAATGAGGTATTAGCATCATCCTCAATTCTAAAGTTGTCTATTGTAACGCATAAGAAATACACTTGATCCTCTTCCTCACTGATGCCATCTATTATTTGGGGTCATTTCTTTTCTTTGTTTAGCTTCACATTCTCACCATCCATGGGGATCATGGCATATGAGGAATCCATCTAGATGCTACCTCCTATAGTAGATGCCCACTTTCTTAACAACAGCATTCCATACATAGGATGAATATCTACCATAGTAATATTCATTTTATACTCTTTGTGAGAGAAAGTAGTAAGTCTAAAACTAATATCCTTTATAACTCCAATGATGGCAACCTCCCTGGAGTCCATGGAAAAGCATTTCCCATATGTTTTGGTTACTTGTAATCCTAAAATATCCATGACCCCTAGAGGCATTATGTTGGTGGAAGCACATGAGTCAATCATACAATTCTTTACAAATCTTCCCTTTATCATGAGAGTAACAAAGAATGGGTCAACTTGAGAAGGGTATTTCTACAAAGTGGCACCTAGATATACCTCAGGTATTTTAGCATTGCTCTTTTTCACTTCTCTGGCTAGCACCTTTTTTACTTTAGGTGGTTTAACATATCATTGTTCCATCTCAAGTGTACTAGGGGTTGCATCATTTATTATAGCCACAGCCCTGTCCTTATGCTCAGGTATCCTCATCATTTGTAATAAAGGGATAGTCACCCTTATCTAGTTAAATATATGTGCCATGTCCAATGGAATATACTTGGGGACCATGCTAAGATTGGTACCATCAATATCAGTGGTAGGGATGGGATATGGATCTCCTTTGCCAAGTTTTTGTTCCATAGGGATTACTTTGATAGGTCCTCTCTCTACTAGCACTTTGATTTTAGGGGGTAGATGGTGATGTGGGTTAGACTTATCCCCATTTTCATTTGCTGTTCTTATAGGTCCAACCTCCCTTTTCAGATTAGGGGGGACCGTTCTTCTTTTATGAAAATACTTCCAACATTTCCCTTTGTACTACTTTCTTCTTAGTTTCTTTTATTCCTCAAGTTGTAGTTACTCTTAACTTAAGCAATTTTGGAAGCAGTTAGGGCATTTATTTCTTTAGCAGAAGGCTTTCTTAATCTGACATTGGCATTTTTGGTGTTTAGTTGAAGAACATCATCATCATCTTCAATTCTATTTAAAATGGATTATTGCTCAACTGTCTTGAGCCCTTTCACTGGAGTCTTTTCATCTGAGTATTCACTATCAGAGGAATCACAATCCTCTACAATACACCCACTTTCAAAAACCATATTTACACTATGGTCATCATAGTTGTCTCCCTTCTTATATTCATCATAAGGGGTTATATTGTTATTCATAGATATGGCCATAGCACAGGAGGCAGAAGAATGGGGAGCTTCACATTGCAAACACCACAACTCCTCTTCTATAGCATGCACTTCTTTCGTCAAAGGATCAGGGGTCTACCTTGGCATGCCTCCCCTATCATTGGGGAGGACTGGATTTCCATCTCACCAATTTGTATTAAAAGGTTGATCAGCCAGTCTTTGCATTTTCTCTTGTCTATTGAAAGGGGGTCTTTTGTTAGGGACTCTTTTATCACTTCTTACCAAGGAAGGTTTTATTTCCTTGACTTCCTTCCACAACTTGTCATATTCAATAGAAATAGGAACCTTATTACTCTACCCTATGTCTAGTGGGGTGATTCTTACATCACTTCTTTTAGAAACCTTTCCAAATGCCCTTCTATTATTTTCAATATGCAAGGCTGCTCTAAAAGCATCTCTGAGAGTTTGAGGCTCTCTATTTCTTAACTCATATCCCATCTTAGGATCATAACCATTTTGGTAGACTACTAAACACATGGGCTCATGTGGCCTCAAATGGGGTGGGATCTTATTGCTTGCTTTAAAAAACCTTGCATTGAAATCTGGACAATTTCATTTAGTCCCTTCTGAATACTGGTGAACTCAATCACAACAAATCGTGGGTCATTGTTATCCCCATATTGCTCTTTGAAAATTCTTTTGAACCCTAACCAAGATTCAATGCTGGCCTCGGGCAAACTTTTATACCACTCCCTTGCATCTTCTGTTAAGTATTGTATGAATAATTTTATAGCTACATCTTCACATTCCACCTCAAAATCATCCAAGACATTAGTAAATGCCTTTAAATGATCCTCACCAATTGTTGCATTATTTCCAACAAACTTTGGGATAGCATTTCATAATGTATTCTCAATGGGGTTTGGGTATCCCTGTATACTAGAAAAATCAATTTGTCGATACTGAGCAGACTGCATTTTCCTCCTAGCAAAAGGATTTATCAAAGGACCCACCCTATCATTGGTAGGGTATATTGGGGGATTTGGAGGGGTTAGCAAATTTGGTTGAGACAGTAGGTGTAAACTATGAAGATTAGGCTGGGGATTCATTCTAGGCATTGCAAGGGGATTTTGATAGGGGTTTTGCCCTGTTATTGTGGCATGCTTCTTTTGGGGAGGAATCTGAAAACAATTAGTATGTGCAGAGAATGGGATATCAATATTTTGGAGCTGAATAAAATAGTCTAGTTGAGCAATGTTTTTTGACCCTACCTGAGTTGTTCTAGTTGCTACAGAATTATCAGGAATGCCATTATTGTTACAAATATCCACTCTATTCAGATCCTGCAATCTAAGTAATAGTTCTTCTTTTCTCTTCAATGTTTCCATCCTGGATACTCTTAGGGCCAATTCCCTAACCTCATTTTCTAATTCTACATCAGTTTGGTTTGACCTAGAAGCTATATTAGTATCAACACCTATAACGATATTTATGGACTTCACTTTTCCTACTCTAGGAGAGGGCATCTTTGCATCGGGTATAGCTACTTTAGGATCAATAGGATTCTGTGTTGGAGACTTTTGGGATTCCCCAATAGGGTTTACTTTCTCATTTTGTAAAACTAGATTTGGTTCCACATAAAATATTTCATCTCCATCAGAATCCACCAAACCATCTTGGACATTCTTAGCAGCATATATAATAGTATGCTCTCTTCTTCCTTCCATGGTTTGCATATTATCAACATTCTCACCTAAAAGAGGTTCATTAAATGCCATGAAATCACAAATAGGAGGGGAAGCATATTCACCTAAATTTTTAGCTCTCCATTTTTGAATAATTGGCTCTTGCACTAGGGGCTTGCTTAGATGCCCCTATTGTTGCAATCTTCTTCTGTACATCTCCTCTGTATAGGGTTAGAAAATTTCTAGCAAACTTTTGATCTTGTTGAAAAAGCTATATAACTGAAAGTTAATTCAACAAATGAATTTATCACTATTACTCAATCAGCAATATAAAATAATTTGTTCCAGAGTAACATATGAGCACAAGTCTTTCGTAAAAGAAACTTTCCTTAATCACATAGACAAAGAAAAGCATGTCAGAGTTGCCACCCCTCTTAGGGAAATTAATGAAGAAAATTTTTATGCAAACTATTAAAACCCATAACAATCTACTGCACTTAGTACTTTAAACTTTGATGAAAGTTCCCCAGTAAAGTCGCCAATCTGTTGGTTGTTTTAAATTCCCAACCTGATTCTCATAGCAAATCTATAAAATAGCCACTTATTAATGATTAATCTTCCTTGAGGGATTGGCCAACGAATAGGAAATTTAAGGGGAGAAGGCCTTTTCTTAGTCCCCTTTGTTCTTCCTCTGCGCTTTAGGCTCTATGAAACCAAGGAGGGTATTCCTATTAGGTGGGATATTGGATTTGATTGAAGGCTATTTCTGCTTGACTAATGCCTTCTTCATTTGAGGGGAAAACAATGATTCCTCTTCAAATGGATGGGGTTCCCTATTGGATGCTTAACCTATCAACACTGTTCTTATCACAAATATGTTCCTTATAGGTTGCTTGAAAGAATGTATGATGAAGTGAGGATTGGCTAGATTCTTTAAGCTTCTATCCTATTCTTTGCAGAGGAACATGCAAGACATAACATAATCAATATAAATATCCAAAGCTGAAAATTATTCTTTGATTTATAAGGAATGATCAGGGAGACTTTAAACCTTGAGAACAACAACCATCAAAAGATCAGTGCCTAAATCTAGGGTTATAGAGTCAAAAGAAACATATATAAATGAACTTAGCATAAGATCACAATTGTAACTCTATTGAGAATACAATGAATGATGTAGTACATCATTACACCTTGAAATTAGACCATAACATTCATACTTAGTTATCCCTGCATACATCTATTACATTCAATATCCTCCTTGAAGTAGTTAAATATACTCCTTGAGTAGAGGCCTTTAGGAGTGGATATCCTTACATAAGAAAGACTATGAAGATGAACAATATTGATAATTCTACCAATTTATTCAAAAACATAATAAAGTACACAACTGAGGAGACAATATGTTATGAACTTTTAACAATATATTCAAAATATTGAGTCAGTATGAGTTGTGCTAACAATTGCAAATACAGACAGATTTTTCTTCTTGAAAACACACCTTAAAATAGAAAAACTTATATTTCTATGACAATGTATTGTACTGCAAAAAATTCTCCAAGATCTCTATAACTAGGTCCTGAATTCCCTTTTATAAGAACAAGGGTGCAAAACAAGCTTCAAACCTAGAAACAGATGTCACCTTCAAGCTTTGATAGCCTTCTCAAAAATAACAAACTCTTCCCAGATATTTGTTATGGGAATAAAAGTTGTTACAAATTTGTTTGTGAGGCTCGTAGCCTTTGTGATTTGTGCCTTTGAGAAAATATAACAAATTCTAGCCAATCTTTACCTCCTAGTTATATCTTCAACTACCTTATGAAATAGAAGACAGTTACATAATAGAACAAAAGATGTTTTCCTTTAGACCATACAGATATCCATACTAAACAAAAAGATCTAAGCATCCAAGCTTCAAATATCAGGCAGCTCGTTATATTTTTAATCCCATTCTTGCTATTGGTTCTTTGTGGGCTACTGGAAATTGATCAATTTATCCATGGTGGATAAATATCTATTAGTGTACCTAGCCATAACCGAATGTCCCTCCCTTGTGAAATCGGAGGCTAGCTAATAAGAATCCCATAGTTTGTCGATACTAGTTCTGAACATAGGGATATCTATCTTATCATTAAGACAAAGAAAGAAAGAGATGGTAGGGACAATATTGTTGAACTAGAGGATCCATAATTGGGCTAGTTTAATGTCACCGCCTTCATTCTTTATTGGAGGAATTCTACCAACTTGGTCATTATCAAACCCTTGAATTAATGTCATCATCTCCTCCTCAAGATGGTCTATGAATGCTTGTAGATCTCCTGCTTCCTTTGTTGCTGGATAGACCTATTTGACTTCTTTGGGGGCATTATGATCATGGTTGGCTCCTTTGCAAATGCCTAACAAAGATACAATCCTAGGGATCCATTTATCAAATAAAGGCATTATTCTTTCTTTATCATCCTTCATTTTCTTGATGACCATTGACAAATCATAGTAACACTTATGAATCCAAACAGCTTGGCTGGACACTTTGTTCATAAATAGCTCCAAAATCCTTGAAACAATAGAGCAGTTATCTTCCTTTTGTCTATCAAAAGCATATGTGAAAATGTCTTCAAATGAATCAATCTACTTCTTCAAGTCTTCAATTTCATTTTCCAGAGTAGATTTTGATGGAGAAGACAAACCAAGGAGAAGGGAACAAGAATCCCTAACTACCAGTACTGTTTGTGGCAAGGCAAATGTTGAAGCTTGATGCTTCCATTATATCTCCTTTTGTTTCAGCCTATTATACTCTAGCAACATAGCCATATAGTCTTTTAACAAGTCATCATATTTTTGTTCAAGAACATTTGTAGTTGCCTTGTTGAACTCTGCAACTTGTAATGTACCAACTCTAATGCTTCTTTTGTGAGGGTCTTAGAGGCTTTCTTTACTATCAAACCACCTTTAAAATCTCTATCAGGTTTTACGACCAAAGATTTGTTTGTGTTGGGTGCTAAGGCACATATAGCTAAAGTGTCCCACTTAGGGTTAAACTTAGCTCCCATCAGTGCAGCTTCAACTTCTTCTTCAATAGAAAAAATCTTTTTATCCTATCTTCTTGCAGTGTCCAAAATAATGGCAAAGGCTATGTCCCACTTAGGGTGTAATAAGACCCCACTATCTCTAATCATTTTCCTACCCTGATCTGGAGTGATGTTCTTGACCTCATCTTTCATCTGTGTGAGTAGCCTGATAGACACTTGATCACAGGTTTCTTGAGGAGAAAGAGATAATTCCTCTTCTATCCTTTTCTCATATTCACCTTTTATGCTTTTCCACAAAAACTCCTGAAACTCCTTAGAATTAATAAAATCATCATCAGTAATAAAATTCTTGCATGCCACAATCCTGATGTCATCTAGGATATCATTTCCTTTCAAGGTAATATCAGGAATCCTATTCAAAGGCAATTACTTTGGCATATCTTGGCTAGGGGATGGTATTTTAGTTTGTATCTCTTCTTCTATTACTTCCATAGCTTCTTCATCATCAGTATAATCTACCAGAGGATTTACTTCAATCTTTGTTCTCATTGGAGAAGGTTCCTTAGGAAGAGATTCATTTTCATTTGTTGGTACAGATGAAGAAGATTGAGGAAGTGATGTCAGAGATAATGTTAATTGAGTTGGAGGAGGGTCCTAAGGAGCTTTCTTTTTGACTTCTTCTCTTTTATTCCTCCTTTGGAAATTATATTTTATTTGACTTCTAACAGGGGGCTGATATGATAGTTTTTCTTCCGTAGGGGCCTGAGTAGGATCAAGATCTTACATACTAATCACTTCATCAATCTAGGACAAAATCTTTGTTATTATGGTGATGGGGTTATCAACCTCTAGGAAAGGTCCTTTAAAGGATGGATTCTTCTTTATTTACTCTACATATCTTGTATATAATGTCCACTTTGCCCTTTTCATTTTCACCTCATTATCAGAAAGGGAATTTCTAATAACATCTTCGTGAAAGAAAACTTGATGGTGAGTATAAGACTTGCTAATACTTTTCCTAATAATATTGATAAATCCTTTAAGGTCAGATAATCTGGGCCTTTCCTGTGCCATTCTAAAAGGCAATAACTTCTCATTGAACCTATCAAATCCATCTTTATTTATATTGAAATCAGAAAATACTATCAAGAAAGGGAAGAAAGATCCTTTCCTTTGTCCTTTCAAGTGGGAATTTTGTGCCTCAGCCAATTGCCAAATGATCTCAAGGAAACCCAACCTTAGGGGCACATGCTTGGGAAAATAATGTGGGCCAACAAGGGTGCCATAGATTCTAAAAATTGTACCTACCTCATGGGAGATAAAATCACCCCATTTATGCTTGATATCCAAAGGGGGAGCTCTTATTTCAAGTCTAAGAAAATTCATCAATGGCTCAGGAATCCTGGGTATAGATGATTAAAAATGTCTTAAAATTGTAACCACAAAGTAATCTATGAAAGACCTATAATTGGAATTGGCATCATGTCTGTCCCAAATGTGGGTCCAACATTAGATCGGCAATTCAATTCCCTTGTTATCAATAGGGTTAATCATCATTTTGGGATGCCACACATTTTAAGTTCTTCCTTTATATAAAAACATGTGATAGAGTAAAGAGAACCATCTGAATTTAAAATATCTACCAATCCCTGATGGATATAATGAGCCAAATAAGAAGCAAAATCAAACTGGACATTCTGAGATAGGTACTGGATGTCTGCTGCCATATAAGTAAGATCAATAGAGATGCACTCCCTCTCATCTTCTCCCAGTACTTGACAGAGAGCATAGTAAGTATTAACAAAATAATCCTCAAAAGTAATTATCTTGAAAGGTTCTTGTTCACTAAAGGGAATTTTCACTTATTTACCTTTCAGCCCCTTCACCCTGAATCTAGGCAAATATATGGTTCTATAACTACTCTTATCCTTTGTATATAGGGCCTTAAATCTATCTTTGTCAATTTTTGTTGAGGCAGCCAAGTTTAATCCAAAAACTGCGGCAATCACCTCTCTGCTGATTTCCACTAAAATTCCTTCGTTAATGCTCCTAATTGTTTTAGAGGTCTCATCATAGTGAGTTGCCATGGCCTGAAGCAACTCAATATCTTCAAACACATTGGCAACCACTAACTTTCCCAGGCCACTCTCCCACACATATGACAAGGGTGATTGGGCATTTCTGTTGCCCCACTAGTGGCAGAAAAGGGACCAACTAGAAATTGGGATTTTAGTATCCCTACAACTGGCATATTTATCAACTAATCCCTCATTTCCCTCCAAACCAGTCACCCTTATCCTTTCTGAACTAGAACCTAGGAGTTTTTTTAGAATGTCTTCATGTATGGCTCATTTCTGAGTGGCAAAGGGATCTTGGGTTTTAGGTGGGGCCATTATCAAGATGGAGGACCTGGGATGGGAATTATCTTTTTTGGTTTTCAAAGGTCGACTCAATTCTTATAACAGAATGCAATTCACACAATTAGAGGGGGAAACCCTAAAGGAAAAGAAAAATATAGATGAGGAGAATGAATAACTCACCAAGCTTGTTTTATGCAGCCAACTTCAAACCTAATAGCTAGAGTGTTGCAATAATTTTTAGCTTGAATTTTCCAATGCTTTAATGTCTCTTGAACTTATAGACATGAACAGAATTGAGATATGCCTTCATATTAATAACATTTATCATGGACTAGAAGTAATCATGTATGTCTTCATTTCATCTCAGATGAACTAGTTCATGCAAGATTGCACTTTTGGAAATTTGAATACCGACTGTTAGATCTTATGATTTTGATAGCTACCCAATGGCCCCGATCAATCCTGAGGACTTGATGGTAAGAACATGTCTAGAAACATTTATTTCATCATTTAATAGAAACACCCCTTTTCACATTCTCTATATACCTTGGAAAGGGCAACTTACAAATATTGTGCCATCTTTGCCACATGGTAACCTTCCGCAATTCCACCATTTGGCAGGGCACACTGATCAATAACCTAGTGGAATGGTAGAGGACCAAAATCTCATGGTGTTAGAACATGCCCCTTTCCAGCTGGATATCTCTTTTCATAAGTAACAAGCAGATGTCACTCCTGTACCTTTTCGTGGATGCTAGTTGGGGCCTTTGAATGAACTTTGGTGGAATGAAGAAAACATTTAGAAATCACCTTGACCTTGGGATGGGGCCCACCATCCATGAAATGTAATACTTCCTTAGGAGCTAGCAATGATTCCACCATTCTGCCATCATCTCTTGTAATCAATATTGAGTAATAGTGGATTGTCAAAAAAGCACGTACTGAAGTTACCTGGCAAAAAGGGTTAGTGGTACCTGACACCTGGAACAAGATCTATTTTCAAAAATAGTTCGTGTCTTGCTAAGATTAGATATAGACACAAAAATATTGGGCAACATGGGAAATAGTTTTTAGTCATGGGAAAAGGTAGTGACTGTAAGATGAGAAGTACAACAAAAGCATCCTAGGGCTTCCTTCGAGGATTTTCAAATTGGACTTGCATTGTTTTACTAAAATCCTAAATCACATACCTAATACACCATTGCAAATGACCAAAACTGTGGAAAATTTTTAACATGATACCATCACATTCTATGGGAGGTGTTTTGTGAATTTGTCATATGCCCATCCCTCCCTCACCTCTTTTTAATTGTCCACATGCATTTGAAACATTGTAAATTGTTATGGAAGGGCAGTTAATTTCAAGAACCAGTCAATGGCTTTGTTTAAGGTCATCCCTGACTGGTTACTTTAGGATTAGAGTAGGTGTCATTTCATTTTTAGGTTTCCTTTCAATAAGTGCCTTTGCACTCCGTTGTATTCTCATTAGGAGATACATGCTTGTTTTGTTTTGTTTTTCTCTGGTGGTGCCTGCCCAATTGTTCCAGCTCCTCCCAGTTGTTCTAGCTCCTCTATTCTTGTTGCAGTCTTTTTTGACTCCATGCCCAATGGATGCATAAGGCAACTAATCAATTTGTTTAGCAGGCAAACATCCCTGAGAGGTCACCAAAAATGTTGACATTTTTTGCCTAGCCCCAAAATATTCCTATTCCCCTCCTATCAAAGAAATCCGATTAGAGAAAGCCTAAATAAAAGGAGGGAAGCCTTAGACCCTACATTTCCTCATTATCTACCTTGCCAAAATCCCCAAAATCTCGTTTGGAGAATCCTTGCAGAAAACCTAGAAAAACCCAGAAATCTTTTTCCTTCAAGTGCCTTCCTTCGCAGGGATTTGTCATTTTCATACTTAGTCATTTTGATGCATATGAAGGTGACGTCATCCTCTGTTTGGTTTTTTTTCATCATTTGGTCAAAAATGTATCTCATATACACTTTAGTTTGTATGTATCTCATGTACAATGTTCAATGTACATTTGGTTTGTATATGCATCTTTGTATGTATATTTGTTTGTATTGTATATACATTTGCATATGTAAAAGTGGATAGAAAGGTGCAGATATATCTGGACCTGATCACTTTTCATGATATATTTGATAGTGTTTTAGATCCTCTTTTGTATTTGTATGTCACAAGGATGCATTATATATACAAATCTAGAATATGCATGGGCAGACCCGAAGGAAAAATGCAATTGGTTTAGGGAAGTGGAGGCAATTGTATGCATCTTTGTATGTATAATTGCATATACATTTGCATATACAAAAGGAGATGCAAGTGGAGCATATGCAATCCAGACACGATAGGAAAATTAATTCTGGTGGAGTCTATAATTGTATATTGAAATGCATGTATATGTGATATGTAAAAAGGTGAGATACAAGGTCGGATCCAAATTTAGTCCCAGTTTACTTCATAAGAACATTGAAGTCTGGTTTTGTATGTATGGCAATTGTATCTCATATACAATTGCATATACAAAAGGTAAGATACAAAAGTGGATACAAGGGGCATCATCAGGACACGTGGCAGCTTTCCAGCATGCAGAGCTCACGGGAAGTAGATTTTCAGATGGAGGCCCCAGAATTGCGACACGTTGAAGGATTGAGGAATGAGATGGTGGGCCCGTAGTTTGAAGGATCTAACTGTGGTGCAATGTCATAGGGGAATCTTGGTTGCACAGAATATTCTGTGAGTAGCTGTGAGGTGACGACACGTGTCCAAGGCAACATAAAGGAGGATACAAAGGTGCATATTAAACTGGACACAGTCAAAAGGAGGACCCGATATGATGATGTCATCATGTTTTTCAAAGAATATTTAGATTTTGAATGTCTGTATGCATATGGTTGATGGTTCTCCTTGTTGTGCAAATAAAATTGATGGTCACTGACTCTAAAGAAGGATTTGCAGGCTTGGTCAACATGATGTCTTAGTGACCAACTTGAAGTGTTGCAGAGGATGGATATTTCGCATTGATTCTAGTTGGTGAGCTCAGTATTCAAAATTCAAGTGGATGGCTCAGTTCTTCAATGTGAATGGACTCCTACAGCTCGGTGGTAGATCTTCCTATGGTTGGAAACAACTTTTAGGCTTTCATCTTCAATCCCCTATCCTATCTTGCGTATGGACAAACATTTCTAAGGTTGCAGATCTACCAAAGGCATGGCCTCTATCCTCTTTGCCATTGGTTCCTAGCTTTGCATTGATGGTGGCATTGGTGATCTGGGATCCTGTGCATCTCCTTCAGCATCCCCTGCACAAGACATTGATATAAAAGACATTGTATTCTCATTATTTAGGGGATGGTAATTTTGGGCTATTATGCTACCAAATTTCTTATAGTCAGACCTCTTAGTGTAATTGCAAGGTTATTGTAATGTGACTCACTATGCCTGAATCTTGGCTTTTGCTGTCTTCCAATCAATCCACCAATGAATGTAATTAGCTATACTGTGTCTTTTCCTATAGCTGGTTATTTTGTATTGTAATAGTTTTTGGCCTTCATGATCAATATATACATGATATCTCACCTCTCTTATGCTTTGATTTATGTGCTATACTTGATGTTGTGATCTATTCTGTGAGTAAAGTAGTTCCTCTATAGACTAGGCCTTCATACTAAAGCCTCAATCAGTCCTATAAGTTTGTGTGAACTTCCTCCATGATTGAGATCATTGTTGTGTCTCTTCAAAGATCATCATCACTTACTAAATCTAGTGTATCACCCCTTTCATTTTAGTTTCCTTCTAACCCTTTTCCCCTGCAAGCATTAGGCTTAGAATGAGGAACCAGCCTTCTTTGGATGTCTGATCTTAACTTACAAGGTCCCACACCTTGAGATCATTCCCATTGTGTCATTAGAATGCTTGGACTCTCTTCAAGAAGGGTGCAATTCCATGTGATAACAGTTTTTGGCACGCCTGGTGGGACTAACTTGATGATCTTCATCATCCATTGAAGAGTTCTGGTGTGCTCTTTAGTGCATCTTGCCATTCAGGTCAATCTCTCCAACACCATGGTGACTCTACTGAACAAAGCTGCTGGTGAAAGCAGTCCAAGCACCTAAAATTTCACCAAAGATCAGGATTTTGGTGGTTTTCCTAGTCTAGTCAACTTTCAAAGGCATTTTAATCACCTGGCGACTCCCTGGTATGAACATATTTCTCTTAAGGGAAAACTTGTTTGCTCATACTTTTCATTATTGCTTGAATGTTTCCTTGTTCTTAATGTTTCAAAATGTCAAATTTTTATGGAAACTATGGCTATTCCCCTCCACCCAGCCAAAATCCAAATTGTATACCTCCGTACCAACAATATCAAACCCAAAACACCTCTAGTTTTATGTCATATGCCTCTGCTCCAGAAGAATATTAGTATCCTTACGATGCTTACCTCCCACCTGACCCTGCTATGTCTTCTTGATAGCCTAATAATACTTATTATCAACCCTAGGAAGACTACTTTGATCCTAGCTAGTGCAACTACCCTCCTAATCAATTCCAAGATGTTGACTATGTAGATATTGATACGTTCAACAAACTCATGGGCATGTTCCTAGAGCTTGATGGACTTTTGAACGATGAAAAAGAGAAAAAGGGTATAGCCAGCCTCCATGGAACTATGATCTCAACACTATAGACTATTGTGGTCTCAAGGAGGTAATCTTGGAATTATTGAGGGAGAGTGAAGAGTTTCACGAAATGGAGTAGCGTGACCAGCAGCGAGAGGCACAAGAAAGGATTTTTCAAGAACAATAGATGAGGCAAGTAGCCCAATCAGTTCTGCATATTCCTAGCTTCATGTAGCCCCTTTCTTTTGCACATGTTCAACCCATAGAAGAGCAACCTCAACTCCACAAGTTCCTAGGCTAAAAAGCCTATATCCCTCCACAAGCCCCTGTTCCTGTGCAAACTCAAAACATCACTCCCCAGGAACAAATCTATCCAGAACCCTCTCCCCTCCAAGAAATTCATGAAGATATTCAAGCCTCTTCCCCTGATGCTACTTCAATCTTCAAGGGTGGACTTGTTGTCTACCAAGCTAATTGGATAGATGAGACAAAAGAGGAGGTGGAAGAAGATAAAACTAATGAGGAACAGTTTGTTCCTACAGTCACAGAGGTAGAATTGTTTAAACCTATTACACTTGTGAGCACTGTTAACCCAAATAAGGGGTTGAACCCTCTAGACTTTGGTTCTTTTGAAGCCTTTTCTCATGCATTTGATCAAGCAAACAAGGTTGAAATGCAGAGGGTGCATGGGGAAAACCTTCAGGTGCAGAGGCAACTTGAGCACAATCCAGTGGAGCTATAGTCAAAGGATGGAGGCATAAGGGAAAGTGTTGCTAAAGTCACTCTAGAGGTGGATGATGCTGCCTTACTTCAGGAGCTACCTGGTTATATTTAAAATGAAGAGGATAGGCAGCTAGTCATGGATATGCAACAACATAGGAGATATGAAAATAACGACAAATTATTGTAGGTTGAGGCCAAATAGGGCAATGAGGTTCCAAACCACAAAGAACGGAAAGCATGTTTCCCTATGCTAGATGATGCGGAGGATGGTGATACAAACCTATTTGAGGAGAAACCATATTTTATTGAAAATGATGATGAGGAGACTAAACATGGACAAGAACAAATTGAAGACTTATTCTTTATTATCCAACAAGGATATCAACTTCTTGGTGGGGACGATTTCTCTTTTGAGCATGTGCATTGCTCATTTGCTAAGCCTAATTTAGAGAATCATTAGCATCTTGTTCATGAGGTGGAGACATCGATATTTCCAATTGAACCACAAGGGCCAGAGCATTCAAACTAGCAAGAGGAGAAAGAATCAAAGTAGGGACATGAGATCAGTAGTGATGATTTACATGTCACTTCAAGGGGATGCCCAATCTAGCATCTAGCTCAGCTTGAGACCCATCAAGAAGAGTCACCACTTGTCATGCTTTCCTATAACCATGAAGTTGAGCATCAAAATGAGTGGGATCAGCCCATTTATTCACCACAAGCTAGCAATATCAGCAATCAATCCAAGTGGTTATGTGACTTTATCTCCATTCTATGGGAGGTGTTTTGTGAATTTGTCATATGCCCATCCCTCCCTCACCTCTTTTTAACTGTCCACATGCATGAGAAACATTACAAATTGTTAAGGAAGGGCAGTTACTTTCAAGACCCAGTCAATGGCTTTGTTTAAGGTCATCCCTGACTAGTTAGTTTAGGATTAGAGTAGGTTTCATTTTAGTTTTAGGTTTCCTTTCAATAAGTGCCTTTGCACTCTGTCATATTCTCATTAGGAGATACATGCTTATTTTGTTTTGTTTTTCTCTGGTGGTGCCTACCCAGTTGTTTTAGCTCCTCTGGTCTTGTTGCAGTCTTTTTTGTCTCCATGCCCAATGGATGCATAAGGCCACTAATCAATCTATTTAGTAGACAAACATCCCTGAGAGGTCACCAAAAATGTTGTCATATTTTGCCTAGCCCCAAAATATTCCTATTCCCCTCCTCCTATCAAAGAAATTTGATCAAAGAAAGCCTAAATAGGAGGGAAGCCTTTGATCCTACATTTTCTCATGATCTGCCTTACTAAAATCCCCAAAATCTTAACTAGAGAATACTTGCAGAAAACCCAAAAAAACCTAGAAATCTTTTGCCTTCAAGTGCCTTCCTTCACAGGGATTTCTCATTTTCATACTTAGTCATTTTGATTCATATGAAGGTGACATCATCCTCTGTTTGGGTTTTTTTTCATCATTTGGTTGAAAATGTATCTCATATACATTTTCATTTGTATGTATCTCATGTACAATGTTCAATGTACATTAGGTTTGTATATGCATCTTTGTATGCATCTCTGTATGTATATTTGTTTGTATCACATATACATTTGCATATGTAAAAGAGGATACAAAGGTGCAGATATATCTGGACCCAATCACTTTTCATGATATATTTGATAGTAGATTAGGTCCACTTTTGTATTTGTATGTCACAAGGATGCATTACATATACAAATCCAGAATATGCATGGGCGGACCCAAAGGAAAAATGCAATTGGTTTAGGGAAGCAGAGGCAATTGTATGCATCTTTATATGTATAATTACATATACATTTGCATATACAAAAGGTGATGCAATCAGAGCATCTACAATCCAGACGTGACTCAAAAATTAATTCTGGTAGACTTCAGGTGGAGTCCGCCGTAGTTGTATATTGAAATGCATGTATATGTGATATGTAAAAAGGTGAGATACAAGGCTGGATCAAAATTTAGTCCCAGTTTGCTTCATAAGAACGTTGAAGTCTGATTTTATATGTTTGGCAATTGTATCTCATATACAATTGCATCTACAAAAGGTAAGATATAAAAATGGATGCAAGGGGCATCATCAGGACACGTGGCAGCTTTCCATCTTGCAGAGCTCAAGGGAAGTAGATTTTTGGATGGAGGCCCTAGAATTGAGACACATGGAAGGATCGAGGAATGAGATGGTGGGCCCGTAGTTTGAAGTATCTAACAGTGGCACAACATCGTAGGGGAATCTTGGCTGCACGGAATATTCTGTGCGCGGCTGCGAGGTGACAACACATGTCCAAGGTGATGCAAAGGAGGATATAAAGGTGCATATACAACTAGACACAGTTGAAAGGAGGACTTGATATGATGACATCATCATGTTTTTCAAAGAATATTTAGATTTTGAATGTATGTATGCATATGGTGATAGTTCTCCTTGTTGTGAAGATAAAATTGACGCTCGCTGACTCTGAAGAAGGATTTGCAGGCTTGGTCGACATGACATCTCAGCAACCAACTTGAAGTGTTGCAGATGTTGGATATTTTGCATTGATTCTAGTTGGTGACCTCAGTATTCAAAATTCAAGTGGATGGCTCAGTTCTTCAATGCGAATGGACTCCTGCAGCTTGGTGGCAGATCTTCCTGTGGTTGGAAATGACTTTTGGGCTTTCATCTTCAATTCCCTGTCCTATCTTGCCTATGGGCAACCATTTCTAAGGTTGCAGATCTGCCAAAGCCATGGCCTCTATCCTCTTTGACATTGGTTCCTGGATTTGCATTGATGGTGGCATTGGTGACCTGGGATCCCGTGCATCTCCTTTAGTGTCCCCTGCATAAGATTTTAATATAAAAGACATTGTATTCTCATTATTCAAGGGATGGTAATTTTAGGCTATTATGTTGCCAAATTTCTTGTAGTCAGACCTCTTAGTGTAATTGCAGGGTTATTGGAATGTGACTCACTGTGCCTGAATCTTGGCCTTTGCTGTCTTCCGATCAATCCACCAATGAATGTAATTAGCTATACTGTGTCTTTTCCTGCTACTGGTTATTTTGTATTGTAATGGTTTTTGGCCTTCATGATCAATATATACATGATATCTCACCTCTCTTATGCTCTAATTTCTATGTTTTACTTGAAGTTGTGATCTATTATGTGAGTAAAGTAGCTCCTCTATAGGTTAGGCCTTCATACTGAAGCCTTAATCAGTCTTATAACTCTGTGTGAACTCCCTCCATGATTGAGATCATTGTTGTGTCTCTTCCAAGATCATCATCACTCACTAAATCTAGTGTATCACCCCTTCATTTCAATTTCCTTCTAACCCTTTTCCCCTGCAAGAATTAACACTAGGTTTAGATAGTTTTCTCTAAGCATTAGGCTTAGAATGAGGAACCAACCTTCTCTAGAGGTCTGATCTTAACTTGCAAGGTCCCATAGCTTGAGATCATTCCCATTGTGTCATTACAATGGTTGGACTCTCTTCAAGTAGGGTGCAATTCTATGTGATAACAATTTTTGGCATGCCCCATGGGACTAACTTGATGATCCTCATCATCCATTAAAGAGTTTTGGTGTGCTCTTTAGTGCATCTTGCCATTTAGGGCAGTCTCTCCAACACCATGGTGATTTTATTAAACAAACCTGATGGTGAAAGCAGCCCAAGTGCCTAAAATTTCATCAAAGATCAGGATTTTGGTGGGTTTCCTGGTCTATTCATCTTTTAGAAGCATTTCAATCACCTAGAAACTCCCTAGTATGAACATATTTCTCTGAAGGGCAGACCTGTTTGCTCTTACTTTTCATGATTGCTTGAATGTTTCTTGGTTCTTAATGTTTCAAAATGTCAATTTTTTATGGAAACTATGGCTATTCCCCTCCACCCAGCCAAAATCCAAATTGTATGCCTCCATACCAACAATATCAAACCCAAAAAACCTCTGGTTTTATGCCATATGCCTCTGCTCCAGAAGAATATCAGCATCCTTACCATGCTTACCTCCCACCCGCCCCTGCTATGTCTTCTTGGTAGCCTAATAATGCTTACTATCAACCCTAGGAAGACTTCTTTAATCCTAGCGAGTGCAGCTACCCTCCTAATCAATTCCAAGATGTTGACTATGTGGATATCGATACATTCAACAAGCTCATGGGCATGTTCCTAGAGCTTGATGGACTTTTGAACTATGAAAAAAGAGAAAAAGGGTATAGCCGGCCTATGTAGAATTATGATCTCAACACTATAGACTATTGTGGTCTCAAGGAAGCAATCTCAGACCTTCTGAGGGAGAGTGAAGAGTTTCAAGAAATGGAGGAGCATGACCAACAGTGAGAGGCACAAGAAAGGATTTTTCAAGAACAACATATGAGGCAAGTAGCCCAATCAGTTCTACCTATTTCTAGCTTCAAGTAGCCCCTTTCTTCTACACATGTTTAGCGCATAGAAGAGCAACCTTGACTCCACAAGTTCCTAGGCTACAAAGCTTATATCCCTCCACAAGCTCTTGTTCCTGTGCAAACTCAAAACATCACTCCCCAAGAACAAATTTGTCTAGAACCCTCTCCCCTCCAAGAAATTCGTGAAGATATTCAGGCCTCTTCCCCTGATGCTACTTCAATCTTCAAGGGTGGACCTATTCTCTACCAAGCTAATTGGAAATATGAGCAAAAATAAGAGGTGGAAGAAGATAAAACTAATGAGGAATAATTTGTTCCTACACTCACAAAGCTAGAATTGTTTGAACCTATTGCACCTGTGAACACTATTAACCCAAATAAGGGGTTGAACCCTCTAGACTTTGGTTCTTTTGAAGCCTTTTCTCATGCATCTGATCAAGCAAACAAGGTTGAAATGTAGAGAGTGCATGGGGAAAACCTTCAGGTGCAGAGGCAACTTGAGCACAATCCAGTGGAGCTATAGTCAAAGGATGGAGGCATAAGGGAAAAGGTTGCTAAAGTCACTCTAGAGGTGGATGATGTTGCCTTACTTCATGAGATACTTGGTTATATTGAAAATGAAGAGGACAAGTAGCCAGTTGTGGATATGTAACAACATAGGAGTAATGAAAATAATGACAAATTGTTGCAAGTTGAGGACGAACGGGCTGGTGAGGTTCCAAACCACAAAGAAGGGCAAGCATGTTGCCCTATGCTGGATGATGCAGAGGCTGGTGATACAAACCTATTCAAGGAGCTCCAATATTTTATTGAAAATGATGATGACAAGACTGAACATGGACAAGAATCATGAGAATCTTGTTCATGAGGTGGAGATGGCCATATTTCTAGTTGAACCACAAGGGCCAGAGCATTAAGACTAGCAGGAGGAGAAAGAATCAAAGTAGGGACATGAGATAAGTAGTGATGATTTTCATGTCACTTCAAGGGGATGCCCATTCAGGCATCTATCCCAACTAGAGATCCATCAAGAAGAGTCACCACTTGTCATGCTTGCCTATAAGCATGAAGTTGAGCATCAAAATGAGTGGGATCAGCCCATTTATTCACCACAAGCTAGCAGCATCAGCAATCAATCCAGGTGGATAGGTGATTTTATCTCCATTCTGTGGGAGGTATTTTGTCAATTTGTCATATGCTCATCCCTCCCTCACCTCTTTTTAACTATCCACATGCAAGAGAAACATTGCAAATTGTTAAGGAAGGATAGTTACTTTCAAGAACCAGTCAATGGCTTTGTTTAAGGTCATCCCTAACTGGTTAGTTTAGGATTAGAATAGGTTTCATTTTAGTTTTAGGTTTCCTTTCAATAAGTGCCTTTGCACTCTGTTGTATTCTCATTAGGAGATACATGCTTGTTTTGTTTTGTTTTGCTCTGGTGGTGCCTGCCCAGTTGTTCCAGCTCCTCTGTTCTTATTGCAGCCTTTTTTGACTCCATGTCTAATGGATGCATAAGGCCACTGATCAATTTGTTTAGCAGGCAAACATCCCCAAGAGGTCACCAAAAATGTTGTTATATTTTGCCTAGCCCCAAAATATTCCTATTCCCCTCCTTCTATCAAAGAAATCTGATCAGAAAAATCCTAAATAGGAGGGAAGCCTTAGATCCTACATTTCCTCATGATCTACCTTGCCAAAATCCCCAAAATCTCATCTGGAGAATCCTTGCAGGAAAATCTAGAAAAGCCTAGAAATCTTTTGCCTTCAAGTGCCTTCCTTCACAGGGATTTCTCATTTTCATACTTAGTCATTTTGATGCATATGAAGGTGATGTCATCCTCTATTTGGGTTTTTTTTTCATCATTTGGTCGAAAATGTATCTCATATACATTTTCATTTGTATGTATCTCATGTACAATGTTCAATGTACATCAGGTTTGTATATGCATCTTTGTATGTATATTTAGTTGTATCACATATACATTTGCACATGCAAAAGCAGATACAAAGGTGTAGATATATCTGGACCCAATCACTTTTCATGATATATTTGATAGTGGTTCAAATCTGCTTTTGTATTTGTATGTCACAAGGATGTATTATATATACAAATCCAGAATATGCATGGGCAGACCCAAAAGAAAAATGCAATTGGTTTAGATAAGAGGAGGTGATTGTATGCATCTTTGTATGTATAATTACATATACATTTGCATATACAAAAGGTGATGCAAGCGGAGCATATACAATCCAGACATGATTGGAAAATTAATTCTGGTGGACTTCAGGTGGAGTCCGCAGTTGTATATTGAAATGCATGTATATGCAATATGCAAAAAGGTGATATACAAGGCCAGATCAAATTCAGTCCTAGTTTGCTTCATAAGAATGTTGAAGTCTAGTTTTGTGTGTTTGGCAATTGTATCTCATATACAATTTCATATACAAAAGGTATGATACAAAAGCAGATACAAGGGGCATCATCGGGACACGTGGCAGCTTTCCAGCTTCTAGAGCTCAAGGGAAGTATATTTTCAGATGGAGGCCCTGGGATTACAACATGTGGAAGGATCAATGAATGAGATGGTGGGCCCATAGTTTGAAGGATCTAATAGTGGTGCAGTGTTGTAGGGGAATCTTGGCTGCGTGGCATATTCAGTGCACAACTGCGAGGTGATGACATGTGTCCAAGGCGATGCAAAGGAGGATACAAAGGTGCATCTACTAGACACGATCAAAAGGAGGACCTGATATGATGACGTCATCATGTTTTTCAAAGAATATTCAAATTTTGAATGTCTGTATGTATATGAGTGATGGTTCTCCTTGCTACGAAGATAAAATTGATGGTCACTGACTTTGAAGAAGGATTTGCAAGCTTGGTCAACATGACATCTCAATGACCAACTTAAAGTGTTGTAGATACCAGATATTTTGCATTGATTCTAGTTGGTGAGCTCAGTATTCAAAATTCAAGTGGATGGCTCAGTTCTTCAAAGCAAATGGACTCATTCGACTTGGTGGCAAATCTTCATGTGGTTGGCAATGACTTTTGGCATTTCATCTTCAATGTCCTATCTTATCTTGCATATGGGGAACCATTTCTAAGGTTGTAGATCTTCCAGAGGCATGGCCTCTATCCTCTTTGCCATTGGTTCCTGGCTTTGCATTGATGGTGGAATTGGTGACCTGGGATCCTATACATCTACTTCAGCGTCCCCTATACAAGACTTTGATATAAAAGACATTATATTCTCATTATTCAGGGGATGCTAATTTTGGGCTATTATGCTACCAAATTTCTTGTAGTCAGAGCTCTTAGTGTAATTGCAGTGTTATTGGAATGTGACTAACTGTGCCTGAATCTTGGCCTCTGTTGTCTTCCAATCAATCCACCAATGAATGTAATTAGCTATATTGTGTCTTTTTCTACTACTAGTTATTTTGTATTGTAATGGTTTATGGCCTTCATGATCAATATATACATTATAGCTCACCTCTCTTATGCTCTGATTTATGTGTTTTACTTGAAGTTGTGATCTATTATGTGAGTAAAGTGGCTCTTGTATAGGTTAGGCTTTCATACTGAAGCCTCAATCAGTCATATAAGTCTGTGTGAACTCCCTCCATGATTGAGATCATTGTTGTGTCTCTTCCAAGATTGTCATCACTCACTAAATCTTGTGTATCACCCTTTTCATTTCAATTTCCTTCTAACCCTTTTCCCCTGCAAGCATTAACACTAGCTTTAGATAGTTTTCTCTAAGCATTAGGCTTAGAATGAGGAACCAGCCTTCTTTGGAGGTCTGATCTTAACTTGCAAGTTCCCACACCTTGAGATCATTCCCATTGTGCCATTAGAATGTTTGGAGTCTCTTCAAGTAGGGTGCAATTCTATGTGATAACAATTACCACATGAAAACACCTAAGGTGGGCATGGTTTAAAAAAAAGCATAAACATGGATTTAAATAAAATAATACCTTATTGTTAAATGAAATTTTCACACATAATGTTGAAGAGATCCTTCTTGAGTTCACACACACGAGGGGAAAGAAAACCAAATCTTTCTTTCTCCCATGTATAGCAATCTCCAAAACAATCCAATTGCACCTTTAATTCAAGAAAAATCAGAAAATAGAGGGAAAGAAGCAATTTTCAAACAAGAGGAAAGATAATGAAAATAATAACGAGCTTTCTTTCCTTGTTCAAACCGCTTTATTTTTTTTTTAAATCCCTAAATCTCTATTTTGATTTTCTTTTATTTCCACTCCCCACTAACCCATGAGTGGTTATTTTCAATTAGATATTTTTAAAATAACATAGATACATTAAGACACCACTAACATGTCTAGTTTAATTTCAATAAACAAATTATATTCTCTAGAAGAATTAACACACACAATTTAATCTATTTGGCTAAGGCATAAGGCCCAAACAAACTTTCTAAATTTCAAGTGCAATTTAAAATATCACAATATTTAAATGCATAGGGCCATTCCATAATGGTAATTAACTATTTAACTTTCACATATAACATATATAAATTGTAAGCATTCCATAGTAACTAAATATAGAAATTAAATAAATGTGAATAGAAATGAAATGATAAAATAAATGCACATAATGAAGAGAACACATTACTATTTTATTCACAACACATGAATCCAAAATTGACTTTACCTTGGTTTCATAGATATCACATGATACATCTCATAACTCAAACTGAGTGAGATGGGAGAGATACACAAAATATATTTTCCCAATCTAAACTATCTCCAAATAATCATTATTAGGGAAAAACCTATGCATCCTACATATTCAATGAAACATCGAGCATACCCAATCCATACACGATAGGTGAAGCATAATAAAAACATTATATGTGATGTAATATAAATGAGATAACATCAATAATTGTGTCAACTAAAATAAATTCTAAAATGACATGATCTAAAAACATAAATGTAGACATTACTGATCATTATAAGCATGGTACTAAACTAAATAACATGATAAATGACATATAACATATATAATGAAAATAGTGAAGTTGATCACTAAAATAGTCCAAACACATATAAAGTCATAATGCATATATACCATAATACATAGTCAGATTACTAGATACCAATACAAAACATCATCAATAAAGACATCAATGGAAATACAAAAAATTCATCAAGAAGTACATTATCAAAACTTGAATATATACAAGTAGTCGAACAAGGCACATATGCTTGAGGCCTTAAAATTAGACTATTACTATATGAGGTAAACTATTATAGAAAGGGGACTAAGCAAGATGAACCTTTTGTCAAAAAGTATGACAAAAGAACCATAGTAGAATCTCTTACTACTACTACATATACACCTCAAGAAGATTAGAACCTTATAGCTAGAAGTGCATAAAGTAACTAAAAACACATTATGAGAACCTACAAAATAGTGCAAAAGAATGAAATGAAAGCAAAATATTTTTTGTTGGTACAAGATTGCTAATCCATTAGGGATGCTTTGTATCAAATACATATTGTGGATGCTTTGTTTTCCTTCTTATGTAATAGCTAGATCTATCTTCCCTCATTAGTTCTACCTCATTCTATGCTCCTTTCTAGAATCTATTCCTTCCATTTATTCCTTGTTAATTTTTTTGAACTAGATCCTCTCTGAACCACACATCTAATTGCACGGGGTATGCTACTCCATATCAAGGTGCTCAACTTATTTTCCACAAATAAAATCCTAGCCCAAAGTGGTATCTACTTAATAAACTTTGTGTGTTGTGGGGTTGGGAATTTATGTAACTCCCATCTACGCGTGATATGTTGTGACTAAAAACTCAAACAAGTAATTATCTATGGCACTCTTCATAAAGGTGTTGACAAAACACATCGAAACCATGTGTAACTCTTACAACCACATAACATGCATGTGTCCAGTTAAAAGGATGTATATGTGTTCACTCTAATTTTGAATGTCTCAAGTTGAAATCCACTTAAATAAATTACTAGTTAACCTATAGAAAAATATGTTGTAGAATGGATTATACAAAGTGTTGTCCCTTCATCATCTTAGTTTAAAGCTCCAAGAAAATCTTCTTGTTGTACAAATTCTAATCTTACTAGATCAATCATTGGTTTCCATGTGCAGCACTAAGGCATCCTTGACTTACATTGTGTTGTTTATGAGAAGGTCCCAACAATAGAACAAAAATGTTAGCTAAATTCCCTCTTACATGCACAAAGCTTTAGCTATCACCATGTGTCAACCCATCATTCCAAAAGGATTGTTCATGTAAGGTGTCTATTGAGTCCTAATACCTTTGAATAGAACATGCATGACATATGTAAAGGAAACAACCCATAATTTGAATCATTTGAAAATGTGGGGGTATGTTAGTATGAAACATAATGTGCAAATATCAATTAAACTAAGAATTGATTGTTTCTATGCTAAAATAATACTTAACTACTCATAACCCTACCATAATTCAAAGTATTTTGAATTTACATGATAACATACTTGTCATGACCACAAATCAACAACACTTCATAACCTTATATTCATCATTATCAATCTATTACATTTTGGATGCTTATGTAGGCTATCATGGAGTACAACAATTGGACCTAACTTCTATATGACCTTGCTTTATCATATTAATAGGTGGTATGAGTATCAAGGAAAGACATCACCCCTCATAAAGATACATGTCTTTCTTTCATTTAGTTGACTAGATCTACCTAAACTATGATATGTTGCAATTATGTGCCTAATCGGTGTTGTCATTGATGTCAACATATCAGTGTTGTCATTGGTGTCAACTGTGCTCTTGTTTTGATGCTTTCTTGTAATGATTTAGATGCTTTGTATTTGCCTATGTAAGTATTGGAAATCTTGATATTGAGAAAATTTGATTCTCTAGTGGAAACAATGTATTGCAAAATATCTTTGTCTATAGAAGAACAGTCCAATAGATTGCTCCGCATTTCCTATAGAATGAATATTTTTGTCTGCAAATTAGAAGTTATTTAGAGATATGTTTGAAGATACTATATCTCAAGTTTGAGCCTCCGGTATGAATATTTAAATTACTTATGTTCACTAGAGTGAAAACTACTTGTTCTGTATATTTGGTGATGACAGGGAGAATCTGTTATGCTCTGCATTCCTTTGCAGTTAAGTATTCTAGTTTGTGGTTCTAGAATCAATTTGGTAATGATAACAAGTGCCTTTAACTCCAATGGTTTGCGATTTGGTGGTCTGCAAGCAATATTTTATTTATGACTGTGGCTAACAGTGTTGTTTAAGTGCTCCAATTTGAAGAATCCTCCTGACAAATTAGTTTAAGGTTGTGTGGGTGTTCTTGGTGATTACAATGTGCTTGTGGATGTCTCTTGATCATGTTCCTACTTTTGGATTGGTCCGCAAAGGGAAATTTGGATCGTAGATGAAGATTGTTCTTAGTAAATTTAGTGTTAACACCAGTCTTGGCCAACTTGGTTATTTTCACTACTTGCAGAGATGCATCAAAGATTGTAAAAGCGTGTCATGGCATGGAAGATTGCATTTGAGTCCCAGCTAAGGCATAACATGATCCACATACATTTTTCCCTTAGCTAGTTTTGTTTAGGTACAGACCTATTTCTATGTATGTTTGTAATGTTGACCTTGGAGATTGTTCCAATGGTTGATGAATGAAATGTCGACCTTGATGTACAATATTCCAAGGTTTATGAATTGTATAAAAGCATGTAATGTGGTTGCAAAAAATGTATCCAATTGTGAAAATGAAAAGATAAGTGCGAAGGTGTAAAAGAGTAGAGCAAAGGAAATATATTGTGCTTCAATAGAACTGAACCCAAGCATGGAGTAGATACTATCAAATCAGTTCACCAATCTTGGTAGTGAGCCAACCCTTGGCAGTGAGCTAATCTTGGTAGTGAGCCTAAACATTTGCAGTGAGCATATTGGGCAATGATCCCTAAGGCAGTGAGCCTCTATTTTTTGGTATTTTTATAACTTATATATTTTTGTGGGCTAACACCCACCATGGTTTTTCCCTTTTAGGGTTTTCCACATAAAAACCTAGTGTCTCATGTGTTGATGATGTTGTTATGTTAAGTTTCTCATTTCATGCTTTCATGATCAAATCTAAATAATAGTGAACAAGTGTTTGATGTGTTAATGTTCATTACTGGTCAAAGTTTTGAAGACAACTGATTCACCCCTCCTCTCAGTTGTCTGGTGCATTTCAACAATTGGTATTAGAGCAAGGTTCCTCGAAGGTAATCTTAACAGCTTGAGGTAGATCCAGAATGTCTTATAAGAAGGAAGCTCTGAAGTTTGATGGAATGAATTATGCAACCTAGAAGATACACATGAAAAGCCATCTTCTTTGTATTGGTTATAGAGTATGGAAAGAGATAGTGACTAAATATACCATGCCTTAGAATGGTCTAACAACTGAAGATGAAATCAAAGAATGAGTTAAATATAAAAGCTAGAGATGCTTTGTTAAGTGCATTAATTGACTATGACTTAATAAAGGTCATGGATTATGAAACCGCTCAAGAAGTTTAGGAAAAGTTGGAAAATCTGTATGAAGTAGATAATCTATAAAGAGTGCCAAGTTGCAGGGACTGAAAGCTAAATATGAAGGTTTAAAGATGGGCAAAGATGAAAACGTAACATCTTACATGCAAAAGATTGATGAACTTGTCACTGGAATCAAAGCTATGGGAGGAACTATTGAGGAGAAGGAAGTTGTGATGAAAATTCTTAGGTCATTACCTAAATCCTACAGTCACAAGGTAGCTGCAATTGAAGAAATAATGACAGTGAAAGAGGTCACCAAGGGTCAGTTGCTAGGAAAGCTTACAACCTTTGAGATGAGAGAACTTGGTGATACTCTACTGAAGATTGAGATTTCTTTCAAAGCTGGTACTTCAAAGAAGATCTCCAGAGCTAAAAAGTACAAGGTGGAACCTGATGATGAGTTTGATGAAATTGAAGCAAACTTTGTTGACAGACTATAAAGAGGTTCTAGTAAGTTAAAAGGCAAATTACCTTTCAAATGTTTTACATGTGGTAAGGTTGGTCACTATGCTTCTAGATGTCTTAAAAGAACTGAAAGGAATAGAAAAAGATTTGGGAATAGACTTAGGGTTCCAAAGAAATGCTATTATGTTAGAGATATTGATGATGAAGGTGTGACAAATGAAGAATCTGATGATGCTAGTACTAGTGCAAATGAATGCCTATTTATTACTATTAAAGAACATGTATCTACTAATCCTACTAGTTGTGTAAAGGAGGAAAATCTAGTGGAGGAAAGTTCATTGGTTGTTCAGGTAGAGAAAGATAAGGATGAATGGATTATTGATAGTGGATGTTCACATCACATGACCAATGACAAAAGTAAGTTTGTGAGTTTGGAAAAGTATGATGGAGGACTGGTTAGGTTTAGAGATAATGCAGCTAGTAAGATTTGTGGGAAAGAATCTATTTCTTTTGATGGAAAGCACAACACTAATAATGTCTTATATGTGAAGGGTCTAAAGCATAATCTTTTGAGTGTTGGTCAGATGTGTGACAAAGGATATGATATGAGATTCAAAGATAATGGGTGCAAAATGATGGAAAGCTCCAGAACAGTGATTGCTACTAGTAAGAAGACTAGAGGTAATATTTACCAGTTAAGAGGAACAAATGATTACTGTTTATTGGCCCAAGCAGATGAGAGTTGGTTGTGGCATAGAAGGATGTGTCATGTAAACTTTGATAATTTGGTGAAGATAAGTTCAGGTTAGGCTATGAGAGATTTACCAAAGCTTGTGAGACCCACAAATACCATTTGTAAGGAATGTTAGTTGGGGAAGCAGACAAGAACAAGTTTCAAGAGCAAAGAGCAATTTTTTGTCAGTTTTCTAGATCTAGTACATACAGATCTCTATGGTCCTACAAGGGTGAGAAGTCTACAAGGTGATAGGTACTTCATGTTGCTTATTGATGATTATTCTAGAATGACTTGGGTTACTTTTCTAAGAGACAATTCAGAAGCCCTAGAGAAGTTCAAATCTTTCAAGGCAATGGTGGAGAATGAAATAGAACTAAAAATCAAATGCTTGAGGTCTGATATAGGAGGTGAATTCACATCAAATGAATTCAACATTTTCTGTGAAGAGCAAGGGATAAAGAGACAATTGTTTGCACCTAGGACTCCTCAGTAGAATGGAGTTTTGGAAAGAAAGAATAGGATAGTTCAAGAGGCTGCTAGGACAATGATGAATGAAGGAGATCTACCAGAAGTTTTCTAGAAATAAGTTATACATACTGTTGTCTACATTCAAAACAAGGTTCAAGTGAAAGGTAATGGTACTAAAACTCCTTATGAATTGTGGTATGAAAGAATTCCTATGGTAAAATATTTCAAAGTTTTTGGAAGCAAATGTTATATTAGAAGAGATGAAGATCTAGGGAAGTTTGATGTAAGGTGTGATGAAGGAATCTTCCTTGGATACTCTACCAAGAGCAAAGCCTACCGATGCTACAACAAAAGGCTGAAAAATATTGTTAAGAGTGCAAATGTGAAGGTGGATGAAGACAAAGGAAGAATTTTAGATCTGAGTAGCTATGAATCAAATGAGCCTGCTGCTACAATAAATGAAGAAAAGGTTGATCAAGAAGACAGTCAAGATGAAGAAGAAAAGGCTCTAGAAAGCACTGCCAAGACTCTCAAGTATGTAAGAATTAATCATTCTAAAGATCAGATTATAGGAGACAAAAGCAAAGGGGTATTGACAAGGAAAAGAGTGGCAGAAGAATAGGTGAATTACTATTTGCTTTCAAAAGTTGAACCTAAAACTATGAATGAAGCCTGTAATGATGAAAATTGGGTAAAAGCTATGGAAGAGTAGCTAATGTAGATAGAAAAGAATCAAACTTGGGAATGAGATCCTAGACCTGCTGATAAAAATGTGATTGGCATAAAATGGGTTTTCAGAAACAAGATGAATCAGAATGGTGAAGTAGTAAGGAACAAAGAAAGATTGGTATGCAAAGGATACTCTCAAATTGAAGAAATAGATTTTGAAGAGACCTATGTTCCTGTGGCAAGAATTGAAGCAATTAGAATGTTATTGGCATTTACTGCATTCAAAGACTTCAAAATGTATCAAATGGATGTTAAGTCTACATTCTTAAATGGTGAGATGGAAGAAAAGGTCTACATTGAGCAACTGGAAGGATGTCAATTATCAAAACATGGTGATATGGTGTGCAGATTAAACAAAGACTTGTATGGACTGAAGCAAGCCCCCAGAACCTGGTATGCAAGGCTAGACAAGTATTTGTTACAATTAGGATTTAGTAAAGGCACTGCTGACAGCAATTTGTATTTCAAAATAAATGATAACCAGATCCTGATTGTTGTGGTCTTTGTTGATGACATTATCTTTGGAGGAAATGAAAGCATGTGCATCAAGTTTGCAGGTGAAATACAAAATGAGTTTGAGATGTCTATGTTTGGTGAAATAAATTTCTTTTTGGGTCTACAAATTAATCAATCACATAAAGGAATCTTCATATCTCAGTCTAAGTATGTGAAAGAGTTGTTGAAGAATTTTGGAATGGAAGACTCTAAACTAGTGTGTACTCCCATGGTAACTAGCTGCAAGTTGAGAAAAACTGATGAATCACCCAACACTGATAAGAAAAGGTATAGATCCATGATTGGAGGATTGCTTTATCTAACTCAAACTAGACCTGATATAATGCATGTAGTTTGTCTTTTTTGCAAGATTTCAAGTTGATCCAAGAGAGTCACATGTGATGGCAGTTAAGAGAATCTTGAGGTATTTAAAAGGCACACCAAATCATGGCTTGTGGTATCCAAAGGATAATGATTTCACTCTCAGTGCTTATATAGATGCAGATTGGGCCAAAGATATTGATGACATAAAAAGTACAAGTGGAGGCGCTTTCTTCTTGGGTAATAGATTGGTTTCATGGATGAGCAAGAAGCAAGATTCAATCTCTTTGTCAACTACAGAAGCATAATATATTGCAGCAGCATGTTGTTGTACTCAAGTGTTATGGATGAAGCAGACTTAAAAGAACATAAGAGTTGTGTATATAGATCTAGTTGCAATCTTCTGTGATAATACAAGTGCTATAAACATTTCAAAGAACCTAGTGATGCACTCAAGAACAAAGCATATCTGTATAAAATATCACTTTTTGAGAGAAAAGGTGATAGAGAATGAAGTAAAATTGGAATATGTGTCCACAAAGGATCAGATTGCAAATATTTTCACTAAGCCTTTGCCTAAGGATACTTTTGAGTGTCTCAGAGAAAAGTTAGGGGTCATTACCCCTCCTGCTTTGAAATAAGATGCATAGGAATGCATCAGTCCAGTGGTGCTCAAAGTTTCATTCTTTGATCTGGATTGATGTTTTGAGGGCTACCTCTAAGGGGGGGTAGCTAGATGTTCCTAATAAAGAAAGTGTTGATAACAAAGAGTTCATTCAATAGGTCAAAGCAACATCATGCAAGTATGTGCCCTTTGCCATTGATGTCAAAGGGGGAGAGAAATCATGTGAAAAACTCAAAGAAGAAAGAGTGCAGATGTGTAAAGAGAAAGGGGGAGAATCTTATCTTGATGGTCTTTAAAGTTTTTCACATCATATGTTACCATCAATGACAAAGGGGGAGATTGTTGCACGGATGTGCCTAATTGGTGTTGTCAATGATGTCAACATATCAGTGTTGTCATTGGTGTCAATTGTACTCTTGTTTTGATGCTCTCTTTTAATGAGTTAGATGCTTTGTATTTGCCTATGTAAGTACTAGAAATCCTGATATTGAGAATATTGAGAAAATTTGCTTCTCTGGTGGAAACAATGTATTACAGAATATCTTTGTCTACAAAAGAACAATACAATAGATTGCTCCGCATTTTTGTAGAATGACTACTTTTGTCTGCGGATTGAAAGTTATTTAGAGACATGTCTGAAGATACTATAACTCAAGTTTGAGCCTCTGGTATGAATATGTGAATTAGTTATGTTCACTAGAGTGAAAACTACTTTTTCTGTATATTTGGTGATGACAAGGAGAGTGTGTTATGCTCCGCATTCCTCTGCAGTTAAGTATTTTAGTTTGCGGTTTTGGAATCAAGTTGGTAATGATAACAAGTGCCTTCAACTCTAATGGTTCATGATTTGGTGGTCCGCAAGCAATCTTTTATTTATGACAGTGGCTGATAGTGTTGTTTAAGTGCTTCAGTTTGAAGAATCCTCCTAACAAATTGGTTTAAGGTTGTGTAGATGTTCTTGGTGATTACAATGTGCTTGTGGATGTCTCTTGATCATGTTCCTACTTTTGGATTGGTCCGCAAAGAGAAATTCAGATCATAGATGAAGACTTTTCTTAGTAAATTTAGTGTTAACACCTCTCTTGGTTGACTTGGTTGTTTTCACTACTTGCGGAGATGCATTGAAGATTGTGAAAGCATGTCATGGCATGGAAGATTGCATTTAAGTCCCAGCTAAGGCATAACATGATCCGCATACATTTTTCCCTTAGCTAGTTTTGTTTAGGTCTAGACCTATTTGTATGTATGTTTTTAATGCCGACCTTGGAGATTGTTCCAATGGTTGATGAATGAAATGTCAACCTTGATGTACATTCCAAGGTTGATGGAACTAAACCCAAGCATGGAGTAGATGCTATCAAATCAGTTCACCAATCTTGGCAGTGAGCCTCTTTTTTTTCAGTATTGTTATAACTTATATATTTCTGTGGGCTAACACCCACCATGGTTTTTCCCTTTTAGGGGTTTCCACGTAAAAACCTAGTGTCCCATGTGTTGATGTTGTTGTTATGTTAAGTTTCTCATTTCATGCTTTCATGATCAAATCTAAATAGCAGTGAACAAGTGTTTGATGTGTTAATGTGAACATTAGTGGTCAAAATTTTGAAGGCAACTGACTCACCCCCCCTCTCAGTTGTCTAGTGCAACATGATCTTCTATAAAGCTGGTACAATATGTGTGTGTTTTCATGTACAAAAATTCTCTACATATTTGCACTTTACTAAATACAAATCTGATGAACAAATAAGTCACCAACACAAATAATGTAATAAAACCTTAAGTATTTAAAAGAAAAAACAAATCAATTTAATTAAGAAACAATGCAAAAGGAAACATTCTTGGAATTATGAGCTCCTTTGTCAAGTAAAGGAAGATGTGAAACTCAAATGCTAAAGTAAACAATATTGGTTTGTGAATAAACATTAATTTTGTAACATAAATGTAGAGCATAATAATATGTTGCATATAGATTTTTGTTTTTTCAAATATAAAAAATTATATCTATCATAAATAAATATTTAAGGAAAATTTCAATTCTAATATCCATACCTACCTAAGCAATTCATGTATATGTTTTATTACGCTGAAGGCGTTCCCTTTGTGAGAGAGAGGGCTGACTTCCAAAATCAACGGCTATAGACTCTTGTTACACAGTGCAAGACAATTGAAAAGATCACGGGCATTCATTTTAATCACTATTTTTATTGGTTTTCTACTATTTTTTCGGCCGTTCTCTTTTCCGGTTGATGTCTATTTTATCTTCTTCCCACTCGGCGCTTGCAAGACAAGGAAAAAAAAACATTCTAAACTCGTTGATTGTTCCCATACCAGAAAAAAACGTGTCAAAAAAAATCTCATGTCATTTAAATGTCCCCCTCCACCGTGGGATACTCTGGGATTTTATTTTAGTGATAGTAAATGATCGTGGAGTCAAGAAGTGGCAACTACTGCCCCATGCCGGATTTTTTTTTATAATAGTTAGAGGAATAGATCCAAGGCCATGGAGGAAATTAATTTTATTTAATAAAGGTATTCGTATAAATCGTTGAAAAAATACCCATGTTTTAAAGAAAGAATATGACTAGTTTATGCTGCTCTTTATTGTATATTTCTTGTTTTTCTGTTAAACAAAGTGAAATTTTAGTCTGTTTTTATTTTAGTTATGGTTTTCTCAATTTTGTTGCTTGAAATTTTAGTGTACTGTGTTAATCTTTATTAGTAGTTGCTTTATTTTTATTTTTGGTTTATTATTTAGGGTTAACTCATCATACTAACGCCTTAGGGTTTGGCCATCTAGGGTTTATTATAATCTTTTAACTTTTTTGGATAGAATTTTATAAGGATTAGAACAACTTTTTTTGTGGAATATGCAGTGTTTTAGAATAAAAAAATGTTGTTCTTGCTTTTTGAGTTTTTACCTGTCTACAATCACTTCGCTACTTTTCTTTGTTTTGAAAATATATACTATTTAAAATATATTATATTTATATTTTTTAATGTATAATATTATATTATAAAATTATGTATTTAATATTTATAACTTATTTTAATATAATTATTTCTAAAATAATATTATATTGTAAAATAGTATACTTATATTAATTATTTTTATATAATGTAAAGTAGTTAATATATTTCTAAAATAATTAAATAACAAATATATATTATATATTAATATATTATATTATATTATATTTGATAATTTATATTTTTAAAATATAATGTATAATAAATATAATTACAATATAGATTTTATATATAAAATAGGTATATAATTGAATAAAAAATATATTTAAATATACAATCATATTGTATTATATTATATTATATTAAAAATATATTTAATAATTTAAATTATATAAAAAATATGCATAGTAACAATCTTTACAACATTTCTTCCATTTTTACAATAATGCTTATAGATATATAATCATTTATAACAAATATATATAAATATTAAATATATAATATTTAATGTAAATATACCATTTTACAATATAATATTATTTTAGAAATGGCTACCCAGCAAGAGCTAGAATTCAAAATGTCTCTAGAAATTTGAAAAATTCAAGTTCGTACTTAGGAATTGCATAAAATGCCATGTTGTAAAAATCCTTTTTCTGTGGTCTTTAGTTTTTTATTTCTGGAGTTACCATGTCTTCAATTTTTATTCAAACAGAAAGGCCTAAAATTTGTAGCTATGGATATTTTAGAAAAAATTAAGATTAAGGTCATTTAGTGGCCATGGAGTGGAGTGGGTATGAGATGTGGGAAGCAAATGAACTCTAAGTTAAGGATGTATTGAAATGTTTAGAGCTTGGAGTGCAGGTACAAGTAAATTTACGTTGCTTTAGGCAAACTTTTTAGAAAAAGTGACCTCTCAGGTTATTAAGGTAATTAAATTTACTTTAAACAAAATTTAAGATAAATTAAGCGTTGAGTCCATAAATGGAGGGAGAAAAGTTACATTGAAATTAAATGTATTAACATTTAAATAAGAGGGATTAGGGCATGTTACTTATAGTTGTGAGGGGGAAATCAGGTTATTCAAATTAATGAAAAATGAAACCCAAACATCTATAGAATATGAAGATAAAAGGAAGATTAAAAACAATGAAAAACAATAATACCTTCACCTTTTACCTTTCGCCTTCTATAGCTTGCCTATCTCTCTTCGATCTTAATAATAAAAAGCCCTCAAAAGCTTTTGCTTGTTTGCTTTTTTTTTGAAGATGGCAAAGAGTGAATGGCTATGATACTTGCGTATTTGAAGATGAGCTTCAAATACAAAAATGGATTATGAATGAGGATGCTCAAATGGGAGTAAGGGTGCCAAAGGCGCGCCGGTATCTTTGCAGCATAAGTTTACACAAAATCCAGATTCTAAAATGAAGAGAAGAAAGTTGTATTTATAGAAGAGAGTGAGGGAAGATCAATGGTTGAGAAGAAAAGGAAAGATCAATGGAGGAGGCTTGTTGAGGAACGTGCATCCAATAGAAGAAAGACAATGTCATTCCAAAAGTAGTTTAGTTGAGTTAACTCTTCTCTTGATGAGAGTTTTGATTTTCTCTATTTTAAGAAAAGATTTATTTTAAAGATGCTTTAAAACTAATTTTGCTTTTGTAACTCAGAGTTTTGCTTTTGTGTGACAAGAGGAAGGTTATTTTTGGAAGATAAGAATGATTTTTTGAAGAGATAGAAGGCATAATTAAATAAAAAGATTTATTTAATTATTTTTGTGGATATTTGAGAAGAATAAATAAAATATAGAAATATATTTTATTTTGTGGATATTTTTGAAGAATAAAATAAAATATAAAAGTATATTGTATTTAGTGGATATTTAAGATTTTATTTAAATAAAATTTGCATTTTATTTAAATTTGGAAGAATAAAAGGTTTTAATTAAATAATTAAAATTATTTACTTATTTAGCAGAATGAAGGTGATGTATATGAATTTAATTAATTAAATAAATGTGTTTATTTAATTAAATGAGAGTAAGTGAATCAAATAAATAAATGAATTTGTTTATTTATTGATAGAAGAATGTGAATGATGAAATAAATATTTAAGATATTTATTTAAGTAGAGTCATGCCAATTTTAGGTGTATACATTTTGCCCCTTTGAAGCAATGTGTTTTATCACGTTGTTTCAAAGAATAAGAATTTTTGACAGTGATACATGCCCCAGTTTGTCCCTGGTATAAGTTTGACGACAAGATGCCCCCTTAGGAGATTAGACAGGGAGAAGGCAGAAGGCATGAGACGAATAATCTCACGATGAGATATGTTGACAAGAGAAGAAATGGTTGGATACAGAAGAAAGAGGTGAATGATGCGAGATACAAGATAAAAAGATAACACACACAAGCAAGAAGCAAGCATGCACAAATGGTACAAAAACAGGCAAGGTATTGCCCCGGTCAAGTGGTAAACCAATGATATAGATCGACAATGTCTAGTGTCAGGAATGAAACATGTCGTATAAGACTCCGGGTCTAGTTTCGACAATGCAACATCTTGTCTATGACATTTGATATGATAACGATATACGACAGTGTTGTCATGGCGGGGAATGATATATCCCTAGAGCAACACGAAGGATAGTTATAACTGATTGATGTGGTTTACAACAAGATTAGGATCAAGACCACTGATTGTGATTGGATCATTTGACAAGATTGACTTGACTCAATTGGTATGGATTAAGGATAGACTTTCATGTTGATCATTGCTCAGATTCACAGCTAGAACTGTTGGTGAGAGATATGAAGACAAATAGAAATTTGATTGAGTAGAAGAATTTTGATAGAAGAAATCACAAGCTTTTGTAAACATTGATTCGCTGCATATGGAGTGCAATTGGATGTGCTATGGATATGGATATGGATATGAATTGCAATTGGATATGGTATGGATATGGATATGGATAGTTGTCATCTTGATATAGCAAGTATTTTGAAGCACTTATTTCATCATTGGGCTTTTAAAATGTTGTAAGAAAATACAAGCATCTAGGTATAATTAGACCGAGATGACCTGAGTATCGCTTACATGGATTTTGATTTAGCAAGTTAATACAAGCATCTAGTCAAACTTGAATCTAGATGACCTAAGTATCTCTTGCGTTTCAACAGACAAGGATTGCCCCTTTTCATTTTCAGACTTTGGAGTCCTCAATGATCTTTTGCTGATCATGTCGTTAGACAGAAGTCATCACATTACTAAAGTTTGATCCACAAGCAGCAGACAAAGGAAAAAAAAAAAAAAAATTATGCCCCCATCATAGCATCTCTAGCTTTTGGCATCCTCGACTAGCATAGGAAGACATAATGACAAAAATTTAAGACCTTGTAAGTTAACCTGTTCACAAAACATTCTTTGCATTAGATGTGTCTTTTTGCCATAATTGATATAGAATTAGCTTGAGTGTTTCGGTATGGTGTGCTTCTTTGTTTAGGATAGGTTGATGGTTTGTGCCAAGAACTTTGTTGTTAGGTAGCTTGTTTTTGCTACGCTTGTCTAGAGAAAGATATCGTAATCTGTTTATTGATATCCTCTTAGAACGATGGCATTCAAGAATTCAAATCCGTAACCAGGTCGAGGGGTTGCCCCTAGTTTAGACAAGGATCTACTTATTATGGGCAAGACGACAACAGATGTGGAGAGACGGACCCTAAGGGATTGACCTAGTGCCTCGGGGGCTCATAGCTAAATGGCCTTGCCTACATGACGACATAGAGGAAACATAGTTCGGGGTGAACCCTGATGGACCTAAGACCTAGGCGATGGTGAAGATGAAGGAATGGTATGGACCCAGATAGACAGAAGGACTAGACCCAGGATAGATGGGACAGTGGAGCCTCAGGGATGCATTGAGAATGGCCTTGCCTACGTGATGACATAGAGGCAACGTAGTTTGGGAAGAACCCTGATGAACCTAAGATATGGATCAGATGAGACATGATATGAAATAGATATGGATCAGAAAGGGATTAGACATGAAACAGATAACACTGATGACAGAAGCTATACTAGGCTGACACTGTGGACATGATACTGGATAAGAATTTTGGATAGCCTTAATGCCAGATACTAATGACAAGGGAAACACCATGGATAAGGAGATGGATGGGCAATAGGGGATCAAGGGTACGACAAGTAGAAGGAAACAAGGATGTGATCTCCAAGGACTATGTTGCATAAGAAAATCATGCCCCATGGTAGGTAGAATACATAGGATTTTTCATGACAATATTTATGATGATAGGAGGATGAGAGGATAATGAAGGATTTGTGTGGTTTTGGAGGAATAAGGTATGTCAGGAGACATCTAGAACATTTGTCAACATTGTGCCCCCAATCTTTATCAAGATCAAAAAATAGAGGAAAGGAAGATCAGGATGGATGGACATGACAAGATAGGTATGTAATGGATAGAGGAATAGGATAGGAAATGGTATGAATGGAAACTGGTAGGAGAAGAGTGATACACTGATGAGACAAGGTGCCCCCAAGTGTAGGTGACATAGAAGATCAACTTACACATGACGCTTGTTTGCTAGGTTTTTATCAGGGTACTTATCCAAGGCGCCTGTTTGCCAAGTTTTCACCATTGGATGAAGGGTTTTTTTTTTTTTTTTAATATTTAGATAGGAGAAGGTGGATATGGATAAGGAGAGATTCAAGTATCTAGTTCCTTGAGAGGTGATAGTCCCACTAGATAGATGCTGTCAAATGGACCATGTCAAGTGTTCTCATAGATATTGGTAGGGGATTGCATGAAAGTACGATATGAGTATGTAGATAGTGGATTATGGAAGGTGCAATAGTGGATGATGATGCAGAATACAAAAGGAATTATCCAAAGATGGAAGGAAGGTTTATGCAAAAGCATGGACCATAGGATGAGGAAGATATGTAGGATAGTAGTGGAAGGGAGGAGAGAGAAAGTTATATAGAAGTGTTGTGGAATGGAAGGGAACCATGACCAACGGTTGCACATACTGTGATAAACATTGAAGCTTATGATGGGAAGGTGGCGTAGGAAGCAATGAAGATTTTTGCTTGGTGGATGAGTGATTTAGGTATTTAGGGACCCACATAGACTTAGTATATTTTTTTTATTTTTGCTTGTCTTGTGGAATGGACGAATTAGACACTTTTGGATGGAATGGGAGAAAGTGAATGGTTGGAATTCTTGAGAGGTGGATGCCTCATGTAATTTTAAGGCTTTTTTCTTAGGCACCCAAACCATTTTGCTTTTAGATTTTACCTATGAAGGTATGGGCTTGGGTATATGCAGCTTTTGTGCAGCTTCTGAGATAATTATTTCTTTCTTGGGGACCCACACCTTTTTTAGTTTGGCATTGAGGTGCATGGGTGTATGCATCTTTTGAGATGGATGTTTCTTTGATTCTTGGCTTTTGTATCCTAGGTCATGAGGACTCTTAATATTTTTAACTTTATAGGTAGAGGCATACAGATTTGTGCTTTTGAATCCCCTGGGGATGGTGGAACTGAGGTTGGTAGAAGCTCGTTGTTTAGACAACATATGCATTTGTTGGCCATGATTGGGATATTTAGAGGATTTATAGATGGATAGATAAGGTGTTGGAAGAAGTGGAGGTAAGTTGCATAGAGGGCTATTAGGAGTTGGAAGTAGCAGAGGTAGATTGGATGGTGGAAGGTGTATGGTCACATGCTTTTGACAATTATAGGATGATGAAGGTGGAATGGTGACATATGTTTTAGGGATATGATAGGGTTTGTGATGGAAAGTGGTACACTTAGGAGGAGTGGAGGAAGTACCAACATCTTGAGATTGTTCACCTTGGGGTATGTATCCAAGGCAATATGAAGGTGGAGGAACATTGACATGGATAGGTTCCAAAATACCTTGTTCATGAAGGCCTAAGCCTTTACCTTGATAGTTCATATTCTGGAGTATGCGGTGGACCATGGGATTATGTATAGGTGCACTAGCAGTGAGTTCCTTATTGGATGAGGAAGGAGAGATAGTTGATAATGGTTGTTGGTGTTCTAAGGAAGAACATTCATGCATGAAGGTAGTGGGCCCAAGGATATAGGATAACAGATTTGTAGCTTGGTCAATAATGGATGGTGAAGGATTACTAGAATCTTGATTGCCATTATGCTCTTTAGGATCTAAATTATTGGGTTGATCATTCATGTGCACTTGGGAGGCAAGTGTCTCATCAAAGGAAGCGGAAGTTGTTGGATCATGGATGGGATTAGATGTAAGAGGGATAGCAGTAATAGAGGTTTCTTGCTCATGAAGGGGTATGGGATCAAGTTGTTCATGGACATCTTCTTCATAAAAGCAGTATTTGGATCATAGAACAAATAAAGGTTATGGATGGATTGGAGTTGGATTTCCATCTCATGTATAGGATCAAGATGCTCATGGATAGCTTCTTCATCAAAGATAGTATCTTGATCATAGAAAAGATAAAGGTTATGCATGGGATGGAATTGGATCTCTTGCTCATTTATAGTTGTTGGGGGAGATGGATAGGATCAAGTGGCTCATGGAGAGGTTCATTATTATGGATATCATCTTGATCATACAAAAGACACATATTATGGATAGGTTGTATGAAAATGATTTGATCTTGACTTGGACTAGGGATTAATGTTTCCTCATGCTTAGGATTAGACTCTTGACATACCTCTTGGGTTGCTTGAATGGAAGTGGATAGCTCTTGGATAGCTTCTTGGTTGACAACATAGATGTTTGATGGGCCTTGACTTTAGTTCATGGTAGGAGGTTCTTCGATAAGCTCAAGGTGTTGCAAATGACATGAAGGGGTTGTAGGATTTGGCATGTTATTGAAAAAATCTTTGGTAAGGTCAAGGACCAAAATTTGGGGACATGGTTGACTCTCTGCTAATAGTCCTTGGATCACCTCCTTTGTAGGTGTAGGAGTACATGGATGGGGTGAATGAGGGGATTTAGCTTTCTCCCTAGCTTTTCTCTAGTTGTATAAATTTGGAAAACATTTTTCCCACCACTCATCTGATTCCTTTTTGGTCATCCATTTAGAATTTGAGGAACCCCATAGCGGTGTTGGCATAGGATTGATATGTTTTGGAATATGTGTCTTAGAAGGTGGCGAATGAGGACTAGTAGGAGTGGTATATGATCTCCCCCTTGAGGTGGTGGTTGACCTATCAATAGTATCATTAAGACGAGAAAAGAAGGTATTATTTTGGGACGAGGCATAGCTGGTACTGGCACGTTCAGCATGCAAGATTTCCATTTGTTGTTCTAGGACTTGGAATTGTTGAGAAATTGCTATACAATTTTGGGGTGAGGGATCTAAGTTTATTTGTAATTTCAGGTATTGGAGTTTTTGACCAATATATTCTAATTGGTTTTCCATTGACATAAGACTAGAAAAGCTTACTGGTTTGGATGCGCAAAAAAAAATGCACCAAAACAGAGTGCAAATGTGCCAGAAGTCAGGTTGAATGCACAAAAAGTTAGTTCAAATGCACAACAATGGCAGAGTTTCAAATGCACCACAATAGGATGTAGATGTGCAATATTAGTAGATGCACAGAAAGTTGAATCAAATGTGAAAAAGGTCAGTGCGGATGCGCAACTGTGGCTAAATTTCTTGTTTTCTCTAAATTTTGGAAATTTTGGATTGTTTTTAGGATTTTTGTTGTTTTTGGTTTGAAAAACTTGGTGTTTCTGATGATGTCGATGTTCAATTATGGAAAAAATACAGCAAACACATAGAAGTTTTCCATGATTTTTATATTTTTTATATTTTTTTGTGTTTTGGGACTATTATGACTCAAAACAAGTACAACCTAGACTGGATGAGACAATATTCATTGAATCCTCTATCTGTGCCACTCAAAGCATGTAGCTCCAAGATTTGGTAGCACTGGCTCCCCTCCACGGCACTCACTTCTCACGCATACTAGATCTGGGTTTCCTTAGGCTCGTACCCGCACCGAACCTTAGGATTGTCCCTGCTACCTCTACTAAGAGTCACTTGAATTGAGGCAGCTTCAAGAGCTCCGCCCTTTGCATCAATGAGTAGGGGTTTTTGGCTTGCTACACAATTTGGTTCTTAGTTAGGGCAACCATTCAAGTGGTTACACATGCAGCGACGCTACTCTCCATTATGGAGTCTCCCAACCTCAAAGGGTTACACCTATGAGGGTTTTGGCGGAGGTTGGCCGTCAGTGTAACATAGCAGCACTTGTTGCTTGAGGTTTTCACCCCAAGCACAATTTATTTTAAGTGGCTTGGTAGGGCTTGGCTTTAGCCTGTTACCACTCAGGGTTGTTCCCACTTGGATAAGCATGCATCCAAGGGCAGGCCCCCCTAAAGGTTTGACAAAAAGAATGACAAGTCTGGCACTTTGATCACCCAGTTAAGGGGAGAGCATAAGCCTATTGTCATTCACAAGCACAGAGAATAGTGGTAAATCCAACCTAGTTAAAATAAAAAAAACTAAATGGGCTAAGCTAATTTGTGCACTCACACGATAGTTAACTTGAAAAGTGATTAATCATAGCATTGTTCATTTCTTATTTGTAGAAGATAGCAGTGATTAAACTAGAAAATAAATCCACAATGCAAGATAGCAATTTGGTCCAATTACTTCCTTCCTAGTTAGGGACTATGTGTAGTTTGTCATGAAATGCATTTGATTACTTCACCCCTAGTTAGGCTAGATGAACTAAGCAAAATATCTAGATGACCTAATCCAGCCACTACTCCTGCAAAATAGATGTTAGTTCCAGCATGCAAAAATCAGAAATCGTACAACAGAAAAGCAGGAAATAGATGCGCAACACTGCAGCCTGAATGCGCAGAAATAGGGAGTGTATGTGTCTTTGTACAAAAGCGCAATAATAGAAAGAAAATGCTCAAGATAATGAGGTATATGCGCAATAACGACAGATGTGCAATAATGACAGATGCGTTGTTTAACAGAATAGATGCGCAAAAAGACAGTGTAAATGCGCAACTTGGACAGATGTGAAAGTTGACAGAGTATATGCGCAAGTTGAGTTTAGATGTCGAGGCCAAGGATGGATGTGCAACTTCAGAGGTTGGATGTGCAATTGCGGAGGTCAAATGCGCAAATTCATGAGGTGAATGCATCACTTAAGAGGTCAAATGCACAAGTTTATCAGATGCGTCACTTCGGAAGGCAGATGCATCATTTCAGAAGTCGAATGCACAAAAACTCTCTATCAAAGACTTGTTCGTCACCTGTACGGACCTATCTACAAGAAAACTCAGATTTTTTTTATTAGTAAAGGGGCAAGGGCCCCACGGTGGGCGCCAAAATGTGAAGGGGAAATCAGGTTATTCAAATTAATGAAAAATGAAACCCAAACATCTATAGAATATGAAGATAAAAGGAAGATTAAAAACAATGAAAAACAATAATACCTTCACCTTTTACCTTTTGCCTTCTGTAGCTCGCCTATCTCTCTTCAATCTTAATAATAAAAAGCCCTCAGATGCTTTTGCTTGCTTTCTTTTTTTTTGTAGATGACAAAGAGTGAATGGCTGTGATACTTGCATATTTGAAGATGAGTTTCAAATATAGAAATGGATTATGAATGAGGATGCTCAAATGGGAGTAAGGGTGCCAAAGGCACGCCGGTATCTCTGCAACATAAGTTTACACAAAATCTAGATTCTGAAATGAAGAGAAGAAGGTTGTATTTATAGAAGAGAGTGAGGGAAGATCAATGGTTGAGAAGAAAAGGAAAGATCAATGGAGGAGGCTTGTTGAGGAATGTGCATCCAATAGAAGAAAGACACATGTCATTCCAAAAGTAGTTTAGTTGAGTTAACTCTTCTCTTGATGAGGATGAGTTTTGATTTTCTCTATTTTAAGAAAAGATTTGTTTTAAAGATGCTTTAAAACTGATTTTGCTTTTGTAACTCAGAGTTTTGCTTTTGTGTGACAAGAGGAAGGTTATTTTTGGAAGATAAGAATGATTTTTCAAAGAGATAGAAGGCATAATTAAATAAAAAGATTTATTTAATTATTTTTGTGGATATTTGAGAAGAATAAATAAAATATAGAAATACATTTTATTTCGTGGATATTTTTGAAGAATAAAATAAAATATAAAAGTATATTTTATTTAGTGGATATTTAAGATTTTATTTAAATAAAATTTGCATTTTATTTAAATTTGGAAGAATAAAAGGTTCTAATTAAATAATTAAAATTATTTACTTATTTAGCAGAATGAAGGTGATGTATATGAATTTAATTAATTAAATAAATGTGTTTATTTAATTAAATGAGAGTAAGTGAATCAAATAAATAAATGAATTTGTTTATTTATTGATAGAAGAATGTGAATGATGAAATAAATATTTAAGATATTTATTTAAGTAGAGTCATGCCAATTTTATGTGTATACAATAGTTAATATAAATACCCATAAGAAACAAATATATTAAATAATTATATTAAATGTTTGAAATAATAAATATAACTTAAATATCATATTATATAAAATCAAATATTAATAACTTAATAAATATACATAAATTTTTTTTATATATAATCAAACTATTTATTTATAAAAGTAAAATATGAATGTATATTTTAAAAAATTAAAATCATAAATAATAATTTTTTAATGAATAAATAGTCATTATTAAACTAAAAAAAATTAAGACGGATTAACTTTAATATTGAATTGTATATTAATAAACTCCACATGACCTATAATACTGTATACCTTGGATGTTTATTATTCAGGGCAAAGAAAGTTATATGTGATTTTCTCCTTCTTGTGACAATTAGCTTAAGGGCCTTTGTGATTATTCACCAAGGGAGTGCAGAGCGTACAAATATATATTTAACCCCTGAAATTAATGAAAATTTTGTACAAAGGATTTTCAATAAATTGACTCCTATTTATCATTTCCATTATTTACTATTATTGTGAAATTTGTAACTTCCATAGATTTATTTTATAAAACATTTTCTTACATAATTAAAATCTATGTTAGAAATATGGGAAATTGGTATATAATATATATATTTTTTTATCTCAACTTACTTTTTCTATGCATTTTTTATTTGGTACATATGCTCATGTAGTTGTGCACACATACCAAAGTAGGGATGAAATGTTGAGTACAAAAGTGCATACTATAACACTTTTCCCCTATAGTTTTATGCCACATTCGATCAATGTCTTGGATGCATGATTTTAGTGCATTTATTAACCCAAGCCCTAATTAGCCACTCAAATTTGCCTCATTGCCTTGTTTAGAACCTCGTTGACTCTATTCCTAGAAAGTTATTCACTCTAGATGAAATCATATATCTACTAACTTCTCTTATTTCAAATCCAAACCACATTCCAAGACTAACAACCCAGTATTTGACCATACTTGTTCACTTTGGCACCAAAATTTAAATTCCATGCATCTAGGCTTGTGTATATAAGTTCATCCTTAGTCAATTGCCCATTAAAACAACACATGATGGCATAATTCAATAACATTCAAAAGAATACATTCTCCTCTCCCTTTTACAAGTACGTCAAGCACATCAATCTACCACTATCATACATTAGTGAAATATTAAGCTATCTTTATCAATTATCATCCATTGTCAAGGACAAAGTTGATAGTGCACTCTAACACAAAGCATCAATCGGCTCACATCACAATCATTGATTCAATGGTATACATTGCCATTCGCACAGACATTCATTGTTTGTCACTTATCTCCAATTTTAGAACTTGACCAAGAAGTACACAATTCATAAAAAATTAAAAGAGAAAAAAGGAGAGAGAGAGAGAGCACTTTCATCATCAATGGTTGACATTATCATAGAACAATGCAAGGTGATAAGGTAGTCTTAGTTGGACATGTTTCTTATTGCCAATTTGTCAAACATCAATGTGAATGGTGTAGAGATATAGAGAGAAAGATAAAAGAGAATGAGTTTCAAGCAATCATTTCTCCATGGGCAGCTATGCTCAAACTGACACATCATTTTTGTAAGGACCAGATAATTCACCTTTAAGACCTCTCTAGCATACCCATTGCACACTAAAGAGAGCAAGAGGAAGATAGAGGAAGATATATATACACACAATAAGAGATAGAATAGATATAATATATTTTTTTACAATTCATAAAAAATTAAAAGAGAGAAAAATAAAGGGAGAGGGAGATATAGAAAGTTGAAGAGAGAGGGAGAAGCGGGGATAGAGTGAGGATAGAGAGGAAGCAAAAAGAAATAGATATAGAGAAATAAAAAGGGTGGGAGATAGAGGTTTGGATTCTTGGTCTACAATTACATGTCACTTAACAATTATATAGCAAAAAGTGTTATGTTGTGTGATAGACTTAGGACTATGGTCAAACATTCTAATGGAAAACCCTACATTAATGATCAAGCTATGGTACTTTTACAATGTGAAAAGTTTAGCTTGAAATGGGTTGGTCAAGATCATATAGCTCCACTAGAGCCTCGTGAAATGGAAAGAGACATAAAGAAAAGAGAGAGTGACTTGGTATGGGTTGGTCCAAATCGTCTAGCTACACTGGAGTGAGAGAGAGAGATAGAGATAAGATATATAAAGGGAAAGAGCATTTGCAAATACAAGCAAATCAATCTATCGATTCACGCCAACGATCCAAAGATAAAGAGAGGAGAGAAAGACAAAGAGTGATAAAGAGAGGGAGATATATAGAGAGATTAATGGTTGCTTATTATTGAACCACTCTCCCTTCCTTCTTTAATTATAGTATGCTTATATACATTTTTTATATTTAACATGATACAAATTTTGGGACATTGATATTTTTTAAATATATTTTTTCCCTTTTTTTATAGGTATTTGTTAGTTTTCCATGACGGTTGTTTCTTGGATGGATTTTGTACACAACGAGCTCCCATGACATAGAATGCACACCATTTTTTAGGTCTCAAGATAATTCCCATATCATCTACAAATTCAAAGAAATCAAAAGTTTTCCCCTTAAAAATTCAATTTTAATCCATTTGATCTCCAAATTATGCAAAAGTGTGAAATTATAAAAGAAACAAGGATCACTAAGTCTGATTGATCTTGGTATCGTTTAACGTACCATGAAAGGATGCATGATGGTAGGCTACATGACACATAAACATGATGTAGGTGGTGACCAAGCTTATATTTGCAAGACAATGCCTATTAAATGTAGGTGTCAAAATGTTAAATTTGAGGCTTGTGATAAACATACATGCTTCAAATAATATGCATAGACCTGATGACTAATGAAATGCAAGTGAACCCAAGTGCAATGCATGAACAAGAATCTAAAAAGGAAACGCACAATAATATAAGCTAGACACCAAACATGGAAGCTCACACATTTGAAGTAGCTACTAAGAAAAACACAAGGATCTAGAAATCCATTATGGCTCTCAAAATTAATTCACAACAACAATCATCATTCACTTGAAGACATAGCAATTCAACTTCCACAACCCCTCGGCGTACCCATTGCACACCAAGGTGCGATTGCTAGTAAGTATCTTTTTCCACCCCTTACTTAACAATTGAGGTACTAGTTTGTAACCCCGATTCTATACTACTCACCCAAACAATTACCCTAGATAAATAAATTATCAACCAATTGAATATAATTAGTACGACCTTTAAATCCAATTCAAAAATAATATTTTACAAATGGAAATACCAACCTCACATATAATACTCATCCGACCTTTCTTATCAATCTCTACCAAAGGTACTATAGTGATTGATAATTATTTGTTGTACCTTCCAATCATTTATATGCTATATTTTTTCCTACTTAACGTGAATATTTATTTTCCTTAAAATGGAATACAAATTAATTAATTAATTTTTTAAAAAAGAATTAACATTATTCTTGACTAAAATATTTGAAATATTAATAAAAAACTTCAAATAAACCGATAAAAATATTATAATATATTTAGTGAAAACACTAAAATAACTTTAATGTTATCCAATCATCCTTCGAGTGTTGTCTTCTTTTATGATATAACATCTGTGATGAATTAGTTTTTAAAAAGCTAAAGTTAACGAATGAATGACCATAAAACAATATTCTTTGGCTTAAGTTATGTCGGTGGAGAAATCTTTTCTCGTATTTAGTAATTATCTCTAAATGGAAATGAGTCATATTCATTAAGATGGGTGCTTCTTCTTTACTTTAATTTCTAGATTTGGATATTCTTTTTTAGTTTGAAACTTTGACTAAGCTCATCTAGAGTAATATTTCTGAATAATATTAGCAATTTTATATATAAAAGTTCAAAAATATTGTTTTGGAGGCGTAAAATAAATGGTTGTTTACTTGAATTTCCTTTTTTACTCTGGTATTTCAAACTTTGGAAATTTCTTTTTTACAAACTTTGGATATTTCTTTTTAGTTTGAACATTGACTATGCTTATTATAGGTTTGATAATTGAATTAATATTAGTATTTCAAATAAAAAATTAAAAGTGTTTAAATTGTAACGATGAAAATTTATATTTTTTTATTTTTTTGGTTTTAAATTGATTTTGATTTAATTATTTTTTATGTAATGATAATAGTAAAAGTGGTGAGTTTTTTTTGTTAAGAGGTGATAGATATTTGAATCTTGATTGATTCTATCCATACTCACCCCTAAGGATCAATTTTGATCTCTTGTTTCCATTTTTCTTGTCCTAAGTTAGATCTATGATTTACAAGATTGACCTAGATCAAACTTGTGATTTAGAAAAATAATCTTGAAACTTTTAATTTTCAAATTTGAATTTAGGATCGACCTAGCCCTTCCAACTAGTGCTTGTGTGCCAACTTGAAGCACAATGATGTACTTTCTTGAACCTTTAGAACCCCGGGGAGCTACGGGCTATGCCTATGTGGGTGGTTCCTTTACTATGGATGCTTACTCAGGTGCTCTAGGTGAGACTGTCTATGGTACTGGATATGGATATGTTGTTGGATATGCTTCTCTATATGATGCTACTAGTGGTTCTTTGAATGGATCAACAGGATCACTTACTTAATTGACTAGATCAACTCCAACTGGGACTGGTGAATATGCTGCTAGATATGCTATTGTCTATGTTGTAGATGGTGCTGGATCAACAGGATCAATGGCATAATCTGCCAGGGGTGCTGGATCTACTGGTATTGGATAAGATGCTGGGTATACTACTGCTGGTGGTATTGTTGTTAATGGTTCTACTGGTGATGGTGCTGTTACCGGTGGATAAACTACTGGACCAACTACTGGATCAACCACATCAACTTATAAATATGCTGCTAGGTATGCATCTAGTTATGCTTATGTTGTTGGATAAACTTATACTGGTGGTGCTGGTACTGGATCTTGAACTACTAGTGGTGCATCATTGACAGAACCAACAGAATCCACTGGAAGGTATGCTGGTGTTGCTGGTACTCGTGCTGGATAAACTACTAGATAAGCAACTGGGTCAAGCTCATAGACTAGGTAAACCAACCTATGCCGAAGCTACTTATGCTGCTGCTAGGTATGCTTCTAGGTAAGATTCTGATGGGTAAACACTTGCCTATTAGTGCTAGATCTACTGATGAACCAACTGGGTCAACGTATTCGACTGGTCCAACTAGCTCTGGTTCAAATGCTGCTACTAGGTCATATTAATTATTCCATACTTACTCAACATTTGCTTATGCTTATGCTTATACTAGTGGTTCTAGCTATCCAACTGGTTCAACATAAGCTGCTCATTCAACTGGATCTACTGTAGGGTCTACTACTGCTAATTGTACTAGATATGGATCCACAACTTAAACAACGGAATCGACTGGTTCAACTAGATCGACTAATGCTGCCTATGTCTATGTTTATACCTATGCTGACACGCTTCTGGCTTTACCATGAACTTATTCTGAAGTCGAATTTAGTGAGGTGACTAGACCTAGATATGGGTTAGTTCCCCCAGCCAGCTATAGCTTCCCTCAGCTATGGGAGAACATTTCTACACACCATCAATACAGTCCATCGATCAATTGGGCTAGCTACAGGTTAGAAAGCAACCATAAATATGGGAAGAGAGGGAGGGAGCAAGGAGTATACAAGAATAGATCTATTAGTTCCTGACCTTACCTACAGAGAGGAAGGCGTCTTGGTCCACCAAGGAAGGAGTATAGGATTCAACCCCTACCCCCCATGCACACATTGCCTGCAACCCACCATGAAACCTATGACCCACTAGAGTATTTCATGCTGGTGCACGTAGAGAAGATTTGCATTCTTCCATGCAAGCCCTTCCTCTCTATAGTTGACTTAAAGAGAAACAAAAACAAATTTGAGTTAGTGTTTTCCCCTCATGATTTCTTGTTTGGCACAACTCCACTTGGAAGATACTCAACACTCCACTCTACCTCCACTCAACCTCCCCCTCCCCCTCTCCTTCTCTCTCCAATCGGCATCCACTCAGCAAATGCTTTGGCCCTACCTCCATATCTGAGGGATGGGGGGACAAAAAAGAGGGATGGGGGGGACTTGCCCTACCTCCATATCTGGGTCACCCTTTCAATTCAATTCAATTCAATAGTTGGGTTGCCAGGTCATCTTCCTTCTAGAGAGGCCGAGAGGGTGTTACATATAGCTCAACCACCCCTCCCTATTCTCAATCCACCCCTCCAGCTATTATATAGTTCTATTCTCTTGGCTGGTAATGAGAGGGATTGCCGGAAGGACTCACTTTCAAAGTTCAAGGCCTTTCTTATAGCCTAGCGTTCGGAGGGCAACCCTTCCTCCTCCCACCCACCCCTGCACCACCATCTGGCTATAGTTCTCTTAATTGACCTACCGCCTGAACTAAATTGGGTTCTAGACGTAACAGACCTACGGGGGAGGGATACAACCCTCCTCAAGAACCTAGAATCCCCACCCAACCCAGGCCCTACCCCTACCACTCTAGACCAATGCTTTGGAAAAAAGAATGGTGGGGTTTTTTCTAGTTCACATCTTTCTTTCGGTTCAGGGAAGGGTTAACTATCTATAGTCGTTAGTTCCAACTATAGCAATTCCCACCCGGGTGGGGGGGGAATTGTAGTTTTGGAGATGGCAATTCTATACGTAACATGAATGCCCTACATCCTCCTCCCACCGGAAACGTGATCTGTCTACCTCCGTGGGTTGCAGAGTGACTCCACCACCAATGCATAGCTAATCCCGCTGCTTGATCATTCGGTCATTCTTCTTTCTGCCAGTTGGAAAGCTATATCATTCGGTCATTTTTCTCCTAGTTGGAAGAATATGATTTTACCCACAATAAAGGTAGGGGCATGACATTCATGTTACGTTTATAGAGTAAAGCGCATGTGTATGCCGCTCAACTACATCTGTGCACCAAGAGATGGCGGCCCATCTCCATGGGTATGGGCATAATTGTTGGTCGACTATCAACCAGTCGCCCTATCTATAGAATAGAAGGGGGTGCCTCTCCCTCGACCGCCTTGACTAATAGTTCATGATGTACTTTCCACCTTTCAATTTGTATTTTAAGACTAACCATATTTCATTTTTACACATGAGATCACACCTAGATATCATCGAAAAATGCTTGCATTAAAATTCAAGTAACATTTAATCAGATCACTTATCATTGAGTCTACTACTTGCATCATCATCCATGGCATCTCCTATGTTCTTGTTTGTTATTTTTGATCATTTCAAAAAAAGTAAGTTTGATGAAGCGAAGACATATTCCCTACCATTAACAAAATACCAACCACACAACTAAGTTTTTATGTAGACAAGTACAAATAGCAAGATACACTAAAAGTAAACAGTAAAACATTTTTAGAGATTAGATCCATCTAGCTAGATCAAATCAATGTAGTCATGGCGTCAAATCCATAGTTGCATGATCAATTGTGTTATTACAAAATTGACCATTTGCATATTATAAAGGATTCATTTAGTTACTCCTTATTCTTCTATGCATTAATAAATGATTTATGACCATTTGTCATAGACTATATGCATCATATTTCTAGCTAACATCATTGTTTTATTAGTTTTATTTCTATGCATTTATTTTAAATAGTTACTTGTCCTAGTTCATTTATCAAGGGTAGATTTTGAGTTCTTATGTTATTTATTTATTTAGCCAAGATATTTTAAGAAAGAAACAATCATTTTATTTCTTTTCATTTTTGTGAACTTGTCTACTTCTACACACCCTTAGGGTTTCTTGTTGCAAGTATGTGCCTAATCGGTGTTGTCATTGATGTCAACATATATGTGTTGTTATTGGTGTCAACTGTGCTCCTATCTTGTTATTTTCTTGTAATGAGTAAGATGCTTTGTATTTACTTATGTAAGTAATCTTGATGTTGAGGATATTGAGAAAATTAGCTTCTCCGGTAGAAATAGTGAGTTGCGGTAGAAATAGTGTATTGCATACAGAAGAACAGTCTAGAAGAATGCTCTGCATTTCTTGTAGAATGAGATCTTTGTCTATGGATTGGAATTTATTTAGAAGTCCATCTGAAGATGATATGTTCCGAGTTTGAGCCTTTGGTATGAAGAATTGAGTGAGTTATGCTCACTAGAGTGAAAACATCTTTTTTCTATATGTTTGGCAAAGACAGGGAGAAAGCGTTATGCTTTGTATTCCTCTGCATTGGAGTATTTTGATCTGTGGTTCCAGATATAAGTCTGAGATAATGTTAAGTGCGTTCAACTCCAATGGTTCATGATTTGGTGGTCCGCAAGATATCCTTTGTTTATGATAGTAGCTGACAGTGTTGTTCTTGTGCTCCAATTTGAAGAATCTTCTTGACAGAGTGGTTAGAGATCATGCGGTTGTTCTTGATGATTACAATGTGTTATCAGAAAATTGGAATGATTATCAATAATATCAAAATAATCCAATAAACTTAATGAAATAAGAAACAAAGATGATTAAACAAACAAAGAACTCAAAACCTTGCAAACCTCTTTACTTCGTGGCTTCCATTGGTCCCCTATCTCAAATGATCTTGCGTATGAATATGGCCCTCAGAAGGTAAACTTCATTGCTATTTTCCAAGATGTCAAGTGGGAATGGCTATGATAGATTTGCAATGAAGAGATTCTTCAACACAATGGTAATGGTGATGGTGATCACAAGCTATGGAATGACTTGGGTGCCAAAGGTGCGGTGTAATTCCTGTAGAGTAAGTTTACTAAAAGCTTGAATGATAGAAATGGAGGAATAGGGTTCAATTTATAGACTTGTGAGAGAGAAGATCAACTGTATAGAAAGAACAAGAAGATCAACGGTATAGAAGATTTGAGAGGATGTGCACAAATAGAAAGAAGACAAGTGTCACAAAAAAAGTTGTTTTGTTTGAGTTAATTGCTTTCTTTTATAAAGATAAGATTTGCTTTCATAAATTAGAATACTTTTTTCTAATTTAGGAGTTGTTGAGAAAAACAAGGTTGATTCAGTCAGTTAACTCAACTTGTGATTTGCTTTTTGCATGATTTGAGATAAATTAAATAATAAATTATTTAATTTTGTGTGCATGAAGAAGAAGATTTATCTTTAGAAGATTTGGAAGATTTTTTAGGAATATAGAAGATAAGAAAGTAAATTAAATAAATAAATTTATTTAATTGTTTGTGCAAGATTTGGAAGAATAAATAAAATATTTGATTGTATTTTATTTTTAGAGATTGAGAGAATTTAAATAAATTTGCAGGATTTATTTAAATTTGGAGGAATAAGTTTAACTTAATTAAATAATTAAGAATTATTTAATTGTTTGGAAGAATTTAATTAAATAAAAGATTTTATTTAATTTTGACTTTATAATAGGTAATTAAATATTTTGATATTTAATTAACTTAGAGGAATATGAATCGAATAAATAAATTTGTTATTTATTTATTGAGAGAAGAATTAGAATGAAATAAAGATTAAGAATATTTATTTAGATCAAGTCGTGCCATTTTTAGGCGTATACATTTTGCCCCTCTTTGATGCAATGTGTTTTATCACGTTGTTTCAAAGAATAGATTTTTCTGATAATGATACATGCCCCAGTTTGCCCCTGGTATAGGTTTAACGACGGTAGGATGCCTCCTTAGACGATTGGATGGGAAGAAGGGTAGAAGGACGTGAGACGGACAATCTCATGATGAAGAAGGTGAAAAATAGGTTAGATTGAAGAAACATAGGTCACGATTTGGAGAAACAGGAAGAAACAGGCTTGGGAAGTAGTCACGGTCACCACATAGCCAGTTAGGCTTCATTTGCTATATATAGGAGCTGGGTCCACAAGCTTAGTCATTTGCACACTTGGCTTTTTTTGATAGGTCCCTCAGAGCTTAGGAGAGCAGAGGAGCTAGAGCAGTCAGTATAGAGATGGATATTCCATGTGAGGAGCACCGCTTTGAGTGCGTTCGACAGTTCAGGCGGCCAACTAAGGCAAGACCACTGGTATGTAGTTTGAAAAAACTCACCTAGGGTCATTTATTAGGCTAATAAATGCTAGGGAAAACTTGCTAGGATAGATGCACTGATCTGTATTTCAGCACATATGTGCTCCAAAATCATGCATATGGTAAGATTCAACACATACGCTGAATGTAGCTATGCATATGATAATGTTGTGCATATACGATATGAGTTAGCACATACATTATAGGATTGCCCATACACGAAGGGAAGTTGCGCATATGTTCAAACTGCGCATGCACTACCTATTTCGGTGCATTCATGTTGAAGTTGCACTTATGATATGAAACTGTGCATTTACTCAATGTTGCGGCACATCCACCAGAAGTGGCACATTTACTATGAAATGGTGCATGTACCTTCTGGTTCGGTGCATGTGTTTTAGATAGTCAGTTTACTTAACGAAATTGACTCAATTGGCATCTTGCTCAATGCGTCAATCGATAAGCTATCTCTGAGATTGTAGGAATCTAGTCAAGAGATGACATGCTTGTTTTTGATCAATTTTGATATGTTAAATAAGTGATAGGATACTTTTGATAGTTTTGAGCAGTTTTGCAATTTTGGTTGACGCATTGGCTTGCTTGATTATAGGAGGACATTCGTGATAACTCATGTCACGGGAGCAGTTTTCCTTGTCATTGTTGTAGCGGTACATGCTCACAAAGATGGATCAAGAGGCTCTCAGGGCTATGGGTCTAGACTATGTGTGCTTCATGCCCAAGGTTCGTGTGAACCTTAGTTTGCTGACTGCAACGGTGGAGCGATTCCATAGTGAGGACGGTACCTTTCACTTGCCTACTGGTGAGATGGCGATCACCTTAGAGGATCTCTACAGGATTCTACACTTGCCTATCCAGGGTGAGCTTGTAGAGTATGATCCGCAGCGCGATGCTAGATCGACATAGTACAGGTGAGTTTTTGATGACCCAGAGCTTGAGGGTCAGGTTATCTCATGGCAGGACATTCATGACTACTATGATTACTTCCCAAGGATAGTTGCGGGGCTGATCGGTGGTGTTGTATGCCCCGATAGGAGGTCACATGGGTTCCCCATTGGTTGGGGTAGGATTATGGAGAGGATGATCATAAATGGTACCTGATTTGCCTAGGGTGTCTACGTTCTCGCCCTCTTGTATCGTGATATGCACTAGGTTGTGTATCACAGGGCTTCTAGTTTGTTTGCTAGCATTCCACTGCTACAGTTTTGGTTATGGGAGCATAATCCTACTCAACCAATATGCATCTTTTCTAGGCAGAGGGGTGAGCCTTATAGTTATAGATACATAGGTGTTATTTCCCAACATAAGCTGGGAAAGCTTGAGTATCGGAGACATGCGTTGGATAATATGGATAAAGTGATCTGGCACCCATACCTAGATTGTGAGCCATGGGATGATGAGGATGATGAGCTTTTGTATTGCTTTTAGACTCGGTGGCTCATTGGGAGGACACGACATATACTAGAGAGGCAGATTGTTAGCCGAGTACAGAGGTAGTTCGGGAGGATACATGGTTGAGCACAGGGGTAGGCACTATTTACTCGGACACATGTAGAGTGGTTTAGATGGGGCCCGATCGCTTCCTATGAGGAGGCTTTAGCAGACTTTCAACAGATTCCCTACATGGCCTAGCCGATGAGGAGGGAGGTAGTAGACGTGGGGATGACCCCTAATTATGAGGAGTAGTTTATGGCCCACCCATTCTTGAGGTATTCAGGACGAGGAGAGTTGGTTCCTTGCCTGGATGATTAGGATTCAGATGATGAGGATGGTGGAGGTAGGAGGACAAGACAGAGGAGAGGGAGAAGAGGACAGGGAGATGGAGATGATGGAGGTGATAGAGGGGATGGAGAGGATGGTGGAGGAGGTAGATAGAGATAGAGGAGGAGAGCTAGGGAGGGATCCTCCCAGCAGCAGGTAGTGCAGTAGTAGGCTGCACCACAGGTGGGACAGCAACAAGTGCCCCAACAGCAGGTGGCACCACAGAAGGTGGAATGATAGGTACAGGTACAACAATAGGTGCCCCAATAGTAGGTATAGGTTCCTTAGGTTTCTGCCTAGCCTGATCTACAGTAGTAGGTTATTGTTACACTACAGGGTTAGGTGAGACAACTTAGGGCACAACTCAGGATGGTAGAGTCCCAAAGAGTTAGACGCATGGATTATATCTAGGCTCACTACAGAGCGGGATACAACATTAGCGAGGGTACGAGCCTTTAGACTAGAGAGAGACTCAATTTTAGTTGCCTTGGGTACCGATGGGGCTACCAGTTTCTTAGTCACATAGGTGTAATAGGGACATGCCCAGGTACATTAGCTATAGACACAGATTGCACAGATACAGGGTGAGCTTGCTAGGGCGTATGCACAAACATAGTACTACAGAGGATTGTATCACGGGATGGTGCTGGTAGACCAGAGGGTAGGAGCCAGTCTGTAGCTGGTATAGCTTAGAGAGTAGGTGGTTCACAATAAGCAGCATCTGCTATCAATCCACAGCAGTCGAGGGCTAGCAGGGGTGGAGATAGAGAGGGCAGTGCTAGGTGTAGTGTCCCACGGCAGCATGGCTAGCTGGTCAACACTTGTACCATTTTTTTCTTACGTATACACATTTTTGATGGCTCATGGATAGATCGATATGTATATATTTGTATCATTTTGTACCAAGACATGTATCATTATTTTTGTGATGTATACATTTTATATGACTCTGACTTATGGATGACAGACATTTTGATATATTATACATTTGGAAATGCTTTATGTTATATTTATATGATGATGTGTTGGGAATTAAGGTTTCTCAACCTTGGTAATTCCTTGTATTATTTCATTGTATTGATTCATTTATTGCTTATTGTATAATTTGGATACAAATCCTATGTTTTCATATTGTGGGAGTTGGCACGGTGATGTGTCATCCTACATGGCATATGACCACATGTAATTTTGTCCTTACATGAGGAGATAGGTGTCCCACTTAGTGGTAGGAATATTTTTCCATGTGTCGTCATATTGGATGTTGTGTAAGGGAATGTTGACCGTAGAGAGGATAAATAGGACACTGATTGAGAAGGCTACGAGTATGCTTAGTGGAGCTGGCCTAGAACAAAAGTTTTGGGCTGAAGCTATTGCCACTGCTTGCTATCTGATAAACAAATCTTCTACATCAGCTCTTGTTGGTAAGACACCCAAGGAGGTGTGGTCTGGTAGAAATCATTCAATAAGGCATCTTCATGTTTTTGGTTGTCAGGCATATGCACATGTGTCTAGGGAGAAGCGGTCAAAATTGGAGAACAAGGCTATTAAGTATATCTTCATTAGCTATGGTGTCGGTGTGAAAGGATACAAGCTTTGGGATCCTATGGCTAAAAAAGTGTTGTATAGCAGAAGTGTCATCTTCAGAGAGCTAACGCCTTCTTCCACTATTTTACAACTAGAAGAAAAAGAAAAGAAAGAGGATGTTGTTCAGTTTCCTTCTACCCCTAAGAAGACTGAACAGAAAGACAATGTTGGACCTGAAAATGAGGAGAGCTCTAGCAGCTCTAAAAGTTCAAAAGATGAAGTAGAACCTCCACCTCAGCCCTTCAGAAGGTCCACATGAATCAGGAAGCAACCTAAGAGGTTTGGTTATACGTTGCTTGATTCTAGTTGTTCTTTTGCTTTGCTTACTAACAGTGATGAACCTATAATTGTGTCAGAGGCTATGGATATGAAAGATGCAGGTTCCTGGAAGGAGGCCATGGAGGATGAGATGGCTTTTTTGGAAAAGAATCAAACTTGGGACTTGGTGCCTTTGCCTCTTGGATGGAAACTCGTTGGATGCAAATGGGTGTTCAAGAAGAAATTTGGTACAAATGGCAGTGTTGAGAAGTATAAGGCCAGATTGGTTGCGAAGGGCTATTCACAAGTGGAGGGTATAGATTATGGTGAGATCTTCTCTCCCATTGGAAATCTAACATCCATTTGATTCCTATTATCTCTTGCAATAGCTTATGACTTAGAGGTGGAGCAGATGGATGTGAAGACAACTTTCCTTCATGGTGATTTGGAGGAAGAGATTTACATGTCACAGCCAGAGCATTACATGGTGAAAGGTAAAGAAAATTTGGTTTGCAAGTTAAAGAAGTCTTTGTATGGATTGAAGGAGTCTCCTAGGATGTGGTACTTGAAATTTGATGCTTTTGTGTCGTCAATTGGATTTGTGAGACCGAAATCAAATCACTGTGTGTATTATAAGTATGATGGTGATCATATTCTCATTGTTGCATTATATGTTGATGATATGTTGATCATTGGGAAGGGTAAGAATATGATTTTTGATTTTAAGTCTTAGTTGGCAGCACAGTTTGAAATGAAAGATTTAGAGGTAGCCAGGTACATTCTAGGAATGGAAATTAGAAGAGACAGAACTAACAGAAAACTTTGGTTAAGCCAGAGTAAGTATGTGAAGACTGTATTGGATAGGTTCAGCATGGTAGATTGTAGACCATTGTGTGTTCCTGTTTCTTTAGAGATAAAGTTGTATGTTAGTGATTGTCCAAAATCTCCTAGTGAGGTGGAGGACATGAGCAGAGTACCTTATGCTAGTGCTATTGGTAGTTTGATGTATGCTATGGTCTACACAAGACCAGACATTACCCAAGCAGTGGGAGTCCTTAGTCAATTTATGGCTAATCCTGGATGGGTACATTGGGATGCAGTTAAGAGAGAGTTCAAATATTTGAGGGGTACTTCTGAGTATTCCATATGCTATCATGGTAATGTTATAGGACCTCTACATTCTGTTGATATTCATGGATTTGTGGATTTAGATTGGGTAGGTGACATTGACAATAGGAGATCCACCAGTGCTTATGTGTTTACACTATTTGGTGGTGCTATTAGTTGAATGAGTAAGTGACAACTTGTGGTTGCTTTGTCCACAACAGAAGCTGAGTAAATGGAAGCAACTCATGCTTGTAAGGAAGCCATTTGGCTTAAGAGATTGTGTTTAGATATTGGTGTTGATGCAGGACAGATTATGATTTGTTGTGACAGTCAGAGTGCGATTTGCCTTGTGAAGAATCTAACTTTCCATGCCAGAACAAAGCATATTGATGTATAGTTTCACTTCATGTGAGACATGGTAGAGGATGGGAAGGTAAATTTGGAGAAGGTAGATACCTTGAAGAATGTTGTAGATGCATTGACAAAGCTAGTGGGCACAGAGAAGTTTAGATGGTGTTCGGAGTCTATGGGCCTCTTGGTCTATAGCAGTTAAATCATGTTATTCTATTGGCTCTTACAAGGTGTTCAACAAGTGGGAGAATGTTGGGAATTAAGGTGTCTCAACCTTGGTAATTCCTTGTATTTATTCATTTATTGCCTACTGCATAATTTGGATGCAAATCCTATGTTGTCATATTGTGGGAGTTGGCATGGTGATGTGTCATCCTACATGGCATATGACCACATGTAATTTTTCCATCACATGAGGAGATAGGTGTCCCACTTAGTGGTAGGAATATTTTTCAATGTGTCAGCATCTTGGATGTTGTGTAAGGGAATTTTGATTGTAATAGTCATGATAGATTCCTATGACGAAGTCATGACATGTAAGAGTCAGAAATAGAAGCTTATATGATAGGTGAAGACATGTGTTATGAAACATCTTTGAAAAAGGCATCTTTGGGCCCACCAAGGTGGACTATGACATGTTGTATGAGAATATACTATTTATAGCCTGTGTATGACAGATTCTCTTACATCTGTAAGTTATGACAGCTATGACAGATTTTGTGACAGTCGTAAGAGTCGTAGGAGCATCTGTCATAGCCCATTTTGGAAATAGGTGACCTCTTTGGGATGGGGTGTGTGGACAAGTGTTAGATACATCTTACAATGTTGACCAAGTGGCCATAGGCGTGGGTTTTGGGCCATGAGGCCAAGTTGGATGCCCATTCCAAGATAGAGGCAATTTTGCCTTGTATTTTCTATATAAATAGGTGCTTTGAGGAGTTGTATTATGTGATTGATAGGTGTTGTTATGCTACCGGATTGACTCTAGACATGAGTGTCAAAGACTATTGAGAGCTTGCATTGAAAGTGTATTGTAAACCATATTCAGTTTTGATGATACATTGTGTAGGTTTTCGAGTGTGGGGTTTTTCACCTAATAAGGGTTTTCCCCATGTTATATCTTGTCTCTCTTCTTCTGCCTTCTTTCTGGGTCTATGTGTATCGCTGAAATATCTTTGTTATATGTTTCATGTTGCTGTAATTGTAAAGATTAAATTGAATTTGCATAGCTCTCCCCTCATTAGATTAGTGTAGGAAGTGATTTCTACACACCTAGCTTCCTTTCATGATGCAGCTATATGATCTCTATATGCAGTTGTTTATGCTATATGTCATCGATGCATTCTATCTTATGATGTTTCATATGCGATGCATACATTTATTATGTCTATATGATGCTATGTGATGTTGGTATGGATGCACTGTATGACTCTATACTATGATGCTTGATGATGATCTTAATGCAGATTTAGATGATTTCTAATGATCTAATATGCAAATGTTCTCTATATGATTATGTAGTTTATGCAATGATCTACATGTACTTGTCTATGTTTTTTATTTTTTCTATTGACACTATGTTATGCTGATGTAAATGTATATGGATTATCTAATATACCTATTATGTATGCAAATGATTTAATCATGTTTAATGAGTATCTCATGTGATATGATATGCAAACTATGCCATGTTTTTGTTATCTCCAAATGTACTCAACTGACACAGAAATGACACAATGATAGAAAGAAGACTGACTGATGGAAGAATCACAAGATTTTGTAAACACTTACATTGCGAACAGAATATTTTACTGATGGATGGTAATATGGAGTGCAAATGGATATGAAATGGATGTAGATACTTTTCATCTTGATGCTGCAAGTAATTTGAAGTGCTTGTTTCATCATCGGGTGATTTTTTGGTACTTTTTCCGAATGTTGTAAGTTAATACAAGCATCTAGGTATAATTAAACCAAGATGACCTGAGTATTGCTTACATGGATTTTGATGTAGCAAGTTAATACAAGCATCTAGGTATAATTAAACTGAGATGACTTGATTATTTCTTGTGTATCAATAGACAAGGATTATACCTATTTCATGTTAGACCTCTAATGTCCTCAATGATCTTTTGTTGATTGTGTCATTAGACAAGGCTTCACATTACTAAAGATAAACCCACAAGCAGCAAACAAAAGAAAGTAATCATGCCCCCATCATAGCATCTCTAGATTTTAGCATCCTCAAGTAGCATAGAAAGACATGATAAAAAAATGAAGACTTAAAGACGCAACTAATCAAAACAAAACATTCTTACATTTAGATGTATCTTTCTTGCCATAATTTAGATAGAATTGTTTGGATCGCTTTGCTCTTATTTTTTCTTTGCTTTAGATAGGCTGGTTTCTTGTGTCAAAACTTCTATTTGAAAGCAGGTTTTTGTTGCACTTACTTGTGTCTGGTGAAAAGGAATCACAATCCTTATTGGTAATACAGACCCTAAGGGACAAACCTAGTGCCTTGGGGGCGCATTGACAATGGCCTTGCCTATGTGATGATGCAGAGGCAACGTAGTTTAGGACTTGGACTTAGATGTGGATGGACTAGAGGATAGACAACAAGATATGGGATGGATGGAAAGTCTCGGGGGTACATTGATAATGGACTTGCCTACGTGATGACGCAGAGGTAGCGTAGTTCAGGGTGAGCCTATGATATTGATGATGAACACTACGACAGGATGACACTATGGATAGGATACTAGATAAGACCTTAGTTGATAAGGCGATAAAAGAGATAGAGTATCAAGCCATGATACATTATCATTAGGTTATGCAAGGTGTTTTTATTGTGAAACTAACACCATTGGATAATGGATAACGGTGGGAAGAATGGACACAAGGTGATTGGTTTCCTAAAGATGGAGGAAGCGGTTCACATCACAGAGAGCCCCTATTTGCCAAGTTTTCACTACTTTTCTTTTATTGCACAGGAGCCAAAATACACATGACACCTGTTTGCCAGTTTTCATCATGGTATCTATTCAAGGCGCCTATTTACCAGGTTTTCACCAGAAGATGATTTTTTGTTATTTTTCCATTTTTTTATTTTTTTTATTTTTTTTTCTTTTTTATGTTTTTATGCCCCTCCTTACATTAGGGTTCTCTAGGTATAGAATCGATGAAGATGCATACTATTGATTGGGTCATCAAATAGCTCACCTTCTGAAGTAGCTAACTGATATGCTCCTAATCCATAAGCAACAATGATTACATAAGGACCAAGCTAGTTGCGTTCAAACTTACCTTTCTTTTCTCGATCCTGTTGATTGCAGGGATTTTCCTTGATTACTAGATCACCAACATTGAATACCCTTGGACGAACTCTATGGTTGTAGCTTCGTGACATCCTTTTCTAGTATGCCTTGAGATGGTTGAAGGCATTCTGTCATTTCTCCTCCAATAGTTCTAACTCTTGCAATCTAGAAACTCTGTAGTCTTCATCAGTGATAAGACCTTTTCACGACACCCTTAAAGATGGTAACCTGACCTCAATGGGAAAAATGGCTTCTGATCCATAGATAAGGGCATAAGGGGTAGCACTTATGGGAGTGTGTATACTGGTTCGATAGGCCCACAGAGTGGGATTCAGTTGTATGTGCCAATCACAACCGGCATCGTCAACTGTCTTCTTGAGGATTTTCAAGATTGTTTTGTTGGATGCCTCTGCTTGGCCATTGCCTTGTGGATAGTAGGGGGTGGAGAAATGGTGTTGGATTTTAAATTTGTCACAAAGCTCTTGGACATCCTGGTTCTTGAAAGGTCTTCCGTTATCTGTGACTATAGATGAGGGAATTTTGTATCTGTAGATGAGGTAATTAAGGATGAATGAGATAATCTATTTTCTTGTGACATTGGTGAGTGGAATGGCTTCAATCTACTTGGTAAAATATTTAGTGGCGGTTATTATGAACTTGTGGCCATTGGATGATGGAGGGTGAATTTTGCCCACAAGGTTGAGTCCCCATTGACAAAAGGGCCAAGGTGTCGTTAAAGGTTGTAGCTCTTGAGCTGGTACATGGATGAGGTTACCATGTAGTTGGCACTGCTTGTATTTCTTCACAAACTAATATGAATCAGTTTCCATGTTTGCCCAATAATATCCCAAACGTATGAGTTTATTAGCTAAAGAAGGACCTCCAGAGTGTGTTCTGCAAATGCCTTCATGCACGTCTCATAAGGTAGTTTGAGATTCTTCCCGTTCTAAGCATCAGAGTAAAGTACCATCTAGACCTTGACAGTAGAAGGTGTCAGCAATAATGGTGTAACGAGATATTTGGTGAATGAAGGTTTAGCATTGGTTAGAAGATAAGTCAGGTGGTAGGGTGTTATCCTTAAGGTAAGTGTGAATCTTACCATACAAGGGTGAATCAGATCTGACTAGGTGGCAAATGGAGTGTATTTTAGGGATATCATAAGCTGGTTGCGTAATTGACTCTACCAAGAACTCATACCATGACTCATTCTCTAGGATCTCAAGCAGTGAGGCAATGGTTGCCATGACATCTGCTGCTTTGTTTTCAATGCGAGGTATCTGCTCAAAGGAAATGATCACAAAGTACTCTTTAAAGTCATTGACCATATGCTTGTATTGTATTAACTTGTCATCTTTGGTCTAATAGTTGTCATTGACTTGATTGATTACCAATTGGGAGTCTCCATAGACATATAGCTCCTTTATTTTCCATTCTGCTACCATTTTGAGACCAATGACCAAGGCCTCATACTCTACTATATTGTTTGTGCATGGGAATAGTAGACAATAAGACTTAGGTATGGTGTCACCGTGAGGAGTGACCAACAAGATTCCTGCCCCCAATCCATGGTTTGTATAGGATCCATCAAAGTAGAGTTTCCATAAGTATGCTATGATACTAAATATGGATTCATCTGGAAACTTGAATGTCATTGGTGTGGTATCTTGCAATGGTTCTTCTACTAACTAATCAGCAATGATTTGACCTTTGATAGCCTTCCTTTCTACATACTCGATGCCATATTAACTTAACAACATTACCCACTTGGCTAGGTGGCATGTTAGAGTTGCTTTTCTTAATAGGTATTTTAGTGGATCTATCTTTGCAATAAGCTTGACTGGATGTGCTAGCATGTAATGTCGTAGTTTTTATGAAGCAAAAACCACAACAAGACACGATCTTTCTATTTGAGAATATTGCAGTTTGTAGCCCACCAATGTTCAACTGATGTAGTAGATAGCCCTTTCTTTGCCTTCATAATCCTGTTGTGCTACTAGGGCTCCGAGAGCTGTTGGTGTAGCAGATATATATAGATACAAAGGCTTACCTTGGATAGGTGGCATCAGAATAGGTGGATTCATGAGGTACTCCTTTAGTTTGCAAAATCCTTCCTCACACTTTTTATCCCACCGAAATGGTATGTTTTTGTGCAATAGGTGAGTAAAAGGTTGACACTTGTCTGCTAGTTGTGATATAAACTGATGGATTGCTTGTAACTTTCCCTATAGAGACCACAGTTGCATGATGTTATTTGGCGGCAGCATTTCCATAATAGCCTTGACTTTGGCAGGATCTACTTCAATCCCATTTGCTGATATGATGAAGCCCAAGAGCTTGCCAGAGGTGACTCCAAACACACATTTCTTCAGATTCAACCTGACTTTGAAGTATTCTAGTCTCTGAAAGACCTTCTCTAGCACATCTAGGTAGGATTCTCTTGTTAGTGACTTAGCTAGGATATCATCTACATAGTCCTCCATTGCGACGTGCATCATATCATGGAAGATAGTGGTCATAACACGTTGATATGTTGCCCTGGTGTTCTTTAACCCAAATGGCATGACATTCCAGCAAAAAGTGCCCAATGGACAAGTGAATACTATCTTATGTTGGCCTTCTAGTGCTATCTTGATTTGATTAAACTTGGAGAATCCATCCATAAGAGAAAGCATGATATGTCCTATTGTCAAGTCGACAATGATATTGTATAGATCTTGAAAATCATTGCATAATATGACTCTGCCATCAGATTTGGACACTGGTACTATGTTGGATACCTACTTTGGATAGTCAATTGCCTTGATGGACCCTACATCCAATAGCTTCTTGAGTTCCTCTTTCACTAGTAATGCAATGTGGGGATGCATCTTCCTGAGCTTCTATTTGACTGGTTTGACTCCTAGATCTAGTGGAAGATGATGTAGGATCAAATCTAGATCTAAACTGGGCATATTTGTGTATGACCAAGCAAAGTTGACTTTCTTTTTATTGAAGAATGGTAGAAATTTGGACTTTTCTGGTGGAGTTAGAGACTTTGCAAAGTGAATGATCTTAGGATTGCCCTCTATTCCAATGTTGATAGGTTCTGTAGGTTCCACAACAATCTGAGATTTCTCCTGGTACAAGTCATTGGGGAGAGTGTCAAGACTTCCATCATTTGGCACCTCAGAGAGGTTTTCACCATCTAATGCATCCTTTCTTTTTACTATTTTAGGATTTGATACTATAGCAGAGCAATTTTCACCATCAGATCCAACTTTTATTTTTATGTTTTTGCAACTAGAAGGCTTGGCATCCTCTCCAAAATAAGCCATGGTGTTCAGTTCAATGGTGAAGCTAGCTTTATGATCTCCTATAGGTAGGTGGTCCCTAAGTTCCATGTAGTCAATATAGGTATCATCATTTTGGAACATGTCTAGTTGTGGTGTTCCTCGTAAATCCAAGTCGATAAGTTTAGGATGCATGAGGGGGAGGGGATCGGAATATAGATCTGATTCATTGGGTGTGATAGTTTGGATAGATATAGGATTTTGGTTGATAGGGATAAGATTTGGAATGGTAATTTCTTCTAGATTGTTTATCGCGATGGAACTTTGACCTTCCTCGTAAGTCTCACTCTCAGGTGTTGGCGAATCACACTCTAATGGTTTATACATTAGCATTTGTCCCTCATGGTAGGGGCTATAGGTTTGAATGGTGTCAACTCCTTTGTCCTCATAGGAGTGCTCTATGAGTTCATCCCACTCATACTCATTAGAGTCTGTGTCACTATCTTCTTGTAGGTTATGGATCTATTCCACAAAACAAGCATTGGCCTTAACTTTGCCTTTGTCCTTGTATCCTAGCCCTTTTGTATTTCTTTCCAATGAGGATGAGGAGGGTTGGATGGGTTCTATTATTCCTTTTTTTCTTAGGCCAAAGGTACCTTGTCATTCATAACCCATTTTGTGTAGGATAGACTCACCACACCCATAGATTTCCATTGGGAGCTTAGGTGGTTCTTGTTGTGTGTTATCTTCCTCTATGTAGAGCCATTGCAAGACATCTCTTTCCTCACTCTTGTCTGATAAGGTCCTGTTGATCATGATGTTAGTCATTCACAAACATAGAATAAAAGTTACACAACAACCTTTACTCATCTTGAAAGATACGATGAATTCAGAGAATTCATGATCCCAAGTCTCCGTTGATTAGGTCTTAATCTACTGACGTTACTCAGTGGTTGATGTGTGTTGCTGTTTTCCATTCAGGGGCCTTACGTATTTCTGCAAAGTTCATCATTATTCCTCCAAATATCCTGCTCTGTATGTCTGCTCTGCATAAATCTCCAACAATTCTACCTCTGCACTTATGGATTCACTCAAATAATGTGCCTACAGGCTGATATTTGCATGATTTCTACCATTATTTGCAATTCTTTGCATGATATTTTCAATACTGCATGCATTTAACTCAAATATGCTAATGATTTTCAGTTACCTATGGGATTTCAGCATATTTCTCTATTTCTGCTTATTATTTATCATGACTTGCAGTTATGGTGATGAATTTATGAAATTAAAAAAAGGAAAAGGGTTAAAGAATGAGATTCCCAAAACTACTTGACTGAGATCACTGATCCACATACAAGCTCCCATACATGCAATGAAAAGAAGAAAACTAGAATCATACTTCACCAGGACATTCCACAAATCCGCATGATCCAGTGCAAATCTTCAAAGGAAAAGTTGACAACAACATGTAATGAAATGAAAGCGCTTCCAGTTGAACACAACATTCACCAGTACATATCCAGAAATCAACATGAAGATTACGTAAAATTTATAATCAGGATGTAATCTGAAACTTCATATCCATTCAGTATGCTCAAGAACAGGTACATTTACAGTGATCTGAAGAAAGAACCTTGACATTTCAACAATTCCATCCTCATTAGTCTCAGTAATCCGATCTCCTAATTGATTCTACAGTAATCGGCCTTATTACCAGATGTGTCTGTGTATATCTTTCTCTTCTTTCTATTAGCCTTATTGCCAGATATATCTATCTATCTCCCCCCTTTTTGTATAATGTCCTCTCATGTATCAGGATCTGGCTCTTATATAGAACAAATGCCAGAAAACAGTTACAATGATCCAAGGATCAGGATCCTCTCATAATAATCAACGGTCCAGATGAAAAGCACATGCTTTGCCAGTTGGCAAATGTATAGCTGGCACAGAATATTCCAGCATCTTTGATTTGATTCGGTCTCCAGCTGGCAAACAGCATATTTGACAATATCCTCCTCATTTCTGGTTCATGTTGCCTTCATGTGCAACTTTGTAATTATCAGCAACAGCTCCAACAGCATCATGACTTCCTGCAAATAAACAAACAAACATTAAGTTCATCATCATGTGGATAAACAACAGGAATTTAAACATTTTATTAAACAGGCCTCAAAATGTGCAGCTATAGGCAATCGGGCTCCAAATCAGTGGAAATTATGCACTAAATGCATAAACAACGTTAAAACACTCGGGTCAACCATCGTTTCATTTTCCCGCCCATTTTCATGTATATCGGGTTCAAATAATGATCATGCATCGCAACATATACAAGGAAAAAACTACCTTTAACCTTCCTTCGAATCCGGCTCTGTATATGATGCATGTATGTATTGGCGTGACTACACACTGTCGGAATGACAATTTTACATTAGGCCGATGGCTAAACTTATACCGACGCCAAAAATCATGATGATGTCCATCCATCGGGAAGACATGTTCTATCGGCATGATAACTCAAGATAAGGCCGATAGCAAGACTTAAAACTTTCGTCTGCATGATATTTTGGAAATATGATGCTCCCCCTTCCGAATGTCCAGATGACGTCACCGTCATGTTTCGCTTCTGTATATTGGGGAAAAGAATGACATCATCATCCTCATCATGTCGAAGGAAAATAGGAGGATATGAAATATGATCCTGCTGCTGAGGAATGGAATATGATGGTGACGTCATTGTCATATCCGGGCTTCATTAAAATGCAAAAGATGACGTCACCGTCATGTTTAGTTAAGATCAGGGGATAAATGTAATATCGGGTCACCTAAGGAAGATGATCAGGTGGTGAATGTAATATGACCCCTTTGCGGCCAAGGTAATCCTCTCGAAAGATCAGGATGATGATGATCATCAAGATATCTGGGGCTTTTGTTAAACTTAGAACATGACGTCATTGTCATATTCGCGAACTGGATCATGTTTTGGAAAATATCCTACCGAAGGGAAATGTGATGATGATGTCCTCCTAATATTTGCTTCTTCGTTTTTCAGGTTAGGATGACGTCATCAGGATATTAGCAAAAGGTCATATTTCTCGGCAGGAGGACATTACGAAATATCAGGTAGACAAACAAGATCATGATGATCTTGACAACATGACAGGATAAAAATATGATGATCCTCCTCATCGAATATCATGATGATGATGCACCTGACTCATTTTTACCAAACCGCCAGAAAGCAGACAACACAAGCCAAGACAAAAGCTGGGTCCCTGTTTTGCCAAGTTAAAATGGGGCGTGTTGTGTAACCACACAACAGGTCCCCCATTTTACAAATGGAGCTATGGGAGGTTCGAGAAGAGTAGATGGTTTTGGAATGTACTTAGGTGTAGGTCACCCAAAGGATCTTAGAGATAGAGGCATTTTGGCTAAGTTGAGGTTGTGCTCGATCGAGTATTCCCCTATCCATGTTTCTTTGATTGTGATTTTCTTCTCTTTGGGCTTGGACGAGGAAGCTTTAGAGGTAGAATCATGCTATGTGATGGGGGATATGGAAGCTCTATTGTTGGGAATGATGCAATCAAGCTTTGAGAAGATAGAGTTGCAATTTTGAAAAGGATTAGGATCACCTTGGATGGTGATCTATTTGCCGTTATGATGGAATTTGATACATTGGTGGTAGGTAGAAGGCACAGCTTTCATGGCATGAATCCAAGGTCTACCTCAGAGGATGTTATAAGCTAGCTCCCTATCGAGGACTTGGCAAATAATGTCCTTCATTACTAGTCCCACTTGTATTGGTAGTACCATTATTCCTTTAGTAGTTCTTTCTTCTTCATCATAGGCCTTTATGGTGATCTTTTTCCTAGGATCCACTCCATTTTCTGAGAACCCCAATGTAAGGACTAGCTTGAGCATGCAAATATTTAAACCTGCTCCTCCATCAATGAGAACTCTTTTGATATGGTGTTTATGAATGAAGGCGATGATATGCAAGGGTGTGTTATGGGGCTGAGACACTGAAAGGTCATCTTGTTCGGTGAATGATGGGGTGCTAGAGGAGGTTATATTTCCTACCATGGCTTGAAACTTCTCTTGGGTTAGGTTCATGGGCATAGTTGTTTCCACTAGGGCTTTATTGAGAATTTTTTCCCTTGAGTTCATCATATTCTAAATTTTTTTGAAGTAATCCCATATTGCCATTTTTTGAGCATTGAAATCACCAATGCTACGAAGATGATTTCTAATTTGAATGGCAACTAGCTCATCCTTAGTCCAGTGTACACCTTTTATACCAGGTACCTCATTCATAAAGTAAAAGAATAAACATAAAATTAGTGTACCATACTTGAAGGTGTTCTTCTTATCCCTCATGATCTTGTTCAAATTTTCAATCAATTAATTTTGCAATAGTTCGCACAAGTTATAATCAACATTCTCTTTTAGCATCTTGTATGCAGCATAAATGGCTATTCTAGAAATAGAATTTTCTCTGCTCGAGTGGTAAATTTTGTATCAAATCACCATGGAGGCAAATTTGACATCCGGATTTATAATATCATTTATGGTCATTGCTCTTTTGTCAAACTTAGCTCTGGTAGCATCAGTTATTGTCTGGTTTTTCACAGCTTTTAGCATGGGCAATCCTCTGGTTGAGTTTAAACAAGTTACATTTCTAATAGCATCCATGGTAATCTTGAATGATTCTAACAACCAAATGAATTCATCATGAATGTATCCGAATTAAAACATATCGGACCCACTCATCCTCATCGAATGTCAGAAACCCCATAACCTGAACAAAGTGTTTATCCTGTAGAGCCTTATATTGAGGTTTAAGTTCTTTATTTTCATCCATGAGTTGTTTTTCAAACAAATCTACATACCTTGAATCTCCAAACTCATCTATATTTTCATGAATGTAAACCATAATGTCTTCTACATGTAGCACCCCATACAGAACACTTGAAAAAGCACCTAACAGATCGACTTGAATTGATTTTTGAGGATGCTTCTTGAATTTGGGTTGAGGCATTTCGGTAATGTCAATAATATGAGGAGTAACCATTTCAATCATATTTCAGATTCAAAGATTTATAGAGAGGTACCTTTTTATTTTACGGTGTTAGGGTTGATCACTTGCCGATTGAATTCATTCTCTACCTCAGTCTCTGCACTTTGTAGCTCAAATGCTCTTCTTCTTGTTCTCTTCAAATACAAGGTGATTCAAATGAGTGATCAAGTGCCCTTTTAAAGCTCTGCATTACCTAATTTTCCTTTGCAATAAATGCGTTGCCCTAATTGTATCCAGTTACATTGTTTTGACAGTTCCTTATATATCAACATCTTTTCTTCCAAAATTCCTTCCATAGGTTCTGGACCAATTTAGAGTATTTTCAATTAATGTGCCACATTCAGGCACCCACTTACTGACCAAGGGAATTTGATATTCTATGCAGCTCCCCCTAAGCTAGAGTTTTTGACTTAATTCCTAGAGGAATTATCAACACAGGATTCTGGTGCGGACTCATTGTCATTGTTTACTGTATCTTTCTTTATCCAAATCTTGTTCATTTCACTCCATATCTCATCCACATCAATTTTCCTTTTGCCTCTATCTTGTTTCTGCTCATCTGATTTTCTATTTACCGGACCTTTTCTTCCATTGTTTTTACTTCTACAGAATCTTACAATATGACAAGATTTATTGCAGTTATAGCATACAACATTTCCTTTCTTATAAACCTAATTTTCTCTTGATCTACACTAATTAGCCATATGTCCAAACCCATTACAAACAAAGTAGTAACCATTGAAAGAATTGCTAATTCTTCTATTATTAGAATTATTCATTGTCATACTTCTGCATTCATTTGATCTATGACCATACTTGTTACATTTGAAGTATTGACCAAAGAAGGATAGACCATTTTGATTTACTCTGCTTCTGCATTGAGTAGATCTATGACCAAATTTGTTGCAGTTCAAATAATTTCCATTGAATGAAGGATATCTTTGAGCATTTGGTTGTCTTACTAGAGGTTTTCTAGATCTATTTCTCTCATTCCTAGGTTGAAAATTTCTTAGTCTAGATCCAGAGCTTTCACCTTTCTCATACCTAAGATTATGCTTATCAACATCCTTTTTTTGCCCTTCAATGAGTGCTTCAAGTTTAGCTGAGCTTATCTTGAACTTCTCCTTATACTCATTTGCAATTTCTAGGTCATGTCTGAGTGTGATAATCTACCTCTCAAGTTCTCTTTCATTGTCTCTGCTTTCTTGTAGATTAGATTCTAGAAGGCTAGCTATCACATCCAATTTGTAGCATTCTTTAGAACTCTTTTTCAGATTTTGATTTAACTTTTATTTAGCTTTCTTCTTATCTTCAATTTTGTTGGTTAGTCTTGTTGATAACTGAGAGGGGGGGGGGGGTGAATCAGTTATCCTAATTATTTCTTCTTTTGAACTTTCTTATTAATCAATGCAGCATTGAATCAAACAAACAAACATTACCATGAAATGAAGAACACATGACACAGTTTTTTGACGTGGAAACCCTGTTAAGGGAGAAAACCACGGGGTGATTAACCCAAAGATTATTCTCTGTTAGAAGAATAAGGAATTACAAAATGGCACTTGCCAATTAGGGCTCACTGACCGAGCACACTGCTCACAAAGAGGCCCACTGCCTACAAGGAGACACACTGTCTACAAAGTGATAAGAATCACAGTCTTGAACTGATTGGAAGCATCTATATATGCTGGAGTTCAGTTCCAGTTAGGCTCAGTACACTGATCTGCTGCACTTCATCTTTCCTCTGTTCTTTATTCTGCTATCCTTTCACATACCGGATCTTTCTTACTACTTCTGCTCTGTTCTGCACTTATTCGCATACACCATCACACAATTACACCCTTCACAACTAAATCCATCCTCTATATATATCCGCACAAGTAATTTCATCACCTTTCTAGTCGGCATCCGGAACAGTCTAGTTTCTTACAAACTCTGTTCTGTCGGCTGAATCCTTGCTCACCAAGCAATGCGGATCAAGCATATACTTGTAGATATCATTAATCATGCCAGCCAAACATGATTCATGCCTTCACAACCTTTACCATCAACAGTAACACATCTGAAAAATAGTCTGATACTCTGTCAGTCAGTTCTTCCTCTGTTCTCACTGTCTCTCAGGAATCCGGTACTCAACTATTCATATCTTTTTCTTTGTTCATCACCGGAGGCTAAATCCTTGGAATATACTACTCAAGGTAGTCCTCTTGACTTCCCCAAATCCGCACTGCACCAAGACACTTCCTCTGAGAGATCTGGACCAATCTGTCGGACCTTGCCACATGCTCTGTTCTTGTTCACCGGACCACAACAATCTTCATTCTAACTTCCGGTAGAGACACACCATGACTTGCAGATATGTGGGATGACTTTTGTTGCCATCAATGACAACAACCATGAATCCATATAGTGTCTCTTGCCAACAATCTCCCCCTTTGGCATTGATGGCAACACTTAGTGAAAAATGACTAAGTGTTTATACTACGCTCCCCCTTGGCTGATGCTCTATATACAATTTCTGGAACTCCCCCTTAGTTAGATTCCTCATTTTTCACTGCTCCTCACTCCCCCTTTGACATCAATGGCAAAGGGTAGGGTCCGCACACCAAAATTTTCAAAAATTTTCTATACATAGCCGCATATTTACATACTCACATATAATGAAGAATGTCTGCAAAAGATGTCTTCAGTTGGATCAGTTCTGTAGCCCAACTTTGCTTCATTCTATCCAAAATTGAAATGTGACCACTCAACAAAAATGCAAATGCATCTGCCCTTTTTAGATCTTTCGGATCACTTGTCTGGGCTGTGATTTGAGCTTCTGCTATGGCCTCATGCATGGCCTCTAGCTTAGGGACAATTAACCCCCTGAGCTCACTCAACCTGCTTATTCTATTTTTCCTTTCCTTCTCCAGTTTCTTGATTTCACTCAAGACTGCAATAGTCTGACATTCTTGATTTGTTATAGAGGAAGAAAGAGGATCAAAACTTTGAGACAAGCTTAGTAGTGTGTCCTCTTGCGCTTTTATTTTCTTCTCAATGTCCACTGTTACCTTGGACCAGGAGATACAAAATTTGTATATTTCACCGCCATCCTTAAGAGCATTTTCTAAGCTCTTTATCCCAATGTTCATGTTTCTCCTATCATTAATGATCAAACCCTGAACCTTGGAGAACCTTTTATCCAAAAACTCCTTCCGGACCTTTTCTTCAGCTGATTTTTCTAGAGATTCAAAATGTGTACTAACACTGCTGACTAAGGTTTTGAGATTACCGGAAGAGGAGGCTGCCGGATCTATCTGGACCGATGGCATAATCTTCTTAAGCACTCCGGAGGTAGCCTCTATCAACTCACAGTCTTCCATATGAGACTTTAGGAGCTTTTCATTTGCCTTAGCATTTGCAAATGAGGCTATCTTCATTGTCTGCACCGGAGAGAGGGAATCAAAGTTGAATGGGCCTTGTAGTAGCTCCGGTTCATCTATCTCTATTGTTTCTTTGCTCAAAAATTGTTGAACAGTTTGTGCAGTGTCTCTTGCCGGAGACAGATGTTTCTTTTCTTCTGCACTCTTGGAACTGTCCTTTGGGATTTTCTCTCCTTCCACATTCTTACCACTATCAGTCATGGTCTTCTCTGATGGAGTCTTCTCTTTCTCTGCACCCTTGGTACTGTCAACCTCTTTATCTTTCACCACTGCTTCCTTCTCCTGTAATTTCTCTTCTTCTTTAGATCCAGAGACTGTAGGGGAAACCAGAGGAGAGATGCTAGCCTGTTCATAGGCCACTTCTTCTGGAGCAGAGGGTTCCAAGTCCATAGTTGTTTCTACACCTAAGTCCTCTACAATAGGAAGATTGAACCTTTTGAAGGCCTTCCGGAGGATCTCTTCTGTCTCTTTGGCCACCTTGTCAGTCTCACCAAGCATGAGTTGATTCATCCTGGCTTTACTTCTGAACTCATCTTTGCAGTCTTTGAATATTATGTTCATTGTCTTGGGATCAATTTGAGGATATAGCTGAATAGCTATCTGCTCCCGGATCTCAAGATCTTTTGCATGAGCATTATTCTTTCTTATTTCTAATTCCTTTTCTAGGCTTTTAGGGATTTCAGAGATAATCTCAATAAAAGCTTTATTGTAGATGTTCAAGTACCTTATTATAGCTTCTTGCAGGATCTTTTGATCTACCTCGTTGTAGTCATCATAAAATTCAGCCACCGGTTGAAGGTTCCCATCCACAGTGACTGATTTGACTACACTGTCTAGGGATAGAGTGGGCTTTTCAGCAAATTCTTCTGCCATTTCTTCCTTGTCTTGGCCTGTGGAGGGTTTCCCGGATCCTTTCTTCTTCTGCTTCTTTATTTCTTTTACTCCCTCATCTGACTCAGTTTCCTCTTCATCCTTTTGGCTTTCATAAGCCCTTGTGGCTTTTGTCTTAGATCTTTTACCGGATGCCTGGACTTCCGGTTTTGAACTTTTGGTTGTGGGAGGTGCAGATCTTTTTGATGATCTGGTCTGGGTGGAAGTTTCAACCGGAACACTTTCTTTACTTTTCTTTTCTACCTCTTTCTTTTCTTCCTCAGATTTTCTTCTCTTTTCCCGGCTGGCATCAAGTGCCTCTTTTGAGATGCCTAGGCCTTGAGCAATGTGCTCTACTTCTTTTCTCACCTTCCTCTTTATCTCAGGTTCCCTGAGTTCTACATGGATCTTTACACTCAGCTCCTCAAAGGTTCCAAACCTTTCTGCCTTTGGATCTTTGGGCTGACTTAGCATGTGTTGAACATGCAGCTCCACTATCTGTTCATCCACTTCATACCCCATGGGCATGATCCAGACAGTCCTTGGCTCCACTGCCTCCATTAGGCACTGATCAGTGTCCACCATAAAGCACACTGAGTCTTTGCATTTTTCAACAAGAGACTGGGGAATTCTTTCTCTTGCTTGCATCATGCTTTGGAAGTTTTTGAAGTATCCCCATAGGGCTGTATTTCTTGCTTTGGCATCCCCAAGCCCATGTAGATAGTCTCTTATTTGGACTGCAACAGGTTTGTCATTCTGCCATGCCCATCCACTTGATCCGGGCAGCTCATTCATGAAGTAGAAGAATAGACATAATATAAGAGTACCATACTTAAAGGAATTCTTCTTGTCCTTCTTGATTTTCTGTATATTTTCCATTAATTGGCTTAAGAGCAGTTTGCAGAGATCATATTCTGCATTCTTCCTTAGCATTTCATAGGCAGTATATACTGCAGTTCCAGATATAGAATTCTCCCTGCTGGAGTGATAGATCTTGTATCCTATTATCATGGACGCATACTTGATATCCGGATCAGAAATATCTTCAATGGTCATTGCCCTCTTATCAAATTTTGATCCGGTGGCCTCAGTTACAATGTTATTTTTGACAGATTTGAGGATAGGTATCCCTCCGGAAGAGTATAGACCAGTTACTGCTCTAATTGCCTCTTTTGTGATCTTGCAGGGTCTATCCAGCCATAGGAAGTTGTCATGCATCCTGCTCAGTACATACCGGACCCATTCATCTTCTTCAAAGCAGGGGAAATGAATGAATTGATCAAATTATTTCTTCTGGATACCCTTATACTCTGGTTTAAGCTCAAAAGCATTGTCTATCAGTTGTTTGTGATAGAGATCTCTCAATTTGAATTCCCCAAATTCCTCAATGCTTGCATGTATGTAAACCCTAATGTCTTCTATGTGTAAAACTCCGTGAGGAACACTGGAAAATGCTCCTAGGGGATCTACTTCCAATGACTTGTATGGATGTTTCTTAAATTCAGGTCGGGGCCTATCTGATATTTTTACTATATTTGGAGTAGCCATTTCTTCAACAGATTTGTAGCAAGATATCGAAAGTGGAAAATACCTTTTGTGTCTTCGGTTGCACGGAGTAGCTGGATTGATTTCTGTATGTAATGACTTCGGTAGGAGATCTTTGGTGAACTTGATGAATTTTGTTGCAGAGCTCCGCTTTTCACTTCTTCTTGGATGTGGAATGATCAAGTGATTGTTGAGAAATCCCTTATATCATTTCGCAAACCCTAATATCTGTTTGCAATAAATGCTTCACCTATATTATTCCGGTTAGCCTTGTCTGGATAGCTTGGAGTATCCCAGATCAGTCCTGATCTATGAACATCATGTGGATCTTTCAATCATGAATAAGTCGAGATGACACATTACAAGAACATCCCAAACATTTTGTCTAGTCCGCAGAGTAAAATAATGTACTTCCGGATCTCTCCGGACCCTTTTGTAGTCCTCTGTCATTCTGGAGCATCTCCCGAAACAGGTCTTTACTTGATCGATCACAACTTCTTTATATCTTCATGCGGACCTCTGAAATCTTGTCTGGATCATCTCAGGACTGGTATCTTCAAATCCTTTACTCCGCATCTTGTGTCACATCCAGCACCACTTGATTGGCTGGGGGAACAGGTTTTTCTTTGAGTCTCCCCTTGAGCCAGAGCTCACCTTTTAATTTCCGGAAGAAATATCAGCACCAGAGTCTGGTGCAGATCCAACCTCTACATTCTCTGAACTTTTCTTCACCCAAATCTTGTTCATCTGATTCCTAACTTCATCCGCATTCATCTTTTGTTTACCCTTGTCTTGATTCTGATTATATACCGGACCTCTTTTGTCCTGATTCTTGCTTCTACAGACTTTAGCATTATGACCGGACCTATTACAGATTTGGCAAATAACATTTCTTTGCATATTTGACTGATAACCTCTTGATCTGCATTGATTAGCCATATGACCTACTCTATTGTATGTAAAACATCTACCATTGAATGATTTGTTTACTTGCATATTTCTGCATTCATGAGACTTGTGTCCATGCCTTTTGCAGTTAAAGCACTGTCTGAAGAAGGATGGATTAGTTTGATTCATCCTTTTTCTGCACTGATTAGCTTTGTGACCAAAGTGATTGCAGCTGTGGCAGTATCCATTGAAAGATGGATATCTTTGAGCATTGGGCTGTCTTACCGGAGGTCTTCTAGGCCTATTCCTTGGATTTTCTGATCCAAAATTCTTTTGACCGGATCCGGAGCTTTCTCCTTTCTCATATCCCAAACCATACTTGTCATCTGTCCTCTTTTGACTACCAAGAAGAACTTCAAGTTGAGCAGAACTTATCTTGAATTTCTCTTTATATTCATTTGCTATTTGAAGGTCTCTTTTGAGAGAGACAATTTGATCCTCAAGTTTTTCTTCATTATCTTTGGCATCTTCAAGATCAGATTCAAGATGTCTGATAATTCTATCCATCTGAAGGCATCCTTCTGATTTCTCCTTAAGAGATTGTCTTAGATTGTCTTCAGTTTTTCTTTTCTCTTCAATCTCTTGAGTAAACTTTATAGTTCCTGATTCCATTTCATGTCTTAACATAATGGCTTCTTTTGATAACTTTTCACATAACTTGGTTTTCTCAGTCAATTCTTCATTTGTATTGCTTTCTTCACATTGTCTTGCCAATTGTTGGAGCAGCTCCTTTCTCTTTTTCATAGAGAGACTTAATTTGTCCTTTAATTCTCTTATGAATTCATCAGCCTGTTTGAGTCTTTCCTTTAATTCATTGACTTCAGAATTTGACTGTTCAAGATCCTCAAGGGCAGTCTTGAGTTGCTCCCTTAAACCATATGCATCCATTTGAACTCCCAGATCTTCCTCAAGCTGTTAGGCTCTATTAGGAGGAACTTAGCTCTGATACCAATTGTTGATAACTGAGAGGGGGGGGTGAATCAGTTATCCTAATTATTTCTTCTTTTGAACTTTCTTATTAATCAATGCAGCATTGAATCAAACAAACAAAAATTACCATGAAATGAAGAACACATGACACAGTTTTTTGACGTGGAAACCCTGTTAAGGGAGAAAACCATGGGGTGATTAACCCAAAGATTATTCTCTGTTAGAAGAATAAGGAATTACAAAATGGCACTTGCCAATTAGGGCTCACTGCCCGAGCACACTGCTCACAAAGAGGCCCACTGCCTACAAGGAGACACACTGTCTACAAAGTGATAAGAATCACAGTCTTGAACTGATTGGAAGCATCTATATATGCTAGAGTTCAGTTCCGGTTAGGCTCAGTACACTGATCTGCTGCACTTCATCTTTCCTCTGTTCTTTATTCTGCTATCCTTTCACATATCGGATCTTTCTTACTACTTCTGCTCTGTTCTGCACTTATTCGCATACACCATCACACAATTACACCCTTCACAACTAAATCCATCCTCTATATATATCCGCACAAGTAATTTCATCACCTTTCTAGTCGGCATCTGGAACAGTCTAGTTTCTTACAAACTCTGTTCTGTCAGCTGAATCCTTGCTCACCAAGCAATGCGGATCAAGCATATACTTGTAGATATCATTAATCATGTCGGCCAAACATGATTCATGCCTTCACAACCTTTACCATCAACAGTAACACATCCAGAAAATAGTCTGATACTCTGTCAGTCAGTTCTTCCTCTGTTCTCACTGTCTCTCAGGAATCTGGTACTCAACTATTCATATCTTTTTCTTTGTTCATCACCGGAGGCTAAATCCTTGGAATATACTACTCAAGGTAGTCCTCTTGACTTCCCCAAATCCGCACTGCACCAAGACACTTCCTCTGAGAGATCCGGACCAATCTGTCGGACCTTGCCACATGCTCTGTTCTTGTTCACTGGACCACAACAATCTTCATTCTGACTTCCGGTAGAGACACACCATGACTTGCAGATATGTGGGATGACTTTTGTTGCCATCAATGACAACAACCATGAATCCATATAGTGTCTCTTGCCAACAAGTCTCATCACTCTGGTTTCCATCTCATGTTTTAGAGTAGTAACTTCTTTAGTTAACTTCTCACATTCCTTTGTCTTCTCATCCAGGGCCTTGTCTTTATAAGGTTTTCCCAGTTGAAGAGGTGGCTTCTTTCCTTTCGCATTGGATTTACTCAAATTTTCTTTTAAAACTTTAATGAAGTCTTTAGCCTTTTTGAGGTTGTCTTGGAGCTCTTGAACTTCTGGCTTGGACTGCTCAAGGTCATCTAGGGTGAGATTATGTTGCCCTTGAAGGTCATATTCATCCATTCTGCTGTCTTCCCAAATCTTCCTTAAGTTGTTAAGATTTTTCAAAGCAACTTAGCTCTGATACCAATTGTTGGATTAGGTCCGGTCAACTGAGAGGGGGGGTGAATCAGTTGTTATTTATTTAACCCTTTTCTTTCTTTAATCAACTTATAAACAAATTAATGAAATAAATATTTCAGCATCACATAAGTAGAAACATAAATAGCACACATGACACCATGATTTTGACGTGGAAACCTGGTTAAGGGAAAAACCATAGTGGGGGTTAACCCACAAAATTAATACTTTGTTAAAAGTATTTTACAAATGGGAATGCACATGCATTCGAGCTCACTACCCTGAGCTCACTATTCAAGTTTAGAGGCTCACTGCCTATAGAAAAGTGTACAAGAGATTTTGAACTGGTAAGATGCATCTACCATTGCTAGAGATCAGCTTTGGTTAAGTGCAAATACTAACTTTGTACACTTCGTCTTTATTCTACTCTTCTCTCTATTCTGCCTTCATCTAGATATTAGATTTCTACTCCTTTTAGACTTTCTTGATCCTCACAATACATACACCACAATATCCACAACCATCGTTGATATATATCCTTATCATGAATTGCAATCACTTGCTTGTCGGCAACAATCAATCAACACTTATAACCTTTTAAGAATGTTCTGCTCTATCGGCTAGATCCATACACTAGTATTGATGTGTATCAAAAATAACACATGTAGATCATCATACATGTCAACCACTAACATTATATCTCATACACAGCTTAACAAAACACTTCTATTAGGTCCACACAAGGATTTATCATAAGTCTGTTTATTCTTTACTGAATTGTCCTGTCATAACAAGACCTGGTATTCAAATGGTCATAACTTTTGATCCCTTTATCACCGAAAGCTAAAAACTTGGATTTAGATTGTCCTGGTGTCCCTCTACACTTCTTCAGATCCACAACATATAAAGATTAACTAGAGAAATCCACTGACCAAAATACTAGACTCTACTATATGCTCTGTTTCAGGCTCCCAGACTTAGATAGATTATCATTCTGACTTCCGGTATGATCAGATACTACACTATGGATGTGTGGAACAATCTTAGTTTCCATCAATGACAACACCTATCAATTCTAAGCAGTGTCTCTTGTCAACAATCTCCCCCTTTGGCATTGATGGCAACACTTAGTGAAAAATGACTAAGTGTCTTTGTATAACTCCCCCTTTGTTTGTACATTCATGCACTTTACTTATTCTAGTGCTCCCCCTTTGCTGAATACTTCATTTTTCACTGCCCTTCACTCCCCCTTTGACATTGATGGCAAAGGGTGGGATCCTCAAATCAAAACTCTCTAAAATTTCTATATACATTGCCGCATATGTACAAGTAACCACTAAGTTCCATTCACATGAACTTGAGGATGTCTGCAAAACTAGCTTTTATTTGCACAAGTTTGGAGGCCCAAGTACTCTATATTCCATCCAAAATTGAAATGTGCCCATTTAACATAAATGAGTATGCTTCTACCTTTGACAGATTTGATGGAACACTGGTCTAAACTGCAGTCTAAGCTTCAGATAAGGCATTATACATTGTCTCTAATTTAGGGACAATTAATCCCCAGAGCTCACACATTCTTTTCATAATGTTATTTTTCTCCTTGACAAGTTTCTTTATTTCCTCAATCAAGTTAATTACTTGACATTCTTGACTTATGGGCGAAACTGTTGGGGGATCAAAATTTTGAGAGAGATTTGACAAATTTTGTTCTTGCTCCTTTATCTTGTTCTCAATATCCTTATTAACTTTGGTCCATGAGAGACATAATTTGTACATATCACTTCCATCATTTAGAGCATTCTGAATACTCTTTACTAATACTAAGTATTCTTCTATCATTTCCTATCAAGTTCTTTATTTCACAAAATTTTTTATCTAAGAAGTATTTCTGAACTTTTATCTCCGCAGACTTCTCAAAGGACTCAAAATGTGAATTTACTAAACTTACAAGATTCTTTAGATGTCTGGAAGGGGAATCATTTTGATTCTTCTAATAGGTTGGCATTAATTTCTCCAAAACTTTGGTTACAAGTCCTAGTAGCTCATTCTCCTCCATGTGGAACTTTAACATTTTCTCTCTAGCCTTTACTTGGGTGAATGATGCTATCTTCATTAGTTTAATTGGAGAGAGAGCATCTAGATTGGCTAGGCCTTGGAGTAGTTCCAGTTCATCAAGTTCAATCACTTCTTTTCCAAGAAGACCTTCTACAGTGTCTCTTGCAGCCATTTCAGAATCAACCTTTTGATCTCCTGATTTCTCAGTCTCTGCTTTAGGTGCTTCAATATTTGCACCATCTTCTTCTGTTTTATCTTTCTTATCTCTTTCTTCTTCTAACTTTGCTTTATCCTTTTTTGTGTTCTCTGCAAAGGAACTTTTTCTTGTTTGTTTATCACTTGCTATCTGATCAAGAGGGCTCTATGAAATAGTAACATTATCCTCCTTCCCTGTTGTCTCAGATGGATTGTGAGTATCTTCTGAATCAAGTATTTGATCCAACATTTTTGTATCCTCCTAAATTGCTTGTTCTACTTCCAGAATAGAAGCTCCACCCAATTCAGATTGCTGCTCAATAATATTCTCTTCTTCGCTATCTGATACTTTTTTTGTGACTATGTGAAAATTATACTTCTTTAATGATTTCAAAAGAATCTCTTGAGTTTCTTCAACTATTTCACTTGTTTCTCCAAGTAGGAGCTTGTTCATTCTCCTTTTTATTTTAAAATCATCTTTGACTTCCTTAAGTATCATATTTATTTGTTTAGGAGAAATTTGAGGACAAAGATTTATCAGCTCATATTCTCTAATTTCCACATCCTTGCACTTGGAATTTTCTTTTCTCAATTCCAAGATATTTGCCAGACTTTGTGGTAACTCAAAAGTTATATCCATATCATTGTATTCATCATAGAATTCAATCATGGGTTTTAGATTACCATCCACAGTGACTAATTTTATCACATCTTCTAGCGAGAGTGTGGGTTTCTCAACATACTCTTCATATTCTTCAGTCTTTTGCCCTTTGCTAGTCCTTTTGCTTCCGTAGGACTTTTCTTTGGTTAACTTTGTAGCTTTTGTTCCAGTGCCTTTTGGTTCCTTGATTTCAATGTCAGAGTCTGTATCTACTTCATCTTCTCTTATGCTTCCATAGGTCCAGGAAGCTTTTGTTTTCTTCCTCTTCTCATGTTTTCTAGATGATTCTGCTTCCAGTTTTGCAAATTTGGAAGGAGCAAAGGTAGTAGTAGAACTTCTAGTAGTTCTTGAAGTGGAAGAAGGTTCCACCAGATCACTTGTTTATCTCTTTTCTTGTTTTTCTTTCTCATCCTTTTCTGTTCTTTCTTTAAATTTCTTCATAGCTTCCTTTGTTAGGCCAAGATTTTTAGCTAGCTGCTCAACTTCTTTTCTTACTCTCCTATTTGTTTCATGTTCTCTGAGCTTAGTATGAAACTTTAAACTCAGCTCCTCATAAGTTCCAAATCTTTCAACCATTGTGTCTTTGGGCTTGTTTAGCATATGTTGAGCATACATATCCAAAATCCTTTCATCTACTTCATACCCCATGGGCATGATCCAAACAGTCTTGGGTTCCATTGCTTCCATTAAACATTTATTAGTATCAACCATGAAGCATATTTCATTTTTGTATTTGTCAGCAATTGAATTGGGGATTCTTTCCCTTGAGTGCATCATATTCTAAATTTTTTTTTGAAGTAACCCCATATTTTCCTTTTCTGTGCATTGAAATCACCAATGCTGCGAAGATGATTTCTGGTTTGAATGACAACTAGCTCATCCTTAGTCCAGTGTACACCTTTTACCCCAGTTACCTCATTCATAAAGTAAAAGAATAGACATAAAATCAGTGTACCATACTTGAAGGTGTTCTTCTTATCCCTCTTGATCTTATTCAGATTTTCAATCAATTGATTCTACAATAGTTCACACAAGTCATAATCAACATTCTCTTTTAGCATCTTGTATGCAGAATAAATGGCTATTCCAGAAATAGAATTTTCTCTGCTCGAGTGGTAAATTTTGTATCCAATCACCATGGAGGTGAATTTGACATCCGACTCTATAATATCATTTATGGTCATTGCTCTTCTGTCAAACTTAGCTCAGGTAGCATTAGTTACTATTTGGTTTTTCATAACTTTCAGCATGGGTAATCCTCCGGTTGAGTTTAAACCAATTACATTTCTAATAGCATCCCTGGTAATCTTGAATGATTTTAACAACCAAATGAATTCATCATGAATGTATCTGACTTAAGACATATTGGACCCACTCATCCTCATTGAATGTCAGAAACCCCATAACCTGAACAAAGTGTTTATCCTATAGAGCCTTATATTCAGGTTTAAGTTCTTTATTTTCATCCATGAGTTGTTTTTCAAACAAATCTACATACCTTGAATCTCCAAACTCATCTATATTTGCATGAATGTAAACCCTAATGTCTTCTACATGTAGCACCCCATACGGAACACTTGAAAAAGCACCTAATGGATTGACTTGAATTAATTTGTGAGCATGCTTCCTGAATTTGGGTTGAGGCCTTTCGGTAATGTCAATAACATGAGGGGTAGCCATTTCAATCAGATTTTAGATTCAAAGATTTACAGAGAGGTACCTTTTTCTTTTGTGGTGTTAGGGTTGATCACTTGCCGATTGAATTCATTCTCTGCCTCAGTCTCTGAAATTTATAGCTCAAATGCTCTTCTTCTTGTTCACTTCAAATGCAAGGTGATTCAGATGAGTGATCAAGTGACCTTTTAAAGCTCTACATTACCTAATTTGCCTTTGCAATAAATGTGTTACCCTAATTGTATCTGGTTACATTGTTTTGACAGTTCCTTATATATCATCTTTTCTTCCAGAATTCCTTCCATAGGTTCTAGACCAATTTAGAGTATTTTTTGTTAATGTGCCAGATTCAGGTACCCACTTACTGACTGGGGGAATTTGATGTTCTATGCAGCTCCCCCTAAGCTAGTTTTTCTGACTTAATTCCTAGAGGAATTGTCAGCACTAGATTCTGGTGTGGACTCATTATCATTGTTTATTGTATCTTTATTTATCCAAATTTTGTTCATTTCACTCCGTATCTCATCCACATCAATTTTCCTTTTGCCTCTGTCTTGTTTTTGCTCATCTAGTTTTCTGTTTACCTAACCTTTTCTTCCATTGCTTTTACTTCTGCAGAATCTTACAATATGACCAAATTTATTGAGTTATAGCATACAACATTTCCTTTCTTATAAACCTAATTTTCTCTTGATCTGCACTGATTAGCCATATGTCCAAATCGATTGCAAACAAATCAGTAACCATTGAAAGAATTGCTAATTCTTCTATTATTGGAATTATTCATTGTCATACTTCTGCATTCATTTGATCTATGACCATACTTGTTACATTTGAAGCATTGACCAGAGAAGGATACACCATTTTGATTTACTCTGCTTCTACACTGAGTAGCTCTATGACCAAATTTGTTGCAGTTCAAACAATTTCCATTAAATGAAGGATATCTTTGAGCATTTGGCTATCTTACTGGAGGTTTTCTAGAATTGTTTCTCTCATTCCTAGGTTGAAACTTTTTTAGTCCAAATCCAGAGCTTTCACCTTTCTCATACCTAAGAATATGCTTATCAACATCCTTTTTTTGCCCTTCAATGAGTGCTTCAAGTTTAGCTGAGCTTATCTTGAACTTCTCCTTATACTCATTTGCAATTTCTAGGTCATGTCTGAGTGTGATAATCTATCTCTCAAGTTCTCTTTCATTATCTTTGTTTTCTTGTAGATTAGATTCTAGAAGGCCAGCTATCACATCCAATTTGTAGCATTCTTTAGAACTCTTTTTCAGATTTTGATTTAACTCTTCTTCAACTTTCTTCTTATCTTCAATTTCCTTGGTTAGTCACATCACTCCAATTTCCATCTCATGGTTTAGAATAGTAACTTCTTTAGTTAACTTCTCACATTCCTTTGTCTTCTCATCCAGGGCCTTGTCTTCATAAGGTTTTCCCAGTTGAAGAGGTCGCTCCTTTCCTTTTGCATTGGATTTACTCAATTTTTCTTTTAAAACTTTAATGAAGTCTTCAGCCTTTTTGAGGGTGTCTTGGAGCTCTTGAACTTCTACCTTGGACTACTCAAGATCATCTAGGGTGATATTAAGTTGCCCTTGAAGGTCATATTCATCCATTCTGCTATCTTCCCAGATCTTCCTTAAGCTGTTAAGATTTTTCAAAGGAACTTAACTCTGATACCAATTGTTGGATTAGGTCCGGTCAATTGAGAGGGGGGGTGAATCAGTTGTTACTTATTTAACCCTTTTCTTTCTTTAATCAACTTATAAAGAAATTAGTGAAATAAATATTCTAGCATCACATAAGCAGAAACATAAATAGAACACTTGACATGAAGATTTTGACGTGGAAACCTGGTTAAGGGAAAAACCACGGTGGGGGTTAACCAACAAAATTAATGCTCTGTTAAAAGTATTTTACAAATGGGAATGCACATGCATTCGGGCTCATTGCCTCAAGTTCAATGTTCAAGTTTGGAGGCTCACTTCCTCTAGAAAAGCTTACAAGAGATTTACAGAGATTTTGAACTGGTAAGATGCATCTGCCAATGCTAGAGATTAGCTCCGGTTAAGTGCAAAAACTGACTTTGTACACTTCATCTTTATTCTCCTCTTCTCTCTATTTTTCCTTCATTTGGATATTAGATTTCTGCTCCTTTTACACTTTCTTGATCCTTTCAATACATACACCACAATATCCACAACCATAATCTATATATATCCTTATCATGATTTGCATTCACTTGCTAGTCGGCAACAATCAATCAACACTTAGAACCTTTTAAGAATATTCTGCTCTGTCGGCTAGATCCATACACTAGTATTGATGTGTATCAAAAATAACACATGTAGATCATCATACGTGTTGGCTACTAACATTATATCTCATACAAAACTTAACAAAACACTTCTATTAGGTCCACACAAGGATTTATCATAAGTTTGCTTGTTCTTTACTGAATTGTCCTATCATAACAAGACCCGATATTCAGATGCTCATAACTTTTGATCCCTTTATCACCAAAAGATAAAAACTTGGATTTAGATTTTCTTTGTGTCCCTCTACACTTATTTAGATCTGCAACACATAAAGATTAACTAGAGAGATCCGCTAACCAAAATACTAGACTTTGCTATATGCTCTGTTTCAGGCTCCTAGACTTAGATAGATTATCATTCTAGGTATGATCAGATACTACACTGTGGATGTGTGGAACAATCTTAGTTGCCATCAATGACAACACCTATCAATGCTAAGCAGTGTCTCTTGTCAACAACCTTACCACTGCGGGTGATGATGTTGCAATCAGTTTTGTTGGGTTCTGATTGTTGGTTGAATGTGACCACATTGACTTGTGGGATGTGCTCTAATATGTAGTTGATAGTATAATCAAATGGCACGTTTGCATAGTTAGCACTATTGTGTTTGTTGTGATTGTTATTAGTATGGTTGTTGTTGTTGTATGGCCTGTTGTGGTTGAGGAGTGGATGCTTGTATGCCACATGCGTCTCATTAGAGGTATGTTCTTTAGTGCCTGCCTGATTTTGGTCAATTATGTCTTGAATGATGTGTTTCATATGGATATAGTCATTGGTCTTATGGCCTTTTCCTATATGATATTCACAAAAATTAGTATCTTTCCAATAATGAGGTTTTACTTGAGGTTCATAGTCGCTAGTGGCGGGAAGAGTGAACTCATTGTTGGATAGTAGCTTTCTTAATGCAGACTCTTGGGAGTCCCCTAGTGGTGTGAATTTTTTTCTAAGAGCAGAGGTGAACCATTGCTTTGGCTAGTGAGAGAAGGTTTTGTTTGGTGTAGTATTGCTTACCTCTCCTTTGAGAGTGAAGATGGTTGTTGTTTTGGAGCCGCTACTTTGGCATCAACTATTCCATCATTGATGATATTTTTGTTCTTTATCCAAAACTTTGACTTGTCCATGGTGTAGTTAGAGTTAGGGGTGTCCTTGTACAACTTTATTTTCCCCTTGGTGATCATAGCTTTCTCGATAAATAATCCCATCTCAATGAATTTTGTGAATGAGGTAGGGCATTGAATTTGGATTTGGTAACTTAGATCGGGGTTAAGGTTGTGGACAAACATCTCCATCATTTGCTTCTCAAGCACGTGATATGAGCATTTGCTTGCAAGTTATCTCCACCTTTGTAAGAAGGCGGTGAAGGATTCACCACTCTTTTTCTTTATATTGCATAGGTCAAGCATGGAAACTTCGTGTTCAATGTTATATGAGAATTGTGTGATGAACTTGTTTACTAACTCATCAAAAGTTTTGATACCCAGGGAAAGTCGTGAGAACCATTCCATGGCTTGTTCACCTAGAGATCTAGGGAATAGTCTCATTAGGAAAGTTTCATTGTGAGCTACTTCTAGGCACGTGATGCTAAATTCCCTAATGTGATCTCGTGGGTCTCCTTTCCCTTTATATTTGTAAAACTTAGGAACTTCAAACCAAAAGGGGAAGGTGGTGCAGGAGCACCTTGGTAAATCAAAGTTGTCCTAGACAAATCTTTGATTTTGATTAAATTGTAATGTTTCAACATTGTATAAGGTTAAACAAGTCATTGTTATGTCATTAGGAGTGTTAAATGTTCAAATGTTATCTCCATTTGAAAAAGGGGAAATGTTATCTTTCAAAAATGTAAAACTGAGGGAAGGTGAGGAGTCATTTGGCTCTTGATTCATTCCTAGGAAGTTAAGAACTAAAAAGACAAATTGGAATGCCTTTAAAAAGGCCTTGTAACCTTTAGAAATTCGTGGGTGGTTGATTGGAAAGTTCTAATGAATAAAAGAACACTATTTTTATTGTATTCCTTTAGAAATCTGTTGTTTCTTGGTACTGTACGGCCCTGTACGGGCAAGGATGCATGCTTAGTGGATTGCAAGTGTGAGTTCCTTCAACCACCTTCCATTTCCTTCTTATTTCTTGTAGATTGGTGAAGTTTTGAGTTAGATATTGTATTTCTTGTGAAAACTGTCAAAAAACAGTTAAAACCCTGTCCTAGGGTAACAATCAGCAATTTGAGGGAAGTTTCTCTATTTTTTCGTGGATTGAAGAGTCCATGTACGAGTTAAATGTTATCTTAATAACTAGATTTCCTTATGACAAGTGATTAGACTAGATGGTTAAGGTTCACAACAAATTTGAGAATGTTCTAGTGCTGTTTTGTCTTGTTTAAGACTGGTAAAGGCAAAAATACTATGATTTTTGATATCTTACTATGGAGTGAACCTTCAATATGGTAGTTTGAGTTGTGGAAGATATACATTGAAGTCTTAACACTTTATTCAAGTTAGAACTGACCCAGGAATGCAGGTTTATGTCCTTGGATAATTCTGCTTTGTCAGGACTGAGTATGACAGTCACTGTCATGACTAACTATGAGATAGTGTGTCTGAATGATGGTTGCAAACCCTAGGAGTAGATTAAATAAGATGTTTTTAATGTTTATGATCCATGGTAAAGGTTACAAGATCCCTGTATTGGGAGAATACCAAGAAGATGCAGGGTTGACAATTTGGAATGCATTACTCATGGTTAAAGGGCAGATTACCAATCCATGTGGGAGTTTCTGTTATAATACAATACATGCAATTTTCAAACATGTTTTGAATGGTTCAAAGAGGGTCTTAACTATGTATTTACTCCATGTGTTCTATGCTAGAATTTAAGTTGTGGACTGACTGTCCTAAGTGAAGGGCTGCTGGTTGCAAGGGCAGATTATGATGGCACTAAACAAAGTTGTTAAGTCTGAGTTCTCAATGACCTTGTATGGTCTTACCCTATCACATAAATCATTTAAAAGTGTTCCATGTGATCAGTTTGTAGAGATTGAGGGAAGAAGTAAGTTTTTGGTTTTGTAGTCTATAAAGAGTCAATGTCAAGATGAAGAAGGATTAGGTGTCATAACCCATTGTTGTGAAGTATGGTTTGAGATTGTTCTTTCCTCTGCATCAGAAGGGTACCATGTTCAAGCTTTTGTCAAAGGGATATGGTGAGAAATCCTCCAATGAATAAGTTTTAGTGGGTGTCCCTATTTGGAGGTCATCAAATTTTTGTTGCAAGGTCTAAATTTGCTTTGTCAGCGTGTCTATAGGTATGTTGGGGTCCGTTGTTTTCTTTTCTTTGTCTTTGCCAATGGTTTTATCTTCACTTGTGTGGTCCTCGTGAGTTTCTTCCACTACAGTTTCTCTTAATTTGTTGAGATCGAAGTTCAGGGGGAGTAAGTACTTTTTAGGGTCTTCATTAAGCATTTTGTCCATCATGCATTGGAATTTCCAATCTTGGAGGGCTTCTTGGAAGTCCTCATGAGAGATTTCCTTATCACTACCATGAGGGGATACAATGTGATTAGACATTCTAACCATTTCAAGTTGTTTTTGCATTTGGGATCTAGTTAAGACCATGCAAGGTGATGTGGGAAGGAATGGGGTGAAACTAGAGAATCTGGTAAGGTGTTGGTCTAGGTTGGTGAGAAGGGGATACTTGCGGTGATGAGATTCAAACAAGGACTCTTTTGATCAATGATTCCAAGTAAGTTGGTCGACACAAGATGATAGCCACAAGTAAGGATAGCCGGTACCTGTTTACTATGTAGAGACTAGTCTAGCACCAAGACCACTAGTGAAATTTTGAGAGAAAAGGATGTCTGACCCTTGATAGTGGAGACTTACTAGGGTTACTTGAATCTGAAATGATCTAAAAAAGGTCTCACACTAATCTAATATAGATACTTTGACTTGTTTATGGGAAGACCTAGTAAAAGGTGGATGAGATGACTGACGAAAGAGAGGGTATGCTATCGAAACAGATGGAAGAGATGACTGCACGATAAATCTGATCTTAGGAACTGGAACAAGGCTGAAATGGGTACCCAAAAATGCTAAAAATTTTCTCTCAAAAGATGTGGAAAAGATCACTATCTTGGATGCACAACTATAGATGCACTGAAATAGAAGGTATATACGCAACAAGTCGAGATAAATGCACATCTCTGGTGAAGGATAAAAGTGCAGTAACAGATGACAAATGCATAGGAAATCATTGTAAATGCGCAGCAGGTTGACACAATTGCTCAGCTCTGCAGGGTAAATGTGCAGCTCTAGTTTTCTTGACTATTTTTGTAATGTTTTTGGCATGTTTTTTGATGTTTTTGGTTTTCTTGGCTGCAAGTTAGTCTTTTGATCTAATTTCTCAATTATGGCAAGAAGACATAGCAAACACAAAGAATATTTTCATGATTTTTTTGATTTTTTGTAATTTTTGGACTCTTTTTGACTAAAAAGCAAGTACAAATCCTAGGCTGGCTAGGACAATATAGACCAAATTCTCACTATTTCTAGTTGAGGCATCTTCAGGAGGTGATAATCACCCTTCCTTGCACTAGCTTATAGGGGTTTTGGGCTACTAAAAACAAAGGATGATTAGTGAGTGCAACCATTCGAGTGGTTATACATGCGGCAACACTACTCTCTATTATGGAGTCTCCCAGCCTGCAAGGGTTACACCTTGGAGGGTTTTGGGGGAGGTTGGCTATCAGTATAACACAACTTCACTCATTGTTTGAAGCTTTCACTCCAAACACAATTTATTTATGGTGTCTTGGCAGAGATTGGCTTTAGGTTGTTACCACTTAAGGTCATTCCCACTTGGATGGAAGGATATCCAAGGGCAGACCTCTCTAAGGGTTTAACACATGCGAAATGATATGTCTGGCATTTTGGTCACCCAAGATAGGGGAAAGCATAGGCCTACTATCATTCCAAAAACATGAAAGACAAAGGTTATTTTCCCCTAATTAAAATGAAAAGACTAAATGAGTTAGCTACTTGGGCACACATGCAATTTGTTAACTTTGAAAGTAAGATAGCAATGGTTCAATTTTATCCTCCTAGCATTGGGACTAAATTCAAGTTGTTGATGTAACAAGATTGAACTACAATCCTCCTAGTTAGAACTAAATGAGTTTTACATGAACATTCATTTACTTTCCATTAGATCAAGAGATGAGTTAACAAATGCAGCTATATGACTAAACTGGCCCCTAACCTATAAGTAGATCAAAGAATATTCCTGTGAGAAGTGTTAACATTAGAAAAATCACAAGGAACAACTCAAAAAGTCACTATCAGAATCAGATGCGTAGCTATAGAGATCATATGCACAGAAATAGACAACATACATGCAGGATTACAAATGTGTTGAGACAGAGGTCAAAAGTGCAGGAAGATAGAATATATGTGTAGAAAGAATAGATGTGATGTCATAGGACATAGATGCATAGCTTCAGGAGGTATATGCGCTGAAAGATCAGATGCACTGAAACAGAGATCAGATGCATGTTACAATTGACTAGATGCATAGAATCCTCCTATTTTAGAAACCTAACGCACAAAAACTCAATTTTTTGGGTTAAATCAGGGCAAGGCCCCATGGTGGGCACCAAAAATGTTATCAGAAAATTAGAATCATTATCAATAATATAAAAATAATCCAATAAACTCAATGAAATAATAAACAATGATGATTAAACAAACAAAGAACTCAAAACCTTACAAACCTCTTTACTTCATGGCTTCCATTGGTTGCCTATCTCAAATGATCTTGTGTATGAATATGGCCCTTAGAAAGTGCACTTCCTTGCTATTTCCAAGATGTCAAGTGGGAATGGCTATGATAGATTTGCAATGAAGAGATTCTTCAACACAATGGTAATGGTGATGGTGATCGCAAGCTATGGAATGACTTGGGTACCAAAGGCGCATTGTAATTCCTGCAGAGTAAGTTTACTAAAAGCTTGGATGATAGAAATAGAGGAATAGGGTTTAATTTATAGACTTGTGAGAGAAGATTAATGATATAGAAAGAACAAGAAGATCAACGGTATAGAAGACCTGAGAGGATGTGCGTGAATAGAAAGAAGACAAGTGTCACATAAAAAGTTGTTTTGTTTGAGTTAACTACTTTCTTTTATAAAGATAAGATTTGCTTTCATAAATTAGAATGCTTTTTTCTAATTTTTAAGAGTTGATAAAAACAAGGTTGATTCTGTCAATTAACTCAACTTGTGATTTGCTTTTTGCATGATTTGAGAGAAATTAAATAATAAATTATTTAATTTTGTGTGCATGAAGAAGATTTATCTTTAGAAGATTTGGAACATTTTTGAGGAATTTAGAAGATAAGAGGAGGCAAAAATATGCACTTTTGCCTCTTACAACATGTCGAAATTCCCTGAAATGGGGAAGATATCAGGGGTCAAAGATCTAGTCAACTGCCTAAATATATCACTTCTGCATCTATGTATATATCGGCCTCTGAAAATACCTCAGATCTTGTCTTTGCATGTTTGAAAACTTTGTATGTATCTCTGCTCCTTTGGCGCCAAACGACCCTTGCAGTCGCACTTAAAAATACATTTGAAAATGACTCGTATATGAAAGAGCCTTTGTATATGTATCTTCCACTACCACGTGGCACTTCCTGATTCACCGTTGAGTTGGAACTGGGACCCCCGCTGAGGAATTGCATCTGGTATCGACCTTTGGAAAGACCCAAAAACAAGCTACTGATGCATCATGTCTAGCCGAAATCTCCCTTGCATATCGGCTTGTATATGCAAATATACAAGCAAATATACAAACAACCAGCACATACAAATGTGCATTTTGCCCTTTATAATCGTGGCTTATATATGCATACAAGCGCCCTTGGACATCTTGACTTGCATGTACAAAACATCTTGTATGTTCGCTGCTTGCATACTGGCCACCAATGTACATCGCAAATGTACATTCCTGTTTGTATCTTCGCGGGACCCACCGAATGTATCTCCCTCTCTGCATATGCAAAAATACAAGCCACGGACCTCATGCTTGAACTTATGAGAATTAACTTTTGGGTCAGGTCCGGGTTGTATGTATCTCATTATACATTTTGTTTGTATATTGCAATATAAAAACCCATATATACATACAAATAGGGAAACTTAAAGGAATATGCCCACAATGTATCTTTTACCTTGTATATTCTTGTATGCATGAAAATATACAAACACCCTTTCATACAAATCAGACTTGAAACCTGAATGAGCCAGAATGAAGTTCATTTGAAATCCGGCTTACATATCGCCAATGTATATTCGCTTGTATTTTGTGCAATACACAAGCCACTATTCACGTGATCCTTTGTATGTTAAAACATACAAGCCTCTTTGTATATGCACGGGCCCCACCTCTTGCATGTTGGTGGTATACAAATGCCTTTGTATATATCTGCTTTGTACATTTTGGTGAATGTACATTCACTGTAGCATATGTATGCCCGCCGGCCTTGTATATCTATCATTGTATATTTCACTTGTATATGCAAACATACAAGCCAAATATACATTCCATCCTTGTATATTTATCATGCAACTGGATATACAAACCAAGAATATTCTAGGAATCTGTGAAAGATTCCCCTTTGTATATGCAATTTCTTTGGCCCAATATACATTCTGAAATGCATGAAAACTCAATTTTCTTCATATTTTCTAAGGCCGATAGGGATTTGTAAGCCCGCCAAATGTACATTTGAACTGTATGTTGACCAAACTCTGACCATGGATAACTTCTTCATTTGGTCGAATCTCAGGGTGATGTAAAAAGCAAACCTACCTATTTTTTCAAGCTCTTTCCAATGGTAAGGTTTTTTTTAGGCAAGGTTCCTTGGGAAATTTGGCACTTTTGCTTTATAAGGACTTTTTCAAAGGGGTTTTCAAGGAAAATACTAGGTTAACTATTTAGCTCTGAGCAGAGGGAAATAGGATAACATTTTTGGCGACCTCTATGGGGTGTTTGCCTGCTAAACAAAGGATCAGTGGCCTTATACATCATTAGGCATGGAGTCAAAAGAAACTTGAAGTGCCCTGACAAACATTCTGACCCCGGAACCCAAAATGACAGCAATGAAGGACACAAAAAGACTAGGGGCCAAACAAAAAGCTAACAGCAACCCTCAAACTGTGCTAGGCAGCACTTAGGGAAAACAAAGAGTCATCTAAACTATTGTGGAACAACACTTATTGAAAGCATAGAGACCTAATCTACCAATTTACAAAGCACTCATACCTCAAAACACCTTTTTAGTTGTATCAGATTGACTGGGATAGGCAAATTTTGTCCATTCATGCTTGACAACTGAAATGCATTGTGCTCCTTGCATTCAGTGACGAGAAATGGGCCACTCCACGTGCAATCAAATTTGGAGTGCTTCCCTGGCCTGCTCTTCAGTTCATCCCACTTGAGCACCAAATCACCCTCCTTGAATTTTCTCAGGGTGGCTCTCTGATCAAAATTCCTCTTGGTCTGAAACTGATGAATCTCCATAGTCTTCATAGCCTTGTCTCTGATTTCTTCAAGCTCCAGCTGGTTCATGATGTCAAGAGCTGGCAGCTCTGCAGATACAGGCAATCTTGCCTCCTTTCCATAAACAAGCATATATGGAGAGTTCCTAATGGACCTCTTAGGAGTTATTCTATCTGCCCATAAGGCAAATTTCAAATTAGTATGCCAGGTCCTCTGGTTGTCCTCCATGGTTCTCTTGATGACCCTTATGAGGTTTTTATTTGTGGACTCAGCCAGGCCGTTACCCTGAGGGTAATAATTTGATGAAGTGCCCAAGTAGATCCCATTCTTCACGGCCTAGTCAGTTATCTTTAATCCAACAAAGGCCAATGCATTATCTAATATGATTGAATTAGGTACCCCAAATCTAGCTACCAGATCACTATAAAAGTTCAAAATGACACCTTCATTGGATTCCTTTAGGGCCACTACCTCAGTCCATCTTGTGAAGTAGTCAGTTGCTGTGAGCACCCACCTGTGGCTTGCACTGGAAGGCAGGTTAATAGGGCCTATAAAATCGATACCCCACCTCATTAAGGGCTGCTCAACTTGAAATGGCTGCAAGGGCATCGCTAGCAGGCTTGACTTGCCTGCGAACATGGCACACTTCACACATTTTCTAGCCCATGCATGGGCATCTCTGAATAAGCTGGGCCAATAATATACAGCTCTCATAATCTTCCACGCAGTAGTCCTTGGGGCAAAATGACCACTTGCTGCTCCATCATGAAACTCTCGCAGCACCTTCTCAGTCTGAGTTTCATCAATGCATCTTAACAATGCCCCATTAAAATCCTTCTGGAAAAGGATGCCATTGATGAGAACATATGGGATAGACTGTAATCTAAAGTACCTTCTCTTGGCTCTGTCCAACCCTACTGGGCGTTCACCAGTCTACAAAAAATGGATCATATTATGAACCCAACTGGTGCCCGCTACTACTGTGTCTATCTGGTGTTCACCTTCTTTGGCCAGAAACGTCATCTCTCCCTTGCTTGCTTCACCCTTAGGACTAGTAGCAAGCTAGTCGCTGAGTCCTCTGTGATCAGTGAGATCAAACTAAAGATAAAACTAATCTAATGCATAAACAAAATGATTATACCTTCATTGAAACCTCACGAATCCATGCGGGAAGGAGATGCACCCAAGAGCTCCTCAAGATTGTTCCCATGATCAGTGTGACTAATGTGGATTGCTCAAAGCTTTTCAACACTAATGTAGATGAGAGACAAGGTGGATGGATAGATTAGATGGGATTGAGGCAAGATTTTGACATTATGGTGGAATGATAAGGAGATTGTGGAGAGATTTTGGCAGAGGTTTGGTGCATGATTGAGTCTCTCTCAAATGGCTTGGAGAGGGTTTCATTTATAGAGTTTTGGGAATGAGAATGGAGGGTCAGGATTAGAAGGTGAGATCAAGGGCTAGGAATAAATGAGAGTTAGGGTTAGGATTGGGTTCATAGCCTTGTGACAAGTGTCACAAGGAGAGTGGATGAGGGAGATCAAGGGTTGAAACTTGGTCAATGGGATTGGAGGGCTCTCATTAAAAGTGAATTTTAAATTCACATGGGGAAAGGTGTGGAGGATTAAAATGAATAAAAGATTCATTTTGGGAAGAGGGGACATGACAAGTGAATTTTTAATTCACTTTTATGTGGAGATGTGAAGATGGTACTCTTACATGTGTAAGAGAATGATAAATGAGGTGTAAGGAGGATTTGACCATTTGAATAAAATATTGATTTTTATTTGAAGGGTGCATGGAAGAAAGGGATAAGCAAGGTTAATTGAGTGTTTAGCTTAATTAACCTAGGTCTAGGGGATAGGTAGGCTAGGGTAGCTTAGGGTAGGTCAATTAGTAGGCTAGATCAATTAGATAACCCTGATTTATCTAATTAATGAGGATTAGGAAAAAGGACAATTTAACTAAATAAATATTGTGAATATTTATTTAATCAAATGAGGATAATGTTGTTAGGTAAAAGTGATAAATTAAATGAATTAATTTATCACAAGGAATGGGTAAATGGTCAAGGTAGACAATGAGGGATAAATTAATTAAATAAAATGAATTTATTTAATTAATAGGAGGAATAATGAGGGTGTAGAGATATGGAAAATTAGTTTGCGAAGCAAGCCAATTTTAGGTGTCTACATCCTCTTCCTCGGACGAGCTTGGTTATTTTGATGTCAACATCATACTCCATGACCCTGGTAATCCAACCAGCTCTTTTCTCATTGACGTCTTTACTCAATAGGAACTCCTTCATGCCAGGGTGAGCGACATTAAATGTATCTTATTATTAGAAATAAGATGCCTGAATTTCTTGAGGCTCCTTATTACTACAAGGACGTGCCTCTCAATGAAGCTATATCTCTGTTCATATTCTTCTAAGCCTTGGCTGAAAAAAGTAACTGGCTATTCAAAAACTTTGCTCTGTTGCTGTACCAGAATTGTAGAAATGGTATCCAGACCACCGTAAGCATACAAAATAAAATCCTTGGAGAAATATAGATTCACCAAGGTTGGCACAGCTGCAAGTGCCTCTTTTATGGACTCGAAGCTTAGCTTGGCTTCCTTCGTCCAATTGAAAATTGCATTCTTTTTTAACATAGACGTCAAAGGCTTCAGAAGATTTGCAATGTCTGGTATAAAACTTCACAAAAAATTAATTCTACCAATGAAACTTTGAAGTCCCTTCTTGTGGCTAGGTAAGGGCAATTCCAGAATGGCCTTCACCCTTTCAGTATCAATAGTGATGCCTTCCTTTGACACAACATGCCCCAATAGCTTGCCCTCATGTACGGCGAATATGCACTTCTTAGGATTAAGAGATATCCCAAATTCCCTGCATCTTTCAAATACTTGCCTCAAATGGGATAAATGTTCGGATGCATTCTTGGAAAAAATAGTTATGTCATTGAGGTATACCAGCACCAATTTATACAGCAAACATTTGAAAGCCATGTCCATAGCCCTCTGAAAAGTTGAGCCAGCATTTGATAGACCAAACGACATTCTTTTGTAGGCCATGGTGCCCCATTTGGTAGTAAAAGTGGTCTTATACTGATCCTCCTCCTTGACCAACACTTGATTGTAGCCAGAAAATTTGTCAAGCAAGGAGAATCTCTCTGATCTAGCCACTACCTGTAGAATTTGTTCCATTAAAGGCAACGGGTAGTGGTCCTTTAGGGAGGCTTTGTTTAGATCCCTAAAATCAACACACAGTCTGATCTCCCCATTCTTTTTTCTCAGAGGGATGAGGTTAGAGACCCAAGAAGTATGTTTGATTGGAAAAATGATCTTTCCCTCGATCAACTTAGTCAATTCTTTAATCATCAGGGGTTCTAGCTTCAGATTTAGGGGTCTTTGATTTTGTCTTATAGGTTTTGCCCCTGGCTCTAATTCTATGGAGTGCTGGGCAATGTGAGGGTCAAATCCTTTTAGGTCTGAATAATCCCAGGCAAACACATCTTCAAATTCATGGCACAGAGTGATAAAAGCCTTTCTGTCTTCGGCTGAGCAGATTTTTCCAATTTTGCGTAGCTTGCCCTTGAAGATTTCTAGCTCTTCGTAGTGCTCCTCCTTTATTTGCATGCCGATTTTAGTCTTCTTCATCTAATCATCAGTGCCGAAGATAGACTCCAATGTTACCAATCCCTTAGGCAACTTGTTTGTCTTTAGCTAAATAATCTGATCATTGCCATACTGCTGTTTGAGTTTATCTTGGTTTACCACAGAAAATTCATCTTCTTCTAACAAAAAATGCAAGATTTGCTCATCACTTTCAAAAACCTGCCAATGAATGTCATTATCTGGGATAGAGGGTTTGTCAACTATCTTCACATGAGGTTGCACTTTCTCCCTTTGAATGTAACTAGGGATATCAAACTGAGCCCCAATTGTAGCTAACCTATCTGCATGGTAATTCTGATTTCTGGGGATAGATATCAGGTTGAAAGCATCAAACTCTTCAATCATGTCCCACACCCTATGCTTGTAGCATTTCAAGACATCATTTTTTGTAGCATGCAATCCTCTTACTTGATTTACAATGAGTTCACTATCCCCAAACACCTGTAAACAGCCAATCTTTCTTTTTCTCGCCCACTGCAATCCTTGGATTAATCCCTCATATTCGACAGTGTTATTGGTGCATGAAAAGGCAAAATGGAAAGCAGAAAAATACTTGTTGCCTTGAGAGGAAACAAGCATTGCACCTCCACCAGACCTGTTTCTACCTCTAGAGCCATCAAAATACATTTTCCATAACTGATCTTGCCCTTCTATCTGCAGCTCTGGGCTCCTTACAAGGCTCATAATTACTGATTCAGGCTCATGCAGTATGTACACTCCCATACCGGTATCTTGGATGTGTTCTTCTGGACTATCAATAGTATTTTCTGAGGCCCACTCTCTTAACAGTACCTCTAGTATACTTTCAGCTTGTAGTTGCTGGGCAGCAACAAGCTCAGGATCATCAGAGATAAGACAGCTTGCATTAACAACACTTAGAGTGTAGGGTTCTATGTGATGATTTGAAAGCAACTCAGATTTTAGAGTTACCTTGGTGCCATATCTGGTTCTGAAAAACATATGGGACCAGTCTGAGGATAAATATCCTCCTATTTTTACTGTGAATTCCCTGGACAAACACATGGCAAAGTGAGGGGGAAGGTCAATGATGAACACCTCTTGAGTGATGGAAACGTTTGGACAGGTATGCAAGGTAAGGCTCAGGTCCTTTATCACACCTACAGTGTTGACAGCTGTGCCATCCAGCTGGAGCACCCCCTTGGTTAGGGGTTGGTATCTTAATCCTAGCTGGTCTGCAATCTATTTTGGCATAACAAAACTACTTGCACCACTATCCACCATGCAATTGTGCACTAGCTTATCTCCTATTATTATCGACACATAGAATGGAAGTGGTTTGACAGTCTTGCTTGGTTGTTTATTGCTATCCTAGGATGAATTGGTAAGGACAGTCCTATTTGGTTCAACGATTGTATCTTTGGATACTTTAAAATCAGATAGGGCAGCTTGCAATATGTCCTTTTGGCCAGGGATTGCTAGGGAATCCCACATGGATATTGTCACATTTGCCTTTTTCATATTTTCAATAATATTGAAAGGTGCAGCAATGATTACCTTCTGATGTGGTTTGGTGGCTATAATATTAGCCTATAATTGAGGCTGCTCTTTGGTAGTCACCTGAGTATTTCTTTGTAACACACAGGGAAATTGGGATGTAGAAGGATCAGCATGTCCTTTTTCTCTATTTGTCGCCTAATCCACCTCATAACTCCTCCTTTTTGCTCTTGTGTTAGCTGCAATTGGAATGTAGTCTTTGTTCATGCCACAAAACTCATTTTCCTACCAATTCATGAAGGCAGTATCATGCTGAGGTTGTTCTATTTGCTATACATCTCCCTCATAGGATGTGCTTGGCTATGAAACTGTAACATTTTGCACTGTTAGCACTTGATTTATGGCTCCACTTGGATGCATTGCTTGATTGTACGGCTGATTGCTTGGAGAGCACCATTCATACTTAAATGCTAGGTTGTTTTGAATAGGGACAATGTCACTAACGACACTGGTGGATGCAGGATTGTAAGGCTGAAAAGGCTGCTGGTTTATGTTCTGCCTTGCCCCTTGATAATTGTTCTGGTAAGGTGGCCTGCTGGCCTACCAAGGTTGGCTTTGTCCTTGATAAGACTGGTTTTGCCCTTGGTTATGTGGTTGATAGGGTTGTCTATTCTGGAACTACTACTTTTTCATATTTGTCAGCTCATTACCAAAAGATTGCAATAATCCCTTGATCTCTTGTAACTCAGAAGATTGATTTTGAGTAGCATTTTCTAGCCCATTTGACTGCAGATTAGTTGCTGGTAATGCTAGGGTAGCAGGTATAATAGCTATGGGGGGCACATATGTTGGGATTGGCAGTTGAATTGTTGGGAAAATGGGCAAAAGAGGCCTAGGAGCAATTTTACCGGGCTGAATGAGGCTATTCTTAGCCCTAATGGCTATGGTATAGGCCTGTGGTAAAGAAAGCCCTCCCATGGATTGAATCATGACAAAGATGTCACTATTTAATGCTCTCAAAAAATATAGAAATGCATGGTTAGTTGTAGGTCTTACCGTTGGTGGGATTCTATCCCATGTCTTTTGGAAATGGTGATTGAAATCTGACATGACCTCATGGGGGGCTCTCTTGATTGTAGACAGCTACTCCACTAGTGATAGGTGATCAGATTTGTCTTCGAAGAAACTGCACAATTCCTCTCCCAAGTGATCCCAGGTATCTATGGAATTTACCGGTAGGCTTCTAAACCACTGTAAAGCTTTGCCCTTTAGGGAGGCTACAAGTAGCCTAATTGTTGCATTTTCTGCTATTACGTGATGGACAGCACATAGGTTTGCGATGTCCTAGATATGCTCAGTTAGAGTAGTCTGGTCTTCACCGTGAAAAAATGGTAAACTCTTCAGGGCAGCAACAGGGATATCATCATGCTGAGCTAGATTCAATGGGCTACCTTGATTGAAAGCCACAAAGGGCTGATTTCTAACTGCGGGAATCATTGTGACTGAAGTCTTTGAGGTAGTGTGAGCTCCAATGGCAGGGGAAGTCGATCTGGCTCTCCTAGGCTGGACGTGAGTATTCTTGTGCTTCTCAACTATTACCCCTCCTCTCCTGGGTGGGGATAATTGTAGATACTCAAAAGGTAAAGAGCTACTTCTCATATGTATTCTTCTCATAAGCAGAAATGCATTGATTCTGTTAAACCAAAGCTGGAGTCACCAGTAATGCAAAGTTTTCAACCTCTTACAGGTTTGGATATTACTGGCTGCACATCAAAACCGGTAATTGAATGTAGTGTTTAAACTTATTATCCTTAATTCTGGTCCCACTGGGTGTGCCAGAAACTGTTATCACCTAGATTTGCACCCTTTGCATGTAGCTGTGACACCTCATGCAACCTGGAGTAACATTGGAATGATCTCGAAGTGTGGGACCTTGCGTTATGAGGTCAGACCTCCAGAGAAGGCTGGTTCCTTTCTCCAAGCCTATTACTCAGAGTGATGATACCAAATCTAGTGCTAAAAGCATGCAGAGGAAAGAGTTAGAAGGAAAATTGAGAGGGAAAAAGAGGTGATACACCAGATTTAGTGAGCGATGGTAGTCAAGGTGTGGACACAACAATGATTCTTTTAATACTGAGGGAAATTCACATAGACTTAATACTAGTTGAGGCTTTGGTATGAAAGGTAAACCTGTAGAGGAGCCATTTTACCCACAGAATAGACTACAACCTTAATTAAAACACAAAAATCCAGACATAAGAGAGGTGAGAAGTCAGCATATATTAATCATGAAGGCCCCAAAACCATTACAATGCAAAATCTTTAGAAACAAAAGGATTTGTCTACCTAAAATTTGGTAGTATAACCGCCCCAAAAGTATATCCCATCCCCCTTAAAAGAGATTTTACATTGTCTTACATAGGCCAGACTCATGCCAGAAGGGCATGGAGTTGCTGAACCATAGAATCTAGGCCATAAATGCTAGCAGCAGGAGAGTATGGGCAGAGACATGGTGAAGGGACAGGGGCCATGCCTCTGCCAGGCCAAAACGTAGAACAACCTCAGCTAGGACGCAAGAAAGGACAGGTCATGGAGAAGGAGTCTCCAAAGTCATTGCCATCCATCACAAGAAATGGTCTTGAAAGGCAGAGCACCCATACACCATAAATGCACCTACAGAACTTCACCAACTCGAGTCACTGTGCAGAGAAAAAAACCCTCAAAACTTCAAGGCGGCTGCTAGAACGTCCAATCGACCCAAACATGCAAAGCTAGATCTAAAAAATGGAAACTAGAAAATCCCCTAAAAAAACCTGCTCAAATGAAAGAGGAGGCAAAAATATGCACTTTTGCCTCTTACAGCATGTCGAAATTCACTGAAATGGGGAAGATATCGACGGTCAAAGATCTGGTCAACTGGCTGTATATATCGCTTCTGCATCTATGTATATATCGGCCTCTGAAAATACCTCAGATCCTATCTTTGCATATTTGAAAACTTTGTATGTATCTCTGCTCCTTTGGCGCCAAATGGCCCTTGTAGTCGCACTTAAAAATGCATTTGAAAATGACTCGTATATGCAAGAGCCTTTGAATATGTATCTGCCACTGCCATGTGGCACTTCCTGATTCACCATTGAGTTGGAACTGGGACCCCCGCTGAGGAACTGCATCCGGTATCGGCCTTCGGAAAGACCCAAAAACAAGCTACTGATGCATCATGTCTGGCCGAAATCTCCCTTGCATATTGGCTTGTATATGCAAATATACAAACAACTAGCACATACAAATGTGCATTTTGCCCTTTATAATCGTGGCTTGTATATGCATACAAGCGCCCTTGCACATCTTGACTTGCATGTACAAAACATCTTGTATGTTAGCTGCTTGCATATTGGCCGCCAATGTACATCGCAAATGTACATTCCTCTTTGTATCTTTGCGAGACCCACCGAATGTATCTCCCTCTCTGCATATGCAAAAATACAAGCCGTGGACCTCATGCTTGAACTTGTGAGAATTAACTTTTGGGTCAAGTCCGGGTTGTATGTATCTCATTGTACATTTTTTTTGTATATCGCAATATACAAACCCATATATACATACAAATAGGGAAACTTAAAGGAATATGCCTGCAATGTATCTTTTACCTTGTATATTCCTGCATGCATGCAAATATACAAACACCCTTTCATACAAATCAGACCTGAAACCTGAATGAGCCAAAATGAAGTTCATTTGAAATCTGGCTTGCATATTACCAATGTATATTCGCTCATATTTTGCACAATATACAAGCCACTGTTCACGTGATCCTTTGTATATTAAAACATACAAGCCTCTTTGTATATGCACAGGCCCCACCTCTTGCATGTTGGCAGTATACAAATGCCTTTGTATATCTTTTCCTTGTACATTTCGGTGAATGTACATTCACTGTAGCATATGTATGCCTGCCGGCCTTGTATATCTATCATTGTATATTTCGCTTGTATATGCAAACATACAAGCCAAATATACATTCCATCCTTGTATATTTATCATGCAACCGGATATACAAACCAAGAATATTCTAGGAATCTGTGAAAGATTCCCCTTTGTATATGCAATTTCTGTGGCCCGATATACATTCTGAAATGCATGAAAACTCAATTTTCTCCATATTTTCTAAGGCCGATAGGGATTTGCAAGCCCGCCAAATGTACATTTGAACTGTATGTTGACCAAACTTTGACCATTGATAACTTCTTCATTTGGCTAAATCTCAAGGTGATGTAAAGAGAAAACCTGCCTATTTTTTCAAGCTCTTTCCAATGGTAAGGTTTTTTTAGGCAAGGTTCCCTAGGAAATTTGGCACTTTTGCTTTATAAGGACTTTTTCAAAGGGGTTTTCAAGGAAAATACCGGGTTAACTATTTAGCTCTAAGTAGAGGGAAATAGGATAACAATTTATTTAGACCGAGTCATGTCATTTTTAGGCATATACACAATGTACTTGTGGATGTCTCTTGATCGTGTTCCTACCTTTGGATTTGTCTGCAAAGAGAAGTGTGGATCGTGAAAGAAGGATGTTCTTAGAAAACCTAGTGTTAACTCTAGTTTTGGCCGACATGGTTGTTTTCACTATTTGCGGAGATGCATTGAAGATTGTAGAAGCGTTTTGTGGAATGGAGGATTGCATTTGAGTCCTAGCTAAGGTGTGGCATGTTCATCATACTTCTCTACATCTTTCTTTAGCTAAATTTTGTAATAGGTCTAGACCTATTTTTGTGTATGTTTTGTAATGTCGACCTTGGAGATTGTTCCAATGGTTGATGAATATAATGCTGACCTTGATGTACATTCCAAGGTTGATGAATTGTATAAAAGCATGTAATAGAGTAGCGAAAATGGGTGTGAGTGCGAATATGAAGAGATAAGTGTGAAGGTGTGAAAGAGTAGAGCAAAGAAGTTATATTGTGCTTCAATGGAACTGAATCTTGGCATGGAGTAGATGCTACTTAATCAGTTCACCCCCTTGGCAGTGAGCCACCCTTTGGTAGCGAGTTGTTCTTTGTAGTGAGCAATTTGGGCAATGAACCCTATAGGCAGTGAGCCTCTATTTTTTGGTATTGTTATATAACTCATATATTTATGTGGGCTAACACCCACTGTGGTTTTTCCCTTTTAGGGTCTTCCAAATAAAAAATCTAGTGTCTACTGTGTTGGATATGTGTTTATGATTAAACTTATGGTTTCATGCTTTCATGACTAAATTTGATTATAAGCAATTAAGTTGTTGATGGTTTGATGTTCATATGAAGCTAAGTTTTTGTGACAACTGATTCACCCCCCTCTCAGTTGTCTAGTGTATTTCAACATTTCTATCTTCTAAATTTTATTTTCTATTTGTATTAGGAGACTAACTCTTTCTCTAAGATTCATATTTATAGTTAACCTTGGTTTACTATTGATTCTCTTTCTAGGATTGGTTTATGCGAAGAGTTAGTTGAAACCCTAATTTAATTTTGAAAAGTGCTCACTTAAATTGTCAAATGGATTCTCATTTCATTAATGATGAGATCCCTATTGAGGATAATTATAATGAAAAATATGGTTTTTGTCATGATGCACACATAGATAAGAAAGCTCTCTCTCTTACAGGTTAATTATTTTTTCAAAAACTTTTTAATGTTTTCTCTCCTTCATAGTTAGCTGCATCTCTTCATAACTTAATTATTGGTGTACCATTTGGTATAAAAATTCTTCATCACATTAGTATCATGATGGCTTCTTCTAACTCTTTGCATGGTCCATATTCCCCTTTAGATAACTCTCATCCTACTTTTATTTACCCCCACATTAACACTTCTAATGTGACCACCACTACACATGTTCCTTCCCTTGATCCTTACCACCTCTCTTTACACTAATGCTCTACTCATCACTCCTCCCACTAGTTCCATTGCTTCCTCTCACCTTACTAGTTCCATTCTTTCGTCTCACCATACTAGTTTCATTTCCTCTTCTTTATCTTATATAGTAACCTTTCATCCTTCTAGTGTCATATCCTTGGCTTATGTTTCCTTCCCCTTTATTCTCCCTCAATTATTATGCCCTACCAAGTCACTATTTGCACCCCCACTCTTGATGCACTTTTGTGAACATTATATCAACTATCAAAGAAAGTTGATTGCATGCCTAGTGGACATGATGTCATTACCTACTCTAAAACATCACACCCTTATTTCATTTGGAATTGTCACTTGTCCACCAAATATTGGTTTTGTGACACCTCACTTTGATTTGTACCATGTTGTAAAGGTGAACCAAACACTGATTTATAGGAAATTAGTGCTACATTCTTATATTATGCTTATGACAATAAAATATTGGATAAATTATTCCATTACACTTAGAGAGTATGTTATTGACTAGTTCTACTCCTTTGATCCTAGCTCTATCCATACTTTTGATCATCTAGATACATATTTCATTCACCACTTTTGAGAAAATATTGGTCTAACAAGTACTATTGTAGATTTATGTGAATGTGCCCAATTACCTAATGAGTGTATTAATGAGTATGACATTAGATTTAAATCCCTTTTCACTAAAATGAACCACGATGTTCCTAATGATGAATTTCAAACTATATTTATTAAGGGATTATTACTTTCCTTTGAGACAACACAAATTTGAATAGTTATATACTTATTTCATGTACCTTTATACTTATATTAAGAATGTTGAAATAAAGTTACTTTCCTCCAACAATTTGAAATATATGTCATTGCATACATCTTCCATGTCTTCTTAACATGTCAAATTATAAAAGTCCAATACTTTTCAAAAGGATAATGAAATGAAAGAAAACATAACTAATACTAATCAAGTGGCTACTATTTCTAATGCTCTTTCTTTCAAGCCTCAAATGAATAGAAAATTTACATGCTTGAGTGAGCTTTTGGGTCATGTGACCTAAAGTTTGTTGAATGCTAATTTGATCACTCTTCTTCTCATCCATCTATTAGATCCATCTAGAGTGCTTGCTAAAGTTTTATAATAAGCAAGTGTTTTGTAAATATTACAAGGGTAAGGATCATCATATTGTTGCAAGTATGAGGTGAACCAGTGTTGTCATTGATGTCAACATACTCATATTGCATTGACAAGAAGGATTGGATGAGCAGTGTGCTGAGGATATTGAGAAAATTAGCCTCAGTCAGGAATAGTGAAGAACAGTGATAAGAAGAAGGCAAATGTATTGTATAGGATGCAAACTGGAGGATGCAGATTAAAGGGTTTGTAGATATGAGTCTTGAGATGCTTCAGTTAAGATTTCAGAGGTCTACATGAAGATCTGAAGGGATTGTGGCTGTCGGTATAGAACTGGTTTTGGCAAGTGTTCAGAGGTGACAGAGGATCACAGAAAGGTCCAGTGAGGTCCGGAATTGTATAATCCTAATCTACGGATTGGAAGGAGTGTTTGGGATGTCCTTGTAATGTGTCATCTCGAGTTGTGTATGATTTTGAGGTCCGAAAGTGCCTTTTGCATTGTGACAGTGGCGACAGACTGTGTTCTTGAAGTTCCGGATGAGGAAGAGAAGAGATTCTAGTATGTAGAGAAAGTGCGGATGTACCTGGTCATTTAGGCAGGCTTGTGAAGGTTCTTGGATCATGATGAAGTTGTGTTGTTGGTCCGCATTGATGGTAGAGCCCGAAATTGAAGTTATTCTTTCGGATGAAGTTCTTATTCCGACTAGCCGACCAGATGAGTTGTTCATCCTGTGAATGTTCTTGTGATGGCCGACTGGATGTGTTATTCATCTTGTGGATATTCTTATGGTTGATTGCTAACTTAGATGATTGTTCCTAAGTCGATGTCTTGTATAAATAAAGGTTTGTGAGTTCATTTTGTAGTGCGAATTGTGGGAATGAGTGTGGAGTAGCAAAGAGAAGTGTGAAAGGCAGAGCATGGATTTTGGGCTTAAATGGAACTGATCCGAACATAGTAGAGATGTCATTCTCTAGTTCAAGATTGTGATTCTTATCACTCTGTAGACAGTGTGTCTCCTTGTAGGCAGTGGGCCTCTTTGTGAGCAGCGTGCTCAGGTAGTGAACCCTAATTGGCAAGAGCCATTCTTTTTCTTATTCTTCTAACAGAGAATAATCCTTGGGTTAATCACCCTGTGGTTTTTCCCTTAACCGGGTTTTCCGCGTCAAAATCTTGCTGTTCAATGTGTTGATGTTTATCTGCTCTTGTGTTTATGCATTATGCTTTCATGGATGATTAATTGATATACTGTTAACTAACAAAGAAGAAGCAAGTATTTAGAAGGAGCAGGTTTTTATATAACTGATTCACCCCCCCTCTTAGTTGTATGCCCTAGATCTAACAATTGGTATCAGAGCCAAGTTCCTTTGAAAGGAGCTTAACCGCTTGAGGAGATCCAGGATGTCATCATACAAGAAGGATAGTCTGAAGTTTGACGGAACCAACTGTACCCTCTGGAAAGGTCACATGAAATGTCACTTGGAATGTATGGGAAAAGCATACTTGGCCATGGTCTCAAAACCATATGTACCACCACAAGGTGGTCTGACAACACTGAATGAAATCACAGATGTTGAAAACAATCTGCAGACCAAGGAAGCTCTGCTAAGCGCATTAAACGACTCAGATCTCTCAAATGTTATCGACCTACCAACTGCATATGAGATCCTGACTAAATTGGAACTTCTGTATGAAGGAGATGAGTTTGTCAAGAGTGCAAGGTTACAAAGTCTGAAAGGGAAATTTGAAAGATTGAAGATGAGAGATGATGAAAACATCACTACCTTTATGCCAAGAGTGAATGAGATGGTATGTGGAATTAGAAATGCTGGTGGAACTCTGGATGAAAATGAGATTGTTTGCAAAATCCTCAGATCCCTTCCTGCTGCCTACAAAATCAAGGTTGCTGCCATTGATGAATTCAGAGCCCACACAATTGTCACAAGAGAGCAATTGGCTGGCAAACTAGCTACATTTGAAATGACCGAGTTTGGAGATGATCCTCCCAAGACTGAATCTGCTTTCAAAGCTAGTGCCTATGTGAAAGGCAAATAGAGACTTGATCCGGGTGAAAACTCTTCAAGGAAGATGTCATGGTATGATCAAGCAAGAAGAGACATGGAAGAAGAAGAAGTGGAAACAGCTCAACTTGAAGCCCTCATTGCAAAGAGACTGCCAAGAGGATCCGGTAAGTATGAAGGAAAACTACCCTTTAAATGCTTCAACTGCAATAAGATTGGTCATTTTGCTTCAAGATGTCCGGAAAGATCTACAAGGACTAATTCTAACAGACAAAGGTTTCAAAAGAACTGCTATTATGTTCATGAAGAAGATGACAATGAAGGAGTAACATATGATGAATCAGAACTAGGAAGCAAATCTAGAAATGAATGGGTGTTTATTAGCATCATGGAAGCAGATTCAATACTCTCTGAATCTGTCAATCAGAAGGTTATGGAAAAAGCTTTGGCTGCTCAAGTAGAAGAAAAGGATGATTAGGTTATTGATAGTGGATGTTCTCACCATATGACTGGTGACAAGGATAAGTTCTTGGATTTGGAAAGGAATGAAGGAGGAATGGTAAAATTTGGTGACAATTCTGCTGGCAGAATCAGAGGTAGGGGAACTATTTCCTTTGATGGAAAGAGCAAAATAGGTAATGTACTATATGTTGAAGGATTGAAGCACAATCTTCTCAGTGTTGGTTAGTTAGTAGACAAAGGTTATGATCTTCGGTTCAAGAATGGAAAATGTAGAATCTTTACAAGTTCTGGAACTAAAATTGCATCCGGTACTCAGACAAAAGGTAATATCTTTCATCTGGTTGGTTCAAATAAAAGTTGTCTGTTTGTTCAAATTGATCAGAGTTAGTTATGGCATAGAAGAATGTGTCATGTAAATTTTGATAACATCATCAAGATAAGCAATACTCAGGCTGTAAGAGATCTTCCAAAATTGATGAAACCTACAAATAGTTTGTGCAAAGAATGTCAGCTAGGTAAACAGAGTAGAATCTCTTTCAAAAGCAAAGATCAGTCCTCTACCAGATTGTTGGAACTAGTACATACTGATCTCTGTGGTCTGACAAGAATCAAGAGTCTAGAAGGTGATAGATATTTCATGTTGCTAATTGATGACCATTCCCGGATGATGTGGGTTACCTTCCTAAATGAGAAATCAGAAGCCCTTGAGAAGTTCAAAATCTTCAAAGCTATGGTAGAGAATCAAACCGGATTGAAATTGAAGTGTCTAAGGTCTGATAGAGGTGGTGAATTTACATCTGGTGAGTTCATTGACTTTTGTGAGAAGCAGGGTATAAGAAGACAGTTGTTTGCTCCTAGGACTCCACAGCAGAATGGAGTAGTTGAGAGAAAGAACCGGACCATCCAGGAAGCTTCCAAGACAATGATGTTGGAAGCAAATGTTCCTCAAATGTTTTGGAAAGAAGCTATCAGCACTGCAGTCTACACTCTCAATCGAGTTCAAATCAGAAACAACACCGGTAAGACCCCTTATGAACTCTGGTTTGGCATCACTCCTACTATGAAATATTTCAGAGTATTTGGTAGCAAGTGTTATATTAAAAGAGATGAAGATCTAGGAAAGTTTGATGCTAGAAGTGATGAAGGAATTTTCTTGGGTTACTCCACTCAAAGCAAAGCATACCGGTGTTACAATAAGAGATTGAGGAAGATGATAGAAAGCACTAATGTGAAAGTTGATGAAGGAATTGAGAAGCCCTCAAGGTTTTATGAGTTTGATGAGGATGACCAAGATGGTGTTCAAATTCAAGGAGCTCAATCCTCTCCGGTAAGTCAGAATCAGCCTGATCTGGTAAATCAGGAAGAAGAAATAGGTCTGAATGAGCCTGATCAAGAAGTAGTAGTACTGAATGCTCCCAAAATTCCAAGGTATGTAATATAGAACCACTCTGAAGATCAGATCATAAGTGACAGAAACAAAGGTGTGCAAACTAGAAGGAATGTTGCTCAAAATCAGGATGAATGTTGTCTGATTTCAAAGATTGAACCCAAAACAATAAATGAAGCTTGCAATGATGAAAAATGGACCAAAGCAATGGAAGATGAATTGATGCAAATTGAGAGAAATCATACCTGGGATCTTGTTCCCAGACCTAGGGATAGGAATGTGATTGGAACCAAATGGGTTTTCCAGAACAAACTGAATGAAGCTGGTGAAGTAATCATAAACAAAGCAAGATTGGTCTGCAAAGGCTACTCTCAAATAGAAGGAATTGATTTTGTAGAAACCTTTGCTCTGGTGGTAAGAATTGAAGCAGTCAGATTACTCCTAGCATTTGCTGCCTTCAAAGACTTCAAGGTATATCAGATGGATGTCAAGTCTGCCTTCCTAAATGGTGATCTGGAAGAAGAAGTTTACATTGAACAACCGGATGGATTTCAATTGTCTGATAATGATGATATGGTCTACAAGTTGAAGAAAGCCTTGTATGGATTAAAGCAAGCCCCAAGAGCATGGTATGAAAGGTTGGATAAGCATCTTGTGCAGATTGGATTCAACAAAGGTACTGCTGACAGCAACTTATATTTCAAAATTGATCATGAAAATATTTTGATTGTTGAAGTGTTTGTGGATGATATCATTTTTGGAGGAAGAGATAGTATGTGCAAAACTTTTGCAAATCAGATGAAAAGTGAGTTTGAAATGTCTATGCTTGGTGAAATGAATTTCTTCTTGGGTCTGCAAATTACTCAAACAAAGAAAGGGATCTTTATTTCTCAGACCAAATATGTGAAAGAATTGTTGAGGAAATTTGGTATGGAAGATTCAAAGCCAATGAACACTCCCATGGCAACCGAATGTAAGTTGAGCAAAGATGATGACTCCCCAAAGGTAGATCAGACAAAGTATAGATCAATGATTGGTGGATTGTTGTATCTCACTCAGACTAGACCAGATATAATGCAGGCTGTTGGTCTTGTGGCAAGATTCTAGGCTGATCCTCGAGAATCTCATGTTATGGCAATCAAAAGAATTTTTAGGTACTTGAAAGGAACAGTCGAGTATGGTCTATGGTACCCTAGAGATCCAGATTTCTCTCTTCATGCTTACACAGATGCAGATTGGGCAGGAGATGTGGATGACCGAAAGAGCACCAATGGTGGAGCATTCTTTCTGGGGAAGAGATTGGTCTCTTGGCTAAGCAAGAAACAAGATGCAATATCTCTGTCTACAACTAAAGTAGAATACATTACAGCAGCAGGCAGTTGCACTCAAATCTTATGGATGAAGCAGATGCTAAGAGACATTAAAGTTGAATATAAGGAGCCTATTACAATTTTCTGTGATAATTCAAGCGCAATTAATATTTCTAAGAGTCCGGTATTGCACTCTAAGACTAAGCACATATCTATCTAGTTTCACTTTTTGAGAGAACAAGTGAACAAGGAAGAAGTCAGGTTGGAATATGTTCCTTCCAAGGATCAGATTGCAGATATCTTTACTAAACTTCTTCCCAAGGACTCTTTTGAATATCTTCGGGAGAAGTTAGGGGTCATGGCCCCTCCGGTAATGAACTAAGATGCACTGATGTGCATCAGTCCGGTGGATATCACAGTCATATCTTATGATCCAGATTGATGATGAGGAGCTGCTACTAAGGGGGAGCAGCTGGTATGATTCTGATGTGTTAGAATTGCAAGTATGAGCCCTTTGCCATTGATGTCAAAGGGGGAGAGAAGACATGTGAAAAGCAAGTGGTTGATGATCAAAGGGGGAGCAGTAAATGAGGAGAAGACATGTTGCTGATAGGGGGAGCTGTGACAGAAAGGAGAAGTTCTTGTCTTGATGGTTTTTCACATCATATGTTGCCATCAATGACAAAGGGGGAGATTGTTGCAAGTATGAGGTGAACCAGTGTTGTCATTGATGTCAACATACTCATATTGCATTGACAAGAAGGATTGGATGAGCAGTGTGCTGAGGATATTGAGAAAATTAGCCTCAGTCAGGAATAGTGAAGAACAGTGATAAGAAGAAGGCAAATGTATTGTATAGGATGCGAACCGGAGGATGCAGATTAAAGGGTTTGTAGATATGAGTCTTGAGATGCTTCAGTTAAGATTTTAGAGGTCCGCATGAAGATCTGAAGGCATTGTGGCTGTCGGTATAGAACCGGTTTCGGCAAGTGTTCAGAGGTGACAGAGGATCACAGAAAGGTCCGGTGAGGTCTGGAATTGTATAATCCTAATCTACAGATTGGAAGGAGTGTTTGGGATGTCCTTGTAATGTGTCATCTTGAGTTGTGTATGATTTTGAGGTCCAGAAGTGCCTTTTACATTGTGACAGTGGCGACAGACTGTGTTCTTGAAGTTCCAGATGAGGAAGAGAAGAGATTCTAGTATGTAGAGAAAGTACGGATGTACCTGGTCATTCAGGAAGGCTTGTGAAGGTTCTTGGATCATGATGAAGTTGTGTTGTTGGTCCGCATTGATGGTAGAGCCTAGAATTGAAGTTATTCTTCCGGATGAAGTTCTTATTCCGACTAGCCGACCGGATGAGTTGTTCATCCTACGAATGTTCTTGTGATGGTCGACCGGATGTGTTATTCATCTTGCAGATATTCTTATGGTTGATTGATGACTTAGATGATTGTTCCTAAGTCAGTGTCTTGTATAAATAAAGGTTTGTGAGTTCATTTTGTAGTGTGAATTGTGGGAATGAGTGTGGAGTAGCAAAGAGAAGTGCGAAAGGCAGAGCATGGATTTTGGGCTTAAATGGAACTGATTCGGACATAGTAGAGATGTCATTCTCTAGTTCAAGATTGTGATTCTTATCACTCTATAGACAGTGTGTCTCCTTGTAGGCAGTGGGCCTCTTTGTGAGCAGTGTGCTCGGGCAGTGAGCCCTAATTGGCAAGTGCCATTCTTTTTCTTATTCTTCTAATAGAGAATAATCCTTGGGTTAATCACCCCGTGGTTTTCCCTTAACTAGGTTTTCCATGTCAAAATCTTGGTGTTCAATGTGTTGATGTTTATCTGCTCTTGTGTTTATGCATTATGCTTTCATGGATGATTAATTGATATACTGTTAACTAACAAAGAAGAATCAAGTATTTAGAAGGAGCAGGGTTTTATACAACTGATTCACCCCCCCCTCTCAGTTGTATGCCCTAGATCTAACACATACATAGAATTTTATAGCTCTCAATAATGGGCAAGTGTATGGAAATGAGGGACAAATTAGTGGGCAACCTTGAGATTTCAGCAAAATTTGTTCATGTTATGAAAAACATAATAAGTACATGTTTTAACACATGAATTTTTAATGCCTTGAATTAAAAAAATTTATGATCTTTGCCCATTTAGGCTTGGATTTCCAATACTAAGGGTTGGACATCTTTTGTGGCTCCTAAATTCATGTTTTTAACATCAAATAGCTCATTTGATGCAAACTTCAAACTCATTAGGTTTATATTTTTTGAAATAAAATTTTATAAAACCATCACCAAAGTAAAAATCTACTTCTTATCTTTCTAGTCATACAATTATTTTAATATTTTGAATATGTTAAGGTATTTATTTTTATTTTCTTTGAAGAATGTCTTCATATTACTCTAATACATATGTATTGATTTTTTTAATAACTTTGACCTGCTTATCCAAATTAAAAAAATATAAGATTCTTCTACACTTTTTTTAAATAAAATGGTGCAAAACACCTATAATTATATTAATATAAAGAGTAACAATTATAGTCAATGAAAAGGGAAAATAATGATACACTATTTTCATTCAACCCTTAACAAAATATATTTTAAAAATCATCAACTAAAGACAAATACTATGCATATTAGTAAGGATAAAAGGCCATCATAATCTAACTTCAAAATCTAGTTCCTTAGTGTAACATCACCCTTGATTAACCCATTAAAAATAATATATGATTTCTACGTCAAATAACATTCTATCACTTTTAAATCCTTAGACACAATGTCTAGGTATAGTTAGCAGAAAATTATTTAGAAGCAATAATACATCAAACTATGCTCATTATCCATAAGTACATCATATGAAGAAGAAGAAAAATAAACATCTTAGTGATTCACCTTTTGTATAATTAAATCAAATATCTTCAATATTTAATTTCCCATAAAGAACAACCCCTGATTAACTGCTTAAAGAATAATACTACATTTAGTATCACTCTAAGAATTTAAAGATACAAAGACACTACATCTAAGCATGATAAACAAGAAAATGATAATCACTTAACACAATGCTAAGATATGCTTAACAAGATCATCACATAAATGTTTAATAATAGATTAAAATTCCATTGAAATCAAACAATGCAATGAAGTATCATTTCCAATTATTTTATTCAGATTCAATATTCCATCATAATTAGGAACCTTAATAATTAAAATCATAGAGAATCGAATACATCCATAAGTCTACCATGACTATGTATACACATCAACATATATAGCAATAATTGTAGTATTACATTTTCCCAATACATATGTCAATCTAGAAGAAACAAATTCTTATTTAATCTTGTGGCATCCTGGTGAATTCACTTGCCTTTTGTTCCTCCTCTGTAACCTGAAGAAGAGAGCATCACAGAGGTGACTTCCACCCTACCATGAAGCCGAAGGCTTCCCTGTGCTATCCTCACGATATCTCAACCCATCCCGAAGAAGCTACCTTTTCAAGGCCATCAAGATAGTGTATTTTATTAAACTATTAACATTCTACCCATTGCCCCATGCAAACCTATAGAAAGAAACCCTAAATCCATGCAATGACACAACAAGTGATTCTAATCCTTGGAATAACTACGTTTGGAATCATGTCCATAAAACACCATGCTATGCATGCGTCAACATGATTGCTGATTAATGATAACATAATATCATTAAATGTACATGCTATAATAGCACTCAAATGTGTCAATATTATATAATAAATTAAATAAGTTCATAGCTTTTATTAAGATCTTGGAAGGGTAATTTATCTCATAAGGTAAATTCCCATTTACGGGATTTTTAATTTCCTCCTTTAATCCCATACAAGGAGTTAATGTTATATTATCTCTTTCAATATACATATAGTAATTTAAGATGTGAAAGCATTTAATAAAATTATAATTTACTTTCTTCTTGAAAGTAATTAAAATATGCAAAAGTTAAAATTGTTTCTAAATCACATCTCTAGCTTAGCTCAAAGGTTAACTATTACCATATAATTTGTTTTATAAAGTATGTACATTTCCCAACCTTCCTATATGGTAAAAAGAAAACTTCTATTTAATTAAATATTGACCTATTTTCCTCTTCCCAGAGTCAAATAGTTCACCTTCAATTTTCTATGTGTTTTGGTGTAAAGGGAAGAAAAAATAAGATTATAAACAAATGCCTTAGTCTTGGCCTTGTTTAATGCATCATTGCCTATGGGTATTTGGTTAGGGTCTAGGGTTTTAAAAATTAAGAATCTTGTCCCCAAGGTAGTTAAACCCTAAACCCTAAAGTCTTTTGCAAGTGTCAAGTGCCTTTTGTTAAAATCTTAAGTTGACCTCCTATTGCCCATACAGATCTGTTGAGTCATAACTTGAGTCTAGGAGTGTTGTTATTTTACCGACCCCATCTGTTTGAGTCACCTCTTGTTGCCCACACTTTAATATTTTGTTGAGCCTTGGTTTTAATTGAGCCCCTTTAATAAGTCATGGCCCCCTTCTACCTAGTAGAGTCAATGTTGTTCATAAAGGATGTGCCCCTTTATGACTTGCAGAAGGCAGCGGGAGTTGCCAAGTGTCAGCATGACTCATATCCTGAGCAAAAGGCAAGCAAGTTTCCCTCTAATGTGCACCATCACGCCATGTGTTGGCTTGGTGTATAATCTCAACAAACAAAATAAAGACTCTCCTCTCTCACACGAAAGCCTCCACATGTCAGCCCCGTACACCTCCTAACATAATGAATGGTATGTCCCTCCCAGCTTGCATCGTTGGGACACTTGGCACCTTCTACCCCATTCACAAGGGAGACTTATATGGATGCATGGAGAGTTGACAATCCTCCTCTAAAGTTTCATGGAGAGGATCCTCAAGTGTGTCCTTGGCTGACAAAAGGCACCTTATGCAGGCTCCTTTTGAGTTAGCCCCGACAGGCTGAGGGTGGTCCAAACTAGGATGCCAGCATGGCACTTCATTAACACTGTGGTAGTTTGTGGAGACTCTTACCTTCACCGAGCCTCATTTTGTGTTCCTCATTAAACCATGAAATCTTCCACATAGACAAAGCCTTGGAGGCCCAATGCAAAAGGATGATGGATGCCGATGATGCGATGACTGTTGATTTATCAAGGATAGTTTCATCTATGGTTAGGATTTAAAGAGGCCTCACAAACAATCCATAAGGTGGGAAAGTTGTTGATTGGGGATGCAAGGAAAAACATAAAAATGGGTTAAGTCCTAGAAAATTTAGAATTTTCCTTATGTTTTCTGCCTTGTCGGGATGTCAGAGTTCGAGCTTCAACCCTTCACCATTGTCAAGCTCAAAGTCTCAAACTCTACCTCTTTCCTTTGCAAAAAGTTTCTAGGTGTTTCAGCATTGGGGTTCGAAGCTCTTGTCTTCTCCCATCTTCCTTGGAAGACAAAAGGATCGGGGTTTGAGATCTGACAATCAAAATTTTCTAAGTGTAAGGCAGAGCTTGGGGGTGGACCTTCTTTCTTTCTTCTTCTTTCCCTCCTAGAAGGCTGAATAATGAAGGCCCGAGGCACGATCTCCACAGAGGTAAAATCTTCTAAGTATAAATGTTAGAGATTGGTGTTTTTGTCTTCCTCATTTCTTCTACAAGTGATAGGGAAGAAGATCAGAGGCCCAAACTTTGAAACTCTGAGAACTCACTTTTTCACTTTTTAAAATGTGATTCAACTGCTCAGTGACCCTCTTGGTCACTAGCAATGTATCTTTAGAGCTTGATTTCATGTAGTCCTGCCTCCCCATGCCATTGTTCCTCATCAAAATTAAATTCTTGTACCCATGGCATGGGTGAACCTCTTGTTTCAGTGGATTTCATGGATTTGAGTTAGGGCATGCCTCAAAGGATGCCCGTTCAAATTTAATGTAGTATGGTTGACATCCCTTCTCAATGACTTCTCCTTTTCCTGCCATTGTTGCTATAGTGTGATTGTAATATGTGTGTGTGTGTGTGTGTGTGTGTGTGTGTGTGTGTGTGTGTGTGATTCAAAGTTGTAAAAAGGGTGGTTAGTTGTTTCTTGGGCTCTTATGCTGGGCAAATTTCTTTGTTACTACTAAACCTTGTAATGCACCTATAAAATGACCATATTTGATGTATTGTGCTCATTTTTGAGCCTTTGATGTCTCTGGTTCATTGTTCAACTATGAATGTATATGATTATTTTGTGTTTATTACTCTTTAATAGGTTATTTACTCTTTGTAATGGTCATTTGACCTTCATGATCAATAAATCTATGATATTTCACCTCTCTTGTACGTTGTCTCTGCATTTCATTTGAAGTTGTGATCTATTTTGTGAGTAGAACGGCTCCTTCATAGATTATAGTCTTCTAGTTGTAGCCTCTGTCAAGGTTTTAAGTCTGTGTGAGTTCTTTTTAGGGAGTGAGATCATTGTTGTGTTGATTCAGTTTAGCTAATACACCCCATAACTCTGGTGCATCACCTTTTATTTTCTATATCCCTTCTATCCCTTTTCCCCTAGCAAGTTTAGCATTAGAGTTAGTTAATTTATCTAAGCCTTAAGCTTAGAAAGAGGAACCAACCTTCTCTAGAGGTCATATCTCAAAATTTCAAGGTCCCACACCTTGAGATCATTCCCATTGTGTCATTAAAATGCTTGGAAGTCTCCAAGCATGGTGCAATTCTATGTGATAATAGTTTATGGCACACCTGATGGGAAAATCTGCTTTGAGTGAGAGCTAGACTAGGAATGCAGTGCCATTCTTGGTTCACTTTCTATTATGAAAGCATTCAATAGGCACCTGGTGACTCTGCTGATCTAGTTCCTACATAACAATTCAACATTTCATGGATGGAGTGTAGACAAGGTCTTCTTCTAGAGGTAATTTCCAATTTGTAGAACTCTCATTTACTAAATGAAGAAGAAATAGACTATCTAGGTCCCCTATGAGGGAAAATAGGAGTAGTAATTCATCCCATTCAAGAGCTCAGTCTACCCCCCCTCCAATTAATTTCCAAGTCAGGTTTCAATATTTAGGAAGAACCCTATGCATACCCATAATTATCCTTAATATCCTTAACATGGCAAGAAACCTTCCATTTGTTACATCCCATGGGTATAGTCCTTTAGACCTAGCACAATATGATAATATTCCCACTTTAGCCTTAAAGGCTATCCCATTTTTCACTGGTGAGAACTCCACTATCCCTGTTGAACATATTCAAGACATTACCAGTGTTTGTTTAGTCCACCATGTCACTGCTGACAATGTAGCTATAAGACTGATGACCTCTTCATTTAATGGAAAAACCCTGTAATGGTATAGAGGTCTCCAAGCTAATTCCATCCACACCTAGGATGAGTTGGGCACTAAGTTGTGCTAGTATTTTGAGGATAGAAGTGACCACTTATCACTAATACAACAATTATCTACAATCAAGAGAGCTCCTCATGAATAAATGGTAGACTTCAACTACTAATTCCAAAAAACATGGGACAAAATCTCCCTACTAGAAAAGCCCTCTCCAAATACATCATTCATCTATTATTTAAGGTCTTTAAATCTAGATATTGTTGTTATGATTCAGTCCATGGGAGGGGTTGTATTTGCTGATCCCTATTATACATCTGTAAGGGAATACAATTGCTTAATTCAAGCAGTGAAGATTGCTCCAAGGCCACCAATGTCTATATTTCTAGAGGCCCCTTTTATTTAGCCTGATGTGGCTTTAATTCCTACAATAGTCACCCTTGCAGTTTCTTCATCGACATCCTCAAATGAATTGCATGAGGTCAAGACTCCATTACAAAGCATTAGCAATGAGTTGGTGGCACTAAAAAGGTAGAATGCACAACCTAGCAGGCCATATCAGTCCTCCAACTAGACATATCAACCATTCAATTAGGGTTATCAACAAAACTAGCCACCATACCAAGGTAATATGCAAAGGCAGACTCAACCTAGCTATGTTAGACCATTGAATACTATTAACCCTAATGCTAAGCACCTCTAGACCCCTTGTGCCAATTCAAAACAACTTGGCCGAAGATAGTGACTAGTGTTATCCTTGCAATCAGCCATACGACTAAAATTTATGCCAAACTAGATAGTTCAGTCATGCTTTGACAGTGCAAGAACAACCAATGAATTCATAAAAGTAGGTGAACATTAATCAGGGAATGGTTAGAGGTCAAGAACAAATGCAAAATGTTTCTACCTTGATGAATTGGACCCCTGATGACTACTATAGTGTTAATCAAGGTGCTAGTCTAATAGCATTCAATACAAGGGTGAAGAGAAGAGCTACTGAAGATACAATAGTGCCTACAGTTGGTCATACACCTATACCTAATGTGTCTCTAGTAGTTATAGAAAAAGAGAAAGTTCCTCAGACTCCTTCAAGGCAGGCAAATCAAACTATTGGCATGGCAGATTCAGTACCAACAGTGCAACTCCAATCCAATCACCAGCCAAAAGGTGATCTGACTGTCACTAGAACATCACAAAAAGGAAGTTAGACACCCTTTAGCATAGTGGGTTAGATGAATAAGACAAATATAAGTGTTACTATGTGGGATGTATTATTAATCCCATCTCAAAGGAATCTTCTTCAAGAGGCCCTAACAAAATTCAGTTAGCCCATTGTGGAGACAACAAAAGAGAAGACAACTAACCCAACAAACCTATGGAAACTCAAGGAGGAAGCAAGCACAAGAAAAACTAGTTAGCCCCCCTCCATTTTATGTTTCCTTAATCATAGGTGATAAATTGTTGCATAACTGTATGATAGATTCTGGGGCGAGTACTTCTGTCATGCCCAAAATATTACTGATAGATTAGGCATTGAGTATGAGCTTGTGAATTTAAGGGGGTAGTGCAATTAGATGGTACTACTATTAAGACAGTAGGTGTGTTGACAAATTGTGTATGATGTATGAAGATGTTGTCATTGATGGAAACAAGAGAAGGAACAAGGTTAGAACATAAGTTTTGGTCCAGAGAAAAAGACTTAGTCAATTTTGGTTAAGTATTGGCAGTATACCGAAATAGTGACAAAGAGGCAGTGTTTGAGCTAATATTAGTCTATAGTAGAAGACAAGATCATGCAGTTTTGGTATGTTATTTGTATTTCTTTGATGATCCTATATCCAAGATTTTAGCTCTTGAAAAGTACTTGAAGCACACACTCTAACAGATTAAGTCTGCAAAGATAGAGTACATTATGATTTAAAGCAGAGCACTCATTTGTTTTGGTCCACATTCCTTTGCTATTACATATTTTGTTATGTAGTTTTGAGGTGCTGTAAACACATGTATGAAGTGTCTAACTCTAGATTTTCATGATCTAGAGTCCACCAAAATGCTAGTTACAAGATGTTAAGCATTGCTACATAGTTTGACAGAGTTTGATTGTGACAGGGTATGGGTAAGTGCAAGAAGATGAGTTCACTTTTTGGCTAAAAAGTGGAAGTGTTTTTCCCATTTTACAAATTTTGTCTTACTTGGAGTGACAATTTGAAGTACTTGCACATAAAATATTAAGATGATGTAAAAATAAGAAATGTAGGATTTTGTTTCTAGTTTTGAAATATGTCATTTTTTCTAATACCCAGATGATGCAAGTTGATTTTTTATTAGATGTACAAAAAGTGGATTTTTAAAAGTCCCCTATTTTTTACAAAAGCATGCATATGTATGGCCAACATAATTTGACCTAAATTAATGTATTTTTCTAATTCCTTTTGTGAAAAGATTCTCAGGATGTTGAATTTTTGTTAGGATATTTTTTTGTAATTTTTTGATAGATTTTGTTTATTAACTTTTTAATGGTCCTAATTAGTGTTTTTTAAAACCCCTCGTGTACGGCCAACATAATTTGAGCTAAACTAATCAATTCACTAATTTTTTTTCATCATGTAGAGAATGATGTCTAGTTTGGTCAGACATAATTTTTTTTTTAAGAAACTTTCAAAATCAAAAGTTATTAAAAAATTAGTAACCTATGTTATTTCAAGTTTATGAGTTAGTTTGTTTGGAAAATAAATAATAAATAGAAAATTATATTCAATAGTAAAAAAATTACATATTTGAAAACTAGACTTTGAAATCTATAATGGGTTTTAATTTCGTTAAAATATTCTAAAAAAAAAGTCGTCAGCCATAGTGGTGAAACTAGTTTTTTCTCTTGTTGTTTTCATGGTCTCCTAATTACAAGTCCAACGCTAAGGCTTGGGTTTCCAAGCCTAAAACCAATGCAAATTGGCAGGTTTGAAATTTTAAAATTTTTGAAACAAGTACCTATTATAAACGGCTGACCATTATAAATGGGTACCTATTTTAAAAATAATAGGTACCCATTTCTAAAAAATAAAAAAATTAGCCATAAGCATGTAAAAAAAAATCTTTTTGAAAACGAGTACCCATTTTCAAATTTTTTTTTTTGTATGCCTATGGCTAATTTCTTTTTTTTTTGAAAATGGGTGCCGTTTTACTTCTGGAGCTCGATCCTAAATGGGTACTAGTTTTTTTCAAAATGGGTACCTATTCCAAGCGGCATTTTTCATCCATGGAAGACTTCCGCAAAATGTATACTCAACTTCTTGCTTTAATCCATATGTGTTCTAGTGGTCCACATTCTACCACAAAAGAATATTTTTCTCTATGGTTCTGGAGGTGTGATTTATGACATGTGAAGAGTCTCTGATATGGATTTGAGCAAGTCTTGTGGTTTGCAGTGGAATATGTTGTCTGACAGTTGAACTGAACCAGTGAACAATCTGTGGATAAGGCTGACATGACAGTATGATGTGTGTGCGGTAAGTTTTGTTGTTTGGAACTTAATCCTAAGTGGTGAAAAAGTTGAGGCCAACATGTGTGAAGGTGTTTCAAATATTATTTGGGTCTACTATAGATTGTGGAGAATGTATTTGGCCAATAGAGTACATAATGCATGACTACATGGTACACTTCATTAGGCCGACCTAATATGAAGTTTTTGTTTGTTGAGGATATATATATGGGATCAAATTTGGTGTTTGGGATAAGGAATGTGAATGTGAATGTACAAAATATATGTAGTGTAGTGTAGGTGACAAGAGCAGAAGAAAAAGATCTTGTTTAATGTAAAAGCAGATCACTAAAACAGAGTAGTCAAGATGAAGAGTTTTAAGACAGTATTTTAAGCATTCATTGGAGCTGCATCCATGCATGTGTAGATGCAATCTAAATAGTTCAAATTGGTAGTGAGCCACCCTTCTTCTTTCTTTCTTTCTCTAGGCAGTGAGCACTTCTTTTGGGCAGTGAGCCCTAAGGTAGTGAGCCTTTATTGTAATTCAGTATTGTTACTACATAATATATTGTGAGCTAACACTCACCATGGTTTTTCCCAATTTAGGTTTTCCACGTAAAAATCTTGGTGTTCATGTGTGATGGTGTGTGGTTATTTATTCCATGTTTAATTTGTTTATTTATTGCATGTGGTAAATGGATTACTAGCTTAATAAATAAGAAGTTTAATATAGTACTGATTCACCCCCTCCGAGTACTTTGGGTGTTCAACAATTGGTATTAGAGACTAGTTCCTCAGAAGAAGTCTAATAGCTTGAGGAAGATCTTGGAGAGTAAACACATGATAGGTAAAAAATGTCCTACTCCTCTTGAAGAAATTGATCCAACTGAGACTAAAGAAGAATGCACACTTTTCAATGAAGAAGAACTCAAACTTGGATTAGCATATCTTGAAAGGCTGAAATAAAAAATAGGGATCTAAAAGATAATGTCAAGGAAGTAGATGAGTGTATAAATAAATTGAGGGAGCAAGTCAAGAAGTTCAAGGAAAAATAGAAGGAGGTTAGTGAACAATTGATATTTGCAGAAGACAACTTGAGTAATCTGAAAGTGGAAGTTGTAAAAAGAGCAAAAGTAGAAGAAGACCTAAATTAGTTGGTGAAAAGAAAAATTGAAGACTGCACAAAGCTTGAACAATAAGTTGTGAATCTAAAAGCTGAACTGAAACATGCTCGGAGTTAGGAAGAAAAATTTAGAGTAAGTACTACCCAACTTGATAGAATAATTTCTAGCTAGAAGAGTCCTAATGATAAAGAAGGCTTGGAATTTGAGAAAGGTGGAAGTTCTAAAATTGGTCATGTTGTGATCAAGAAGACCAAAGGAAAACAAATTTAGAATCAAAGGAATAGACCTAGAAGACCATCAGTTAGGCAACCAAATGCTCAAAGGTACCCTCCTTTCAATGGATATTGTAATGCATGCAATAAATTTCATCATAAGGATACTCATTATAGGAGCAGAGTAAATCAAAATGTTCCATCATTCTCTGGTCAGTGCTTTACATGCAACAAAGTAGGACACAAAGATAATAAATATAGAATTCATATAAGAGATAGTTATAACAATGGAAGGAATGTTCAAACTTTCAAAGGTATGTACTTTAATTGCAAGAGGTTTGGTCATAGAGCTAGTGAATGCAAAAGTTAGTTAAGGAACAACTATAATAATGGAAGGAATATTCAACCTTTCAATGGGAATTATTTTGCATGCAATAGATATGGTCACAAGGCTAAACAATGCAGATCAAGGATGAATGAAAGGAACAATGGATAAAGAAATGTTGTATTCTTGAATTGCAATAGGCCTGGACATTTTGCAAGATTCTATAGAAGCAGGAATATGAAGAAGGATAATCAGACTGAAATGAAGAAATTGGTACAAAAGATAGATCTAGCAGAGATCAAGAAAGAGATGAGTCAAAGGTGGGTCAAGAAGGGTGTACAGGAAGTCAAGTATGAGTTTGCTCTAGAATCTAGTGTTGGTACTTCCCTCGGAAAGTAAATTGAGAGCTCTGGCTTAGGGAGAGGTTAATGCAAAATCCTACTCCCCCAGTCAGAAATGTGGTGCTAATATCCAACACAAAGATATAAGTTATAATACTAAATTGTAGATCTTATGAAGAAGATTCCAGCATAAAAGAAGTTAATGCGGTAAATTGCAGAGCAATCTTGATTGACTGGGAACAACAAAGAAAGGGTTTAATAGCTTTTTGAATGAAGAATTTATTGTAATTGAATCTTAATGAGAAGAGAATATAAGGGATCCATTTGAAGGAAAAATCACTTTGCATTCATACTTTCAAGCAACTAAAGAGACCTAAGAAGCAAGCTAGGGCAAATCCAAGCATCCGATGAAGAAACCTTAACAAAGGCAAAAAGGTATTTACCACTCTCTCTGTTGAAAAATTTCATGTTTTGAGCTTGTAAAGATGAATACCCCTCAAGTAGTTGAGATAACAGAGAGGCCCCACCCTAAGTTTAAGAAACATCCCTTCAAATCATTAATGATTGATATGGACAAAGTATTTTCTAAGATTCCACATGGTGTTATGCACACAGAGGATGTTAGGGCATACGTTCATGCAAAACTAGAGGAATATGATTACATAAAATTAGGGAAATTATACTTGGATGAGTTGACCACTATTAATCTTGCATTCAAAGAAGAATACAATGTCTTGCAGGAGAACTTGGATAGTTGGTTAGATTTTCTGGTATTTTTAGATGATGCATGGGTTAGATATGTTCTAACCTAAATTCATGATGAATTCTTTTGGCTTGATGTACCCCACATGATAACAAAGGAAGCTATTAAAGCAGTGACTAGAATGAGCTCTACTAGAAAAGTTCCAACCCTAAAGACCATGAATAATAATGTAGTAATGTAGTTAACTTGTGCAAAATTTGATAACATGGCACTAACTGTGAATGATATTGAGAATTCAAGAGTTAGATTTGCATCGATGGTTATTGGGTACAAAGTCTATTTCTCCAATAGGGAGAATTTAGTGTCTGCAACTGCTATTTATGTAGCCTATGATATGGTCAAGAATAACATAGACTATGACCTATGTGAGTTGCTCCAGGAACAATTAATGGAAAACCTGAAAAGAACAAAAGAAACAAAATATCCCTTTAAGTATGGAACTTTGATTATTTGTGTGTTCTTTTACTTTTTGAAAGAGTTACCTGGTATGGCCAATATAGGTTGGCTTGATCATGCACCTGTAGCTGTTCAAATTAGAAATCATTTGCATAGTCTGGGAAATACTGACAAACAAAATGCAACTTTATGGGGTTACTTCAAAAACTTCCAAAAGAAAATGCAAGCCAGGGCTAGAATCCCTAAATCAATTGTAAAGAAGTATGAAAAGGATATTGTGTTCATGACTTGGACAAGGACAAATACCTCATGGAGGCTGTTGAACCTAGAATTCTATGGGTTCTAGAAATGGGATATGAAGTCTCGGAGGAGGTTTTAACAGGTTTGGTAGATCTTATCTTGAGCAAACCAAGAGACCCCAAGGAGGAAAGGTTTAGTACTTTTGAGGAACTATCTCTCAAAGTACATGTGGAGCAAACACAACTAGAGACCCAAAGAAAGGTCAAGAAGTATGTAGAGGAAATTGCCAAGAAACATGGGTTCACAAAAGAGAAAATAAGTAAAGCCAAAGAAAAGGTAGAGGCATTGAAATATGCAAGTACTTCAGAAGGGTAAACGTCAAAAGCCCCAGAGAAGAAGGGAGAAGAGAAAATTGAAAAGGAGAAGCCTGCATCTTGTCCTGCAAGAAGGACAAGAGCTTCCACCTTTGCAACTACTTCAAAGAGTTCCAGACCCTTTGTGGCAGAAACAAAGGTTGTAAATTCTAAAAAGGAGGTTCCTAATAAAGAGGCAGAGCCTGACGAACAAGTACCGGTGGAGAAAACTATACAGAAGAAAACAAGAAAGAAAATTAAGGCAACAAAAAGAGTATATGTAAGCCTGGGTGAAGGAGGAGAAGAAGAAAAAGTAGAGACAAATAAGGAGACTAAATAAAAATAGGAAAAAAATAGAGGAAACCACTTCTGGTAAGAAGGAGAAGCCCTCAAGAAAGACTAAGAAGAAGAAAGAAGATGAGAAAATTGAAAGTGAAGCAACATTGTCCTTGGAAACAATAGTCAATGCATTTGTTCAGAATGGAAATTTGAAACCCATAGCTGAAATGTATGATGAAAGATTTGATGTAGACAAGATAATCATTAAAACAACAGTCATCAGATATCTAGAAATGTTTAGAAAAGATTTGATTGAAATCTTGGATCAATTACTAGATAGCCTAGCCAACATTATGTCAGCAAGAAAGGAAGTGGCTATTGCTAAAGATGCGGAGATAAGATAATATGTCTTGTTGAGTCTCTATCCAAACATAACAAAGGAAGAAAAAGCAAAAGTCACAAAGATACACAATGATAAATTCAAAACAAAAAGAAGAGTTAATACAGTAATGGCCGGTGACACTAAGAAACTAGTAAAAGAGACAAAGGAAACAACCCTAGGTGTGTTGCATGAATTGCAAATTACAACTATTGCAGACATTGATGAGGAGGAGCAAGTTAAAAATAGTGACACTTCTGATGCTATGCCAGAAGAAAATGTTGACTAGAGCATGGACCAAGGAATAATTACACCTTTGGTAAGTTAAAAAAAGCTTGAAGAAATGAAAGAAACTGAAGAAGAAAATAAGTTTGAAGAGGAAGGGACAATCCCTGAATAGAATATCTCAATGGAACAAGAAGAGAAAAGAAAAGAGATAGATGAAGATATGATGGATGTTCCTGCTCTAGATTTAGAAAGAAATGAACAAGAATACAACCAAGAACTGCCTCTAGAAAGACAAGAAGTTGAAGTATCTCATGGTGAAGAGAAGATAGACACTGCTGATGTTGCAAGTATGGGTTTAATTGGTGTTGTCATTGATGTCAACATACTCATGTTGCATTAATGAGAAGGATTGGATGAGCTGTATGCTGAGGATATTGAGAAAATTAGTCTCAATCAGGAACAGTGATGAATAGTGATGACAACAAGGTAAAAGTCCAAGATAGGTTGTGATTAGAGGATACAGATTAAAGGGTTTGTAGATATGTGTCATAAGATGTTCCAGTAGAGATTTTAGAGGTTTGCATGAAGATACGAAGAAGTTATAGTAGTTCCAGTGAAATCGGTTCCGGTAGATGTTCAATGGTGACAAAGTGATACAGATAGGTCTGGTGAGATCCGGAAATGCATTCTCCAGTTCTATGGATTTGAGGAAGTGTTGGGGAAATTTGTATGGTGTGTCAACTCTATTGGTTCATGGTTTGAAGGTCCGAAAGTATCTATTCCTTTGTGACAGTAATGGTAGACAATGTTCTTGAGGTTCCAGATGAAGGAGAGAAGGGCTTCAGTAAGTAGAGGAAGTGCGGATGTTCTTGGTGTTTTAGGAAAGTTTGTGGAGGTCCTTGGATCATGCTCAGTTCATGTTTATGGTCTGCATTAGAATTGGGGTCCCAGAAATGAAGAATAACTTCTGGATGATGGTGTTCATTTTGTGACAGGCTAACTGGATGAACTATACATCTTGTGGATGTTCTTATGGATGCTTTCCGACTTAGATGGTTGTTCCTAAGTTGATGTCATGTATAAATAAGGGGTTGCGAAGTCATTTCAAAGGGTGTTGTGTTGAGATGAGTATGTGATAGCAAGGAGAAGAACAAAATGTAGAGCAAAAGGTTTGGGCTTAAATGGAACTGACTCAAGCATGATGAAGATGCTATTTAGATACTTATTCCTTTGTAGACAGTGTGTCTCTTGTAGGTAGTGAGCCTCTTGTGAGAAGTGTGCTCAGGCAGTGAGCCCTAATTGGCATGTGCCATTTTGTTCTTTCTATTCTTGTAATAGAGAATACAATCTTGGGTTAGTCACCCCATGGTTTTTCCCTTAACCGGGTTTTCCACATCAAAATCTTGGTGTCTCATGTGTTGATGTGTTTCTGCTCTTGATTAAATGCATTAAGTTTCATGTTTGATTTATTGTTCTACTGATGAGTGAATATAAGTGTTGAAAATGAAGAAAGTTTTGGTCAACTGATTCACCCCCCTCTTAGTTGTATGCCCTAAATCTAACAATTGGTATCAGAGCCAAGTTCCTCTGAAAGGAGTTTAACCACTTGAGGAGATCCAAGATGTTGTCCTACAAGAAGGATAGTCCAAAGTTTGATGGAACTAATTTTGCTCTTTGGAAAGGTCACATGAAGTGTCACTTGCAGTGTATGGAATTTGCATACTGGTCCATGGTTACAAAAGCTTATGTACCTCCATAGGGTGGTCTAACAACCCTAAATGAAATCACAGATACTGAAAACAATCTGTGGACCAAAGAGGCTCTTTTAAGCACATTATCTAACTTAGAACTCTCAAATGTTATTGATCTACCAACTGCCTTTGAGATTTGGAATAAACTAGAACTTTTTCATGAAGGAGACCAGTATGTTAAATGTGCAAGGTTACAAAGTCTAAAATGGAAATTTGAAAAACTGAAGATCAGAAATGATGAAAATATTACATCTTTTATGCCAAGAGTGAACGAGCTGGTTTGTGGAATTAGAAATGCAGGTGGAACCCTGAGTGAAGATGAGATCATTGGCAAAGTGCTCAGATCCCTTCCTGAGTCTTATAAAATCAAGGCTTTTGCAATTGAAGAATTTAGAGATCACACAACAGTCACAAGAGATCAATTAGTTGGCAAGTTGGCTACTTTTGAAATGGCCGAGTTTGGAGATGATCCTCCAAAGACTGAATCTGTATTCAAAGCCAGTACCTCTATAAAAGGAAAACAAAGGTTTGATCCAGGAGAATTTTCTTCAAGGAACCCATCATGGTATGAAAAACCAAGAAAAGACTTGGAAGAAGAAGAAGCTGAAACTGCTCATCTTGAAGCTCTTATTGCAAAAACACTGCCAAGAGGATCCGGTAAGTATGAAGGGAAATTACCTTTTAATTGTTTTAACTGCAATAAAATTGGTCATTTTGCCTCAAGATGTCCAGAAAGATTTTCAAGACCAAATCCTAACAGACCAAGGTTTCAAAAGATATGCTACTATGTTGATGAAGAAAACGACAATGAAGGAGTAACAGATGATGAATCAGAGACAGGAAACAAATCCAATAACGAATGGGTGTTTATTGCCATCAAAGAAAAGGAACAAATATCCTCTGTATCTGTCAATCATAAAGTTGAAGAAAGAGCTCTGGCTGCCCAAGTTGAAACAAAGGATGATTGGGTCATTGACAGTGGATGCAATCACCATATGACAAGTGACAAGAATAAGTTCTTAAGTTTGGAAAAGTATGAAGGAGGAATTGTAAAGTTTGGAGATAATTCTACTGGAAGAATCAGAGGGAGAGGAACTATTTCTCTTGATGGAAAGAACAAAACTGGTAATGTACTGTATGTTGAAGGATTAAAGCACAATCTTCTATGTTGGACAGCTGGTGGACAAAGGCTATGATCTCAGATTTAGGAATAGAAAGTGCAAGATCTTTGAAAGTTCTGAAACAAAGATTGCATCTGGTACTCAAACTAAAGGTAATATCTTCCACTTGGTTGGTACTGGTAAAAGTTGCTTATTTGCTCAAATTGATCAGAGTTGGTTATGGCATAGGAGGATGTGTTATGTGAATTTTGATAATATCATCAAGATAAGCAATACTCAAGCTGTAAGAGATCTTCCAAAATTAGTGAAACCTACTAATAGCTTGTGCAAAGAATGTCAGTTGGGAAAATTGAGCAGAGTCACATTCAAAAGTAAGGAATTGTCTTCTACCAAACTGTTGGACTTAGTTCATACTAATATTTGTGGTCCGACAAGAGTTAGGAGTATCCAAGGTGATAGGTACTTCATGCTGCTAATTGATGACTATTCCCGGATGATGTGGGTAACTTTTTTGAAAGAAAAATCAGAAGCACTTGAGAAATTCAAAATATTCAAGGCCATGGTGGAGAATGAAACCGGATTAAAATTGAAATGTCTAAGGTCTAATAGAGGTGGAGAATTCACATTCAGTGATTTCATAGACTTCTGTGAGAAACATGGAATAAAGAGACAGTTGTCTACCCCTATAACTCCACAGTAGAATGGAGTAGTTGAGAGAAAGAATTGGACCATCCAGGAAGCATCTAGGACCATGATGATGGAAGCAAATGTTCCTCAGATCTATTGGAGAGAAGCTGTCAACACTGTAGTCTACAATCTCAATCAAGTTCAAGTTAGAAACAATACCGGTAAGACTCCTTATGAACTTTGGTTTGGCATTACACCTACTGTGAGATATTTCATAGTTTTTGGTAGCAGATGTTACATTAAAAGGGATGAAGATCTAGGAAAGTTTGATGCTAGAAGTGATGAAGGAATATTCTTGGGTTACTCTACTCAAAGCAAAGCATACTAGTGTTACAATAAGAGACTGAGAAAGATTGTAGAAAGTGTAAATGTGAAGGTGGATGAAGAAGTTGAAAGACCCTCAAGAATTCATGAGTATGATGATGACAATCAGAATGATGTTCAGATTCAAAGTATCCAAGCCTCTTCTGAGAAACAAAGTCAAGTTGATCCGGTAAGTCAGGAAGAAGAGATAAATCTCAATGAGACTGATCAAGAGTTAGTGGTGCAAGAAACTCCCAAAGTTCCAAGGTATGTAACTCTAAACCATTCTAAAAATCAGATCATAGGTGACAAAAGCAAAGGAGTGCAAACAAGGAGGAGAATTGCTCAAAATTCAGATGAGTATTGTCTAATTTCTAAGATTGAGCCTAAGACAGTGAATGAAGCTTGCAATGATGAAAATTGGTCAAAAGCAATGGAGGAAGAACTAATGCAAATTGAGAAAAATCACACTAGGGATCTTGTTCCCAAACCTAGAAAAAAGAATGTGATTGGAACCAAATGGGTCTTCCGGAACAAACTGAATGAAGCTGGTGAAGTAATCAGAAATAAAGCTAGATTGGTCTACAAGGGTTACTCTCAAATTAAAGGAGTTGATTTTGAAGAGACTTTTGCTTCGGTGGCAAGAATTGAAGAAGTCAGATTATTTCTCGCATTTGCTGCCTTTAAGGATTTCAAGGTGTATCAGATGGATGTCAAATCTGCCTTCCTAAATGGTAATTTGGAAGAAGTGTACATTGAGCAACTGGATGGATTTCAATTGTTTGATCATGGTGACATCGTCTGCAAATTGAAAAAGGCACTATATGGACTGAAGCAAGCCCCAAGAGCCTAGTATGAAAGATTGGATAAGCATCTCTTGAAGATTGGTTTCAACAAAGGTACTGCTGACAGTAACTTATATTTCAAAATTGATCATGAAAATATCTTTATTATTGAAGTATTTGTTGATGATATCATTTTTGGAGGAAGAGATAGTATGTGTAAAACTTTTGCAAGTCAAATGAAAAGTGAGTTTGAGATGTCCATGCTTGGAGAAATGAATTTCTTTTTGGGTCTACAAATTACTCAAACAAAGAAAGGAATCTTCATTTCTCAGTCAAAATATGTGAAAGAACTATTGAGGAAATTTGGGATGGAAGACTCAGGCCAATGAACACTCCAATGGCAACTGGATGCAAGTTGAGCAAAGATGATGACTCTCCCAAGGTTGATCAGACAAAATATGGGTCAATGATTGGAGGATTGTTGTATCTCACTCAAACTAGACCAGACATTATGTAGGCTGTTGGTCTTGTTGCTAGATTCCAAGCTGATCCTAGAGAATCTCATGTTATGGCAATCAAGAGGATTTTTAGATATCTAAAGGGGACAGTTGAGTATGGGTTGTGGTATCCTAAAGATCATGATTTCTCTCTTCATGAATATACAGATGTTGATTGGGCAGGAGATGTGGATGACCGGAAGAGTACTAGTGGTGGAGCATTCTTTTTGGGGAAGAGATTGGTTTCTTGGCTAAGCAAGAAACAAGAGGCAATATCCCTATCTACAACTGAAGCAGAATACATTGTAGCAGTAGGTAGTTGCACTCAAGTTTTGTGGATGAAGCAGATGCTAAGAGATATTAAAGTAGAGTATGAGGAGCCTACCACAATTTTCTATGATAATTCAAGTGCAATAAATATTTCTAAGAATCCGATGTTGCATTCTAAGACTAAGCATATATCTATCAAGTTTCACTTTCTGAGAGAGCAAGTGGACAAGGATGAAGTCAGACTGGAGTATGTGCCCTCTAAGGATCAAATTGCAGATATCTTTACTAAACCTCTTCCCAAGGACTCCTTTGAGTATCTCAGGGAGAAGTTAGGGGTTATTGCCCCTCTAGTGGTGAACTAAGATGCACTGATGTGCATCAATCTGGTGGATATCACAGTCATAATCTTGTGATCCAGATTGATGATGGGGAGCAGCTACTCAGGGGGAGCAGCAGGTGTGATTCTGAAGTTGCAAGTATGCTCCTTTTGCCATTGATGTCAAAGGGGGAGAGAAGACATGTGAAAAACAAGTGGTTGATGACCAAAGGAGGAGTAGTACAAGAATAGAAGACATGTGAATAGTTGTTGTTGATAGGGGGAGTTGTGACAGTAAGGAGAAGTTCTTATCTTGATGCATTTTCACATCATATGTTGCCATAAATGACAAAGGGGGAGATTGTTGCAAGTATGGGTTTAACCAGTGTTGTCATTGATGTCAACATACTCATGTTGCATTAATGAGAAGGATTGGATGAGTTGTATACTAAGGATATTGAGAAAATTAGTCTCAATCAGGAACAGTGATGAACAGTGATGACAACAAGGTAAAAGTCCAAGATAGGTTGCGGATCAGAGGATCCAGATTAAAGGGTTTGTAGATATGTGTCATAAGATGTTCCAATAGAGATGTCAGAGGTACGCATGAAGATATGAAGAAGTTATGGCAGTTCCAGTGAATTCAGTTCCGACAGATGTTTAGTGGTGACAGAGTGATACAGATAGGTCCAGTGAGATCCAAAAATGCATTCTCCGGTTCTGTGGATTTGAGGAAGTGTTGGAGAAATCTGTGTGGTGTGTCAACTCTATTGGTTCATGGTTTGAAGGTCTAGAAGTATCTATTCCTTTGTGACAGGAATGGCAGACTGTGGTCTTGAGGTTCCAGATGAAGGAGAGAAGGGTTTCTATAAGTAGAGGAAGTGTGGATGCTCTTGGTGTTTCAAGAAAGTTTGTGGAGGTCCTTGGATTGTGCTCAGTTCATGTTTATGGTCTGCATTAGAATTGGGGTCCCAAAAATGAAGAATAACTTCCAAGTGATGGTGTTCTTTCTATGACAAGCCGACTGGATGAACTATACATCTTGCAGATGTTCTTATGGATGTTTGCCGACTTAGATGGTTGTTCCTAAGTTGATGTCATGTATAAATAAGGGATTGCGAAGTCATTTCAAAGGGTGTTGTGTTGAGATGAGTATGTGATAGCGAGGAGAAGAACAAAAAGTAGAGCAGAAGGTTTGGGCTTAAATGGAACTGACTCAAGCATGATGAAGATGCTATTTACCAATTCAAGTATGTGATAATTATTCCTTTGTAGACAGTGTGTCTCTTGTAGGCAGTGAGCCTCTTGTGAGTAGTGTGCTCAGGTAGTGAGCCCTAATTGGCATGTGCCATTTTGTTCTTTCTATTCTTCTAACAGAGAATATAATCTTGGGTTAGTCACCCCATGGTTTTTCCCTTAACCAGGTTTTCCACGTCAAAATCTTGGTGTCTCATGTGTTGATGTGTTTCTGCTCTTGATTAAATGCATTAATTTTCATGTTTGATTTATTGTTATACTGATGAGTGAATATAAGTGTTGAAAATGAAGAAAGTTTTGGTCAACTGATTCACCCCCCCTTTCAGTTGTCTGCCCTAAATCTAACAACTAACTCCTTAACAGAGTTATTAGAGAAGTAGAAAGAAGCTCAAATTTTGAGTGCTCTTGAGCTTCTACAAGTGCCTATTAACCTTGCCTCTATGTCCCCTCTACAAAAGTTAAGACTTGGGATGATTCTTCAAACTAATGCACAAGAGGAAGTACCAAAATATCATATAGAGGATAGCAAGTTATTAGAAGATGCATTGGCAATTATTGTAAAGCTAATGCCTGGAATAAGAAGAGACACATCCTTGGGTCCTGCTGCACAAGTAAAGAAGTTAATGGAATCCATCAACATTCATTTTGAGTCTCTTGAAAAAGTTGTTGAGAAGAAGGTAAGAGCTGAAATAGACAGTAGGAGATTGGTAGAGCTAAAAGATAAAGCCTCTTGAGATAAAATTTTGCTAGACAAATTTATAGAATATGAATAATTAGCTCTTAAAGAACCCAATGAATTGTATCAATTTTGTCTTACATGGCCAGTTAGGACTAAGGATATAAAAGATAAAATAGACAAATGGGAAGCTCAGATAATGAAGATATCCAAAACCTATGACCCAACAAAAGATGCCATTAGTAATCAGAGGGCACAAGTGGAAACTCTTCATTCTAATATACATAAGTTGTAGACCCAAAGGCATATCATAAAGCAAAGAATGAGTCAACTCAGGGAGGTAGCAAGTTTCAAAATTGCATCCTTAACCAAGTTGATAGCAACGACAGTTAAAACAAGACAAATCACTGAAGCCCCTGATACAGTAAAGAAAGCATATGATTTGGTGTATTAGATTAATGGGCACATACTAATTTTGAGTGATGCCAAGACCATTTGGGATGAAGAAATGGTTCAACTAAAAATAATCCATAAAGATGTTCTCCTAGAACAACAATAGTAAACATTTTTTATATCACTTGTATATATGCTATAAAGCAGAAAAATAGTTTTGAGATTTTGGTAACTTGTACATATCCTTGTATCATACACCTTTTCTATTGATATCAAAGGGGGAAAAAAATGAATCATGTGAAAAACTTTTGAAAAATAATAAGGCATGAAGATAGGGGGAGCAATGTATAAAGAGAGAGGGGGGAGTTATAACAGTTTTTCACATCAAGTGTTTCCATCAATGTCAAAGGGGGAGATTGTTGGAAACTTTTGTATGATGTCTAAATATGCTGTCATTGATGGAAACAAGAGGAGGAAAAAGATTAGAACAAAAGTTATGGTCCAGAGAAAAAGACTTAGTCAGTTTTGGTTAAGTATTGGCAGTATACCTAAATAACAACAAAGAGACAATGTTTGAACTGATATTGGTCTGCATTAGAACACTAGATTATATGGTTCTGGTATGTTATTTGTATTCCTTTGATGATCCTATATCCATGTTTTTAGCTCTTGAAAAGTACCAGAAGCACACACTCTAATAGACTAAGTCCAGAAAGACAGAGTACATTGTGATTCAGACCATAACACTCATTTGTTTTTTTTGCATTCCTCCCCTGTTATATATTTTATTATGTGGCTTTGAGGTGTTGTAAACACATGTTTGAAGTGTCTAACTCCAAAGTTTCAGGATCTAAAGTTGACCAGAACGCTAGTTACAAGATGTTGAGCATCGCTACATAGTTTGGGAGAGTTTGACTGTGACAGGGTATGTGTTCCAGTGGTTTGCATTCTACCACAAAAGAATATTTTGCAATGTGGATCTAGAGGTGTGATCTATGACATGTGATGTGTCTCTGATATGGATTTGAGCAAGTCTTGTGGTTCGCAATGGAAGATGTTGTCTGACATTTGAACTGAACCAGTGAACAGTCTGTGGATAAGGCCAACATGAAAGTATGATGTCTATGCGGTAAGTTTTGGTGTTTGGAACTTAATCCTAAGTGGTGAAATAGTTGAGTCTAACATGTGTGAAGGTGTTTAAAATATTATTTGGTCCGCTATACATTGTGGAGAATGTATTTGGCCGACAGAGTACATAATGCATGACTACACAGTACACTTCATTAGGCCAACCTAATATGAAGTTTTTGTGTGTTGTGGATATATCTATGGGATCAAATTTGGTGTTTGGGATAAGGAATGTGAATGTGAATATGAAAAATATATGGAGTGTAGTGCAGGTGACAAGAGCAGAAGAAAAATGATCTTGTTCAATGTAAAAGTAGAGTAGTGAAATGGAGTAGTCAAGATGAAGAGTTTTGAGATAGTATTTTGAGCATTCATTGGAGCTGCATCCATGCATGTGTAGATACAATCTAAGTAGTTCAAATTGGTAGTCAGCCACCCTTCTTTCTTTCTTTCTCTAGACAACAAGCCTTCTTGCAGTGAGCACTTCTTTTGGGCAGTGAGCCCTAAGGTAGTGAGCATTTATTGTAATTTGGTATTGTTCCTACATAATATATTGTGAGCTAACACTCACCGTTGTTTTTCCTAGTTTTGGGTTTTCCATGTAAAACTCTAAGTGTTCATGTGTGATGGTTTGTGGTTATTTCTTCTATGTTTAATTTTCTTTGTTATTCCATGTTGTAAATGGATTAATAGCTTAATAAATAAGAAGTTTAATACAGTACTAATTCACCCCCCAGTACTTTGGGTGTTCAACAATTGGTATTAGAGCCTGGTTCCTCAAAAGAAGTCTAATAGCTTGAGGAAGATCTTGGAGACTAAACACATGGAAGGTAAAGACATCCTACTGCTCCTAAAGAAATTGATGCAACTAAGACTGAAGAAGAATGTACATTTGTCAATTAAGAAGAACTCAAACTTGCACTAGCATATCTTGAAAAGGATGAAATAGAAGACAAGGATCTGAAAGATAATGTCAAGGAAGTAGATGAGTGTATAAATAAACTGAGGGATAAAGTTAAGAAGTTTAAGGAAAAATACAAGGAGTTTAATGAACAATTGATATATGCAGAAGACAACTTGAGTAATATGAAAGTAGTTGTAAAAAGAGAAAAAGTAGAAGAGGTCCTAAATCAGTTAGTGAAAGGTAAAATTGAAGACTGCACAAAGCTTGAACAATAAGTTGTGAATCTAAAAGCTGAGCTGAAACATGCTTGGAGTCAGGAAGAAAAAATCAGAGAAAGTGCTACCCAAATTGACAGAATACTTGCCAATCAGAAGACTCTTGATGATAAAGAAGGCTTGGGATTTAAGAATGGTGAAAGTTCCAAAATCGGTTAAGAAAAGAATGCTGGGATCAAGAAGAACAAAGACAAACAAATTTAGAATCAAAGGAACAGACCTAGAAGACCACCAGTTAGGTAACCAAACGCTCAAACATACCCTTCTTTCAATGGCTATTATAATGCATGCAATAAATTTGGTCATAAGGCTACTCATTGGAGGAGCAAAGTAAACAAAATGTTCCATCATTCTTTGGTCAGTGCTTTACTTGCAACAAAGTAGGACACAAAGCTAATAAATGTAGAAGTCAGATAAGAAACAATTATAACAATGGAAGGAATGTTCAAACTTTCAAAGGTAATTGCTTTAATGTAAGAGGTTTGGTCATAGAGCTAGTGAATATAGAAGTCAGTTAAGGAACAACTATAATAATAGAAGGAATATTCAACCTTTCAATGGGAATTGTTTTGCATGCAATAGATATGGTCACAAGGATAACCAATACATATCAAGGATGAATGAAAGGAACAATGGACAGAGAAATGTTGTATTCTTCAATTGCAACATGCCTGGACATTTTGCAAGATACTACAGAAGTAGAAATATGAAGGACAATCAGACTGAAATGAAGAAACTAGTATAAAAGATAGATCTAGCAGAGATCAAAAAAGATATGAGTAAAATGTGGGTCAAGAAGAGAGTATAGGAAGTCAAGAATGAGTCCACACTAGACTCTAGTGTTGGTACTTCCTCTAGGAAGTAAATTAAGAGCTCTAGCTTAGGGGGAGCTTAATGAAAAATCCTACTCCCCCAGCCATAAATGTGGTATTGATATCCAGCATAAAGATATAAGTTATAAGACTAAATTGTAGATCTTATGAAGAAGATTCTGGCAGAAAAGAAGTTAATGCGGTAAATTGTGGAGCAATCTTGATCGACTAGGAACAACAGAGAAAGGGTTTAACAACTTTTTGAATGAAGTATTTATTGCAATTAAATCTTAATGAGAAGAGAATATAAGGGATCCATTTGAAGGAAAAATCACTTTGCATTCATACTTTCAAGTGACTAAAGAGACCTGAGAAGGAAGCTAGGGCAATTTCAAGCATTCGATGAAGAAACCCTAACAAAGGAAAAAAGGTATTTACCACTCTCTCTGTTGAAAAATTTCCTATTTTGATCTTGTAAAGATGAGTACCCCTCAAGGAGTTGAGATAAAAGAGAGGCCCCTCCCTAAGTTTCAAAAACATCCCTTCAAATTGTTAATGACTGATCAGGATGGAGCATTTTTGAGATTTCACATGGTGTTATGCACATGGAGGATGTTAGGGCATACATTCATGCAATCCTAGAGGAATATGATCACATAAAATTAGAGAAATTGTACTTGGATGAGCTGACCAATGCTAATCTTGAGTTAAAAAAAGAATACAATGTCCTGCATGAGAAGAACTTGGATACTTGGTTAGATTTTCTAGAATTTTCAGATGATGCATGGGTTAGATATGTTCTAAGCCAAATTCTTGATCATTTCTTTTGGCTTGATGTACCCTACATGATAAGAAAGGAAGCTATTAAAGTAGTGACTGGCATTAGCTCTACCAGAAAAGTTCCAACCCAAAAACCATGAAGAACAATGTAGTAATGTAGTTAACTGGTGTAAAATTTGATAAGAGGGCACTAACTATGAATGATATTGAGAATCCAATAGTCAGATTTGCATTGATGGTTATTGGGTACAAAGTCTATTTCTCCAACAAGGAGAATTCAGTGTCTACAACTACTATTTACACAACCTATGATATGGTCAAGAATAACACAGATATGACCTATGTGAGTTGTTCTAGGAACAATTAATGGCAAACCTAAAAAGAACAAAATAAATAAAATATCCCTTTACATATGGAACTTTGATTATTTGCATGTTTTTTTTCTTTTCGAAAGAGTTACCTGGTATGGAAAATATAGGTTGGTTTGATCATGCACCTATAGCTATTCAAATCAAAAATCATTTACACAGTCTAGGAAATGTTGACAAACAGAATGGAGCTTTATGGGGTTAATTCAAAAACTTCCAAAAGAAAATGCAGGCTAGGTCTAGAATCCTTGAATCAGTTGTAAAGAAGTACAAAAAGGATATTGTGTTCATGGTGGACAAGGACAAATGTTTCAAGGAGGCTATTGAACCTAGAATTGTATGGGTTTTAACAATGGGATATGAAGTCTCAGAGGAGGTTTTAACTAGTTTGGTAGATCTTATCTTGAGAAAACCAAGAGACCCCAAGGAGGAAAGGGTTGGTACTTTTGAGGAACTATCTCTCAAAGTACATCTAGAGCAAACACAACTAGAGACCCAATGAAAGGTCAAGGAGTATGTAGAGGAAATTGCTAAGAAACATGGGTTCACAGAAGAGGAGATAAGTAAAGCCAGAGAAAAGGTAGAGGAATCAAAAGCTGGCAGTAATCCAGAAGGCCAAACATCAAAAGCCCTGGAGAACAAGGAAGAAGAGAAAATTGAAAAGGATAAGCCTACATCTGGTCCTACAAGAAGGATAAGAGCTTCCACCTTTGTAGCTATTTCAAAGAGTTTCAGATCCTTTGTGGTAGAAATATAGGCTGCAAGTGCTGAAAAGGAGGTACCTAAGAAAGAGGTAGAGCCTGAAGAACAAGTACTGGTGGAGAAAACTACAAAGAAGAAAATAAGAAAGAAAACAAAGGCAACAAAAAAAGTATATGTAAGCCTGGATGAAGGAGAAGAAGAAGAAGAAAAAGTAGAGACAAATAAGGAGACTGAAGCAAAATGGGTAAAAATAGAGGAAACCACTTCTAGTAAGAAGGAGAATCCCTCAAGAAAGACCAAGAAGAAGAAAGAAGATGAGAAAATTGAAAGTGAAGTGACATTGTCCTTGGAAACAATAGTTAATGCATTTTCTCAGCATGGAAATTTGAAACCCATAGTTGAAATGTATGATGAAAGATCTGATATGGACCAGATAATCATTGAAACAACAGTCATTAGATATCTGGAAATGTTTAGCAAAGCTTTCATTGAAGTCTTGGATCAATTACCAGATATCCTAGCTAGCATTATGTCAATAACAAAGGAAGTGGCTATGGCCAAAGATGTGGAGATAAGAGAATATGTCTTGTTGAGTCTCTGTCCAAACATAACAAAGGAAGAAAAAGCAAAAGTCACAAAGATACTCAATGATAAATTTAGAACAAAAAGATGAGTTAATACACTTATGGCTGGTGACACTAAGAAACTAATAAAAGAGACAAAGGAAACAACCCTGAGCATGTTGTATGAATTGCAAATTACAATTGTTGTAGACATTGATGAGGAAGAGCAAGTTAACAATGGTGACACTTCCAATGCTGCCCTAGAAGCAAATGTTGAGTAGAGCATGGACCAAGGCACAATTACACCTCTGATAAGTTCAAAAAAGGTTGAAGAAATGAGAGAAACTAAAGATGAAAAGAAGTCTGGAGAAGCAGGGACAATCCCTAAACAGAATATCTTGGTAGAACAAGAAGAGCAGAGAAAAGAGATAGATGAACATATGATGGATGTTCATGCTCTAAAGTCAGAAAGAAATGAACAAGAATACTACGAAGTACTGCCTTCGGAAAGACAAGAAGTTGAAGTATCTCATGGTGAAGAGAAGAGAGACACTACTAACTCCTTAAGGGAGTTCTTAGAGAAGTAGAAATAATCTCAAATTTTGACTGCTTCTGAGCTTCTACAAGGGCCTATTAACCTTGCCTCTATGTCCCCTCTATAGAAGTTAAGACTTGCGATGATTCTTCAAACTAATGCACAAGAGGAAGTATTGAAATCTCATATAGAGGATAGCGAGTTATTATAAGATGGATCAGCAATTTTTGTAAAGCTAATGCCTAGAATAAGAAGAGACACATCCTTGGGTCCTGCTACATAAGTAAAGAAGTTAATGGAATCCATGAACATTCATTTTGAGTCTCTTGAAAAAGGTGCTGAGAAGAAGGTAAGAGCTGAAATAGACAATAAGAGATTGGTAGACCTAAAAGATAAAGCATCTCAAGATAAAATTTTGCTAGAAAAAAGTACATAATATGTACAATTAACTCTTAAAGAAGCCATTGTATTGTATCAATTTTGTCTTACATGGCTAGTTAAGACTAAGGATATAAAAGATAAAATAGACAAATGGGAAGCTTAGATAATGAAGATATCCAAAACCTATGACTTGACAAAAGATGCCATTGGTAATCAAAGGGTACAAGGGGAGACTATTCATTATAATATACATAAGTTGCAGACCCAAAGGGATATCATAAAGCATAGAATGAGTCAGCTCTGGGAGGTAGCAAGTTTCAAAATTGCATCCCTAACCAAGTTGGTAGTAGTGACAGATAAAATAAGAGAAATCACTGAAGCCCCTCATACAATAAAGAAAGTAGAAGATTTGGTGTCTCAGATTAATGGGCACATACTAATTTTGAGTGATGCGAAGACCAGTTGGGATGAAGAAATTGTGCAACTAAAAATAATCTATAAAGATGTTCTCCTAGAATAATAACAACAATAAGCATTTTTTATATCACTTGTATATATGTGGTAAAGCAGAAAAACAATTCTGAGATTTTGGCAACTTGAACATATTATTATATCATACACCTTTGTTGTTGATGTCAAAGGGGGAGAAGAAATGAAGCATGTGAAAAACTTTTGAAAAATAATAAGGCATGAAGACAGGGGGAGCAGTATATAAAGAAAGAGGGGGAGTTATAATAGTTTTTCACATCAAGTGTTGCCATCAATACCAAAGAGGGAGATTGTTGGCAACTTGTGTATGATGTTTGAAGATGTTGTCATTGATGGCAACAAGAGAAGGAACAAGGTTAAAATAGAATTTTTGGTCTGGAGAACAAGACTTAGTCAGTTTTGGTTAAGTATTGGCAGTATACCAAAATAGTGACAAAGAAATAGTGTTTGAGCTGATATTGGTCCACCGTAGAAGACAAGATCATGCAGTTCTGGTATGTTATTTGTATTCCTTTGATTATCCTATATCCAAGGTTTTAGCTCTTGAAAAGTAACGGAAGCACACACTCTAACAGACTAAGTCCGGAAAGATGAAGTACACTGTGATTTAGAGCAAAACACTCATTCATTTTGGTCCACATTCCTTTGTTGTTACATATTTTGTTATGTGGTTTTGAGGTGTTGTAAACACATGTATGAAGTGTCTAACTCTAGAGTGTCAAGATCTAAAATCCACTATAATGCTAGTTACAAGATATTGAGCATCGCTACATAGTTTGACAGAGTTTGACTATGATAGGGTATGTGTTCCAGTGGTCTACATTCTACCAAAAAAGAATATTTTTCTCTATGGTTCTGGCGGTGTGATCTATGACATGTGAAGTGTCTTTGATATGGATTTGAGCAAGTCTTGTGGTTCACAGTGGAAGATGTTGTCTAACAGTCTGTGGATAAGGCTGACATGATAGTATGATGTGTGTGTAGTAGGTTTTGGTGTTTGGAACTTAATCCTAAGTGGTGAACCAATTAAGGCTAACATGTGTGAATGTGTTTCAAATATTATTTGGGTCCACTATAGATTGTGGAGAATGTATTTGGTTGATAGAGTACATAATGCATGACTACACGGTACACTTCATTAGGCTAACCTAATATGAAGTTTTTGTTTTTTACGGATATATATATGGGATCAAATTCGGTGTTTGGGATAAGAAATGCAAATGTGAATGTGCAAAATATATGTATTATAGTGTAGGTGACAAGAGCAGAAGAAAAAAGATCATGTTCAATGTAAAAACAGAGCAGTGAAATAGAGCAGTCAAGATGAAGAGTTTTGAGATAGTATTTTGAGCATTCATTGGAGCTGCATCCATGCATGTGTAGATGCAATTTGAGCAGCTCAAATTGGTTGTGAGACACCCTTCTTCTTTCTTTCTTTCTCTAGGCAGTGAGCCTTCTTGCAGTGAGCACTTCTTTTGGACAGTGAGATTTAGGTAGTGAGCCTTTCTTGTAATTCAATATTGTTCCTACATAATATATTGTGAGATAACACTCATTGTGGGTTTTCCCTGTTTTGGGTTTTCCACGTAAAAATCCTAGTGTTGATGTGTGATGGTTTGTGGTTATTTCTTCTATGTTTAATTTACTTTGTTATTGCATGTGGTAAATGGATTACTAGCTGAATAAATAAGAAGTTTAATACAGTACTAATTCACTCCCCTCTCAGTACTTTGGGTATTCAACAAGGTGTTATTAAAGGTTTAGAAATTACTCTGCATGCATGCCTTGGCTTCTTTGTTTCATAAGATAACTCGATCATTGACCTCCCTGCATACTTTGGCATATGCTTATCTAGGGATTTCACTGCCAAAAGAGGTGGGTATTTGTCTTCTGATTGGTCCCACATATTGTTTAGAACTAGATATGGCACCAAAGTTACTATTAGGATTGAACCTATTGCAAATGATCATATAGAACCCTACTCTCCTAACCCGAACAACATGAACTGCACAATCGATGAGTTGGAAGAGGATGAAGATAGTAGGCATGAGGCTACAATAATGGTAGAGGAGATCCCTAATATAATGTTGGATGAGTGGGCTAATTGCTTTCAGTTTGACACTCTTGATCGCATAGAGAATATAGCGTTGGGTACTTATTATATCAATGAAGAGGATGCCATTATCCTCAATATTGAAAAGAAAAAATCAGACCCAAGCGGGATATGGTAGATGTATTTTGATGGCTCCAGAAGAAAAAATGGAGTAGGTACTGGGGTGGTATTGATTTCACTCCAAAAGGAAAGTTATTTCTCTTCATTTAGATTACAGTTTAGCTATACTAACAATGTAGCTAAATATGAAGCCTTGATTCAAGGCATACAACTAGCACAAAAAAAGAGGAATAAGACTTTTACAAGCATTTAGTGACAATGAAATTTTTGTCCACCAAATCAGATCACAAAGTGCCTCAAGGAATGGCTTGCTCAAGTCATATAAGCATAGGGTCTAGGACCTAATTAAAGACTTTGATGCCTTCAATATTTAGGTAGTGCCTAGACAAAAGAACAAAGATGCTGATAGGCTAGCTAGAACTGGTACTCAGTTTGACATTCCTAGGAATGTCAGAAAAAATTTAGATCAACATGTAAAGATTTTTGTTTGACCTACTGTGCCTGACAATGTGATAAGCTAGCAAGTGTTTGAAAGTGACCAACAAATTATAAATGTTTTAAAAGATGAGGTAGAGTTTACTACCAAAAATCAATCAGTATTGCAAGAGCAATACGGTGATCAGGTGATCCAACTAAAGACCAATAAGTTACCCAAGGGACTGATCACCTTAGAGAGCATATTTGGTGCTGATGATCAGCAAAAGAAGGAGAAAATGAATCTGATAGTAAAAAATGAGGACTATGAAGAGGTGGAAATTGTAGAGGGACGATCCCTAAAACATGGTGATGGGTTAAATTATTGACTTCCTTTTATGCTATTTTTATATGTTTTAAGACCTTTTCATATGATCCTGTAGATACTTTACAAACATTACTATTACCATATGTTGTTTCTCATATACTTTTCAAAGACTTTAAACCTATGTTGATAATATGGGATATGGTGGTTATATTATCAAGTGTATGATTTAAATTATAAGTATTCATGTAATATAACTAGAATCTTATGGTTTAAATATGAGAGTTATTTTGTGTGCATATGTTTGCATAATTAACCCTATGCAGCAAGGACATGGCATCAAGGAAAGAGCAATTGCAATGAGTTGTAGGACTGGGGAATTAAGAGAAGTACAATTTGAATGCCAAGAGTGAAGACAGATGGAGGATGAATCTATACCATCATGGATTGGAATAAATGTAGAAAGGAAGACTTGTTTGAAATGCAATCTATGAGTGGTTTTTCATATAAACCATTTCATGGGAGATCTTGTTTGAACAAGACTTTTCTTCTTTTGATCAGTTAGATTAATAAATCAATCATGCAACTTATATCCTAGTATCTAGGGTTGAATTAATTAAGGATTGGTTAGTGGTTGTATAGAACTCTCCTGATTTTGTATAAGTTAGAGTGATGAGTTTGTTGCTAAGTTAGTTGCTTTCACTTTCTAGTTACTTAGCCATTACTCTATTTTTCAATTATCAATTATCCAGACATGTTTTGATTTGAATAAAATATGAGAAGATTATGTTTCTGATATGAGATTAATACAATTCGGTGTTATGAAAATGCATAAGAATCTGAAGCAGATTTGGTTTCCAGATTAAGTGAGATAGTTCCTTGATCCAGCTACTCAAGGTACTAACCCTCACTTCATATATTTCCTTATTTATTTATGCATTCCTAGTTAAAACTATTTTTCTATTATTTCATCAATTGCATCATGAGACAAGTGAAATATCTTGATTGCTATTTCCAGTAGTTGTGATTCATGAACAAGTGCATATTTTAAGTCCTCCAGAGGTTAGTGTTAGTTATTTTATCATTATGAGTATTTTGAGCTAATTCTGTAATTCTCTAATGAATATAGTTATCTTCAGCTTATGCTAAAGGTACCCATAGCAATTGGAGTTTTTACTATTTTTGTTCTTCTTACATTTCTGTGAACTTCAGTAAACTAGGTTAATTAGAATAAGTCTGTATGAGTTAGTTTAGGATAGAAATGAGTCTCAAAGGCATATGTAGTGCGGGCATCATCATAATCTTGCACTCCTTAGTTGATAATTTAATATAGGAATGCAATGATAGAGTGGATTGTTCAGATAGGTTTTACCCCTGAATTTTGTTTAAGTCTACAACACATTAGTTTTCCTCTACATTTTTAGTGCCATTACTGGGGATGGTGCTACCTTCATAGTCTCATTAGCTTTATGTGCTTTCATAGTTTAAATTTTGATTCTAGCATTAGAATTAATGAATTCATTTTTCTTTAGGAAACACTAGACATTATACTAACATTGTGCATGAGCATGGAAATATCAAGCTAAAACGACTGTACATGGAGGTAGAGAGATGATCGAGGTAGATTCCTCCCTTCAACTTCTCAGGATAATGAGGACACAACTAACTTTTCCAATTATACAGTAGAAAGTGATGAAGAATAGTTTCCTCTTGTATCTTCATCAACACCTTCTACATCTCTATCAACTTCCTCCACAGCTATAGAAGGGACTTTTAGAACTATGGAAGATGCTGTAGTAGAGGATCCTCTAGGACAAGCAATGTTTGAATTCCCTATCCTAGACCAGGCACGGGCTACTACTTTAAAAAATATACCACCCTGCATTGCTTATTTTCTACGGCTTGGTGACTGAAGATCTTGATGCTTTCCTATTCAATTTTGATGTCTTGTTGGTGCAGGAGCACCCAATCTACAGTGGCCTCCATGAGGCATTAGCTGTCTTAAAGTTTGTTTTTGTGTTTTCAATGAAGTCCTAAATGGACATTAAATGTAATAAGGTCTGAATTGACCATGCTTGCTATTCTTAGATAGTTTGTTAGACAGCTGTTAAGTTGGTTACGTAGTTACAACTCCCAGCCACTGGGAGTCATTTTCTGTACTACCCCATGAGGGGATAAATATGTAAGATCTGATCGATCTCAAGACAATGTGATATAGAGAAGAATAGTAATAGTTCAGAAAGATTGTAATTCCATTTCTGTGAAGGAATAAAAGAAGTTTGTGTTCTGGTGCACCCGTAGTGGATATCGTTCAGGGTCATTCCACTGGTGGATTTCTTTGAAATCAGTGAAATGACCTCCGTGTTAGATTTCTTTCTATTTAGTAGGGTTTTGTGATTTCTGTGTAGTGTTGTTCAGTTAAAATGGTTGGAGGGAGGAATTATGCATTTTATGCATATATGCCAAATGTATGTGGTGAATATTTTATGTGTATCCTGCATTTGTATGTCACAGACATTATGTGAGTATCCTACAAAGGTATATCGGTGTTGAAGGAATGAACATACAGTTCATAAGATACATTGGGCAATTGGAGAGCGAGGATCATGGGCCCCATTAATTGCATGTATGATGCGAAGGTGCAATGGCGTAAGGAGGTGTATTGGTGGAGAAGTTAAATATCTCACCAATGGGTCATAGTCTAGCCGACAGTGGAGCCCGACATTGGTAGTATCAGGGAGATAATAGAGATCAGCAAAAGACTCAAGGAGTTCACCGATAGTGGGAGTCCCACTGATAGGCAAAAAGGAGATATTTCATCGGTAAGAGGGTGGTGATCGGTATAGAGATTTTAAAGGTGGCTAATAGAGGTTATCTTGCCGATGGGGAAGTGAATACATATTTCGGTGAGCCATTAGAGATATCTTGCTGATATAAACAATAATGACATTTTTGTGGGTTTTAATGGGTTTTTCACCCTATTTGTAAGCTTCTATTGTGTTGCTCTGCATCAAATTAGTATCAGAGCTTAGAAGATTCTGATTGTTTAGATAGAGCGCCGAAGGAGGCAATCTACACCAAGATTTTTGGGATGAGCAGTTACAAGTTCACTCGCTATAGTAGACGGATAGGAAGGTCTGTCAAGAGGGCCAGAGGAGATGGTCCATTGGTTGTTGCCAAAAGTCTTGGGGAGAGAGGCAAGAGAGGACTCCCAGGTGAGGGATAGAAGTGTTGGTGTAGCAGGGAGAAGTGAACTTCAGATGATAGAGATGCTATTTGGAAGCAGTCAATCAAACTCCATTGATAGGAGTCACAGTTGGAGGATAAAGAGAAACTAGCGAAGTCATCAAGTCAGGGTTGAAGACATACTACAGTTGTTTGCAGCAGACCTCATAAACTCTTGGGACAAGAGTTTTTTCAACTTGGGGAGTATGGTGCAGGAGCACCCAATCTATAGTGGCCTCCATGAGGCATTAGCTATCTTAAAGTTTGTTTTTGTGTTTTCAATGAAGTCCTAAACGGACATTAAATGTAATAAGGTCTGAATTGACCGTGATTGCTATTTTTAGATAGTTTGTTAGACAACTGTTAAGTTGGTTAGGCAGTTACAACTCCTAGTTGCTGGGAGTCATTTTTTGTACTACCCCGTGAGGGGATAAATATGTAAGATCTGATCAATCTCAAGACAATGTGATATAGAGAAGAACAACAATAGTTCAAAAAGATTGTAATTCCATTTCTGTGAAGGAATAAAAGAAGTTTGTGTTCTAGTGCACCCGCAGTGGATATCGTTTGGGGTCATTCCACTGGTGGATTTCTTTGAAATCAGTGGAATGACCTCCGTGTTGTTAGATTTCTTTCTGTTTAGTAGGGTTTTGTCATTTCTGTGTAGTGTTGTTCGGTTAAAATGGTTGTAGGGAGGAATCGTGCATTTTATGCATATATGCCAAATGTATGTGGTGAATATTTTATGTGTATCCTGCATTTGTATGTCACAGACATTATGTGACTACCCTGCAAAGGTATATCGGTGTTGAAGGAATGAACATATAGTTCATAAGATACATTGGGCGATTGGAGAGTGAGGATCGTGGGCCCCATTAATTGCATGTATGATGCGAAGGTACATCAGCGTAAGGAGGTGTATTGGTGGAGAAGTTAAAGATCTTGTTGATGGGTAATAGTCTGGCCGATGGTGGAGCCTGACATTGGTAGTATCAGGGAGACAATAGAGATCAGCAAAAGACTCAAGGAATTCACCGATAGGCGAAAAGGAGATATTTCATCGGTAAGAGGGTGGCGATCGGTATAGAGATTTTAAAGGTGGCCGATAGAGGTTATCTTACCAATATAAACAATAATGACATTTTTGTGGGTTTTAATGGGGTTTTCACCCTATTTGTAAGCTTCTACTATGTTGCTTTGCATCAGATTGGTATCAGAGCTCAGAAGATTATGAGTGTGTAGATAGAGCACTGAAGGAGGCAATCTACACCAGGATTTTTGGGATGAGTAGTTACAAGTTCACTTTCTATAGTAGATGGACAGGAAGGTCTGTGAAGAGGACCAGAGGAGATGGTCCATTGGTTGTCGCCAAAAGTCTTGGGGAGAGAGGCAAGAGAGGACTCCTAGGTGAGGGACAAAAGTGTTGGTGTAGTAGGGAGAAGTGGACTTCAGATGATAGAGATGCTATTTGGAAGCAGTCAGTCAAACTCCATTGATAGGAGTCACAGTTGGAGGATAAAGAGGAACCAACGAAGTCATCAAGTTAGGGTTGAAGACATACTAAAGTTGTTTGCAGTAAACCTCATAAACTCTTGGGACAAGAGTTTTTTCAACTTGGGGAGTATGGTGCAGGAGCACCCAATCTACAGTGGCCTCCATGAGGCATTAGCTATCTTAAAGTTTGTTTTTGTGTTTTCAATGAAGTCCTAAACGGACATTAAATGTAATAAGGTCTGAATTGACCATGATTGCTATTTTTAGATAGTTTGTTAGACAGCTGTTAAGTTGGTTAGGTGGTAACAACTCCCAGCTGCTGGGAGTCATTTTCTGTACTACCCCGTGAGGGGATACATATGTAAGATCTGATCAATCTCAAGATAATGTGATATAGAGAAGAACAACAATAGTTCAGAAAGATTGTAATTCCATTTCTGTGAAGGAATAAAAGAAGTTTGTGTTCTGGTGCACCCGCAGTGGATATCGTTCAGGGTCATTCCACTGGTGGATTTCTTTGAAATCAGTGGAATGACCTCCGTGTTGTTGGATTTCTTTCTATTCAGTAGGGTTTTGTGATTTTTGTGTAGTGTTGTTCAGTTAAAATGGTTGCAGGGAGGAATCATGCATTTTATGCGTATATGCCAAATGTATGTGGTGAATATTTTATGTGTATCCTACATTTGTCTATCATAGACATTATGTGAGTATCCTACAAAGGTATATCGATGTTGAAGGAATGAACATATAGTTCATAAGATACATTAGACGATTGGAGAGCGAGGATCGTGGGCCCCTTTAATTGCATGTATGATGCGAAGGTGTATCAGTGGAGAAGTTAAAGATCTCGTCGATGGGTAATAGTCTGGCCAATGGTGGAGCTCGACATTGGTAGTATCAGGGAGACAATAGAGATCGACAAAAGACTAAAGGAGTTCACCGATAGTGGGAGTCCCGCCGATAGGCGAAAAGGAGATATTTCATTAGTAAGAGGGTGGCGATCGGTATAGAGATTTTAAAGGTGGCTGATAGGGGTTATCTTGCCGATGGGGAAGTGAATACATATTTCGGTGAGACATTAGAGATATCTTGCCAATATAAACAATAATGACATTTTTGTGGGTTTTAATGGGTTTTTCACCCTATTTGTAAGCTTCTACTGTGTTGCTCTACATCACTAGTGTAGGAGTTATGACTTAACCACTAATCCTTACAGACTCAAGTTGTTGCCTACCACACTAAAAGATGTCATTCCAGATTGGGATACCATGAAGACAAAGTTCTTGGAAAAATATAAAGACTACTGCAGAGGACATGATAGGAGGAGAGATGACATCTTCAAGATGTCACAGAAAGAGGATGAACCACTAGAAGACTATGTTGAAAGATTCTATTTTGCATTGAAGAAAAATCCTCAAAATAGATTGACTGAAGAATCACTGAAGCTGGTCTTTTTGAGGGAAGTTAATGATGACTACATGGATGCCCTAATCTCATTAGAACATGGGATATATCTCAACTTCCCTTTGAGGATGTCTACAGTGCTTGCAGAAATTATTCTAGAACCTTTTCTAGAAAACCAAGGGGAGAAAGAGCAGCCATCACAGGCAAGGCAACCAATGGGGTTTCAAGAGTGGAAATTAGTAACGTGCTGACCAACATGAAAGAGGACATTATTAGCCATATAGCTACACATCTGGATACTCTTCATATCAAGGAGAGACAGGAAGAGGCAGATGCAATACTTACTGAATACTACCCCAACTATAGACAGAGGAAGGCCAATTGTAAATGTAAAAGGGTGGCCAGTATCTAGCAAAAAAAAGATTGAAAGGCTAGAATTACATCCATTTAAAGGAGAAGATGGGAAACTATTCTTCATATCTCAAAGGAGACCTTGGTAGCAAAGACAAGGTATGCCCTCTGATCCACTTAATTTTAATTCTTCCTTTCCTACTACAAACCATAATTTCTCTTCTTGGAATTCTCAACAATGGCCTTGCAATCCAAATGCATGGAAAAATCCACAATGGCCTACTCCACACGCTAGTTGGAACCAACAAGAACTAAACTCATGGCCTTAGCAAAATTTACTAGGTTCCAACTATAACTCCCAGTGGCCTACTCAGCAGCAACAATGGCAACCTCAATGGAACAAGGGCCAACAATGGTAGCAAAATGCACCTTTTCAGCAACCAATGATTCTATCTCAGTCACAACAACCAACCATAATGTCACCATCAACACCTCAAAATCCACCTCCTATACCTACCCAAATCCCTGCCTAACCTGCACCTAACCCTAACAACAAGCCTATCCAGTAGGCTTATACTAATGAGGTAATGTAATATCCCACCTATGGGGTGGAAGTGAGTAATGTTCATCTTAGATTAGGGAGGCAACTTGTAGGGCCTTCATCTCCCCAAATCATAGAGCTTGAAGATGAAGAACCCATTGAAGAAGCCTCAGATAAACCACCTTTGGAACCTGAATCAACCCAAGATGCCCAAACTACCTTACATTAGAAACCTCCTCCTTTCCCTGAGTGCTTTCCCATGCAAAAGCAAATAGCCCAAACTGATACCATCCTTCTCAGCTAGATGAAAAATATAAGCATCAAGATTCCCTTAATCTAAGCCATCAAGGATATTCCTATCTACAATAAGACTATTAGGGATCTTTACATAAAGAAGCCAGGAAGGAAGAGAATAGACCCTTAGACAATACATGTGTTAGGCAATCTTGTTGATATCATGTTGGGTAATATAACTTTTCCCAAATGTACAGACCTAGGTAGTCCAGTGGTGGATGTCAAGATCAATGGAATTCTAATTAAGAATAATTTGATAGATTTAGGTGCTACAATTAATGTCATGACCAAGGAGACAATGAAAACGCTCCAATTGAACAACCTTAGGCCTACTTAAACAATCTTGCAATTAGCTGATAGGTCTATAGTCAAACCTGAAGGAGTCATAGTAGATTTGGTCATTGCATTAGATTCTTGGGAATACCCTTCTGATTTTATAGTATTGTAGCCAAAGGTGAATTTTGTTGTTTATCTTCTTATACTAGGTAGACCATGGCTTGCCACGGCTGATGCATTTATAGGTTGCAGGTCTGGTAACATGATCATATCTAATGGGACTGTGACTAAGAAATTGGTTTTGTATCCACCAACCTAGCCATACCATGAGCTTGAGTAGACCATTTGGCCTAGCCTGGAGGATGAGGACACCTATTCCCTGCAACTATTGAACGCAACTCTTTATTGGATATTCCAGGTGAAAATGAATTAATTTCTCACATTATACAAAATGACTATGGGAGGCACCCATAGCAGTAAGACTGCCTATCCTATTTACAAGACCCTTTGAGTAGCAGAATCCCCAACAGTTCCTTGGAGGAGGTATCCAAAATATTTCATGCTTTATTACCCCAACAATGCTTACCCATATTACCCAGCCTTGATTTGTCTTCTATGCAAGAACTTTCCAAACAAGTAGAAATCAAGCCAGGTAAGATATTGAATATTAACAATACATTGACTGATTAACAATAGCAATCCCTGCATGAAATATTACATACACACTCAACAACATTCACCTGGGATTACAATGACATGAAAGGCATTGATCCTACTTTATGCATGCACAAAATATATATTGATGATGGCTATAGACCCATCAAAGAGTAGCAGAGGTGCACAAACCTTGCCCTCAGAGAGATTGTGAAAGCTAAGCTTCAAAAGCTTCTAGATGCAGGCTTTATATACCCCATTTCAGATAGTGAATGGATTTCACCATTGGTCATAGTGCCCAAGAAAGGTGGAAAATGGAGAGTTTGTGTTGATTATAGAGAACTTAATACTACTACCAGAAAGGATCACTTTCCATTGCCATTTATTGACCAAGTTCTTGACTGTTTGGCAAGCAAGAAATATTTTTCCTTTCTTGATGGCTTTAGTGGGTATAACCAGATTAAGATTGCTCCAGAGGATCAGGATAAGACAATGTTTACTTGCCCTTGGGGGACATGCATATTTTGTCTTACCCTTTGGTTTGTGCAATGGTCCAACTACATTTCAAAGAGTAGTCCTTAGTATTTTCTCTGATTTTACCCATCATAGCATGGTGATTTATATGGATGACTTCACCACATATGGTGACACATATGATGAAGCCTTACACAATTTGGAGAAAGTGTTGAAAAGATGCATAGAGCACAACCTCTCTTTGAGTAATGAAAAGTGTTTTCTGATGATGACATAGGGAATAGTCTTGGGACATTTCATCTCAAGTGTAGGCATCCGAGTTAACCCAAAGAAGATTGAGATCATATCTACCCTGCCTATTCCACAAAGATAGAAGGATGTAAGGAGTTTCCTGGGACATGCATGATATTACAGGAGGTTTATTCAGGACTTTAGCAAGATTGTTGCACCTGTGTTTACTCTGTTGACCAAGGACAGTGAATTTGAATGGACACTAGATTGTCAGATTTCTTTTGAAAAGCTAAAAACATCATTGACACAAGCCCCTATTCTTAGAGGTCCAAATTGGACACTACCTTTTTCACATCCATATAGATGTATCAGATTTCACCATTGGAGCAGTCCTAGGCCAATAGGAAGGCAAGAAAGAGATGCCATATACTATTTAAGTAAAAATCTGCAAGTAGTTGAGTTAAACTACATAGTGACAGAGAAAGAGATGTTGACAGTTGTTTATGCAATTAATAAATTTAGGCACTACATAACTGGTTACAAGGTATTCATACATACATATCATGCAACCATCAGATATTTGATGAATAAGCCAATAGTGGGTGGAAGACTTGTAACATGGTTATTATTGTTACAAGAATTTGATATTACAATTGTTGACAAACTAGGCAAGGCCAATGTAGTTGTTGATTTTCTGTCTAGACTACCTACACAGTCTTCAGAAGGAGTGGTTGATGATTCTTTTCCTGATGAGCATCTATTTGTTCTAACTATACACTCTCCATGGTATGCAAATATAGCCAATTATTTGGTTACAAGGTAGATTCCAAGATACTTCTCTCCAAGGAAGAAGAGGCAGCTAGTTCACAAATGTTTCTCTTAATCTTGGATTTCTAGATTCCTATTTTACATTGGCCCAGATAATATTATGAGAAGATGTCTCAGAGAGGATGAAGTGTTTGATATAATGAAAGCCTACCATGATGAACCTTGTGGGGGACATTTTGCAGACAAGAGGACAACCTTCAAAATACTGACAATAGGATATTACTAGCCAACACTTCATAAAGATGTTGTCAGGTACACTAGGAGTTGTGATAGATGTCACAGAATGGGGAGGCCTACAAGAAGTGATGAGATGCCTTTGCAGCCACAAATCTCATTGGCCCCTTTTGATAAGTGGGGACTGGATTTTGTGGGACCTATATCTCCTACATCCAACAATAAGGAATATATTCTGGTATGTACTGATTAGTTAACTAAATGGGTTGACGTTAAAGTCTTACAGTTTGCTAGGGATGGCAATGTGTCTAAATTCTTGTATGAGGACATCTTCACTAGATATGGTGTGCCAAGGGAGATAGTAACTGATCAAGGACCACAATTTACATCTAATTTGATCACCAAACTGGTAGAAGAATATCAAATCAGACATAAGAAATCCACTCCCTACCATCCTCAGGCTAATGGCTAGGTGGAAGTCACAAACAGAGAAATTGAGAACATCTTGACAAAGACAGTGTAGCTTCACATAAGAGATTTAGTTTCTAGGCTCCCAAAAGCTGTTTGGGCATACAGAACTACTTGGAAGACAACTACAAGGTTTACACCTTATGAACTGGTCTATGGCAAGACAACAATCCTACCTATAGAATTTCAACACAAAACCCTGAGGACAATAGCGGAACTAGGGATGGATCTAACATCAGCTCAGTAGGATATACTACAACATTTGAATGCCTTGGATGAAATCCAATTGGAGGCCATCCATCACACAGAGGTCATACAGAAATAAAGAGCCAAATGGCATGATAATTACATCAAGACTAAAAAATTCACTGTTGATGACTGGTACTCCTCTATGATTCAAGATACAAGGACTTCAAGGGCAAGCTTCAATCCCATTAGTTAGGCCCATATGAGATTAAACAAGTCCTTCCTAATGGTACAGTTCAATTGCAGACTATTGATGAACTTTAGTTTTCACTGTTAGTAAATGGGCATAGGCTCAAACTGTATAAAAAGCCACTTCAAAAGGATGACTTGTTTCTTTAGCTGCTTAGTATGGTACTCCTGACACTTTTGATGAAGATGATGAGATACCAAATGATACACCTTCTAATTCTAATCCATCAACACTGTCTAGTGATGTGGAGGTTGAGTTGTAATACTCAACCCCTGTCGCTGAAAAATAATTTTCTTTGCTTTAAAATCACATGCACACATGGCACAATATCCATGGTTATTATAGTTACTTCATTTGGGACCTATTTACCACTCACATAGTAGGGACCTCATTTAGTTGGGACTTGATATATTGCATCTATAATTACACAGTCGGGACATGTGCTGGTGGCACCCGTAGCCACTCCTACATGCATCCTTCCTCTGTAGTTTGGTGAACAGTACCTAATTTTTCTAGCCCATTCCACATGCCACATTCATTTCAAAATCATTCCACTCTATTGTGGAAAGTGTCAACTCACATTTGTGAGTTGTTTATTTTTCTTTGCCTTTATGCGCCATCACATCATAATTATACACCCGTACCAGCCACCTTACCATTCGCCGCATGCATATCAACTCGACTCATCAGTATATGTTCACAAATTCCAAGGTGTGTTAATTATTTCTTTCCATTCCATATGTGCATTACGTAACTTTCAATCATTAAAAATAGCTTTCTTTATGTATTCATGATTACTTGTAGTTTATTTCGTGCATATGAGACTATTAGCCAACATTCCATTTAATAAATACTCCTCATTCTGTATTAACTGACATGTGAAGTGAGGTCACTTCAAAATTAAGTTGGGGGGAGGGGTTTATTTTTTTATTTTTACCATTCACCATCTTTTGCCTTGCAAGAAAAAACTAGATAAAACCTCCTATGCCATGAACTTACCCTGTTTTGCCAATAAGTGAACCTATTAATCGAAGGAATTTGTAGTGGAGAAGAAAGGAGAGGCAAAAATTGTAAGTGGTTCTTTTTGGGTGGTGAATTGTAGCTGCAAAAATTGTCTTTCTAGGGTGGTGAGTTGAAGCAGCAGATATCGACACTGTTTAGTAGAAATTGACATTGTAGAGATTGCAATTGTAATTTACATGAATCATGGGAGGGGGCAAAATCAGAAGAGAACCCTCTGTGCATAAAGAAATACTAGAAGATGTAATGGTTCTCCCACTCTTTACAAGGGTGGGTTGGTTAGATTACTTTTTGAAACTGATAGAATATGATGATGAGATGGTAAAGGAATTTACATTTACATTACAGTATGATGAAGCAATGGTGAAAGGATTGACTGTAGATGCTTTCAAAATAGCTATTGCTCAGGTCATAGGGTTGCCATAAACAAGGTCTGAATACCCAACTAGAGCTGATGCAGCTATGATGAGGGAGTAATTATGTGAGAGAGGTGAACACTTGGACTTCACCACACAAGGTATGAAGCAATTATCTCTTCCCTTCTTTTGGGGGAAATGTGCTTTATACATTATCAGATATATTATTTATGATGGTCGATATAACATGTTATATACTGTACATTTCAAATTGCTCAATAATCTATAGCATGAAAAAATGGTCAATGTCCTAAATTTTTTGTATATTATGTTGAAAAGAATGTCTTCAGAATACCAAAAACAACATCTAGACACCACTCTATCCCATCATTGTTTAATAGCCCTACTAATAAAGAGAATTTTGAGAATTCGGTACCCACAGGTTGAGTGGGAAGCTTTTAAGCAATATGTGGATATTTCAACACTATTAGAGGCACCTGAACCAGAAGATGGGCCTCTATATGAGCCTAAGCCTCCATATGAAACTGGGCATGAAGAGCCACAAGATGAAAATCCTCCAGAATTTAGGCCTATAGTAGTAGAAGAACCCTCATCATCCACCCCTAAAGCTAAGAAAACACTCCTTCAGTATCTGGTAAACAAAAGAAGAATAGGAAGGGTGTGAAGAAGCACAAGAGCATAATTAAAGAAGAAATTACAGAGGAAAGAAGGAAGAAGAGGGACATGAAGAGGAGGAAAAAGGAAGATAAGCAGGAGACTGTCACTCCTAGATGCTCAGGAAAGCTAAAGAGGCAAAGTGCCAAGGAAAAATTTGTTGAGGAACATAAATTAGAGGAAAAAGATAAAGCCTAGTAGAATAGTGATCTAATTCCAATGAATATAGATTCAGACAGGGGAGAAATTCCTCCAGAGGATGTCTTTGCAGAGGCCTATGATAATGTCAACATGTTTTCTAGAAAAAGAAGGTATGTTTCTTCTCCTGATTCTGAGTCAAAGGATTTGTTTACCGCAAAGAAAATGGGGAAGTCTGTACCTGATAATTCTTCTTAAGAAGTTTTTGATATTCCTGGAAAAGGTGATGATGAAAATCTAAATTTTGAAAAATAAGAAGAATTATTGGAGGACAGAAATATTAGAAAAGAACTTCAAGAGGATTTGGATAGAATAAGATAGCTAGAAGAACATGTAAAAGGGTATGAGGAGAAAGATAAAGAAAAAGAGAAATGGATTCAAGAGTTGGAAGAGAAGATTTAGACTTATGACCATGGTTCCAATTTGGATTTATTAGCACAACTAGCTCAAAGTAAAACAAAAATTGAAAAGGATGAAGTACTCATGCTCCAACCTCCTATGACAAAAACCCTAGGGTACCATACCACTCTATCTCTAGGATTTGAATTAATGAAGCTGACTCCAGAAACCAAGCAAGAAAAGGAGAACTAGGAAAAAGAAAAATAGCTTCTTAATGCATCAGTTGAGGAAAAGGATTTGGTAATCAAAAGGTTGGAAGGGAAGCTAGTAGAGGTGATTAATAGAGCAATTCAAATAATTGAATGCAGACCTCCACCAAGAGTTTATGCATTACTTCTCAAGGAAAAGTTTCTTAGTTTTCAATTTAATAGATTCATCAATGATCAGTCTATTTTTATCTATTCAAGGCATGATTTTTTTTAGTTATTTCAAGAAGTTAGTTTGGAAGAACAAGATCAGTTGTGTGAATACTATTTGCACAATTATTTGATGGAAGAAGATACAGAGTGGAACCCCTTGATCTATGCTAGTGATATTCTAGTCAAAGCACTGATGTCTTACCTCAGTAGTGAATAGCTTAGAGGGGAACTAATGGATAAATATGAGGAACATGAAAAGAAGGTGCCACTACAGATTAGGCAAGAAGCCTTAAATCTTGCTGTGATTCTGACCTAATGGTTAACACTCCTCTCTCATAAGGGTCTAGGTAAGGTAATTATGGATTTAAGACTCATGGATTATAGAAGGATACAATGGTTGGTAGTATCTATCATTCCAAACTGTAAGAGGTATGTGTAGAACATATGGGATAGTCTAACTCCAAAATTGTAGAGGAAAGAGCGGACTCCTCCACAATTTCATGAACATGTTTGAGAGGCTACACAAGTATATCAAGACTTTAGAGAGAACAGGAGTAGCATGGCTACCAATCACATTTCACCCTCCAATTCTCCTTTACCCAGTACCCTACTGGATAGGAGAAAATAGTGATAAATGTAAGAATGTAGAATTGGTCAAGATGAATAGGCTTGCTTGCTATAATGCTTTTTATCTCAAACAAGGACAAGGAGTTAGGGTAGTCATGGACCTCAGACAAATAACTCTGCATTACAATCTCCTCCCCTAGATGTTTAGTTCCTTGATTTTGCTTAAGGGCAAGCAAAAGAGTAGTTGGGGGGATATGATGGGTTGAATTATTGACTTCCTTTTCATGTGATCTTGTAGATACTTTACAAACATTACTATTACCATATGTTTTTTCTCATATACTTTTCAAAGACTTTAAACCTATGTTGATAATATGGAATATGGTGGTTATATTATCAAGTATATGATTTAAATTATAAGTATGCATGTAATATAACTAGAATCCTATGGTTTAAATATGAGAGTTATTTTGTATGCATATGTTTGGATAATTAACCCTGTGCAACAAGGATGTGGCATCAAGGAAAGAGCAATTGTAGTGAGTTGCAGGATGGGGGAATTAAGAGAAGTGTAGTTTGAATGCCAAGAGTGAAGATAGGTGGAGGATGACTCTATACCATCATGGATTGGAATAAATGCAGAAAGGAAGACTTGTTCTAAACACTGTCTATGAGTGGCTTTTGATACAAACTATTTCATGGGAGTTTTTGTTTAAACATGACTTTTCTTCTTTTGATTAGTTAGATTAATAAATGAATCATGCAACTTGTATCCTATTATCTAGGGTTGAATTGATTGAGGATTAGTTAGTGGTTGTATAGAACTCTCCTGATTTTGTATAGGTTAGAGGGATGAGTTAATTACTAAGTTAGTTGGTTTCACTTTCCAGTTACTTAGCAGTTACTCTATTTTTCAATTATCAATTATCCAGACATGTTTTGATTTGAATAATATATGAGAAGATTTTGTTTCTAATATGAGTTGAATACAATTTGGTGTTATGAGAATGCATGAGAATCTAAAGTAGATTTGGTTTCTAGATTAAGTGAGATAGTTCCCTAAGCTAGCCACTCAAGGTACTAACCCTCACTTCGTATATTTCCTTATTTATTTATGCATTACTAGTTAAAACTATTTTTTTGTTATTTTATCAATTGAATCATGAGACAAGTGAAATATCTTGATTTCTATTTCCAGTAGTTTTGATTCATGAACAAGTGCATATTTTAAGTCCTCTGGAGGTTAGTTTTAGTTCTTTTATCATTCTGAGTATTTTGAGTTAATTCTGTAATTCTCTATTGAATATAGTTATCTTCGTCTTATGCTGAAGGTACCCGTAGCAACCAGATTTTTTATGTTTTTGTTGTTCTTACATTTATGTGAACTTTAGTAAACTAGGTTAATTAGAATAAGTTTGTATGAGTTAGTTTAGGATAGAAATGAGTCTTGAAGACATATATAGTGCAGGTATCATCATAAGCTTATGCTCCTTGGTCGACAATTCAATGTAGGAATGCAATGATAGAGTAGACTGTTCAGATAGGTTTTATCCCTAAATTTTGTTTAAGTCTACAATGTATTAGTTTTCCTCTACACATGGCAAGGTATGTGATCAAGCTGAGAGGCAAGGTTTCATTGAAGTTTGTAATGATTTTAATGATTTAATAGCTTGGGATTATATGGATTTGAAATTTTTTGATCTTGGATTAATCCAACCCCCTTTTGAATTGGACCCTAATGCAAAGCCTATCCACCAAAAGCAAAGGCTTGTCAACCCCAAAATTCAGCCATTAATGAGAAAAGAGCTATCGAAGCTTATAGAGGCTAAGATCATTTATCCCATTAAACATTCCTCTTGGGTGGCTAACTTAGTTCTAGTTTAGACTTTAGAGACTTAAATAAGGCCTTCCTCAAAGACCACTATCCACTCCCTTCCATGGATCTTACCCTAAATATAGTAGCAGGTGTTGAAAGGTTTTCACTCCTAGATGGCTACTCAGGCTACAATCATATTCTTGTAAAAGAATTAGACTAGTATAAAACAACATTTACCACTAAGTGGGGTACCTTGGCTTACTAAAAGATGACTTTTGGGTTGACAAATGCTGGGGCAACCATTTAAAGAGCAATGGATCTAGCCTTTAAAGGCCTAATCAATGATATCATTCTAGTGTATCTTGATGATCTAACTATGTATTCCAAGCATGCAGCTAATCATTTGGGACATTTGAGAAAAGTCTTTGAAAGATACAAGGAGTATGGCATATCATTGAATCCAAAAAAGCGTGTATTTTCTGTCCCAGAAGGCAAACTATTGGGACATGTGGCTTCCAAGAATGGGTTAGCCATTGATCCTAAAAGAACCAGTGCCATTCTATCTCTTCCTTTGCCCAATCATAGGAAAGGTCTACAAATATTTCAGGGAAAGAACAACTTTGTGAGGAGGTTCATACCTAATTTTTCTTCCATAGCAAAACCCCTCATAGCTATGCTTAAGAAGAATGCTTCCTTCGCATGTCGAAAGAACGCAGGGACAGTTTTGAAGTTGTCAAGCAAGCCATTGTACAAGCTCCTACATTGATAAACTCTAATAATGAGAGGATTTTATCCTTTATTCCTTTGGAAGAAAAGAGGGTATATCAACTATCTTGATGAAATAGAATGAAGATAAATTGGAACAACCAATTGCTTTCTTCAGCTAGCCTCTTAAAGAGTGTGAGGTTAAGTATGATTTTGTTGAGAAGTAGGTGTTGTCTATGGTGAAAGTGCTAAAAAAGTTTAGGCATATGGTTTAAAACAATAAAATATAGTTGATGGTGAACCACCTTGGCATGAAAGAGTTCCTGCTGAGTAGGGACGTCAACGAAAAAAGGGCTGGATGGATAACTAAAGTGATGGAATATGATATAGACATCCATATTACCAAGCTAGTGAGGGGTAAAGGCCTATGTGAACAAATTGTAGTAGATGGAAAAGATAGAAGTGATGTTGTATGTGTCCAAGGGTAGGTACAACTAGCTGATTCCAACACTCCAATGGACTGGTATCATGACATGGTCACATTTCTACAGTTAGGCAAATGCCCAAATGGATTGGATCAGGCCAAAAGAAGGTATTTCAAGCTCTAATCCATTCCTTAGGTTCTTGTTGATGGTGTCTTGTTTAGGAAAGACATCAATGGAGTTCTTCTTAGGTGTATTACTTAGGATCAGACCTCTAGGGTCTTAGAAGAATTTCATAATGGCCATGCCGGTGGCCATTAGTCTCCAAGGACAACTGCGATCAAGATCATGAGGAATATTTATTACTAGCCTAATTTATTTGGTGAGGAACACAGATGGATAAGGAAATATAAAGAATGTGCATTATTTTCTAGGAAGCAAAGGCTAATAGATCTTCCTCTCCATCCAATTCAAACAGACCAACCTTTTGCCCAGTGGGGTTTCAATTTCATTGGAGTAATCAATCCACCTTCTAGTGCTAGCCATAAATGGATTCTAATAGCCACTGATTACTTTACCAAGTGGATAGAGATAGTTACATTAAGGTATGCCACAAAAGCATCCATTGTAGACTTCCTTGAGGGTATAGCTACAAGGATTGGTATGCCATCCATCATCATTTCTAATAATGCCAAGGCCTTTGTAGGCACAAAATTTAGTGAATGGGTACTGAACTATGGGGTTCATTTGAAGACCTCATCCAATTACTATCCTTAGGGAAATGGCTTGGCTGAGTCCACCAATAAAAATCTAATCAGAATTATCAATAGGATGATGGAAGATAACCAGAGAACCTGACACTCTAGATTAAAGACTACTCTTTGGGCTAATAGAATTACTTCAAAAAGAGCCATAGACAATTCACCTTCCATTCTTGTGTATGGGAAGGAAGCAAGGGTTCCATTATCATTAGAATTGCCCTCTCTTGAGTTGGCACAACAGTTGGAACTAATAGAAAATGATGCCATGACAATCAAACTTGTAGAGTTGTTGGAACATGAAGAGAAGAGGGATACTACTATGAGGACCCTTGAAGCCCACCAGGATTAGGTCAAGAGGACCTTTGATAGAAAATATATTGGTAGAACATTCAGTGAAGGAGATATAGTGCTGAAATGGGATGCAGATAGGGCCAAAGCTAGAATACATTCAAAGTTTGATGCCATGTGGAGTGGCCCTTATATTATTACCAGTTGCAAATAGGCTAACACATTCCAACTTTCCAAGCTAAATGGAGAGGTTCTGCCCATCCCAGTTAATGGGTTTCATTTCAAACCTTTTTTTTAGCATGGTTGTGAGGCCTTGTAAATAGGTTAGATGTTTTCTTTCAATAAGTGCCTTTGCACTCTATTGCATCCTTATTAGGAGAATGCATGCTTGGTTTTTTTTTGTTTTGTTCCCAGAGGCATGCTCAGTTTATATTGACAACCCTTGTTCTTGTTGTTGACTCTTTGAATCTATGCCCAGTGGATTCATAAGGCCACTGGTTTCTATTTGTTTAGTAGGCAAACATCCCTAAGAGGTCACCAAAATGTTGACTTATTTTCCTCTTCCCAGAGTCAGATAGTCCACCTTCAAATTTCTATGTGTTTTGGTGTAAAGGGAAGAGAAAACAAGATTATAAAAAAATGCCTTAGTCTTGGCCTTGTTTCATGCATCATTGCTTGTAGGTCTTTGGTTAGGGTCTAGGGTTTTAAAAATTAAGAATCTTGTCCCCAAGGTAGTTAAACTCTAAACCCTAGAGTCTTTTGCAAGTGCCAAGTGCCTTTTGTTATAATCTTAAGTTGACCTCGTATTGCCCATGCAGATCCGTTGAGTCATAAATTGAGTCTAGGAGTGTCACTATTTTGTCAACCCCATCCGTTTGAGTCACATCTTGCTACCTGCACATTAATGTTTTGTTAAGCCTTAGTTTAAATCAAGCCCCTTTAATGAGTCATGGCCCCGTTCTCCCTAGTAGAGTCAATGTTGTTCATAAAGGATGTGCCCCTTTATGACTTGCTGAAGGTAGCGGGAGCTGCCAAGTGTCATCCTAACATAGATCCTAAGAAAAAGGCAAGCAAGTTTCCCTTTGATGTGTGCCATTGTGCCATGTGTTGGCTTGGCACAGGCTCTCAACAAACAAAAGAAAAACTCTCCTCTTTCATGCAGAAGCCTCCACATGTCAGCCCCGTGTACCTCCTAACACAATGAAAGGTAAGTCCCTCCTAGCTTGCATTGTTGGGACACTTGGCACCTTCTACTGCATTCATAGGGGAGACTCATATGGATGCGTAGTGGTTCAACACTCCTCTAAAATTTCATGGAGAGGCTCCTCAAGTGTGCATCTGACTGACAAATGACACCTTCTAGGGGCTCCTTTTGAGTGAGCCCCGACAAGATGACGATGGTCAAAACTAGGGTGTCAGCATGGCAGTTCATTAACACTATGGCATTTGGTGGAGACTCTTACCTTTGTCAGGCCTCATTTTTTACTCCTCATGAAGTTGTGAAAACTACCATGTAGACAGAGCCTTGGAGCCCCAACGCAAAAGGGTGATGGATGTCAGTGATGCGATGATCGTTGATTTATTAGGGATAGTTTCATCTATGGTCAAGATTTAAAGAGGCCTCACAAACAATCAAGAAGGTGAGAAAGTTACTGACTGAGGATGCAAGGAAAAACATAAAAATTTGTTAATTCCTAGAAAAATTAGAGTTTTCCTTATGTTTTTTCCTTGTCAGGATGTCAGAGTTCGGGCTTCAACCCTTCACCATTGTCAAGCTCAAAGTATCGAACTCTACCTCTTTCCTTTACAAAAAGTTTCTATGCATTTTAGTGCTAGGGTTCAAAGCTCTCCTCTTCTCCCTTCTTCCTTGGAAGCTGGAATGATCGAGGTCTGAGCTCCGATGATTAAAAGTTTCTAAGTGTAAGGTGGAGTTCATGGGGTAGACTTTCTTTCTTCTTTGTTCCCTCTTAGAAGGCTAAACGATGAAGGCTCAAGGCTTGATCTCTGTAGAGGCAAAATATTCTAAGCATAAGTGTCAGAGCTTGGTGTTTTCACCTTCCTTCTTTCCTCTACAAGAGATAGGGAGGAAGGTCGAAGGCCCAAACTCTAAAACTCTAACGGCTCACTTTTTTACTATCTAAAACATGATTCAACTACTTAGTAACCCTCTTGATCACCATTAATGCATCTTTAGAGTATGATTTCATGTAGCAAATGGATTTCCTGCCTCCCCATACTATTGTTCCTCATCAGCATTGAATTTCTTGTACCCATGGCATGGGTGAACCTCTTGTTTCAGTAGCTTTAGTGGATTTGAGTTAGGGCATGCTTCAAAGGACACCAATTTAAATTTATTGTAGTATGGTCCACATCCCTTCTTGTTAACTTCTCCTTTTCCTACCATTGCTACTACAGTGTGATTGTAAAAACTATATGTGCATGATTCAAAGATGTAAAAAGAGTGGTTATTTATTTCCTAGGCTGTTATGTTGGGCAAATTTCTTTGTTACTTCCAAGCCTTGTAATGCACCTATAGAGCAACTAAATTTGATGTATTGTGCCCATTTTTGAGCCTTTGATGTCTCTGGTTCATCATTAAACTATGAATGTATGTGATTATTTTGTGTCTATTACTCTGTAACAGGTTATTTACTCTTTGTAATGGTCATTTGACCTTCATGATCAATAAATCTTTGATATTTCACCTCTCTTGTACTTTATCTCTGTGTTTCATTTGATGTCGTGATCTATTTTGTGAGTAGAATGGATCCTTCATAGATTATAATCTTCTATCCGAAGCCTCTGTCAAGGTTTTAAGTCTGTGTGAGTTCTTTTTAGGGAGTGAGATCATTGTTGTGTTGATTCAATTCAGCTGATACACCCCATAACTCTGGTGCATCACCTTTTCTTTTCTATATCCTATCTATCCATTTTCCTTTGGCAAGTTTAGCATTAGAGTTAGTTAATTTCTATAAGCCTTAATCTTAGAAAGACGAACCAACCTTCTTTTGAGGTCTGATCTCAAAATTACAAGGTACCATACCTTGAGATCATTCCCATTGTGTCATTAGAATGCTTGGAAGTCTCCAAGTAGGGTGAAATTCTATGCGATAACATTAACCTTCCTTCTCATAAAGAAATGATATAGTTTTCTTTGTTTTGGCAATAAAACAAACATTAAAGATGAAGTAAAATTGATTAGTGTTTATTGAGTCCCTATTAAGTTGCACAATCATTGTGTTGCACATCATTTTCTCTACGTGTTGTGTAGTAACAAGGCAATATTCTTCTATGATTGGTGCCTATAGAAGGCTATCCATTGAGAATTTGTGAGTTTTAACGTAGGTTCCAACATCTTTGGGTGCTAATGAAGTCTTACTCGAATTCCTTGACAATTAAACCTCACGCCCTTATTTCTTCCTCTAGAGATCTCTTATTTGTGTAGTGCCTTTAGAAGGTGTTGATGGTGTTTTTAGCACACAACAATGCGGGTGAAATACATGTATCTCACCCCTCTTAAAAAATGTATCCTATCCTAGATAGGATTGGCCCAAGGATAATATAGCTAGGTCTTCACTTTGCATGGAATAACTTTAGTGGAATGTACTAGCTATACCAACAAGGGGTCTTACACAAAATACAAGGTTTATGAAATATGATAGCAAAGTATATGCAAAAACCCTAGGTGGTTTAGACTTACGAAGTTTGAAATTTTAGTAAATGGGTAATGAAATGTTGTTCAAACCCTAAATCTACCAAACTTGATGTAAAGAAAATGCAAAAGGAAAGGGAGAGAGAGAAGGGATAAGAGAAATCCTATAGACAATTGTAGAAATGATCAACACACAAATAGATAGATTCCCAACAATAAACAAATCTCTACTTAACCAGGTAGCCCATAATGCCATAGAGACTGTGCAATCTTCTAAGGAAATGTAAGGTTCATTCAACACCCAATTCTTGGTGTAGCCCAATGAATTCACACAATCAAACTCAACTCATATAGAATATGCCCAGACTAACCATGCACAATGACATACAATTAGCAAGCCATTAATGGTATGGACAAGAAATCCATCAAATATTTGAATGATTAATCACAAATGCAACTGAATATCAACTAATTTCAGATTGACATGAACCATGAAATCCAAAATGAGACAACACAGAAACACAAATTCCCAGCAACCTCCAAAACTTGCTTTGTATTGGCTAAATTTTGGCAATCTCAACAATTCACTATCAAATCTTACTTACAATGAGAGAATGATGGCCCTTTTATAGACAAGGCACCATACCAAGTTTTTGAATGGATGGTGGAGATTAACTCAACACCAATGGTCCAGATTACATGGCATTTAATGAGATACATCAATTAGTTACATTTTTCAATTTGCCTTTGTCCTTTAGGAAAAAAAAACAAAATATAGCTTGCAAATACATTAAATCTAGACAAAATGGATACTTGTTTGGATATACATGCCAAAGAGCCACTTTCCAAGGTGGAAATAAGTCAAAATGAAGTCATATGACATGTGAAAACTTGAGTTGATGTTGCTTGACAAGATTTCAAGTGCTAACTAAATCATTCCATTGCTCATCACTTTGAATTGTCTAATAGGACAAATCACTTCTCCAATGTGTAGAATAGTCAAGAAGAGTATGTGGCATGTTTTTTGGTGAAGGTATATCCAATTGGATGCTTGTTGGATCATTATTGCATGAATGGATTGTTGGGACAACTATGAACAAGTGTGAACATGTCCTAGACATTGGACTAGATCTATAAGAACAACAGTGATGTAGGTCATGATTTCTATGTCTTCAAGCTCTTGAGACTTGTCTTCATCATCTTGGACTTCATACTAACTTTCTCTTGCAAGTGTAGCAACAATTTGGTTGATAGAATGTCGATTCTGCATTTCTGGGTTAATAGGGTACCTCTGTATGTTCATCCTTCCAAGACGGTTCCAATTAGCTCCTTTGTCCTCTTAGACCTGCAATCAGCAAGGCCAAGCATAAATTTCATCTTAACAAGTCATTTTCCATCATTTTGAATCAAAATATGCCATTTGTACCCTTAGATTCATTTGGAACAACTCATTGTCAATGTCACTTTCTCTATGAACAACCTCTTAAATCTAGTGATTTTCACATGATTTTATGCATTTTTTACCATTTTCAAGTACCCATTTGGCCTATATGTTGATATGGGAGGTTTTTTTGGCCATTTGAATCCATTTGGAGATGTTTTCTTTGCATTTTTAGCCCCTTTTTACAAAAAGTGAGATTTTTGGGGGGTACTGACTTTTTCAGGTGGAGTGGCATTAATTGTTGTAAAATGTGCCCAAAATTCACATGAACTTGGCAAAAATGTTGGTCATGATGTGATAAATAGTTGTGCAATCTAAATTCACCAAGAAAATCTAATTTGCACCTTGAAAAAAATTAGTTTTTTAGGACAAAATGTCAAAAAGAACTGATTTTGAGGTCTACCGACCTAGCGCTAGATTTGAGGTCTACTAACTAAAATGAGTAAGAGTGATTTTCAGCAAGGTAGGAGAGGGAGTATTCTAGTGCAAAATAGGTTTGGTGCTGATTTTAGGTTTGACTAACCTTAGCGCAGATTTTAGGTCTGACTGACCTAGCGCAGGTTTAAAATTAGTGAGGGCACTTTTCAGCGTAGGTTAGTAGGGTCTATTTTTAGTACTAGCGCTGATCTGAGGTCTAACTAACCTTAGCATGGAGTTTGGGTCTGACCAACAAAAGGTGGTGAAAGTGATTTTTAGCGCAAGTCAGTAGGTGCTCCTTTTAGCACCAGGCAGTGCAAGCTATTTTTAGCGCTTTTGGTAGTAGGAGGCATTTTTAGCGCCAGATTTTGAATTGGCCGAGGTGACAATATATTTCAAAATATATTTAAATATATTGTCAAGATGTTTGAGATAGGTTCCAAATCCATAGGATTTAACATGCAGATTCTAGATTTTTGAGGTTCCACCAGATTTTAGACTTGGCCATTTTTTAGGGGTTTTAGGATTTCAGACTTAGCCAAATCAGGGTGCCAGGAACATGCATCAGGATGAAAGTACATGAACCCCTTAGTGAAATCTTGTGGAATTTGACATGATTTTGCAACTCTAAGACCTAGAAACTAGGAATTTCAACACGACACATCCTACAGAAATAGTTTCAAGGACAATGTCCAGTGACAGGATTTTGGAGCAAAATGTAGTAACACCTAATTTTAGTGTAAAAGGCAACAAATGGCTACTTCTTTTAAGCACAAGACCACTCAAGACACCTCCAAATCAATCATGAAAGATATTAAATTACTCCAAACATGTGAAATACTCAAATTTGAAGCAGGTCCTATATTCTAAGCACATATTCACCCTCTCATCATCATAACAAAGATTCAGACTCCAAGATAAAGTGAAATAGGGGGTCTCCATTTGGCAAAATGGGGTGTGTATGCAAGGCACAATAGAAGGCAAATTTTGCTATTGTTTAATTTTACTTACAGGTTTTCACCTGGTTTGGGTACCCCTCTATAGAGAGAATTTCTTATTTCTTTGGTAAGGAAATACCCGTCATAGGCAATGCCAAGGGTTAGATCTAGTTAAGAATTAGATAAATATTACAAATTGAATTCTCAATTTCTCTATGTTGTTGTGATTGACTCATGTTTTCATCAAAACTACTACATTTAAAATCTATAATAAGGCTTCAGGTGCATGGAATGGGGGCAACCAAGCATTAGGTATGCCTCTCTAGCCATGGTGCCTTTGTCTTCCCCTTCATTTATTTTAATTTCCATTGGTAACTTGTCATTTGGTTGGAGCTAACATGAGCACCTAAATTGGCCTCAGTTATCTATCACATTTATTTGTTTTTATTTTGGTTTAGCTATTGCAAAAGGTTGTTGTAGTTGCAACTACAAAATGAAGTAAATCTCTTCATAATGGAGTATATCCCTTTCAAGATTGTTGTAGCTATAACTATAGAATGAAGTAAATCTCTTCATAATTGAGTATATCCCTGTTAAGAATTTCTAGTTTAGAAATAATACTTTTAGGTTAAAAACTTTTATATTTGCCACAAATCATAGTTGCCAATAGAAAGAGGTTTAATTTATTTTAACATATTTTGGTCTCCAATATATTCTAATAAAAATTTCAATGCTTCAGGTATCAAGATTTGGAATTTCCCAAAATGATTTACAGAATAAACTCATACATTATTCGACATTCCAATAATATTCATTCAAAGAAATGCATGGCATTTATTAAAACCCCATAACAATTTGAATTCTAAATTGTTCATACCTATGCAGAAGCTACCTGATATGTTTACTTTATTTCCTCCAATTCCTTCTTGTCTCCTCCTTTTCCCTATCTGTTTCCTCTAGATTTTCCCATCTCCATTTCTTTCATGACTTTGCCCAAAGTTCCTAGCTATTATTTTTATTTCTTAGTTTTTAAATGACAAGTGTAAATGAATTGGTTCTCGATGGCCTTGGACCCCAATACCTCCATGCAAAATTTTTGAGTAGATCGCAATAAATCACATGTTTTGTCGATAGGTGTTACAGTTGTAAGAAAATTCAAACAATTTATTAGGTTCCCTTGCCATCTATCATGAAGAAAACAATGTTGTATAATTAATTATTTCCTTTCTCTATCACCCACTAGGTAAAAGAAAAGAAATATTGCTTATCTAATTAATTTCTCTTTCCTTTAGTTGGAAAGAAAAATGTATTACATTTCTATGGTTGAATTATTAATGGAAGACATCATGGATAATTCCTGTTGTAAATTCATTGGTAGTTTAAAAAAAATAACACTATGCTCCAATTCCTAATCAGATTATATATATTTATGTATGTAAATATTTAAATAATATTACACATAGAAGTGTGTGTGTATATATATATATATATATATATATATATATATATATATATATATATATATATATATTTCCTCTTAGTTTTTGTTTGTTGGCTAATGGCTAATTAACCAAAATGAAACCTAGAGGATTATAATCAACACTCAATTGGTTAACTATTTTACCCGTAACCTGGTCTATATATATATATCCTCTTAGTTTTCGTTTGTTGGCTAATGGCTAATTAACCAAGATGAAACCAAGAGGATTATAATCAACACTCAATTGGTTAACTATTTTATCCGTAACCTGGTCTATATGCAATTTTACTAATGTAATTGTGCGTGTGTGATTATATGCATGATGACCTTAGAAGAGCTAGGTTCCTCTCCTCTGTGATACTCTCCCTTCTGAAATGAGGTCATGGTGGATCTTGTCATATTTAGACATTCCAATTCATAGTTAGTCCATAAACATGACATCAATAAATATAATCATACTATAATCCATAATCAATTTATGCCACTATAACATAAAATATGTCAAATACTTCTTGATTGTGCGATAGAATAATTCTTACATAAAATGTTGCATGTATCAACAATATAACATAAAATATATCCATGTGATATATACAAAGTAACATTAATGCTAAGTATAAATAGGAAAAAGGGCTATGACATCCCTCCCCTCTAGGAATTATCATCATCCTTGTGATGACAATAATGCATAAAATCTTAGGAAAAGGTGAGAGAAAAAGTCATGGCCCCTCTACAACTTCTTTCTGAGTGACACTATCCTCAGAGAAGTAATTTCATTGCACCTTGCATTGGACTGCTTCCCTTTGCATAAAAGATTATACTTTGCTCTAGGATACACATGTTCTACTTGAAACTTTCCATCTTCTGAACCTATTAATGGAACTTGAATTCTTATGTGGTTTCCTTCTTAGGAACACCTTGTTCCTACTACAGCTATCAAAACTCTTGTTCTAAGACCTAAGCAACCCATCTAGCTCAAACTTAAATCTTTTGAGTTGATGGTTAGAGGCATCTCTCTCTAACATTGGCTTAGCCATGTGATGAAACTCATCTCTCTGTAGTTTCCCAAACACTTGCTTCCTAAAAGTGAAGAAAAAAGTCATCATGGCCAAAAATAAATTCTTTGACTTCAAGTATTAGCTTCCTTGTTTTCTTTCCCATGATATAATCTATATACAGATCATATACACTTAGAAATTCAAGCCATTGTCTTTGACAAACATTAAATTTAACTTGGGTGAATATTTAAGTCCCAAATGGTTAGTTTTAGCTTTAAGGGTTTACCAATTAGATCGTGCCTCCACCAATGCAGTGTATGCACTATTGCAACTAACTGAAAACATGAAGTTCATAATTTACCTCATAAGGCTTTAGTTTTCAAAATTATATGCCACTACCTACTTATTTTGCATAAGGACCCCTTCAAATCTATCTCATCATCCACCTACTCAACTTCTTCCCTTTCTGAATGATGGTAATGGGATTCATTATCTAGGAGAATCCCTTGACAAATGTTTTGAATATCCAACTAAGTCCATGAAACCCTAGACATTCAAAAAAGTTGGTGATGCCAAAAGGGCTTAATTCTTTTACCATATGTAACACCATCTAAATAGTTCATGAACACACTATTCATAAGATTCAAGAATGTTGTAGGTGTATTGACAAGCCTAAAGGTAGTACTTTAAACTCACAATATCCATCACGAGTTTCTAAAACAAATATGTATATGTTCTCTCCCTTGATTCTCAACTGGTGATAACCAGACCTTAAATCAGGTTTTAGAGAACACATCTACACCTCTCATAAGATTAGGTAACTCTAAATTCTTAGTCAAAGTATCTATTTTGATAGTCACCTCATTGATCACCCTATGATCATTACATGCTCAAGGGGTACCATCCTCCTTTTATAGAGATTATGGTGCAATACTTTTCATAACGTCTAATATCTAACCAATGCAGATGATCTGAGGATGCACAACATGGTGGCAAAAGAAACATTTTATTAGAATAACAAGTAGAACTAGGTTTGTCCACATACTCATGCCTAGTTTTACATTGTCTCCTTTATGGTAATCTCCATATTTTCTTACCCTCCAAGGGTTTTCAAGTTAATACCACGTTGGTTTATCCTTACACATACAATGACCAAGGCCATTTATCATTCAATTGAACTGTTGTACACTTTAATTGTCCAAGCTAAAGATATCCTCATTTCCTCAGATGAGAGACAACTATCTCATTAAGGTTCATGAGTAATTCCATGCATTGACACACACACTAAAGGTAATAACTAATGAGTTATTTTCTGATAGGGTTCTCTATGAACTTAGAAAACCTATCCTGTTTGAAACACTCTAAGACCTATGTCATACCCCAAGTCTCCCTACCAATTCAAGTGCTCTTAGACATTTTCTACCCAAAATGCCTAATTCAAACTAATCAGTCTACTGTAGAGGTGAAAAGCCTACTAGTCTATTATTCTCAATATAGACACTACATTCTTGGTGTGGGGTATTCTTCTTTGTTCTCACTATTTCCAAGATTCTCAATTCCCAAGGTGTATAGCCTTCTTGAGCCCATTATTAGCCCTCCTCTTTGGGTCTAGGGTTCTAATTGCTTGGTACTCAATTCCTCCTACTCTATTTTCACCCTTGCCTCTTCTTAGACTGTAACTTGCATACCTAGCTGGGCTATGGAAGAGCTCGCCTAGGACAAGTTCCTATTGTCTCTCATTAACAATTCAACCATTACCATAAAAGGAAAAACAAGAATTAAGATCTCTGCTTGATGGCCCTCCATGACTATATAGAGGAATTGCAGGGACATCAAGACAGAGACATTTTGTACAAATAGAAACAAAATAATAGAAATAAAATTAACTACTGTACTTTAGATCGAATTATGCAAGAATTCTATAGAAATACTCGAATAGATCAAACTGTCAATATTTTTATTATAAGAGTTATCCTTTTTACATTCAATGTCTGCTCTCCAAACTTCTAACCTTCCAACCTTTTCCCCCAATTGATTTACAAAGCAAAACCAGCTTTATATTGTTCATCTTTTTCTATTATCGGATAGCTAGGTTTGTTTTCTGTTTGTTTGGTTAGGTTTTCTTTACTACCTATTTGGTTTTCCCTGTGGCTAGCTTTTATTTTTGTATATTCATACAATCCTCATGCACATAGCATTGAATCGTTGGCAAAAGACATTACTATCATCGGCACTTCTAAACTTCCTTGTCGGTGAGACGTCAAATGTCAGTGGGACTTTATTCCTCTTTCCCGATACACTGATATGATACCACTTTGTATATATAAGATTTGACTCCCTACCGCTGGTTCTCCTTACTGCCACTGTCGGTTACCACTCTATTGAGCCAAATGAACCTATTGAACCTCCAACATGAGGTTCAACGGTTCAACACCAGGCTTCTCCATTGGACATTGCTCTTTTGAACCATAATGAACCTGTTGACTCCATTGAAACAAATGAACCTGTTGAACATCCAGCATGAGGTTCAACGGTTCAACACTAGGCTCATACATCAGTCCCATTTATTCATCAGTCCCGCTCCTTCCCTTAGAAAATCAAAAAGGACTTCACACCAAAAATGCAAAAATAGAAAAAATATATATGGGTGCCAAACTCTTGGTGCTCTTGCACCATTTTCCTCATCCATGCTCCATGCATATAACACTTATATATCTTGGTTAAGTGTTCCACTCAAGAAACATTACTATACCCATATAAAGGTCACAACATGCCCATCTCTGTCATTCAGGCTTCCCACGTGTGTGACACTAGACATTTATGCCCATCTCTATCATACACACATTAATATACCCATATAAAGGTCACAACATGCCCATCTCTATCATTCACACTTCCCACATGTGTGACACTAGACATTTATGTCCATCTCTATCATACACACTACCTATGTGTGTGATACTAGACACATTTTATGTAAGTTATTATTCATATCCAAGATGATTTTCTCCTTGAATCACTGCCATCTATGAGGACTTACATGCACCCCCTTGCTACTCCTAGTCATCACTGGCAAGTAATATTTATAATTTATAGAAAACAACATTTCCTACTTATATCTAGCCCAACAATATTTCTTTGTTTCTCTTGGCTAGGTCATCATCTAGAGAAATCATAATCTCAACTTGTATTATTCATTTATGAATAATAATTCTAGGCATGGTAAATATGCTCTAACAATAGGTTCATGTCATCTTGGAATAATATCCAAACATTGCTAATCTTAGTTGCCATCTCGTATATACTAGCATTATATATCAATATCACAATAGTTTTTTTGTCAGAGGCTTATTCTTCTCATTTCTATTCAAAGATTACTATGTAATTTTCCTATGGTATATGATTATGATGCTAACATTAGCTATTACTTTCATTCAAAATAGTGCCATGCAAAATTTATACAAGTCTTTTTTTGTTTTTCTTAGCTCATTTTCATGTTCTTTACCTGCCATTCTGGCACAAGAACAAATTTGAAGTTAGCTTATCTACTAATCAGTGAAAACTTCTACAATGAGCTCCAAGGCTCGAGTGTTAAACCTGGTTCACTTTGATACCACATGTAACATCACCCTTGATTAACCCATTAAAAATAATATATGATTTCTACATCAAATAAAATTCTCACTTTTAAATCCTTAGACACGATGTCTAGGTATAGTTAGTAGAAAATGATCTAAGCAATAATAGATGAAACTATGCTCATTATCCATAAGTACATCATATGAAGAAGAAGGAAAATAAACATCTTAGTAATTCACCTTCTGTACATAATTACATAAAATATCTTCACTATTTAATTTCCCATAAAGATTAACCCCTGATTAACTGCTTAAAGAATAATACTACAATATTACATTTAGTATCACTATGAGAATTTAAAGATACAAAGACACTACATCTAAGCACAATAAACAAGAATACAGTAATCACTGAACACAATGCTAAGCTATGCTTAACAAGATCATCACATAAATGTTTACTAATAGATTAACATTCCATTGAAATCAAACAATGCAATGAAGTATCATTTCCAATTATTTCTTTCAGATTCAATATTACATCATAATTAGAAAACTTAATAATTAAAATCATAGAGAGTATAATACATCCATAAGTCTACCATGATGATCTATACACATCAACATATATAGCAATAATTCCAGTATTACATTTTCCCAATACATACTTCCATCTGGAAGAATCAAATTCTTATTTAATCTTGTGGCATCCCAGTGCATTCACTCTCCTTTTTCTTCTCCTCCATAACCTAAAGCAAAGAGAGCATCACAGAGGTGACTTCTACCCTACCATGAAGCCAAAGGATTCACTGTGCTATCCTCATGATAACCCAACCCATCTCGAAGAAGTTAGCTCTTCGAGGCCGTCAAGATAGTGTATTAGATTTAACCTAATCATTCTACCCATTGCCCCATGTAAACCTATAGAAAGCAATCCTAAATCCATGCAATGGAACAACAAGTGATTCCAATCCCTAGGATAAATCCATTTGGAAACATGTCCATAAAACACCATGATATGCATCCTTCAACATGACTGCTAATTAATGATAACATAATATCACTAAATGTGCATGCTATAATAGTACTCAAGTGTGTCAATATTATATAATAAATTAAATAAGTTCATAGCTTTTACTAAGCTCTTGGAAGGGTAATTTATCTCAAAAGGTAAATTCCCATTTACCAGATTTTCAATTTCATCCTTTAATCCCATAGGAGTTAATGTTATATTATCACTTTTAATATACATATAGTAATTTAAGACGTGAAAGCATTTACTAAGATTATAATTTACTTTCTTCCCGAAAGTAATTAAAATATGTGAAAAGTAAAATTGTTTCCAAATCACATCTCTAGCTTAGCTCAAAGGTTAACTATTACCTTATAATTTGTTTTATAAAATATGTTCATTTCTCAACCTTCCTGTAAGACAAAAAGGAAACTTTTATTTAATTTTAAAACCTTCCTTCCCATAAAGAAATGATATAGTTTTCTTTGTTTTGGCAATAAAACAAATATTAAAGGTAAAGTAAAATTGATTAGGGTTTATTGAGTCCCTATTAAGCTGCACTATCATTGTGTTGCACCTTATTTTCTCTATGCATTATGTAGAAACAAGGCAATATTCTTCTATGATTAGCCCCTATAGAAGGCTATCCATTGAGAATTTATGAGTTTTAATGTATGTTCCATCATCTTTGGGCACCAATGAAGTCTTTCTTGAATTCCTTGATAATGAAACCTCATGCCATCATTTCTTCCTCTAGAGATCTCTTCTCTATGCAATGCCTTTAGAAGGAAAATTCTACTATTATTTAATTTTAATTGTAGGTTTTCACCTAGTTTGGGTACCCCTCTATAGAGAGAATTTTTTATTTCTTTGGTAAGGAAATTTCTACCATAGGCAGCACTGAGGGTTATATCTGGTAAAGAATTAGATAAATATTACAAATTCAATTCTCAATTTCTCTATGTTGTTGTGATTGGATCATGTTTTCAACAAAACTACTACATTTAAAAGCCATAATAAGGCTTCAGGTGCATGGAATGGGGGTGGCCAAGCATAAGGTGTGCCTCTCTAGCCATGGCACCTTTGTCTGCCCCTTCATTTCTTTTAATTTCCATTGGTAACTTCATGAACACCTAAATTGGCCTCAATTATCTATCACATTTATTTGTTTTTATTTTTGTTTCACTGTTGCGAAAGGTTGCTATAGTTGTAACTATAAAATGAAGTAAATATCTTCACAATGGAGTATATCCCTTTTAAGATTGTTGTAGCTACAACTACATAATGAAGTAAATCTCTTCATAATGGAGTATATCCCTTTCAAGAGTTTCTAATTTAGAAATAATACTTTTAGGTTAAAAACTGTTATATTCGCCACAAATCATAGTTGTCGATAGGAAGAGGTTTAATTTATTTTCATATTGTTTAATATGAAAAGAGGGGTTTTGACATGTGGTTTTTTAATCTTGAATCCTCCTTTCCACAAAACATTCCAAGGGCTTTTCAATCGAGTGCTTCTCCTATCAAGAGGAGAGTCATCTATCAGATTGGGTTGCCACTTGGTTTTCTACTGGGAAATTTAGAAGTTATCACACAATGTCACTAATTAATGCTTTAATGCTCTTGAAACCCTAATTTAAGAAAAATAGTAAATAAATCTACAAATTATGACAAATGCTACTAGAATTAGACAAAGGGTAGAGAACCTTAACTCAACATTTTTCACAGTCTGGAAAAACAAAAATGTTGGGGACAATGGTGATGGCACCCTAGTCCAATGTGCTACTTTTTCTATGGATTCTCAATCTCCTTCCGACACTGATCTTTGTTGTATCTTCTATTTCTGGTGATCCAACAATGGAGGACAATGGTGATGGCACCCTTGTCCTGAAATTTTGCACAGTGTCCACTTCTTTTTAGATCCTGAATCTTCAATGTTTCCCTATCTTTCCTGCAACTCCACTTTTTCCAGATCCAATACCTATAACCTGCAAACACAAGGAGTGTGGGAGGGGGTTGTGGTGTTTAGAGGCTTGCCTTAGTCAAGCCTTGGAGAGACATTCAAGTCTTCCAAACACCATTGTCAGAGAGAGAGTGTGTGTGTCCTTATGGGATAGAGGCAAAAATCCAAATGATAATGATGATAAAGCACAATAAATGTCACCTTGATGATGAAGCTCTCATGGAAGGAAGAAGCTCTTCAATGCCATGAGGAGAAGATGTAATCCAACTTGCAAAAACAAACACAATAACAATGCTATGCTTTGCAACACAATGATAATCACAAGTATGCCAATAGCTTTCAATCATAAACATCCTCTTGTTTCTAAATGATAACATAAACATGCTTATATATGCAACTATTAAGATTCCCACCAAGAATTTCATAATTAAAGCTTATGATGTCAGCTTGAGACCTTAATAATGCTCACAAAACCAACATTTAAATTTAGGGCAGACCCAAAATAGGGCTAGACTAGGGTGGTAGCGCCCAAGTCCACCCCCTTATTTTTGTTCCAGGATTATTAAATTAGCACCCCCTAGGTCCTATTTGTCACAAGACCCAAGGGTTTTCTCATCAGGAGTCCAAATTAACATGCAAGATGCTCTAAATGCAATCTAAAGACTAGGAGCTAAACCTTAATAGGAAAAAGCCCCCAAGGGTGCATTTTTCTGACATAACATTTAGCCCCCACTTTAAAGTATGTATAAATACAAGGCCAATACATGCATTAAAGTAAGGTAAACACACACATAAAACATGTCAAGCATGGAGAAGACACACCACAAGCACGCAAGACATGGAGAAGATAGTTATAGTCATGAAAAATATGGAGAAGACAACATTGAAGACACGCAAGACACAGAGAATAGAATGAATGCAGTGATTATTTCTTTTCTTCTTCATTTTCATATATATGAATGAATGTAGATACATGAAAAGTAACAATGCAACATACAACCCCAAAGGGAAAACACGCCATACAAAACCTCAAGTATAAGTGGAGCACGTCGCTACACATACATGAGAGGGGAAAGCATGACATACAAAGCCAAAGTGGGGGTTAGCCACACAAGGGGGAAAACACATAGAAGACACATGGAAGACATGGAGAAAACATGACAAAGAAGGCAATGGGAGGAACTTATTGCTAAGCCCCCACCATATCAGGCACATTACAGGCACACACTGATGATTGGGCTTCACCAAAACAATCGTCAGAAACACGCTTAAGGGTTAAGTTATTCACAAAACTGCTCCTTGCCTCCACAGAGGGATTTTGAAGTAAAAAGATGTGCACTAGCTCAAGAGATAAACCATCCCACCTTCCGCAAAAGGGATTAAATGATAAAAGGGATATACACAATATCCTACCTCTGTAGAGGGCTTACATGATTGCAATTGATTTTAGATTGTTCAAACATGCTTTACTATCATCTAAAACAAACAACTTACCTTATATATGCCTCCACCTTAAGGTGGTTAATATTGCATACTAATTTCAAACATGTTAAAGTACGAAGAAAATACATGAGGGAACATGAGCTCTCGCAAATCCCATGCCTCCTAGAGGTGACATGTACTTTACGATCGCTAAATGTTCCCACAAACACATCCCTACAAGAAAAGTGTTATTGTACAAATAATCATGATAAACAACAATGTATATGATCAACTACATGAAAGAGCCAAGCAAGGTGATATTCATGATAAATAAAGTGCGTAGAGCAGAAGTATTGTTAAAGTGCTATTAGAAAGATAAGATAACATTAACATCAATATCAAGAAAGAGAAATCACAGAGTGATTCCACTAGCCAAGCATCAGATAATTTGTTACAACCTCGTCATCATGTATGGACTAGGTCCATTTTTTTATTACTCGTGAAAGAGATACTAGGTCCGCATCAGTATAATATGTTTTTCATCATCCGCCGGCTAGATGGAAACACTGGAGGAAGGTAAACAATAAATCAGAGAGGAGAACAAGTGCCTTAGGGACAGTCACGTAGGAGGGTTCCCCCAAGTTACCAACCGCAATGCTACGTCTATTAGACACAACACATAACAATGAAATCAGAGGAGAGGAGAAATAGAAGAATGATGATACAAATAGAAGGTCACAATAGAGGCAGTCTCCTAGTATCCTTGACCTTACAAGAGAATCAAGGGTCATCCTAGGAAGACTAATAACACATAAACACATCATAGGGGAAACACAACACAGAGAGAAAGGGTTAGAGATACTTATCTGGTAGATCCTAATGTTAAGAACATACATATCTAGGAAGAGGCCACCATTGAGAGCTACTATGATATTCTCTACAACAAGTGTGGCTTATTAGCTTAGGATATCTCACATATTGATTTGATCTTGTTGATATTGCATTAACATTAAGTTTAGGATGATGAGAGGCTTTCTTTTCTTTAAAAGGATTGTATCTAATGCCACTTGAGTAATGTGTTGAAGTGGATTCTATAGGTACTCGAATCCCTTGTTCATTTATACCACATCCATTACCTACATAGTCACAGTTCTTGTACAAAATCTGAAATCCACGACCATATAGAGAGTCCATTTCTTTAGAAGATGGTGAAGCCTCATAGGTCTCATAATTTGTAGTATAAGTGAGAGTATTGTCTTTATTTTCAACCAAGGAGAGTTTAGACTTCTTAGGAGATTCAAATGATTGCTTGGATGAGATCGATGCAACTTTTGATGAATTAAGTTTATATTCTCCCATACTACAAGGGTTAAAATCTAATGAACCCCAATAATCACCAAAAAGTGCATTCAATGGTTGAGAGTTTTGTATAGCATTATCTGTGGCATGAGGCATTGTTGAATGGATTTGTAAGTTGTTTAGTCTTTGCTGATTTCTAACTTGTTTTGGTATTTCGGTATGTGAACAAGTATTCGAATCAGGATCGTCTTTCCAAGTATAGAGCTTATCTTGATAAATGAACTTAAGTGATCAATGAAGGGTAGACGGGACTGCCCCCATGGCTGCATGAATCCATAGTCTACATAGAATCATATTATATGAAAGCAAATTAGGCATAACATGAAAAAGGGTATCTAATGTCACGGGTCCAACCTGTATAGGTAAAGTTATGGTACCCATTGATTGTCTTCCAACATTATCAAAGCCGTGAATGCTAATCCTATCCAGTTTGATTAAAGATGTGTCATCCTTTATTTTATGCAGTAAGTTTATGCTACAGACATTAAGGGCTGATCCATTATCAATCATAACTCATTTTACCAAATTTTTATTTATCATGACAAAGATCATAAGAGGATCATAATCATCTTTTGTTGATGGTATTTCATGCTATTGAAAGAGGATATCTATTTTTGTCACATTTATACTACCCAACACAGCTACTACATCAGTCAGCTTAGTAGTGGGTGGTACAATCACCTTTTGTAAAGCTTCTTGGAGAATTACATGGTATGTAGGTGATGTTTGTATTAAATCCCAAAGAGATATTTTAGCTGGCATAGCATGGATTTGCTTGACAAGATCATATTCTTGACCACTTTTATGAGTAAGATGAGGTGGTGGGGGGAGCATAGGTTGAGAACATGGAAGGGAGATAGACACATGAGGTGTTTGCTTACTTTGCTTGTTATTACAAGTGTTATATGTGTGAGCAATCACATTGTGGTATGGTTGTGGCAACATATTTTGAACACCTTGAACCGTAATCACCGGTTTCAAGGAAGAAGGTGCACTAGGTGCTCCCCACACAACCATCTTAGGAACATTGTTACAAAGTCTATTAGTGAAAATTGAATTAACATTGTCTTCCTCTTGATTATACCCAACATCAATCCCTAAAGGATTTAATGTAAGAGACCTTTTCTCATCCACTGATGTTTCATTTTCCAAAGAGGGTAGGGTAATGTTTAGGAATGTGTCAATGATTTCATCCTCTTGTGCTAGTATATACTCATAGGAGGAATCATCATTTTTTATGTCATCATCACATGTTTTAACTATGAATTCCAAAGCGGTAGAAGGAGTTTCACACTCATCATTCTCAATGTGTTTTGATAAATCTTCTAATACTGAAGGGTATGTATGTGTTAGAGATATGAAGCTGTCAAAATTAGATACATAATCAAGGATTTCAAATGAAGAGCATTTAAATATATCCTTGTGATACATAGTTTGTATAAAAGTGAGAACATGAGGATTCATATTAATGAATTTGTAGAACTTCTCAAAGCTTGTGACATATGCATGTAAAGATTCCAAAGAGTATTGAGATACCATAATGAAATGTATTGTAAGGTTTCAAAGGAGTATAAAATCAGATTTTCAAGATCTTCCAAAAATTATGCAAAAAACAAATGCAAAAGTGATGTCAAATATGCTCTAAAATACTTGATTTTTTGACTTTTTACAATGCAAACTAGTGAAAGAAAAGGTGTTGTGAGGATTTTCAAGAGGAAAAGAAGATTATATGCCTACCAACATTCCACTAATGCAAAATACCTTTCACAACACGGTTTTGAAGCAACTCTAGAGAGTCGATAAGTCAAAACCTAGTGAAAATAGGCCAAAATATGCAATTTTCACCAAATCTCAATGCAAAAGAGTAGGGTAACGGGTGTTGTAAGGAAAACGAGAAGGGGTATAAAATAATAAGTATTATATCAGTCCAATAAAGCCACAATATCCTTCACAACACACCTATAATGCAATCCTATATGCAAAATAAGACAAAATTTAGTGAAAATTGCTAGTTTTTTGTCGAAATTGAAAATGTGTAAATACAAATAAATACAAAAACAAACTAAGATGCAACACTACATGAAAAATCATATTTTAATGAGTGCCTAAGATAAGTATAAAAATCTGAAAATAAGATTTTACCTACAAACCCTAGCTTTTGGAATTTCTAGGTTATTTGAAAAATTCAAAATTTCAAGCAAACCCTAGCAATTGTAAACTGAAAATGCAATGCAAGAAATTAATTAATGATGAATTTATTAATTTAAATCAGATCTAATTTAAAAATCAGAAATTAGATTAAATTAAATTAAATTTAACTCACATTAATTCAAATTATTTGAAAATCAAGCCAAAAATGCCAATATTTTTAAATTTTCAAAAATTTTCTTTTTTTTTTTGTAATTTTCAAATGTGATATGATAATGATGAAAAGAAATTTTTGTAATTTAGGTCAGATCTAATTTACAAATTAGAGATTAAATTAAATTAAATGAAAATTAAATCAAAATGCAAGGTAAAAATGCCAATTTTTTTGAAATTTTTGAAATTTTTCATTTTTTTTGTAAATTTTAAATTAAAGGAAAATTAATTCAAATCTAATGCAAAAATTTTAAATTAAAGGAAAATTAATTCAAATGAATCCTAATTAAATAAAAAATCCAAGCTAAAAATGCCAATTTTTTCAAAATTTTTCAATTTTTTTGTAAATTTTCAAATGCAATATGAAAATTATGAATTAAATTAAAATAAATTTCAGACCTAATGAAAAAAATTCAAACCCTAGAATGCAATTTTTTTAAATATATCATTTTTTTTGTAAATTTTCGAATGCAATGAATGAATGTAAATCTATGAAACAACACTCAACAATGTGCCAAAAAGTTCAAAACATGGGTTCACCAAAATGTTTAATATGAAAAGGGGGTTTTTGATGTGTGGTTGTTTTAGTTTGAATCCTCTTTTCCACAAAACATTCCAAGGGCTTTTCAACTGAGTGCTTCTCCTATCAAGAGGAGAGTCATCTATCAGATTGGGTTGCTACTTGGTTTTCTGCTGGGAAATTTAGAAGTTATCACACAATGTCACCAATTAATGCTTTAATGCTCTTGAAACCCTAATTTAAGAAAAATAGTAATTAAATTTGAGAATTATGACAAATTCTACCAGAATTAGACAAAGGGTAGAGAACCTTAACTCACTATTTTTCATAGTCCAAAAAATAGAAATGTTGGGGACAATGGTGATGGCTCCCTAGTCCAATGTGCTAATTTTTCTTTGGATTCCCAATCTCCTTCTGACACTGATCTCTATTGTATCTTTTATTTCTGGTGATCCAACAATGGAGGACAATGGTGATGGTGCCCTTGTCTCAAAATCTTGTACAGTGTCCGCTTCTTTTCAGATCCTGAATCTTCAATGTTTCCCTATCTTTACTACAACTCCACATTTTCTAGATCTGATACCTGTAACCTGCAAACACAAGGAGTGTGAGAGGGGGTTGTGGTGTTTAGAGGCTTGCCTCAGTCAAGCCCCAGAGAGACATTCAAGTCTTCCAAACACTTTTGTCAGAGAGAGAGTGTGTCCTTGTGGGATAGAGGCAAAAATCCAAATGATAATGATGATAAAGGATAATAAATATCACCTTGATGGTGAAGCTCTCATGGAAGGAAGAAGCTCTTGAATGTTATGAGGAGAAGATGTAATCCAACCCACAAAAACAAACATAATAACAATGCTATGCTCTGCAACACAATGATAATCACAAGTATGCCAATAGCTTTCAATCATAGACATCCTCTCGTTTCTAAATGATAACCTAAACATGTTTATATGCAATTATTAAGATTCCTGCCAAGAATTTCATAATTAAAACTTATGATGTCAGCATGAGACCCAAACAACGGTCACAAAACCAACATTTAAATTTAGGGCAGACCCAAAATAGGGCTAGACTAGGGCACTAGCGCCCAAGTCCACCCCCTTATTTTTGTTTTGGTATTATTAAATTAGCACCCCTAGGTCCTATTTGTCACAAGACCCAAGGGTTTTCTCATCGAGAGTCCAAATTAACATGCAAGATGCTCTAAATGCAATCTAAAGACCATGAGCTAAACATTAATAGGAAAAAACCCCCAAGGGTGCATTTTTCTGACATACCACATATATTTTGGTCTCCAATATGTTCTAATAAAAATCTCAATGCTTTAGGCATCAAGATTTAGAATTTGCTAGAATGATTTATAGAATAAACTCATACATTATTTAGCATTCCAAGAATATTCATTCAAAGAAATGCAAGGCATTTGTTAAAACCCCATAATATTTGACTTCTAAATTGTTCATACCTATGCAAAAGCTACCTGATATGTTTAGTTTATTTCCTCTGATTCCTTCTTGTCTCCTCCTTTTCTCCATCTGTTTCATCTAGATTTTCCCTTCTCGGTTTCTTCCATGACTTTACCTAAAGTTCCCAATTGTTATTTTTATCTCTTATTTTTTAAATGACAAGTGTAAATGAATTAGTTCTTGGTGGCCTTGGTCCCCAACACATCCATGTAACATTTCTAAGCAGATCACAATAGCTCACAAGTGTTGTTGGTAGGCATTACAACTATAAGGAAATTCAAATAATTTATTCGGTTCCCCTGCCATCCATCATGAAGAAAACAAGGTTGTATAATTAATCATTTCCTTTCTCTATACCCGCTAGGTAAAAGAAAAGAAATATTTCTTAACTAATTGATTTCTCTTTCCTTTAGTTGGAAAGAAAAATGTATTACATTTCTAAGGTTGAATTATTGATAGAAGACATCATGAATAATTATTGTTGTAAATTCATTGGTAGTTTAAAAATAATAACACTATTCTCCAATTCCCAATCATATTATATATGTTTACGCGTGTAAATATTTATATAATTTTACACAAAGAAGTATATATATAAATTTATATATTATTTTATATACTTTATATATTTATGCCTGTAATATTTAAATACTATTACATAAAAAAATATATGTAGTATAACTTATATTCACATTATATATTTACATGTGTGATATTTACATAATATTATGCATGGAAATATATAGTATAATATATAAATAAAATGTATCCTAATAGTTTCAAAATAAAATTAATAATTTCAATATTATATATAATATATAAATATATATATTCCCTCTTAGTTTTTGTTTGTTGGCTAATGGCTAATTAACCAAGATGAAACCTAGAGGATTATAATCAACACTCACTTGGTTAACTATTTTATCCATAACCGGGTCTATATGCAATTTTACTAATGTAATTGTATGTGTGTGATTATATGCATGACTATCTTAGAAGAGCTAGGTTCCTCTCCATTGTGATACTCTCCCTTCCAAATTGAGGTCATGGCGGATCCTGTCATACTCAGACATTTTAATTGATAGTTAGTCCATAATCATGACATCAATATATATAATCATGCTATAATCAATAATCAATTTATGCCACTATAACATTAAACATGTCAAATACTTCCTGATTGTGTGATAGAACAATTCTTACATAAAATGTTGCATGTATCAACAATATAACATAAAATATATATGTGTGATATATACAAAGTAAAGTCCATGCTAAGTATAAATAGGAAAAATGGTTGTGACACTTAGGTTCCTCATTCAGAGGCACTGAAAGAACACTCAGGTCCACTAAAATAGTATTTTAATCAATATTAGGATTCTTCTACACTTTGTTATATACACATTCAATAAAACAATTACATTTTCAATTAGTTTTTTGCAATTTATGTAATGAACATGCTCAATGTTGTCATTTTCATTATGCATCCACCTCAAAAAATCATTAAAAAATATTGAATAAAAAAATCTAAAAATATATATAACTTGTAGTACTCACTCTTGGCTATATTTCCACCAACAATTTAAAATATATACAACTTGTAGTACTCACTCTTAGCTATATTTGTAAATTTTGTTTAGGTAGGCATCTGATAATAATACTTTTCTAAGAATTGTAGTACTTTGATAAGAACTAGAATTAAATTTACCTTTGGTTGTCCTCCCTTAACCATTTTTAAAAAATCCTTATTAGTTTAAAAACTAGATTCAAAGTACTACAATTCTTTGTTCTTATCATATCTTCAAATTTTGAGTGTACACATATTGAATTAGTAGTCCAAGTTTAGCTTTAGTTGATTTCAAAAAAAAAAGTGGCCACTTTTGACCCCCTTTTTGTACCCCATACCCATGTACTTGCCCTAATAAGGTATGCGATTTTATTGACATTAATGTTATAAATGTTTATGGAGTAAATAATGGAGGCAATCATTTGGTTGCCCTATCTAAACAAAATTTACAAATTTTAACAAATCATTTTACCTCTCATGCTCAATTTATTAATATTGATTTGTAACAAATGCCTAAGCATCTCACTACTCCTATGACCTACATAAACATGTACATAGATAATATTGATCAACATCTTAGTTCTTATTGCCACTCATAGATGGACATTTTTGTGGGGATGACTCATGCTAGGGTTTATAATCCTCTTGTACATCTAATTATTTAATTTTATGATGAGGATATTCCTCCAAAAAACTTTTAAGGACCATTGTATGTCCATTGTACTATCCCTAGTCATCCATGTGAGGGTATCCTTGTCAATCTAATGAATTAGTTTAACATTTACACAAAATATTTTTTATGTGATAGCAATTTGCAAAAAGATAGTTATGGATAATGAACTATTTCAAATAACTTAAACTTATGGCCCCCTTTCCAGACTAGAGAAAATTTCATTCTGAATAAATTGGACTACTTTTGTTGGAAACTTTTTGGTGTTGTCATTAATGTCAACTCCTAGCAAATGGTTCACTTGGTTTCCAAGTGATTTTGAGAAAATTTGATAAAAAGGTGTGTAGTGTGATAGAGGTACCCTTAGTATTATGCTCCACATTTCTTCCTAATTTAAGATATGCTTGTGTAGTTTGAAAGTATTGATCAGAGGTGTTCAGAGGTATTATATCCAGAGTTTCAGGTTTTGGATCGTGCGGAAGTAGAAGATGTGTTTGACATAATATTTGATTATAAAAGAGGGTCTCTATGAGAAATGAGAATGCTCCACATTTCTCCTCACTGAGATTTCCTATCTTACAGATCTAGGAGAGTTCTTATATTATCTTTAGCCACCTTCCTTTGGAGTTTCTAATGTTGGGATGCTCCACAAGTTTAGTTCTTATGTTGATGATTAGTAACGATGTGTCCTAATGTGCATAATGAAGATAATCCTTGATTCAATTGGTTGCATCAGTATTGTAGAAGTTGATGATGATGTTAAGTATTATGGGAAGGTGTTTGAATGCTTTGGAGTGTCTCTCTCTAGTCCACATGATGTTCTTAGACTTGGAGAAGAGTGGATATGGTCATTAGCTCAGGTTTGACTAACTTGGCTTACTAGCACCATTTGCAGAGGTATCTTGTGGATTGTAGATGTCATGACTAGCTTGGTGATATAGATTTGAGTCCTAGTTAACCCTTTATGTGGTCCACCTTCACTTCTTTCCACCATGAAAGTGTTTAGTGTTGACCTAAGTAATGTTGCATGTGTGTAATGCACATGCTTGATTAGGACTGACCTAATTGAGATAGGTCTTGATTGTAGATGGTATAAATGCAAGATGAAGATGAGTGGAGCAAAGTAGAGAAGAATATGTAAATGTGAATCAAGGGAAGTGAAGTTGTGTGAGAACTTAAATGCTTGACTTTGGAATGTAGTGAGCGAAAGGTGTCTACATTTTTGTTTGACAGAAGTTGCTGGAGGTAGTGACCCAAAGGTTGTGGATGGTAAGGAGTGAAAGTGGTTGATCTCTCCTATTACTTTGAGATAGTGAATCTCTTTGTAACAATCTTCTTCTTTCTTCTCTCTTCTAGGTAGTGAGCCTTTGGCAGTGAGCCTTTCTCTAGCAGTGAACCTTTCTTCTGACTAGTGAGCCTATTAATTTTTAGATTTTTTATTCATATATATCTGAGCTAATCCTCACCGTGGTTTTTCCCTTATTGGGTTTTCCAAGTAAAGCTAGTATTCTCATGTGTTTGGATGTGTTTGCATTATTGCTTCATATATTAATATTTTGCTAATGTATATTAAGAGGTTTATGATTGAAATTGCTTTGAGGGTTTAAAGTTTTAATATACAACTGATTCACCCCCACTCCCCCCCTCAGTTGTCATGTGCATTCTAACAAATTTTTCTACACAATTCCAAATAATTTGGAATTATTCTTCACAATTTGGACTTGGAAAATCACCTTTTAATGCAAAAACAATGATTAATATTATAAACATTTTGAATAATTTGTATTTATTCATAACAAATTAGACTTATTCCAATGAAAAATAGATTGGTTTGTAAAGATATTTAAAATATTTTAGACATAATATTCATAATGTTAACTTAGAGTAGTACTAGCAAACATGAATTTGTTTGGATTAATATTTTTTATATTGATTTTTTGGGTATTTATTCTCAATGTTATATTTTTATTCATTGAAATTGTACTAGTTATAAATAAAAATGACATCCAAATCCTATTTACAAATATAGTAAGTTAATACTTTTCAAGTATTAAATTAGAAATTGTATTTATTATGCCATACGTATTGAAACACAAATGTTTTAGTGTTTATTACTAAAACTACTTATTTTGATTTGAAAAACACTCAAGTGAATGTTTGAACATTACAATGTTAATCAACTCACACACAACTTAAAATCATCATGTTTATTGAATTTTCATAATAGTTTGCATCTAAAAAAATATAGAAAGAAGCTAAGAAAGTCATCATATTTATTAGATAATTTTATAACAATATATTTTTTTGTTGATTCAGGTGATCATGTAAAATCCATTTCATTTTTTTCAATAGAAGTGTTTATCCTTTCTAGAATTTATCTAGAGACTAAACATACATAATATTGTCTATAAGAATATATGACAAGCTTGTGCTATTTGGGTTTTACCTCAATTTATTTTTCAAACATTCAAACTATATTTCATCATCTCCAACATCCATTTTTCCTTGATGAATCAAGATGTACCACAATGTAGAAACATTGAATTTAAATTTTCCTTCTATTTTCCCTATAGTGACATCACTTGTAATCCTCACTATCTACATTATGTATGTTACACTAGTTGAATTATCGAGATTGATGACATCATATCTCCTTTGTAAATGACTTAATTTGGGTCAAATGTTCCTTTTGGTCTTTATTTCTAAGGATGACATAGTTCTCAACTATTAATGCATTAGAAATGATATGTCTATCTTACAAACTCTAGTGGAGGTCTTGTTACTGAAAGAAAAAAAGGAAAAGTAAAAGTGGTTAAAGGGAATTCACTTTTTTTCCTTTTATGTGTGCAATATACTAGTGCCCATTAAAGACTATCTCCAACTAGTCCAACACTAGCTTATCACATGGAGCTAAGATTGAAAACTTGACAAACCAAATAGGAAACATGATGCAATAAACAAAAGAATGCCTACAAAGAGAAAATAGGAAAGATGAGGGTACAAATGTGTTAGGTCTCAAAAATGCAGGTTACAAATCCTAAGAGGATGCCAGACTCTATGGTTAGATTGGCAACATTTTTTAAACTAACGCAACAGATTTAACCTTTAGGGTTTGATGACTCCCTGCACTTTAGGCACTGCTATACCTAGGTGGGTGAACCTTAAAAATTAAAGCAAATCAAGTTAAGTGTTTTGACTAAGTTAATGGATCTACCTACAGTAGAAAATGGTGTAGAATAGATGAAAGCTTGCTAACTAATTCTATATCTAATATCTGATGGATGGTTGGTATAAATTGTATAAGCAATATCAAGGTAAAACTAATAAATGAATTTAGCTATTAAAATAAGTAAGACCAGTGCCTTTGTTGGGTAAACAAAGTCAAATGGAAATCTAAGACTAGTGGCTTCTAGTTGGTAGTAACTCTAACTGTTTGGCACAATACTTTAGTTTATAATTTGTATAAACATGTAGGGAAAATGATTGACAGACTCTTCTTAATAATCCAATTGATAAAATCAAATTTCTTGTTATTCACCAGAAGGAACTTTTAATCCTTTCTTGAAGGAACCAATTGAATGAATTATACAAGAGCAACAGACGAGATCAACTTGGAGATATAATAACAACCCTAATTATATAGTTCTTAATAATCCAAATCAACACTTCCAAATTACTGTGACTGACCAAAAGGATTTTAATTCCTCTTTAAGGAAACCAATTAATCAAATCACACAAATACAACAAATGTGCATTGACAAATTAAATATATACTTGATATATTAATTTGAATAACAAGGAAATGTTAAACTGGAGACAACCAAATAATTGAATAACTTCAACAAACAATTGATGCTAGTATAAATCTATAAAATCAGAGATCTTCTATTAAATTCTTAAATGTAAAACTTGCAACATGGTCTTTAAAACATTGTAAGCTTCATATATTATTTCCTACTGCTGATCCATTTTCAGCATCATATGTTCAACTTATATAGAAATACTTATGAAGAGACATAACTCTTCAAAATGTCTTTTGGGAATTAACATGATTAACATAACAATAATAAAGATAACAATTCTTAAGCCCTATTCAACCATAGGTATATCTGAGCTATGTGATCCAAGTACTCCTAGATGCAGTGTGTATCAGTAAACTCAATGGCATTTCTCATGATCATGTCCATCATTACCATCTTTTACAAATATTTGTAGGCTTCCCCAGATGCAGAGTCTTTGTCCTTGAGAGCTCCTAAGGATTCATACAATATCACTTGACAGTCCTTACTCTATTCATCTTTGTTCTTTAGTTCTTTTTCATTTCTGAACAACATGGGCACTCCTGCTTTTGAAGCCTCAATACATTCTTTGGCATCATTCTTAAGCTGGTCATAATATTTCTGATGCTGCTCAATAAAGTCTTTTGTACTAGAAGTACCTGTAGTGTAAAAAACATCTTTGCCCTATATCTCATGGAGTCTCTCTTGCAGCTTGTTGTTGAGCCTCTCATGCTCTTGGATCATTTAATAATTTTTAGAATAAACATCCCAAAATTTGTTCATCCAATGCATCATGTTAACATGCCTATTCTGGAGCACTATTGCAAGTATGTCAATCTAGACCTAAGCTATCTAATCAATAGATGGTGATTGGGTACTTTGTGAGATTTCTCCTTGAGTTAACCTTTTCACTGACCCTCCGAAGGTATTCTTAACAATATCCTTTAAGAAATAATTTTCTTTTGTTAATCCCTCACAACTCAATTTATATGCATCCTGTTCTTTGATTAGCATCTGGGACTATATAGTAATCAAAGGGTTAGTTTCTCATGCCTTCAAAGTCATGACATGCCTAAAAGCCTTTTTAGTATCTATAATGGCTATCTTTTTATGAGGCAGGTACAAGGCCCATATCATTAGTGAATTTTCATCATTGTTATATTTGGTGCCCATATACACTTTTGTGACACCCTCAGGAGTGAGATTATATTTGTCATTAGTATTATACAAAAAATTATCAAACACCAAAGTAGAATTTAAGTCAAGTCCAGGAAATATCATAATGCCTGCTTCACTGAGCAGATGTCTACCTCTACTAGGAGTCATAGCTTGCAATTCACTATCCACTGTTGTTTTTAACATATCAATTAATTTTCTTTCATTGTCATCCGTGACATTATCAACTAATTCCCTGATCTCTTTACCCTTACATTTATACAAAAATGATTTAAATTCTTTAGAATGAATAAATTGATCATTAGCAATAAAAGAATCATATACTACTTGTCTTGGATCCTCATCATTAGGCCCCTCTTCATCATGCTTTTCATCAGGAGACCGATAGCATTACATTTTTTGTTTAGATATTCTGGTTGCCTGTTGATGTGGCTCTTCTTCTTCTTCTGCAAACCCCTTGCTACGCCCTTAATATTGGTGTACATAGGGTTATGAATAGTCAGGTTGTGGCTATCTTAACTCCTAATTAAGTTATATTATCATTATTATATTGTTATTTAGTTGTTTAGGTTGTCCTAAGGCTTCTAAAGGGCTATCTAAGTCAGCCTGGGTGATATCCTATGCATAAATAGGTATATATAGGAGGTAGTGAGTCTCATCTCATATCATATTGAGTATGGTGTTCTTACTGAAGACTATTGGAGGTATTCCCCTTGAAGAGGATTAGGAGGTTGCCCCCTCGAAGTGGCATATTATTATCAAGTATTTGCAGCATATTACAATTATATTTAGATATTGTGCAAGTTGTTTCATTACACCCCTCATCAACAGAGGATAACAACTCTATCTCTGGAAGCTACCTCCTTTTCTCATCTAATTCCCTATTATATTTCTCAACCACTAATTCAACTTTATTTTCTTCTATATTCCTGATAATGTCATCATGTGGATATGGGACATGTGTATATCCACTGAGGTTTTGTTTTCTCCTAGCAAGATCAATGAAACCCTCAGGATCAAATCCTTTTCTTGCCTCTGCACATCTCATGTTGTAATACATCAGTTTATCCATAATGAGACCATAACCCTCTTTTGACACCACAATAAAATCTCCAAAGTACAAAGTACTAGGCATGAAGGATTACTTGTCATAGGAGATCAAGTTCATCACATTAGAGTAGTTCATTTGCCTGACTATCTCTAAGTAGGCAATTTTGTCAGGAACTATCTTGGGCAATATAAATGGGGTGTCTTCAAAACCATAAATTCTGACCATGGTAGCATCCTCAAAACAATACCAGTCTCCCCAGTTGTGGGTAACAGTAGGAGGACCACCAAAATATTTAGGTTTGAGAAAACTCTTTATTTCATTTGACAGTGAATATTCACAAGGATGATTGAGATATCTATACAACACTTTTACACATTATTCTTCAAAATGAATATAACTAGAATGGGCATACCTGCTATCCCATATCCTTGTCCACATTTGTACAGGTGACTTTTGTCCCCTATGGTCCATTAGAGAAACTCTAAATTCACTTGGCCATAAGCCTATTTCCTAGCCATAATAAAGCACCATGTGCATGAGGAGCGAGTAGTGCTCAAAAGAGATTGATGGGGCATTATTCTTGATTGCGGTCAAACCAAAATCAGTTCTTCCAAAAACATAGGCAGCATAGTCAAATTGCCTAGCATTATGGCACTGGATATCTGTGGCTATCACCATCAAATGGATTGTCATAAAATCAGGGACCTCTAACTCTAGGACTTGACCCACAGAGTAGTATGTGTATTGTATGTATGGTTCAAATAATGACAGATGAAATGGAGGTCCATCATTCTCATTAAGAGGCACTCTTTCCCATTTTACCTTAGGCCTATGGATAGGTAATCTCCACCCATTGTAAGTGGTATCCATTCTCTAGTATTCTTTGTCCAAATCTTCATAGACTATAGGAACAGTGCACAAATCATCTAAATCAAACACTTCACAAATAACATTTTTAGATAGATGTACAACTGGCTCTCCTTGCAGATTGCATATAGCTTTGAGGTTAGGGTTGTAATGTTTAGCTAGGAGTCTAAGGAGTTCTACATTCACAAATACATCAGGAATGACCAATTTTCCCAGATTCAAGTGCCGTGGATTTGACACTGGGACATTTTTGAATCTTCTATTATAATGGAATTTGAAAAGCTCATAACCTCTTATTGGTGTCTAGACATTTCCAAGGTATTTGCACTTGTCTTCCAACTTCTCTATCTCTGCCCTAAGTTGTGCAGACCTTCGGGCTTTGGGAGTCGATCTAGGCAATTGGTCAATTAAGTCCTAGTTTAGTTTCCTTTCTTTTGTTTTCTCATCAGGGCTTTTGTCAAATTTTTGTTTCTTGGTTTTGCTAGTTTCACCTAATTGTTTTCTACCCTTGCTTTTTACTAGAGTCTCCATTTTAATCTTGGACAACAAATTCAAATTGCAGGCTATTGCAGAGAGGTTTGTATATATGTACATTTTATCTGAGGTGATGATCGAATTCCCCTATTTTCTCCTCCAAGTCTCCACTTGTGTGCTTCTTTTAGACAATTCTTTCAAACTTAATTGTAATGATTTCAAGTAGCATTTTAGAGGATATCTTCTAAGTCTGCAATTAATCATTCTAGTGTATTAATTTTCACAGTCGTCATGAGATGTCACATCATCATAACTTCTCTCATCCATATAACTTTTGTAATATTAGGGAGATCAAATATCTTCATATGGCGCGAAACATTTACAGGTGGATCAATTGCTATGATCCTTCATTTTGTCTCCTCGATGTCGTATCTTATAAAAACTTATATAAGTTTGTATCAGCAAGATATTTCAATGTCTACCCAATACAAAAATGAGCATAGCTATTGTCAACATGACTTACTTTATTGCCATGGGAATAACATCTAATTTTGATATTTCAAGTGTCTCTGATATGACTATCAGCATGATTCTTGTCGATGAGTGTGGCTACCATCATCATCGGAATAACACATGTTATCGGGATGACTTAATTCAATTTACCTGATCACGGTTGTTTCCCTGATACCTTTCTCATAGCCTTCATCAGAGTGATTATTACAGTATGTTACCAATATCCTTCATTGTCATGACCATCAGTTTGGCAGGACTTGTAGGCTTTTCTTCTGAATTGTTTACTTTTGCCAATGGTTTTTATCCTTCCTAGACATCGATGTGACTTAAGCCAAAATAATGTCGCTTTATCACTGAGACATTGCGAAGTTGGAGATACTTTAATTTCTCACCCCAATGTGCATCTCTCCCTAATGATCATTAGTTTCGTCAGTTCCATGGGTAGCTTGGCAAGCGTCATACCGAACTCTTTCATCGGTATGATCTATATTGTCAGGGGGTTTTGGAGTATTCGCTGATAGTGCTTTCTCATGCCAATAGTCCTAACTTTTGATTAAATTGGTGTGACTGGGAATTCTATCTCTGATGAAGGGTCATTGGTGATACTCCTCTCATCAGAGATCTCTGAAACTCTCTCTCTGACCATAGCTCTTTTGCCGATACACATTTAGCCCATTTCAAAAGATCAAAGTCTTGCCAAAATTAAGGAGTTGAAGCCCTTCATTACATTACATTTTGAGGGGTGAGACACCCATTTGTGATGAAAGTCATGTAATTTTTATGGGATATACTAGTTATTATTATGATTTTGGGCGTTATGTTTTCTAATTTGGTTGGACATGGGTGGGTAGGAATATAGGAAAATTTTAAATTTTCCTATCCCAATAGTTGCTCTGTCTGGGATGTATACCCCTTGTGGGTATAACAAGAATTCAGATCTCTTGGGGGAGTAGACCATATATTTTATTTATTGGGGATGACGACTTCATAGAATTGTATCAATAAAATGAGAATGGGAGATGGAAGTGATAATGATGGGGAACGGGGATGATCCTATACTACTATACATGGAAAAGTTTTTTGTTATCTTTGAGAGATTCATGGGACTATCCATGTACTGGAAGATCCCATTCTCTCTTGATTTCCCTAGACTATTGTGCATGGAATAAAAAAAATTTGAGAATTATTTAAGGGTTGTCCATGCACTGGCAACACTTAATTCTCTTTGTGCATGATTTTGATATTTTATGAAAAGAAAGGCTTTAGAAATTGCCCATGCACAGGCAGTTCCTACTCTTCTCTAGAGATATTTTGCAAATAGTAAGAATCATCACCTCCTTTTCCAGTTACAACAAAAGGACCTAGCCACAAAGCTTCAAACTTTCCATGCTTTCCCTTTTCTTGGAATCTAGCATTCCACATCAATACCAAGTCATTTATTTCAAATTTTTTGCCCTTGGCCTTTTTCTCAAAAAGGTATTTTACTTGAGATTGCAATTTGATGTTCTGGTTTTGAGCCAATCTCCTTGTCTCATCAAGTTCTGCAAGATGTTCTAATCTTTCCTCCATTGGTTCAGGAATGCCTAAATCCTCTTGAAGAACAAATTTGTAAACTGGTAGCAGATTTTCTAATGGCATCCTTACTAGTGTTCCATACACCAGTTTAAAAGGAGATCTTCCAATTGCTCTCTTCACAGTAATTCTATCAGCCCACACAACCATTCTTAACTTTGAATCCCATGCCTTCTTGTTTCCCTCCAACATTCTCTTTATAATTTTCAAAAGATTTTTGTTGCTAGATTGTGCCTGCCCATTTTCTTGTGGATGATAAGGGGCAGCATAGGATACAATGATGCCATGTGTACTACATAAATTTTTGAAATCATCAGACCTAAAACACATTTCGTTATCTGTAATCAACCATACTGGAGTACCAAATCTGAATATAATATTCTCCATCAAAAAGTTGATCACCACCTTGCTTATTGCTTGTTTAGTTGGGATTGCTTCCACCCATTTTGTGAAGTAATATGTTGCCACAAAAATCCATTTGTGTCCTCCACGTGACTTCTCTACAATTTCTCCTATAAAGTCAATGCCCCAATGATATAATGGAGCTCCACCTACATGGGTTTCAAGGGCAATGCTCACTGATATTTTAACTTTCCTAAAAAATTTTGACATGCTTCACATTTTCTCATGTAATGATATGAATCATTAAAAACTCTAGGCCAATAGTATCCAACCCTTAGGATCTTATGGGCTATAGTCTTTGCTAAGAAATGTCCTCCACACATACCTTCATGTAACTCTTTCATGACATGTTTTGACTAATGTTCATCTAGGCATAGTAGTAGAATACCATCCCTATTCTTCCAGTAAAGATCTCCATCAATAAATACATATTTTGATGCCTATAATTTAAGTGTCCTTTTGTTATCATCATACCCTTCAGGACATTTCATGTGCTTCAGATAATATATGATGTCAGTATACCATAGAGTATGCTCAATGCTAGAACTTATGTTATTAACATCATTAGCACTACATATCTAAGAAGCCTCGAAATTATTTTCAGCCATTAATCTAGCAAGACCTTGTCCTCTCACTAGTTTGGTGATCTAGATTTCAATATTGAACTCCTAAATTCTATTTATCCATCTACATCTTCTGCCTATGATCTCAGTTTGGACCAATACATCTTTTACTACAGCATTAGGCACATATGCTATTATTTCAGCTCCCACCAAGTATAGCCTAAAAGGTTTAACTGCCTTCACCAATGAATATGCCTATTTCTCAACTATGTCATATTTTAATTCTACATTTTGAAGAGATTTGCTAAAAAATGAAATGGGTTGTTCATGTCCTTCATTATTTTTCTATAATAGTACTATTGCAACTATATGATATGAGGCAAATGAGAATAGTTGGAATGGCTTACTGAAATTAGGGGATATCAGAACTGCGGCTTCTTTGATTGCCTTCTTAATGGTGGCAAATGCCTCTACTATTTCTATTGTCCACTTCACTTCTGAATTCTTTTTCAACATTCTTGATATGGGACTAACAATTTCTACAAAATTTGATATGAATCTCCTAACAAAGTTGATTTGGCCAAAGAATGATTGTATAGATTTTACATTCTTAGGAATGGGAACTTGGTCAATGGCTTTTACTCTTTCAGGATCTATTCTTACTCCATCTTTTGATACTATGTGACCAAGCAACTTAGCCTCTATTACTGCGAAATGGCACTTCTTAGGATTCAATGAAATTCCATATTCTAAGGATTTAATAAAAAAATTCTCTAAATGTGTACAATGATCCTCAGCCCTTTTGGAATATGCTATCATGTCATCCTAATATACTATCATGATTTTATTAATCAATTCTGCAAAGGCCACATCCATTGCTCTTTGGAATGTTACTCCAGCATTCATGAGTCCAAATGGCATCCTTAAATATACATATGTTCCCCATGGTGTGGTGAATGTAGTCTTATATTGTTTTGATTCTTTAACTTTCACCTGATTATGTCCTGAGAAACCATCCATCATTGACAATAGTTCACACCCTGTAACCTTTTGTAGTATTGCTTCCATATTAGGAAGGGGATAGTTGTCCTTAAGAGAGGATTTGTTTAGATTCCTGAAGTCCATACATAATCTAATATCACCATTTTTCTTTATGACAGGCACCAAATTAGGAACCCAAGAAGAATGTCTAATGGGTTTAATTATAGCTCCATCTCTTAGTTTTGTGAGTTCTTCAAGCATCTTAGGGGCCAATGTAGGATTGATAGGCCTCTATTTTTTCCTGAATAGTTTAGCATCCAGTTTTAATGGTAATTCATGCTAAAAAAGATCCTCCCTATATGCTTTCAAATCATCATATGACCATGCAAATATATGTCTATACTTTATGAGTAAGTTAATGAGCATGCTCCTAATTTTGGGACTGAGATTCTTTCCAATGTATACATTCTTTAGGGTTGTCTACATCCCCAAATTAATCTCTTCAAGGTCATTCTGTACTACTAGTGTGTCTTTCTTTTTAAATTTATCACACCCATCAAACACTTTCTCCAATGCTATGAGTCCCTTAGGTATTTTTTTTGTTTTTAGCTGAACTATCTCTTGACCAAAGAGAGTTTCTTTTCCATCATGTTCTTCTACAAACACATTAAAATCAATCTCTTGGTTTTCATAATGATCAACACAATGTAGGAAGTTAATTATATCAGCATCATTATCAAACACTTGCCAATTATGTACATTATTTGGGATAGTGGGTTTGGTTTTGAATTCAACTTCTGTAATACCTCCTAATGTAATATCATCCCTTTTTAATACGATATTTGCCAGAAAATCTGCCATAATATTTTTTGATCTATCAATCCAATTGATTGAGAAGGCATCAAACAACTCAATATCATCCCAAACATCATTTCTATATTGTTTCAGCCTCTTGTTTTTTGACAAGTATTTCTCTCTAACTTGGGAAGTAACTAATTTTGAATCACCATATACAACTAACTTTCTTATCTTATGCTTGGTGGCTATATTTAAACCAATGAACAAAGCCTCGTATTCTGCTACATTGTTTGTGCATTCAAATGTTAATACGAATAAGTATTTGAAAGTTTTACCTGCTAGTGAGATAAATAATACTCTGGCCCCATTTCCCATTTTGCTACATGCACCATCAAAATACATCTTCCACACATCATTCCTCTCTTTCTTAGATTCAACATGTATCGGATCAGTATTTTGCAATTCTACCTGACTTGTTTCAACCTTGAAGGCTCCCAAATCTATATCACAAAATAAGTTTATTTGATTTTGATCCAAGCGTTCTATGATGTTCTCATATCTTGGCTCCCTACACAACTTGATCTCTTTGCCTCCCACTGGTATTGTGGCATATGATAAATCTAATTAGACATTCCCTCCTACCATTGTAGCCCATTGTCTTGATAAGAGCATTCCATAATACGGTGGAATATCAACCATGGTGATATCAATGTTATGGGTTGCTTTAGGGTATGAAGCATGTTTTATTTCTACATCTCTCATTATACCAATGACTAGGATGGATTTATTATCCATTGCATAACACCTACCAAATGTACTGTCAACCCACATCCCTAGTTCTTTCATGACTGCTATTGGCATGATATTCATGGCTGCGCCTGAGTCAATCATGCAGTTCCTTACTATCTTGTTCTTGATTAACAAGGTAGTGTAGAAAGGGTCCACCTGTGAGGGATTATTTGTCAAGGTATCACCAAGGTATACTTTAGGAATTTGGAATGTTTCTTGGTGAAAATTTTTTGTTCTATTATCTGATTCTTTACATTTTTGATTTGGTATATCTAAAACAGTTTAACCACTGTATTTCTATATTTGTCTATCTTCATCATTTCCAAAAGTGGTACTGATATCTTTACCTGAGATATTGCATGAGCAATGTCAAATGAATGGGCCATAGTTTGATCATTCCTTTCTGTCTTTATATGTTCTTTTTCTTGATTTTGTGATTTATCCTTCGTTTTATTTTTATCAACCTTTTCTGGTTCTTTGAATGATGACTTTGAATTATTCTTTTTGTGATTTTGGTCTTTTATAAAGATACTCCCTGGTGTTCCTTGTTCAACATTTACTATCCTGTTTCTTAGGTTATAGGTATTTTTAGTTTGAGCTACTGTAGCTATTGTAAGAGCTTCTCTTTCATTTTTAGTGGGCCTTCTCCATTGATCATATGGTGAATTGTTATAATAGGTAGGTTCCTCGTAACCATCCTCTTGATCTGAGAATACTTCTTGTTTTCCCATGTTGATATGATGTTTCTGGTTTCCCACATCATATTCATATCCCTCTTCCTCTGTAGAAGAATAGTCTTCATTTAGTAAATATGTTGTATCTTGCATCATGTTTATTGCGTGATTGTCTCTGTTATAATTGTATAATGTTTCTTGTTGTTGTACTGCTTTAGCCACCACACAGTATTTAGGTGAGTGTGGTAAATTACACACCAAACACCAAGGCTTATCTTCTACCATATGTGCCCCATTTTTTTTTAGAGGATCAAGAGTATCTTTGCCATAATATTGTTTTTGGCTACTTTCAACAGGTCTCTCATCTTTCCAATTTGTATTATATGGCATATCATGCAACCTAGGTCTTTCATGTCTATGCTAACCTTCTTGTTTAGTCTGCTGAATGTTTGGGCTTTAAGGAGTTCTAGGATTATCTATTTTGCTAATCATACCTGCAGCTTTCCTATTGTTCTCAATAGTTAAAGCCACTTTTTGTGCTTTAGCTAGGGTCGTAGGGCATCGATTTCTAAGTTCGTACCCTGTCTTGGGGTCAAATGTTTTCAAATAAATGCTCAATGCTGCTGGATCAATCAGTTTAGATCCATGTGGTATTTTGTTGTGTAACTTGGAAAATTTCATATTGAAATCATACACTGACTCATTTTGGTATTTTTGGATGCTTTTCAATTCATGCAATGCAAACTCAGGGTATACTGATTGCCATACTGCTCCTTAAACTGACTATGGAAATCTGTTATTGAACTAATTGAAGCATCAGGCAACCTGTTGAACCAGTCTCTTGCATCTTTAGTTAGAGACATCATGAATAACCCCATCTTAACATCTTCATAGTCCATACCAATATCTTGTATGAAAGCATTGAAGCTTCTGATGTGATCCTTAGCTGATACTGCATTGATTCTAGTGAACTTGGGGACTATATTTCTCCAATTACTATCAATAGGGTATGGATACAATTGATATCTAGTCAGATCGAATTGGCCACATATGTTTGTGAGGTTTTGAGGTGGAAGATTCATGGGTGGCGGGTTAGGATAGTAATTATATCCACCTGGATGCTGATGATAAGCATGTTGCTATTGTGGGTTTATGTGGGGATTTATATAAGGATATTGTGGTCTATAATACCGTTGGCCAGGGGGTGGGTATGGATTAGCCATATGTTGAGAGGTGTTGTGCATGGGAGGTAGTCTAGGATTTTTAGGAAGGGTATTTTGATGACTTTTGGATGCTTGTGAATTGGAAACACCACCTATATTTTGGTGCAAGTTTTGTTGTGGATTCCTCAAAGTGTTTCCTCTATGTGGAGGTACATATTTTGGGGTAGCTATTTTAGTCCTCTTTATCTGTTGAATCTCTTGTTTTAACAACCTCTTAGTTTCCTCTATCTTGATCATTTCAAGTTCTTCCTGGAGCCTAAGCACATCTTGCTATGCTTCATTCATACTTCTTACATTCTTTGGACTTTCATTCACTTCTTGATTTGAAAATCCATGTTTTACCCCCTCTTATTGCTGTAATGGCATTTCATAATCATATTCAGCTTGCCTCTGGTCAATTTCCCTCATGGCCCATGCTTCACACTCAAGATGTTCTTAAGGATTAGGTCTATATTTTCACATTATATCATCATTTACTCCGTTGACATTTTCATTTGACTCATGTAGAGGGGTAAAACTATTGTGAGTTGTGATAGTTTGTTCTGTATTATCCTCTTGAGCCTCCTGATTATTATTCTGATGAAAATAATTTGATGCTCCATTTCTCTTGGGGATGGTTCTGCTTGATGGAGATGATTGCAATTTCTTCCCTTCCATCTTGGATCTTCTACCATCCATTTGGTACTAACTTTTTGTTATAAAAAGTTGTAGAGTCACCACCTATTTTAGTAAATAGGAAAAGTTTATAATTTATCTTTCTAGATTCTTCTTGCTAGCAGAGTTACCAAATTGTATTTTCAAAATTTCTGACTCTATAAAAGAATGGTTTCTTACTAAGGTCCTTTATTTGGTTCCCCAGTAGAGTCACAAATTTGTTAGGTCTCAAAAATGCAGGCTGCAAATCCTAAGAGGACACTAGACTCTATGGTCAGATTGGCAACATTTTTTGAACTAACATGACAAAGTTAAGCTTTAGGGTTTGATGATTCCCTGCACTTTAGGCATTGCTATACCTAGGTGGGTGAACCTTAAAAATTAAAGCAGATCAAGTGTAAGTGTTTTGACTAAGTTAATGGATCTACCTATAGTGGTGAATGGTGTAGAATAGATGAAAGCTTTCTAACTAATTCTATATCTAATATCTGATGGATGGTTGGTATAAATTGTATAAGCAATTTCAAGGTAAAACTAATAAATGAATTTAGCTAATAAAATAAGTAAGACCAGTGCCTTTGTTGGGTAAACAGAGTCAAATGGAAATCTAAGACTAGTGGCTTCTAGTTGGCAGTAACTCTAACTATTTGGCACAATACTTTAGATTATAACTTGTATAACTATGCAGGGAAAATGATTGATAGACTCTTCTTAATAATCCAATTAACAAAATTAGATTTCTTGTTATTCACCAGAAGGAACTTTTAATCCTTTCTTGAAGGAACCAATTGAATGAATTATACAAAAGCAATATACAAGATCAACTTGGAGACAGAATGACAACCCTAATTATATAGTTCTTCTTAATAATCCAAATCAACACTTCTAGATTACTGTGAATGAACAGAAGGATTTTAATTACTCTTTAAGGAAACCAATTAATCAAATCACACAAATACAACAAATGTGCATTGACAAATTAAATATATACTTGATATATTAATTTGAATAACAAGGAAATATTAAACTGGAGACAACCAAATAACTAAATAACTTCAACAAGCAATTGATGCCAGTATAAATCCATAGAATTAGAGATCTTCTATTAAATTCTTAAATGTAAAACTTGCAACATGGTCTTTAAAACATTGTAAGCTTCATATATTATTTCCTATTACTGATCTATTTTCAGCATCATATGTTCAACATATATAGAAATACTTATGAAAAGACATAACTCTTAAAAATGTCTTTTGGGAATTAACATGATTAACATAACAACAATAAAGGTAACAATCCTTAAGCCCTATTCAACCATAGGTATATCTAAGTGATGTGATCCAAGTACTCCTAGCTGTAGTGTGTATCAGTAAACTCAATGGCATTTCTCGTGATCACATCCATCATTACCATCTTTTCTAGATGTTTGCAGGCTTCCCCAGATGCAGTCTTTGTCCTTGAGAGCTCCTAAGGCTTCATACAATATCACCTAACATTCCTTACTCCATTCATCTTTGTTCTCTAGTTCTTTGTAATTTATGAAGAACATGGGCACTCCTCCTTTTGAAGCCTCAATACATTCTTTTGCATCATTTTTAAGCTGGTCATAATATTTTTGATGTTGCTCAATCAAGTCTTTTGTACTAGAAGTACCTGTAGTGTCAGAAACATCCTTGCCCTATATCTCATGGAGTCTCTCCTATAGCTTGTTGTTGAGCCTCTCATGCTCTTGGATCACATTATAATTTTTAGAATAAACATCCGAGAATTTGTTCATCCAATGCATCATGTTAACATGCCTATTCTAGAGCACTATTGCAAGTGTGTCAATCTAGGCCTGAGCTATCTAATCAATAGATGGTGATTGGCTGCTTTGTGAGCTTTCTCCTTCAGTTAACCTTTTCACTGACCCTCTGAAGGTATTCTTAACAGTATCCTTTAAGAAATCATTTTCTTTTGTTAATCTCTCACAACTCAGTTTATATGCATCCCATTTTTTGATCAGCATCTAGGCCTATGCTTTATTCAACATTGCAACATTTATGCTAATTTCTGCAGTAATCAAAAAGTCAGTTTCCACTGCCTTCAAAGTCATGATATGCCCAAAATCCTTTTTAGTATCTATAATGGCTATATTTTTATGAGGCGGGTACAAGGCTCATACATTAGTGAATTTTCATCATTGTTATATTTGGTGCCCATATACACTTCTGTGACACCCTCAGGAGTGATCTTATATTTTTCATCAGTATTATGCAAAAAACTATCAAACACCAAAGTAGAATTTAAATCAAGTCCAGGAAATATCATAACGCCTACTTCACTAAGCAGTTGTCTACCTCTACTAGGAGTCATAGCTTGCAATTCACTATCCATTGTTATTTTTAACATATCAATTAATTGTCTTTCATTATCATCCGTGACATTATCAACTAATTCCCTGATCTCTTTACCCTTGCATTTATACAAAAATGATTCAAATTATTTACAATGAATAAATTGATCATCAACAATAAAAGAATCATATGCTACTTGTCTTGGATCCTCATCATTAGGCCCCTCTTCATCATTCTTTTCATCAAGAGATTGATAGCATTGCATTTTTCATTTGGATATTCTGGTTGCCTGTTGATGTGGCTCTTCTTCTTCTGCAGACCCCTCATCAATAGAGGACAACAACTCTATCTCTACAAGCTGCCTCCTTTTCTCATCTAATTCCATATTATATTTCTCAACCACTAATTCAACTTTAGTTTCTTCCATATTCCTGATAATATCATCATGTGGATATGGGAAATGTGTATATCCACTAAGGTTTTATTTTCTCCTAGGAAGATCAATGAAGCCCTCAGGATCAAATCCTTTTCTTGCCTCTGCACATTTCATGTTGTAATGCATCAGTTTATCCATAATGAGACCATAACCCTCTTTTGACACCACAGTAAAATCTCCAAAGCACAGAGTACTAGGCATGAAGGATTGCTTGTCATAGGAGCTCAAGTTCATCACATTAGAGCAGTTCATTTGCCTGACTATCTCTAAGTAGGCAATTCTGTCAAGAACTGTCTTGGGCAATATAAACGGGGTGTCTTCAAAACCATAAATTATGACCATGGTAGCATCCTCAAAACAATACTAGTCTCCCTAGTTGTGGGTAACAGTAGGAGGACCACCAAAATCTTTAGGTCTAAGAAACCTCTTTATTTCATTTGACAGTGAATATTCACAAGGATGATTGAGATATCTATACAACACTTTTACACAATATTCTCCAAAATGAATATAACTGGAATGGGCATACCTGCTGTCCCATATCCTCTTCCACATTTGTATAGGTGACTTGTGTCCTCTATGGTCCATTTGAGCAACTCTGAATTCACTTGGCCATAACCCTATTTCTTGGCGATAATAAAGCACCATGTGCATGAGGAGCAAGTAGTGCTCAAATGAGAATAATGGGGCATTGTTCTTAATTACGGTCAAACCAGAATCAATTCTTCCAAAAACATAGGCAGGATAGTCAAATTGCCTAGTATTGTGGTTGGATATTTGTGGCTATCACCATAAAAGGAATTGTCATAAAATCAGGGACCTCTGACCCTAGGACTTGCCCCACAAAGTATGTGTACTGTATGTATGGTTCAAATAATGACAGATGAAATGGAGGTCCATCATTCTCATTGAGAGGCACTCTTTCCACTTCTACCTTAGGCCTGTGGATAGGTAATCTCCACCCATTATAAGTGGTATCCATTCTCTAGTATTCTTTGTCCAAATCTTCATAAATTATAGGAATAATGCACAAATCATCTAAATCAAACACTTCACAAATAGCATTTTTTGATTGATGTACAATTGGCTCTCCTTGCAGATTGCATATGGCTTTGAGGCTAGGGTTGTAATGTTTAGCTAGGAATCTGAGGAGTTCTACATTCACAAATACATCCGGAATGACCAATTTGCCTAGATTCAAGTGCCATGGATTTGACACTGGGACATTTTTGAATCTTCTATTGTAATGGAATTTGAAAAGCTCATAACCTCTTATTGGTATCCAAACATTTCCAAGGTATTTGCACTTGTCTTCTAACTTCTCTATCTCTGCCCTAAGTTGTGCAGACCTTCGGGCTTTGGGAGTTGATCTAGGCAATTGGTCAATTAAGTCCTAGTTTAGTTTCCTTTCTTTTGTTTTCTCATTAGGGGTTTTGTCAATTTTTTTCTTGGTTTTGCTGGTTTCACTTGACTATTTTCTACCCTTGCTTTTTACTGGAGTCTCCATTTTAATCTTGGACAGCAAATTCAAATTGCATGCTACTGCATAGATTTTTGTATATATGTACTTGTTATCTGAGGCGATGATCAAATTCCCCTATTTTCTCCTCCAAGTCTTCACTTGCATGCTCCTTTCAAACAATTCTTTCAAACTTAATTGTAATGATTTCAAGTGGCATTTCACATGATATCTTCTCAGTCTAAAATTAATCATTCCAATGTATTAATTTTCACAATCGTCATGGGATGTCACATCGTCATAACTTCTCTCATCAGTAAGACTTTTGTAATATTAGGGTGATCAAATATCTTCATATGGTGCGAAACATTTGCAGGTGGTCAATCATTGTGACCCTTCATTTTGTCTCCTCGATGTCATGTCTTATAAAAACTTATATAAGTTTGTATCGGCAAGATATTTCAAAGTCTACCTGATACAGAAATGAGCATAGCTATTGTCGGCATGACTTACTTTATCACCGTGGGAATAACATCTAATTCTGATATTTCAAGTGTCTCTGATATGACTATCGGCATGAATCTTGTCAATGAGTGTGGCTACCATCATCATCAAAATAACACATGTTATTGGGATGACTTAATTCAATTTACTCGATCACGGTTGTTTCCTCAACACCTTTCTCATAGCCTTCATCGGAGTGATTATTACAGTATGTTACCGATATCCTTCATCGTCGTGACCATCAAATCAGCAAGACGTGTAGGCTTTTCTTCTGACTTGTTTACTTTCGCTGATGGTTTTAATCCTTCCTAGACATCGGTGTGACTTAAGCCAAAAAAATTCCACTTTATCACTGAGACATTGTGAAGTTGGAGATACTTTAATTTCTTGCCGTGATGTGCATCTCTCCTTGATGATCATTATTTTCAGCAGTTCCATGGGTAGCTCGACAAGAGTCATACCGAACTCTTTCATCGGTATGATCTATATTGTCAGGGGGGATTGGAGTATTCCCCAATAATGCTTTCTTATGCTGATAGTCCTGACTTTTGATTAAATCAGTGTGACTGGGAATTCTATCTCTAATGAAGGGTCATCAGTGTTACTCCTCTCATTAGAGATCTTTGAAACTCTGTCTCTGACCATAGCTCTTTTGCCGATACACATTTAGCCCATTTCAAAAGATCATGGATTGGTATAAATAAAATACCAAAGTCTCACCAAAATTAAGGAGCTGAAGCCCTTCATTACATTACAATTTGAGGGGTGAGACACCCGTTTGTGATGAAAGTCATGTGATTTTTATGGGATATACTAGTTATTATTATGATTTTGGGTGTAATGTTTTCTAATTTGGTCAAACATGGGTGGGTAGGAATACAAGAAAATTTTAAATTTTCCCATCCCAACAAAATCAACCTAGTCCCATTTGATGGTGTTCTAATTGTTGATAACTAAGAGGGGGGGTGAATCAGTTACTTAATTAGTTTAACTTTCTGTTCTTCTTTAATAACTAGTGCATCATCAAAACAAATAAGCATCCATAACCATGTAAGCAGAAACAAAATCAATACACATAACACAATGATTTTGACGTGGAAAACTCTGTTAAGGGAAAAACCACAGGGTGACTAACCCTAGATTGTATTCTTTATTAAAAGAATAGATGTACAAAATGGCACTTGCCAATTAGGGCTCACTGCCTGAGCACATTGCTCACAAGAGGCTCACTGCCTAAAAGAGACTCACTGCCTATAAGGTATAAAGAAAGTAACAAGATACATGAACTGATGAGAAGCATCCACATATGCTGAGGTTCAATTCTAGTTAGGCTCAATACACTAATCTACTGCACTTCATTCTTCCTCTTCTTTAGTGCTGCTGTCCTACCACATACCGGACCTGTATTACTGCTTCCATACTACTCTCTGCTTTTCTTCACACTTCACAACACACACCACACACCTTCTCATTGAAATCCATCTGGTATATATATCTGCACCAAGGATTTCAACATCTTTCTAGTCAACATCTAGAATACTCAATATTTTCCCAAACTCTTGTCTGTCAGTTAAATCCTTGCTTACCAAGTGATGCGTATCAAAGAGATGCTTCTAGAAGTCATCAATCATGTCAGCCAATCATGAATGATCCCTTAAGAAACTTGATTACCATCAATATCTCATCCAGATTAAGGTCTGAAGCTTTGTCGGCCAGTTCTTCCTCAATCTACTCTACCAAATAGGAACCCAACACTTAGGTGTTCATATCTTTTCACTCTTACATCACCGGAGGCTCAATCTCTGGAATATCTTAGTCATGGTACTCCTCTTGACTTTCCCAAGTCTACACTTTACTAAGATACTTCCTCTAAGAGATCCGGACCTGATTGTCAGACTTTGCTGCATGCTCTGTTCTTGGTCACTGGACCAAAATACTCTTCAATCTGACTTCCAATATAGACATGCCATGTCCTACAGATGTGTGGGATGGACTTTGTTGCCATCAATGACAACACTCATGAAGCCACACAGTGTCTCTTGCCAAAAATCTCCCCCTTTAGCATTGATGGCAACACTTAGTGAAAAATGACTAAGTGTCACACTACACTCCCCCTTGGCTAATGCTATGTTCTAATGTACACTTTATCGGAGCTCCCCCTTAGCTAGATTCCACATTTTTCACTGCTACTCACTCCCCCTTTGACATCAATGGCAAAGGGTAGATACTGTACACCAAAATTCTCAAAAGTCCAACTATACTTAGCTGCATATACATGTTATACTTACATAAACTAAAGTATATCTGAAAATTTGTCTTCAACTGGACGAATTCTATTGCCCAACTCTGCTTCATCCTGTCCAAAATTGAGATGTAACCACTCAACATGAATGCAAAAGCTTCTACCCTCTTTAGATCTTTCGGGTCACTGGTCCGGGCTATGGTCTGAGCATCAGTTAGGGCCTCATGCATGGCCTTTAATTTAGGGATAATTATCCCACGAAGTTCACTTAACCTACTTATTCTATTTTTCTTCTCCTTCTCAAGCTTCTTTATTTCATTTATGACTGCAATATTCTGACACTCTTGATTTATTATGGAAGAGGTGAGAGGATCAAAACTTTGAGATAAGCTTGATAGTTTACTCTCTTGTTCTTCCAGCTTCTTGGTGATGTCTGCTATTATAGTGTGGTGCAAGAGCACCCCTTCAAAATACAAATTAGGTCTAATTATAGCATGTTTTACTTTGTGATGTAATAAGGCCTGTATGACCAATTCTTATGTTTTAAGCCAATCTAGGATTGTGTGTAGTTAGTTATGGCTTGTTATGCTAGCTGTCCTCCCAGCCACTTGGAAGCTCCTAGCCGCTGGGAATCAAGTCTATACTACTCATGAGCAGTAGATATATTTGCCCTAGCTCTGGTTGTTGGGAAGGTGTGGGTAGTTGATAGTTCAGCGTTACATATGAAAAAATAGAGGCATTGTGTTTGGAGATCAGATTAAGCATTGTAGTACAGTGGGACTGTGAAGTTAGATATTTGTATGTATTTTTGATATTGAAATAAAGAAGATCCCATTGTTTCATTTGTCTAATTTTTGATCTATCTATGTAGTCAATTTTGATTTTGTAGGCAAAGTGGATTCATTCATCCATTCCACCGATTGATTCTCTGAATCAGTGGAATGGGCATGTACAATAGTTCAGTTTTCTTTTTTGTTTTTATGTTCGTGCATTTCATATTTTTGGGATCGATTTGTAGCATGCTATGATCCATCCTAGCATCCTCATGTGCTAGGGTTTGAAGGATAAGATCTAAGTTAAAATTACCTAGGAAACAAATTAGACCGACCTCGGTGTTTTCTGTGTGAAATTTGTGAAGTTTTGTGGGTTTTGTTGGAATGTACATTTGATGGATATATAGTGTTTGTATACGACATATAGTCTGTGTGTATATTGCATTTGCATCTATGTGTATATCATCTCTACATCCGAAGATCATTTCATGTGTATCCGTCATTTGCATATTGCTGTTGTATATTGGAACATACATTTGATACATACAAGGAAGTCAATGGCGGAGTTAAAGATACATTCGCCAAAATAGATAGGAGATGCATCTTTTGTTTGCATAGTGGGTTTGTACATTCTAAATGTACATTGAAGAAATACATTCAAGATATGAAAGGTTTGTGTATATCGCTGAGGGGCATCAGGCCATACAAGTTTTGAGTATACATCTTTTGGTATACATTTTGTGAGTATACTGCAGTTGCATGTTTCTGCGTATCCATTAAATGCATTTTGGGGTTTGCATATAGCGAATGTATATTTCAAATATACATTTAGAAAGGTTAATGGATCATGGAAGGAATATTCTAAGGAACATTCGATGAATGCATATCGAGACTTGAAAGTCAAAAATGAGCATCGGTATGAAATGAGATATTAGTGTGAGGGAAGTTAGTTTGACCGATAAAGGTAATCTTGCCGATAAACATGCAAACGAATACTCATTGGTGTGAGATGGGTATCGAGGTGAAATGTATCAAAGGTGCCGATAGTCATAGTTTGGTCGATGGTGGAGCTAGGTATTGGTAGTGTCAGGGAGACAATATAGATCGGCAAAAGACTCAAGGTGTTTGCTGATAGAGGAGGTCTCACCGATAGGCGAAAAGTTGATTCTTTATCGACACAAGGTAAGCGATCGGTGTAGGTTATGTTTGGTTGGCCGATGGTAATGTCTCACCGACCAATGAGAATGTACAGGTGGTTCGATGTTATGTGGACATTGAGAAGAATTTTCAAAGCTGATTAACATTAATCTTTGTAAACTGTGGGTTGACAGGTATTTATTCCTTGTTTTAACTATTTTTGTTGTTGCTCTACATCATAGTGGTATCAGAGAAAAAGTTGGATCTTTTGGGAAGATTTGAAGACAGTAAAAATGTCAGATGGAGAAGGAACATTAGAGTTTTCGGCAAGGATGACCAATGCTGAGTTAGCAGTTCTGGTAAAGAAGTAGATTGCAGAAAGTAAAGCTGTGAAGGCTTAGAATTAGGAATTGAAAGATGAGTTGGAGAAGTTGAGGGACAGAGTAGGTTTTGGTAAAGAAGAAGATAGGGAGGGAGAAGAGATCCCTAAGTGGAATGAGGTAGATGTTCCTACAGACCAGAAACCCTTGATTAATGCCCTCAAATCCATGGAGAGGAGAACCATGGATGAAACTAGATTTGCCAGTGTTTACAAGAAAGATGGATCCTGATTCGGTGATGGAATGGATAGACTCATTAAACAATTTCTTCAAGACAGAGGAGATACCAGAACACCAGAGGGTAAAGATAGCCCAATCAAGAATGAAAGAGGTTGCATTAACTTGGTGGAATTTTATCCAAGATGACATAGTACAAGAAGGAAAGCGTAGAGTTGCTATGTGGAAGAAGATGATGGATTTAGTGAAAGAAGCCTATGTTCCATTGGATTACAGCATCCAATTGCATAAGAGGAAACAAAATTTGAAGCAGAAGGAGCTAGATGTTAGCTCATATATAGAAGAGTTCCTGAAGCTTTGTGTCAAGACAAAGGTAAAAGAGAGTGAGGAAGAAAAGGTAGCCAGATACCTTAATGGATTGAGGTTCAACATTCAGGAAGATTTGAATCTACATAACCCCGATACAGTTCATAAATGTTTTCAGTTGGCATTGAAAGTGGAAGAGAAGTTAAAGAGAAGAGAAGAACAGAATAATAGGGGAAGAGGAAAATAGCAAAGAGGTGGAAGAGGTCCTTTCAGAGGTAAAGGACATGGATTTGGATATCAAGGAGAATCTAGTCATGACAACAAGGGAGATAATAGTCAAAACCAGAGAGGATGTTACAATCAGCAAGGAAACTTTAGAGGTAGAAGACCTTTTAGAGGAAGATCCCAGGGTAGAGGATCTATCAGATGTTATAATTGTAATAAAGAAGGCCATATAGCCAGTAGATGTCCAAAAAAGGCAACAAGTTCAACATGAGAAAGGAGAATGAATCTGATCCAAGAACCTGATAGTCAAAGTGTAACAAGCTCAAATGCTTTTCAAAGTGTGAATGCTCTTGATAATTATGGATATCTAGAGAGTGGAGAATATCTGATGATGACAAGAACAATGACCACCATGAAGGTACCTGACAAAGAACCCCCACAAAGAAAGTCTCTTTTCAGAACTACATGCAAGGCAGGAGGTAAGGCATGTAAAGTTTTAATTGATTCTGGTTCTACTAAAAATTTTGTGTTTGATGAAATGGTAACAAAGCTTAAGCTTAGAATATTGCCTCAACCATCCCCATATAAGGTCTCATGGCTTACTCAAGGTCAGAAAATAGTTGTAGAAGAACAAGCTTGGGTAGAATTTCAGATTGGAGCATATAAGGACAAGTTGTTGTTTGATATCACCAAGATGGATGGTTGCCCTCTCTTATTTGGAAGGCCATGGAAGTATGACTTAAAGGCATGCCATGATTGTGTTAGGAATACCTATACAATCACCAAAGATGGTACAGTGACAGAGTTGATCCCATGGATAGAGAAGGAGGAGAAATCAAAAGGAAAAGAGGTGAAGGTAATGCTAATGGAAGGAAAACAATTCATGAAAGAAGTAGCAGCAGAAGGTGTAGTTGCATATGCCCTAATTCCATGTCTGATAGTGAATAGAGAATAGCAACAAGAAGTCAAGAAAGAGAAGAAGCAGAGGTTCATAGACCCAGTTGTCCAAGAGCTATTGGATAAGTATAAAGGCATCATCTCTGATGGAATGCCAAGATCCCTACCACCTGTAAGGGATATCAGCCATTGCATAGATCTAATCCCTAGATCTACACTTCCAAACAAAGAAACATACAAGCTAACTCCAGAACATAATGCATAAGTAGCAAGAAAAATTGAGGAATTATTAGACACAGGTCTGATTGGTAAAAGTTTAAGCCCATGTGCAGTACCAACTATACTAGCACCAAAGAAAGAAGGCACTTGGAGGCTTTGCATAGATTCCAGGGCTATTAATTGTTGGCAAGAGACACTATATGGATTCATTATTGTTGTCATTAATGGCAACAAAGTTCATCCATGTAGGACATGGTGTGTCTATATTGGAAGTTAGAGTGAAGAATGTTGTGGTCTGGTAAGCAAGAACAGAGCATGTGGTGAGGTCCGACAGTCAGGTCCGAATCTCTTAGAGGAGGCATCTTGGTGAAGTGCAGATTTGGAGAAGTCAAGAGGACTACCTTGACTGATAGATTCCAAGGATTTAGCCTCTGGTGATAGATGAAGAAAAAGATATGAATACTTGAGTATCGGGTTCCTGATTGGCAGTGTGGACAGAGGAAGAACTGACTGGCAAAACATCAGACTTTATTCCGGATGTGTTACTGATGATGGTAAAGGTTATTAAGGCATAAGTTATGATTGGCCAACATGATTGATGACTTCTACAAGTATATCCCTGATTCACATTACTTGGTAAGCAAGGATTCAGTCGACAGATCAGAGTTTGTGGAAAAGATTGACTATTTTGGATGTCGACTAGAAAGGTGATGAAATCACTTGTGCGGATATATATACAGGATGGATTTAGTTATGAGAGGTGTTGTGGTGTGTGGCTATGTGTAAAGAAAAGTAGTAGAGTAGAGTAAAAGTAGTAAGGAAGGTCTAGTATGTGAAAGGAGAGCAACAAAAGAAGAGGAAAGATGAAGTGCAACAGATCAGTGTACTGAGCCTAACCAGAACTAAACTCTAGCATATGTAGATACTCCTTATCAGTTCAAGTATTGTATTACACTCTTTATAAATTATAGATAGTGTGTCTCTTGTAGGCAGTGTGCCTCTTGTGAGCAGTGTGCTCAAGCAGTGAGCCCTAATTGGCAAGTGCCATTTTGTATTTCCATTCTTCTAACAGAGAATACAATCTTGGGTTAATCACCCCGTGGTTTTCTCCCTTAATAGGGTTTCCACGTCAAAAATATTATGTCATGTGTATTTCCATTTCATGGTTATGTTTGCTTATTTGAATTAATGCTACATTGATTAATAAGAAAGCTCAGAAAGCATAAATAATTAGGATAACTGATTCACCCCCCTCTCAGTTATCAACAATTGGTATCAGAGCCAAGTTCCTCCCAACAGAGCCTAACAGCTTGAGGAAGATCTAAGAATTCAAATAGATGTGTATGGTATGAGGAAGCAACTTAAGTCTGCCCTAGATGATCTTGAGCAGTCAAGTTCTAAAGTTAATGAATTGAAGGAAAGACTCAAACAGGCTGACAATTTCATAAATGAACTAAAAGGAAAACTAAGTCTCTTTATGAAAAAGAGAAAAGAGCACCTTTAGCAACTGGCAAGTCAAGGTGAAGCCAATGATACAAATGAAGATCTGAAGGAGAAAACCAAGTTGTGTGAAAAGTTATCAAAAGAGATCATCATGGTAAGACATGAGATGGAATCAGGAGTTATGAAGTTTACCCAAGAAATTGAAGAGAAAAGAAAAATTGAAGATGATCTAAGACAATCTCTCAAGGAGAAATCAGAAGACTGCCACAAGATGGATAGAATAATTAGACACCTTGAATCTAATCTTGAAGATGCTAAAGATAATGAAGAAAAACTTGAGGATCAAATTGTCTCTCTTAAAAGGGATCTTCAAACAACAAATGAATATAAAGAAAAATTCAAGATAAGTTCTGCTCAACTTGAAGTTCTTCTTGAAATTCAAAAGAGGGTAGATGACAAATGTGGTTTGGGATATGAGAAAGGAGAAAGCTCCAGATCCAGTCAGAAGAATTTTGGATCTGAAAAATCCAAGGAACAGGCCTAGAAGACCTCCGGTAAGGCAGTCTAATGCTCAAAGATATCCAACCTTCAATGGATATAGCCACAACTGCAATAACTTTGGTCATAAAGCTAATCAATATAGAAAGAGAATGAATTAGACTAATTCATCCTTCTCTAGATAGTGTTTCAACTACAAAAGGTATGGTCACAAATCTCATGAATGCAAAAATATGCAAATGAACAAATCATTCAATGGTAGATGCTTTGCATGCAATAGAATAGGTCATATGGCTAATCAATGTAGATCAAGAGGATATCAATCAAATATGCAAAGAAATGTTGTTTTCCAAATTTGCAATAGATCTGATCATATTACAAAATTCTGTAGAAGCAAGAATCAAGACAAAAGAGGTCCGGTACATCAAAATCAAAATCAAGATAAGGGAAAACAAAAAGTGAATGCGAATGAAGTTCAGAATGAGATGAACAAGATTTGGGTGAAGAAAAGCACAGAGAATGTAGGGGATGGGTCCGCACTAGACTCTGGTGCTGATATTCCTTCTGAAAATTAAAAAGTGAGCTCTGGCTCAGGGGGAGACACAAAGAAAACCTTGTTTCCCCAGCCAGTCAATTGGTGCCGGAACTGGCACAAGAAGAGTTGCGGATTGAAGGGTTCATAAGAGAAACATCCAAATAAAATATGGTTAAGATTTGAAAGATCCACAAGATGTTTAAGATCAGGATTGATCCGGTTCTTCAAGTCATCTGAATAAGGCAAACCGAAATGACTTAGGTCGAGCATTTATTGCAACTTAACATTAGGGTTTGCGGAGCAATATAAGGGTTTTTTCATTAAGCATTCGTTCATTCTGTATTCACGAAGAAACAAAAAAGGAGAGCTCTACAACAAATTCTCCCAAAGATCAAGATGATTATTCCTACAAATCAATCAGGATTCCTTCATGTGCCCTAGACAGCATTAAAAGGTATTCTCTGCTCTCAATATCTCTCAGTGAAATTCTCTGGTGATTGATACTCTGAATATAGTATAGATCTCTAATAGGCCTCACCCAAAATTCAAGAAACATCCATACAAATCCTTGGAGGTAGATCCCCTAGGAGCATTCTCTAGTGTTTTGCATGGCATTTTGCACACAGAAGACATTAGGGTTTACATACATGCAAATATTGAAGAGTTTGGAGAATTTAGACTAAGAGACATCTATCACAAACAATTGATAAATGATGCTTTTGAGCTTAAACCTAAATATAAGGGCATCCAGAAGAAACATTTTGATCAGTTCATTCTTTTCCCCTGCTTTGAAGAAGATGAATGGGTCTGGTATGTATTGAGTAGGGTGCATGATAACTTCCTATGGCTGAATAGACCTTGCAAAATCACTAAGGAGGCAATTAGGGCAGTAACTGGTTTATACTCCTCCGGAGGGATACCTGTCCTCAAATCTATCAAAAACATGTTGTAACTGAGGCCACTGGATCAAAGTTTGATAAAAGAGCAATGACAATTAAGGATATCACAGATCTAGATATCAAGTTTGCATCAATGATAATTGGATATAAGATATATCACTCCAACAGGGAGAATTAGGTATCTGAAATTGTTGTATATATTGCTTACGAAGTGTTGAGAAAGAATGCAGATTATGATCTCTATGAACTTCTTCTGAATCAACTGATGGAAAACCTACAAAAGATTAAGGACAAAAAGAATTCCTTCAAGTATGGTGGGTTGATACTGTGTTTGTTCTTCTACTTCATGAATGAGCTTCCCGGATCCAGTGGTTGGGTATGACAGAATGATAGACCAGTAGCCATTCAAATCAGAGATTATATACATGGGCTTGGCGATGCCAAGGCACAAAATATAGCACACTGGGGCTATTTCAAGAATTTTCAGAGCATGATGCAAGAAAGAGAGAGAATCCCCCAAGCTTTAGTTGAAAATATAAGGATACAGTTTGCTTTATGGTAGAAACTGATCAGTGCCTTATGGAGGTAGTAGAGCCAAGAATAGTCTGGATCATGCCAATGGGGTATGAAGTAGATGAGAAAATTGTTGAGCTACATGTTCAACACATGCTTAGTCAACCCAAGGATCCTAAAGTAGAAAGGTTTGGAACATTTGAAGAGTTAAGTGTGAAGATCCATGTGGAGCTAAGACAACCAGAATTAAAGAGAAAATTGAGAAAAAAAGTTGAGAATATTACCAAAAGTTTTGGCATCTCAAAGGAGGCACTTGATGCTAACAGGGAAAAGAGGCAAAGGGTTGAGGAAGAGAAGAAAGAGGTAGAAAAGGAAAGCAAGGAAAGTGCTCTAGTAGAAACCTCTACCTGGACTAGATCATCAAAGAGATCTGCACCTGCCACTGCCAAAAGCTCAAGGGCATCTAAACCGGAAGCAAAATCATCTGGTAAAGTAGAGAAGAGAACAAAGAAAAAGGCAACGAGGTCCTATGCAAGCCAAAAGGATGAAGAAGAAACTGAATCAGATGAGGAATTAAAGAAAATGAAGAAGCAGAAGAAGGAAGGATCCAGTGAACCCTCTACCGGTAAAGACAAGGAAGAGATGACAGAAGAATTCATTGAAAGGCCTACTCTGTCATTAGATGATGTCATCAAATCAATCACTGTAGATGCAAATCTCCAACCAATGGCTAAACTCTATGATGATTATAATGAAGCTGACCAGAAGATCTTGCAGGATGCTACAGTTAAGTATCTAAATATATATAATAAGGCTTTTATTGAAATCATATCTCTCATTCCCAAAAGCTTAGAGAAGGAACTAGAGATAAGAAAGAATAATGCCATGGCAAAAGACATTGAGATCCAGGAACATGTAGCTATTCAGCTATATCCTTCAATTGATTCAAAGCAAATGAATATGATCTTTAAAGATTGTAAGGATGAGTTCAGGAGCAAAGCCAGAATGAATCAGCTCATGCTTGGTGAGACTGACAAGGTAGCCAAGGAAATAGAAGAGATCCTCTGGAAGACCTTCAAAAGATTGAATCTTCCTATCATAGAGGACTTGGGTGCAGACCCCTCGGCCACAAATTTTGTAGAAGAGTCCACTGAGAAAATGGCAGAAGAAGTAAAGGACACCAATACAGAAAAGGATAAGGACTTGGAATGCTCTGTTCTGGAAAAGGAAGTGCATGAACAGACAAACATCACTCCTTCAATTTCCCCTGCTGACTCTGGATCCAAAGGAGAAGAAAGAATAAAGGAGAAAGAAGCAGAGGTGAAGGAAAAAGGAGATGACAGTACAAAGGTTATGGAAGGAGAGAAAGCTCCAAGGGATAGTTCTATGACTGTAGAAGAAAAGAAGAATCTGTCTCTGGCAAGAGACACTACCAAATCTGTCAAGGACTTCTTGATAAAAGAGTCTATGGAGATTGATGAACCGGAACTGCTAAAAGGTCCATAGACTTTCACTCTCTATCTCTAGTACAAACAATGAAGATAGCTTCATTTGCAAATGCGAAGGCCAAAGAGAAACTACTGAAATCTCAGATGGAAGATTGTGAGCTTATAGAGGTAGCATCCAGAGTGTTGGAAAAGATCATGCCATCTTTTCATAAGGATCCCACAACCTCCTCTTCTGATAATCTCAAAACTCTAGTCAACAGTGTTAGCACACATTTTGATTCTCTAGAGAAGTCAGCTGAAGAAAAGGTCTGGAAGGAGTTTTTGGACAAGAGAATCTCCAAAGTACAGGGTCTGATAACAAATGATAGGAGAGTTATGAATATTAGGATAACGAGCTTGGAAAATGCTCTTAAAGATGGTGGAAATATGTACAAAGTTTGCTTATCTTGGCCCACAGTGACCAAAGATATTGAGAAGAAAGTAAAAGAGCAAGAGGATAAACTACTAAGCTTGTCTCAAAGTTTTGATCCTCTCTCATCCTCCATAGTAAATCAAGAGTGTCAGACTATTGCAATCACAAATACAATAAAGAATTTTGAGAAGGAAAGGAAGAACATAATTAGTCAGATGGGTGAACTTAGAAGGATCATTATCCCTAAGTTAGAGGCCATGCATGAGGCCATAAGTGAGGCTAAGACTACTACCCAAACCAATGATCTGACAGATCTTAAGAGGGTAGAAGATTTTGCATTCCTGTTGAGTGGTCACATCTCAATTTTGGACAGGATGAAGGTGAGTTAGGCAACAGAAGTTGTACAATTGACAAATACTTTTGCAGATATACTAAAGTTTATGTAAAGTATAACTGGAAAATATACTTATGAGACTAAGTATGGTTGAATTTTTGAGAGTTTTGGTGTACGAACCCCATCCTTTTCCTTTGATGTCAAAGGGGGAGTGAAGAGCAGTGAAAAATGAGGAATCCAACTAAGGGGGAGCTCTGGAAAATGTATATAAAAATAGAGCATCAGCCAATGGGGAGCATAGTGTAAACACAGTCATTTTTCACTAAGTATTGCCATCAATGCCAAAGGGGGAGATTGTTGGCAAGAGACACTATATGGATTCATTATTGTTGTCATTGATGGCAACAAAGTTCATCCCACACATCCGCAGGACATGGTGTGTCTATACCGGAAGTCAGAGTGAAGAATGTTGTGGTTCGGTAAGCAAGAACAGAGCATGTGGCGAGGTCTGATAGTTAGGTCCCGATCTCTCAGAGGAAGCATCTTGGTGAAGTACAGATTTGGGGAAGTCAAGAAGACTACCTTGACTGATAGATTCCAAGGATTTAGCCTCTAGTGATAGATGAAGAAAAAGATATGAATACTTGAGTATCAGGTTCCTGATTGGCAGTGTGGACAGAGGAAGAACTGATTGGCAGAACATCAGACTTTATTCTGGATGTGTTACTGATGATGGCAAAGTTTATTAAGGCATAAGTTATGATTGGCCAACATGATTGATGACTTCTACAAGTATATCCCTGATCCGCATTACTTGGTAAGCAAGGATTCAGCCGACAGATCAGAGTTTGTGGAAAAGATTGACTATTCTAGATGCCGACTAGAAAGGTGATGAAATCACTTGTGCGGATATATATACAAGATGGATTTAGTTATGAGAGGTGTTGTGGTATGTGGCTATGTGCGAAGAAAAGTAGTAGAGCAGAGTAAAAGTAGTAAGGAAGGTCTGATATGTGAAAGGAGAGCAGAAAAAGAAGAGGAAAGATGAAGTGCAGTAGATCAGTGTACTGAGCCTAACTGGAACTGAACTCTAGCATATGTAGATGCTCCTTATCAGTTCAAGTATATTACACTCTTTATAAATTGTAGACGGTGTGTCTCTTGTAGGCAATGTGCCTCTTGTGAGAAGTGTGCTCAAGCAGTGAGCCCTAATTGGCAAGTGCCATTTTGTATTCCATCCTTCTAACAGAGAATACAATCTTGGGTTAATCACCCCGTGGTTTTCTCCCTTAACAGGGTTTCCACGTCAAAAATATTGTGTCGTGTATTTCCATTTCATGGTTATGTTTGCTTATTTTAATTAATGCTGCATTGATTAATAAGAAAGCTCAGAAAGGAGAAATAATTAGGATAACTGATTCACCCCCCCTCTCAGTTATCAACATTAATAAGCTCACAATCAGGTATAGGTTTCCAATACCTAGGATAGAGGATTTACTTGACTGTTTGGGAGGTGCTAAGTATATTACAAAAATAGATTTGAAGAGTGGTTATCATCAGATCAGAATTAGGCCAAGAGATGAATAGGAAACAACATTCAAAACCAATGAAGGGTTGTATGAGTGGAAAGTTATGCCTTTTGGTTTATCTAATGCACCTAGTACTTTTATGAGATTGATGAATGAGGTTCTGAGAGAATTCATGGGCAAGTTTGTCATAGTATATCTAGATGACATTATGATTTTCAACAATACAAAGGAAGAACATCTCAGACATATAGATTTGGTTCTCAAGAGGTTACACGAAGAGCAGCTGATGATAAATTTAGATAAGTGTTTGTTCATGCAGGAGGAGATCACATATTTGGGTTTTGTCATTTCACAAGGAAAGCTACAAATGGATAAGGAGAAAGTAAGTGCCATATTGTCTTGGCCAATTCCAAGGACTATGAATGATGTCAAAAGTTTCCATGGGTTAGCAACCTTCTACAAAAAGTTTATAAGAGGATTTAGTCATATTTGTGCACCCATGCTTGATACTATAAAAGGAGGATAGAAGTGTAGATTTACTTGGACTAAGGAAGCAGATGATTCCTTTAAAACATTGAAGAAGAAGGTGGCACAATAGCTAGTCCTTGCACTTCCAGATTTTACCAAAATTTTTCAGGTTGAATGTGATGCAAGTCACATGGCAATTGGAGCAGTACTCAGCCAAGAAGGTAGACCAATTGCATTTTTTAGTGAGAAGCTCAATGATGCTAAAAAGAGGTATTCATCCTATGATTTGGAAATGTATGCTCTAGTCCAGTCACTCAAGAAATGGAGGCATTACTTGATGCTAAAAGAATTCATAGTATTCACAGATAATCAGGCTTTAAGTTTTATAAATAGCCAGGAAAAGTTGAACCATAGGCATATGAAATGGGTAGAAACTTTGCAAGCTTTTACTTTCACATTGAAGCATAAGAAAGAAGTCCAGAATAAGGTAGCAGATGCCTTGAGTAGGAGAGCTCTAACAGTCAACTAGATTCAATTGGAAATTGTTGGCATTGATTCATTGAAGACCATCTATGATGCTGATGAAGATTTTGGAGAGATATATCAGGTATGTACTTCTTTTGGAGATAAATATCATGCTGAATTCTCTGAATTCCTGATCCAGGATGGATTGCTATTCAAAGGTGGACAGTTGTGTATTCCAAGGTGTTCTATGAGGTTGAACATCATTAAAGAGAAACATTGTGGAGCTATGGCAAGACATTTTGGTTTGGATAAGACTCTTGATCTTGTCAGAAGACATTATTATTGGCCTAAGTTACAATCAAATGTAAGAAAATTTGAAGAGACGTGTGATATGTCAGAAAGCAAAAGGGAGATCTACTAATGCAGGTTTATATCAACCATTACCCATTCCTTCCAGACCATGGGAAAGTCTCAGTATGGATTTTGTGTTGGGTTTACCCAGAACCAGAAAGGGATATGATAGTGTTTTTGTTGTAGTGGACAGATTCAGCAAAATGGCACATTTCTTGCCATACAAAACCACTGCTGATGCTTCATATATTGAAGATTTGTTTTTCAAAGACATAGTAAGAATACATGGATTGCCATTAAGCATAGTGTTAGATAGAGATGTGAAATTCATTGGTCATTTTTGGAGGACTCTTTGGAAGAAACTTGGAACAAATTTATCTTTCTCATCCGGATATCAACCTCAAACGAATGGATAGACTGAAGTGGTAAATCGTTCCTTAGGGAATTTTCTCAGATGTTTGACAAGACAACATGGAGACAAGTGGGATAGTATCCTATCTTAGGCATAATTTTCCTATAATGATACTGTCAATAGGAGTACAGGGAAATCACCTTTTCAAATAGTGTATGGTATGCATCCACGAGGTATTTTGGAGTTGAGAGATCTACCTATAGGAGATTCTGTTAGTGCAGATGGTGAAGCTTTTGCAGAAGCCATAAAAGAGGTACATGATCAGGTCAAGAACCAACTCCAACAAACTACCTTGAAGTATAAGGAGTATGCTGATAAAAAGAAGAAAGATGTACAGTTTGATGTTGGAGATTTGGTATGGGTTCATTTGAAAAAGGAAAGACTTCCTAAAGGTAAATATACCAAAATCATGCAAAGGAAGATTGGACCATGTCAGATTTGGAAGAAATGTGGGCCAAATGCTTATGAGATACAACTTCCTTCTAATCTTGGTTTATCACCTATAATCAATGAATGTGATTTAACTCCATACAAGCATAATCCAGATGAAGAACAAGAACTACTATAGGATACATTAGCTGATGACATTCCAAAACATGATCCACCATAGTTGCAGAAGATTTTAGACACAAGAGTGATCAAGAAGACCCAGAACAAAAAATATTTGGAATATTTGGTGGCTTGGCAAGGCAAACCTGATTTCAAAGCCGTGTGGATGATTGAAGAATAGAGCAACCAACATGGTTCAGACCTACAGACTCTCATCTCAAGTGGACTTGAGATTTCTTCTTCTGGGGAGTATGGTGCAGGAGCACCCCTTCGAAATACAAATTAGGTCTAATTATAGTATGATTTACTTTGTGATGTAATAAGGTCTGTATGACCAATTCTTATGTTTTAAGCCAATCTTGGATTGTGTGTAGTTAGTTATGGCTCATTATGCTATCTTTCCTCCCAACTGATTGGAAGCTCCCAGCCGCTGGGAATCGAGTTTGTACTACTCGTGAGGAGTAGATATATTTTCCCTAGCTCAAGTTGTTGGGAAGGTGTGGATAGTTGATAGTTCAGCATTACATATGAAAAAATAGAGGCATTGTGTTTGGAGATCAGACTGAGCTTTGTAGTACAATGGGACTGTGAAGTCAAATATTTGTATGCATTTTTGATATTAAAATAAAGAAGATCCCGTTGTTTCATTTATCTAATTTTTGATCTATCTGTGTAGTCGATTTTGATTTTGTAGGCGAAGTGGATTCATTCATTCATTCCATCGATTGATTCTCTGAATCAGTGGAATGGGCATGTACAATAGTTTAATTTTCTTTTCTATTTTTATGTTCGTGCATTTCATGTTTTTGGGATCAATTTGTAGCATGCTATGATCCATCCTAGCATCCTCATGTGCTAGGGTTTGAAAGATAAGATCTAAGTTAAAATTGCCCAGGAAACAAATCAGACTGACCTCGACATTTTCTATGCAAAATTTGTGAAGTTTCATGGGTTTTGTTGGAATGTACATTTGATGGGTATACAGTGTTTGTATACGACATACAGTCTATGTGTATATCGCATTTGCATTTGTGTGTATATCATCTCTGCATCTGAAGATCATTTTGTGTGTATCTGTCATTCGCATATCGCTATTGTATGTTGGAACATACATTTGATACATACAAGGAAGTCAACGGCAGAGTCAAAGATACATTTGCCAAAATAGATAGGAGATGCATCTTTTGTTTGCATAGTGGGTTTGTACATTCTAAATGTACATTGAAGAAATACATTCAAGATATGCAAGGTTTATGTATATCACTGAGGGGCATCGGGCCATACAAGTTCTGAGTATACATCTTTTGGCACATTTTGTGAGTATACTATAGTTGCATGTTTTTGCGTATCCATCAAACGCATTTTGGGGTTTGCATATAGCAAATGTATATTTCAAATATACATTTAGAAAGGTCAGTGGATCGTGGAAGGAATATTCTGAGGAACATTCAATGAATGCATATCGGGACTTGAAAGTCAAAAATGAGCATCGGTATGAAATGAGATATTGGTGTGAGGGAAGTTAGTTCGACCGATAAAGGTAATCTTGCCGATAAGCACACAAACGAATACTCATCAGTGTGAGATGGGTATCAAGGTGAAATGTATCGGAGGTGCCGATAGTTATAGTCTGGCCGATGGTGGAGCCAGGTATTGGTAGTGTTGGGGAGACAATAGAGATCGGCAAAAGAGTCAAGGTGTTCACCGATAGAGGAGGTCCCGCTGATAGGTAAAAAGTCAATTCTTTATCGACACAAGGTAAGCGATCGGTGTAGGTTATGTTTGGTTGGCCGATGGTAATGTCTCACCGACCAATGAGAATGTACAGGTGGTTTGATGTTATGTGGACATTGAGAAAAGTTTTCAAAGCCGATTAACATTAATCTTTGTAAACTGTGGGTTGACAGGTATTTATTCCTTGTTTTAACTATTTCCGTTGTTGCTCTGCATCATGATGGACCAAGATAAACAAAATTTGTATAGATCTCCACCATATTTAAGAGAATTCTCTAGGCTTTTCATTCCAATATCTAAATTTCTCCTATCATTTGTTATAAGTCCTTGTACCTTGGAGAATCTCTTACCCAGAAACTCTTACCAGATTTTCTCTTTAGCTACTTTCTCCAAAGAATCAAAATGTGTGTCAACAGAATTAACAAGAGATTTCAAATTACCGGATGAGAAGGCAAAAAGATCCTTCTAGAAGGATGGCATGATCTTTTCCAACAAACTGGATGTAATTTCTATCAGCTCACAGTCTTCCATGTGAGACTTCAAAAGTTTTTCTTTTGCCTTTGCTTGGGCAAAGGATGCTATCTTCATAGTCTAAACCAGGGAGAGAGAATCAAAATTGAATGGTCCTTGAAGTAGCTTCGATTCATCCAATTCCATCATTTCTTTTGTCAGGAAGTCCTTAACAGATTCTATAGTGTCTCTTGTCAGAGACAAAGTTTCCTTTCCTTTTGTGGCCTCAGAGGTGTCAACAGAGACCTTCTCTATTTGATCTTTTTCTCTTCCCTTTTTCTCATCTTCTTGACATGCTTTCTCTTCTTTTCTTAGTTCTTCTTTAGTTCTAGAGTCGGTAGGGAGATTTGGATGAGAGATATTTACTTCTTCTTGGACTTCCTCTTGTGGAACAGAGGAATCCAGGTCCTTAGTTTTCTCCTCACCTATCTCTTTTGATTCTTCTGCATTTTTGTCTGTAGGATCTTCCTTTGATGTACTGAGTCCTTCATCATCCATGACAGAGTGTTCATCACCTAAGTCCTCTATAATAGGAATATTGAATCTTTTATAGGCATTCTGAAGGATGTCTTCAGTCTCTTTAGCTAGTTGATCAATCCCTCTGAGCATAAGCTTATTCATTCTGCCTTTGCTCTAGAACTCATCCTTGTAATCTTTGAAGATCATGCTCATTTGCTTTGGAGTGATGGAGGGATAGAGTTGGATAGAAATCTGTTCTCTAATCTCTAAGTCCTTTGCCTTGGCATTCTCCTTTCTCATTTCAAGTTCCTTCTCTAAATGTTTTGGACTATGAGAGATGATTTCAATAAATGCCTTATTATATATGTTTAAGTACTTAACTATGTCTTCTTCTAAGATCTTTTTATCTGCGTCATTATACTCATCATAGAATTCTATCATTGGTTGTAGATTCCCATCAACAGTAACTGCCTTGACTACATCATCAATGGATAGAGTAGGCCTTTCAACAAACTCTTCTACTTCTTCTTCCTTGCTATGACTAGTAGAGGGTTCACCAGATGTTTTCTTCTTCTTCTTCTTCTTCTTCTTCTTCTTGATTTCTTCATCGGTCTCAGTTTCTTCATCATCCTTCTGACTCATATAGGACCTTGTGGCCTTTTTCTTTGTTCTCTTCTCTTCCTTTCTGGATGTCTAGGCTTCTAGTTTTGATGCTTTTTGGCTCTTAGAGGTGGCAGGTGCAGAGCTTTTGGAGGATTTGGTCTGAGAGGGGGCTTGCACCGGAGCACTTTCTTTTTTTGTTTCTTGCCTTTCTTTCTCTGCCCTTTCCATCTTCTCTCTATTGGCATCAACTACCTCCTTTGATATTCCATGCCTCTTGGTGAATTCTTCTACTTCCTTTCTTACTTTTCTCTTGATCTCAAGCTGTCTAAGTTGAACATATGAACTTTTACACTCAATTCTTAAAAGGTTCCAAACCTTTCTGCCTTAGGGTCCTTAGGATGACTTAGTAGATGTTGGACATGCAGTTCCATAATTTTCTCATCCACCTCATAGCCCATTGGCATAATCCACACTATTCTCGATTCCACTACCTCCATTAGGCATTGATCAGTGTCTACCATGAAGCACACTGTGTCTTTGTATTTTTCAACTAGAGATTGGGGGATTCTCTCTCTGGCCTACATTATGCTTTGGAAGTTTTTGAAGTAACCCCATAGTGCTGTATTTTTTTCCTTGGCATCACCAAGCCCATACAAATAATGTCTGATTTGTATGGCAACAGGTCTATCAGTTTGCCATATCCAGCCACTAGTTCCGGGTATCTCATTCATATAGTAGAAGAATAGGCAAAGTATCAAGCCACCATACTTGAATAAATTATTTTTATCTTTCTTTATTTTCTGCAAATTCTCTAACAGTTGGTTCAGGAGAAGCTCACAAAGATCATAGTCAACATTTTCTCTTAGCATCTGATAAGTAGTGTAAATTACAGTTTTAGGTACTAAATTTTCCCTACTGGAGTGATATATCTTGTAACCAATTATCATGGAGGCAAACTTGATATCCGAATCAGTGATATCTTCTATTGTCATTGCTCTCTTGTCAAATTTTGATCTGGTAGCCTCACTCACAGTTTGGTTTTTGACCGATTTGAGAACAGGTAACCCTCTAGATGAGTACAAACTAGTTACCACCCTAATAACATCTTTTGTGATCTTAAATGGTCTATTCAACCATATGAAGTTGTCATACACTCTGCTCAAAACATACTAGACCCATTCATCTTTTGCAAAACAGGGGAAATGGATGCACTGTCTGAAATGCTTATCCCGCATGGCCTTGTATTAGGGTTTAAGTTCAAGTGATTCATCTATTAGTTCCTTGTGGTAGATATCCATCATCTTGGATTCCCTAAATTATTCAATGTTTATGTGTATGTAAACCCTAATATCTTCTACATGCAAAACCCCATGCAGAATTCTAGAGAATGTGCCTAAGGGATCAACATCCAGACATTTGTAGGGGTGTTTTTTGAATTTAGGGCATGGCCTATCAGTGATTTTGGCAACATTTAGAGTAGCTGTCTTTCAAAAGATTCAAAGAGAGTTATTCAAGAGCATAAAATACCTTTTACGCTTCTAGGGTGCACAGTATGAGCCAAATCAGATTGTAGGATGAATCAACTTCTGTGGTTGATCTTTGAGAGGTTTGAGACAATTTAGTTGCAGAGCTACTTCTCTCTTCTTCTCGAATGCAAATGTGCAAATGATGAACAAAAGAACCCTTATATTTCTATGCAAACCCTAATTTCACATTGTAATAAATGCACAACTTAAGTTATTCCGGTTGCTTTGTTCTCCTTGTCCTGAGAGATCTTTTCGGATCACTAAGATGTAGTTAGAGTTATTCTTAGTGATTATTGGCAATCTATCTACCTTTCTCCAATCATTCCATTTATTCACAGATCAAGATACCTCAAATATGAATCATACCGGATCTAACTGTGAAAATCCTGTTCTTACCGGATGACTGTTAAACTGGATCATTCTTGGAAGATCAACCTCTTCTAAATTTCTTGTGGATCTTCCATATCTTTACCAAGGCTTATTTAGATGTTTCTCTAAGAACCCATTAATCCACAACTTTCTGTGTGCCAATTTCAGGCACCAATTGACTGGCTGGGGGAACTTGTTTTCTTTTGTGACTCCCCCTGAGCCAGAGCTCATCTATTTAGTTTCTGGAAGGAATATCAGCACTAGATTCTGGTGCGGATCAGTCCTCAACATTTTCTGTACTCCTCTTCACCTAAATCTTTTTCATCTCCCTTTGAATTTCATCCGCATTCACTTTTCCTTTTCCTTTGTCTTTATTTTGATTATGATGCACCAGACCCTTTTTGTCCTGATTCTTACTTCTGCAGAATTTTGCAATATGACCGAATCTATTACAATTGTAGTAAACAACATTTCTTTGCATATTTGACTGATCTCCTCTTGATCTACACTAATTAGCCATATGTCCCATTCTATTGCATGCAAAGCATCTAGCATTGAATGAATTGTTCATTTGCATATTTCTACACTCATGAGATTTGTGACCATACCTTTTGCAATTAAAACACTATCCGGAGAAGGATGAATTAGGCTAGGGTTGTAATGTTTAGCTAGGATTCTGAGGAGTTCTACATTCACAAATACATTAGGAACAATCAATTTGCCTAGATTCAAGTGCCATGGATTCGACACTGGGACATTTTAGAATCTTCTATTGTAATGGAATTTGGAAAGCTCATAACCTCTTATTGGTGTCCAGACATTTCCAAGGTAATTATACTTGTTTTCCAACTTCTCTATCTCTATCCTAAGTTGTGCAAACCTTCAGGTTTTGGGAGTTGATCCAGGAAATTGGTCAATTAAGTTCTAGTTTAGTTTCCTTTCTTTTGGTTTCTCATCAGGGCTTTTGTCAATTTTTTGTTTCTTGGTTTTGTTGGTTTCACCTAACTATTTTCTACCCTTGCTTTTTACTGGAGTCTCCATTTTAATTTTGGACAGCAAATTCAAATTGCAAGCTACTACACAGAGTTTTGTATATATGTACCTGCTATCTGAGGTGATGATCAAATTCCCCTATTTTCTCCTCCAAGTCTCCGCTTGCGTGCTCCTTTCAGACAATTCTTTCACACTTAATTGTAATGATTTCAAGTGGCATTTCACAGGATATCTTCTCAGTCTGTAATTAATCATTCCAGTGTATTAATTTACACAATTGTCATGAGATGTCACATCGCCATAACTTCTCTCATCGGTAAGACTCTTGTAATATTAGGGTGATCAAATATCTTCATATGGCACAAAACATTTGCAAGTGGATCAATTGCTGTGACCCTTCATTTTGTCTCCTCAATGTCGTATCTTATAAAAACTTATATAAGTTTGTATCGGCAAGATATTTCAAAGTCTACCTGATACAGAAATGAGCATAGCTATTGTTGACATGACTTACTTTCTCACCATGGGAATAACATCTAATTCTAATATTTCAAGTGTCTCTGATATTACTATCAACATGAGTCTTGTCGATGAGTGTGGCTAGCATCATCATCGGAATAACACATGTTATCAGGATGACTTAATTCAATTTACCCAATCACAGTTGTTTCCCCGATACCTTTCTCATAGCCTTCATCGGAGTGATTATTACAGTATGTTACCAATATCCTTCATTGTCGTGACCATTAGTTCAGCAAGACTTGTAGGCTTTTCTTCTGACTTGTTTACTTTTGCTGATGGTTTTTATCCTTCCTAGACATCGATGTGACTTAAGCCAAAATAATGTCGCTTTATCGCTGAGACATTGCGAAGTCAGAGATACTTTAATTTCTCGCCTCGATGTGCATCTCTCCCCGATGATCATTAGTTTCATAAGTTCAATGGGTAGCTCGACAAGAGTCATACCGAACTCTTTCATCGGTATGATCTATATTATTGGGGGGGTTGGAGTATTTCTCGATAGTGCTTTCTTATGCCAATAGTCCTGACTTTTGATTAAATCAGTGTGACTAGGAATTTTATCTCCGATGAAGGGTCATCAGTGTTACTCCTCTCATTAGAGATCTCTAAACTCTCTCTCTGACCATAGCTCTTTTGTCGATACACATTTAGCCCATTTCAAAAGATCATGGATTGGTATAAATAAAATACCAAAGTCTTGCCAAAATTAAGGAGCTAGAGCCCTTCCTTACATTACAGTTTGAGGGGTGAGACACCCATTTGTGATGAAAGTCATGTGATTTTTATGGGATATATGAGTTATTATTATGATTTTGGGTGTAATGTTTTATGATTTGGTCGAACATGGGTGGGTAGGAATACAAGAAAATTTTAAATTTTCTTGTCCCAAAAAAATCAACCTAGCCCCATTTGATAGTGTTCTAATTGTTGATAACTGAGAGGGGGGGTGAATCAGTTATCTTAATTAATTTAACTTTATGTTCTTCTTTAATAACTAGTGCAGCATTAAAACAAATAAGCATCCATAACCATGTAAGAAGAAACAAAATCAATACACATAACACAATGATTTTGACGTGGAAAACCCTGTTAAGGGAAAAACCATGGGGTGACTAACCCAAGAATGTATTCTTTGTTAAAAGAATAGAAGTACAAAATGGCACTTACCAATTAGGGCTCACTTCCCGAGCACACTACTCACAAGAGGCTCACTGCCTACAAGAGACTCACTATCTATAAGGTATAAAGAAAGTAACAAGATACTTGAATTGATGAGAAGCATCCACATATGCTAAGGTTCAGTTCCGGTTAGGCTCAATACACTAATCTACTGCACTTCATTCTTCCTCTTCTTTGGTGCTGGTGTCCTGTCACATACCGGACCTATATTACTGCTTCCACATTGCTCTCTTCTTTTCTTTGCACTTCACAATACACACCACACACCTTCTCATTGAAATCCATCTAGTATATATATCCGCACAAAGGATTTCAACATCTTTCTAGTCAGCATCTGGAATACTCAATATTTTCCCACTCTTGTCTGTCAGCTGAATCCTTGCTTACCAAGTAATGCGTATCAAAGAGATGATTATAGAAGTCATCAATCATGTCAGCCAATCATGAATGATCTCTTAAGAAACTTGATTACCATCAATATCTCATTTGGATTAAGCTCTGAAGTTTTGTCAGTTAGTTCTTCCTCAGTATACTTTGCCAAATACGAACCCAACACTTAGGTGTCCATATCTTTTCACTCTTACATCACCAGAGGCTCAATCTATGGAATATAGTAGTCATGGTACTCCTCTTGACTTCCCCAAGTCTGTACTTTACTGAGATACTTCCTCTGAGAGATCCAGACCTGATTGTTGGTCCTTGCTGCATGCTCTGTTCTTGGTCACTGGACCAAAATACTCTTCAATCTGACTTCTGGTATAGACACACCATGTCCTACAGATGTGTGGGATGGACTTTTTTCCCATCAATGACAACACTCATGAAGCCACACAGTGTCTCTTGCCAACACTAATAAATTATAGAAATATTTATTTGTAGTTGTTGGCAAAGTCTTTGGTGAAAAAAGAAAGCAAGATAGTTGTATCCCTACCAATGTAGGGGCTTAGGTGTCATGGGAAAATAGTGATGTAGGAGCATCCCAGGTTGTAGAGAAATCTTGCATCAACCAAAAACATTTGCATTCTTTTGTTTTCTTTCATTTTCTAATTTAGTTCATTTCAGTTTACTCAGTAGTAGTTTCAGCAATTTGTACCCCATTTTGCCACATTTTTATTTTAAGCTTACAGAGTAGGACTTAGTATCTAGACATCATAAGCTACATCATATCCTAAATTTAGGTCATTTGGACTTGTCTATTGAAAGTTATCGCTATAAGAAGATCACCTATTTTCACAGAACAAAGCATACAGATAGTCAACTAAAGGATAAGGTTTCTAAAGCACTTCCATGACTTGTAGAGCTAAATGAAGCATATCACATGATACATAATGATTAGATAGACCTTCCTTGAGGTCTACATAAATTTTCATTCATTTGTGGAGGAGTACTAGTTGTTTAAGGCCAACCTATCTATTTCTACATGTTACAGCTCTTCATTAAAGTTTGTAACCTTCCTTGGCCAACACAGAGGATTCCTTTGAGCTTGGAAATGATATATATAGATCTCTAGGATACATAGGAAAGAAGTTAGTTGATAAGTAGTTCGATGATATGATTTATATAGCTTCGATTAGATGTTTTGAGCTTCAAAGCCATATCTATTATAATTGAAGAATCAGGCATGTGAGCCCTAATTTGTAGCCCACATGTTACTGAAATATAAGAATTCTACATATATGATATATTGAGCATTTGAATTATTCTTTACATTCTATATTGATATACATGAATTGGAGGAATACTTTGAATATGAAGAAATTGAATATCCGAAGAAGGTGAGATTTGGAAAGACTAAGTTGAAAGGACATGCTGCTATTTAGTGGAAAGAAGTTCAATTGGATAGAAACATAAGAGGAAAAGAAAAGATCACAAAATGGGAAAGGATGGTGACAAAATTGAAAAATCAATTTATACCTGCTAACTATGAGTTGGAAATGTTGAAGAGATTATAGAACTTGAAGCAAAAGGAGAAATCTATGGAGTATACTAAAGAATTTTAGAAGATGATCATAAGGATTAGATATAGTGAAGCAAGCAAGGAGAATGTCGCAAGATACATCAATGGACTAAGATTGAACATTCAAGAACTGAGTTTGGTAAGGATGACAACAATAGAAGAAGCATATCAGTTTTCCCTAAAAGTTGAAGAAAAGTTGAATAAGAAGCATGAACAGATACATAGAGGAAGATGAGGTAAATTTCAAAGAGGTAGAACTTATTCAGGAGGAGATAGATCATATGCAAAATAGAACAAACAAGATAGTACATTCAAGAAAGAAGACAGAGATAGAAATTCATATCAGAGAGATGATAGAACTTTCTATCGTAAAGGGAATCATAATTCTTACTAGAGTGAAGGATACAGGAGAGAAGAAAGAGGATCTGATAGGAGAACATTCAAAGGAACTTTTTTTAAGTGTGGAGGTGAAGGACATAGAGCATTTGAATGTCATTAGGGAAGTATAAGCAATAAGACAAAGAATAGTGGAAGGACAACTTATGTAGAAGAAGAACCCATTGGATCACCTAATTTAGTTGGAAAGCTACAGAAAGGAGAATCTTTAGTCATGAGGAGAGCACTATTTCAAGCAGAGACAAATGAGGAACCACCGTAGAGGAAAAGTTTTTTCTAGACCAGATACAAATTAGGAGGTAAATGTTGTAAGGATATCATTGAACTAATAATTTGGTTTCAGATGAGATTGTGACTAAGATGAACCTGGAGAGATTGAAACACCCTAAGCCCTACAAGATAGCATGGATTTAGGATGAACACGAGTTATTGGTTAGTGAATAATGTTTGGTAAAATTTCATATTGGATATTATCATGATGAGGTAATGTGTGATATTATGTCGATGGATGTATGTCATATATTGTTGGGTAGACCATGGCAATATAATAGAAAAGCTATACATGATGGGAGAAAGAATACCTACACTATAGTATCTAATGGAAAGAAAATGACCTTGATACCTTCGAAAGATGAAGCTAAGAGTGAAGTATGTGGAAATGCTAGAATCTGTTTGGTAGATGGAAGGATATTTATGGATGGATTGAGATATGAGAATATCTATTATGCTTTGAATCCTAAGAAGTCTGGAACCCTAAGTACTGAGACTAAAGAATCACAGCCAGAGGAGATAATTGAATTGCTGACAATGTATGAAGGCATCATATCAGATAATGTAGTTGAATGATTTCCACCATTCAGGAGTATCAATCATCACATGGATCTTATACCTAGATCTAGTTTGCCTAACAAAGCAACACATTGGATGACACTAGCAGAGAATGCAGAATTGAATAGACAGATATAGGAATTGTTGAGGAAAGGTTTGATTAGAGAAAGTCTAAGCCCTTGTGCATTCGCTATAGTGCTAGCACTGAAGAAGGATGGAAAATGGAGAATGTGTACAGACTCTAGAGAAATCAACAAAATCATAGTTAAGTATAGATTTCCATTGCCTAAGATGGATGACATTATGGACTATTTGAGTGGAGAAAATCACAAAGATATATTTAAAGAGTGGATACCATCAAATTAGAATCAGAGAAGGAGATTAGTGGAAGACTAATTTTAAGACAAATGAAGGATTGTATGAATGGTTAGTGATGCCTTTTGGATTGATTAATGTACCAAGTACTTTCATGAGATTGATGAATGAAGTTTTGAAGAAATTCTTCGGTAAGTTTGTTATTATATACTTGGATGATATTCTAATTTTTAGTAAGATGAAAGAAGAACATATGTGGTACCTAAGACAAGTATTGCAGAGACTAAGAGAAGAGAAATTATTGATAAACATCAAGAACTATAGTTTCATGAAGGAAGAATTGGTATACTTGGGATTTGTGATTCCTGCAAAAGGATTGAAGATGGACCCTGAGAAAGTTAGAGCAATTGTTGAGTGGCCAACACCTGAGAGCATTAGAGAAGTCAGATCATTTCATGGATTAGCTAGTTTCTACTAGAAGTTCATTAGAAATTTTAGTTCAGTATGCACACCAATGATAGAGATAATGAGGGGTGACAGAAAGGACTTTAAGTGGACATCAGGAGCAAATAAAAGTTTTAAATTATTGAAACAAAAATTGACAGAGCAACCAATTTTAGCATTACCAAATTTCAACAAGGTATTTCAAGTGGATTAGGATGCAACTAGAAATACAATAGGAGCAGTGTTAAGTCAAGAAGGTAGACTAGTAACATATTTCAGTGAGAAGTTGAATGATGCAAGAAGAAGATATTAAGTTTATGATTAGGAATTCTATGCCATAATTCAATATTTGAAGAAGTGGAAACATTACTTGTTGCCTAAGGAATTTGTGTTGTAAATAGATCATCAAGATTTACAATATCTAAACAGTCAAAGAAAGTTGAATTAGAGATATATGAGATGGGTAGAGTTCATGCAGAGTTACACATTAGTACTGAAGCATAGGAGTGGGAAGTAAAAAAATGTTGTTGATGCATTGAGTAGAAGAAGGAATTTGCTGATAGAGATGAGAGTTGAAGTATTAGGTTTTGAAGAACTGAAGCACATGTATGAAGAAGATCTTGATTTTGTAGAACCATGGAAAGCATGCAAGGAACTTGTTGTGACAGTTAGAAGTAAGTGGTTGGATTATTTCATACAAGAAGATATGTTGCTCAAAGGAAATCAGTTGTGTATACCTCAGAGTTCAATGAGAGTTAATTTGATCAAGGAGAAACATAGTGCTGGATTAGGACATTTTGGAATTGACAAGATAGTGGCTTTGATAAGTGAACATTACTTTTGGCCTTAGGTATATAAGGATGTAAGGAAGTTTGTGTAGAGTTGTAGAGTATGTCAAGTTGCAAAAGGAAGTAGTCAGAATATTGGATTGTACAAATCTTTGATAGTACCAGAGAGACCTTGGAAAGACATAAGCATGGATTTCATATTAGGATTTCTGAAGACATAGAGAGGACATGATTCTATATTTGTATTCGTGGACAAATTTTCAAAGATGGCACATTTCATACCTTGTAAGAAGACAACTGATGAAGTGCATGCTACTGACCTATTTTTCAAGGAGATTGTGAGATAGCATTGATTATCTAAGAGCATAATTTTAGACAAGGATACAAGATTCATTGGATACTTTTGGAGGACATTGTGGAAGAAGATGAAGATAGTACTAAAGTTCAATTCGTCATTTCATCCTCATACAGATGGACAGACATAAGTGGTAAATAAGAGTTTGGTAAACTTGTTGAGATGTTTGGTAGGAGAGAAGGTAGAAAATTAGGATCCACAAGTAGAGTTTATATACAATAATTTAGTGAACAAGAGTACGGGAAAGACACCTTTTGAGATTGTGATTGGAACTAACCCTAGAGGAGTTGTAGAGTTGAGAGACATCAATATGGAGAATAAACAAAGTGAAGAGGTAGAAGAATTTATAGGATACATGGAGACAATACATAATCAGATTAAGAAGCATTTGGAGGAGATGAACAGTAAGTATAAGGAGTGGGCATATGAGAAGAGGAGACACAAAGAATTTTCTGTTGGAGATGACGTAATGCCATATCTGCAAAAATAGAGATTTCCAGGAGGCACATATAGAAGATGAAGAAGTTTGGACCATGTAGGATACTTGGGAAAATTGATTCAAGAAATGTATATGAAGTGGAGCTACCAGAGACATTGGGTATATCACCTATATTCAACATTGCAGACTTATATCTGTATCATGAAGGAGAATCAAGTGACAACATTGAAGATGATTTGAAGAAGTAGTTACCATAGCAACAATTGAAGTAGGTAGAAGACATCTTGGACAATAGAATTGGACGCATTACCAGAGGTAAGAAATACAAGGACTATTTGGTTAAGTGGAAGGGTAGACTAGAAGAAGATTCAACATGGATTTCTTAGGCTGAGGTAGACCGTCTTGGTTTTCCTCTAGCCCCAGCAAAGTGAGGGACTCACTTTTTCAAAAACCCTAGGTGTCTGATGTAGGAGCATCCCAGGTTATAGAGCAATCTTGCATCAACCAAAAACATTTCAATTCTTTTATTTTCTTTCAATTTCTAGTTCAGTTCAGTTCAGCTAGTAGCAATTTTAGAATTTTGTACTGCATTTTGGTACATTTTCATTTTAGATCTCATGGAGTAGTACTTAGCATCTAGACATCATCAGCTACATCATATCCAAAATTTAGGTCATTTGGACTTGTCTACTAAAAGTTATCGCTATTAGAAGATCACTTGTTTTCACAGAACAAAGCATACAAATAGTTACTTGAAGGAGAAGGTTTTTAGAGCACTTCCATGACTTGTATGTTGGAATTAAGCCAGACAACTGAGAGGGGGGGTGAATTAGTTGTCTCCAAAAATAATCTTTTCCTTTCTTTTAAACTTCTTTCACTATTGTCAATTTGATTAATAATGCAAACATTAAAGCATATGATATTAACATAGAAGTAAAAACATAATCAACACATTTGACAAAAAGATTTTTGATGTGGTAAAGGGAAAAACCACAGTGGGGGTTAACCCACAAAAATTAATACCCTGTTAAAAGTATTTTACAAATGGGAATGCACATGCATTCGAGCTCACTGCCCAGAGCTCACTGCTCAAATGGAGGCTAACTGGCTATAGAAATATTACAAGAGAATAATAGAGATTTTGAACTAATGAATAGCATCTACCCATGCAAGAGTTTTAGTTCTGGTTAAGTGTAAAAATTGATCTTACACATTTCATCTTTGCTTTGCTTTTCTTACTACTCTGCCTTCATTCACACCTTGGATTTCTACTCTTCTCACATACACCTTATTCACACACACCACACACTTTTTAAATCATCCAATTTCGTCGGCTATATATATCCACAACATGATCTACAATCATTTTGCCAGTCAGTTTTAAGAACATTTAGAACTTTGTTGAGTACTCTGCTCTATCGGCTAGATCCATACATAATATGAGATATAGACCAAAACTTGCACTCACAAATTATCAATTAGGTCATCCACTATCACTGGTCATCACCATTTGGCCAATAAACAAATTCTATTCATCCAAAATTAAGATCATTCACAAGGTCAGCCTATTCTTCTTCTGTCTGTTCTATCAAACTGAAACATGATACTCAGAAGCTGATATCTTTTGAGTCCTTCATCACCGAAGGACAAAACTCTAGATTTAGATTAATCTAGAAATGCTTATAACTACCTCAGATCCACAACAAACCATGACTTTTTACCGGAAAGATCCAGACCAAGATACCAAACCCTATCACCTACTCTGTTCCTAATTGCCTGAGCTTAGACAAATTCTGATTCTGACTTCCGGTGTGAACAAATTGTGTTATATGGATGACCAGGATGATCTTAGTTGCCATCAATGACAACACCTATCAATAGGAAGCACTGTCTTTTGCCAAAAATCTTCCCCTTTGGCATTGATGGCAACACTTAGTGAAAAATGACTAAGTGTTAGAATAACCCCCCCCTTTGCTTGTGCTCCATATTATTGTTCATACTTCTTTCCAATGCTCCCCCTTTGCTGGATTCTTTATTTTTCACTGCTCTTCACCCCCCTTTGACATCAATGGCAAAGGGTGGGGTCTCAAGCCAAAATTCTCCAAAAATTATGTATATACTACCACATATGTACAACTAATCATTGAGTTCTATTTACATAAACTTGAGAATGTTTACAAAGCTAGTTTTTATTTACACAAGTTCAGAGGCCCAAGTACTCTTCATTCTATCCAAAATTGAGATGTACCCACTCAGCAAAAATGAATATGCTTTTTCCTTTGATAGATCTGATGGATCACTAGTCTGAATTGTAGTCTAAGCTTCAAATAGGGCATTATACATTGTCTCTTAGGGGAAATCAATCCCCAGAGCTCACACATTCTCTTCATGATGTTGCCTTTCTCTTTGACAAGTTTCTTTATCTCCTCAGTCAAGCTAATTACTTGACATTCCTGACTTATGGGTGATATAGTTAGAGGATCAAAATTATTAGATAGATTTGACAAGTTCCATTCTTGTTCCTTTATTTTCTTCTCAATATCCTCACATACTTTGGGCTAGGATAGACAAAATTTATATACATCACTTCCATCACTTAGATCATTTTGAATACTCTTTATACTAATAGCAAGTATAGTCCTATCATACCCTATTAGACTTTTAATTTCACTAAATTTCTTATCCAAAAACTCATTTCTGACTTTTGTCTCAGTAGACTTCTTAAAGGACTCAAAATGAGTATTTACAGAACTTACAAGATTTTTTAGATGCGCAGAGGGGGAATCAGATGGACTCTTCTGGTGGGAAGGCATTAACTTTTCCAAAATCTTAGTTGCAAGCCCCAGTACCTCATTGCCCTCCATGTGGAACTTCAACATCTTTTCCCTAGCCTTTACTTGGGTGAATGATGCTATTTTCATAAATTGAATTGGAGAGAGAGCATTTGGATTGGCTAAACCTTGGAGTAGTTTAGGTTCATCAAGCTCAATTATTTCTTTCTCAAGAAGACTTTTCACTGCATCTGCAGTGTCTCTTGCAACATTTTCTAAACCACCCTTTTGTTCATTAGATTTCTCAATATTTGCTTTAGGTGCTTCAACGTTTGCACCGTGTTCTTCTATTTTATCTTTCTTTCCTTATTCCTCCTCTTCCTCTGCTTTACTTTTCTCTGTGTTCTCTGTAGAGGGACTCTTTCCTATTTGTTCACCACTTGCTACCTGATCCATAGGGCTCTGTGTAGTAGCAATATCCTCTTCTTTTCCAAAATGATTAGGTAGAGGAGTTACTTCTGCATAAACTATTTTGTCTATCATTTCTATGTTCTCCTAATTGACTTGTTCCTCTTCCTAAACTTCTTCAACATTTAGATTTGATGAATCAAATCTAGCATTAGACTCCTCATAGGTTAAGTCTGAAGGATCTAGAGTAATACTTTGGTCATTAATTCTCTTGTCAGTTTCTTCTTCTAGAGCTTCTTGTTCCAGAACTGGAGGATTGTCTTCTTCAACTTGTTTCTCTGAAATAATATAGTATTTATCTTTGTCTAAAGCCTTTCTTAGAATTTCCTCTATTTCTTTTGCAATTTCCTCTATTTCACCAAGCATTAGCTTGTTCATCCAAACCTTGCTCCTGAATTTTTCTTTAACTTCTTTGAGAATTTTATCTGCTTCTCTTCTAATCATTACAAGACACAATATGGAGAGGACATACTCTCTGAGTTCTATATATTTAGCCTTAGCTACTTCTTTCCTCATTTCCAGTACTTTCCTCAAACTTTTAGGAATTTCTTGTAAAATTTCCAATAAGGATCTATTGAATTTATTCAAATACGTGATGGTGTCATCTTCCAAAATTTTCCTACTTGCTTGATTATAATTGTCATAGTAAACTTTGATAGGCTTTAAATTTCCATGAATAGTGATTGTTTTTATAATTTCATCAATAGTCATAGCGACCTTACCAGTTTCTTGCTCTTTGCTCGCCTTTTTGCTTCTGGAGGGTTGGTTCTCAGAGGCCTTTGAAGTCTTAGCTTTTTTTGATCTAATCTCTATAACTTCTTCATTTGTTTCTGTTTCCTCATCATCTTTTATGTTTTTGTAGGCTCTTGTGGCCTTGGTTTTCTTCCTCTTTCCTCCTTCACCGGATGGTGTAGCTTCTGATGTCTTGATGGGAATAGACTTGAATTGTTCTGAGATAGTTGCAGAGCTTCTTATTTTCTTTAAAGAGCTAGGTGGGAGTTTTGGTGTGGCTATTGGCCCACTTTCTATCCTTTCTTTTGAAGCTTGCTTAGCTCTTCTGTTCATTTCCTCAATCCTTTCTCTGCTCTTTCTCACTGCTTCTTTTGTAATCCCAATTCTCTTTACATACATCTCTACTTGCTTCAGCACTTTTCTTTTTGTTTCCAACTGACTAAATTACATATGCAACTTCATACTTAGTTCCTTGTAAGTTACAAACCTTTCCATAGAGGTGTCTTTAGGTTTTCTTAGAAGATACTGAGTATACATGTCTAGAACTCTCTCATCCACCTCATAACCCGTTGGCATTATCCATACTGTTCTTGGTTTTACATCTTCCATTAGACATTGATCTGTGTTGATCATAAACCATATCCCATTCTCATACTTTTCTACAACTAAATTCAGGATTCTTTCCCTTACATACATCAGACGCTGAGAGTTTTTGAAATACCCCCAAATTGCACTCTTTTGTGTGTCTGAATCTCCAAGGCTATATAAATGATCTCTTATCTGGATTGCCACAGGCTTGTCATTTGTCTAGTGAACACTTTGTACTCCAGGCACTTCATTCATAAAATAGACATATGACCAAAGAACCATATTTGAAAGAATTTTTCTTGTCCCTTTTCCTTTTGCTCATATTCTCTATCAGTTGATTCTATAGTAATTCACACAGATCATAGTCAGCATTCTCCTTTAACATCTTATAAGCTACATATATTACAGTCCTAGAAATTGAATTCTCCCTGCTAGAGTGATAGATCTTATAGTCAATGATCATAGAAGTAAATTTGACATCCGGTTCTATGATGTCTTTTATTGTCACTGCTCTTTTTTCATACTTTGCTCCAGTTGCATCAATAACAATTTGATTCTTCATATCTTTCAAAGTAGGTAATCCATTGGTTGCATTCAGCCCAGTCACAATTCTGATAACATCTTTAGTGATCTTAAATGGTTTTAGTAGCCAAATAAATTCATTGTGCATTTGGCTCAACACATACCAAACCCATTCTCTTTCATCAAAAGACAGAAATTCAATCATTTACAAAAAATATTTGCTTTCAAAGGCTTCAAATTCAAGTTTTAGTTGGTGATTGTCATATTTTAGATGGCTCTTAAACAACTCTAGTAGTTTTAGATTCCCAAATTCTTCTATATTGCAATGAATGTATGTCCTAATGTCTTCAACATGTAAAACCCCATATGGAACACTTGAAAAAGCACCTAGCAACTCGACTTCAACAAATTTGTAAGGATGCTTCTTAAATTTAGGATGGGGCCTTTTAGTGATATCAACAAATAAAAGTGTAGCCATTAGAATTCAAGAAGTTTCATAGAAAACAAAAATACCTTTCCCGTAGATTAAGGTTTAGCTTGGAGATCCCCTTCGCACTTCAATTCTCAAGAATTCTCAGCTCTGAACTCATTCACTTTTCCTCTTCTTGCTTTCTTTTGATGCAGAGTGATCTAAATGAGGAATGAATGACCTTTTTATGCTCTATAGTACCTAATTTTTCTTTGTAATAAATGCTCTGTCCTAATACATCTGGTTACTCTATTTGTTGAACAGTCTCTCATAAATTACTCCATAATTTGCCATATCCACCTTTTTCCTTCTAGAAAACCTCCCATATGATCCGAAACAATCCAAGATCTCTTTTATCATTGTGCCAGATTTAGGCACTTTCTTACTAGATGGGGGAATTTGATTTACATTACTACTCCCCCTGAACCAAGGCTTCCAAATTAATTCTTGGAAGAATTTTTAGCACCAGATTCTGGTGCGGATCCATTACTATCATTCATAATTATTTTCTTGACCCATATCTTGCTTGATTCATTCTGAGTCTCATTCACATCAATTTTTTCTTTGCCTTTGTCTTGTCTCTTCTCATTTAGTTTTCTATTTACCGGACCACTTTTTCCATTGTTCCTACTTCTACAGGATCTTGCAATTGACAAGATTTATTGCAATCAAAGCACACAACATTTCTCTTCTTATAAACCTAATTTTCTCTTGATTTGCACTAATTAGCCATGTGTTCAAACCCATTGCAAACAAAGTAGTAACCATTGAAAGAATTGCTAATTCTTCTTTTATTAGCATTATTCATTATCATACTTCTGCATTCATTTGATCTATGACCATACCTCTTACACTTGAAGCATTGACCAAAGAAGGATGGACCATTTTGGTTTACTCTACTTTTGTACTGAGTAGCTCTATGACCAAATTTGTTGCAATTGAAACAATTTCCATTGAATGATGGATATCTTTGAGCATTAGGCTGTCTTACCAAAGGTTTTCTAGTTTTGTTTCTCCTATTCCTAGGTTGAAATTTTCTTTGTTCAGATCTAGAGCTTTCACCTTTCTCATATCCAAGACCATGCTTGTCATCAGCCTTTTTCTGTCCTTTGAGTAGTGCTGCAAGTTTTGTTGAGATTATCGTGAACTTCTTATATTCATTTGCAACATCTAGGTCATGTCTGAGAATGACAATTTTTCTTTTAAGTTCTCTCTCATTGTCTCTACATTCTTGTAGATTAGACTCTAGATGGCTAGCTATTCCATCCAATTTGCAACATTCTTCAGTTCTTTCTTTTAGTTTTTGTTTTAGATCTTCAATTTTCTTCCTATCTTCACTTTATTTGGTTTACCTTATTACCCCAGATTCCATTTCAATTTTTAGAATGACTTCTTTTGACAGCTTCTCACATTCCTTTTTCTTTTCTTCCAAAGCTTCATCCATGCCATTTTCTTTAGGTAAACTGGATACTGCAGAAGTAGCTCCTTTTTCCTTTGTAGAGATTTCTTTAATTTATCTTTTAACATTTCAATGGTATTGTCAAAATCTTTAATTTCAACTCTGAGATTATTAATTTCTGCTTTAGATTGAACAAGCTCTTCCAGGGCTAGCTAAAGTTGATCCTTGAGTGAACCCATTCAAAACTTCTTCCAAGATCTTCTCCTCCTCATGCGGATAGGCTTCTCAAAGGAACCTCGCTCTGATACCAATTATTGGAATTAACCCAAACAACTGAGAGGGGGGGTGAATCAGTTGTCTCCAAAAATAATCTTTTCCTTTCTTTTAAACTTCTTTCACTATTGTCAATTTGATTAATAATGCAAACATTAAAGCATATGATATTAACACAGAAGGAGAAACATAGTCAACACATTTGACACCAAGATTTCTGACATGGAAACCCGGTTAAGGGAAAAACCATGGTGGGGGTTAACCCACAAAAATTAATACCTGTTAAAAGTATTTTTACAAATGGGAATGAACATGCATTTAGGCTCACTACTTAAATGGAGGCTAACTGGCTATAGAAATATTACAAGAGAATAATAGAGATTTTGAACTGATGAATAGCATCTACGCATGCAAGAGTTTTAGTTCTGGTTAAGTGCAAAAACTGATCTTACACATTTCATCTTTGCTCTACTCTTCTTACTACTCTGCCTTCATTCACACCTTGGATTTCTACTCTTCTCACATACACCTTATTCACACACACCACACACTTTTTAAATCATCCAATTTCGTCGGCTATATATATCCACAACATGATCTACAATCATTTTGCCAGTCAGTTTCAAGAACATTTAGAACTTTGTTGAGTACTCTGCTCTGTCGACTAGATCCATACATAATATGAGATGTGGACCAAAACTTGCACTCACAAATTATCAATTAGATTGGCCACTATCATTGGTCATCACCGTTTGCCCAATAAACAACTTCTATCCATCCAAAATTAAGATCATTCACAAGGTTGGCCTGTTCTTCTTCTGTCTATTCTGTCAAACTGAAACCAGATACTCAGAACCTAATATCTTTTGAGCCCTTCATCACTGGAGGAAAAAACTCTAGATTTAGATTAATCTAGGAATGCTTATAACTACCTCTGATCCACAGCAAACCATGATTTTTCACTAGAGAGATCTAGACCAAGATACTAGACCCTATCACCTGCTCTATTCCTAACTGCCTGGACTTAGACAAATTATGATTCTGACTTCTAGTGTGAACAAATTGTGTTATGTGGATGATTGGGATGATCTTAGTTGCCATCAATGACAACACCTATCAATACGAAGTAGTGTCTCTTGCCAACATTGCAGAACTAAATGAAGCATATCACATAATGATCAGATAGACCTTCCTTGAGGTCTGCACCAAGTTTCATTCATTTGTGGAGGAGTACTAGTTGTTTAAGGCCAACCTATTGATGCAAAGGTATTTGTAGGTTTGGTTTTGTCCACACAATAGACCTAGACTTCAAGGTTTCCTTCACAAGAACTTTCAAAACCTTATGTAACTCAAGCCTATACAAGGCTATCCAAGAGATTGACCTAGTTTGGGACCACACCCTAGTGTCCACCCACATAGACTACTCAACTCTCTTTTGGGGAGTCTCTACTCAACCCAACCAACACACACTTACCTTCTAGGTCAACAACCAAACTACCAACATCCCTACCAATATGATCCCACACTACAATCAACACAAACTTGTCAAGGACATGACCAACACAAGGGCTCTGACCCAATAACTATATTTTGTACCTGCAAGGACAGTGAACAACAAATTATAGTAAGACTGCACTATGACAGTGCCTAAAGAGACCTATTCCTTGTAGCCCTTGGGATTGGCTAATCCAAGGATAAATCCACAAACCCCCAAAGGACAACCAACCTCTTTGCACATTTAGATACCCTCTATGAACATACAACAATTAACCAAGTTGCAGAACAGTACCTTGTTTTAGGCATCCAATGACAACGAGTTCTTCTCTTTAGGGAATAGGCCTAATTTGAGGTCTTTACAAAGGAAGTGCATCAAATTCACTTGCTTAGGATCAAACAAGCACCTACATAGGTCTATTTCCATCTACAAACACCAAATCCACCATCCATTTGGTCATCCACTTGACTGTTCTTTGAATTCACACTGATTTCCACCATTTGCACACTAACTAGTCACTATGCAGACTAGTTAGAATCATGCCAAGTGCCTTGGAGTGAGAAATGCAAACCAAACAAGCAACAAAAACATGAAATCTACTCTATCTCCCTCCATCCTACTGAAAATGGTTGATGTCTTTCAGAGGATAGAGGAGAAATCCCTCATTTTGCCACAAAACCCTAGTTTTGAGGGTTTTCAGACTAGTTTGCACAAAATGAATTGGTTCGCACAACACAGAAGGTTTCAGGAGGCCTAACTACATTCAAATGAAAGGTACTTCAAATCTCTAACCTATTTCACAACTTTTAGATCCCTTGCAATCCGTACAGTGCCATACTAAATGATTGTTTCCAAGAAAACGTAGAAAAAGATAGTTTTTTGCACTCCAACTTCAATCTTTCATTATTCTTGGCATGTAATTACATTGTTCTGCCTATAGAAGGCTTGAGGAAAGTTTCTCCTCCTCCTCCAATTGTACAACTACTGTCCAAGGTAGTTAACTATTGGACATTACCTCCTTCACAAGAAACCACATGTTTCTTAGTGTAATTACATTCAAAATGACCATATCAAGGTCTAGATTGGACAAGTCGGCCAAATGGACCAAGTCCTTATTACAACTCATGAAAATGCCTTTAAAATCCTTAGAGAGAATAATACAACATGACAACAAAGCATGACATAGCAAAAAATGATCAGAATTGGGAGCTCTTGCACCATACTCCCCCTGTAGGAAGAACTCAAGTCCCTTGACTTGCCAATTGTTGAAGTGTCATTCCATGCTTTAAGATATCTACCTTAGTCATCCAAGTGGCCTCTGAATCAGGAAGATCCTTCTATTTCACCAAGTAGTCTTTGTAGAGACCTTTCCTAGTCTTCTTGACAACTTTGGAGTCTAGAATACATTCCAACTGCAAAGGTTTTCTTGGAGGCAAATCCTTGATCCAATCAGCATCTGCATCCACCACATCTGATCCACTTTCACCATGTAATGGGGGTCTGAAAGGAAAAAGATCACAAACATTGAAAATTGGAGAGATACCAAGACCGGATGGTAACTCAATCTCATATGCATTTGGACCAAATTTGTGCACTATTTTGCATGGCCCAATCTTCTTCATCAAGAGTTTAGTTGGTTGACCTTTTAGCAATGTTTCTTTCCTTAGATATGCCATAACTAAATCTCCAACTTTGAATTGCACCTCTCTTTTCTTCAAATCTGCCCTTTCTTTGTACTTTGTGACTATTTTTCCAATTACAACTTGACTTGATCATGGACTGTTTTCATGGAGGGAGCAAAATCTTCACCAAGTGCACTCCTTTTATCCCATCCTTGGAGATCCTTCAGTTCAAGTGGCCCTCTTGGGTGAAAACCATAAACTACCTCAAAAGGACTTTTACCAGTGCTCCTATTCTTTGAATCATTGTAGGCATATTCAGCCTGACTGATAACCAAGTCCCATGCCAAACCATGTTATTTTGTAAGGCATCTTAGGAGGTTCCCAAGTGATCTATTAACCACTTCAGTCTAACCATTAGTTTGTGGATGGTAGGATAATGAAAAGGACAACTGTGTGCCCAACTTTCTCCACAAGGTCCTCTAGAAGTGACCCACAAACTTAGAATCTCTGTTTGTTACAATTGACAATGGCAAACCATGTATTCTTACCACCTCTCTGAAAAATAGACCTGTAACATGAGATGCATCATTTGTGCATTTACATGGCACAAAATGAGCCATCTTGCTAAATCTATCAACAATAACAAACACACTATCCACCCCTCTAGCTGTCCTAGGTAACCCAAGTACAAAATCCATGCTTATACTTTCCCAGGGCCTGTTGGGAATGGGAAGGGGCTGGTATAGACCTGCATTTGAAGACACACCTTTGGCTCTTTGACAAATTTCACAACTAGCAACATACCTTCTCACATCGGATTGCACCTTTGGCCAAAAATAGAACCTTGTAACTTGTTCTAGTGTCTTGTCTAAGCCAAAATGTCCTCCCAAAGAGCTGTTATGCTTCTCCTTAATGATATTGTCCCTCATGGAACACTTGGGGATACACAACAAATTGCCCTTAAACAAAAGACCTTCCTACAATACACAATCTACATATTCTCCATGGAATGTGTTAGCCAAGTTTACACAAACATCATAAGCCTCTTTGAAATCTGAATCTTCTTTATACAACTCCTTCAAACAATTAATGCCCATGCTTTCTAACTGAATTTCATGAACAATAAGCAACCTCCTACTTAAAGCATCAGCCATCTTGTTAGAAACACCTTTTTTATGCTTAATTATGAAGGTATAAACTTGTAACTATTCCATCCATTTAATATGTCTATGGTTCAATTTTTCTTGACTGTTTAGAAAGATTAAAGCATGATTATCAGTAAACACAATAAATTCCTTGGGTAATAAATAATGTCTCCATTTCTTAAGAGCTTGCACCATTGCATAGAGCTCTAGGTCATAGGTAGAGTACCTTTGCTTGGCTTCATACAACTTCTTTGAGAAGAATGCCATAGGATGTCCTTCTTGGCTGAGAACAACACCAATAGCTTTCTTACTTGCATCACACTCAACAACAAACACCTTATCAAAATTAGGAAGTACTAAAGTAGGTAACTCAGCCACCTTTGTTTTTAACAATTCAAAACTAACATCGGCTGCCCTTGTCCATTGGAATCTACATTTGACTCCACCCTTGATGGTGTTGAGGATGGGAGCACTAATGTGACTGAAACCTCTGACAAACTTCCTATAAAAAGTCACCAATCCATGGAAACTTCTCACATCTCCCACTATCTTAGGAGTAGGCCAATTGAGAATAGCATCAACCTTAGAGGGATCCATCTTCAAACAACCATTGGAAATGACAAATCCAAGGTATACAAGTTTAGTTTTCATGAACTCACACTTGCCTAAGTTGATCATCAACTTGTACTCATGTAGCTTCTCCAACACCTGACCAACATGCTTCACATGCTCTTCTTTTGTCCTATTGAAGATTAGTATGCAATCAAGATAAACAATAACAAATTTACCAATGAATTCAACTAATACCTCATTCATCAAGTGCATAAATGTACTTGGAGCATTGCTAAGACCAAATGGCATAACAAGCCATTCATAAAGACCCTCATTAGTCTTGAAGGCAGTCTTCCATTCATCTCCCTGTCTGATCTAGATTTGATGATAACCTGATTTTAAATCTATCTTTGAATAATAGCATGATCCTCCAAGATAATCCAAAAGATCTTCAATCCTTGGCATTGGGAACCTATTGTTGCAAGTATGAGGTTCACCAGTGTTGTCATTGATGTCAACATACTCATATTGCATTGATGAGAAGGATTGGATGAGCTGTGTGCTGAGGATATCGAGAAAATTAGTCTCAATCAAGAACAGTGAAGAACAGTGATGAGAGGAAGGCCAAAGTACTCTATGGGTTGAGTATCAGAGGATGCGGATTAAAGGGTTTGTAGATATGAGTCTTGAGATGTTCTAGTTAAGATTTCAAAGGTCCGCATGAAGATATGAAGAAGTTGTGATCGATCAAGTAGAACCGGCTCCGGAAGATGCTCCGGAGTCACAGAGTGTTACAAAAAGGTCCGGTGAGATCCGGAAGTGCATTGTCCTATTATGTGGATTGGAAGAAGTGTTTGGGATGTCCTTGTGATGTGTCATCTTAGTTTGTACATAATTTGAAGGTCTGGAAGAACCTGTTTCAATTTGATAGTGGAAATAGACTATGTTCTTGAAGTTTCGAATGAAGAAGAAAAGAATTCTAGTAAGTGGAGGAAGTGTGGATGTACCTGGTCATTCAGGCAAGCTTGTGAAGGTTCTTGGATCATGTTGAGGTTGTGTTGTCGGTCCACATCAGTGGTAGAGCCTAGAATTGAAGATATTCTTCCAGATGAAGATGTTCTTGTTTAGTCTGGCTGACTGGATGTATTACACATCTTGCAGATGATCTTGTAGGTGTTTGCTGACTTAGATGATTGTTCCTAAGTCGATGGCTTGTATAAATAAAGGTTAGTGAATTCATTTTGAAGTGTGCTTTGGGATGATGAGAATGTGGTAGCGAAGAGGAGCGCGAAAAGTAGAGCAAAAGTTTTGGGCATAAATGGAACTGATCCAGGTATGGTAAAGATGTCAATCTCCAGTTCAAGTTTGTGATTCTTATCACTTTATAGACAATGTGTCTCTTTGTAGGCAGTGTGCCTCCTTGTGAGCAGTGTGCTCGGGTAGTGAGCCCTAATTGGCATGTGCCATCCATTTTTCTTATTCTTCTAACAGAGAATAATCCTTGGGTTAATCACCCCATGGTTTTTCCCTTAACCAGGTTTTCCACGTCAAAATCTTGGTATCCAATATGTTGATGTTTATCTGCTCCTGTGTTTATGTGTTTTGCTTTCAAGAATGGTTAATTGATATGCTATTAACTAACAAAGAAGAATCAAGTGTTTGAAGTAGAAGCAAGTTTTTTTACAACTGATTCACCCCCCTCTCAGTTGTGTGCCCTATATCTAACAATTGGTATCAGAGCTAAGTTCCTTTAAAAGGAGCTTAACCGCTTGAGGAGATCTAGGATGTTGTCATATAAGAAGGATAGTTTGAAGTTTGATGGAACCAACTTCTCTCTTTGGAAGGGTCGCATGAAATGTCACTTGGAGTGTATGGGAAAAGCATACTTGTCCATGGTCACAAAACCATATGTACCTCCACAGGGTGGTCCGACAACTCTAAATGAGATCACAGATGCTGAAAACAATCTACGGACCAAAGAGGCTCTTCTAAGTGCTTTAACTAACTCAGAGCTCTCAAATGTTATTGACCTGCCAACTGCCTATGAGATTTGGACTAAACTAGAACTTCTGCATGAAGGAGATGAGTTTGTTAAGAGTGCAAGGCTACAAAGTCTCAAAGGGAAATTTGAAAGATTGAAGATGAGAGATGATGAAAACATCACTACCTTTATGCCAAGAGTAAATGAGCTAGTGTGTGGAATTAGGAATGCTGGTGGAACTCTCGATGAAAATGAGATTGTTTGCAAAATTCTCAGATCCCTTCCTGCTGCCTACAAAATGAAGGTTGCTGCCATTGATGAATTCAGAGCCCATACAACTATCACAAGAGAACAATTGGCTGGAAAAATGGCTACATTTGAAATGACTGAGTTTGGAGATGATCCCCCCAAGACTGAATCTACATTCAAAGCCAGTGCATATATGAAAGGCAAACAAAGATTTGATCCATGAGAAAATTCTTCAAGGAAGCTGTCATGGTATGATCAAGCAAGAAGAGACATAGAAGAGGAAGAAGCAGAAATAGCTCATCTTGAAGCTCTCATTGCAAAGAGACTGCCAAGAGGATCCGGTAAGTATGAAGGAAAATTACCCTTTAAGTGCTTCAACTACAATAAGATTGGTCATTTTGCTTCAATATGTCTAGAAAGATCTGCAAGGTCAAATTCTAACAAAGGTTACAAAAGAACTGTTATTATGTTCATGAAGAAGATGATAATGAAGGAGTAACAGATGATGAATCAGAAATAGAAAACAAATCCAGAAATGAATGGGTGCTTATTGCCATCAAGGAAGAAGATCCAATGTCCTCTGAATCTATCAATCATAAGGTTGTAGAAAGAGCTTTGGCTACTCAAGTTGAAGAAAAGGATGATTAGGTTATTGACAGTGGTTGCTCTCACCATATGACAGGTGACAAGAACAAGTTCTTAGATTTGGAAAGGTATGAAGGAGGAATGGTAAAGTTTGGTGATAATTCTTCTGGTAGAATCAAAGGTAGGGGAACTATTTCTTTTGATGGAAAGAGAAAAACTAGTAATGTATTGTATGTTGAAGGATTGAAGCATAATCTTCTCAGTGTTGGTCAGTTAGTAGACAAAGGTTATGATCTCCGGTTCAAAAATGGAAGATGCAGGATCTTTGAAAGCTTCGGAACTGAGATTGCATCTGGTACTCAAACAAAAGGTAATATCTTCCATCTAGTTGGTTCTAATAAAAGCTATTTGTTTGTTCAAGTTGATCAGAGTTGGTTATGGCATAGAAGGATGTGTCATGTAAATTTTGATAACATCATCAAGATAAGCAGTACTTAGGCTGTAAGAGATCTTCCAAAATTGGTGAAACCTACAAATAGTTTGTGCAAAGAATGTCAGCTAGGTAAATAGAGCAGAGTCTCATTCAAAAGCAAGGATCAATCCTCTACCAGATTATTGGAATTGGTTCATACTGATCTATGTGGTTTGACAAGAGTCAAGAGTGTGCAAGGTGATAGATACTTCATTTTACTGATTGATGATCATTCTCAGATGATGTGGGTTACCTTTCTGAAAGAGAAATCAGAAGCTTTCAAGAAGTTCAAAATCTTCAAGGCTATGGTAGAGAATCAAACCAGATTAAGACTGAAATGTCTGAGGTCTGATAGAGGTGGTGAATTCACATCTGGTGAATTCATAGACTTTTGTGAGAAGCATGGTATAAAGAGACAGTTGTCTACTTCTAGGACTCCACAGCAGAATGGAGTAGTAGAGAGAAAGAACCAGACCATCCAGGAAGCATCCAAGACAATGATGATGGAAGCAAATGTTCCTGAGACGTTTTGGAGAGAAGCTGTCAGCACTGCAGTCTACACTCTCAATCGAGTTCAAATCAGAAGCAATACCGGTAAGACTCCTTATAAACTTTGGTTTGGTGTCACTCCTACTATGAGATATTTTAGAGTATTTGGTAGCAAATGTTACATCAAAAGAGATGAAGATCTAGGAAAGTTTGATGCTAGAAATGATGAAGGAATTTTCTTGGGTTACTCCACTCAAAGCAAAGCATACTGGTGTTACAACAAGAGACTAAGGAAGATGATAGAAAGTACAAATGTGAAAGTTGATGAAGGAGTTGAGAAGCCCTCAAGGTTTTATGAATATGATGAAGATGATCAGAATGATGTTCAGATTCAAAGTATCCAAGCCCCCTCTGAGAAACAAAGTCAAGGTGATCCGGTAAGATAGGAAGAAGAGATAAGTGTCAATGAGATTGATCAAGAATTAGAGGTGCAAGAAATTCCCAAAGTTCCAAGGTATGTAACTTTAAACCACTCTGAAGATAAAATTATAGGTGACAAAAGCAAAGGAGTGCAAACAAGGAGAAGAATTGCTCAAAATTCAGATGAGTGTTGTCTGATTTCAAAGATTGAACCTAAGACAATAAGTGAAGCCTACAATGATGAAAACTAGACCAAAGCAATGAAGGAAGAGTTGATGCAAATTGAGAAAAATCACACTTGGGATCTTGTTCCTAGACCTAGAAACAAGAATGTGATTGGAACCAAATGGGTCTTCTGGAACAAACTAAATGAAGTTGGTGAAGTAATTAGAAATAAAGCCAGATTAGTCTGCAAAGGCTACTCTCAATTGATTTTGAGGAAACCTTTTCTCCAGTGGCAAGAATTGAAGCAGTCAGACTATTTCTTACATTTGCTGCCTTCAAAGATTTCAAAGTGTATCAGATGGATGTCAAAGCTACTTTCCTGAATGGTGATTTGGAAGAAGAAGTATACATTGAGAAACCAGATGGATTTCAATTGTCTAATCATGGTGATATGGTCTGCAAGTTGAAAAAGGCACTGTATGGATTGAAGCAAGCCCCAAGAGCTTGGTATGAAAGATTGGATAAATATCTTTTGATGATTGATTTCAACAAAGGTACTGCTGACAGTAACTTATACTTCAAAATTGATCATGAAAACATCTTAATTGTTGAAGTGTTTGTGGATGATATCATTTTTGGAGGAAGAGATAGTATGTGTAAAACTTTTGCAAATCAAATGAAAAGTGAGTTCGAGATGTCTATGCTTGGTGAAATGAATTTCTTCTTGGGTCTGGAAATTACTCAAACAAAGAAAGGGATCTTCATTTCTCAGACCAAATATGTGAAATAATTATTGAGGAATTTTGGGATGGAAGATTCAAAGCCAATGAATACTCCCATGGCAACCGGATGCAAGTTGAGCAAAGATGATGACTCTCCTAATGAAGATCAGACAAAGTACAAATCAATGATTGGTGGATTGTTGTATCTCACTCAGACTAGACCAGATATAATGCAGGTAGTTGGTCTTGTGGCAAGATTCCACGTGGATCCCAGAGAATCTCATGTCATGGTAATCAAAAGAATTTTTAGGTACTTAAAAGGAACAATTGAGTATGGCCTATGGTATCATAGAGATCAGGAACAATTGAGAGGGCATGAGATGTGGATGATAGGAAGAGTACAAGTGGAGGAGCATTCTTTTTGGGAAAAAGGTTGGTTTCTTGGCTAAGCAAGAAACAAGAGGCAATATCTCTGTCCACAACTGAAGCAGAATACATTGCTACAGCAGGTAGTTGCACTCAAATTTTATGGATGAAGCAAATGTTAAGAGACATTAAAGTAGAATATGAGGAACCTATCACAATTTTTTGTGATAATTCAAGTGCAATAAATAATTTTAAGAATCCAGTGTTGCATTCTAAGACGAAGCACATATCTATCAAGTTTCACTTTCTGAGAGAACAAGTGAACAAGGATGAAGTCAGATTGGAGTATGTACCCTCTAAGGATCAGATTGCAGATATCTTTACTAAACCTCTTCCCAAGGACTCTTTTGAGTATCTCAAGGAGAAGTTAGGGGTCATGGCCCCTCCAATGATGAACTAGGATGCACTAATGTGCATCAGTCCAGTGGATTTCACAGTCATATCTTGTGATCCAGATTGGTGATGGGGAGCAGCTAGTATGATTTTGATGTGTTGAAATTGCAAGTATGAGCCCTTTGCCATTGATGTCAAAGGGGGAGAGAAGACATGTGAAAAACAAGTGGCTGTTGATCAAAGGGGGAGCAGTAAAGAAAGAGAAGACATGTGAAGAGTTGTTGCTGATAGGGGAGCTATGATAGAAAGGAGTAGTTCTTGTCTTGATGGTTGTCTTGATAGTTTTTCACATCATTTATTGCTATCAATGACAAAGGGGGAGATTTTTGCAAGTATGAGGTTAACCAGTGTTTTCATTGATGTCAACATACTCATATTGCATTGATGAGAAGGATTGGATGAGCTGTGTGCTGAGGATATTGAGAAAATTAGTCTCAATTAGGAATAGTGAAGAACAATGATGAGAGGAAGGCCAAAGTACTCAATGGGTTGAGTATCAGAGGATGTGGATTAAAGGGTTTGTAGATATGAGTCTTGAGATGTTTGAGTTAAGATTTCAGAGGTTTGCATGAAGATATGAAGAAGTTGTGATCGATCAAGTAGAACCGGTTCCAGAAGATGCTCCGGAGTGACAGAGTGTTACAAAAAGGTTCAGTGAGATCCGAAAGTGCATTGTCCTATTCTGTGGATTGGAAGAAGTGTTTGGGATGTCCTTGTGATGTGTCATCTCAGTTTGTACATAGTTTAGAGGTCTAGAAGAACCTATTTTAGTTTGACAGTGGAGATAGATTGTGTTCTTGAAGTTCCAGATGAAGAAGAAAAGAATTGTAGTAAGTGGAGGAAGTGCGGATGTACCTGGTCATTTAGGCAAGCTTGTGAAGGTTCTTGGATCATGTTGAGATTGTGTTGTTAGTCTGCATCAGTGGTAGAGCCCGGAATTGAAGATATTCTTCCAGATGAAGATGTTCTTGTTCAGTCTGGCCGACCGGATGTATTACACGTCTTGTGGATGATCTTGTAGGTGTTTGCCGACTTAGATGATTGTTCCTAAGTTGATGCCTTGTATAAATAAAGGTTTGTGAATTCATTTTGAAGTGTACTTTAGGATGATGAGAATGTGGTAGTGAAGAGGAGTGCGAAAAGCAGAGCAGAAGTTTTGGGTGTAAATGGAACTGATCCAGGCATGGTAAAGATGTCAATCTCCAGTTCAAGTTTGTGATTCTTATCACTTTGTAGATAGTGTGTCTCTTTGTAGGCAGTGTGCCTCCTTGTGAGCAGTGTGCGTGGGCAGTGAGCCCTAATTGGCATGTGCCATCCATTTTTCTTATTATTCTAACAGAGAATAATCCTTGGGTTAATCACCCCGTGGTTTTTCCCTTAACCAGGTTTTCCACATCAAAATCTTGGTGTCCAATGTGTTGATGTTTATCTGCTCCTGTGTTTATGTGTTTTTCTTTCAAGAATGGTTAACTAATATGCTATTAACTAACAAAGAAGAATCAAGTGTTTGAAGTAGAAGCAAGTTTTTGTACAACTAATTCACCCCCCCTCTCAGTTGTGTTCCCTAGATCTAACACCTATACCTTATGGTGATCTTGTTTATGGCCCTTGATTCTGTACATAGCCTCCATTTTCCATCCTTCTTAGGAGCAAGTACACTTGGGACTGCACAAGGACTTAAACTCTTTCTAATCAGCCCTTTCTCCAAGAGATCTTAAATTTGCCTTGGCACCTCTTCATTTTGCAGTGGGGTCAGCTTATAGGCAGCCTTGTTAGGTAATGTAGCACCAGGTATTAAGTCAAATTGATGACTTATGTCCCTCATGGGTGGTAAGGAGTTGGGGATTTCCTCTACCACAAGTTCTTGATACTTGTTTAGAAGTTGCTGCACTTCCAATGGAATCTCCTTCTGTTTTTTATCTTGCTGCTCTGATCCACTCTTGGGCTTCATGACCAAGGTATACCCTTGGGTATCCTTCTCCTTGAAGAGGTTCAAAAACTCTTTACCATTCACCAACATGACACTGTTGTCATTGTTCTTCCCCCCAGTCTGCTCTGACATAGGATCCATCTTGTATGGTCTTCCGTTCTTGGTGATGACATAGGTGTTCTTCTCACCATCATGTTGTGCTTTGACATCATATTGCCATGGGAAGCCAAGAAGTAGATGACATGCATCCATAGGGATGATATCACATAACACTTTGTCCTTGTAGTCACCGATTGCAAATTCAACCCAAGTTTGCTCTTCCACCATGAAACTTTGGTTCTTATTCAACCAAGAGATTTTGTGAGGACTGATATGAGGTAACCTCTTCAACTTGCACTTCTCAACCATCTCAGTGGATACCACATTCTCAGTAGATCCTGAATCTACTATGATCTTGCAAAGTTTCCCATAGGCTAGGCCTTGGGTTCTGAAAAGATTCTTTCTCTGAGGGGGCTCTTGTTTCAATGGCATCTTCAACATAGACCTCTTAATCATCATACTCTCTCCTTCTAGGATAGGTGTAGCACTTCCCATTGGTGAATTCACACTCTCACAATCATCATCCTTTACTAACTAATTTCTCCTTCCACTATCATGAGAACTACTGGCTTTCTCTGGGCATTTGTTCATTGTATGGCTAACTTGGTTGCAGCCATAACACCATCCAGTAAAGACTCCTAGTCCTCTACCTCCTCCACCATTTCTACCCCTACCATTAGGTCTTCTCCAACCTATGAAGCCTCCTCTATGTTCTGTTTCAGTCTATGATTCTTTCTAACTATTATTTTTAGTTTTGTTGGACTGTCCACGGCCAAAACTGCCTCTTCCTCTTTGGTTTCTGCCACCTCTTCCTCTGGCACTTTGTTCACCCTTCCTTCTTAGCTTTTCTTTTGCTCTAGAGGCCAATAAGAAGCATTCATCCACCATTTTAGGTATCACTAAACTGATCTCATCTTGCAGATTGTATTTCAAACCATTTAGGTACCTAGCCACCATCTTCTTTTCCTCTTCATTATGGTTGGCTCTCATACTTAGTCTGTGGAATTCTTCTGTGTAGGTAGCCACATCCATGTCTTTTTGTCTCAAATTATGGAATCTCCTAATGGTTTGGATCTCATAGTTAGGTGGCATGAACTTGCTTCTAAGCATAGCCACCATTCTACTCTATTTAGTGATGGGACTCTTCCCAATCTTCTCCCTCTCACTTTGCATGTAGTTCCACCACACAAGTGCAGAACCTCTTAGCCTTGTCTTGGCAAATTTAACCTTCTTGTTGTCATTGAACTCCTTGTAATCAAAGTAGTTACTCATGGCTTCTATCCAATCGGTGAGAGCATCACCATCCAATTTGCCATGAAATGTAATCACGTCCATCTTGGGATCACCACTATCTCCATGAGCACCCTTAAGTGCATTCAAGAAAGCTTTCTGATCTACAAACATGTCCTACCCTTGAGGACTTTCTTCTGCATCTTCTTCATCATTTGTGTTAGAAGAACTTCCATCTTCTTTGGTTTTGCCCTTAGACCTTCTTTCTTCTTGTAATCTTGCCTCAACCATCTCTTCCACCAACTTCTTGATGGCTTCTTGACTCATTGTCTTAGGAGGCATTGTACTAGCCTCTGTTTCAATCTCCTTGTCTAACATACACTGCTCTAATTAGATATTGGCTCTGATACCAATATGATGTAGAGGTATTGGTAGGTTTGGTTTTGTCCACACAATAGACCTAGACTTAAAGGTTTCCTTCACAAGAACTTTCAAAACCTTATGTAACTCAAGCCTATACAAGGCTATCCAAGAGATTGACCTAGTCTGGGACCACACCCTGGTGTCCACCCACATAGACTACTCAACTCTCTTTTGGGGAGTCTCTACTCAACCCAACCAACACACACTTACCTTCTAGATCAACAACCAAACTACCAACATCCCTACCAATAGGATCCCACACTACAATCAATAAAAACTTGTCAAGGACATGACCAACACAAGGTCTCTGACCCAATAACTATATTCTGTACCCACAAGGATAGTGAACAGCAAATTACAGTAAGACTGCACTATGACAGTGCCTAAAGAGACCTATTCCTTGTAGCCCTTGGGATCAGCTAATCAAAGGATAACTCCACAAACCCCCAAAGGACACACCAACATCTTTGCACATTTGGATACCCTCTATGAATATACAACAATTCACCAAGTTGTAGAACAGTACCCTGTTTCAGGCATCCAATGACAGCGAGTTCTTCTCTTTAGGGAATAAGCCTAATTTGAGGTCTTTACAAAGGAAGTGCATCAAATTCACTTGCTCAAGATCAAACAAGCACCTGCACAGGTCTGTTTCCATCTACAAACACCAAATTCACCATCCATTTGGTCATCCACTTGACTATTCTTTGAATTCACACTGATTTCTACCATTTGCGCACTAACTAGTCACTATGTAGACTAGTTAGAATCATGCCAAGTGCCTTGGAGTGAGGAATGCAAACCAAAAAAGCAACAAAAACATGAAATCTACTCTATCTCCCTCCATCCTACTGAAAATGGTTGATGTCTTTCAGAGGATAGAGGAGAAATCCCTCATTTTGCCACAAAACCCTAGTTTTGAGGGTTTTCAGACTAGTTTGCACAAAACAAATTGGTTCTCACAACAAAGAAGGTTTCAAGAGGCCTAACTACATTGAAATTAAAGTTACTTTGAAGCTCTAACACATTTCACAACTTTTAGATCCCTTGCAGACTATACAGTGCCATACTAAATGACTATTTCCAGGAAAATGCAGAAAAAGATAATTTTTTGCACTCCAACTTCAATCTTTCATTATTCTTGGCATGTAATTACATTGTTCTACCTATAGAGGGCTTGAGGAATGTTTCTCCTCCTCCTCCAACTGTACAATTGTTGTCCAAGGCAGTTAACCATTGGACATTACCTCCTTCACAAGAAACCACATGTTTCTTAGTGTAATTACATTCAAAATGACCATATCAAGGTCTAGATTGGGGAAGTTGACCAAATGGACCAAGTCCTTATTACAACTCATGAAAATGGCTTTCAAAGCCTTAGAGAGAACAATACAACATGACAACAAAGCATGACATAGCAAAAAATGACTAGAATTGGGAGCTCCTGCACCACCTATCTATTTCTACACGTTATGGCTCTTCCTTTAAGTTTGTAACCTTCCTTAGCTAATGCAGAGGATTCCTTTGAGCTTGGAAATGATATATATAGATCTCTAGGATGCATAGGAAAGCAGTTATTTGATGATTAGTTTGATGATATGATTTAGATAGCTTCAATTAGATGTTTTGAGCTTCAAAGCCATATTTGTTGTAACTAGAGAATCAGGCCTGTGAGCCCTAATTTGTAGCTTGCATGTTGCCAACATATAAGAATTCTGTATATATGATATATTGAGAATTTGAATCATTCTTTGCATTCTATATTTGAGTTGTTTCCATTATGTTTACTCTTGTTGCATGGCTTGGACAGTTCATTTTGTGAACCCTTTGACCATGACTACACCAAGTAGTGTCGATACTAGGGTCGGGGCACTAGTTTAATGTCCTATAGTAGAGTCTTATCATATCATCCAATCTATTAGGTATTATGGCTAAGATTTAGGATATAGTAAGTGTAGGTTTCTGTAGATATTAGAAATAGGAGAAAAAAGGAAAAAGTACTAGAAACCTAGTGTAAAAAGACAAGAAATGCATGTAAATGGGAAAGAGAAAACTAAAAATTTGAAACCCTAGATATAATAAAATGCAAAGTAAAACACTGAAAAAATCTATTGTGATGTTAGAAAACTCCCTAATGAATTTGAAGTTTGTATGTTGATGTTTTTGCAAGGATAGTTGTGCTGGTACCAAGGTAGGGGCATTGGTTTAATAAACTAGGGGGCATTTTTTTTAGGCTCATAATCACTCCAAACTTTCAAGTATTGTTTTTCTTGATATGTTGATTACTTCTTAAAACTATTTAGCCTGTCCAATCTATATAGATCCTTCCAAAAATCATCTAGAAGACAAAGTTTGCTAGTGCAAACCCTACAAGGTGGTTAGATCAAAGGGGAAGCTAACTTATTCAACCCCCCTTGTGGGTAATTTCAACATAGGTCTACATTGCATGATAATGACAACAAAATACTAAAATTAAATATAAAAATAAATTGGATAAATGAAAAATCAAAACCTAATGTTCTTACTAATAGCATAGAGAAAGAAGGAATCTAGGGTTTGGTGGGAGAAGGAAATTAGAGGAAGTGGAAACAAAGGGGAAAAACATAGTATGTAGATGAATAGGGATGAAACAAGAAAGGAAAAACAAGGAATTGGGGAACAATAGTATGATTTTGAGAGGAAATTAGGAAAGAGGAAGAAGGGATATGAGAGGAAGAAAGAGAGGAATTAGACCTCAAAGATATTCCATGGCTTCAAAATGCTACATAAATAAGCTCTAAAGATTAATGATGATGATTTGATGGTAGAGCAAGGCTCTAAGGATCCAAATCTTGAAAATGGGAAAGTAAAATGTAACATCCCTCATTTCTAGTCCCCTTGTGAGTCTATGATATTTTAGTTTTGTGGTAAAATTTGAAGAGCTCTATTGACTTATGTTGAGTGTAAAGTGTTGATTTAATGCATTATGTTCATAATGTGATTGCATTGCCATAGTTAATTATTTAAATGTGATTATATGATTATATTATTTCCTAATAATGCTACTAAGGTATGTGTGACAAGTACATGTATCAGAGAATGTGAACCAAGTCTTGGTGCTGAAGTGTCTTGAAATAATCCAATTGTGTGGGTAATTAAATATTAATTTAAATTAAGATAAATAATTAGCTAGAAATAAATTTATTAGTGGATTAGTTAATTTTTTGAGTGCATCAAAGTAATCCTATTTATTTATTTTATAATTAATTCTTAAGGCTAACTAGAAAATAAAATAAATAGATTAATCATTAATAGTGTTTTAATTATTTATTTGATGCTTAGATTTTATTTTAAACTAATTATCTAGTTTTAGATAATTATAATTTCTAATATTTTTAGAAATAGAATTAATAAGATTTTGCATTTCAATTATCTAATTATTATAATTGAAATAGATTTTTATTTCAATCTAGAAAAAGAAAAGAATTAAATATTTCTTATCTCTAGTTTTCCTTTAGAAAACTAATATTTAATGAGCAAGTTTATTTTAAGAATTTAGAAATTAAATTATTTTATTTATATAATTTTAAGTGATTTGTTTTATTTGGATAGGATTGGAAAATATAATATTTTATATTATTGTTTAAAAAAATAGAATGTGCATAAAGATGAATAAAGGTATTTTAATATAATATAAAGATGTGCATAAAGATGAATAATGGTATTTTAATGTGCATAAAAATGAGATTAATTACTTTCATCAAAACTTAATTAAAATTACTCAAAGACAATTAATGTGATAGATTAAACACATGAAATAACCACTTACTTACCCTTTTCCTAATCTAGGGAAAATCTGGCAGCATAATGCCACCTCATTATTAATGGGGAAATAATTTTTAAATACACAACATTTATTACAACCTTATAAAAAAGAAATATGAATTAAATCTAATTACACCTATAAAATAATTTATTTTAACATTTACCCAAGGCAATGAAAATAAAATACATTCACATTAATTAATTAGATCAATTAATTAAAATTTGCATAAGGTTTGCACAAGTACAAAGGTGAAGGGATAAGTAAATTAAATTTTAAATAAGACTATAATATATCCCACACCAAAATTTCCACTAAAAAAAAATCCACTAATTAAGTTAAAAAGACTAGGGTTAAATTTAAGCCCACTTACCCAATAAATCAAAAACTAATTAAATAAGGCAATAAAAATATTTAAATTAAATAAATTTCCTAACATTATTTTCTAAATCAAAAAGCAATAAAATAAGGAAATAAAAAGGATTTAAATTAAATAAATTTAAACCCACTTCTCCCAATAAATCAAAAAGCAATTAAATAAGGCAATAAAAGGATTTAAATTAAATAAATTTAAACCCACTTAACCCAATAAATCAAAAAGCAATTAAATAAGGCATTAAAAGTATTTAAATTAAATAAATTTCCTAACATTATTTTCACATCCCAAACCCCTATAAAAATTTGACCCACTAAAATTAATAAAAGGGCCTAGGATAAAAATTAAACCTACTAACTAAAAAGAAATTCAAAAACAATGAAAGATGCAATATAATGGCTTTAAGAGAAAAGCAAATTTAAAAGGATGAGATCTCACATGCACCAAGGTAGTAAATAAAAAGAAACACTATTATATTTTTCTAAGTTGTAAATATCCTCACATCTCCCTTAACCCTAATTATTTCTTTTTCTTTATCTTCTTTTCCCCAAACCCTAATCTCTTATTTCCCTATTTCCCTCTTTTTCAAAAACCCAATCTCATTGTTTCTATTTTGCTTTCTATCTTCTTCTAACCTAACCATATTTTCTTCTCTTCTCTCATGTTTTCTATTCTCTTAGTTTTCTATTCTCTTGTAGGTTCTAGAATGGTGGCTCAAGCTTGGCCATGGAGGCATCTGCATTTTGACGGGTATACATAGGGTTCTTATTTTTATTTTTTTTGTTTGAATATTTATTTTGTGCATATTTATATATGTATGTATATGTGTGTGTGTATACACACACACAGATATATACATATATGTGTGTATATATATATATAGACACACATTACTAGATGATACTAGGAAAACCCCAGAAATAAAATATATAGTTATTTTAGTTTTGCATACTATGTATATGCTAGGGAAGTGTGTGTGTGTGTCTATATATATATATATCAAGAGTGAGTTGAAGGTTAGAGTTTATGGCAGCAGCGGCTGAAGGAAACAACAATCGCAGTATTGTTTTATGGGCATCGAGCACAAAAAGGGAGGAGTTGGAGGTGGGGCGGCCTCCCCACCCACCCTCCATAGAACTGTGGAGGGTGAATGGGGGGTCTGTGTCATGCCCACATTTCCCATGCAGTCACAACAGGCATCACACGTGTCATGTCCACATGTGTCATGTGGTCATGACATGAAATATCAAAAATTTTCCCACGCTTCCCTAGAAATCCCCTCGCACACATAAGCGTGCTCGGTGGTGTACGCTTAAGGCATAACAATACAATTGTCAGCGGGGTATTACGCACACGTGTGCACTCCCAAACACAAGAAGGCCAACAAGGGGGTCATCGCGACGCAGTTAACATCACTACAAGGGTTAAACTTACCAAACTGCTAAACCCTAGCTTCCAAGAAAATCTGACAGCATAACGCCTCACAGGCGTGAGTGGAATTTATTACACTAACACTAATCTTGAAACGAGGTTTCCTGATAGGGTTAACAAATTTCTTACAACTCCCTAATTATAATGAATTTACAGTTGATCTCTTTAATGGAACATTTTTCAGCAAAGCCCGATCATCTATTCTCTTTCATGTTTTCTAAAATTTAATATTAATTTCTCCTCCTGATTTTAGCATTTTCAACAAAGCTTGTTCTTTTGTTCTCCTTTCCGTTTCTCTAAAATTTAATTTTGATTGTATTTTTTTATGTTTATCCTACTTTTCTTCATGTTTTCTATCAATCAAAGTTATCACTGCATCCTTTACATTATCTCTAATTTCTTGGTAAACCAGATCACTTAAACAGGGTTTACTAACTTCACTTGAGGAAGTTCCTCAGGTTTTCGCTCAAGTTTAATTTCAACGTTTGAATTAATTTTGATAATTAATTTGTCCCTAATCAGGATTAATGGAGAGTTAAATCTTACTTAGTTCTCTTAGCCTATTTCAGAAATGCCTTGTATTTTCTCCTCTTTGTTTTTCACCTTTATCTTTCTTTCTCTTTTTCTCAATTAGACGTTTTCTCAATCTACAGTTTTGAGTTTACAATGACCACATATGAAATGCATATGATGGCTTAATTGCATTTATAAATATACGCATATCTATATAAATGCAAATAAGCATATAATATATATATATGCTTATTTGCATTTATAAATATAGCTATATTTTTTTTTTCATTTTCTTGATATTTTAATTGTGAAAGCTGTTAAATTTTGAAACACAATTTTCTTATATTTTAAAATTAATATATATATTCTTATTAAATGTTGCTATGTATGTATATTTTTTTGTCATTAATTAAAAAACCTCACATTTCTCTCTCTTTTTTTTTATTTTAAAAATGTCCTTTCTTTCAAAATTAGAATAAGTAATATATATATATATATATATATATATATATATATATATATATATATATTAGTTTTCTATTGAATTTTTAAATTAGGTTTTTTTTTTAAAAAAAAAATTTAAAAACCTATACATTTTATTTTATTTTAAATAGGGTTGGAGCCTTAAAATCTTTATGCCCTAAATTATTGGTTGAACCCTAACATGTATTTTTTGTTTGGTTGTTTGATTGGCAGGTTGAGGAGTGGTGGCAGCAGATTGATGGTTGGCTCCTGAGTGGTATGGCACAGAGAGGGGAGGTTCTAGGTGATGGGGCCGTGGATAGAGGGAGGTCATAGGGAGCACGGGGCAGAGGGAGGTGCGGAGGTGGTAGTCATAGTGAGCGGCAGAGAGGGTGGAGTAGTGGCCGCGTAGGAGGGAACAGATGGTGGATCAGGAGTCAGCCATTAGAGGAGGGTCACAGAGGAGGTAGTGGCAGAGGGTGGTGTTCACAGTGGCCACGGCTATGTGTAGGGGTGAGTACTGCAGGTAGAAGATGGCGGGGGTGTGGGGAGGGGGCGGAGCCCCCACCCATATCCCATAGCATGGGGTGTGGGTGGGGGCTCCGTCCCCTCCCCACACCCATTGTATATTGCGACGGTAGTGGGGGTTCGAACCCCCCCACCACCACTCTATATATTTTTGTTTTCTGATTGTAATATAGACCTAACATCTGCCAAGTGTATTTTTATTTATTTATTTATTTTTTATTTCGTTTATAAAAATAAAAATATATATATATACCACAATTCTCAACTCAATAAATTTTCATAATTTTATTCTTAAACAAATGACTGTAAATAAAAAAAAGCAAATAGATACATATATATATATATATTTATATAATTATTAAATTATTACTGTCAACATTCTATGAGGCGGAATAAAGAATTAATATATATATTTGATTTTTTTTTCTTATACAAACATATTTTCCAATGCATTTCTAAAAATAAACATTATATAAAACATTATTATACAAAGATAAATAAAATCTATTTTCCTCTTAATTAAATTTCAATTTCAAGTCAATAAATCTAATTTTAAATAGTAAGTGCTTGATTAATTTCAATTAAACTCCAATGCAAAACTATAACCCAATTCCATTTCTTTTCATAGTAACAAAAATTACAACTTCATATAATTTATTAAAATTAATATTTTCACTAAGTTTACAATGGAATAAATTTTAACAAACTTTGTTTTTCCACAATAACTAACTCTCAACTTTACTAATAGGATTAATAGGAAATAACAAAATTAATATCCTTTTAAAAACAAATTTCTTCCTTTATCATTTCATAGATGGTAAAACTTAATAAACAATATAATTACAACTATCAACACAATAAGGGAGGATCTTCTCACAACTCAAAAATACCAAATTTTACAACAATAGAGAGAGAATTTCTCCTCTTGGCAACCAACAAGGATGTAGTCACTATTAAGACCAAGCTCTCTTATAGAGCCTTAAGAGTAAAGGAAAATAAAATATTTTCCCAAAACAAGAAAACTTCTCCAATCTTCACATTAAGCTCCATGAAAACCTGCATATCACACAAGGGAAGAAAACACCACACAAACTGCTCTCCTCCCTATCGTAGACCCACAAGAGGGTCACCCCTGAGATAGGAAGATCATCCACACACCTAGGGTATTTCAAAACCACTTCACAACAATACAAAACAACATTCCAAATTACAAAATACACCCATGGATATTTACACAAACACAAACTCAACCAAAGTGAGTTTAAAGAAAAGGGTAGGAGAGTGGACACACTCAACTCTAGAGTGCCACCCTTCAATTATTTCAACACAAATTTTCTCATGGCCTCAAGCCAAACATGTTAACAAGATTTCCAAGGAGTTCTTATTTTGGCTCTCAAGCCATGTGACAAATTTACTCAAAATTACACAAATGCCCTCAAGGCTTTCAACATCCCAAAACAAGGCAATGACCTCGAGGAGGATTACTCCTCCCCTACCCCACACTTAATGAGCATTTCTCCCAAGTGGGAGAAACTCTTTCAACACCCTAATAAAAATTCCCACAATAACAAAATACACACAAGCAAAAATACTTCTCACACATCCATCATGCAAGCAAAAATTAAAATTACAAGGGGAAGGCCTTAGCCTTGAAAACCAACCTTTAAAGCCCTAATAATGGAAGTAGTTGATGTAGAGCTCCTCTAAAGTCTCCTCCAACCTAAGCCACCAAACTCCCTCTATCCTTTTTTTCTAAAAACGATATCCAATAATTCAAAATTCTCAAAAATTCAACAACCTTTCTCCCTATCCCAAGTGGGATTAAAATAACCCAATCCATGAGTTTAGAGGAATGGGGAGGTGACACTTGTCACCTCCTCAATCTTCCTTCAAACTATTATTGTGTCCCAAGGGATGGGTGTTGACACATGTCACTCACCCATCCCCAAAGTCTTCCTCAACCCTTACCACATGTCCTCTCTCCAACACATGGGAGAGAAAAAAGGGAGTTAAAGAGGGAAAGGGTGACACATATCTCCCCTTCCTTCCCTCTCATGAAGGACCACACAACTCCATGGGGACTCTCGCCAATTGTGAGGGAGACTTGAAGTCAAGTCCCCCACAATTGGTGGATCTTGGAGTCATCTCTAGCCTTGGGAATTGAAAAGGGATGGGCTTGAGTGTTGGTACCACTCATCCTATCCCTCCCATGCCTCCAAATTCGTCACTTAACTTTAGTGTGAAGTTAAGGTGACCATATAGAGGTTAGCCAAGGGTTGCCCAAGTCAAAAGGAACCCTAGACCCATGGGGTATAACCCAGGGTCAACTTTAACCTAGTTAGGACACCCAGGGTCAAGTTAAGACACAAGAAAAGGGTCCCAAAAATTTAAAATTCAAAAATAAAATTCAAAAATAATTCTTACAACACATATCATAATTCAATTTAAAAGAGGGTAGACCTAACCCATTCAACCTCATAAGAAATAACATTACAACATTACAGCATAAACAAAGTTGATCTTGGTTCCTCGTGGAACCAGATCGGCTTCACAAGGGATTACAACATAAGGTGCAGGGTGATCTCCAGTATTTGTGGTTTGTTAGCAAAACCTGTGCACTCAATTGCAAAGTTAATTCCACATATAAATATCATAGCTGAAGCAATTTAAAACATGCATTAACATAACATACCACAGTTCTCATAAGCATAAATGAAATCACATTACAATTTTCTTTCTAACATCACCCAATTAGTTTTCCTATAAAATAAACATCTATCTAACATCACCCAATTTGTTTTCTCTTAATACATAATAAGGTCTAAAAGTTCAAGAATCTGGGATCAATAGTCCCACAAATATAAAAGTATCAGCAACAGTAAGGTAAATAGTCACATGAATAGAATGAAAAAATGTAGGCCTCACAGTCCGTCCCCCCTCCACCATTCATAGTAGTGGTGGTGGCAGCCATGGCCACCACCCTTCCATCGACTCTGAGCATAGCTTCTACTATTTTTAGGGCATAAACCCTTAACCCAAAAAAAAACATTATTATATCTCTTTTTTTTAAGATGCTTTCTATTAATTGGAAACCCAATATATATGTGGTATAAAATACACACACACACACATGCATGTACATATTCTCATTTGTATAATGTAAAATCTAGGATGTATATATATGTGTGTATTCATATGTATATATATATACCCAACCAATTTGCTGAAATAATATTCTGAAATATAACGTAATAGTGAACTCGGAATGAAAGATTAAGGGTACACACACACATATATATCCTTCTGTATTTTTTTTTATAAAAACAACAGTAAGCTACTTTGCAACAACAACTAAAATAAGTATATTTTTCTTTTGAAAACTAAGGAAGGTCATTTATTTTCTCCTTACAATTAATTTCTTCATTTTCTATATAGACACAGTAAAATGTGTTCACACAAGTTTATAGCACTAAATAATTTTATACAACTTTATTTTTTTTCCAAGTATACTGAAGTGGAGAGAGTAGGAAGAAGGTTTTCTTTATTCTCACATAATATGTTTTTTTGAAACCCATTACAGAAGTAATACAACAACTTCACATATAAAAACTTGAATACATAGATACATTTTCTCTTTCCATCCCATGCTTAAAGAGAGTTTAAATAGTGTACAACAATGATTTTAATAAGCCACAAGGGCAAGGCAACAAGATGCCAAACTTTATAAAAAAACCACAGAATAAACAACTCCCTCCAAAGCTCCAAAATTCTAGAGTCATCACAACCTGCAACAATTTCAAAAGAAGCCTACACATGCCCATGGGATGCTTGCATCCCAACCATGGACTCGAGAAGAGTCATCCCCAAGCTTGGAAGTCACCCAAGTAATCGGGCTCAAACCACAACAAGAACAAAACACCAAAATACACTCACACAAGTAAGAACAAACCCTCCCAAGGATTGGACATTACAAATCCATTTTCATAGATATTTGGGGGTAGGAGAGTGGACTACTCTCAACTCTAGAGGTGCACCTAAAATCTCAAATAACTTATATTTCTCATAACACAAGGCCTCTAGCCTTAACATTTCTCAAATATCACATTTCCAAGGCACTCATGCCTTCACAAAACTCTCATTGCTTCCCAAAATACTTCAAGGCCATTAATATCTCAATAAAATAGTGAGGTGACCTTGAGGTGGTTCACTCCTCTCCCACCCCAAACAAGATGAGCTCTCCTAAATGGAGAGCTTCATCCAAACACCCAACAAAATAAACACACACAAGCAAGATTTCCAGCACATTGAAATGTAAAAACAAAAGGGAAGGCATATAGCCTTGAGGCTTACCTTTAAAGCCCAAAATGGTAAGAGTTGGTTGAGAGCTCCCCAGATCTACCTCCAAGCTTCTTGCTTTCAAATTTCTCCAAATTCTAGCTAACTCTCCCCCAAGAAATAACAAAGAAAAACAAGCAAAAAAAAAAGAACCCTCTCCCTCTCTCAAAGAGGGAGTTTAATAGGCTACACACAAGAGCCTTGAGGAATGAGAAGGTGACACATGTCACCTTCTCCTTCCCCCTCACAATCTCACTCACCATCTCTGAGGGATGAGGATGTGACACATGTCACACTACTATCACTCAAAGCCTCACACTCTCTCCCAAGTGCTCTCACACATGTGTGAGAGCATAGTCGAGAGCTGAGTCTCACTTGGAGACTCCATGAGAATAAGAATGAGATACATGTCCTAATCTTGTCCATCAAGGCAAATCCCATTCCCTCTAAGATGCTCTCACATATGTATGAGAGCATAGGGATGGGGCCTCTCACACTTGAAGGCCTTGGGAGATTCCCAAGCCTTCAAGATAAGGTAGACCATAACTAAGGGTAGTGGGGATGGTCAAGGTGGACCCTTGACTTGTCTACCCCATAACTAGATTCAAAAATTCATCACTTAACTTCGGGGTAAAGTTAAAGTGACTCAATGAAGATATAACTAAGGTTTAGCATGTCCAAGTTGGCCCTAGACCCTAAGGGTATGACCTAGGGTCATTATTTGGCCAAAATAAACATCATAGGGTGCATAAAATCACCAGAAAAGGCCCAATAAAATAAATATTACCAAATGGTGAAATTTAAACAATACACATTTACAACACATTAATAAAACAAATAGGAAGGGTGAAACCTAATTAGAATTAAACATAAATGCAAACATCACAAAATCATCATGCACCAACACAATTGACCTTGGTCCCTCTTGGGACTAGGTCGGCTAAACACAGATTTCACAAGGGGTTACTGGAATGACCTCCAAATTTTCCATGGGCATGGAATATTTACCTGCACACTTCTACAAAAGAATCAATAGCACATGTTCATCATAGGTGAAGTGAAAGGAAATGTACACACACACACAATGTCATATAATCATCTAGATCCTTAATAGTAACACAACATTATTGAAAAGATTCAGAATTTACTGCATTTCTAAATAGCAACTCAAGCTCAACATTGCATAATAATTTATTCATTTACTCAACAACTAATATATCAATTAGCATCAAAGTGAATATCACATATCATATAATCGTCACATGAAATCTAACATGTAAGATATAACATCACAACATATTCTATCTAACTAATGAAAACATAAGGAAAGAGTCTTGAAAGTCTGAATAATGGGATTAGCAGTTCCAAATTTCCACATGCCAAAGATACTCTGAATAATAAGTCTCATAAATTAAAACAAGAAGTACAACACATGGTAGCCTCACATTACAACACTAAAGGCTGTAGTTTAAACACAATAGGTGACATTCCACCTCTACACTACATTGTCTTGAAGATAGAGTCACACTCTCATAAATCAAACCCTTAGCTAGGGCGAGCCAAAACAACTTGGTCTACAAGTGCAACTAATCTGGTCGCACAAAGGTGGGCTTCACATCCTCCTCCCCAAGAGCTAAACTTCCTCCTAGAAGTTAACATGGAAGTATCATAGAGTAACTCACCTATAAGCCATTCCAACATGGCATTGAACTCAGATAGATTTTGACATGAAAGTATGGAACAATTAGGAACTTAATAAGTACTTGCATGGCAATAATCTCAAGGATACCCTTTGACTAGGAGGGGTCAAGAATCTAGCCACCACACATAGTTAAAACATGTTACAAGCATCAAAAGGCACTGGGGCATTATTTTCCCTAAGATAGACCACCAAGTAATCCAAGGTCAAGAAGGAGGGGAACACAACAAGGATTTTAGCTCAGTAGAGGCCCTTCTAAATTCTAACTCAACTAAATCATACTCCTAGCCTCATTTCTCCATCCAAAACCCACCTAACACAAGCAGCCCAAACAATTAGTCACAAAACCCCTGATGCTAAGCAAAAAACACTTAATACTCCAAGCAAGAATTGTGCGAGACTCACAAGTCTTGATTGCCACTTATATCAACAGGTCCTCACTAGACTGCCAAGGTCAAACTTGCAGAATAGGTAGGTACCAGCACAACCACGTGTCCCTAGCGTCAAGGGACGAAGCTAAACACCTATGCCACTGCAAAATGCACGGGTCCAACTTCTAATCGATCAGAGCAATCACATAGCCGCTTAAAACAAGGGAGTCAATTTCACATGGATAGTAGATCCACACAACAATAGGAGGATCTCAAGGTTTTCCAACCTATCTACTCCTTTGAACCTCACTAGCACCCATTTCTTGATTCTTAAAGATTCAGCCTCCCAAAATGGGATAGCACCAACACATTACTCAACACGACACAATGTCAACAATGAAATTTCAAATCACCACTAGCGATCCACTAAACAACTTCAAGCTTACGACATCAACTAAGACTAACTATTCCCATCTTCCTCTCACCAAGCACCCCTTATGGGTAACGTAGGTTACATAGTTCACAACACTACACAGGTATCGACAATACCAATAATAACAAAGATCCTCAAAATAAAAGCTTGCAAAAGGTAAGTCTTGAATAAGTTTAATGAATAAAATTTAGAAAAATTAAGGTCCAAAAGATAATTCAAATTTAAAGGATAAGTCAATATCAAAAGTGGCGCCAAATTCAACATTCAAAATTCAAATTGAAATACAATTAAACAAGTCCTTGAGGTAAGAGGACTATAAGAAGGTACGTTAGCTAAGTAGCCCAAGAAGAGAACTCAATACTGCTAGTTTTGAAATCAATAAAAATTCTATCAATAAGTGGATAATTATCTTCAACAATTTAACCCAAAATTGCACATTACAACATTATACATATATAACATAGTTACAAAAGAGAGGAGAGGGATAGTGGTCACACTCTTAACTAAGGTCATGAAACACCCTAACTACATGTACACTCACAACTTCTAGGCAACCTAGGACATGCTTGGAAAAGATCACCAAAAGTCACATATCCTAAGGGTCACCTTCGAAGTGGGTTCTTTTGTGCTTCCTAGTAAGGAACACATAACAACATATTCATGGATACTACCAAAATCCAATTGAAATCACCAACTTCCATAATTCTAAACTTTTTCAAAGCGTCTCACAAATTACTCTCAAATTCAAGGAAAGGCCTTATATTGCCCCAAAAACAACCCATTGGATGCATCTATGTTGATCATATGAGTTGATCACAACACCTAAATACCAACACCAACTCACTATTACCCTCAAAGTAAACTTAATTTCTAATGCATCCTTACTATCCCAATGTTTCCAAGATACCCATTTAAGTGATAAACCACATTCATTTCCCTAAAGTAAGGTGTGTGATTCCTTATTCAACTCAACACCTAGACTTATTGCAATCCATAAAATAATATGTAACACCTCGCCAGGAAACCTAAGAGAACAACACAACTATGCCATACAAACCAGATAATTTTTTTTTTAAATGATAGAAATAACAAGTAATGTTTTTGATAATTTCAGATGCAAACCAGGGTCCAGATCCCTTTAACAAAACAGCCCCAAGGGCATCAGGCCTTTAACATGTCAGAAACAACAGAAAGACATCACATAAACAGTGGAACAAAACCCTATGAAACGATAGAGAAAATAGAAAACAGGAGAAACAAGAGACTAAGGGCTATCAGTCACCTGAAACTTGGCCAGGAACTCCACCATCTCCTTGTAGTCGCCTAAGTTGTCAATGCCCACTTGTTTAACCTTGTCATCCAGATCCTTCACCGTGACAAAGATGGAAGCCGCTCGGTGTAAAGCTTTAGCCATGAATTCTGCCACAACCTTCCATTTGTCCTACATAGACTCCATTCTTTTCTTAAGTTTCTAAATATCCTCCTCATGTTTGACACACAAAGCACATTTCCCCTTACTGGCTTGATGAACAGCCTCCCCCACATCTTTCTTACCAACTATAGCCTTATTCCTACCTTCCAGACTTTTTGAGCTGCTTTCATTCATCGAGGCAAAGTGGTTAGTGCCCTCAACTTCATGCACATATTTAGTAGGAGTCTCCTCTCCCTCTTCATCTACTGTCTTGTTGATGATGATGTTAGTCACATACAAACATGAAATAAAAGTTACACAACAACCGTTATTTATCTTGAAATATATGATGAATTCAAAGAGTTCATGATCCCAAGTCTCTGTTGATTAGTTCATAATCTATTGACGTTACTCCGTGGTTGATGTGTGTTGTTGTTAATCATTCAGGGGCCTTACATACTCTAGTAATTTCTATAAAGTTCATCAGTATTCCTTCAAATATCCTGCTCTTTATATCTACTCTACATAAATCTCCAACAATTCTATCTCTACACTATGAATTCACTCAAATAATGTGTCTACAGGTTGATATTTGCATGATTTCTACCATTATTTGAAATTCTTTGCATGATATTTTCAATACTACATGCATTTAGCTCAAAATATGGTAAGGATATTTAGTTATCTACGAGATGTCAGCATATTTCTCTATTCTGCTTATTATTTATCTGTGTATTGCAATTATGGAAGTGATTCACTAAAATTAAAATGAGAAAAAGGGTTAGAGGATGAGATTCCCAAAATTACTTGATTGAGATCACTGATCCACATACATGTTCCCATACAGCAATGAAGAGAAGAAAACTAGAATCATACTTCACCAGGACATTCCACAAATTAGCATGATCCAGTGCAAATCTTCAAAGGAAAAGTTGACAACAATATGCAATAAAATGAAAGCGCTTCTATTTGAACACAACATTCACCATTACATATCCAGAAATCAACTTGAAGATTATGTAAAGTTTACAATCTAGATGTACTCTGAAGCTTCATCTCCGTTCAATATGCTTTTAGAACAAGTACATTTACAAAGCTCTAAAGAAAAAACCTTGACAATTCAACAATTTAGTCCTCATTAGTCTCAGTAATCCGATCTCTTCTTAATTCTATAGTAATTGGCCTTATTTTGCCAGATATTCTCTTTTAATTTGGACAAGTTCTAGCCCTTTTATGGAACAAAGGCTAGAAAATAGTTACTTTGATCCAATGATCAGGTTTCTCTCAAAACAACCAATGGTCTAGATGAACAACACGTGCCTGCCAGTTGGCAATTACATTGCTAGCACAGAAATTCCAGCATCTTCATCCTGGTCCATCCTCCAGCTGGAAAACATTGCATTTGACAATATCCTCCTTAGCTCAGGTTCATGTTGCCTCTGCATCTGCAACTCTGCAATTTTTAGTTGAACTCCAAACATCTTCAACCTCCTATAACAAACGTATAAGAATTAAGCATCATCATTCTATAAACTAGTAGGAAAACAAACATTTATATTTTATCAAGCTGTGTATGTGCAAACCTATATATATCGGGTTATGAATATTAAGCATCTGTGAAAATTTGCGTATTTAAATGTCCATAGGTAATCAAGAGGGTCTGATCAACTATAGTTGACTGGAAAACATGCTATCAGGCCCTAAAATGGCTGCAATATCTGATCAGGTCCAGGGTCATTTAAGTGATTTTTTAATAAAAATATCAAAAATGTAATTTTTTGGGTTTTCTACATCTTAGTAAATTGCATTTTTAGAGGCCTTAGGAGCAGAATTAGGGCTCAAGACTTCATCGGTAACCTGGCGTTAAGCCTAAGTAACCAAGCAACTCAAACTAGCTAATTAGTTTATCTTTCCAATGAGTCCAAAAAGTTTAAATTCTGACAAAATAGGTAGGAGCTATGAACCTGCCAAGGAGAAGATAAAAAATTTCCTAATTTTTTGAGTTTCTTTGAATTTTTGCAAATAGTTTCAACTTGTAGTAGCTCCTTTTGTAATCCAAGGGTAATGTGACCCTTCATATGATATGTAAGCATTTTTAGTTTTGTATCCCTCTGTGCATATCGCATGCATAAGATCATGTATATGCAATACATGCGCTTTTGTTCACTAAATTTCATTGAATAACACTATCGAGTCCAAGTATGTACACTAGTTAATATGAGGGATATTTATTAATATGACTCTCTACATAGATCGAGATATGATGATGATGTCATCATCATGGATGGGCTTCGTTAAAATGTGAAAGGCTGACGTCATGGTCATACTGAAGGAAATCGGGATGTTAAGAAATATGACCCTGATATTGAGGAATATCGCCCTCTGAATAAGATGATGTCACAGTCATGTCAAGATTTTTATATTGGGTTAGAATGATGTCACCATCATGTTAGGAAAGATCAGTCATATTAGAAAAGATGACAGATGTTAGAAATTAGATCACCTTCGAAGTTCAACCCGATTGATGATGTCATCGTCATATCAGGTCCTTTGCAGAATGGAATAAGCTGACGTCATCATCATGTTAATGAAGATGAGTCATAATAATGAATGTGACCCCCTTTCAAAAGATCAGGATGACATCACTGTCATCTTATTTAAAAGGGTGATCGTTGGATACGTACCTCCCTAAGGTAAAAAGGATGATGATGTCACCATCAGGGTGATTTCTTGATTTCTTTGTTCATCGAGATTGGATGACATCATCGGCATATTGGCACTGGGGTGATATTCTATAGCAGGGTGATATTTGAAATATCAGGTGATATTCACAAGATCGGGTGATATTTGAAATATGACCCCCGCAAAATATATGAAGCTGTTTGACGGGCAAATACAGTTATTACCTAAAATTGATGTCTGGAGTTCGCGGACCAAATGATTATCGGGTGATAAATTGGCATCAGGGTGATCTAACGTAAGGTGACTGATGTTAAGGAATATGACCCCTCCCAGGAATATCAGGTTTGACCAGGACTTTGACTTGTCATAACTTTTGTTCCCTAACGAATATCAGGGTGATCCAAAAGGTAAACCCACATGAAATTTTATACTCTTTTCAACCATGAAGTTATTGATATGAAATATTAACTTTAATGAGCTGACCTCATCATGATGACTTACCCACTTCCCTTATACAGGATCACCTGCATGACTTACTTTTACCAGACCACAAAAAAACAATACAAGCCAAAGTAGCAAAAAGTTGGGTCCTTGTTTTGTCAAGTCAAAATGAGGTGTGTTGTGTAACCACACAACAAATTGCCACCAAAGAAAATAACCAAATTCTAATGATTCAAGTGAGGTGATCACATTTATATATAGTATTCTAACTCTTTCTAAGTATAAGCATCATAATCTTTCTGAATGACAAAGTTTTCATCATGGAAACAATGCTAACAAAGGATCAAGTGTGTGCAAATGATTAATTATCCTCATCTTGAAAGCAAGTTGAAAGCATGAGTACTAATGTTAAGCTACATAGTTTGGGAGCATCCCTCATAGCCAACTTGGATAGAGCCTTGCTGCTAGCAGGCGTCTATAGCCCCGGCAAGGTTATCTATACAATCCCCCTAAGTAGAGCCCCATTGCCAGCAGGTGTCTATAGCCCTAGTAGAGTTACTTAGATGGCCTAATTTTATTTCTTTTCTAATTTTTCAATATTTTATATTCTATAAATCTGATGTCATCATGTAAGCTCAGTGTGCAAGGTATAGTCACTTGCTGATTTAGGTTGGAGATTGCATTAGTAGCAAGGGAGTCCCTTTAGATTTTTCACTTAACATATATACTTGTGTGTTCAACAAACCCAAGGCTGTTAGGTGAGTTGTTGTGAAAGAGTCACTTTGGTCAAGAAAGGGCACCCTGATGAAAAGATATCACAAACCTGATCACTAGTACTTCTCAAAATGAGTCATAACCTATATATGAATTTGTTCTCATCACTTGAATCTTAACAATTCAGTTAATTTCTTAGGGTGATGAGCTGCATCATCTTGGCTAACCAAAATAGAACTCAACAATGCAAAACAAAAGCAAACACACTAAGAAAATTGTACAAACAACTAACTACAAAAGGCAACAATAGAAAACAAAACAAGAAAGCAAGAAAAAAAACAAGACAACTACTCTACCAAACTATATACAAACCCTACAAGGCAAATAAAACCCATGAAAAGACCCAAAGAGACCTATATTTGCATACTTCCTTATATTATGTAGGAGCATCAGGGCACTAGTTATGGTTCTAACCCTAGTAAATTCATCCTTGTATTCTAAAGAATATTCTTGTATTCTAAATTCACTGTGTTTAACAGAATAATCTTTGATTATCAGCAACTGAGGAAGTTCATCATGTTCATGATTAATCCATATGCATGTCTTATCTCTTGAATTTCCATAATCAAAATAATATTCAACATTATTTACTGTGGAAAGGAAAAATAGAACCTAGTGTATTTCTAGCTCTGTTGGACATGCTTCTCTCTTGTTAGCTAATCTTCCATTTGCACTTTCATTGTTTGGCTCAATGTCTGGTCTCACTTCAAATTGAAGGATGTATGACTCTTGGTGGATTATTTCTTCATCTTTATCTAGCTCTATCTCTTCATTCTAGATGTATATCTGATTCTTGACTTCAGGAAGCACCTCACTGTTTTCATTAAATCCCTGTATAGCAACATCTAAATGAGTATCTTTATTATCATAACTTGATATACATAAATTTATCATTTCTAAATCATTTGACTGTAAATGTGAATTAACATTCGACTAATATGAATACTCCCCTGTTTCATTTTCAAAATGACATTGGATTGGCATCTGATCATGCACAACAACTCCAAATCTTTCTGCATCTTCAACTTTCATGAATTGTTCATCAAATGACTCACACTTTCCATCCAGTAGAGAGTCTAGTTCCATTGTCCTGCAATATTCTTGCATTTGATCATTGAATTTAAACAAGTTAGATAGTAAATCGGCATTTATTTTCTTTTCTACAATTTCCTGGGTTAGTATCATGGGAACTTCATCGGCAGCAGTGCATTTAAATTCTTCCACCTATCTCCATTCCTTTTTACCATAAAATAACTCAAGGAAAGGTGTTTCACTATCCTCATCAAAAGTATTAGGATTGGAATCAAAGACTCTATCCTGACAAGTGGTTTCTTCTCCACAATTTTCAAAAGATTCATACCTACACTCTGCCTCACCCTCACCTGTATTAGGAAGTAGAGAACTCCAATTCTCACCATAAAATGACTCAAGGAAGGATGTTTCCTCTTCTTTACCTTCTAGAACTGATTTGGCCATTGTATTTTCTAAACAACTCATGATTAGGGATGTTGCTTCTCTTTGTTGTTTTAGAATTTGAGTCTTCTCCAACATGACCAAGCAAGCTTCACAATCCCTTTCTGAATGCTCTTCATCATGTAATCTACACCAAATTTCAATTAGGAAATCATTAGTGGATAGACCTAATATTTGACTACACTTATATTTCTAGACAAGTATAATTCAAAATCCTTAGAGCGGTCCACTTCATTATCCAGACAACTAATAACTGTGCTCCATAATTTCTTCATTTTCCTGCCAGACTTCAACCCTGAACACATCTATAAAAAATATTAGTCCTTTCAAATATAAACCCAACCTTATAAGAAAAGTTTGATAATTAATTTCACTGTGTTCCATAGACTTGTGTATCCTACAACAACTTGATAAACCAAAGTTAGATAAACTTTGAGGATACAGCTGCTTATTCAAAGTTTCCTAAAATAAAGGAATGTTAACTCGATAATTGTCTTCATATGCATCCATTGAAATGAGATTCTATTTTCAATTTTTAGGGTTTTAAAATTTTAATGAGATCTATCATATCTCAGAATAAAACTTGAAAGCTCAGGAAATCAAATGGATCTTTGAAGCTTTGAGCTAGATCTTTACAAAGATACAATCAAAACCCCTTAGATAAGAGATATTTGCAGACATTAAGCTCAAATGATGAAATATTTATGTAACATTTGCATAAATTCATAGATTCCTTGTTTTGGCCCTCCTTCTAGCGCCAATTTATGTTGATGATGATGTTAGTCACATACAAACATGAAATAAAAGTTACACAACAACCTTTATTTATCTTGAAATATATGATGAATTCAAAGAGTTCATGATCCCAAGTCTTCATTGATTAGTTCATAATCTACTGACGTTACTCAGTGGTTGATGTGTGTTGTTGTTAATCATTTAGGGGCCTTAAATACTCCAGTAATTTCTACAAAGTTCATTCGTATTCCTTCAAATATCCTGCTCTTTATATCTACTTCGCATAAATCTCCAACAATTCTATCTCTACACTATGAATTCACTCAAATAATGTGTCTACAGGTTGATATTTGCATGATTTCTACCATTATTTGCAATTCTTTGCATGATATTTTCAATACTACATGCATTTAGCTAAAAATATGCTAAGAATATTTAGTTATCTACAAGATGTTAGCATATTTCTCTGTTTTGTTTATTATTTGTTTGTGTATTGTAGTTATGGAAGTGATTCACTGAAATTAAAATGAGAAAAAGGGTTAGAGGATGAGATTCCCAAAATTACTTGACTGAGATTACTGATCCACATACATGTTCCCATACAACAATGAAGAGAAGAAAACTAGAATCATACTTCACCAGGACATTCCACAAATTAGCATGATCCAGTGCAAATCTTCAAAGGAAAAGTTGACAACAATATGCAATAAAATGAAAGCGCTTCTATTTGAACACAACATTCACCATTACATATCCAAAAATTAACTTGAAGATTATGTAAAGTTTACAATCTGAATGTAATCTGAAGCTTCATCTCCATTCAGTATGCTTTTAGAACAAGTACATTTACAAAGCTTGAAATAAAAAACTTTGACAATTCAACAATTTAGTCCTCATTAGTCTCCGTAATCCAATCTCTTCTTAATTCTACAGTAATTGGCCTTATTTTGCCAAATATTCTCTCTCTTTTAATTTGGACAAGTTCCAGCCCTTTTATGGAACAAAGGCCAAAAAAAAGTTACTTTTGATTAGGTTCCTCTCAAAACAACCAATGGTCCAGATGAACAACACGTGCTTGCCAGTTGGCAATTACATAGCTGGCATAGAATATTCCAGTATCTTTGGCTTGGTCCATCCTCCAGATGGAAATCAATGCATTTGACAATATCCTCCTTAGCTCAGGTTCATGTTGCCTCTGCATCTGCAACTTTGCAATTTTTAGTGGAACTCCAAACAACTTCAACCTCTTGCAACAAACAGACAAGAATTAAGCATCATCATTCTATAAACTAGCAGGAAAATAAACATTTATATTTTATCAGGCTGTGTATGCGCAAACCTATATATATTGGGTTATGAATATTAAGCATCTGTGAAAATTTGCATATGTAAATGTCCATAGGTAATCAAGAGGGTCCGATCGACTATCATTGACTGAAAAACATGCTATTAGGCCCTAAAATGGCTGCAATATCTGATCAGGTCCAGGGTCATTTAAGTGTTTTTTTGATAAAAATATCAAAAATGTAAATTTTTGGGTTTTCTACATCTTAGTAAATTGCATTTTCAGAGGCCTTAGGAGTGGAACTAGGGCTCAAGACTTTGTTAGTAACTTGGCATAAAGCCTAAGTAACTGAGCAACTCAAACTAGATAATTAGTTTATCTTTCCAATGAGTCCAAAAAGTTTAAATTCTGACAAAATAGCTAGGAGTTATGACCCTGCCAAGGAGAAGATAAAAAATTTCCTAATTTTTTGAGTTTCTTTGAATTTTTGCAAATAGTTCCACCTTGTAGTAGCTCCTTTTGTATTCCAAGGGTAATGTGACCCTTCATATGATATGTAAGCATTTTCAGTTTTGTATCCCTTTGTGGATATTGCATGCATAAGATCATGCATATGCAATACATGTGCTTTTGTTCACTAAATTCCATTGAATAACACTATCGGGTCTGGGTATGCACATTAGTTAATATGAGGGATATTAATTAATATGACTCTCTACATAGATCAGGATATGATGATGATGTCATCATCATGGATGGGCTTCGCTAAAATGTGAAAAGCTGACGTCATGGTCATACCAAAGGAAATCGGGATGTTAAGAAATATGACCCTGATATTGAGGAATATCACCCTCTGAATAAGATGATGTCCCGGTCATGTCGAGCTTTTTATATTGGGTTAGAATGATGTCACCCTCATGTTAGGAAAGATCAGTCATATTAGAAAAGATGACAGATGTTAGAAATTAGATGACCTTTGGAGTTCAAGCTGATTGATGATGTCATCGTCATATTAGGTCCTTTGTGGAATGGGATAAGCTGATGTCATCATCATGTTAACGAAGATGAGTCATATTAACGAATGTGACCCCCTTTCAAAAGATCAGGATGACATCAACGTCATGTTATTTAAAAGGGTGATCATTGGATACGTACCTCCCCGAGGTAAAAAGGATGATGATGTCACCGTTAGGGTGATTTCTTGATTTCTTTGTTCATCAGGATTGGATGATGTCATTAGCATATTGGCACTGGGGTGATATTCTGCGGCAGGGTGATATTTGAAATATCAGGTGATATTTGCAAGATCAGGTGATATTTGAAATATGACCCCCACAAAATATATGAAGCTGTTTGACGGGAAAATATAGTTATTACCTAAAATTAACATCTGGAGTTCGTGGAATAAATGATTGTTCGGTGATAAACTGGCATCAGGGTGATCTAACGTAAGGTGACTGATGTTAAGGAATATGACCCCCCTAGGAATATCAGGTTTGACCAAGACTTTGACTTGTCATAACTTTCATTCCCTAAGGAATATTAGGGTGATCCAAAAGGCAAACTAGCATGAAATTTTATACTCTTTTCAACCATGAGGTTATTGATATGAAATATTAAATTAAACAAATTGACCTCATCATGATGACTTACCCACTTCCCTTATGCATGATCACCTGCATGACTTACTTTTACCAGACCACAAACAAATAATGCAAGCCAAAGCTGCAAAAAGTTGGGTCCCTATTTTGTCAAGTCAAAATGGGGCATATTGTGTAACCACACGACATGTCTCTTCCACAAACTCAGAGTCCTCAGAACCCTCCACCCCCAGAGAACTAACCAGTGGTTTCCTAGCAATCCTTTTGGAATGGCGAATGCTCAGAAGAGCTGTCTCCCCACCTTCACTACTACCCTTAGTTTCCAAAATAGTGTCCAATTCCACAATTTTCATAGGAGAATTCTCCATGGTAGCACCCTTCCCTTCCTTCTACTTTTTCATCAGAGTTCCGTCCATTTCCTCCACCCTGTCTCCATTGCTAGACTTCCTTCCCCTCACTGGAGTGACATGTTTCTGTTTAGTATTTTTAGTAGAAATGGGGGTGTCAACAGGATTCCCTTCCACTGTATTGGGGCCTCCCTTAATTATAGGAGTCCCTATGCAAGTTTTCACTTTGCCCTTACCCCTATGTGAATTGCCTGGCTGTGGGTCCTCCAGAATCTTAACTTGAATAGGTTTAGGTGGACATAGGACAAGATGGAAATGATACATCTTCAAAATAAGGCCTTGATGTATCAGAATGAGAGGGTGATTGACATTCTTGGCCCTAAGCTCCCTAACAAACTTAATGGAATTATCCAGTGAAGAGAGTAAAAAGAAGGGAAAGCTAATCTCAACCTTGTTCCTAAAATGATTTAAAAAAGCAAAGTGGTAGTTATAGTATACTCAGAACCGTCCTTCTAGCATGAAAAACTTCATTATCATGAGACAAATTTGTCCCCAAGGCTCAGGCAATTCCTCTCTTGCAAACCCACCATGAAGTTTCACAGGAGCCTCGCCCTTGCGGAAGAAGAGATTCATGTGCTCTGGGTCGGCCACTTTGCTTCTCCTTAAATGATTTTTGCCTTTCGTGGGTAAACCAGTGACTTGCCCAATGACCTCCTCAGAAACATGGAATCCAATCTTCCCAATTCTGACTTCCTTGGTTTCCTCGTCCCAAGTCTCCACAAACTGTCTTGACAAATTTTCATCGTGACCCGACATCCCTTCAAGAAATGTCACCACCTCACCCTCTTGGATTATATGCCAAATAATAGAGTCTTGCTTGAATTCCTCAGTGGAGCTGGGTTCAATTTTCATAATGTCTACTCCCATCTTACTAGTCTAAGAATGGCTAAAAAGACTGGACTGGATTTGTTCAAAATGGAAATAATCACAATTGGTAGCCTTGAAATTAAGAAAGGGACCGCTAATAGAAATTATGTTGAGTTGTAGTAATGATGACAGTGCAATTATTATTGTTAAAAGCCTTAAGATCACCACCTAGATACATCTCATTAAATTAAGCATTACTCTCTAGGGTTCCACGGCTACATTACTAAACAAACTATTAACAGGATCTAACATATATTGTATATTTGTTGACAATAGTAATTCATTCTGAATCTATTGCACATAATGAATAAACATATACATCATAACATCATATAATCAATCATCAAGATCATATAAATAGAACTACAAGTACATATGCACTTTTCCTTACACATGAGTACATCATTACATTATTTACACTATCATTTCTTGATTACATTGGAATACATACATTATGTTTAAACTAATACACAAGGCCAGTACATGAGCATACATGACTATCTCCTCAAACTGGTACAAGATCTAGAATCTGGTACAAGATACATCCTCCTCACACATGAACCACATCAAGGGAAAAACCAATGGAGAAAAAGCACATCCACTCGACCATGTGAAACCTTGAGGTCCACCCCCCATGCTAGGAGATAACATAAAGTCCCACTACAACAGACAGTCAGGTAGATAGTAGGCTATAAGGAACATGGACAACACATGACTCCAACAACATAGGTCAATATCACAAGTAACTCAACACCACTTCTAGAGGCAATCACATAACGAATGGGGAGAACACAACTAGGGAATGCTAGACTATAGTAGGGATGAGTGTCATCATATGGTCATAACATGGGTTACCCTGATAGTCTCTAGCTAGATGTTGAGACCCATCCATGGGTTACCCTGACAGTCTCTTACTAGGCACTGACCCCCATCTATGGTTATCTTGACAGTCTCTTACTAGATGCTGGCCCTAGAGGGTGACACATACAGAACCAACATTCCTTTCATGAGGACAAGGAAGTTGATCTTGCCAACCAGGCCTTCTCATCCCATCTTTATCCTAAATGAGCACTATAGGCATGGGTGAGGAATCCAATTATCTTAATTAGTGTGGAAACTACCCAACCCCTAGATTTATTATTAGGTTATCACTTGATACAAACTCCCAATGGGTTACCCTGGCTAGCCACTTTTGGCACCGACCCCACATTGGAAGCCACTCCCCCTTCACTGCATTTAGATTCTCACAACCCATAACATAAACCAAGCATGAACTATCACATTCTCATCATGATACATTTACAACATGAAATATACATTGTTTCACTTTACATAGAGCAAGACATTACTCATCTTGCATAATTACATGAATAGTTACACTGAGCAAGGCATTATCCAACTTGCACAATCATCATAACCACATGAATAGGTACACTAAGCAAGGCATTACCCATCTTGCACAATCATCATAACCACATGAATAGGTACACTAACCAAGGCATTATCCATCTTGCACATGTATCATACCAATATGAATAGGAGGCAACATTTCAAGAATACATTTCATTCAACTCACATGATGCACACATAGACAACCCCCACACAATCACACCCTCCTAGGCCTCTAGAAGCAACTTCCCCAAATGACACAAACACTTGACACCACTAAAACCCAATGGTCTCACATCACATTCACTCTCAAATGCATGTCATAAACTAAGATCCTTCATCACATAACAATAATTCAATTACAACACAACAATTGCAACATATGATATATTCAATGTTCAAAACAAAACCATATAGGGACAACATCTCATATCTACTAGAGTTTCAAGATCATATAATAAAGTTAAACAAACAATTAAATTGGTTTTTAAAACATGTAAAAACTATTTAATCATACCAATAAGGTTCTGAGATGCATAATTCTTATCAATGTAACTCACAACAAGCAGACAAAAAATAATTTCATATCAATTAATGTTAACACTTCAATCAGTTGAGCTAATTTCCTTTACACCTTAGGCTTGTTAAACCCACCATAATTAACTACAAGGATTTCATTCTTGTTCTAAACATTTAATCCACATTACTCCGTTGTATTCATGAACAAGACCTATCAACTAAATAAAACATCTTTGAACATCATTAATTCTAGAGTACAATTATAATTTTCTATAGCTAATGAACATTACTACCATAATCTTAATCATTACATGGGTATAAAACGGAGTGATTAACCCAAGATTATATTCTCTGTTAAAAGAATGAAGAAGTACAAAAATGGCACTTGCCAGTTAGGGCTCACTACCCGAGCACACTGCTCACAAGAGGCTTACTACCTACAAGAGACTCACTATCTACAAAAGCTTATAGATGATAACAAAGTGTTTAAACTAATGAACAACATCCACATATGCAAGAATTTAGTTCCGGTTAGGCATAGTATACTGATCTAACACATTTCATTCTTCCTCTTCTCAGTAATACTCTTCTATCACATTTCAAGCTTGGATTGCTACCTTCTCACTTATCTCTATCTTTCTTCATACTTAATTCATTGTGCTATCACTTTCACACCTTCACAAACTTGAATCCATCAGGTATATATATCCGCATCAAGGATTTCCAACAACTTTCTAGTCGACAACAAGAACACTTAGGATATTTGCAAGTTACTGTTCTGTTGGCTGAATCCATACTTGTTTGATGATGCGCACCAAAAAATTAGGCATAGAAATCATTACCTATGTCGGCCAAAATCATATAACACGTCAAGTTACTTGATCAACACCTTTTGTACATCCAGATTGAGGCCTGATACCCTGTTGGCCAGTTCTTCCTCTATCTACATTGTCTAACTAGAGTCTGATACTCAGATGCTCATATCTTTCACATGCTTTGTCACTGAAGGCTAAATCTTTGGAATACAATAGTTCATATACTCCTTATTACTCATCCAAATCTACAACATGCTGGGTTTCACCATCAGAGAGTTTTGGACCCAACTGTCAGAGCCTATCATATGCTCTGTTTTTGACTACTAGACCAATCTATCTTCAATCTAACTTCTGGGATGAGTAATTTATGTACTGTGGATGAGTGGGATATACTTTGTTGCCATCAATGATAACACTTACAAATCCTAGTAGTGTCTCTTGCCAATAATCTCCCCCTTTGGCATTAATGGCAACACTTAGTGAAAAATGACTAAGTGTCGCTTTAACTCCAACTTTGCTTGTGCTCCATCTCTCCATACTACTTACTGGTGCTCCCTTAATGCTAGATTCCTCATTTTTCACTACTCTTCACTCCCCCTTTGACATCAATGGCAAAGGGTGGGATCCATAAACCAAAAATATGCAAAAATTATTATATAAGGCCGCATATGTACATACAGTCCATAAGACAAACTTACATATACTTAAGTATATCTACAAATGTAGTCTTTAGCTATAGAAGCTATGTGGCCCAACTTCTCTTCATCCTATCCAAAATGGAGATATGTCTACTCAACAAAAATGCATATGCTTCTGCCCTCTTCAAATCTGTTGGATCACTGGTCTGGGCTGTACTTAGAGCATCTACTAAGGCATCATGCATTAACTCTAACTTAGAGATGATTATCCCTCTAAGTTCACCCATTCTATCCATTATATTCTTCTTCTCCTTAACCAGTTTCTTTATTTCATTTTTTATAACAATTGCTTGGCATTCTTGTTTTATCAGAGAGATAGTAAGAGGATCAAAATTCTAAGATAGATTTGTCAATTTTCGTTCTTGTTCTTTCATTTTCTTCTCAATGTCCTTTGCAACTTTAGGCTAGGATAAACAAAATTTATATATGTCTCCACCATCCTTAAGAGTGTTTTCAATGCTCTTTATGCCAATGTCTAAGGTTTTTCTATCATTATCAATTAGTTGTTGTACCTCACTGAATCTTTTTCCCAAGAACTCTTTCCGGACCTTAGTTTCTACTAATTTTTCTAAAGACTCAAAATGTGTATTGATAGAATTAACTAAGTTCTTCAAATTACCAGATGCAGAGGTAGATGGATCCTTTTGATATGTGGGCATTATCTTCTCTAGTACTCTAGATGGAATACTTAGTACCTCACTATCCTCCATATGAGATTTTAGGAGTTTTTCTTTGGCTTTGGCCTGAGCAAAAGATGCTATCTTCATTATCTGAACCGAAGAGAGAGAGTCCAAATTCAGTGGCCCTTGAACCAACTTTGGTTCATCTAATACCACAACTTCCTTGTCTAAGAAACTTTGCTCTACTTCTGTAGTGTCTCTTGTAGTCTCAACTTCCTTTCCTTTGGGGGTATCTGGATTGATTTGCTTGTTGCCATCAACAATATTTGTCTCTTCTTCCTGCACTTCCTCTTCCAGAACAAAGGAGTCTAAGGCCTCAGATTGCTCTTCATCAATTTTCTTTAATCCTTCAACATCCATGTTAGAAGTCTCTTCATTTTCTTCCTCCACAATGAGAAGATTAAACCTTTTCAAGGCATTATAGAAAATTTCTTTTATCTCATCAACTATTTGGTCAGTTTCTCCAAGCATGAGTTTATTCATTCTAGACTTGCTCTGGAATTCTTCTTTGACATCATTGAAAACCATGTCTATTTGTTTTTGAGTGATGGTTGGACATAAATATATCACTATATATTCTCAGATATCATCTACCCTCTTTTGGCTTTCAAGTAATACTTCAAGTTTGGCTGAGCTTATCTTAAATTTTTCTTTGTATTCATTTGTAGATTCAAGATCTTGTTTAAGAGTGTCAATCTATTTCTCAAGTTGTTCTTCATTGTATCTGGCTTCTTCAAGATCAGACTCAAGATGTCTAATTATTCTGTCCATTTTGTAGCAATCTTCTATTTTCTCCTTGAGGGATTGATTTAAGTTTTCTTTAATCTTTCTCTTTTCTTCAATTTCTTGGGTAAATTTTATAACCCCTGATTCCATTTCATGTCTTAGCATCAACTTCTTTTGATAGCTTTTCACATAGCTTTGTTTTCTCATTCAGATCCTCATCAGTATTATTGACTTCATTCTGATCTGCTAACTTCTGAAGTACTTCCTTTCTCTTTTTTTGTGGAATTATTGAGTTTTTCTTTCAAGTCATTGATGAAATCATCAGCCTCCTTAAGTTGCTCTCTCAAATTATTGACTTTAGACTAGGATTGATCAAGATCTTCTAACATAGACTATAGTTGTTCTTTCATACCATATGCATCCATTAAGATTCCCAGATCCTCCTCAAGATGTTAGGCTTTTTCTAAGGAACTTAGCTCTGATACCAATTGTTGGAAACAATGTAGATAATTGAGAGGGGGGTGAATCAGTTATCTCATAACTTTCTTCCTTTTACTTCCTTTTCTTATCTTAACATTTAGTGATATATCAAAACATGAAAGCATAAGCAACCATAAGAACTAAAATGAAATCAACACACATAACACAAGGATTTTTACGTGGAAACCGTATTAAGGAAAAAACCATAGGGTGATTAAACCAAGATTGTATTCTCTGTTAAAAGAATGAAGAAGTACAAAAATGGCACTTGCTAGTTAGGGTTCACTGCCCGGGCACACCGCTCACAAGAGGCTCACTACCTACAAGAGACTCACTGTCTACAAAAGCTTACATATGATAACAAAGTGTTTGAACTAATGAACAACATCTACATATGCAAGAATTTAGTTCTGGTTTGGCACAATATACCGATCTAACACATTTCATCCTTCCTCTGCTCAGTAATAGTCTTCTGTCACATTCTGAGCTTGGATTACTACCTTTGCACTTATCTCTATCTTTCTTTGCACTTAATTCATTGTGCTATCACTTTCACACCTTCACAAGATTGAATCCATTGAGTATATATATCCACATCAAGGATTTCCAACAAATTTCTAGTCGGCAACAAGAACACTTAGGATATTTGCAAGTTACTATTCTGTTGGCTGAATCCATACTTGTTTGATGATGTGCACCAAAAACTTAGGCACAAAAATCATTACCTATGTCAACCAAAATCATATAACACCTTAAATTACTTGATCAACACATTCTGCACATCTGGATTGAGGTCTGATACCTTGTTGGCCAGTTCTTCCTCTATCTAAACTGTCTAATTGGAGTTTGATACTCAGATGCTCATATCTTCCACATGCTTTGTCACCGAAGGCTAAATCTCTGGAATACAATAGTTCAGATACTTCTTATTACTCATCCAAATCCGCAACATGCTGGGTTTCACCATCAGAGAGTTCGGGACCCAACTATTGGACCCTATCATATGCTCTATTCTTGACTACCAAACCAACTTATCTTTAATCTGACTTCGGGTATGAGTAATTTATGTACTGTGGATGAGTGGGATATACTTTTTTACCATCAATAACAACACTTATGAATCCTAACAATGTCTCTTGCCAACATCAACTACCAAATCAAAATGTTCCAACCTAATATTTAGTTCTTCTAAAGTACTCTTCATAATGATTGCCAAACTAGTCAAATCACTTATCCTACACTCTACACTAGTCTTGCATGCCTAACTTGAAACAAGAATTATAAACATGATAACGTAATCTTTAAACATGTTCAAGTAAGAAGTAAATCAACACTTGTAGCTTCAACAATTGATGCCTTAAGCATATGATAAAATTGTGGTATTTAAACAAAGAAACATTAAAGTTATATATCTATATGAAAACCTAACCTCTTGAAATGAGAAAGAAGTACTTGCATGAATCCCTATTTAACAATACTTGGAATGCTATAAAAGCAAGCTCAATAGAGGCAACAGTGAGAACAAGAAAACTCTTTTATTCATCTAAACTTCTAACATGATCACTAATAATATTATAATAAAATGGAGATCATAAGAAAAGTTAAGAAATTCAAGAAAAAGAATACAAGATTGCACTCATAAAAGGCTATATATTAGATTTGGAGGCTTTTGAGTGCCAGAAGTTTTAATGCCAAGAATGGTGGTACACTCATCTTTCAAACAAATCTATAGATAATGAAAAAAGGCCTCAAGAAATATTATCTCATGCAATGCAATGAATGCAGGACATGTCCAGAATGGATTTGTAGATTTAATAACAACAACCAAGATGGCATAGAACTTGTTTGTCACTAATTGATACATATCTCTAAATTGACAAACTAGGTAATGCTATTTTTTTTTATATAATTTTTATAGATAAGAGATGAATATTATATAAAATTTTTAGAGAAACCCAGTTCGAAAATAAAGAGTTATTGGTGATGCAACTAACTGTTGTAACATAAATGAAACAGGTGAGAGGTAGACAGTCACAAAATATTCATATATCTAAAATCACATAGTGGGTAAGGCTGAGTTTTGGATATGATTTAGATAAACAGGTCATGCACCATATATAAAAAATTTAGAGGAACCCAGTTTGTAAAAGTAAAGTTATGGCTGACACAACAGACTATAAAAACAAAGATAAAATGGGTGAGAGATAGATAGTCACAAAATATTCATATCTCCAAAATGACAAACTGGGTAAGGCTGATTTTTGGACATGATTTAGATAACTAGGTCATGCACCATATATAAAAAACTTATAGGAACCCAATTCGTAAAACTAAATTTATGGCTAATGTAACATACTGCTAAAACATAGATGAAATGGGTGAGAGATAGACAGTCCCAAAATATTCATATCTCCAAAATGACAAACTGGGTATGGCTGATTTTTGGATATGATTTAGAACACTAGGTCGTGCACCATATATAAAAATTCTAGAGGAACCAAGTTCAAAAAATAAAGTTATGGCTAACGCAACAGACTGGGTTCAAAATATGTAGAAGAGAATTCACAGAATATTTCACCAAATCTAATGCAACAATAAATTAGTTTCATATCTCAGTCCATACCTGGAATATTACTTCTATCACATCTTCACAAAATTTCTCAACTCACATCCATTTTCCCCAAGTCTTTTCTTCTGGAAGCTATGGTTTACGGTGCCAAAAGAAAAATGAAAACTTTCAGAGAGAGAGAGAGAGAGAGAGAGAGATCCCCAAAACATAAAACATATTCTCTATTTGAAATGCACCCTCCTTCCCCAAATTATGTCTTAAGATTTCAAAATAAAGTTTAGCATGCATAACCACCACTATAATTTCTTCCAGAAGATTCTCCTTAATTACTTTCTTACAATTTTCTATTTTAACCAAACAATAATTTCTCTCTAATTTTATTTATTTTAGAATTTGCTATTTATTTCATTTACAACCAAACAAAAATAGTTTCTTTATACTTTTCTAAAATTAATCTCTTACTCAAAAGAAATAATTATTTCTAAGATTTCCTTTTGAGGTGCGTAACTGCCACTTCTTCCAAGTGGCCAAAATAGAAAATAATTACTCAAGACAATAATAATAAAGAAAGAGAATCTTTTTCATACATAATAATACATATTTCCCCACAACTATAATTTACATAAAAGCATCTATGTTTATTTATTTATTAAAAATGCCTTTTTAACTTAATAATTTTATTTTAATGAAGTAATTAACCAAAACATTAATCAAACAATTCCAAACAAAATAACCCAAATGCCAAACAATACCTGACACTATGCACGATTGGAAAGCAAGACCACCACAACAATGAATGACTATCATGCCCATACCGACAACACTAACTAGGTGCAAAGCTGGATACTCATTCTTTTCAAGGATAGTGACTAAGCTAGGGGACCCTACATTATCTCTGTTTAACTATTTTCATTGGGTTTAAGGCACGCTCAGACCTATCAATTTAGGTGGAGTCGATGCCTGGTACTTGCAACCTGCAGCACACAGCACGATCTATGTACAAGTATAATAATTATAAAATGGTCATGGAGTGAAAGAGAATTGTAACGTCGCCAGTCGTTCATGAATGAGTGGTACGACATCATCTCTTTTCACACCACACAATAATCAAATCATTCTATAATACATAATCAGTCTCATAAAATCAATCCTAACATATAACAATCATAGAAAGATCAACATCATAATCACCTAAATGTAAAACAATGTCAGTGCATATAAATTATCAGTGTCACAACAAAGATTATCGATAAAACATACTAACTATCATATGAAACCACACATGAGTATAATCAGGAATCTCATCAACATGAATGTAGCATCTACCAACATAGTATAATGTACAAAATCAACTATCTAACATACCCTAGGGTAAAAGCACAAAGTTGTGTCACACTTTTATAAAGGAAACAACAAACGTTGATCCAACTTTTAAACTTGAATCACTAAAAAGTGACATATATGTTTTAAATTTTAAAATGATGTAAACTAATAAAATATTTATTTTTTATTATATTTTATGTTTGTATTTTTTGAAAAAAATAAAAAAATTATTTGAGTATACTTTTTAATAAATTGACACTATAATTTAGTTGTTGATAAAATACTGAAAAATGAAGTTACATGAGACGTCAATCTTTATATAGTAAATTTTATTTTTTTTCTTCAATTTTTTTGTGTATTTATAACTTGAAACTTTAGTGCATGGATATATTTTTTTCCAATTTTGATAAATATATAAGTTTAAATAAATAATAAAATGTGTGTGTAGTAAAACATAGTTGTTTTCATTCAACGTCAACTTTCATATTAACTATTTATCTAAAATAGAAAAAAAAAACTATACCATCTTGATATAGATTCTTTTATCTAGTGCATCATATTTTTTTCTATTTTTTTTTAATTTTTACTAATTTTACTTGACATGGTAATTGACCTAATGTTTTATGTTGATAACCTACTTTTAGTAAAAATAGAAAGGAAAATATAAATAATAATTAAACTATTAATATATATATATATATATATATATATATATATATATATATATATATATATATATATATATATATATATATATATATATATTTGAAAACTAAACTTATAGATCTACAAAAGGGTATTTTTATATATTTTTTAAAATGTTATTTACACAAGTAGAAGTTGTTGAAATATCAAGTTTTTCAAATAATTTTATTTTTTTAGTAAATTGGCCTCATAGTGGTGCTACATATGCATTTAGCCAACAATTTTAGTTGGAAAAGTTGTGGACATGTCTAACTTAGCTAGAATGAATCTTACAAGATCATATGTTTGACCAAAATTAATTTTTATTTAGAAATACTTAAATTCACTTGTGCTGATAAGTCAGTTGAAAGTGTGAACAAATTTGTGCTTTTACCCCCTAAATATTCCTATTATTTTACCTTCATCTTCATGCTCCTTAGCCAGACTATTTGCACATCCAAGATGAGAATGGAGGGGCACTTCATAATATCTTTCTAACCATTAAGATTTCCTTCGAGAAATCATGTAATTCATTTGTACAAGGGACTTACCTCAAGAGTCACCAGAATCCAACATCTAAAAGTTCAAGAAGGTACCACTTAAAGGGTCTCCACATTAACCTGATAGGACAACCATAACTCAATCTTAACTTTCTTTATTAAAACTCATCACAAGGATTCACTATAGCCTTCTAGGCACCAAGGCCTATGTAAAACTCAAGGGGAACTTGTCACCTTGTCACAACATATAGGTAAGAAATTTACAATGAAATAAGGTGGCAAGGGAGGGATCAAGTTGCAATTTAGATTACTATTTAATAAGAAGATACAATATTACACTCACAACTAGATCTTACTTCTTGACTCTCATAATATGTTTTAGCCTCATGCACATACACCAGCTTTAAACTCTTAACCAAAGAGGTACCATACTTTAAATGAACAAAGCACCTTACAAATCAATGTGAAGGCAACACATAGCCTAAATATCTATCATCCGCCAACATGTTACAAGGAGATTTACTTGATGTGGCAAAATAATTATCAAAATATTCTTAGCTACGAAGTGGTCCTCGAAGACACTACTCATCCTATCATTAAACCCAAGAGGCAAAACCCAAGAAAATAGCCATAAAAGGCCATGCATGGAAAACTCTTTTAACATCCACTTCTCCATCCTCCAATGAGGTTATCAAGTGACTCTTATAAGAGAATATACCATTTTATTCACTCTTTGAGTGACAACTACTCATCAGGATAAGTTAATCCTACATCAAGGCAAAGGGCAACTAAAGGTCCACAACTTCTTCGCATCCCAACTAGAGGGCCATCTAAATAAGGCACATCTTACCCCATGATACAGAGGTTAACTAGATGACACAATGTGGATCTAATAAATTATTCGGGTACATGAGTCCTTGTCCAAGATAGTGTACCACTAAAATACATTTCTTTCCTCCTACAAGGTAGGCTAAACACAACTCAACCTTTACCAGGGAAACCTACAAGGTAGCCATAAGAATAAAACTTTATCATAATAAAACTTGTCCAAGGGTGCACTTACCATAGGTTGTCGCGACACCTAAAGAGGGATCACAATGCACCAACAACTAGGACAAGGAGCAAGGATTAACTAGAATGAAACACTTAGCAAAACCCAACCAATACCATTCTCTTAAGATAACTCTAGGTCAAGGTGTTGACCAACTTTCAAATTTAGGACTTGCATGGTCCTTCAATTACTCTATTCATCGAGAATACAATCCCCAAGTACTTAGGACACCAAGTCATACATGGGGTTTAGAAAAAGAAAAAATTAAGGGAAATAAGCTATTCCCATGCAAAGTGTCTTATGAACTCATTTCTAGACAAGCTAGAGTTAGACATGTAACACAAGTATGCACGATCTTTTATTAGCCCAACTCGCCAATTATACACACCCAGAGATCCCAGTGTTTGAAACATGTTCTCTGATACAAATGTCATGCCCACATTTCCCATGTGGTCATGACACACAAAACACATGTCATGTTCACATTTTCCATGTGGTCATGACACGAAATATCAAAAACTTTTCTACTCGCCTCTAAAAACCCCCTTGCACGCAATAAGTGTGCTTGGTGGCATATGCACAAAGGTGCAAAATGTCAATCGAACGTCAGGGTAATGCAAACACCTTTCACAAACCCTACGATATGTAAGCCTACTAAGGGGGTTGTACAACGTGGGAAGCATCACTAAGAGGGTAGATACTAAAATAGGATCTAACCCTAGTTTTCCTAGATGAGGTGATGTGATTTCAATAGGTTTCAAAATCTAACTCTAAGAACTATAACTAAAATGAGATTAATTACTTTCATCAAAACTTAATTAAAATTACTCAAGACAATTAATATGATAGACTAAACACATGAAATAACCACTTACTGTAACGTCAGAAAATGTCCCCTTGGGGGCTTTTACCTCATAAGGTTTAGCTCCCGGGTCTTTTGTGTGCATTTAGGACATATTACATCATAATTTAACATCCTGATGGAATGAACCCTAGGTATCATGACAAATGGGGCTTAGGGGGACCCCTTGAACCTAACCCTACCCAAAATAGGGGGACTTGGGCACCTGGACCCTAGTCCTACTCTATTTTGGGTCAGGCCCAAATTTCTAGTGTTGATTTATGACTGTTATTTGGTCCCTAGGCTGACACGGTAAGTTTGAATTTATGAAATCTTGGTGGGAATGTTTGTAGTTGCTTATAAAAGTATGTTTAGGCATTCATTTGTAAACTAGATTGTTATTGTGAACTTTATGCATCCTAAAGGTGATTCAAGGCTTTCATTGTGTTGCAAGAGCAGATTTGTGTTGTCTATGTGTTTGTGTTTGAAATTTGAGCATCCATCTCCTCATGGAATGAAGATCTTATTACTCCTATGAGATCTTCACTACAAAGTGATATATATTGTGATTACTAAGCATTTATCATTTGGTTTTTGCCTCTGCCTCCCAAGGGCATGCACTCTCTATCTGATAACAATGTTCGGAAGGCTTGAATGTCTCTCTAGGGCTTGACTGAGGCAAGCCTCTAATCAACACAACCCCTTCCCAAAGTTTTCATGATTCCAGGTTACAGGCTGGAGTTGCAAACAAAGTGAAGTTGTAGGAGGGTACAACAGAGTGTCATAATTGTAGATCAGTGAAAGAAACATCTACCTAGACTTGGGCCCCTACTCATTAGTCCTCAAAGTTCTGCAATGGGAAAACCTTTGATACAATAGATATAGGTTGCAGACTAAGTTTCCAGATCTTGACAAAAAGTAGGGCACTGGACTTGGGCACCCGCTCTTTAGTCCCTGACTTTTCTATCTCGGAACCATGAAAATAGGTGCATAGTTATTTGTTATTTTACATCTTTCTGCAGAAATATTTTCCATAATTCATCTATGTGCTGTCGTATTTGCATAATTAGGGTTTTAAGGTACAATTGAGCATAAGAGAAGGAAATTGTCAATCTAATCATAAAAATCCAAGTTTCCCTACATCTCAATAGTGACCTAGGGTATGATAGTACATTGCAACTCAATCCTAGGTCCTTGAATAAAAGGGTGAAAGGAGTATACACATACAAAACTACCAAAAAACTAAAATATCTAAATTTTACCCTTTACACTTACCCCTTTCCTAATCTAGGGAAAATCTGATAGCATAACACCACCTCATCATTAATGGGGAAATAATTTTTAAATACACAACCTTTATTACAACCTTATCAAAAGGAAGTATGAATTAAATCTAATTACACCTATAAAATAATTTATTTTAACATTCACCCAAGGCAATGAAAATAAAATACTTTCACATTAATTAATTAGATCAATTAATTAAAATTTGCATAAGGTTTGTACAAGTACAAAGGTGAAGGGATAAGTAAATTAATTTTTAAATAAGACAACAATATATCCCACACCAAAATTCCCACTTAAAAAAAATCCACTAATCAAAAATTAAACAAACTAGGGTTAAATTTAAACCCACTTACCCAATAAATCAAAAAACAATTAAATAAGGCAATAAAAGTATTTAAATTAAATAAATTTCTTAACATCATTTCCCAAATCAAAAAGCAATAAAATAAGGCAATAAAAAGAATTTAAATTAAATAATTTAAACCCACTTATCCCAATAGATCAAAAAGCAATTAAATAAGGCAATAAAAGGATTTAAATTAAATAAATTTAAACCCACTTAACCTAATAAATCAAAAAATAATTAAATAAGGCATTAAAAGTATTTAAATTAAATAAATTTCCTAACATTATTTTCACATCCCAAACCCCTATAAAAATTTGACCCACTAAAATTAATAAAAGGGTCTAGGATAAAAATTAAACCCACTAACTAAAAAGAAATTCAAAAGCAATGAAAAAGGCAATATAATGGCTTTAAGAGAAAAGCAAATTTAAAAGGATGAGATCTCACATGCACCAAGGTAGTAAATAAAAAAATACTATTATATTTTTCCAAGGGGTAAATATCCTCACATCTCCCTTAACCCTAATTATTTCTTTTTCTCTATCATCTTCTTTTTACCAAACCCTAATCTCTTATTTCCCTATTTCCAGCTCTTTTTCAAAAACCTAATCTCATTGTTTCTATTTTGCTTTCTATCTTCTTCTAACCTAACCCTATTTTCTTCTCTTCTCTCATGTTTTCTATTCTCTTAGGTTTCTATTCTCTTGCAGGTTCTAGAATGGTGGCTCAAGCTTGGCCATGGAGGCCTCTACATTTCAAAGGGTATACACAAGGTTCTTATTTTTATTTATTTTGTTTGATTTTTTTTTGTGCAACACATATATATATATACACACATACACTTCCCTGGCATATACACAGTTGGATGATACTGGGAAAACCCCATAAATAAAATATATATTTGTTTTAGTTTTGCGTACTGTGTATATGCCAGGGAAGTGTATATATATATCAAGAGTGAGTTGCAGGTTAGAGATTATGGTAGCAGCGGCTGGAAGAAAGACCAGTCACAGTATTGTTTTATGGGCGCCGGGCGTCGAAAGGGAGGAGTTGGAGGTGGGGTGGCCTCCCTGCCCATCCTCCATAGAACTATGGAGGGTGGATGGGGGGCTCCATCCCCCCTCCACCATTCACAGGATTGATGGTGGCAGCCATGGCTACCACCCTTCCATCGACTCTGAACACAACTTCTGCCCTTTTTAGGGCATAAACCCTTAACACAAAAAAGAACATTATTATATCTCTTTTTTTTAATACACTTTCTAATAATTAGAAACCCAAAATATATATGTGGTATAATATATATATATATATATATATATATATATATATATATATACATATATATATATATATACATATTCTCATTTGTATAATGTAAAATCTAGGATGTATATATGTGTGTATTCACATGTATATATATACTCAACTAGTTTGCTGAAAATAATATTCTGAAATAAAACATAACAGTGAACCCAGAATGAATGATTAAGGGCATATATATATCCTTCTGTATTTTTTTGTATAAAACAATAGTAAGCTACTTTGCAACAACAACTAAAATAAGTATATTTTTCTTTTGAAAACTAAGGAAGGACATTTATTTTCTCCTTACAACTAATTTCTTCATTTTCTATATAGACACAGTAAACTATGTTCATATAGCAAGTTTATAGCACTAAATAATTTTCTGTAACTCTATTTTCCTTCCAACTATACTGAAGTGGAAATTTTTATTTTCTCTTCTATCACATAAATAAATATATTCATTCAAAGGAAACATGGAGAGAGTAGGAAGAAGGTTTTCTTTATTCTCTCATAATATATTTTTTTGAAACCCATTACAGAATTAATGCATCTTCACATATAAAAACTTGAATACATAGATACATTTTCTCTTTCCATCCCATACTTAAAGAGAGTTTAAATAGTGTACAACAATGATTTTACAAGCCCATAAGGGCAAGGCAACAAGATGCCAAACTTTACAAAAAAAACCATAGAATAAACAACTCCCTCCAAAGCTCCAAAATTCTAGAGTCATCACAACTTGCAACAATTTCAAAAGAAGCCTACACATGCCCATGGGATGCTCACCTGCCAACCATGGACTTGAGAAGAGTCACCCAAGTAATCAGGTTCAAACTACAACAAGAACAAAACACCAAAATATATTCACAAGTAAGAACAAACCCTCCCAAGGATTGCACATTACAAATCCATTTTCATGGATATTTGGGGATAAGAGAGTGGACTACTCTCTACTCTAGAGGTGCACCCAAAATCTCAAATAACTCATATTTCTCATAACACAAAGCCTCTAGCCTTAACACATCTCAAATATCACATTTTCAAGGCACTCATGCCTTCACAAAAATCTCATTGCTTCCCAAAATACTTCATGGCCATCAATATCTCAATAAAATAGTGAGGTGACCTTGAGGAGGTTCACTCCTCTCCCACCCCAAACAAGATGAGCTCTGCTAAATGGAGAGATTCATCCAAACACCCAACAAAACAACCCCACACAACAAAACACCAAGACTCAAAAACATGCAAACACGATTTGTAACACATTGAAATGTAAAAACAAAAGGGAAGGCATATAGCCTTGAAGCTTACCTTTAAAGCCCAAAATGGTAAGAGTTGGTGGAGAGCTCCCCAAATTTCCCTCCAAGCTTCTTGCCTTCAAATTTCTCCAAATTCTAGATAACTCTCCCCCAAGCAATAATCAAGAAAAACAAGAAAAAAAAAACCCTCTCCCTCTCTCAAAGAGGGAGTTGAATAGGCTACACACAAGAGCCTTGAGGAATGAGAAGGTTACACATGTCACCTTCTCCTTCCTCCTCACAATCTCACTCACCATCTCTAAGGGATGAGGATGTGACACATATCACACTCCTATCCCTCAAAGCCTCACACTCTGTCCTGAGTGCTCTCACACATGTGTGAGAGCATAGTGGAGAGCTGAGTCCCACTTGGAGATCCATGAGGATAAGAATGAGACACATGTCCTCATCTTGTCCATCAAGGCAAATCCCATTCCCTCCAAGATGCTCTCACACATTTGTGAGAACATAGGGATGGGGCCTCTCACACTTGAAGGCCTTGGGGGCTTCCCAAGCCTTCAAGATAAGGTAGACCATAACCAAAGGTAGTGGGGATGGTCAAGGTGGACCCTTGACTTGTCTACCGCATAACAAAATTTAAAAATTCGTCACTTAACTTCAGGGAAAAGTTAAAATGACTCAATGAAGGTATAACTAAGGTTTAGCATGTCCAAGTTGGTCCTAGACCCTAGGGGTATGACCTAGTCTCATTATTTGGCCAAAATAAACATCATAGGGTGCATACAATCACCAGAAAAGGCCCAATAAAATAAATGACATCAAATGGTGCAATTTAAACAATACACATTTACAACACATTAATAAAACAAATAGGAAGGGTGAAACCTAATCAGAATTAAACATACATGTAGACATCATGAAATCATCATGCACTAACACAATTGATCTTGGTCCCTCTTGGGACTAAGCCAGCTAAAAATGTATTTCACAAGGGGTTACTAGAATGACCTCCAAATTTTCAATGGGCATGAAAAATTTACCTACACACTTCCATAAATGGATTAGTAGCACATGTTCATCATAACCGAAGTGAAAGGAAATACACACACACAATGTCATATAATCATCTAGATCCTCAATAGTAACACAACATTATTGACAAGATTCATAATTTACTACATTTCTAAACAACAACTCAAGCTCAACATTGCATAATAATTTATTCATTAACTCAACAACTAATATCCCAAAAGCATGAAAGTGAATATCACATATCAAATAATTGTCACATCAAATCTAACATGTAAGATATAAAAACATCACAACATATTCTATCTAACTAATCAAAACATAGGGAAAGAGTCCTGAAAATCTGAATAACAGGATTAGCAGTCCCAAATGTCCACATGCCAAAGATACTTTGAATAATAAGTCTCATAAAATAAAACAAGAAGTACAACACATGGTAGCCTTGTATTACCACACTAAAAGGTTCCAGTTTAAACACAACAGGTGATATTCCACCTCTACACTATATTGTCTAAAAAATAGAGTCACACTCTCATAAATCAAACCCTTAGCTAGGGAGAGGCAAAACAACTTGGTCTACAAGTGCAACTAATCCAGTTGCACAAGGGTGGGCCTCAATTTTAGTATGCAATTTAGAAGAGGGAAATATGTTATTGAAGCTTAGAAGATTTGGAAATGTTTTTTATGAAGAATTGAAAAATTGTTATTGTTTGTTAATTATTTTTGAATTCATTTCCATTAATTCTTGAATTTCTACAAGAATTGAGGTAGGGTTCTTATCATGGAAGAATTTAGTAAATATTTACTTTGGTTAGTTAATGAATTTATGATTTTTGATGAACATTAATTTATTTGTTAATCATATTATATTTTCAAAAAATAATAAGAAATTATGAATCAAAACAATTAGGTTTCACATTGTTGAACTTGGAAAGAAACTAGTTGATGTAGGTTGAAAACTAGGGTTTCTTGGGAAAGAAGAAACTTAGTAACATTTAGGAGATTCATGTGATTTATGGAATTCAAACATAGATCTGATTTTTGATTGAACCTATATGTTAGGAGGATTCAAATTATGTTTTTTATGATGTGTCTTTTGTTATTGAAAGTCTATCTCAAAATGAGTTTTTAGAAAAAGTTATAAAGTAGTAAAACTATCATGAGGAGAAAAACCTAGTCTGTTACATCTTGAATATCTTTAGTATTAGGAACTAGGTTTCTAAAAAACTTCTATGGAAGTTGTGCAACCAATTTGCTTAAATCCTCACTAGAAATCAGACATACCAAATTTCTCAATTATGATATATGTATGAATTAAAGTAACTATATATCTATGCTGCTATTTTTAGAATTATGTTTTACTAGTGTTTATATTGTCATTAGAAAATTATATTAAAGAGAGCTATTTCAGAAATACTTTTTGTGTTTTGTAGAATATTTGTGTTATCTTTCCAACATATTTTAAAATTCAAAACATGATGATGTTTGAGAATGTTATGGATTTTTAGTGAGAACTATTTTTATGTAATTTAGACAAAAATGCTAGCATGAAAGGCATGTTTAGTCTATGTGATCTCTAAACATGGTTAGTGAGTCTGTACTTCTTATTGAGGTTAAAATATTTTATCGATACTAGTTATGAGGGTGTTAGCCTGATTTGGAGTTTGTTCCCTATGCTACCCAAACACCTAAGTATAGTGATCTTGTATTTGAGAGTCCTTAGGTGGATTTGTGTATAAAAGTTTTGATGTCATGGTTGGAATGTTTTACTTCCATTGTTACTTCATTTGATTCTTTAACTTAGTTTGGGTGGATACCATCTCTTTATTGGGATACTGTTATTATGTTATATAATGCTTTCTTTATTTTATGTGTAGGATGAGATTATCCTATTTATACTCATGAAAATCAAACTAGGGTTGGTAATATATTATCTCCTTGGGGATTTGATTATAACTATATGACATCCTTTATATCACATGGTTGATTATAGCTATATGACATCATTTGTGTCATGTTTGATTATATTTATGTGACATATTTTGTGTCATGACTGCTTATATTTATATGTGACATCTATTGTGTCATGGTTCTACCCATGAGAGTAGGGAGGTGTTCATATAAGTAAGAAATTTATGGGAGTAATCATGGAGCTTCTCAACACCTAATTATCCTAAGGGTTAAGATGGTTGATATTTTGACTTCCATTGGATGTGACAAGATTAAAGGAGTAGGAGAGGTTGGATGTCCTCATCATGGGTGGATACTTCCTAGCATCATCTTCTCTACTTAGGTCCTAACACATTGATATGTCATTCCCTTATGAAATTTGGATGAGGAATTGATCTTTATCTTTCTTTATATAGAAACAACATCATGTGAAGCTCTAGTTCTCTCAATGGTAGAAGGTTCATATGCTATTTATGTATTGTTTTCACAATCAATCATTATTAAATAGGATATCTCTAAGGATAAGACCCATGGCTTATTTATTGTATGCATGTTGTTCTACATTAAGGGGTTGGGGTAGGGTGCTTTGTGGTGGTATAGTTAACCTTCTTGTCTTATGTTAGGTAGTGGTACTTGGGTACACTACACAGTTGAGAGATGCCCTCTTGATGGGTTTTATGGACCAAGTGTGTCATAGTTGTGGATTATTTATGTTCTTTTATCTTATATGAGTGTTCTTATTGTTGTGATATTGTAATGTATGATGTGCTTGTATTTTATATTTTATTTAGGTACTTGATTTATTTGTGTGACTTGTGTATTTGAGTTGTGAATGTTTGGATTATATGTTGTTTTATGTCATGCTTGTGTGTGTGTTTGCGTATGTGAATTGTTGTTTTATGTATGTTTGGATAGTTGTGTTATACTAAGGTTAAGATGAATGTATCCCTACCTTAGGCATGCATTCTTAGTAATACATATAGAATCATGTGAAGAGATCTTTCATAGTATGGGATGTGAGCAGCAATTCATGTGGATGTTGCATGTGGTCTTGGAAGCATAGTTTTATGTCAAACCTTGTGGGGTTACAATGACTTGTGGTTCTTATTGATAGTGATATTTGTATTTTTCATGTCTTTGTATTCAAATGTGTTATTAAATGCTAGAAAATATGTGTTGATGTGCATTTAGAAAACTATTTCCATGTATTTGAGATGTTTTGGACCTATGGTTCCATGTAAATGCTTATGTGTTAATAAAGAAAAAAACTAATTAAGATAATAAACAATATTATTGTACTACACCTTTGGATTATATATGGCGCTTCTTTGCCTTGATTGATGGATGGGGAGGAAAGGGGCATCCTCATGGTGGGATCAACCCCTTCCTAGACCAACAACAAGAGCATGGCATCTTGGAGGATTAGCTTGCAGAGCTGAGCTTGTAGATCTTCAAGTAATGTTCATGATGTACATTGTATATGGCCACTTTTATTTGTGGTGGTTAATTCATGTCTTATTGTATTCATTATCTTAATGAGGGTTATAGTATTTGACTCCTCTATCTTGGTTATGTAAATATGTTATCTTCATTGATGAGTACTAGATATGTACTTGGGAGACTTTCATATTATTTTAGATGTACTTACTAATATACTTCCTCATTATATTTAATGAGTTGGAGTTATATATTGTGTGGATCTTATTAGATATCACTTGCATGTTTTGCACATCGTTACATAATATTGTACTATGGAAGTCAATAGAAGTTGGAAGTTTATCTTATACCCTTTTGTTAAGATTGGGTTATTTGTTTTTTTAGTACTTAAGAAATTTTGAGGTTGCACTTTGGAGGTTGTTACTTAAAACACTAATGTGAAAGAGGAAACTGGAGTGTGTGATATCAAAATGACAGGAGGAAGGCTCCTTTTATAGACTTTTGTGAGCCAAATTTCATATTTGAGTGAAAATAATTTTAATTGGGCTTATTCAACCTAATATAAGGTCCCATCAATTTTTTGGAGCCAACAAAGTGGAGTGCACTTGTACCCCAACCAAGGAAGGGGACAACTAGCCCATATCTTGAGAAAGGTAGAATCAGATGGTGAGGAAGAGAAAAAGAAAACAATATCATAAGAGGTGGTTTTATCTCAATTGTTCAACTTGTGAGATATGGAAGAAATAAGGTAAGAATAGGCTAGTCATGATAAATGATAAGACAACATTTAGTTTTTTGAGAAATCACCTTGAAAATGAAGATATGGATAGCTTAAGTGTGAAGAAAGCATAAGAAAGAGAGAAATGCACATGATAAGGGGGGAATATGTCACAAGAATAAAGAAATAGGTTCTATGAAGGGGTAAATACACCTAAAAAGTGGCAAACTAGAAAATAGGGAAAATAGGCTAGAAATGGGTCAAAAAGGGACAAACTAGGGAAAACACTAAAATAAAAAGGAATTGTAGGGTATGTGATTTTGATTATTAGATTTTGTCCCATCTTTAATGGGCTTATGATAGTCTAGGGGACACACACACACATATGTATATATATGTATGTATATATGTATATGTATATATGTATATATACATATGTACACACATACATATATACATACATAGACACACACACAGATATATATACACACACACATATACATATATAGACATACATACATACATACATACATACATACATACATATACATATACATATAAATATATGTGTGTGTGTGTGTGTCTATATATATATGTGCATGTATGTATGTATATTTATGTGTGTATATATATTATTTATGTATATATATACATAAATACACACACATATTTAGACTTTTTTCCATTTCAAAGCTATCCTTATTCATCCCATTTTGGATAATGAATTTATTTATTTGAGAAAGATGGTCTTCTTTTCTTTATTCTCTTCAAAGATGTTTTGAAGTGTGATTTATTCCATTTCCTAATCTATGATTTGTTGAATTTGAGTTTCTTGCAGAGCTGATACATCATAGAGCCAATAATGAATGTTATATTTCCCCACCATTAGTAGAGAAGAGAGGAAATTTTGGTCCCCAAATCACATGGATTCAAATTTGAAAGGGTGAGGGGGGGTGTTCTTCTTGTATTTCAAGAGTGATGGGGAAGTGATCTGAGTCTGAGTATGCAGTAATGGATGACGATAAGTGGTAACTTTCTATGAGCCACCTTGGAGAAAAGAGGAATCTATCAATCCTTTCTGTAATAAAGAGGAAATATCTTCTTCTATTTGTCCATGTAAATTTTCCATTTTTAGGGGGTAGTGTACCAAGATGTTGCTATTAATGAAGTCATTAAAGTGTTCTATTGTTTTCAATGGGGGGCTGATTCCACCCAAATTTTTCTCCAAACCTATTATTGTGTTGAAGTCCCTTGTGAAAATTACTAATTTATCATCCAATGGCTACATTAAGGAGGAGAGAATGGACCAAATTTGCTTTTTAAGGATTGTGTTGGTTAGACCATATACATTAAATATTCAAAACCAAAGATCTGACTTGTGGCTTATAATAGAGAGAAGCATCCAATTTGAACCATGTGTAATTTTTTCTACTTTAAATGAATGTTTATTCCATAGTGCTTCTAGCCCTCCATATTCTCTAGAAGCCTCTACTATAGTGTATTTCCATTTGGACCATTTTATAAAAATATTGTTACCTTGTCCTTTAGAAAGTTTTATTTCCTGAAAGAGGATGATGCATGTTCTAATTCTAGTTGACACTTGATTAAGCACATTTTGTTAGGGACATTTATGCCCCTAACATTCCAAGATATTAATTTCATTTCTGTCAACTTGGAGAGTGGTAGGATCTACTCACTCTCATTGTTTTGTCTAAGGTGGACTAAATATCAACAACTATTTATTCTTGTGTTTTGTGACTTTTTGGTTTCCTTCCTTTCTTAGTTTGAATTGGGGTGACAAAGCCCATATTTTTGTCTCTCTCCATTTATGAAATAGAGAGATTCTCTAAGAAATTATAATCTATTTCATCATTAAGTACCTCTTTAGCAATCTCATATGTGAGTTCTTCTCTTACTTCGAACAAAATTTTAGTTACCAAATCATCAATGTTTTCCTACAGTGGGGCTGTAGACATTTATGTTTCTATTTCCTTTCTATCCAGTGTTGATTTATTTTGTTGTGTTAATGGAGGAAGCTTTGGAGACTCATTATTTCTGAGTGTATTATCTTCTTCCTTGTTGACATTTATTTGGGCCAACATCTGACTAGTTTCCTCTCATTCTTGATTTTGTAGGGGGTGCTAGTCTTCTTTCCAGTATTAATGAGGGTTTAGAGAGTTGGTTTTATTGCTATGGAGTTTTACCCCTTTCCTCTTCTAGAGCTTCTTTTTTTGGATCCTCATAGGCCAATGAGGGATTGATTTTTTTGCATTAAGCCCTTGTTGTTCTATGTCTTATCAGTTTGCCCCATTTTCTCTATACCATATATGTCCATATTTATGATAGTCAAAGCATAATGGATCAAATCCCTCAAAGAGGAGGGTTTATCTTCTTTCCCTTATTTGAGAGGTAAGTAGGATGATTGAGGGGATACCTTTTGATGCATCCATTAGTACATATATTTTGGGGTCTTCATTTGGGTTGGAAAAAACATCCAAATCATGTGTTTGGAAGTTTCCTAGAGTATTACCCATGTATTCCAAAATTTCTAGATCCATGTATTCTAGGGGAAGGTTCTTGAGGTAGATCCAAAAGAGGGAAAAATGTATGGTTGCAAAGGTGGGATAAAATTTTCAGAGCCAAGATTGAGCATATAACCATACTTCATTGTAGAACTAGGTCTGGCATTTCAAGATTTCATCTCTATCCTCTTTATTTTAAAACTAGGCTAGATAAAGAAGCCTCTTTCTAGAAGAGAGAATTCATTACACTTTCTCTAGTTTGAAATAATCAATTCAAAAAGAAATTGTTATGGGAAAATTGGTGTAAATGAATAATCAATAAATATATCAACAATACCCAATAACTCAATGAAATATAGAAACAAAGAAATCAATCAAACAAAGAACTTCAAACCTTTATAAACCTCTTTACTTCATGGCTTCCATTGATTACCTATCTCAAATGATCTTGTATATGAATATGGCCCTCAGAAGGTGCACTTCCTTGTTATTTCCAAGATGTCAAGTGGGAATGACTATGATAGTTTATTGCAATGAAGATGAGCTTCACAACAATGATAATGGTATGGTAACAAGTCAATCACAAGCAAATGGAATGACTTGGGTGCCAAACGCACGTTATAATTCCTACAGAGTAACAATACTAAAAGCTTGGATTATAGAAATGGAGGAATTAGGTTTAATTTATAGACTTGTGAGAGAGAAGATCAACGGTATAGAAAGAATAAGACGATCAATAATATAGAAGACTTGAGAGAATGTGTGTGAATAAAAAGAAGACAAGTGTCACACAAAAGCTGTTTTGCTTGAGTTAACTACTTTTTTTTATAAAGATAAGATTTGCTTTCATAAATTAGAATACTTTTTTCTAATTTAAGAGTTGTTGATAAAAACAAGGTTGATTGAGTCAATTAACTCAACTTGAGATTTGCTTTTGCATGATTTGAGAGAAATTAAAAAATAAATTATTTAATTTTGTGTGCATGAAGAAGAAGACTTATTTTTAGAAGATTTAGAAGATATTAGAAGATAAGAAAGAAAATTAAATAAATAAATTTATTTAATTGTTTGTGCAAGATAGAAGAATAAATAAAATATTTGATTATATTTTATTTTTAGAGGTTGAGAGGATTTAAACAAATTTGATTTATTTAAATTTGGAGGAAGAATTTGACTTAAATAAATAGTGTATAATTATTTAATTGTTTAGAAGAATTTAATTAAATAAAGGATTTTATTTAATTTTGACTCTAGAAGAGGTAATTAAATATTTTTGATATTTAATTGATTTAAAAGAATGTGAATCTAATAAATAAATTTATTTATTTATTTATTTATAGAAGAATTAGAGGAATAAATATTAAGAATATTTATTTAGACAGAGTCATGTCATTTTTAGGCGTATATAGAAATAACTTGACAAAAGATAAGTTTTAGAACTTAACTATTAGTGTCCTGTCCTTTAGATGGTTTATGTGGGGGCTAATGAGCAGAGACATAATCCCTATTTTTTGTTCTATTATCCTTTGCATATGATACTTGTTATCCTAAAAGTTTCCTTCTCTATCATCCTCCTTTTAGGTTCTTCTGTTAATAAAAGTCAAATGTGGGTCCATCATCTGGTGGTGATATTCTATAAGGATTTTCCTAATCCATATTTTCTCAGTAGGCTTGTTTTGTACAAAGGGACTATTTTCCTTTTGTCCTATGATAGTTTTGGGTTTTTGAGGTGTACTAGGCTGAGTGATGTGGTGCTTCCAATACCTCTGGCTTGTGTATCTTAGATGATGGTGGGTTGATCTTTGCATCATCGAGTTTTCCTTTGGTAGTCAGTACTAGTAATCTTCAGGTACTCTTTCTAAAGAAAAAAATAATTTTTGTTGTAGTGCCCCTCATTTTACTTTTTGTTAGACTAATAGTTGTTCTTTTAGGACTGGACATTATGACACTTTGTTTGATGATGGGTTTACTATTATGATGTTATATGATGTGGATTATTCTAATTCTGAGCCTTATGTGTTATATGGTTATGGTTACGATGATGATTTTGGTATTTACTCATAATTGATCATTATGAAACTGATTGTCCTATCTTGCTTGATTTAAGGTTATGCATGTTATGGTTACTTGTTTGATGTGCTTATTGTGAAAGGAACAGTGTCTCATTACTCATGCATGAGGACCCTGCTAAGCTACGATTTCCTTTCACAGTATGCTTGATTGTATGATTATATGGTTATACATCTTTGACCATGTTTGTTTGCTGCAGTTTATAGGTACTAGGCATCGACTCCACCCGCACTGATAGGTTTGAGTGTGTCTTAAAATCCAATGGAAAAAGTTGAACATAGATAACATAGGGTCCCCTAGCTTGTCACCATCCTTGAAAAGGATGAGTATTCAATCTTGCAACCTATCAATAAGGTCGGTATGGGCATGTTGTCAGTCACTGTTGTTCAATCATGTGCATTTGATTTATTTATGTCGTAGTTGTTTGATTAATGTTATGGTTAATTGCTTTATTATAATAAAATTATTAAAGGGGCACTTTGATAAATTAATAACAATAATAATGAGATAAATGAAGTGTTTTAAAATCAGGAATATAATTGATAAATTAATATGAAAATATTAATAAACAAAAATATGTTTGATAAATTATTATAAATATAAATTTATTTCAAAGTGTGTGTTGTCATAAAAACCTATGTTAAGGAAATACTAAAATAAAGAAAAAAAATAGAAAGAATCTTTTGTGGGGTTGTAAATAATCTATATTTAGCATATTGTAAGCAAGAAATAAGGGGGTAGTTTATGGCCATTAATGAGAATAATTGGAGGTGAATCTTCTGGAAAAATTTGGAGGATTTCTCTCTATGTAAAAAAAATCTTTTTTGGGGGGGACTTTTGGATATATTTTCTTGGAGGTTATTATGAAGAACCATTCATTCTTGGTGCATTTTTAGGAGAGTAGAGGGTTTCGGATGATAGGGGGGATTTTGGAGAAAATCTAGAAGACATTGCATAAGGTAGGACCTCTATGGAAATCAACATACAGTCTACGTGCTTTACTAAGCAACAAGCTCAGACTATAGCATCAGATTTTTCCTACCTCTTTCATTTGCTTAAATTCTCTAAGCATTCTTACAATTTCATTTTGTAGGTATTCATCAATTCACTGCATTGTATGATATGTTTTCTCTTTGAGGCATTTTGTCACTCTGTTCGCACGTTTTCATTTTATTGGCAAGTATTTAGAAATGGATTTACACCTACCAAATGCTTTTCTTGGGAAGATCTTTAATCCTTTATATTGTATTCTTTTTAGCATACCTCGCAAGCATTGCACTTTGACATTTAGTTCTTGTTCCCTAGTTTGTGTATTCACATTTTGCTAAATTTTGGCTTACACCTGTCTTTTGCTTTTTCTTGAAGGTTTCTAACACCTTTTCAATGAATCCATTATGTTTCTATTTTGAAATCAACTGCATTCCATAAGATTATATCTCTGAGGCATTTTTCTATGCCTCCATATTCGCTTATCTTTTTCATCAGATAATTGTATTTAGCTAAATCATATGCGATCCACAGGCTAGAAAAGGCGTAGTAAAGGTGCAAAATTGGGATTTACACCTGCTTGTTGCATTTGCATAAAAGTTTCTAAAGCATTCTCAACGAGTCCATTTTGTGCATATCCTGCAATCATTGAAACCATGAGACGATGTCTCCGTTAGACGTCTATCTAACAGTCCACATACCTTCCAATTGAATTTGATAGAAAGTTTCTATAGTCTTCTCAACAAATCTATTTTGTGCATACTCTACATTTATTAAAATTCAAGAAAAGAAAACATGTGCCATTTTATGGCCATAAATCCAACTGCATCCAGAGATCATTTTAATTCATCTATCTTTTATCAATCTCCTTAGCCATTGAACCTCACCTCACCTGCCCATTTCTGTGTAGACGTTTGGGAGAAGAACATATGTTGTGTAACATTTTAGGTTCCAAATCAAAAGTGCAACATTACTGTAAATAATCATAAGCCTATATTCATATGCAATCAATAGGCATCAAGAAAACACATTTCCTCAACCACTGCCGATTTAACTGACATCTTAATGACAAAGTTTAGGGTGACCTCAAAATGGCCCGCTTGCAACATTTGTTGTGAGAGATGTGAACCAAGTTCTTCATTTTAAACAGGGACAATGTTCCTATGGAAATTATTGGTAATGCTAAATGAAGCAATCTAAAAACGGGCCTGCATTATAATAATGAACACCACAGTAGATCTCCAGTAATAATATATGGGCATCCATCTAAGATTTTCAACAAATCCTTCTTATGTGTATTCTGTAGTCATTGCAACCCATGAGAGGACGTCTCCTTGAGGCGTCTGTCAAACAACTTATATCCCTTGAGGCATTATGGGAACAATTCATCCTTGTTTGTGCTTCCTCATTTGCTTACATATCTACCAGAGCATTTCCTTGCCTGTTTATATCGTCCTTTATGCATCTTGATTTAATCATTGCTATGTGTAGTCCTAATTCAATTTTTATTTATTACTTAGTTTAGAATCTAAAACTTATCTTATTTTAAGAAATTTAATTTTTTTTCCTTAAAATCTTATTCTCATAAATCGAATATTTTAGAAAGAGTAAGTTATATTTTTAGAAAGAAGATCTTAGGTATTATTTTTGGTTAGTAATTTAGATTTAATTATTCAAATTTATTTGATTAGATTTCAAAAGAAATAAGATAAAGAATTTAGTAATGCGGATTATGTTTGTTTAATTTGAATAAATGAATATGATTGTATATTTAAACATTGCTAAGTTTAATGTGTATTGATTTTTATTATGATTTCTTTATTATGGTCTTGTTAAGTTGAAATGTGATTAATAGGTATGGAATTAAGTTTATAAACATTGTAATTAGAAATTGATTTATAAGAGTTGCATTTTGATAATAGGTGTTGTGAGTCAAAATTGCATTAAGTGAAATTTATCATTGGTCGTAATAGGGCTATGTGTATGTTGTCAAGGTTTAATTCCAGAGGCCTAGGATGTTTATGTCTTGATTTCATGTATATTCTATGTTGTAAATGCATCATGATGTGGTTATAAAGTCCTTTGTGGATGTTATGATTCATTTATTTGTATTGAGATTGTAATAAAATATTGTGTTGTATTTTGATGATGAGGAGACATCAGTAATCATAAAGATGAGTATGTTTTTTATGGATTGCTTCACTTGGAAGCTATGGACAATGTATTGAGAGTTTGTCCTTGTGATTATGTTTTGTATGCAAGAAGGTAAATGCCTTGCATTGTTTATGTATACTTGTCATTTGATGGTAATTGTCTTTCTTGAATAGTGTTATGGACTTTGAATATTTGTCGATTGAATCTTATGCATGTTCATGAAATTGGTTAAGGATGTACTTGAGTTGTGTACATAAAGATTTTAGTCTTGCACTACGTACTTGTACTTTGGTTGTGATTTGTGGGCAAGATGGTTCATGCCTTGCTCAGGATTTACGTTGCTTCTAATTTTTGTTTAGGGTGCAAGAGGGTTGAACCTTGTTTGATGTATTGGGTCTTCTAGATGTAGGTACAGGAGTGGCTTTCAATGTGGGGTTGGTGCCCAAAGTAGCTGCCAGAGTAACCCATTGAAAGTTGGTAATCAAGTGATAATTTAATAATAAACGAATTAAGGGGTTGGGTAGCTTTCACACTAAAAAAGATAATTAGATTCCTCACTTGTGCCTGTAGTGCAAGTACAAACTAAGGATGTGATAAGAAGGCCTGGTTGGCAAAGTCAACTTCCTTGTCCTCACAAAAGGAATGTTGGTTCCGTATGTGTCACCCTATGGAGCCGGTGTCTAGTGAGAGACTGTCAGGATAACTGATGTCAAGACCATGCGATGACACTCTCCCTACTGCAGCCTAACATTCCCTAGTTGTGCTCTTCCCATTTGTTTTGTGAATGCCTCTAGCAATATTATTGAGTCACTTGTGATATTGATCAGTGTTGTATTAGAGTCTTGTGTAGTCCTTAGTCTACTGTCTAGCTGAATGTTTGTTGTCATGGGACCTTATGTTATCTCCTAGCATGGGGGGTGGACCTCAGGGTTCCACGTGGTCAGGTGGTTGTGCTTGTATCTCCATTGGTATCCTTGCTGATTGTTCATGTACGAGAAGGATGTATTATATGAAGCAGATTTCAGATCTTGTTCTAGCTTGAGGAGATAGTTATTATGATCATATTCTAGTCTTGTATATCAATAGAACCATGTATTGTTATCTTGGTGTATGTACTCCAATGTAATCAGGAAAGTGACATTGTAACCAATGAAATTGTGTACTCTCATGTAAAGGAAATTGTATGTGTACTAGTAATCCCATATGTAGAATCTTGATGTTTACTTATCTAATGTTGTTGTATGAAAATGTTTTTGTTTACTCATTTGATGCAATTAGATTCAGATTGAACCATGCCTGTTAGTTAGTTCATAATGTGGTTTAGATCTTAGTAATAGTTTGTTAGTAATGCAGCTGTGGAACCCTAGAGGATAATTTAGCTTAACTTATATGATATGTTTAGATAGGATTTACATTTCTTTCTTTTTAAAAAAACAATTGTCCTTATTTGTATTACATAGTTGAGCTATCCCCTGGGGTTTCTTGGTACGACATTACATTTGTCAAGAAGCGTTTGGTCCTCTTCTGCTATGATAGCCCATGTTATTTTTTTGAGGAATATGATTCCATTTTCTATGATGTTAATCATGGAGTTGTTTCTAATTATTCATTGTGCATTTTGGATTTCCATGACTATTTTTGTGCTCCATAAAATATAGAATTGAATAGTTTTTTGTTCTAGTCAAGTCATTATTGATATAGAGTGAGTTGGGGGGAAAGAAGAGGAAAATGGATGGCCATTTTGTAAGATTTTGATTTAGAAATTGGTCAGAGGCCAAGGACTTTATCAAACTATGGCTAGTTAGATGTACAAATTAGCTATCAATAGTATACAATGGATGATTGGTAGAAAGATGTCTTTTGCTATCTTATGAATAATAAATGTCTAGATAATTTGAATTCCACACAAAGATGAGAATTAAGGTTTAACTGCTAATTACATGATCAAAGAAAGAACACTATATAGGAAAAATTATGAAGGAATTTACTTGAGATGCTTGGATCAGTCTAAAGTGAAGTAGGTATTGATAGAATTTCATGGAAAATATCATACAGGGCATGGTTTTATAGATACCACTACACATCAAATCCTTAAAGAGTAGGTTATTATTAGCCACATATATTTCTAGATGCTCACCAACATTCTAGAAAGTGCCATGTCTACTAGACATCTGCTTCAAGAGAAAGGAATCCTACTATGCCTTTGCAACCAGTCTATGAGGTTAGTGTAGCATACAAAATTCTGTACCCCTCACAATTTCATGACATTTTTTCACGCACATTAGTGTCCACACACATATCATGTTTTTAGGGCCATTTAACCAAGAGCCTTAGCCTAATTTTCCCATCATCACTAATATTTACCAAAATTTATTTCAAGTTGTTATGTTGGAAATTGTCCTCCTGCATGGAATGATATAATTTCCCATATTTTAGCTCCTCTCCTTTGGTGACCTTTTAACCTAGTTTATTTCAGACCTTCCTAAACCCTAATTGACCTGTGTCTAACTCGAAGAATGTCATGTTTTTGGTTGATTGAAGACTAAAAGTGAAAAAGTGAGTTTGAATTTGGGATTCTATGACCCCCTTAAAGCAGACTTGATTGGGAAATTAGGGCTTTGACTTGGGCACTAGCGCGCTTCTCCTACCCTATTTCTTGGGGTTTTGAATTTTGGTGGGATGTCAGCTCCCACTGTATATTCTGGGATTCTATTTTCAAAATTTTGTTTTTCATGAGATGTCAACATCTTATTTCAAAATTTGAAATTCCTAAGCTTATATATTTAAAGACATTTGAAAAATATTTTATTACACACAATCTTGATGCAAGATTTATGTTAAAACTCTACCAAAATTGTGATTGAAGATTAGTGATTTGTTGAAACTCTTTGAAATATTTGAATTTTCTATCATGGAGACAATGGATGGAGATTAGGAATCAAGATCTTGAGACTGTCTTGCTCTTCCTAGGGTTTGTACACCTTTTGTATGATCAAGCGAAGGGTTGAATCCTCTAACATCGATCTTGGAATCCTCCATGAATATGGCTGCCTCGCCTTCTTGTTCATGCAATCCTTCATTGCTTTCCTCTCCTTGAGGTGAAGTTGTGTTTGTTCATTGAGTGAAGCAAATTGTTGATCTTTCCTTGATGCTTGAGTCATCTAGGGTTTTTATATTTATACATGCACATTTTTTAGATGAACACACACATTTATAGATCTTTGTTATTGGCTATTGTTGAGGTAGGAATACTAAAAACGGGGCTTTACTAAGGCAAGCTTCTATATAGCCACAACCATCTTTCTCCTCCTTTTACATGTATAGGTTGAATTTGTTGAGATTTGGCAAAAAAGAGTAATAGAAAGATGGATATTGTAGACACAGTCATCATAGAGTTTTATATTTCAAGATTGTAAGACTTTCAGGACATTGGCACTAACACCCTAGTCCAATTGGGAGATTTCTTTGGGATCTGGAAGCCTCTAGAGATTGTAAGACATCTCTTAAATAAAATCCTAACATTCAAAAACTTCTGGGACACTAGCATTGGTGCCCTAGTCCATCAAGTCCTTTGTTTCTAGGTACACTATCTCTCTACTATTTCCTCTACATTTCTATAATCTTTTCATTCATATCTATGTTAGAAATTAAGTTATTACAGTTTGATTAGTAATTTAGGGTTTCATGCTTAGTGAGAGATACTAGCTTGTAAAAACCTGATCAAAATAGTCACAAAGACATAATTAGTAGTGAAAGGGAACATTGGAAATTAGTAGTTTATCCCTAAAGTTATCCCTTGCTTTCCTAATGCTTTAGTGTGAGAAAGTGTGGGACTTGAAATCTTCCATCTTGCTTCCCCATTTTCAGCACTAAACATTTTGGTGAACCCGTGCTCTAAAGAATTAGTATCCTTTTAAACATCAGATGTGAGCTAGTTTTCTATCCTAAAACATATTTAGATTGCAAAACCTCTTTCGTGAAAGTACATATATTGAAACCTGAGTGATTTCCTTTATCCTTTCATTAAAAGAGATTGAAATTACAATGTTGTGTGTTGCATAGTGTTATTCTATTATATTTTCACAAAGTTTCTGTAATAGCATTTTACATTTAAGTCTTAAGTTAATTTGAGCATGTTATAATGTCTGATTACTTTTTGCAAGACTTTCATGTGTATGATGAGCCATTTAGTTGTGATTACTTCAATATGTTAGATGAAACCCTTGAGGACTTTATCTCATTGAACATTCCACTATGACTCCTAAGTCGTCATTGTTTCAAAGATTAGTAAATGCAATCTGTCCCTAAAACTCAAGAAGAACCTGTAAAACTGAAAATAGTGGTCACTTTGTGTTTAGCTATGGTTCAACCTCTGCTAAATAGGTGCTCACTATTAGAGGTCTTCCACCTTCTTCTCAACCTCTTGATTACATTTATAACTATGCTAAACAAATAACACACCAAAGTTCACAACAACCTAGTCATATTGTGGTTGTTCATACATACAATACTTGGAATAACAAACACAACAAACAACAATTAAGCATTTCAATATCTTTACCAGGTTCTCAACTGATGCTTCCTAAAGCACCTCATTTAACACAAAAAGCTGGTCAAGATTGTAACCAAAACATTTGGACAAAAGTGAAAGATAAAACAACAACATGAAATACCTTAGTCCAAACCCTCTAAATACCTCAAATGCCTTGAAAGATTGATGCAAACATGTTTGATTTGCTTGAATGATTGGATGTGGATTTCTCAAATACACAGCATAACAATGATAGGATGAAGATTTTATGGATGAAAGATAGATAGACGAAGGATGATGGATGAAAAATTGAGGAGATATTTTGGTAGAATAACGATACTTGAAAGCTCATCCATGCAAATGGCTTGGTTATGGATTAATTTATAGACAAAGATGAGAGGATGGAGGGATAAAACTTCCATTTTGTGAGTGGTAATGGAATTAGAAAGTTGATCGTATAACAAGAGAGAAGAAATGGAAGGTGAGCTAATAATTTAAATTATTTAATATTATTTAAATCATGAGGAATGTGAGGATAAAATAAATAAAATTATTTATTTATAAAGTGATGAATTAAAATAAAATAAAAGATTTATTTTATTTAATTCAATTAGAAAGGGGATTAAATAAATAAATAAAATTTATTTATTTAATAATGTGAAGGGATGGGATAAATTAAATAAATGTTAGATTTATTTAATTTATTAGAGGAAAGTGCTAATTAGGTGATGATATGGGTGTTTAGGGCAAAACATGCTACAAGATGCCTAAATGATATAATGTTGTGACAAGGTGGACATTTTTGGGTGTCTATAAAGATTATGATCTTGTTGAGCAACTTCATACTACTCCTGCTAAAATATCTCTTTGGGAACTTATACAAACTTTGCCTACATACCATGGAATGCTTCAAGAAGCTTTACAAAAGGTGATTGTACCACCTTCCATCAAACCTAATGATGTAGTAGCTCTTTTAGATTGTATACATGTGAAAAAAATAGACGTTCTATTTCAACACCATGAGTTGCCATCTCTTGAAGTTCAAAATTAGTATGATCCTTTGGTTATATTCATTTCAATAAATAAGAAACTGATTAAATGAGTTATGATTGATAATGGGTTAGCTCTTAATGTTTTTTGGGATCAATTTATTACATAAGACTAAAGTTGATACATCTCTGATCAAGTTGAATAGGATAAGTATCCATGGCTTTGATAATGTTGGAAGACAATCCATAGGCACTATAACTTTACCTGTACAAGTTGGGCCTATGACTTTATCTACCCTAATTCATGTCATGCCTAGTTCTTTATCTTACAACATGATTCTTGGTAGACTCTAAATTCATGCATTGGGGGTAGTTCCTTCTACCCTTCATCATTCAATCAAGTTTATTCATAAAGATAAACTTCATACTATTCATGTTGATCTTGAACTAGATAGCTATTTACAAATTGAATCACAAAAGCAAGTTGTTCATCATAAGATCTTAAACAATCTAAAAGTTGACTCATCAGCTCCTCTTGCCACAAATAATGATGTGCAAGAGTCCAAACAATCGAATGCATTTCTTGGTGACAATTGGGGTTCGTTAGATTTTGCATCCCCCTCTACAGGTGAATAAAAAATTAATAACTCTCCTAAAACATCAAGTGTTGCATCAATCTCATCTAAATTTCCAAATACTAAAGTCTCTTTGCTAACAAATATAGATAATACTTTTACTTACACTACATATTATGAGACTTATGAAGCAACACCTTCTTCCAAAGAAATGGCTTCTCTCTATGGTCAAGGATTTTAGATCCTTTATAAGAATTGTGACTATGTAGGTAATGGTTACGCTGTTAATCAACAAGGGATTCATGTACCTATAGAATCCGCTTTGTGACATTACTCAAGTGGCATTGGATATAACCGTTTTAGGGAATCTAAATCCTATAGACATCCTACTCTTAACGTGAATACAATATCTACACTTAACTTGGTCTTTCCTAAGAGGATTGACACTAATTTTCCTCCAGGAGAGATTCCCTTAGATGTCTTTTCAACAGATGAAGTGATAATTGAATTCTTGGGTGCTTACAATAATATTCCCCATTACCATCATAAATGTGGATTACCTTATTGTCTGAACAATGCTTCATATTTTGGAAAGTCCATTAGCATGATAAATACTACTCTAAAATCTGAGGAAGAATCTAAAGAGCTACCATAATCACCTGATCTCCTAGACCACAATACTCTACTTAATGGAAAGACTGTTGATGGTTTCATGGAGAAAGATAACACTGAAAAATTTATCCCTATAAGTGATTGCTTAAATAAAGAAGAAAAAGAAGATATGACAAAGTTGTTACATGAATTTTCTAAATTATTTGCTTTGAATTATTCGGATATGCTTGGTATTGATCCTCATATTGTAACACATAATATTGTATTGAAACCAAATGCTAAGCCATTTAAACAAAAAATTTGTACGATGAATCCTAAGATTGTGTTACTTGTGAAGGTTGAGATAGAAAATCTTTTACAAGATGGCTTTATCCACCCTATTGATTGTTCACCTTGGATTTCAAATATAGTGGATGTCTCTAAACTTGATGATCGTATTCAAATGTGTACCGATTTTAGAGATTTAAATCTTGCATCTTTGAAAGATAATTTTCCTCTTCTGAACATTGATATGATTGTTGATTCAATAGCCGGCCATCAACTACTTTCCTTCATGGATGGATTTTTAGGATATAATCAAATTTTTATAAACCCTCATGTTTAATATAAAACAAATTTTATAATAGCATGGGGAACATTTTGCTAGGTAGTCATGCCATTTGGACTTAAGAATTCTAGAGAAAATTATTAGTGTGCTATGACTCTTATATTTCATGATTACATGCATAATATTTTAGAAGACTATGTTGATGACATCTTGGCAAATTCTATTAATCACCAAGATCATACTATAACTCTCTGATAGATCTTTGAGAAAATAAATAAATACACCATGCAATTAAACCCTTGTAAGTGTGTATTTGGTGTAGACAGTGGGAAACTATTGGGATTTATAGTTTCACATCATGGTATTGAAGTAGATACGAGAAAGATTGATGTGATTGTTAACATGCTAGCACCTAAAAACATATCTCAACTTCGTAGTTTACAAGGGAAGATAGATGCCTTTTGTCAATTTGTCTCACAACTCATGGATAGGACTCACCCTTTTATACAACTAATAAGGAAGGATTCAAATTTTCAATGGAATTTATAATGTCAGAAGGCTTTTGAGGACTTAAAAAGTAATCTTGCTAAACCTCCTATTTTACAACCTGTTGTTTCTGATAAACCTTTTATCCTTTACACCTCAACATCTAATAATGCTCTCGCAACTTTATTAGCACAACATGATACTGAAGGCAAGTAACATGTATATTAAATGAGCCGAACATTGCTTGATTATGAAGTGCGATATATTGCCATTGAGAAACAATGCTTATCTCTTGTCTTCACAACACAAAAGCTTAGGCATTATATCCTAAATGCTAAGATACATGTAAAGGTAAAATTTGATCATTTGAAACATTTATTTGCTAAAACAGATCTTTCTAGTCACCTTGCTAAATGGGTTATGCTGTTAACTGAGTTCGATCTCAAATTTATATCTCAAAAAGCAATTAAAGGATAATTGTTAACTGACCATTTAGCTAAAGCACCCTCCCCCTTCACTATACAAAATTAGAAGACATTTTCTAATGATCAAATATTAGCTATAGATAAGGATGATAAATGGGAATTGTATTTTGATGGATCAAGATGTCAAACTGGCTCTGGTGCTGGTGTTATACTAGTACCCCTATAGGTAAGCCGATTCCTATATCTTACCACCTAAACTTCTCATGTACAAACAACATTGCTGAGTACGAAGGTCTTATTACAAGACTTCATGCCTCTTTGGCTATAAACATCAAAAGCCTCATTATATATGGTGATTCACAACTAATTGTAAGACAAATAAATTGATCATATCAAGCTAAACATGACAAATTATCTCAATATCGTGACTTTGCTTTGTCCCCATTAAAGCAATTTACATCATTTTCAATTGATATTATTCTAAGGAAAGATAATTGACATGTGAATGCAATGGTAAGCACAACTTTCCTTATATCCCCTGATGTTTCTCCTGACGAATTTACCTTTATTATTCATAATCTTAAAACACTGGTTGTAGAATATCCTGTAGTTAAAAGTACTGATCCCTATTATGATATAAGATTTGATGAATGGTTCTCCCATATATTCAACTGTTTGCATGATGGAACCATCACTAATTCAACATCTAAAAATGCTCGAGTTTGCCTACGTAAACTTGCAGCGCGCTGTATTATTCTATCTAATGACTTATACAGATGAAGCTATAATGGTGTTCTCCTTTGATGTCTTAGTAATTTATAGATTCCAATAGCTTTACAAGAAGCTCACTCTAGTGCTTGTGGAGGACATTTTGGAGGAAAATTATTGGTACAAAAATTAATACGTATGGGGTATTATTGGCAGCATATGAAACAAGATTCTTTCACTTATGCCAAGAAGTGCCCGCAATTTCAACAACATCAACATTTAATCTGAGCACCTACCTAGGAACTTCATGGCCAAGTGTCACCTTGGCCTTTTTTGTTTGGGGCTTAGATCTAATTGGTAAAATTTCTCCACCTTCTTCTCAAGGACATACCTTTATAATTACTACTACTGATTGCTTCACGAAGCAGGTTGAAGATGTACCTTTACAATCCACGACTGTTAAAGTAATTTGTCATTTTATACAAGATAACATAATCTTGCTTTGGTATTGCTTCCTCCTTGGTCTCTGACAATGGCACACCATTCAAGAACAAGGATGTGAAGAAATTTCTTGAAAAGTATCATATTCAACATCGCTTCTCTACACCTTATTATCCTCAATCGAATGGCCAAGCAGAAGCTTCAAATAAGGTTATCAGACAAATTTTACAAAAAAAATGTTAACAAACATCAAAAACACTAGCATACTCAGCTATCCTATGTGTTATGGGCTTATAGAAAAAGCATTTATATGGCTACTAGTACCCCATATAATTTTGTTTATGGTGCTGATGCATTAATGCTCTTGAAACTCAGAATTCTTTCATTCAGAGTCTCCTTTAGAGATGTTATTGATGATGACATGGAAAGAGAAAAGAGATTACAACAACTTGAGATGCTAGATGAACAACATATTAATGCTCTTGAGCATCTTAAAGCCCATCAAAAGAGTATACAATGATCATATGGAGAATTGGTACTTTATGAGAATCAATTCAATGTAAACGTACCTCTTGAAGAAAAAGGAAAGTTCATCCCTAATTGGCTTAGACTGTACATCATTATTGAAGCCTTTAGATTAGGAGTGTATAAGATAGCCAATGAACAAGGTATGCCACTTAAAGAGCCTATTAATGCTGCACACATCAAGAAATTTTATGCTTAAGATTATATGTTAGATATTACTTTAAAAAGAAAAACTTATTAGTTAGTTTAGCTTCAATTTCAATAAGATATGTTTATTTTGTCTTAATTCATTTAGCATAGTGTCTTTTTGATTAATCATTATTGTATCTTGTTTAAACATGTTTTATTGAAGATCACCTTTGTATTAACTAAGCATAGAGTAATGGTTATGTGTGAAATTCATTAATCATTGTGCTTTTTACTTTTTATGCAAAGAATTGTTTAAGTACCATATTAGCATTAATCACATTTCCACATGAGTATTTAGCATTTATCACTAGTTGCATCTTACATAAATCACATGTGATAGATTAGACAACATTAAAAACAACAATAGGAAACCATCATATATATATATCATCATTTTACATATACATCAAAGTTGACTATCTCATACATTAAAATGGGACATCATAGTACATAATGTACATCACATAGCTGAACCTTAGTCACATATGCCCTCAGGACCTTGTGGTGTGCATGTGATAGAGGCCTGACCATGTGTGGCTATAGATCACAAATGACTCCTAGAGACACTCTGCTATCATAACCCCTTGATCTATCCTCTTAGTCCTAGCACCTTGTCATGTGACTCTCGGTACATCAACTGATATTGATCCCTCTCAGATGTGGCTCTCTCTAACTCTGCTTGAAGCCTATCCCTATCAACTCTCACCTGGTGTAACTCAGGAAGTAAGATCTCACTCATAATAGGATCTCTAATAGGTGTGGGTACTTCTATAGCCTGATCTCGTAGTGTCTAGAGCTCTATCTCTACATGCTCAGCTCTCTGAAGTAAATCCTCTCTCTCTCCCTTGAAGAGCAATCTAGAATAGACTCCACTAATAACCTGTATCTCACAAAAGGCATAAAAATATCTATTGCCCTGCTGATGGCTTTGGAGAGCATCTCGTTCGCACCCACTACTTGGTTGCATTGGTAGGAACTATCTCTACTATGACATGACTCACCAGGTCACACCATGCATCTATCCCAACTATAAAAAGAAAACAAAATAGATATCAATATCTTATATAGACATCATAAACAAATAATCAAATAACTGCATCTATATAAAAAACATCCTACCTAGATCTCCATCTCGCCAAGATGGATCTCAGATAGTTGATGGTCTAACTATCTTTGTAGCTAACTTTGTAGTTGAGGATATACACCTACTAGTCTCCCCTCACTCATGCTAGCTCGATCTGCTGACATCTGTAGGGGCTGGACCACAAGCTCTTGATTGTGACTAAGACTTGGTCTCCTCATCATTGTCTGCCTCCTACTGATCTCACCCCAGTCTCGCCCTGAAGACGTACCATGACGAGACCTCCTCCTCATCATCATCATCATCCTCATCATCATCTAGATCATAATATCTAGTGAAGTCACTAATGTCATCCTCTACCCTTGTGTCACTCATGTGACCGACCCAAGGTTGAAGATCACCTGTAGGGTGACCAAGCAGATAGATAGGAGTGGGCCACACTATCTTCCACTAGATCTGGTATGTTTGAGTAACTCTAAAGTCATCTACATCAGATATTAGCTCTACATCCTCTATACCATCATCATCATGAACCACTAAATCTATTACTATTGGCCATCGAGCACTATTTTCCATAACTATGCTACGTACAAAGTGCGCATGGCTCAGACACATCATAGGTACATCCTGTCGGCATCTAAACTGTCGTGCTACCCTATCAAAGTAAAACCATACAACAATATGATCAAGGTGACTGGCCATCAGTTGATCCCTCTACAACCTCGTTCACTGTCTCTTCTCACCTAGCCATGCTATATAGTTGCGATATGGTCTCTAGATGATATCGTTGGGCTGCAGTCTATCAAATACAACTCTCTAGTATAGTAGATCACTGTGTCTCCAGCATCTGACAAGAGGATAGGCATGGACTTGTGGATAAGTAAATGCTAGCTCAATGGGAAAACCTATAGGCCATGTGCTTCTGATATGCTCAAAGGCCTAGACCTATAGTAATGTGCAACACATTAAGCCGTGTGCCTCATAATGGACATACCATCCCAACTCATTGTAGAGGTGCACAAGCATATTGTGCCCCCACATGTAGACTACCCCCTACTCCTCCATCACCTTGATAGTATGAACAAAGCTCCCATGAAGGTGAGTGCCTCATCCATCGAGTGCAACTACTAATGCCACTGTAACAATCATAATCCTCTAAATTAGAGGGATGTCAACACATCCTTGCTCTAGTAACTGAAGATGAATGTGCCCACGCTCTACCTGAGTGACTGTGTGGCCTAGATAGTACATCTGACTTTCTTGTGTGTACTCCAGTGAATGATGCTCTATGATCCTCACTATCTCTCCACGTATAGGTAGGTGTAGGATCTAGTAGACATCCTCTAGTGTGATAGTCATCTCTGTTGTGGGTAGATGGAATGTAGAAGTATCTGCATTCCACCTCTCCATTAGTGCCATCATCATACTGCAATGAAATCTAATTGTGGGCATAGCAGACACCTACTAGAGCCCTACTAACTATAAGTGGCCTCTCTCCATGTTGGTCATAGTACCGATGTGATCTTGAAGAAGCAACATTATGTGACAACCTATATGCTCTTGCATCCAGGGAACAACCTACATGACAAACAATGAGAAGTTGAATCAATATAAAAGCATAAGATCATCACCTAGTATCTATAATAGCAATCAGTGCCTTGTCCCTGGGGCCCTTGTCCTTTCTAGACTTGGGCGTCTAAGTTAGACCTAGGCACCCAAGTCAAACTTGAGTGCCCCAGGTGGACTAGGGCACCCCAGGTGGACTAGGGCACCCTAGGTGGACCTGGGCACCCTGTGTGGACTTGGGTGCCCCTATTGGGGACCCTTGTCTAGAATGTCCTAAATGACATGGAAAATGACAAAACTTCAAGAATATAAAAAGAATGGTAGCACAAGCAAGGATCATGACTCTACCTCAACCTTGAAATGTCTCTCTACCACTCAAGCTCAAAGCATCTCTAGTCATAGAAGTTGGTACAGACGACGGGTTGGCATCATCGATCTTTTCCTCCTCCTTCTCTCCTCTACACAATGACAAGTAAGAATGAATAGTGAAAAGTGAAAACTCCCTTTACATATAGTAAGTGGATGAGAATTCCTATCACTATCTGGGTGCAAAAATGAATAGTTTTACTCTTAAGCCTCTATCTTGAGCTATCGAACTCATATTTTCACGTTGTTTGTTACGTTGGAATCCTAGTTCTACTCTTTAACCTACCTAATGTGTTGTGTTTGGGTGTTGTTTGTCCAGACAACCCTCACAATGTATTTCTCATCAAGATTCCTCAAAATTAACATGTATAAATATCTCCTTGTTTCTACTTTTCAAACTAAGCAAGCAAAACAAAGGGGGGGCATATATCTCCCTTGATTTCCTCCCTTATCATGTCTTAGAAATCAACCCCCTTAGTGTTTATGGACTAAATTATTGGTGTTGGTTGCAGATTTATTTGATTTTTTGATTTTTTGGTGTTCCTTTGCAAGTTGTAGTTCTTAACTTTATGGTCTTGCAGGATTACAGACTTGGGGGCTTCTTCATCTTTTGCAACAACACTTCAGCATCCTCTACAGTATCCTTTTGGGTCTCCTTTTCATGATTGATTTATTTACTTTCCTTTAGTTGCATATGCACATAGTGTCATATGGCCACTAAAGTGGGGGCTAAATGTTATGTCAAAAATTATCCTCCTGCATGGAATGGTACAATTTCTCATAGTTTAGATCCTCTCCTTTGGTGACCTTTTAACCTAGTTTATTTCAGACCTTCCTAAACCCTGATTCACCTATGTCTAACTAGAAGAATGTCATGTTTTAGGATGATTGAAGACTGAAAGTTAAAAAGTGAGTTTGAATTTGTGATTCTAGGACCCCTTTATAGAAACCTGATCAGGAAATCAAGGCTTGGACTTGGGCACCAATGCCCTTGTCCTACCCTATTTTGTGGGGTTTTGAATTTTTGTGGGATGTCAACTCCCGCCATACATTCTAGGATTCCATTTTGAAATTTTCATTTTTCACGCGATGTCGACATCTTATTTCGAAATTTGAAATTCCTAAGGTTAGATATTTAAAGACATTTGAAAATCATTTTGTATACACCTAAAAATGACATGACTCTACTTAAATAAATATTTTAAATATTTATTTCACCTTCATATTCCTCTATCAATAAATAAATAAATTTATTTATTTGATTCATTTCCTCCCATTTAATTGAATAAATTATATTTATTTAATTAATTCCATCTATCTATATCAACTTTATTCTTCTAAATAATTAAATAATTTTAATTATTTAACTAAATCTTTTATTCTTCCAAATTTAAATAAAATGCAATTTTATTTAAATTAAATCTTAAATCTCCAAAAATAAAATATATTTAAATATTTTATTTATTCTTCCAAATTTTCTATAAGTAATTAAATAAATTTATTTATTTAATTATGCTTTCTTATCTTCTAAAAAATCTTCCAAATCTTCTAAAAATAAACTCTTCTTGTCATACAAAAGAAAAAGTTGAGTTAACTGATTTAAAGCTATCAACAAAATCTTAAATTAGAAAAATATATTCTAATTTAAGAAATGAAAACTCATCCTCATCAAGAAAGCAGTTAACTCAACAAGCATCTTTTTGAATGACACATGTCCTTCTATTTGCTCACATTCTCTTTAACATTCTCCTCCATTGATCTTCTTATTTCTTTTCCACCATTGATCCTCTCTCACACAACTCTATAAATACAACCCTCTTCTTTTGTAATGCCCCATCATGCAACCCTAGAGTGATAGACCAACAAGAGAAAAACTTATAGAAATAATTTTTTTTTAAAGCAAGTAAATGCAATAACAGTAACCAAAGATATCATAATACACAACAAGAAGAAAAGTGCACTTCTAACTCCTCTAGGTAAACATAACTGCATCAGTGAATATAAAGTTAAAACCACACAAGTGATATACATTATACTGCTATTACAGAAAGGACAACTCTTACATTAGAAAGATAGTTAATTTACAAAGTTACAATACAAGATTACAAGACCGATCATGTCAGTTTACAAATGAATACATCTGAAAGTATACAACAAATCTAAGGGTGGAAAGCAAACTGGAACTGGAACACCTGTGCATAAGACTCAAACCGAATCTCCAAGAAGACCAATGGATAGCTCTGCTTCCCAACCATGTGGAACCCTAAGCTCCACCCAATTGAGCTAGGAGATAACATCGAGGCTCCAGTAGGTCAAAGTTACAACAATGAAAACAACAACAAGATACAGACTCCATATAGGCACACATGATAACAAGGTTGCACAGATAGGATAGTACTCGCCAAAACAAGACAAATCATTAAGACAAGATAGAATCAACCATCAAGACAAATCTACACTCCAGAAGTAATAATAAAAGATAAAATAGGAAGTAACTACATTGCAGCAGGGAGAGTGTCATTGCATGATCCTATCATGTGTTTTCTAGGCTATCTCTCACTAGAAGCCAGACCCCATCTATGGTTTTCCTAGCGACCTCTCTATAGGCACCAGCCCCATAGGGTGACACATGCGGAGTCAACACTTTCTCTCATGGAGACGAGGAAGTTAACCTGGCCAACCAGGCCTTCTCATCCCATGCTTAGCCTGTGAAAGCACTCAAGGCATGGGAGAGGCATCATACTTATCTTGTTATATGGATTACTACCTAACCCTCCTAAATCAATTAATTAATTATCACTTGCTTAACACTTCCATGGGGTTTTCCAAGCAGCCACTTTGGGCACCGGCCCCACCATGGGAGCCACTCACCTACATACAACTAGCACTCATAAATAGTATCCAAAAGAAAATAAACATACAAGGGTAAGGGAACTGATAACATCTGATTTTCACAATTCGACACTTCCAATTCTCATTTCTATAGTAAAACTTTTCCTTTATCCATACTACCACTTAATTAAAACATCATTTGAACTAAAAAACAAACAATTAGATTGTAGACCTAACCTTTGGAGTCAGCACATAGACACTATATCACATATAAGTCCCTCATCTATAATGGAAACAAAGGTTCAACAACTTGATACTTGATTAGCAACATGTGGCTCAAAAGTAAGAGATGTAATAGACAATTAGCATCATTCTTTACCGTTTACACTACAAGTTCCCCCACACATCAACAAGAGCCATAATATAACACATTAACTGAAATAAAGCCATAAACGTCATAGGCCTTGGAAATACAAACTTAACCACTTGCCCAAATCTCATTACGATAAAATAATGACTTATACAAGGATATCCCAAAATGCAACTTTAATTCTCAAGGAATTAATGAAACAAATGACAGAGAACCAAAATATGAACATCTTAACTAAATTTAAATGTTTCAATTTAAACTTACTAGATCACATTTTGATCTGATGCACAATTATAAGAGAACCTAGTTCTATATTCTAATAACTATCAATTAAATAACAAAAAAAACTATAACTATTTACATCTATTTGCTACAAACATTTACTTCTATTTTACCATCTATAACTTCTATTGAATTAGCTATAAGTAATTATGATTCTTTCTAAAAACGTAAGTCACTCGATATCATATTAAAATTTTAAAACAACATTATCCACTTAACAACAAAATACGTAAATTTTCTAACCAACATCTATTAACATATAACAATTCACCATCTTACAATATCAATTCAAAACAATATAAACCTAAATAATATCTCCTCTAAGTATGGATTACCATCTAGCCTCTTACCAATCTACACTTTCAAAATAAAAAAAAACTATAAATATAATAAATATGTTTTTAATTGCATAAGTTCCTACCGACTCAAACTATCTACCACAGCTACCGTATATACCTTCAGGCTATCTATCGGCTACCACTAAAGGTTTCTAATAAACTTAAGAAAGATAAGATGCAATTCTTTTCCTAATCTCATGAGTCCCATCGACCCTACTAACTTGAAACATAAACAAAGACATTCAATACATATTAACATTGCTATGAGAGCCGACTACAAACTATACCTTTTTGAAGGCAGTGTCATAAAACAAGTGACTCAAAGCATAATGTATACCATTCTAAACACATTTCATTCAGCATAGCCCACGGGTCTTCTAACTAACACAAAAAAAAGGTTTAGCAATACAAACAAAACTGCCAAGAGCCACAACGACCTACGTAAATTGATTTTCCAGTCGACTCCACTCTAAACATTTTACGACTATGGCAATTAAGAAGAAGTGACTTCACTAAAATTGTGACCCATTCCTTAAGATACACACCACTACAGCTTCACTGATCTGACAGATTAACTTAAGAAACGGATTTAGTATTCTAAGTTTAACCATTACAGAGATTCGCTATGAGCTACAATTTACAATCTAACCTATGGATTCTAATAGGACCAACCTCCAATCATAAGCTATGCTAAAACTAAACCTCTCTGGCAAGTGACAGCAAAATGACAAGAGAGTCTGCAAGTGGTCTAATAGATAGAAATGGGAATTTCTATAAAGAGTTCAAGCTTCTAAGCCTATAACAAAGCAAATTCCTATGAGATCAAGACATATTTATTTTTCTACATGCTTCAAGATGAGTTTTAATTCTAATGCAAATGATGAATTAAATGGTATCTTTCAGCTAACAAGAATTTTTTTAAGCAGATATGAAGGAAATTGTGAAGAAAACTTCACAAGATTTGGTTGAAAGCCTAGACATGCTTGCAAGGTAACTTTCTAGAGGAAGTAGTGTTGGAGGCACAAGATCTTCATCAGGGTTACATAGATAAAAGTAAGGAATCCAAGGTAAAAAGGAAATATGAATAATATGAGAAACAAATAAGTGGTTGTAAGCACTAATAGGTTGCCATGGAAAATATATGTAAAGACCACTTCACTTCTTACTGGGCATTTCACTTTTGTCAGAGAGATACAAATGTGAGATAAATTACAAGAATGAAAGGGATAAGAGATTGATAAAAGCTTAAAATTGAGTCATCTATTTCACAGGATTGAGATCACAATGTAGGGTTACTGAGCTAATGATTTCAAGAGGAATTAAGACAAAGGCTAAACTAGAAGAATACATCTTAGAGGAATCTACAGAGGTTGGAGCAACATTCAACTACACAGGCACAAGACAATACAAGCCACAAAGATATTTAAATTCCAAATTATAGAACATGCAAGTTTCACACATAGAACATGCTGCAATAAAATTTAACTTACAAGCTACAACAATTGTAAATTTCATAGAGAGACAAATCACATACCTGAATTACAGTCCCACCTCAAAATTTCTCCAACTCTTGCAGCCAAGTTCTCTGTTCTTCTCCCCAATATCTCTGTTCTCTTGCCAACTCCCCTTCCAAACAAAAATTTCCCCCATATAAAAATGGTTCAATTCACAAAATTAATGCAAACATGCATCCGTTACCCAACATCCCACTCCTCCAAGAAATTCAAAAAATTGCTATAAAAAGAGATCCCAAATCTTCTAATTTTCAAAATTGACAACTCAAGGCATTAATTTCACATATCAAAAATTATTCTGTAACCAAGTACATACCATTACCTGTAACCACAACTTATGACACAATACTCTTGGATAGCAGATAATTTAATTCTAGACTATTATAAAATTTAACTAATGTGTTAATCCAAGTTCTAAACTAAACCAAAATTATTCAATAAACATAATAGAAACATTATTATTTTAATAAGAAAACAATAAAGTATTATCCAGCTACACATGAGCATTATAGAACACAACTCGATGATACTCCACAATACAAGATTACCAAACATAAAAGGAAAGGACCAAGAATTACAACATGACTTGAGACCACAACAGAAGACAAGGACCAACCTAGTGGAATAGACCTCACATTATCTCCCATCACTGATACCCATTGGTGCAAGAGCTCGCTTAGACCTGCTATATCAGGTGGAGTCAAGGCTCGGTACCTACAACCTGCATCTAAACCACTAGTTGTATATGATCAAAAAAATATATGTCAACACACACACAAAGTCAGAGAATCACGACATAGTAGGGTGCTCAAAGCGAGTAGTACTACACCGTCCCTACTCTTGAACAAGATTATAACCACTGCATTTGAATTCTGATATCAATAGATCTAACATACTTTGAATGTTCTAAGTATTTCGATTCATCCTCTTGCTTCTTAATCTAACCACCTGCACATCCAAGGTGAAACTATAGGGGCACTACATCCTCCCCCCTAAAATTTGACTTACTCCTGGAAGTCACAGACTAGGGTGGAAAAGTGACACATTAGTATTGCAATCAACTTGCGCATCCATATTAAGCAATCACCCATAAGACCGACACAATCATTCCATAACAATAAGGATGTTAATTCTTTACCTTTATGGTGTATCATGTGATCTACTTATATCTAATTACATTTTTTTTTTGGCAATCTCATACAACCCAAAGAATTATAGTCACATATAACTAAGGAAAAATACATCTCATATCTTATTTCCACTAATTACAAACCATGCAAAGTGCAATTCTCCGCGGAGTCCTCCCTTGAACATAGTATTAGAGGTTCGAAATGAACATGATAGGAACAAGACTTACCACAAAATGGGGCCAACAGAATCAAACATTCAGAATATCCACCATAGAAAATCTAAAAAATAAATACAAACCCACATGGGAAAACAATCAAATCCAACTTTAAGTCACAAAGTGCCAGCAATTTTCAACAATAAATCAAGTATAAAGAAAAGAGTTTTGGTGACCACTCCTATCATAAGAAAGTTCAAAGAAGAAAAAATCCCTGTTAACCCCCAACAACACATGTAACAACCATTAAAAAAATTCCAAAACAACTAAGTTACAAAACAAATTCACATCAAGATGTGACTAGTTTTAGCCACAAAAAGGGTGTATCTGCTTCACAACACTCAAGGACAAAAGGTCCAGAATGTGTTAGAAAATGTACACCAACACTCAAACAATTATGTTAACTACATCCTCTTATCTAAACAACTTCTATCTTTAATACAATACGATTTCCTTCTACTAAACTACGGAAATATGCAATTGTTTCCTTATGCAAGAAGATATAAAATGAATATATGATATCACATACAGGAATAATTCAAACTATAATTGACTTACATTATTGCATTCCTGATCTCATAGGCCCAACACAAGCTCTCATTTGATCTCCTGCATACAGTTCTTACACAGGCATATACAATGATAACTTCCATAAATTAGAACAATTTTTCCAGAAGAGGTCATGACCATCTAGGGGTTAGATATAGATTTTCAAGCAACCATGTAAAGATGTCAACATCACATAACCACATAACTCATGATGCATGATGCCACCAGATGATTAGATGCATTAACATGCAGGGAGAACATATTGTTAGATGTAACATCACATTTCCAGAGAAGAAGGAGAACAAACATAGCAGACACATCAGTAGCATAAAGCATTCATTTCTTGAAGAGCAAGTCTATAAACTTATCAACGTTCATACTAATGCATAAAGGTGGGAGATACTATTACCAACTCACTACAATGAGAAAATCATTTAACCTAGGGCAACAACAACAATCTAGAGGTCTCAGTGTTGCAACCTAGCTCTGATACCAAGTGTAATGCCCCGTCATGCAACCCTAGAGTGATAGAACAATAAGAGCAAAATTTATAGAAATTTTTTTTTTGAAGCAAGTAAATGAAATAACAGTAACCAAAGATATCATAGTACACAACAAGAAGAAAAGTGCTCATCTAAGTCCTCTAGGGAAACATAACTGCATCAGTGAATATAAAGTTAAAACCACACAAGTTATATATATTATATTGCTATTACATAAAGGAGAACTCTTACATTAGCAAGATAGTTAATTTACAAAGTGATGCAGAGCATCTAGGACAGCAGTAGCATGATCATAAGTTCACATGCAAAGATCTCTCAAGACAACCTTCAACACCATCTCCAACTTACTCTTTGATAGTGATAGATTGTCATTGATGTCAAAAGTGTAGTCAGTTGATGATGTAAGTTGTTGCAGGACATCAGAAGGAGATTTCTTCATGGTTAAAGTAACATGTGATGCCAATCGTCAGGGTCTTGGCTCATCATGCTCATGTTGTAGTTCACATCATGCCTAATAAGGTCATAACAGGTTGTTAAGATCAGATGTGAGGTCATAACTCAAAGATCAGGACATAAGGTTGGTTGTCACTAAAGGTGTTAATTGGTTGACCATTGAGTTGATATTGATTGATGAGCTTTACAAAGATGAGATTTAGGATGTTGCTTCTTGGTTAATACATCTTCAATGTTGGTCATTGTTAGCATGGTGGTGTTGATATCTAAGTTGGTCATTGATGAGCTCTATTTCTAAATCCTAAGTCTTCAAGCTTATTCCTAAAATCCTTAGTGTCATTGTGGTGCCCTAAAAACCTAAGTTCATTTCTTTTGCACCCATCATAAACAAATGTTACTTTTGTTTTAATTTGATAATGACCTGCGAGTGCAGGTTAATCCACTTATGCCACCTGCTAGAGGGGTCATATGTCATAATACATGACCGGTCCTTTCTAAGTTCAACTGACATCCTTGGTCTCTCCTATAAGTGTTTGGGCGGCATAGCAATATAAACGGATAAGTTTAAATATTTTAAAAGCGCCAAAAAGCATATAAATGGTTTTGACTTGAAGTATAGTGAGTGCGTGGGAAACTAAAGAGCTTAAGCGGTCATCTTAGTCTATAAAGTTTTGAATATTTTTAATACATTGAAATCTTGTGATAGCCCGATTTCTTTGGAGAAGGTAAAGCATCATATAAAGATCATAGAATATGCATTGTGGGAAGCACGAGTTGTGGGAAAAGCATTGAATGCTTTTATGAATTAAAAAAAAAGCATCGAATAAATGATGAGGAGCATGTTATAAGGAAATACAATGCATTTTTTATAAAGTGTTTTTTTAGTATTGAATAAGTTTTTAAAAAAAAAAACAAACAAACTTTATCTCCTATTTTGTGGGGCTACAAATGCCATATTTTTTTAAAAAAAGATTTTTCATAGGAGTTTTTTAAGGAAGGCAATTTTTATGGAAAGATTTTATTCTATTGTAAACTTTCCTTTGTGGCAGAGAGATTAACAAGGAGAGTTTTTTTTTTTATGGAAAGAGATTTTTAAAGAGATATTTTTTTTGAGAAGACTCAAATGATTTTTTTTGGGAGAATATTATTTTTTTTGCAGATAGATTTTGTGCAATGGGAAATGGTGATTGAATTTTTTTTAATGAAGAGGAATATGAAAAGATCTTATGAAGATTGAAGTTTTTGCAGAGACAAGAATGAGGGCAGATTAATAAATTGATATATGAACGGATTTCTTTTATGAAGAAAAAATAAATACTGGAAATTATTCATGATTTCTTGCAGGAGAATGATGGAATTTGAAAGGTCTTTTGAAGATAAAATTGCACACAGAAGAAGATCAAAGTTGATCATTTATTTTGAATGAAATTTTTTGAAGGTTTTCTTTTGCAGAGAAGATGAATCTTTGAAAGGGACAAAAATGTTTTTATTGATCATTTATTTTGTGAATAAGCTTTTCTTCTTGCAGATGGATTGGTGTTTGGATTTCTTGATGTTTTTATTATTGCAAACGAAAGGGTTTTTGATTTACAGAGAGAAGGTGAAATGTTTTGTTTGTAGAGAGGATGTAAATGATTATCTTGTATATAATGGTTTTACAGGTGGATTGATCAGTAAGAGTGATGATGTGGATCAATATGGAGTATTGAAGATATTTTCAGTTTATTGTATGTGAGATTATGTTTGTGCAGGAATGGATTAAACACAGTATGAGGACATCAAGCAATAAACTTACAGATTGAACCATGAAGATAAAGATTGAACCATGAAGATAAAATGCAGGTGAATATGCATCAGGTGTGTTGTAAAGATGTGTAAAAGGAATTGTTTTGTATGGTCTTGATTTGAAAATCAAATAGGAGGTATAAGGGTGTATGATGAAAAATAGGTTGCATAATGGTGCAAATCAGATTGAATAGCAATCAAATCTTGCACACAGAATTTTATGATGGAAAATTGTCTATGCCAGTGAGGCACAGTATGCCAGTGAGGCCTTAACATTTGTCAGTGAGACACATATTGTAGCCAGTGAGGCTTCTTTGTAGCCAGTGAGGCATGTTTGATCAGTTAAGCCAGTGAGGCAGTTCAGAGTGGTTTTTCTACCCCTGGAGGGTTTTCCACTCATGCAATTCTTGTGTCATAATCTTCTTTGTGTGTGTATGATTTACTTATGAAGTTTTGTTCTCTTTCTGTATTCACAGTCATGTGCATATGTATTTGACAAATCAATGCTATCTTTCTCTCCTTGTGCTCTGAAAGTTAAAGTGTGTAAAAAGATTTGAGAATTCACACAACACTGATTCACCCCCCCTCTCAGTGTTGATTGTACTCCTACACTCTTGACACACACCATTTCTTACATAATTCCCAAGTCTAATTTTTCAGCAAGGAGTCCATTTCTTCTTTCATTGCAAGCTCCCACTGAACCTGTGTATCCACCTGCATAGCTTCATCATACCCTTCTGGTTCACCAGCATCTGTTAACAAAATAGAATACAAAGAGGGAGAAAACCTTTCATGAGGTCTACTTATCCTTGTTGACCGTCTAACATTCACTGGAGTTTGTGGTATTTCTGGTTGCTATTGCGGAGCATGAGGAACCACTGGAACATCACTATTTGGAGTATCATCTAGCACCACATAATCCTTTACTTTCTTCTCATGCTACTGCAACTGATCTTTGTATAACACCTTCTCATTGAATATAACATCCCTGCTTCTCACAATTTTTTGATTTTCAAAATCCCAAAGCCTATAACCAAATTCATCAATGCCATATCCAACAAAGGTACATTTTTTTGATTTCGCATCTAGCTTGGTTCTATTTTTAGAATCTATATGTGCAAATGCTTCACAGCTGAAGGTTTTCAGAAAAGAATAACTCACCTTCTTGCCTATCCATGCTTTCTCTGGAATACCACAGCCCAAAGGAACTGAAGGACCTCTGTTAATTAAATATATAGAAGTGTTGACAACCTCTACCCACATGTTTAAAGGCAGTCCAACATGCAATCTCATAGTCCTTGCACGCTCCATTATTGTCCTATTCATGCGTTCAGCTACTCCATTTTCCTGTGGATTCCCTTGAACCATTTTCTGCCTACGAATTCCAATAAAGGAATAATAATCTTCAAATTCTTTGCTGCAATACTCACCACCATTATCAGATCTGAGACATTTTAATCTATTACCCGTCTCATTCTCAACCAAGCTTCTCCATTTTTTGAATGTTTCAAATACATCAGATTTCTGCCTAAGGAAATAAATCAATACCTTTCTAATTGCATTATCTATGAATGTAACATAATACCAAGAGCCACCAAGAGAAGATACCTGAGCTGGCCCCCATACATCTGTATGCACAAGCTCCAACTTTTCATTTTTCTTTTGCTTCCCATCCTTAAGAAAACTGACTCTCTTTTATTTTCCATATACACAACTTTCACATAAATCAATATTAATACATTTTAGACCTGGTAAAGCTTTCTTAGAATGAAGTGCCTTCATACCTTTTTCACTTATATGCCCAAGTTTGTTATGCCACAGTGTTGTCTCAGAACCTGTAGCAACTTTTCCAGTCTCTTCCTGCAAACTTCCAGCAACTGTTCCTGAACCTATTTGTTTTTTCTCTGTAATAGCTAAAGTAGAAGGAACAGTATGACCTGTACAAAGATATAAGGTGCCTACTTTCACACCTTTTGCTACTACTAAGGCACCTTTTGAAACCTTCCAATTTTTATCAGTAAATGTAACAGTGCAACCTTGTTCAGTTAGCTGCCCTACTGAAATTAAATTCCTATTAAGCCTTGGAACATGCCTTACCTCTTGTAGTAGCCAATGATTTCCATTCTGCAACTTAATCTTGATTCTTCCCTTTCTAACAATCTGACGGGGTTCGTTATCTCCCAATAAACTAGCCCAAAATCCCCTTAGACATAATCAAGAAAATAACTTCTATGGGGCGTAGCATGAAATGAGGCCCCTGAATCTAAAACCCATGAATCAACATTATCTAGGGAAAGAATCAAAGCATCATCTTCAGACTTATTGCTTACCACATTTGCTTCCTTATTGCCTTCTTGTTTGTCTCCTTCTTTGTTCTTCTGAGACCAGCAATCTTTCTTCAGATGACCTAGTTTTCCATAGCACCAGCAATCCTTCTGTCCTCTGGTTTGGGATCTTTTGTCCTTTGATTTCCCTCGTGACTTCCCATGACCTCCAGAACCTTTTCCTCTCTCCTTTGATCTGCCCCTGCTTTCTATATTCAAAACACTGCCTGATGTGGATCCACCTGAGCTTTTCTTACGAATTTCCTCACTCAGAAAAACACCAACAACATCATCAAATTTTAGGGTAGTTGAACTAGAAACAGAGTTACTAACTGCCATTACCAAACTATCCCAGCTTTCAGGCAATGAACATAATATCAAGAGAGCTCTAACTTCTTCATCAAATTTTACATTTACAGAAGTTAATTGATTGACAATCGTATTAAATTCATTTAAATGATCTGTCACAGATCCACCTTCAACCATTTTCAGATTAAACAAATGCTTCATGAGAAATACCTTATTTGAGGCTGACGATTTTTCATACAATTTTGCCAAAGATTTCATCAGACCATCTGTTGTCTTTGCTTCCGTTATATTGAATGCCACTGATGGTGCTAGGCACAATCGAATGGTTCCTAGTGCCTTTCTATCAAGAAGATTCCAATCCTCATCAGACATTGTTGCCAGTTTCTTGGCTACTCCTTCCAACGGCATCCATAAATCTTTTTGATAGAGGTAATCCTCCATCTGCATCTTCCATAACTGATAGTTCTTCCCATTGAATTTATTGACCTTCAATCTACCCTTGTCGGCCATTGCTCCCACTCAACCGTAAGACTTTCATGCAGATGATAATCAAATACAACCTGCTCTGATACCACTTGTTAGGGTTAGCCAGAAGAAGATATCAATTAAATGCAAATAAAGATTAAACAGAGGAATGGAAATACACAGAAATAATAACAGTGAGAGACAAGTTTTAACGTGGTTCACCCAAACTTGGGCTACATCCACCAAACAGAGAGTCCAATATTATTATCTAGTAAATCAAACCGATTACAATCAATAATCCCTGCAACTCAATACCACTGCAAAATGCTAGAATCCAATACAATACCAAAACCCTAACCCTTAGCCACTTTTTGTTAGTTTCAAAAATAGGGTTTTCTTATGTTGGTCAATTAAAAAATAACTCCCAGTGCTTTATAAAATAATAAAAAACCATGTGAGGTTTCAGGGGTGTTGCCCCCGAGCCCCCACAGGGGTGCTGCCCCTCAACCCTGCACTGTATCGAGACAGGCAACATGCCAAGGGTGCTGCCCCTGGACCCTATAAGGGGCGCTGCCCCTTGACCCCGTCTTGGGGGCGCTGCCCCCAAACCCCCGCAAGGGGCGTTGCCCCTTGACCCCGTAGGAATTTGGGGGGAATCCGTGCTGATAAAAGTGGGGAAAATTTAACCTCTGAGTCTGATTAGGCTGTGAAAGCACTCAAGGCATGGGAGAGGCATCATACTTATCTTGTTATATGGATTACTATCCAACGCTACTAAATCAATTAATTAATTATCATTTTCTTAACACTTCCATGGGATTTTCCAGGAAGCCACTTTGGGCACCGGCCCCACCATTGGAGCCACTCCCCTACATACAACTACCACTCCTAAACAATATCCAAAACAAAATAAACATACAAGGGTAAGGGAACTGATAACATCTAATTTTCATAATTCAACACTTCCAATTCTCATTTCTATAGTAAAACTTTCCCCTTATCCATACTACCACTTAATCAAAACATCATTTGAACCAAAAAAAACAAATTAGATTGCAGAACTAACCTTTGGAGTTGGCACATAGAAACTATATCACATATAAGTCCCTCATCCATAATGGAAACAAAGGTTCAACAACTTGATACTTGATTAGCAACATGTGGCTCAAAACTAAGAGATGTAATAAACCAATAGCATCATTCTTTCCCGTTTACACTGCAAGTTACCCCACACATGAACAAGAGCCATAATATAACACATTAATTGAAATAAAGCCATAAACATCATAGGGCTTGGAAATATAAACTTGACCACTTGCCCAAATCTCATTACGATAAAATAGTGACTTACACAAGGATATCCCAAAATACAACTTTAATGTTCAAGGAATTAATGAAACAAAAGACAGAGAACCAAAATTTGAACATCTTAACTAAATTTAAATGTTTCAATTTAAACTTACTAGATCACATTTTGATATGATGCACAATTATAAGAGAACCTAGTTCTATATTCTAATAACTATCAATTAAATAACAAAAAACAACTATAACTATTTACATCTATTTGCTACAAACATTTACTTCTATTTTACCATCCATAACTTCTATTGAATTAACTATAAGTAATTATGATTCTTTCTAAAAACGTAAGTCACTTGATATCATATTAAAATTTTAAAACAACATTATCCACTTAACAACAAAATACGTAAATTTTCTAACCAACATCTATTAACATATAACAATTCACCATCTTACAATATCATTTCAAAACACCATAAACCTAAATAAGATCTCCTCTAAGTATGGATTACCATCTAGCCTCTTACCAATCTACACTTTAAAAAAAACAACTATAAATATAATAAATATATTTTTAATTGCATAAGTTCCTACCGACTCAAACTATCTACCATAGCTACCATATATACCTTTAAGCTATCTATCAGCTACCACTAAAGGTTTCTAGTAAACCTAACAAAGATAAGATGTAATTCTTTTCCTAATCGCATGAGTCCCATCAACCCTACTAACTTGAAACCTAAACAAAGACATTCGATACATATTAACATTGTTATGAGGGCTGACTACAAACTGTACCTTTTCGATGGTAGTGTCATAAAACAAGTGACTCAAAACATAATGTATACCATTCTAAACACATGTCATTCAACATAGCTCGTGGGTCTTCTAACTAACACAAAAAAAAGGTTTAGCAATACAAACAAAACTGCTAAGAGCTACAACAACCTACTTAAATTGATTTGCCAGTTGACTCCACTCTAAACATTCTATGACTATAGCGACTCAGAAAAAGTGACTTCACTAAAATTGTGACCCATTCCTTAAGATACCTGCCACTATAGCTTCACTGGTCTGACAGATTAACTTAAGAAATGGATTTAGTATTCTAACTTTAACCATTACAGAGATTTGCTATGAGCTACAATTTCCAATTTACAATCTAACCTACAGATTCTAATAGGACCAACCTCCAATGATAAGCTATGCTAAAACTAAACCTCTCTGGAAAGTGACAGCAAAATGACAAGAGAGTCCGCAAGTGGTCTAATAGATAGAAATGGGAATTTCTATAAAGAGTTCAAGCTTCTAAGCCTATAACAAAGTGAATTCCTAAGAGATCAAGACATATTTATTTTTCTACATGCTTCAAGATGAGTTTTAATTCTAATGCAAATGATGAATTAAATGGCATCTTTCAGCTAATAAGAAATTTTAAAGCAGATATGAAGGAAATTGTTAAGAAAACTTCACAATATTTTATTGAAATCCTAGACATGCTTGTAGGGTAACTTTCTAGAGGAAGTAGTGTTGGAGGCACAAGATTTTCATTAGGGTTACATAGATAAAAGCAAGGAATCCAAGGTAAAAAGGAAATATGAATAATATGAGAACCAAATAAGTGGTTGTAATATGAGAACCAAATGCATACCATTACCCGTAACCACAACTTATGACACAATACTCTTGGATAGCATATAATTTAATTCTAGACTATTATAAAATTTAACTAAGGTGTTAATCCAAGTTCTAAGCTAAACCAAAATTATCCAATAAACATAATAGAAACATTATTATTTTAATAAGAAAGCAATAAAGTATTATCTAACTACACATGAGCATTATAGAACACAACTCGACGATACTCCACAACACAAGATTACCAAACATAAAAGGCAAGGACCAAGCGTCACAACATGACTCGAGACCACAACAGAAGACAAGGAATGACCGAGTGGAATAGACCTTGTGTTATCTCCCATCACTGATACCCATTGGTGCAAGAGCCCACTCAAACCTGCTATATCAGGTGGAGTCAAGGCTCAATACCTGTAACTTGCATCTAAACCATTGGTTGTATACGATCAAATACATATATGTCAACACACACATAGAGTTAGAGAGTCATGACGTAGTAGGGTGCTCAAAGTGAGTAGTACTACACCATCCCTACTCTTGAACAAGATTATAACACTGCATTTGAATTCCAATATAAACAGATCTAACATACTTTGAATCTTCCTAGTATTTCCATTTGTCCTCCTACTCCTTAATCTAACCACCTACACATCCAAGGTGAAACTGGAGGGGCACTACATCTTCTTCATTTTAGATCCAACTTTCAAGTAACTTATGCTGTAGAATCTATAGGATACCATTGGCACCCCCATTTCTATACCATCTATCATCCATTGCATATTGTGTTGAAGCTCATATTCAACACAACAAGTATCCGAGCCATCTCTCCTTATCATCTTGAGGAATTGAAGAAAGGAAGCAAGCTTCCTAAGGGTCATCTTCATCACCAAAAGATCAAGAAAGAGTAGGCGAACAATAGAAATCGCAAGGTAAAAAGGTTGTGAGTGTCTTTCTCTTATTTTAAATCCTTTTTATCTGCACATTCCATTGATGTTTTAGGTTTTTATTATTCATTTGATTAATCCAATTTTCCCCATAACATTTTTGGCGCCCACCATGGGGCTTTTGCCCCAAAATCTAATCCAAAACTAAGTTCTTGAGTGACAGATTCCGTATAGATTCTGTACAATATTCAAATAGGTTCATTTAGTGCATCTGATCAATCCCACGGTGCATCTATTCCCTGTTCTGGCATACAATCTTCCAACATATACATCCTCCAAAGCGATGCATCTACAACCTATTTCGGTGCTTGCAAAACTCTGGCACATATACTCTCAGACATTGCACTTTTATCCTCTAGAATGACACATCCACATAAATGGTGTATATGTCCTTTATTCCCATGCTTTTGACACCTGTCTTAGTGCATTTGTAATTTAGTGCTTATAGTCTTTATTTCTATGCATACAGACTATAAGGTGGTGCATATATTCTTCACAGTGATTCTAGGGATTTCTTGTAGGTTTTTTGACACTAACATTTGTCTTGCAGGATTGGTTTCTATGATTTTTGTGCAGGGTTAAGAGCTGGATAGTCTTTATTTTCCTTAAAATACACAACATAAATTAACAAGGAAAAGTAAAACAATGTGTGCATGCCAATCTCACATAGTTCTTAACTAGGAGAATAGTAAACAAACATCATTGCTATCTTTGCATCATTTCTATTTCTTTTGGTTTAGAACATTTCTATCTTACAACAAGGGAAATGAACCATTGCTATCTTTAATCACTTCAAAGTTAACAAATGTCTGAGTGCCCAAGTAGATAACACATCTAGTTTTTTTTCCATTTTAAATAGGGGTGAAAGAACGACTATTCACTGTGTCTATTAAATGACAATAGGCTTATGCTCTCCCCTTTACTGGGTGACCAGAATGCCAGACTTGTTATTCTTTGTATATAACCTTTAGAGGGGCCTGCCCTTGGATGCTTGCCTATCCAAGTGGGATCGACCCTAAGAGGAAATGGGCTAAAGCCAAGCCCTACCGATCCACTATAAATAAATTGTGCTTGAGGTGAAAGCTTCTTGCAATGAGTGCCACTGTGTTACACTGACAACCAACCTCCCCCAAAACCCTCCAAGGTGTAACCCTTGGAGGCTGGGAGACTCCATAATGGAAAGTAGCGCTGCCACACGTGTAACCACTCAAACGGTTACCTTGACTACTTAGCCATTGTCTAGTGTACCAAAATCCTCTATTTGTTGGCACAAAAGGTGGAACCTTTGAAGTAGCCCTAATTCATGTGATTCATAGTAGAGGTAGCAGGGACAATCCTAAGGTTTGGTAGGGGTACGAGCCTAACGAAACCTAGATCTGGTATGCATGAGAAGTGAGTGCCGTGGAGGGGAGCTGGTGCTACCAGATCCTGGAGCTACATGCTTTGAATATGCACAACTAGGGGACTCAAAAAATATTGTCCTTTCCAGCCTAGGTTGTAATTGTTCTTGTGTCAAAAAGTCCACAAAAATACAAAAAAAATAATAAAAGATAAAAATCATGAAAACTTCTATGTGTTTGCTGTGTCTTTATCTACCATAATTGAAAATCAAAAACAAAAAAGACCAAGTTTTCAACCATAAATAGAAATTTTTGAAAAACATACCAAAAACTCTACAAAAACGAACTTTGCCAAATCTACGCATTTGCTTCGACCTGCTACACTTTTATCCTCTATTTCCACACATTTGTAGCTGCACATCTATCACAATAAGATTTTCTAGTCTTGTGTCAGTTTCTATAGAGATGGAAAACTAATTAGAATATATTGCTCAAACACTTCAATATCTGCAATTGCAAATAAACTTAGGTCCCTCGCCCGAAGATTATATAGCAATTGCTCAACAAATCCAAGTCTTACAACAAGAAATGGCAATCTTACAAGTTGAATGTGCCAGTACCAGCTACTCCTCGCCCCAAAATCATATATCCTTTTCCCATACTCATGACAAGGCAAGCACCACCTCAAGTTCAAAATCGTATACCACTCCATCTACTAGTCCTCCTTTGCCACCTGCTAAGACACCTATCCCAAAACATACTAGTCCTACACCAACACTGCCATCTAGTTCCTCAAACTCTAAATGGACAACCAAAAAAGAATCAGATGAGTTTTGGGAAAAATATTTTCCAAATTTATACAGCAAAAGAAAAGCTATGGAGAAAGCCAAATCCACTCATCCATTACCCCATACACCTACAAAGTATGTGATCCAAGGACTACCAATAGAGAGCCAAACATGTCCTCAAATTTTAATCCTTGACCTTACCAAAGATTCTTCCAATGCCATGTCAAATCCTACAACCCCATCATGTCATCCGCAACCCCTTGAGCTTATCGAAGAACCTCCTACCATGAACCAAAGTCAAGGTCCATCGAACATCCATATTGTCAACCAAGAAGCTATCCAAGATCTATCAACTTCCATTCAAGAAGACCAAGAGATATGTTAAGAGCACACCTTAGAGCATGTGGAAACATCCACCCTTTGTCTAAATCAAGATCAAAACACCCCCATCCAATTTCAAACCATTCATAACCTTTATCTCTTCCATGATCAAGATAATACCTATGAAGAAGCTATCCATGAGCAACTTGATCCTATACATGGGAAAGAGATCCAATTCCAACCTGTCCATAATCTATACCTTCTCTATGATCAAGATACTACCTTTTACAAAAAAGATGTTCATGAACAACTTGATCCCATACCTATACATGAGCAAGAAACCTTTGTTACTTCTATCCATCTTCCATCTAATCCTATCCATTATCCAACAACTTCCACTTCCTCTGATGAGACACTTGCCTCCCAAGTGCACATGAATGATCAACCCAATATCTTAGATCCTAAAGAGCATAATGATGATCAAGATTCTAGTGATCCTTCACCATCCATTATTGACCAAGCTACAAATATGCCACTGTATAACCTGGGTCTCACTACCTTCATGCATGAATGTTCTTCCTTAGGAGAACAACAACCATTATCTACCTCTTCACCTTCTCCATCTAATAAGGAACTCGTGTCTAGTGTTCCACCTATACATAACCCCTCTCTCACATCATTCATCTATTCATCCTATATTGTGTTGAAGCTCATCTTCAACACAACAAGTATCTGAGCCATTTCTCCTTTGTCATCTTGAGGAATTAAAGCAAGGAAGCAAGCTTCCAGAGGGCTACACTCATCACCAAAGATCAAATGAGAATAGGCAAACAATGGAAGCAACCAGGTAATAAAGCATTGTAAGTCATTTATTTAGTTTTATTATTTGTTGCTTGCACATTCCATTGAAGTTATTGGGTATTTTTATAATTCATTTTATTATCCCATTTTACCCATAACACATTTTATTACACACAATCTTGATGCAAGCTTTATTCCAAAAATCTACCAAAATTGCCATTTAAGATCAGTGATTTGTTGAAGCTCTTTGAAGTTATTTAAATTTTCTATCATGGAGACAATGGATGGAGATTAGGAATCAAGATCTTGAGACTATCTTGCTCTTCCTAGGGTTTGTACACCTTTTGAATGGTCAGGAGAAGAGTTGAAGCCTCCAACATCGAGATTGGAATCCTCTGAGGATATGGTTGCCTTGCCTTCTTGTTCACACAAGTCTTCATTACTTTCCTCTCCTTGAGGTGAAGTTGTGTTTGTTCATTGAGTGAAGCAAATTGTTGATCTTTCCTTGATTCTTGAGTCATCTAGGGTTTTTATCTTTATTCATGCACATTTGTTAGATGAACACACACATTTGTAGACCTTTGTTATTGGCTATTGTTGAGGTAGGAATATCAAAAATGGGGCTTGACTGAGGCAAGCTCCTATATAGCCACAACCATCTTTCTCCTGGACTTTTGCATGTATAGTTTGAATTCATCGAGATCCAGTCGAAAGGAGCAACAGGAAGACATATATTGTAGACATAGTTGTCACAGAGTTTTAGATTTTGAGATTGTGAGACTTTCAGGACATTGGTACTAACTCCCTAGTCCAACTGGGTGCTTTCTTTTGGATCTGGAAGCCTCTAGAGATTGTAAGACATTTGTTGTAGAAAATCATGACATTCAAAAATGTATGGGATACTAGCATTGGCGCCCTAGTCCATCAGGTCCTCTATTTCTAGGTACATTGTCTCTATACTATTTCATCTGCATTTTTATAATCTTTTCATTCATATCTGTGTCAGAAATTAAGTTATTATAGTATGATTGGTAATTTAGGGTTTCATGCTTAGTGAGAGATACTAGCTTGTAAAAACTTGATCAAAATAGTCACACAGACATAACTAGTAGGAAAAGGGAATATTGGAAATTAGTAGTTTATCCCTAAACTTATCCCTTGCTTCCCTAATGCTTTAGTGTGAGAAAGTGTGGAACTTGAAATCTTCCATCTTGCTTCCCCATTTTCACCACTAAACACAAGAAATTATTTATTGTAATTTTATGTGAACACATGCAAATTTTTGGAGAATATTCTTCAGACGAAGGTGCTATGCATGAACATCTTTGCACCGCACTAGCATATAGAATATTCCAATACTTTGAAATGTTGATTCTCCCACTCATTTTTGGAATCCCACAGAAGGTAACACTCATGCAATAGAGAAACAGTTCTTGTAGCATACCTGACCCTAGGAGATTCCCTCTGGGCATGAAAAAGAGAAAGATTGAGGAAAGAGATCTCTCTTGTCTCTAGCTTTCTTTAGGAAAATCTCTCTATGAACAAGTGATTTTTCTACAAAAAGATTGGGTCTCTCTCATGTTTGAAAAGGGATTAGAGTAAATTCTTCAAGAAGTACAACTCTATTGGATCATGGATAATGCCTTGAATATTGTTTAGTTTCTGAGTTCTTCATGTGGGCTTTCTTCCAAGGGCTTTGAAGCCATTCCTTTGCATCTTCAAGCTTCAAGGATTTTGCAACCACCTATGTGACCTTATAAGCTGGGTAACATTGTTCTTTCATCAAGAAATGATGTTGATTTAAGATTTTTATTGCATTGTTTTACAAGTATTGGCAAATATTTGTGGTGTAGACCACCATCTATTTCAGTTCACACAAGGGTATTTCCTCATAGAACAGGGTAGTACTTATATATTTGTTTTATTACTACTGCTCTTACCTTCCTAGATGTACTAAGGATAAGATAACACACGTAATATTTTGTTACTCTATATTTTGTTTCATGGAGGTTAGAAAACCAAAATGGGGGTTTGACTGAGGCAAATCCCTAAAAGAGCCCAACAAGTTTTTTTTGGTTTTGTATTGTGTAGGTTTTAGCTGGAGATCAAATGCATAAGAGTTTATTCTCTTTTCCTTTAATTTTGATATATCTTTCTTCATGTTTAATGTCATATTTGAGCATATTTTAGTTAGATTCTCTTTCTGGAATGTTCTTTTATCTTTCTGATCCTTGTAAAGTTGTACATGATTTTCTTCAGTTTTATTATTGTAAGGATGATAGTGCCACACACAAACTATCATGCCAAAATTTCCCATGCAGTCATGACATGCAACACACATGTCATGTCCACATGAGTCATGTGGTCATGCCATGAAATGTCAAAAATTTTCCATGCATCCCTAGTAACCCCCTCACATGCGTCAGCATTCTCGGTGGCAATATGCATAAGGCATAAACATGTCAATTAATTTTGAGGTAATGTGATCACATGTGCATTCCCCTACGTGATGAAAGCTGACTAAGGGGTTCAATGCGATGCAAGAAGTGTCGCCATTAGGGTTAGGATCGATTGATCAAAACCATAAGTTTTCCTAGGTGAGTGACAGGATTTTGATATGAGTCAAAATCAAACCTTAATTCTAATAACATTAAAAGAACTAAATAACCACTTAATCAATCAACTAGTGCAGAAACAATAAAATTTTATCCTACACAAGGTTTATATTTCTAAGGAAATTTAACCCTAAATCCTGGAAAAGATCCGGTAGCATAATGCCTCTCGGGCATGTATAGGAATTATTCTAATAATTAAAATTTTGCACTAAAGTTCTCTAATCCTACTAATGTTAGTTAAATTAAATAATTGCACTTGGGAAAATAAAATACCACATTAAGCTTCTCTGATGAATTTGGCTAGGTTAAATTAATTAATGGATAACCAATTTCATTAAAAACCAACATAAAATTAATTTAACTAAATCTACCTTCTTAACAAATTAAAGTTGCATTTAAAAATACAAAGGTTTCAATATTAAAATGAATCTCCAAACATAAATACTAAGACAATAATTTCCCTCTTACAAAAATAAAATATATTCTAAATAAACCAACCCAATAGTAATAATATAATCCTCCTAACTATCAAACAAATTTTAATTTACAACTATACAACTATAATCAAATTAAAACCCACATATAAAATCAGACTTACCCCTTTACCTAAATATCAAAGGCAACACAATTTAAATAAATTAACAAAAAGCCCATAAGACAAGTGGGAGAGAAAAGAATTAAATCTAATTTTAAAAAATCACACTTGCCCTAAAAGTCTCCCCAATAAAATATACTTTCCTTATGGGAAGAAAAATAACCTAACCCTATTCTTTGTTCTATCATTTTCTTTTCTCCATCTTGTTTCTCATCTCTTTCTTTTCTTTCTTGTTTTGAGTTGAAGGTTTGAAATGAGGGGTAGCCATGGAAAAATCTCCATGGAGGTATATACACTGGGTATATACTCATTGAAAAACTATTTTCTCTTTTTTTTAAATGTATATATATATATATATACTGGTGTTTTGTTTTTATTACCATATATATATATATATTAATGATATTAAAATAATGTTTAGCAGACCACATAAGAGGGCCGATGACCGACATTGGCATGACAGGTCACAAAGAGTCTGCAAGCTGCATAGTTATAAGTTTGTTGCAACGTTTAACATAGCACATATAATATATGAAGAGAGGGGGTGGGGTGGGGAGCGAACTCCCCACCCATCTCCCACCGCATAGTGGGAGATGGGTCGGGGGTTTGATCCCCCCATCTCACAAACAACAAACAACTCAGAAGGGATTTCATGGGGGCGGTAGTGTACACCGTCGTCCCGAACAAAACATTTAGATTTCCTTAATTCTTTTAATAGTCTCCTTGGTAGTTTTAATCAACTGTTATTTTGTTTGGTCTAGAGGGTATTATCTAAAATACAATGCATATATATATATAAGGTCTGCCATGATTATTTAAAAAAAAATAGTCTGATATAATGTTTCCTTAGAAAAATAAATCAATAATAAAAGATTTATATATATATATAATTTTCTCTTTCTAAAACAACAGTTAGCTTAAAAAAATATTTCTATTTAAATTCCAACTACATTTACTTGAATCAAAAAACACACAAACTATATATATGATGGTATTTGAGCAATTTTAACTTGCATCTAATAGATAGAATAACAAAATTGTTTTTCTTTCATTAAAAGACAAGGAATAAATTCTTTTTATTTTGCAATATAAAAATAAACATTTTTTTTTTAAACATAAGAAAACAAGACCTGATTTTAAACATGTTTTGACATCACATATAAAGTATAACCTACATTATTACTTTCCTTGCAACATATCCACAACCACATAAACTAACACAATGACTATATATTTATTTTCAACTTCAAATAAAATACATACAACCCCCAAATATAAACATTTATTCTTACATAACAAGAGAGAACAATCTTCTCTCTCTACATGGAAATAAACTACACAAAGCCAAACCTGGCCATAACTCTCAAGTCAAAATGACAAGAACTCAAAGATATGTAGTCTTTTTCTTCCAAGATCCATAGCTACAACAAACCTGCAATTAACAATTATGGGAAGGGGGAAAAAGCCACGAAATACCACTCTTCTTACCATAGACTCATTCATGAGCCACCCCTAAGTTTTGAGGTCATCCACACACAAGGAAATACTTCACTCCACTTCACAACACAACACTAAGACAAAGAAACATGAAGAACACCCATGGCTTGCACAAAATAAAACTCATAGAAATGAGTTTAAAAGGGTAGGGGAGGGGACATCACTCAACTCAAGAGTGCCACTCTAATTCTCTCAAACTTAATCAAGCCAAAACATATATACTCAAATCACACATGTTTCTCCATGGCTCTCAAGCCATTCAATTATGCTCATATTCACAACTTGCCCTCAAGGCCAAAATACCAAAACTAGTGGGTGACCTCAAGGAGGTTCACTCCTTCCCCACCCCACACATGTTGAGCATTTTCTCCAAATGGAGAGGCTCTTACAAAACCCATAAAAATCTCCACAACAACAAAATGAAAAAATACACACACAAAAACCATCACACTAAAAATGTGAATTACATAAGGAAAGGCATCAAGCCTTGAATCCTACCTTAAATAGCCCACAAGGAAGATAGTTGAAGAAGAGCCCTTCCAACTCGACCTCCAAGTCCTCCAAATGAGCCTCCAAAAATTTCTCTCTCTCCCCAAATTCAAATAAAAATGAAATTTGAAAATAAATTAACCATCTCCCTCTCTTCAAGAGGGATTAAAATAGGCTCTCATCATGAGCCTTGAGGAATGAGAAGGTGACACATGTCACCTTCTCCTTCCTCCTCACAACCACTTGCAACCTTCATGGAATGTGGGTGTGACACATGTCACCCTCCCATTCCACCAAGTCTTGTCCCCTCCACTTGTGCTCTCTCACACATGTGGGAGAGAAAAGTGGAGCCAAAGAAGGGTGTGGGTACTACAAGTGCCCCAATCATATCCTCCTATGAAAGCCCACAAAACCCCAAGGTACCCTCACCAATGTGAGAGAGCCTTGGAGTTGAGTCCTCCACAATTTAGGGGTTTTGAAGACTCCCCAAGCCTTGGGAAGAGGTGTGGATAAGGTTGAGTGTTTGACCCAACCTTTCACTCCTTCCCAAAATTTCATTTTCCTCACTTTACTTCAGGGTGAAGTTTAAGTGACCAAATGGGAGTTTTCTTAAGGTTAGACAAGCTCAAATGGTCCCTAGACCCTAGGGGTACAATCTAGGGTCACTTTAACCCATTTTGAGCACCATAGGGTGAGTAGAATCACATGAAAAGGGGTCAAAAAAATAAAAACTCAAAAGTGAAGTCAATTAAACCATACATCTTTACAACACTAAAATATAATCAATTGAAAAAGGCTAGACCTATCCCAAATGACACCACATAGCTGATCTTGGTTCCTCTTGGAACTAGATCGGCTTAACATGGGAATTCACAAAATGTGTAGGATCATCTCTGATTATCTGTGGCTTAGTTAAAACACCTACACACTTAAACAAAAGATTAATCCAACATGTATATCATAGCCGAAGCAAGGGAAACATACACTCACAACATCGCATAATCATATAAAACATCATAAAATCACATCATAATTATATTCATAATTTTGCATTTCTATAATCCATCTCGAGAAAAAATTGCATAATAAATCCATAACATAATCACATAAATAGCATCTCAAATAGTATCATAATGCAAATCACATGTCAATATCCTCATCAATGAATCAAATAAAGATCTAGTCTCTTCACAATCATGCTAAACATAATTAATTGAAAGTAAAAGCATATAGTCTAATAATCCTGCATATCAGGATCAACAATCCCCAAAACTCTAAAATGTGTATCCAATAGTAATATAAATGGTCAAAATAAGGAAGTGAAAAGGTAGGCTAGTCATCCTCCTCCCTAAGACTAAACTTCCTCCTTGAAGTCGTCAAAGAGGTGAGGATAAAGTGCCCTTAATCTAGCTGGACCTTCCCAAGTCGTCGTGACCTCATCGTACCTATCCCACTAGACCCTAACCTAGTCTAGCTCTTGAGCTCGAAGGCCTAGCATTCGATGAGCCAATATGTGAATTGGCTCCAAAGACAATTGACTGTCCAGCTCTACCTGTAGAGCAGTCCAATCAAATACATGAGATAAATCAGATATGTAACGCCATAAAATAGACACATGAAAAACATCATGGATTCGCGATATGCTAGGTGGCAAGACTAGGCAATAGGCTATAGGTCCTATCTGCTCCAAGATCTCAAAAGGTCCAATAAACCATGGTGAGAGCTTAGAGCCCTTTCTATAATAGATTGGACTCTTGTGTGGTCACACTCTCAAGAATACTCTGTCACCAACTGAGAAGCTCTGATCTAATCTTTTAGCATTAGCATACTTCATCTATCGATCCTATGCCTCCTAAAGTCTTTGTCTAATCAAGGTGACCTGCTGCTCCATATCCTGCACCAACTTTTGCCCAATAGCTACCATGTCCTCTATACGATCCCAACTCAATAGTGTCCTGCAAGGTCTACCATACAAAGCCTAGAAAGGAAGCATACCCAACAAGCTATGATGCCCGTTGTTGTAGGCAAACTCAACTAGATATAGATACTCCTCCCATTTAGACTGGTGATCCATAATGTACATATAGAGTATATCTTCTAGAACTTGATTTACCCTTTCTATCTATCCATCTATCTCAAGATGATAATTGGAATTGAAGTTGAACTGAGTACCCAACACCTATTGTAATGCCCTCCAAAAGGCTGATGTAAACACTAAGTCTCTATTAGAAATGATATAGTGAGGTACCCCATGTAATCTAACAATATCATCCAAGAATACTCTCGCCACTGATGGAGCATTATATGTCATGCGTACAAGTGAGAAATGTGCCACCTTGGTCAACTTTTCAATCGTCATCATGATGACATCATGGTGGTGAGATGACATAGGAAGACCAACAATGAAATCCATGGAAATGGTGTCCCATTTTCACTCAGGTATCTCGTGAGGGTATAAAAGACCTACTGGATGCTGATGCTTGGCCTTAACCCTCTGGCACTCAAGGCAATGAGCAACATACTCTGCAATATCTTGTCTTATACCCGCCCAATGGTATAACTATCGTAAGTTGGCATGCATCTTCTTCACCCTTGGGTGTGCTACATAAGGTGTTCTATGAGCCTCTGAAAGAACTATTGCACATAGGTCACTTGTACAGGGTATATGGATGCACTATCGATGTCTAAGTAACCCATCTACCTCAAGTGAATATCCTACAAACTTGCCCACAAGGGCCCTCTATGACTGGATCTCCTGCTGCACCTTAAGAAACCACTCATCCTCAGGTAGATGTTGAATGATGCATCCTCTCAACTCCACACTCAAGATCAAGGTCAAGATCTCATTGCAACTCTAACTCAATGCATCAGCAACCACGTTCTCCTTCCCTTTATTGTAGTGGACATCAAAGTCACATTCACAAAGAAACTCCATCCAACACTGCTGGTGGGCGTTCAAGTTCAGCTGTGTGAATATGTACTATAAACTGTGATGATCCGAATGAAGCTCAAAGTGACGACCCAATAGAAAGTGTCTCCAATGAACAAGAGCATGAACCACTATTGCAAGCTCTAAATCATTAGTAGGGTAGTTCATCTTATGGGTCTTGAGATTTCGTGACTCATACATGATCGCTTTATCACCCTACATAAGCACAACTCCCAAACCCTCAAGTGATGCATCAATACAAAACAAAAAATCCTCTACTAGATTAGGAACCGTTAAAATGGGAGTGCTAGTAAGATGCACTTTGAGGACCCCAAAGGCCCTCTCACACTGCTCAATCCAAGTGAAGCCCTTCCCTTTCCCCTAAAGGGAAGTGATGGGGTGTGCTATCCTGGAAAAGCCATGAATCTGCGGTAGTACCTAGCTAACCCGATGAAACTCTTGACCTCTGTCACACTGGTGGGTGCTGGCTAATCCTTGATAGCCTTGATCTTCGATGGATCTACTGAGATACCATTGCTAGATAGGATGTGTCCCAAATACTACACCTCAGTTCTTAAAAAGGCACACTTCACCAAGTTGCCATAAAGTTGTTGCTCACTCAAGCACTGCAAAACTTGACGTAAGTGATCCTAATGCTCCTTCTCAGTTCTCGAGTAGATCAAAATATCATCAAGAAAAATGATCATGAACCGATCTAAGTAAGTGCGGAACACCCCGTTCATGAGACTCATGAACACTGCAGGGGCATTCATCAAGCCGAAGGGTACCACAGTGAACTCATAGTGGCCATAACGAGTGTGAAAGGTGGTCTTAGGGATGTTTTCCTCTATGATGCGCAACTGATGGTAACCAGACTTCAGGTCTATCTTAGAGAACACTTAGGCTCCCTACATCTGATCAAAAAGGTCATCAATCCTAGGCAGAGGATAACAGTTCTTCACCGTCACCTTATTAAGTTGCCTATAGTCCATGCATAAATGAAGAGACCCATCCTTCTTCTTCATGAAGATGACTGGTGCACCTCATGGTGAAACACTAGGTCAGATGTGCCCCTTCTCAAGCAACTCCTCTAACTGCAACTTTAGCTCTATGAGCTTATGTGTGGTCATCCTATAGGGTACACAAGACACTAGCTCGACACTTGACACTAGATCAATGTGGAAGTCTACCTCTCTGCATGGAGGTATACCTGGTAACTCTGGTGGAAAGACATCGGTGAACCCCCTCAAGATAGGATGGTCATGTAATGATGCCTCTGGCTCATCCTCTGATCTATCGCTAATAGTGAAGGCAAACAACTGACATCCTTTTTGCATGTAGTGCTTAAGCTGCTGAGTGGATATCATATGAACTATCATGGGCTTCTAAATGCCCACTACCTTGACTAATTTGCCATGATCATCTAAATAGCTAATCGCCTTTCAGTGACAATCTAGCTTGGCTCTATGAGCTGCAAGACAATCCATGCCTAAAACTACACCATAGGATCCTAAAGGCATAACCCTAAGGTCACATAATGTAGTGAAGGCCCCCAAAGATATCTCACAACCATGAACCAAAGCATCTACTGACATCTTGGCCCCAGTGGCCAACTCAACCTCCCACCTATTGCCCTGCCTAGAGGCCACTAGCTTGTAACACTCCACTAACGATGGAGATATAAATGAATTAGTAGTGCCAGAGTCAAATAAAAAAGGAATGGGGACATCCCCAATCATACCCACTATCTCAATAACTGAGACCTGGAAGTCAGCCTTGGCAGTTATCAACCACTGCAAACATATGGTAGGATCTACCCACATCACCAACTGTCTGCTCTAAATCTACTGCACGAGGTTGCCCCCCTACCATAAAGTCCTATGGACACTCTTTGGCCAAATGTCCTACCCCACCACAAACATAACAAGGGCCTCGTACCTATACTTATCTAGTCTGTGTCCTACTACTCTGCTACTATCCAGTCTGACCCAGGGACCCTTGAGAACCCCTATAAGACTGTTGTGACCTAGTGGGTCTCGCAGGTGGTCCCTATTGTCTCTAATCTCTATGTGGACCCTACTACTATCAACCATGATTTTGTCCTCCCTATGCCCTCTACTGGGGCCTGGACCTCTGCTGAAACTACTGCTACTACTGCTGTTGAGGCCTAGGAGGTAGAGTTACAGAACTAAACCCTCCTCTCTAAGATGGTTGTGGTGGTCTACAAAAATTTTACTGCTGCTAGCTACGATCCTAAAACTAAGAGTGTGAACTTTGACCTCATCCCTATATCTCCTCTGCAATATATGCCTTCTCAGTAGCCTCACTCAAGGTCTGGGGGTCTGCCATGCACACTGGCCCTAATATCCCCTAATTCAAACCTCTGATAAACTTGTGAACAAGAAGCTTTTCATCATGGAGATACTCTGCATAATGTGGTAGCTCTATGAACCTACCCTCATACTGTGCTACAGTAGAACCTCACTACTGTAAATAGTGGAACTCATTAATATGATGCTTCCTGTAATAGTCTTATAGATAATGTGCATTAAAGCACTCAATGAAAGTGTCCCATGAAAGTGTATCTAAAGATAAGTGGCACTTGCACTCCTCAATGCACCACCAAGTCCCTGCTGCATCTCTCAATAGGTGAATCACCGCACGTGCCTTGGTGTTGCCCTCGTAAGGATACAATAAAGCACATGTCTAAACTAATAAGCCAAGCCTCTACCTCGGCTCCCTTTGTGGTCCCTGCGAAGGTGGGTGGATTCAACCTCAGTAAATCTCTGATGGGGTCCCCATGGTCTATGTGTCCTTGGATAGGTTCATCCACACCATAACCATAAGGCCCATGGAAACCCTGCTCTACCCTCATCGCCTCCTCTCACCTAGCATGATACGGAGGGCTCTTGCTATGAGCTCTATAAGCTAAACCAACCTCCTTCATTGTTGTGTCAGGTATCTCAACATAAGGCTCTACACGTGGCACCACTCATGGCTCAATGCACAGCTCTACACATGGCTCCACACGTGACACAATACGTGGCTCCTCTTGCAAATCAATGTGGGGCTCGACACACAGCTCTACACGTGGCTCGATATGCAACTCTACAATGGCCAGTGGTAACATATCTAACATTGCTTGTAATGCCTATAAGATATGTGGTCTGATATCAGGTGCGGGTGGTGCCTATGGTGCTCGCGGTCCCTAACCCTCAATTGATGAGTCACTATGCACCTCGATGGTTGCAATGTGGTGTGAATGTGCTCTTCTCATTCTAGGTGCCATCCTACAAGAACAAGGTAGTCACGAATAAGAAGAACTTATAGAAAACTTAATGTGCCCAAACAAGCCCAATGTTTAAACTTGGGCACTAATACCAAATGTCATGCCCACATTTCCCATGTAGTCATGACATGTAACACACGTATCATGTCCACATTTGTCATGTGGTCATGACATGAAATGTCACAAATTTTCCACGAATCCCTAGTAACCCCCTCGCACGCATCAATGTGCTCGGTGACAATATGCATAAGGCATAAACATGTCAATCAATTTCAAGGTAATGCGATCACATGCACATTCCCCTACGTGATGAAAGCCGACTAAGGGGGTCAATGCGACACGAGAAGTGTCACCATTAGGGTTAGGTTTGATTGATCAAAACCCTAAGTTTTCCTAGGTGAGCGACGGGATTTCAATGGGTCAAATTCAAAACCTTAATTCTAATAACATTAAAAGAACTAAATAACCACTTAATCAATCAACTAGTGCAGAAACAATAAAATTTTATTCTACACAAGGTTTATATTTCTAGGGAAATTTAACCCTAAATCTCAAAAAAAATCTGGCAGCATAATGCCTCTCAGGTGTGTATAGGAATTATTCTAATAATTAAAATTTTGCATTAAATTTCTCTAATCCTACTAACATTGGTTAAATTAAATAATTGCACTCAGGAAAATAAATTACCACATTAAGGTTCTCCGATGAATTTGACTAGGTTAAATTAATTAATGGATAACCAATTTCATTAAATACCAACATAAAATTAATTTAACTAAATCGACCTTATTAACAAATTAAAGTTGCATTTAAAAATACAAAGGTTTCAATATTAAAATGAATCTCCAAACATAAATACTAAGACAATAATTTCCCTCTTACAAAAATAAAATATATTCTAAATAAACCAACCCAATAGTAATAATATAATCCTCCTAACTATCAAACAGATTTTAATTTACAACTATACAACTATAATCAAATTAAAACCCACATATAAAATTAGACTTACCCCTTTACCTAAATATCAAAGGCAACACAATTTAAATAAATTAACAAAAAGCTCATAAGACAAGTGGGAGGGAAAAGAATTAAATCTAATTTTAAAAAATCACACTTGCCCTAAAAGTCTCCCCAATAAAATATACTTTCCTTATGGGAAGAAAAATACCCTAACCCTATTCTTTGTTCTATGATTTTCTTTTCTCCATCTTGTTTCTCATCTCTTTCTTTTCTTTCTTGTTTTGAGTTGCAGGTTTGAAATAATGGGCACCATGGACAAATCTCCACGGAGGTATATACACTTCGTATATACTCATTGCAAAACCCTTTTCTCTTGTAAAAAAAAAAATGTATATATATACTAGTGTTTTGTTTTTATTACCAGAGATAGGATATATTTTGTGGCAGCAAGAAATGAGTATATGCCATATATATATATATATACATTTTAATGATATTAAAATAATGTTTAGCAGGCCACATAAGAGGGCTGAGGACCGGCATTGGCGTGACGAGTCAGAAAGAGGACGTAGGCTGCACAGTTATCAGTCAGTTGCAACGTTTAACACAACACATGTAATATATGAAGAGAGGGGGTGGGGTAGGGAGCGAACTCCCCACCCATCTCCCACCGTATAGTGGGAGATGGGTGGGGGGTTCGATCCCCCCCATCTCACAAACAACAAACAACTCAAAAGGGATTTCATGGGGGCAGCAGTGTACACCGTCGTCCCCAACAAAACATTTTGATTTCCTTAATTCTTTTAACAGTCTCTTATGTGGTTTTAATCAACAGTTATTTTGTTTGGTCCAGCGGGTATTTTCTAAAATACTATATATATAAGCTCTGCCATGATTATTTTTCAGAAAAACATAGTCTGATATAATGTTTCCTCAGAAAAAAATCAATAATAAAAGATTTATATATATATATAATTTTCTCTTTCTAAAACAACAGCTAGCTTAAAAAATATATTTCTATTTAAATCCCAACTACATTTACTTGAATCAAAAAACACACAAACTATATATATATATATATATTTACACAAGATGGTATTTGAGCAATTTTAACTTGCATCTAATAGATAGAGTAATAGAATTGTTTTTCTTTCATTAAAAGACAAGCAATAAATGCTTTTTATTTTGCAATATAAAAAAAAACATTTTTTTTTGAAACATAGGAAAACAAGAACTGATTTTAAACATGTTTTGACATCACATATAAAGTATAACCTACATTATTAATTTCCTTGCAACATATCCACAACCACATAAACTAACACAACCACTATATATTTATTTTCAACTTCAAATAAAAGACATACAACCCCCAAATATAAACATTTACTCTTATATAACAAGAGAGAACAATCTTCTCTCTCTACATGGAAACAAACTACACAAGGCCAAACTTGGCCATAACTCTCATGAGTCAAAATGACAAGAACTCAAAGATATGTAGTCTTTTTCTTCCAAGCTCCACAACTACAACAAACCTACAATTAACAAATATGGGAAGGGGGCAAAAGCTATGAAATACCATTCTCCTCCCTACCATAGACTAATTCATGACTTACCCCCAAGCTTGGAGGTCATCCACACACAAAGAAATACTTCACTCCACTTCACAACACAACACTAAGACAAAGAAACATGAAGAACACCCATGGCTTGCACAAACCAAAAATCATAGAAATGAGTTTAAAGGGGTAGGGGAGTGGACATCACTCAACTCAAGAGTGCCATTCCAAATCTCTCAAACTTAACTCAAATAAGGCCTCAAGCCAAAACATGTATACTCAAATCACACATGTTTCTTCATGGCTCTCAAGCCTTTCAAAAATGCTCATATTCACAACTTGCCCTCAAGGCCAATATACCAAAACTAGTAGGTGGCCTCGAGGAGGTTCACTCCTCCCCCACCCCACACATGTTGAGCATTTTCTCCAAATGGAGAGGCTCTTACAACACCCATAAAAATTCCCACAACAACAAAATGCAAAAATACACACACACAAACCATCACACTAGAAATGTAAATTACATAAGGAAAGGCATCAAGCCTTGAATCCTACCTTAAATAGCCCATAAGCAAGATAGTTGAAGAAGAGACCTTCCAACTCCACCTCCAAGTCTTTTCCCAAATGAGCCTCCAAAAATTCATCTAACTCTCTCCCCAAATTCAAATAAAAATAAAATTTGAAAATAAATCAACAACCCTCTCCCTCTTTTCAAGAGGGATTAAAATAGGCTCTCCTCATGAGCCTTGAAGAATGAGAAGGTGATGCATGTCACCTTCTCCTTCCTCCTCACAACCACTTGCAAGCTTCATAGAATGTGGGGGTGACACATGTCACCCTCCCATTCCACCAAGTCTTGTCCCCTCCACTTGTGCTCTCTCACACATGTGGGAGAGAAAAGTGGAGCCAAAGAAGGGTGTGGGTACTACAAGTGCCCCAATCATATCCTCCTATGAAAGCCCACAAAACCCCAAGGTACCCTCACCAATGTGAGAGAGCATTGGAGTTGAGTCCTCCACAATTTAGGGGTCTTGGAGACTCCCCAAGCCTTGGGAAGAGGTGTGGATAAGGTTGAGTGTTTGACCCAACCTTCCACTCCTTTCCAAACTTCCATTTTCGTCACTTTACTTCAGCGTGAAGTTTAAGTGACCAAATGGGAGTTTTCCTAAGGTTAGACAAGCTCAAATGGTCTTTAGACCCTAGGGGTACAACCCAGGGTCACTTTTAACCTATTTTGAGCACCATAGGATGAGTAAAATCACATGAAAAGGGGTCACAAAAATAAAAACTCAAAAATAAAGTTAATTAAACCATACATCTTTACAACATGAAAATACAATCAATTGAAAAAGGGTAGACCTATCCCAAATGACACCACACATAAACATTATGAAATTTCATCATGCATAACACAGTTGATCTTGGTTCCTCTTGGAACTAGATTGGCTTAACATGGGAATTCACAAAATGTGTGGGATCATCTCCGATTATCCATGGCTTGGTTAAAACACCTGCACACTTGAACAAAATATTAATCCAACATGTATATCATAGCCAAAGCTAGGGAAACATACACTCACACCATCGTATAATCATATAAAACATCATAAAATCACATCATAATTATATTCATAATTTTGCATTTCTACAATCCATCTCAAGATAAAATCGCATAATAAATCCATAGCATAATCACATAACTAGCATCTCAAATAATATCATAATGCAAATCACATGTCAATATCCTCGTCAATGAATCAAATCAAGATCTAGTATCATCACAATCATGCTAAACATAATTAATCGAAAGTAAAAGCATATAGTCTAATAATCTTGCATATTGGGATCAACAGTCCCCACAAGTCTATAATGTGTCTCCAACAGTAATATAAAATGGTCAAAATAAGGAAGTGAAAAGGTAGGCCTCACACAAACATCCATGCCATGCATTCGAATCAGAGGACAAGGATTTTGTACTCTGATGCTAGGTTCTCCTCTATGTCCCTTTTCCTATTCTGCTATTAGCTTATTGATATCAATTCTTGATTTCTGTAGATTATTGCTTTTCTATTCATTTCTATAGATTTTTGCTATTTTAATTGTTCATTCTTTTAGGAAAAGAACTCAATTAGACCTAGTTGGGTTGTATCTACTCTTTGAGGTTGAATAGTAGCAATATAATCCTCTAGGTGGATGGTTAGGTCTTGAATGTAATTTGTTGTATTGTATTCTAGTTAGACTACTTTATAATTTCATTTTACAACACTACATTTTTGGTGAACCCACACTGCATTCACTAGCATATCCCTACTTCTCCTTCTTTTAGACTTTTCTTGTTTGGTAGAAAGTAGAATCTAACAATTTCATATCTCTTTCTTAAAACCTTTAATGATTTTGATAAGCCTTTTAGTAGTGAAGATTTTAACATGCTTGATGAATCTCTTGCTAACTGTGTCCATGACAATCTTCATCTTTTAAACAAAAAAAATTCATTCTCCTAACATGATTAACATAATTTATGTTTCTAGCTCATCACATGAGTCCGTGAAATGAAAAATTATGGTACATCTTAGATCTAAGACACAGGCAATTGATAAATTGGTCATGACTATTTAGGGTGGTTCTGATGCAGAGGGAAAACAAAACTATAACAAGATTCTCAGGTTCTACAAACCCTACTATGGAGACTTCAACCTATACTATATTCTACAAGGCTATTTCACTAGGTTTAAACCTTCAAGAAAGGCCTATTGGCTACCTTGAATGACAAAACTCTTCATTTACACCTTCTTAGGTTTCTTTTACCTTCAACATAGCCCATAGGGTCTCATCAAACCCTTACTTTCTTGTAGCAAACTCAATAAGGCCATTTTTTAGTAAACCCTCAATGCCTCTAGGGTTTTAACAGGTCTATTTTGTTAGTGTAGGTTTTTATTTCCTAGTTTGGATATTTATTTTTCCTATATTTCTAGGTTTTTCCTACACTTCTATTAATCTCGCTTAGGTTAATAAAGCATGTCTTATTAGGTGAGTGGTTGCAAGGTGTCACCTTCCTACATGTGAGCATCCATTAGCTATCTTAGGAAGATACTTTGCTATCTTTAGTTTGATAGATGGTTGCTCCTCATTGGTCGGTGTTGCCACCTGCTCCCTCTTCCTAGTCTATATAAGCATGCTACCTGGCTTGTATTTTGTATCTTTTGCTTTTGCATCCTCTTAATGCTATTTTGCTTCTAGCATTTGCATTACTCTCTTGGAGACTAACTCTATGTTGCTATTTTGATTTCATATCATTTGCATTCATAGTTTAGATATCTATTATTTGCACTAGTTTTTTGGGTTAATAATCTTTTCAGATTCTAACATGGTATCAAAGTTTTTCTATGTGCAAGAGTAGATTTTAGTTTCCATATTTGAGAGATTTAGGGGGCTAATAAATCTTATTATAGTTTTTCAAAAAAAACTCAGTATGCTCTTCTCTTGCATCTTTGGATGATCTTCAGAATAAAAAAAAGTTTGACGGAAACTTTTTTAATCTCTGGGATTTGCACGTGTTTTATGAAATCTAGGTGATTACAGTATTTCTGGTTATACTGGTAGCATTTCTAGCTATTCCAATGCATCTAAGAGGCTTGAGAAAGTTAGATTTGGCTTTCATTTCACCAAAATTAGAAATCGTCATACACAGTTGCAGAACCGGGGTTTCAAGCTCAAATCTAACAACCAGCTTGCATATTTGGTGTTTTCAATCAATATTATAGATTCCAGGATGCCATTGCTTGTCTTAGGTAGCTGATTTAGCCTTTGCATGTCATTTTTTGGTTGCTGGGGTCATTTTTTATTGCTAAAGGTGTTCTGTTTACATTAGAAATACAGCTTCTGTACATTAGGAAGAAAAATGCCTTCTAGGTTTTGTTCGCAACACAGAAAAACCATCTGGGTATATTTTAGTTTTTTTATGCAGTCTATATATTTTTCGTAAATGTGCTTAGAAAGCTACAACAGGACCCCTCTCCATTGGTAGTTGCAGTTTCGAAGGCAGTTTTCAAATGCTCCATTCTTGCTCATACGGACTCCTTTTCCCACGAATTATTTTTTGATTTTGGCTATTTTTTTGTGCTCTATGCACTAGTGCATACATTTTTTGATTTTGATGCCAAGATTTTTTAGAAATTGTAGATTCTCAGTTGTGACATTGCATAGTTCTCATTTTGGGAACTTCAGAGGATCGTAACTTTCACATACGACCTCGTATCGAGGCGATTCATTTTTTGAAAGTGTATGATTTTTTGAGTATATTGTAATGGTTCTGTTTATTTCTCTAAGTATTGTGCCAAAGTTGTATTTTTAGCATATGCTCTTCGTGAGGGTTTTGTAATGCATTGAAATCAAGACCACTTAGTATTTCTTTCTAGTGGTAGTTGTAAACGCACTAATATAAAGTGCCAAATCATATTTTCTTCGGGGGGTTCTTTGATTGAGTGAAAGGGGGGGTTGTCTTGGTTGTGTTCTCTTCTTTTCGACATTTCTTCTCTGCATTTCTTCATCATGAATCAAACAAATCTGCCCATCCTAAATCCATACAATTACATTGAGTGGAAATCACACATGACAATTCACTAAGGAAAGTTAGATTAAATAGGATAACTATGGGACTTGAAACTGAACCTACTAAAGATGAAGATAAGCCTAAGTGGTTTAACAAATGTGATGAGGCATATGGAACATTGTGTTTGTCTGTTTCTCTTGATTTTCTCTTTCACATTGAATCTTTGAATACACCAAATGAAATCTAGACAAAGCTAGAAACACTGTTTGGTACATAAGATTCAATGAGGGGTCATATGTTGGAAAATAAACTAATTAGTTTAAGTCCAGGCAATTTCAACACAATCTAGGATTTCTTCACTAAATTGAAATCACTAAGGCTATAGTTAAAATAATGTGGAATTAAAAAGAAAGATGAACAACTGATTCTTAGTATTCTCTCTAAGCTAAGTTTAGAATATTCTATGTTTGTTTCTACTTTCTATGCTACTACGAGTGCACTTGGTACTCAATTCACCATGCCATCTTTAGATGATTTTGTTGTCAATCTCACTCAGGAATAGGACAATGTAATCCAGACGGGCACTCTTAAGTCCTCTAAGTCACATGCCTTGGCTGCCAACCAAGGCACAAAAGAATAGAAAGGACAAAGTAGTAACAACAATAGTAAGGATAAGAAACAGAAGAATAGCAAGGAGAAGAAGGATCAGATAATGGTTGCTTCAAAAGCAACTAATGAGACTGAATCTTCCAAGGGTGACAAGCCTAAGAAAGAGAGGGTCCAATGTGCCTATTGTAAAAGACTTGGTCATGATGAACATAAATGTCTAAAGAAACAAATTGATCACTTGACACACATTCTTGAGAAGAATAATATCAGTGTTCCTGATTCTATCAAACAGAGTTCTAATGAGGGGTCTAACAAGGCAAAAGAAAATAGCAAGGGGAAAGGAAAGGGCAAGGTCCTTGTTGCAGTTGCTTCTTCACCATCCACTTGGGTTCTTGATTCGGGTGCTTCGCACCACATGGCTTCATCTAAGGAAGAACTTGCATCTTTGGAGCCATTACTATGCCTTCTATTTTGATGGGTGATGACACTCCTGTTGAGGTGTGTGGGAGAGGGTTTGTTGATGTGGGGGATGGCACATTCCATGATGTTCTTTGTGTACCCTCATTATCAACTAATCTCCTATTGGTATACCAGATCACTTGAATAGGTTTAGGCAAGCGGGTTGAGTTCACTCCTGATTCAGTGGAGATTCGTGAGTTACACAGTGGTTCTACAGTTGCAGTTGGGAGAGAAGATCATCAGTCACAGCTCTATCTATTTTCTCACTTTGTTCCTATTCCTCCTTCGACTATTTTTCTCACTCATTCTAATGATGTGAGTAGATTATGGCATGAGCAGTTTGGCCATCTTAACTTCCGCTACTTGTAGTAGCTCAACCAGCAGAGCATGGTCATAGGGTTGCCTTCAGTTTAGTTTTCAGGTGGTGTTTGCCAAGGTTGCATTCTTGGTAAGCATCCAAATGAAAATTTTGACAAAGGTAAGGCATGGAGAGCTTCACAAATACTAGAGTTAGTTCACAGTGATTTGGCTAGTCCATTTCAGCATCCTTCTTTTAGCAGGGCTAGATATGTCCTCACATTCATTGATGACTTTTCTTGATATACTTGGGTGTACTTTCTCAAATAGAAGTCTGAGGTATTTGATCAGTTTCAGGACTTCAATACTTTTGTAGAGAAGCAATTTGGGAAAGCCATCAAAGTTTTACACACTAACAATGGTGGTGAGTATGTCAACCATCGATTTGAGAGGTTTTGCACTTCAGAGGGGATTGATTTACAGCATTCAGTTCCATACAATCCTTAGCAGAATAGTGTTGTAGAATAGAAGAATAGGTCCTTGAAGGAAATGGTGAACTGCATGATTCACTCCAGATCTCTTGCACCACAGTATTGGGCAAAGGTCATTAACTGTGCTTGTTATATCTAGAACCATGTTCCTCATCAAGCCTTGAAGGGAGTCACTCCTTTTGAAGCTTGGAGCAGTCAAAAACCATTAGTTAAGCACTTTCAAGTTTTTGGTTCTCCTACATGGGCCCACATTCCTACAGAGAAACACAAGGCCTTGGATCCGCAGAGTAGACCTTGCATATTTGTAGCTTATCCTAATGAAGTGAAGGGTTATCAGTTGCTCCACCCTACTACACATGAGTTGTTCATTGAGAGGAGTGTTCAGTATGAGGAGGGCTCTTTGAGCTCACTTTCTATCACTTCTCGAACTCCTACTTTGACATTGGAGTCACTTGGGATACATGACAGATCATTTGATGAGTCAGATTCACCTGAGCAGTCTTTTACCTCCACTTCCAATGCAGAGAGTGATTTAGAGGGCTTACCTCCTTCCTCTCCTAGTCATCATTCAGAGGTTGATGATTCTCCTCCAGATTCTCCATCTTCCGGTCCACTTTGGGCTAGATAGACCTTGTAGTTTGCAAGTGATTGGGTTGGGGATCCATCAGACACTAGGCAGACTCATTCACAGTTCCAAGATGCTCCACATGTCTTCATTGCTACTGCCTCAGATCCATAGTCTTTTCATGAGGCTTCTGATATTCCTGAGTGGGATACAACTATGCAGGAGGAGTATAGTTCCTTGATGAGGAACCACACTTGGGATCCTGTCCCTCTTCCTAAGGGAAGAAAACTTGTTTGATGTAAGTAGATCTATCAGACAAAATTTGCAGTAGATGGGCCGGTTGACAAGCATAAGGCTTGCTCGGTCACCAAAGGATTCTCCCAGGTTCCTGGGATTGACTACTTTGAGACTTTTGTGCTAGTTGCCCGAATGAATTCCATCTGACTTGTTCTTGCCATTGTTGCAGCTAATCATTGGGAAGTACACCAAATGGATGTGAAGAGTACTTTTCTTCATGGTGACCGTCAGGAGGAGATCTACATGGAGTAGCCATAGGGGTTCCTTTAGGATTCTTCACTTGTGTGCCATCTTCGGAAGTCTCTCTATGGCCTCGAACAAGCTCCTCGGGCCTGATATGCCAAGATGGACTCCTTCCTTCTATCAATTGGGTTCACTCGGTGCCATTCTGATCCTAATGTCTACATTCTGCAGCAGGATGATTCACTCCTATTTCTAGTTCTATATGTTGATGACTTGCTGATCACAGGGAGTTCTTCATCCACCATTGGGGCTATCAAAACTGCCCTTCATGATAGGTTTTTGATGGCTGACTTGGGCTTGTTGCATTACTTTCTCAGGATTGAGATCTACCAGTCTGCTTCTGGGATCACCATCAACTAGTCCAAGTATGCTCTAGATTTGCTCTTGAGGTTTCATATGGCTAACTATAAGCCTACTCTGACTCCATTTCTTTCTGGAGTCAAACTTGAGGCTCAGTGTTCTTCTCCACTTGTTGATGGCACTTTGTACTGACAACTTGTTAGGAGTCTCATTTATCTGACTCATACGAGACCTAACATTTCATATGCTATAGGCATGGTCTCTCGATTCATGTAGAAGCCTCATGAGCTACACTGGAAAGCAGCCGAGTGGATCCTTCACTATATTTAGGGTACTCATAGTTTTGGGATTCACTATGCAGTGGGCATTGAGCTTGACTTGGTGGGCTACACAGATTCAAATTAGGTGGGCGATTCTCAGGATCGCAAGTCTACTTCAGGTTACAGCTTCTCACTTGGTTCAGGTCCTATTTGTTGGTCAAGGAAGAAACAGTCTGCTATTGCTCTATCTTCTACTGAGGCCAAGTATCGAAGGGCTATGAAGGCCACCACTGAGGCCATTTGGCTTCAAAATCTTCTCACTGAGTTTGGTATCCAGAACAGACGACCATCAGTCATTATTTTGTGACAATAGAGTGCCATTCAGATCTCACATAATCCGGTCCATCATCAGTGGACCAAACACATAGAGGTCCACATGCACTACATCAGGGAGCTCATCCATGGCCACATCATCGACCTTCACTACTATCTGACTTCTGAACAAGTTGCTGATATCTTCACCAAACCCTTCACTGAGAGCAAGTTCCTTCATTTGCGAGCTTTGCTGGGGGTGCGGGATGCTTCATCTTCTGGGGGGCTTCTTCCTCACACTCGGAGTCTTGACTCTCTACTTTGGGGGGGTCTCTTCTCTCCCTATTTTGGGGGGGGCTTTTCTCTCTCTTTGGGGGGAATTTTATGTACATGGGTACCTCATTAGGCTTGATTTGTCAAGACCCATTTCTACATCCACCTAAGCTTTGCTTATGAAGGGGTGTTAGTGTAGGTTTTTATTTCCTAGTTGGGTTATTTATTTTTCCTATATTCCTAGGTTTTTCCTACACTTCTATTAATCTCTCTTAGGTTAATAAAGCATGTCTTATTAGGTGAGTGGTTGCGAGGTGTCACCTTCCTACATGTGAGCATCCATTATCTATCTTGGGAAGATACTTTGCTATCTGTAGTCTGATAGATGGTTGCTCCTCATTGGTCAGTGTTGCCACCTCCTCCCTCTTCCTAGTGTATATAAGCATGCTACTTGGCTTGTATTTTGTATCTTTTGCTTTTGCATCCTCTTAATGCTATTTTTCTTCTAGCATTTGCATTACTCTCTTGGAGACTAACTCTGTGTTGCTATTTTGATTTTGTATCATTTGCATTCATAGTTTAGATATCTATTATTTGCACTAGTTTTTTGGGTTAATAATCTTTTCAGATTCTAACATATTTGACAAGAAACACAATCAAACCTATAAATCTCTCACATGTGAGTGATTCAAAATCTCTCACTTGGTGAACATGTGACAAATACCCTACAGAAGATTCCTATTTAGTTTCATGATTTTTCAATGGTGAAAACAAAAGTTATGAGCTTTTTTGTGCCAATGGAAACCCTAGCTTTATGATAGGACAGTGATAGATTCTAGCCTTTTTATCCACTCAAAACACCATAAAATCACACAAAAATCAATGTATTAATACTACAAAACAATTCACTCACTTCTCCATGCACTCCTAGGTCTGGTAATGTCTACACATGTCCGTACAAGACTGTTTTCTGTCTAAAAATTAGTAAAAACTATCAAAATTGCTAAAAGAAATAGGGTACAACAAAGAGAAAATTGTTTCAACATCTTCTTGGAGTATTATCCTTCATTCTCCTTCATGAATAATGACCCAATTAGATTACAAAGAATATATATATATATATATATATATATATATATATATATATATATATATATATATATATATATATATATATATATATATATATATATATATATATATATATATATATATATATGTTTTTTTCTTCAAAACCTAATCATATGTTATCAAAACTTGAGCTTTTCACCTATATTTCACCTATATCACTACCTCATATTGAAAAGAGGTCTTAAATGGTTTTCTCAAACCTTATTTGATTCAATAAACATACTTCTACCCTTGAGAACCAACCCCCAACTCTCTAACAAGCCAAAAACCATTAGAAAATTCAAATCTAGTTTTGGCGAGAAAATCTAAATTTGAATTTCTTGGACTTCTTAAGAACTCTAAGCCATTGGAAATGATCCTGGTGGACCCTAAATGAACTTCAAGCATAAAACTAGGACTCTTAACATCAAAATGATCCTTAAAAACACAAACTAGGACTCTTGACCTCAATTTGACCTAAAAAACATGAACTAGAGTAATGCTCTTACATCATAGTCCCAAGGGAAAAAAAAGAAACTCAGGTTCCACCTCAGAGGAGGTATGCAACAGTTGTTCCATGCTTGATGATGTCTACTTCAGTCATGCATGTGGCATCCTCATATGGTAGCCCCTTCCATTTTTTTATGTACCTAGGAATATGATATTAAAATGTATTTAGGTATGGAGATGCCGACATGTGGCACACATCCCTTAAGTTAGTTATATTGGGTCTTATGGGTAACTTGTGTAATTAATTATAGTAGGTGTTGAGTAGGCCTTCATTAGGATTATCGTCCCATTATGTAATTAGGAGGTGGTATATATTTAGGAGGTGAATATCATTGTAAGGATGTGGGGAGTATGATATTGTATTGGAGATCTCTTAGAGATATTGTGTGGAGTGGCTTCTTCCATAAGGAGTATTGTATGGTGTTACCCTACCTCAAGGGTTTATTCTATTTCTGTATATATTGGATATTAGGGCATATTGGCCCACAAACATCTCTTGTGTTATGTGAGATCTATCTGCTGCATCATATTATTTCCATTATTATATGTTTGGATGTTATCATATTTGACTAAATACTAAAAATATTGCTTGCCTCTACTCTTCTTGCTCTCTTTAGTGTCAAGAATACACTCTAACTTGATTAGTTTGGTGTGTGGTAGGTCCTCTATCCAATTAGCATCTAATATGGTCTATATACTTGCTCCTTCATTAGCATTTACATCTCCTTTGTAAGGGTATAAGTTAGCAACATTGAAAACTAGTGATATGCCTATTCCACTAGGCAATTCAATCTCATATGCATTGTTAGAAAACTTCCTAACAACCCTACAAGGACCTATCTTCTTCATCTTCAACTTGGTATACTCACCTTTGGGAAACCTTTTCTTCCTGAGATGTACTAAGACAAGATCTCCAACCTTAAAACTGACTTCTCTTCTCTTCAAATCCGCTTTTTGTTTGTACTTTTCCACACTAGCTTGGAGCTGATGTTTCACTTGTTAATGTTATCTCTTGCATGGCAATTGAAAATTATTCACCCTCTACACTTTTCTTCTCCATACCACTGATATCTCTTAATTCAAACACTCTTCTTGGTTGCATGCCATAGACCACTTGAAATGGACTCTTTCCAATGCTCATATTCACTGAGTCATTATCAGCGAACTTTGCGTGGGGTAACACAAGATCCTGTTGTTTAGGATGTGATGCAGAGTCACACAGCAGAAGCTTGTAGACAGGATGAAAACCCCATTAAACCCACCAAATAGCTAATACTATTTCCTAACACTAAAATCCTATCAGCATCATCATATTTTCTCTATCGACCGATATCCTCTTGCAAACAAACCTTTGACCTTTCACCTATCAGCAGCATCATCATATTTGGTGAACACAATTATCCTCCTGATGATGACTATTCACCTTACCACCAAGCTCTATCTGTAACATCATGATGTTCAGCATCAGCAGGATATAAAATATTGAGTTCCTCCTATATATCATGATGACAACAACTTCATGCACCTCTCTTCTGATGCTTCTGTCACCCTGATATTCGACCCACTTACACAACCAGCATCAGGATATAATTTATCAGGTCATATTGACACATCCTGATGACGATACTCAACTTTATGCACATGATGAATATTCCACCAAATATTCCTCGCGCAATCCACTTAGTGTTAACCTCCTATCGCCAAGACATGAACTGACGATGAACACTTCGCACTGATCAACCCGATATCCTACGCCTATGCCAAAACACTTGTTGTTGACAGGATAAAACTTTATCAGGTGATATTTGGGAATGTCCTGATGATGATGACGTCACATGCACTATTACTTTCTTTAATATCTATGTCACCCAGATATAAGACTCCTTTACATACTCCATAGCAAGATATGAATTGTCAGGTTATACTATAATATCCTGATGATGATCCTTTAGACCTAAGTGATCCTCGGCTACCCGATGTTCAAACAAAAGATGATCCTCCTCCTTTCTTTGGCAAATGAGACTTTGACTTGCCATTGATCCGCTTGTATATACCTTCACCTGTGTGTATGCTCCAGCATATAATAATGATATGTGGATGATGTATACACATGAAATGATGATCCTGAAGATGATATATACAGGACCAACTATTTTATCCTGATGCCTTCAAAATAGGCATTTTCCATAAGTTTCAAGACCTGATCCAGATAGCGATATGTGCATAGATACAGATGCGATATACATAGTCTATAATGTCACATGAAGATGCTGTATACCTGTCAAATGTGTATTTTTTGACAAAACTCTCAAAACTTCATGATTTCACATAGAAAGCATGTCTATCGGGCCGGATCATCTCCTGAGCAATTCAAGCTTAGAAATTTATCCTCCTAAACCCTAGCACATGAGGATGCTAGGATAACTCATAGCATGCTAACAATCAATCCCATGAACATGAAATGCATAAACAGAAAACAAAAATGCAAACTAAACTATGATACATGCCCATTCCACTAATTTAGAGAATCAACCGATGGAATGGTTGGATGAATCCATTTCACCTGCAATAAGAGAATCAACACACAGATAGCTTATAAACCAGACAAATGAAATTAGTGGGATCCTCTTATTTTCAATAACAAAGATGCATACAAGATTCACAGTCTCACTGCATCACAAATGTCTCTACTTCTGCTATGCTGAAACCTCACCAAACTATCAATTCTCCACTGTCTAGTCTACTCTGTCTAAAACTAACTATCCTAGGGCATAAATAGTAATCCTTCGCGAGTACTACCAACTCGATTCCCAGCAGCTGGGAGCTTCCAAGCGGCTGGGAGGAGATAGCTAAGATGGTTGTCATAACAAACTCCTAACTACCAGCACATCCTCCTAGATTGATCTAAAACATAAGAATTGGTCCAATGGACCTTATTACATCATGAAGTCAAACATACTAAAAATAGACCTATGTTCTATTTTGCAGGGGTTCTCCTGCACCAAGATGATCCTTTGAAAGGCATCTGAGTAAGTGACCTAAGATCCTATTGACCACCTCAGTTTGGCCATCTGTCTAAGGGTGATAGGCTAAAATAAAATTGACATTTGTACCAAGCTTTCTCCACAATGTCCTCTAAAAGTGTCTTAGAAATTTTCTATCACTATCAGAGACTATGCTCAATGGTAGTCCATGAAGTCTAACAACTTCTTTGAAGAACAAATCTGCAACATATGAAGCATCACTTGTACTTTTGTAAGGAATAAATTGAGCCATCTTGGAAAACCTATCAACAACTACAAAAATTGAATCAAAACTTCTTTGAGTTTTTGGCAATCCCATAACAAACTCCATACTGATGGGTTCCCAAGGCCTATTGGGTATGGGTAAAGGCTAGTACAGTCCCACATTAGTGCTACTCCCTTTTGCCATTTGACACATAGTACACCTCTCCACAAACCTTCTTACATCTTGTGAGGGCCATCAAAAAATTTCTATAGTCCCATTTGATTTCATACACTTTTCCTTCCTTAAATCCACTTTAGATGTCCATATTTTTTCAAAAAATTGTTCCAGCAGTCATTCATAGTTATCCCATATTAGGTCCATGAGGAAAATGTCTATATCTTTGATTATTAATGTGTTTTTGTTTCTTACCGCAGTCCCGTAGGTCACTTGAACAGTCTTGGCAGGTGTATGGGAATCAAAGGAACTAAAGGAAGCAGCTACTGCTAACTTGCAATAGACATAAATTCTATTAGCGACATTGTGGTATAAAGAATGTGAAATATGTTTATTACCATTGCCCTGTGGTAGTCTCAGAAATGGGTGGTAGGCTGGTGGTATGAGTCAAGCAGCCTATGGTGTGTCACCACGCTCCTGCGGTAGGTGTGAAGATGATTGGCGGTTGTACGGTAAGAGAAAGTGGGAGAAAAAGGGTTCACCATAGTCCTGTGACAGTCCCAATGTAGGCTTGCGGTATGGTAGTGTGAATAGTCCAAAGTAATGTATGCCTTTTACCGCAGTCTCGTCACATTTTCCAATGGGTCTTAAGGGCCTATGGTGAAGGTTTTAAGTGACATTTGTTGTGAAATGCATCCCCACAATGGTCAAAGAAATGGTTTGCAGTAATGTGGCAAGGGACAGGTTAGTAAAGATAAGGTTACCGCATCCCTGCAATGGTCATACCTTTGGTGTGTGGTAACGTGGTGAAATTCAAACACAATGTAGGTTACATCACTACCCCACAACTATGACCTCACTAGGTCTGTGAGGTAGTGGTAAATGATAAAAAGTAAAACATGACTGCCAAGTGTCCTCCCGTCATCCTGTGGAGCAAACAAATCAACTTTGCGGTATTGCATTAAGCATTGGATGCTGGAATAATAAAACTGCCACCCTGTAGAGGCTATCATTTATGGTGGTGGGTGTGCAGTAATTAGTGAAATGACTACAAAACTGGTGAAATATTTTGTCCATCCGATCTATGAAGATCAACGGACTATGTTTGAAGTGATTTAAACACGCAAATTTGCTCAATCTTGGAAAAAACCAAAATAACTGGCAAAATGACCAAATACATAACAAAATAAAGTCTGGCATTCATTTGTTTTTTGTCATTCAAACAAGATCAGAAGTAATTAGCAATTGTGAACTCAAGCTTTGGTGTGCTCTGTGAATTTCATTCATCCAAGTGAAAATCCATCCACTTTTGTGTCTAATTGATTTTTACCTACATTTTCATTCAGCTAAGTTCAGTAGAGTAAGTAGTAGTTAAAACCCTAGTTTGTAGAGGTGATAACCAATGGCACCTAAGAAGGCAGTCTGTGACTAAAAAAGATGAGTCCTCTAGTCTTAAAGAAAAGAAACAACCTCTTCAACAATCTCTATTAGACATATTGCCTAATTCTATTGATAAGGGATACACGAAAGTTTTGAAGGATGTATCAGAGGGTTGTTGAGATGCCAGGGTTCCTATTTTAGGATGGAATCTTTTTTGATATTTTTGTGAGAAGAAGGATGGTCTAGGTCTAGTAGCCAACCCATGTAATTTGAACTTGGCCAAGTTTGTGGTTCCAAATGTATTTGTTGATGTTGAACTGATCAAAGTGTATCATCCAGCCACTAGGACAGTCAGGATGCCTAATGGATCACCATTAGTGGCTATAGACAAAAATGCAATCATTGATTGCTTCATGCTGAAAAGGAAAGCCCTCACATAGGTGGACCTAAAGAAGAGTGAAAAAGAATACACTTTCCTAAGAAGAACACAGAGAAGTGATGAGTTGCCTATGTACATGAGGAAAGGGGCTAACAATAGAAGAATTGAAATTCCTTCCATTATTGTTGATCATTTTGCTATTAATTTCAAAAGGACATACTTTGCTCTATGTTAGGTTCTAGGTATTGATGCCCTAGGTAAAATCCCTATTAGTCTGATGATGATGGCCATGAGAATTTATAATCCAAAGATGAATATTGAGTATGATTTTCCATCATACTGTTGATGTATAAAATTGCATAGGTTCTAACACCAACATGCGAAGTTTCAAGAATGTGGAACTTGCTTCTTGAAATGGCCTCTAGATTTTAAAGAAGTTGGCTCTTCTCTTTTTAAATTGGATTTTGAGCAAAGGGTAAGAAATTACCAAAATTATAGATACAATTAAGCAAATCTAACTATGGCAATGCACCTAAGTAAAAGTATCCCCTTCAATTTAAGCACAATGAAAAGTATCCCCTTCAATTTAAGCACAGTGAAACTATTCTCAAGATATAATTATATTAAAGAGTAGATATTGCATGATTAACATAAATAGATAGAATGAATATAATCAAAGGATCACAACCAGACACTTTGCAATGACACAGATAATATCAACCAAGGCACAGAACAGAGTTCTTCTCATTAATCTTCCAACAACATAAAAGGCACAGATACATTAACTTTCTTATCAAGAACAACAAAATAAAGGCAATATGACATAAAATGGTCACAACAAAGTCTCCTACTTCTCTTTTTAAATTTCTGACAAAACTATCCAAGATGCTTCAATCTATATCTCTATATATCTATGTCTGTGTCTCGACCTATTACAAATACTGCATATTTATAATCATAGACCTGACCCAAGATTGCTTGTAACAACTAAATCCTCAAAAGCCCAATGAAACTGAAGATAAATGGAAGTTCCTGAAGGTTACGATCCTCTGAATCTACAATGGTCCTTCTTCCTTAACACTCATTGGCTGGGGCAAAATATATGTGGCATGGCTCCTCCACTGAGACACAGACACATGGCGAGACCCACGTGCATATAACTGAAATAGAATATGATAGATGGCAATGTCCACATCAAACCCATAAACCCTTTGTCTTTTCTGAAATGAACAGGAAAATGAAACTTGTTGTATTCCACATCCTTCAAAACCTGATACGTGTCTTCTCCCACAGGACCTTTTAAAACCTATGTCTTTATGCTCAGGTGACCTCCTTTAATGACATTTGTCACCACCCGCACTACTCATAAAATGAGACATAATAAATGATGGGACCCACAACCTCGGGGCTCACTACCCTTTTAGGGATAAAACTGGGACAGATGGTAGCCTTCGTGCGCACACCAACTAACACATGGCGACTTCTGCAACACTAGTGAAACATAATAAAACCTTTGAAAGGTCATCGCAGAAGCTGACACTTGGCACAACCCACATTAAAATGTAGAAGCAAAATCTTCTCACTGAAAGAGTCATAAATAAAGCAACCCTTCCCTACGACCACCACATGGCATCCTCCACGTGCATGCAATGAAACTATGGCCCACCATTCTTTATACTAGAATCAACATGATACGGAAAGAAATAGGCAGCATCACCTACAGCAAAATAAAAGGACATGCAGCACCCTCCGCACAAAATATAGAAACTTTTGAAACTACCTCTGCAAGCGACACATGGCGACACCCGCAGTATTCCTAAAACATTATAAACCATTGAAACATTCTACTACGTGGTGTGCTCCACATAAAACTTAATATTTGAAACAATATTGTGGCTTTGACACTTGGCGAATTCTACACAAAGCATTAGAAACTCACACAGCAACTAAAAAAAGACCCGTGTAGTAACATTTGAAACCTGCGGACTAAATCGCGACTGAAACAAAATGTAGAGTTATGACACTCTACAGTTCTTGGCGACCATCAGGACTTTTGAGCCTACTCTTAAAGAACCCAAAACTGGCAAAAAGATATGTATTGAAAAAACAACTTAGAATCATAAATTTTGGAAAGATGTCTGATAAACAGACCATTTTGAATTGGAAAGCCCCTGTCTACTCTGTAAATCTTGAAAAGCAAAATCAAGATTAATTATATCCTTATGAGAAAAAGTTTGCAAAATTTGTACCACAACCTTTAATTGAAATTCTAACTGGGCCATAGGTATTAACACAGTTTCAACTTCCTTGACTGATGATGAATCACTTAACCCCTGGAAAATTGTCTGATCATTTTTCTTAGTCAAAAGAAGGGCCTTTGATGTAGAGGCAAATTAGATAGGAGAAGATAGGCCAACAAGACAAGGTTCTACTACACCCAAAAGCCCAAAATCAAAGGTCAGATTACAAAAGTGGTAACAATAGTTAGAGACCTTGATTTCTCAATGGAAATGGTGTTTAGGCATGTATAGGGACCCATCCCATCCATTGGCAAAGGTAGATCAAACTTCTGGTTAGCACTTCCTTCACAAACCTAAGAAATGACTTGTATCCCTTCAAAACAAGAACACTCCTAATAACTTTTTCTATAGGTCTTCAAATGCAAATCTTAGATAATCAATAGCTACCCATTATGGTCCCCTATCACATATCCCAAATTAGGTATGGATTGTTTTAGATAGAATACCTCAACCAATAACCCCTGTCAATGACCTAGAGCCCTAATTAGGCCAAAATTACTATTGGGTGAATATTTTGTTGTTTAGCTAACTAAAAGCAAAATGGTTATATCAACCACAGTGTGATGAGATAAATCTCTCCTCTCAACAAGGGGAGGTTCCCTTTTAACTATTACAAACTTTTTTACACTAAATACTAGCTTTGGGGGTGTGTTACATTCATCCTTTTCTCTTCTTTCAGAAAAGATGTTTGCAATGTTTCACAGTAATATTCAATAATGCTTGTACACTTAAACAATAATCAACAATATTGTTGTAATTTGAAGCACAGAGTCTTTCAACTTACTTCACAAAAAGATTCACGAACCAAATGAATAATCTCAAATATAAAGTCTAGAAATTATCCCCAGAAAGATTTTAAAAGTAACCATATCACCAGTTGGAGCACAAAGTCTGTCAACTAACAACACCACTGATTCATGTGAATGTGATTGAAAATCATAGCACAAAGTCTATAAGTTCTCAACATGATTCATATACAAAGTGAACAACTACAAGCTCAAAGTCTTTATAATCCTTCACTAAGAAACACTTTCAACACACATAGATTCAAGGAAATAATATAACACAAAGTTTATATAACTTATCTTGAATGCCCTCCAATCATAATAACCAAGCACCACTTTATCCAATCAATCAACAAGAGAAATCAGCAAAAATGCCATATGTACATCCTCGCTCATACAAATTTGATTCAACACAAAGTTTGATATCAAAACTCACCTTCTTTATTGATTGGAATTGATCATAAAATTTGAACACAAAGTCTCAAAGTTGAGTCTCAATTTGGGCAACACTTTGTTGCATAAGATTAAAGATATCTATTACAATAGAGGCCCTCTTTATTTATAGGGAGGAGCCTGGAGCAAAAATATGAAATTTACAACTACTTTGACTTATTCAACAAAGGAGTCCTTTTTGACTTGGGACTTCCTATGTTTTTACATGTAATTACATACGAGAAAAGTACATGTAAATATGTCCAAAACTGATTCAAAAGTGCATCTGAAAAATAGAAAATATACTAAGGCAAAGACCACATTTATCAACTCCCATTAGCATCCTTCTTGGGATAAACTTTCATCCATTGTTATCACCGTTTATATCTCTAGGCTATTTGGTCCAAAAGTGTCCTTGGAAATGACACAAGTTCTTGTTACTGAAACTTTCAGGGAGGTAGCAACCTTCACATGTTTACCCAAAACTACCTTGAGAATGGCCAAGGTCAACTGTGTATCTGACAACTTATCCATAGGAGCCACTAAGAAAGCTTGATCTTCGAACTCCTTTGGATCATGTTATTGAATGCCTGTATCATTTCATATGTGGAAAGAAACTTTTTGGTCTCTTTGACTGGAAATTATAGTAGCGAGGGAGAATTGAGCATTTACATGGGCTTTGAACGGCTAAAGTGCGATTAGAGCAAAAAACTGACTGAAAGTGGGCTAAAGTTAACAACTTGAAAAATTTCCCAGTGTTAGAAATTTTTTAGGGAGTGAGTGCACGGGCAGCAAAAATTGCCACCCTTGCATGTGGAGGAAATTGCTTTTGTGCATGGGCGGCAAAAATTGCCGCCCTTGCATGTGACAAAAGGCTTAATATATGAAGATGCAATGCAGGCAAAAATCGCCGCCATTGCATGTGAAGATGTAATGGAGGCAAAAATTGCCGCTAATGCATATGAAGATGCAATGGAGGCAAAAATCGCTGCCAGTGCATATGAAGATGCAATGGAGGCAAAAATCCCTGCCATTGCATATGACAAAAATTTACTAACTCCTAAAAAGTGAAATTTTCAATTTAACTTGTTTTACAAAATTCAGGAAACTGACACAAGTTGACACTTGAAAGGACGTTTCGAGGCTAGCAGACCATGCACGAGGGAAAATTTGATTCACCTCATTTTGTGTGGTTAGAGTTGTAGGCTACAAAATGGACAAATTTCATAGGGGTCATCCTACAAATTAAGTGCAACTAAATTTGAGGATGACAGTTGGGTCTAACTGGGGAGCTTCCTTTGATCATCCTTTGAAATGATTGAAGGGAGAAGAACCCAGTATCTAAGTGCCTTCATCCATTCCATTGGGCTATAGAGTCAGGTGACAACAAAAGACACAAAAACACAGAAAAGGCTAAAATGAAAAAGACACGAAAACTATACAAAAAAAATTCACAAACTTATCTATCGCTTCACTTTGAGAAAAGCTTCAGATGATGTCTGCTGTGAGGCAGCAGAAAAGATGTTCCACTTCTTTTTCTTTTACTATTGAATGAGTAACACTTCCCAATGTTTGACATTCTAGGATCTTCTTCTGCATCCAGATTGAATTGCCCAACTGCCGCTAATGAATTTGGTCCCAACTGTCGTTGCCATTTGACAAAGCGATCATGCTTATTAAAAGGTTTCTCTAGAGAAACCAATCCTTTGGAAATGCCATTACCTTTCAGTTGCAAAATCCCTTCGCTTGAAAAGAATGGTCCATTTGTGTCTAGACCTCCATTTGAAACATTATCCAATGACTCAGAATCTTCATTGGAGATCAAGAAGTAAGTACCCATATCTAAAAACTCCAAGAGAATTTGAATTTTTGGATCCTTGGATTTCATCACTATGTACTTGGCCTTCCTTTCAGGATGAACTTCCTGCATAATACCCTTAAAAGGTATTCTTGCCTCTGACATTTGAATCTTTATCTCCTCAACATGATTAGTGATATCAACAAATTGATATGAATTTGCTATAGAAGATGAAAAACTCTCATCTTGAGGTTTTTCATTGGGGGTACTGGTCTTAGGAGCAAGGGATGAAGTTGGAAGATCTGATGTACTTACTTGGTTGTCACCAGCCACATATTGATGATTAAATTGATTCTGTGACCATGTAAGAACGGCATAAGATTCATCAAAAGTATCTTCTTGTTTCATCTCACCTTCCAAGTTCAAGAACCCGGTGGTAGAGTCGCCAGCTAATTGCTCTTCAACTTCCGTGAAAAGATTAGCAACATCTTCTCCTTGATCATATTATGATTGAAGAAGATCATCTTGCTCTGATTCGTAATAGAAGATTGTTGCATCCATAGGTGGTGCTTCCAAAGCAAGTATTCCTTGTTGTGGAGGAAACATGTTTTGATTCTGGCCCCTTGAAGCATTGACTTGGTAATTTAGAGCATCATGAGAAGTTCCCCTTGATATGTCCTTATAGAAGGGAATGGACAAATTTTGTGACACCTGTTCTTTCAGAGCTAACAGCTCATCAGCCAACTTTTGCACTATAGGATCCATAGTGCTTGTAGAAGATAAAGCCAAAGAGGGTTGCCCACTAGGCCTAACATAATCCTTCTTCAACTTTCCCGCCAAGATCAAATCGTCCTCCACTTCAAATACTAAACTTTGAGCAATTGCAAGATTAGATGGTGCTGCTCTTCGTAAAAGAAAACTTACTTCTGGCAACTGTGAATTGATGAAGAAGCATTTTAGGTTCTCAGATGTGGGTTGAGCAACAGTTGGGATCCTGTTCTTTAGCTTATTGAACTTTGCAACAAACTCACGCATTAGCTCATAAGATTCCTTTTTCATTTGAGTAAGTTGGGCCAATAATGCATAAGCATCTTCTGCTGACTTGAATCTGGCTTCAAACTAAGTTTGAAGTGTATTCCATCTAGTGATAATTCCTGGTGCAAGGTGAAAGAACCAATCAGCTGCAACACCTTGGAGTGTTTCTACAAACAGTCTCACAGAAACATCTTCATACTCAACTTTGAGAACACCACATGCAATGTTGAAAGCTACAATGTGCTCATCCGGATGTTGTTTACCATCCCCGTAGAACTTAGGAAAGTTCTTACATGAACCCCGAGGTAGTTCATGTAGAGGCTAGGTCAATTTCAAAGGACCAAATGCATTTCCCCATGGACCTGGGATAGCCATATACCTTGATAAAACTTTAGAGAAGATATAACAAAAATATATTACAATAGATGAGACCGGTATGCTTCAACCAAAAGCGTGAGGCTCTTGATTGCGCGTTTGATCCCCAGTAGAGTCACCAAAAATTGTTGGGTGAATATTTTTTCGTTTAGCTAACAAATGGCAAAATGGTTATATCAACCACAGTGTGATGAGATAAATCTCTCCTCTCAACAAGGGGAGGTTCCCTTTTAACTATTACAAACTTTTTTACACTAAATACTTGCTTTGGGGATGCATTACATTCATCCTTTTCTCTTCTTTCAGAAAAGATGTTTGCAATGTTTCATAGTAATATTCAATAATGCTTGTACACTTAAACAATAATCAACAATATTCTTGTAAGTTGAAGCACAAAGTCTTTCAACTTACTTCACAAAAAGATTCACGAACCAAACGAATAATCTCAAGTATAAAGTCTTCAAATTATCCCCAGAAAGATTTTAAAAGTAACCGTATCACCAGTTGGAGCACAAAGTCTGTCAACTAACAACACCACTAATTCATGTGAATGTGATTGAAAATCATAGCACAAAGTCTACAAGTTCTCAACACGATTCATATACAAAGTGAACAACTACAAGCTCAAAGTCTTTATAATCCTTCACCAAGAAACGCTTTCAACACACATAGATTCAAGGAAATAATATAACACAAAGTTTATATAACTTATCTTGAATGCCCTCCAATCATAATAACCAAGCACCACTTTATCCAATCAATCAACAAGAGAAATCAGCAAAAATGCCATATGTACATCCTCGCTCGTACAAATTTGATTCAACACAAAGTTTGATATCAAAACTCACCTTCTTTATTGATTGGAATTGATCATAAAATTTGAACACAAAGTCTCAAAGTTGAGTCTCAATTTGGGCAACACTTTGTTGCATAAGATTAAAGATATCTATTACAATAGAGGCCCTCTTTATTTATAGGGAGGAGCCTAGAGCAAAAATAGGAAATTTACAACTACTTTGACTTATTCAACAAAGGAGTCCTTTTTGACTTGGGACTTCCTATGTTTTTACATGTAATTACATATGAGAATGTCCAAAACTGATTCAAAAGTGCATATGAAAAATAGAAAATATACTAAGGCAAAGACCACATTTATCAACTCCCATTAGCATCCTTCTTGGGATAAACTTTCATCCATTGTTATCACTGTTTATATCTCTAGGCTGTCTGGTCCAAAAGTGTCCTTGGGAATGACACAAGTTCTTGTTACTAAAACTTTCAGGGAGGTAGCAACCTTCACATGTTTACCTAGAACTACCTTGGGAATGTCCAAGGTCAACTATGTATCTGACAACTTATCCATAGGAGCCACTGAGAAAGCTTGATCTTCGAACTCCTTTGGATCATGTTATTAAATGCCTGTATCATTTCATATGTGGAAAGAAACTTTTTGGTCTCTTTGACTAGAAATTACAGTAGCGAGGGAGAATTGAGCATTTGCATGGGCTTTGAAGGGCTAAAGTGTGATTAGAGTGAAAAACTAAGTGAAAGTGGGCTAAAGTTAACAACTTGAAAAATTTCCCAGTGTTAGAATTTTTTTAGGGAGTGAGTGCATGGGCGGCAAAAATTGCCGCCCTTGCATTTGGAGGAATTTGCTTTTGTGCATAGGCGGCAAAAATCGCCGCCCTTACATGTGACAAAAGGCTTAACATGCACGGGCGGCAAAAATCACTGCCCTTGCATGTGATAAAAGGATTAACATGCACAGGCGGCAAGAATCACCGCCAGTGCATATGACAAAGGACTTAGCATGCACGCGCGGCAAAAATCACTGCTAGTGCATATGACAAAGGACTTAACATGCACGGGTAGCAAAAATCGCCACCAGTGCATGTGACAAAAAGACTAACATGCACGGGCAGCAAAAATCACTGCCCTTGCATGTGACAAAAGGCTTAACATGCACAAGCGGCAAAAATCGCCCCCCTTGCATGTGATAAAAGGATTAACATGCACAGGCGGCAAAAATCCCCGCCAATGCATATGAAGATGCAATGGAGGCAAAAATTGCTGCTAGTGCATATGAAGATGCAATGGAGGCAAAAATCACCACCAGTGCATATAAATATGCAATGGAGATAAAAATCCCCACCATTGCATATGACCAAAATTTACTAACTCCTAAAAAGTGAAATTTTCAATTTGACTTGTTTTACAAAATTCAAGAAACTGACACAAGTTAACACTCGAAAGGACATTCCAAGGCTAGGAGACCATGCATGAGGGAAAATGTGATTTACCTCATTTTGCGTGGTTAGAGTTGTAGGCTACAAAATGGACAAATTTCGTAGGGGTCATCCTACAAATTGAGTGCAACTAAATTTGAGGATAACAATTACAAAGAGACTACTATAGAATGCAAGCCCAGAACTCAACCAAGAGTTTGAACAATTAGAATACATGCCAAAACAAAGGATTTTGTGGGTTTTAGATTTCTACTCTCTGCTGTTCCCAAAAATGCACCTATGGTTCCTTCAATGTGCCTTTAAACTTCACCTAACACATGGTTTTGTTAGGTTTTTTCAATGAAAACTCCTCCTCCTTAGATCTCCTACCAAAAACCCATCATAGTACACTAGAACATACCTACTACAACCCATTCCACTGATCAAAAGTGAATCAAATCAGTGAAATGGCCAAAAATGCATGATTCTTACCAAAACCTTAGATAAGGGTTTCTAAAAAATAGTTTTCAGGAAAATCAATCTTATTCTACTCTAGGATTGTTTCAAGATGCCAAACTAGAAGAAAATGAATCTTAACTCACCCTAGTTTCATGCCACCACCATAATCCTTCACAATCTAGCCGTACATGAATAGGGTACGGACTAGAATAACATAATTATACAGAAAATGCAGAATTTCTGAGTTTAGATTATTTTTTCTCCTTCAAACGAATTCTTCAAGACTTCTCCAAGGCTCTCTTGCCAAGTCCAAAGCCTTAGAAAACATATAGAATTATTTACGAGGTAGTTTTTCTGATTGGAGGGTGCATAACTGTTCTCCCATGAGCGAACTGCCCTGTTAGTTTTTAAGATAGTAACTACTCCTTTGTTTTGGGACAGCAACTATCTTGTTTTGGCATTTTAAACTAATTACAATAGTGGCATCGATGGTTTGATGACTTGTTTATGACTTGTCAACACCTTTAATAATGTTATAAACCTTTGACAAGACTTAACATCCCTTCTAACACTTGGACATGCCCTTGGTAAGGCTTACAACATGAAATATATGACTTCTCAACATGATAATGTTTGATTGCCTATTACATCTCAAAACTACTCCATCATACCATGACACAATAGATATTTGGACATAGTCCTTATTACATGAATGGTCTTCTAGGACCTTATTTGATCAAAATATAACATCAAAACAAAACATGAAGTTGAATGCCTCATGGAGGCCACCTTGTGTTAAGTGCTTCTACACCATACACGCCATCTAGAAAAGAACTCATGCCACATGAGTTGATTCTTTGTCTTGCTCCACTTTTATCCTCTGCTACCTCATGTCTTCCCCATGGCCTCTGGACTACAACCTGCTTCAATGGAATCAAAAAATCATGCCTAGCATTGTAGGCTCTACTCACACCTTGCCATGAGTGAGTGCTTACAACCAAACCTAGACTTTGTTTGCCATTCTTCCTTACTGTCATCTCTACCTGAACACCTTCATTCAAAACCTTGGTTGATGGCTCTTGTACTGCTGCTATGGTAGAATATAATTGTCTTTCAACTCTTGTTGGCTCTAGAGGACAAACAATGGTCCCTACTATGATAGCATCTCCTTCTTTCCAACCACCTTGTGGCTGCTCGTAGACCTACTCTTTAACCTTCTTCTGATCCATCTCAGTCATCACCATCTAATCTTCATCATTCAAAACTGAAACCACCTTCAAACTTTGATCTTTGGCAACCCCACTCCTTGAGGTATCCTTAACTTTCTTTGTCTCTTCTTCATTGATCTTCACAAACTCTTGCTTACCCACCAAGATGACCTTGGCTGCCTTCTTTGCTTCAGCATCCTCTTGCAATGGTGTCATCACAAAATTCCTCCCATCCTTCTTGATGGTGTATGTGTTAGTATACCCATCATACAATGATTGCCTATCAAATTGCCATGACCTACCTAAAAGTAGGTGACAACATTCCATGGGCAAAATGTCACAAAAAAACTCTATCCTTATATTCTCCAATCTGAAAATCAACATATGCTTGTTCATCTACCAAAAGTGATTGACTATCACTTACCCAAGATGCTTTGTAAGGAGTTTGATGAGGAATCCTTTCTAGGTTCAATTTATCCACCATTTCCCCAGACACCATATTATCTGTTGAACCATAATATATTACTACCTTGCATATTTTACCTTTGCTTTTGCAATTGGTCCTTAAAAGTGCTCTCCTTTGTGTCATCTCCAAGAGTGTTCTCCTTAGCATCAATACTTCTCCATCTTGAATTGGGGTTGCACTCCTAATTGGAGAGTTAACACTTTCATCTACCTCCTCTTCTTTCACATATTGAACCCTCTGTTCATTCCTCCTTTCATTATCACCAGATGTAAAACTTTGTTTCATTGGACACTTGTATGCTATATGACCAATCTCACTACAATGATAACATCTCCTAGTGAAAACATTAGAACCTCTACATCCACCTCTTGTACCTCTAAATCCCCCTTTAAAATTAGAAACTTGGTCCTTATTTCTGCTTGTGTCTCCTTTGTCTTCTTGGGTTGGTCTTGTTCCACTTCCTCTATGTTGTTGCTCACCTTTCCTCTTCAACTTCTCTTCAGCCCTTAATGCTACTTGAAAGCATTTTTCCACAGTTTCAGGGGTTAATAAACTTATCTCATCTTGAATATTAAACTTCAAACCATTTAGATACCTTGCCACTTTAGCTTTTTCATCCTCCATGTACCCACAATGAAGAGTGTATTTGTGAAACTCCTTAGTGTAAGTAGCCACATCCAAATCTCTTTGCTTGAGATTTTGCATCCTCTTGTAGATCTGCACCTCATAGTCTGATGGAAGGAATTGGGACTTGATCCTGTCCAACATTCTGCTCCATGAAGAGATCATACTCTTCCCATTCTTTACCCTCTCACCTTGGGTGTAATTCCACCATGTAAGGGCAGCACCTTTGAGTTTAGTTTTTGCAAACTTAACCCTCTTACTTTTAGGAACTTCTTTATATTCAAAGTAGTTGTTTAGAGCCTCAATACATTCCATGACTTCATCAGCATTCATCTTCACACTGAACATGGGAATCTCCATCTGAGCCTCTGAAGAATCCTTGCCAATTGCCTTGATGGCTTCGAGGAAATGCTTTTGATCAGTCAGTACCTCTACCTCTTCTTTCTCTTCTTCTTCTTCCTCTTTCTCTTCCTCTTCATCTATCCTCTTCCCTATCCTCAATGCCTTCAACTCTGCTTGGAGTGCTTCCTTGACTCCACTTTTGATCTTCTCTTCCATCTCCTTGAACTTCTTGACCACTTCGGTGGTCATCCCCTTTAGAGGCATATTGCTAGCCTCTCCTTCACTCTCCTCTACTGACATATACCAGGCCAACAATAGAACCTTTTATGGCTCTGATACCACTATGATGTAGAGTCAAATTGGCTAGGAGAGGATAGGCCAACAAGACAAGGTTCTACTACACCCAAAAGCCCAAAATCAAAGGTCAAATTGTAAAAGTGGGAACAACAGTTAGAGACCTTGATTTCTCCATGGAAATGGTATTTAGGAATGTATAGGGACCCATCCCATCCATTGGCAAAGGTAGATCAAACTTTTGGTTAGCACTTCCTTCACAAACCTAAGAAATGGCTTGTAGCCCTTCAAAACGAGAACAATCCTAATAACTTTTGCTACATGTCTTCAAATGTAAATCTTAGACAATTAGTAGATACCCATTATGGTCCCCTATCACATATCCCAAATTGGGTATGGTTTGTTTTGGACGGAATACCTCAACCAATAACCCCTGTCAATGACCTAGAGCCCTAATTAGGCTAAAATTACAAAGAGACTACTGTAGAATGCAAGCCTAGAACTCAACCAAGGGTTTGAACAATTAGAATACATGCCAAAACAAAGGATTTTGTGGGTTTTAGACTTCTACTCTCTGTTGTTCCCAAAAATGCACCTATGGTTCCTTCAATGTGCCTTTAAACTTCACCTAACACATGGTTTTGTTAGGTTTTTGCAATGAAAAATCCTCCTCTTCAGATCTCTTGCCAAAAACCCATCATAACTAGAAAATACCTACTACAAACCCATTCCACTGATCAAAAGTGAATCAAATTAGTGGAATGGCCAAAAATGCATGATTCTTACCAAAACCCTAGATAAGGGTTTATAAAAAATAGTTTTCAGGAAAATCAATCTTATTCTACTCTAGGATTGTTTCAACATGCCAAACTAGAAGAAAATGAATCTTAACTCACCCTAGTTTCATGCCACCACCATAATCCTTCACAACCTGGCCGTATAGGAATAGGGTATGGACTGCAATAACAGAATTATACAGAAAATGTAGAATTTCTGAGTTGAGATTATTATTTCTCCTTCAAATGACTTCTTCAAGACTTCTCCAAGGTTCTCCTACCAAGTCCAAAGCCTTAGAAAATATATACAATGATTTGAGAGGTAGTTTGGCTCATTGGAGGGTGCATAACTATTCTTCCATGAGCAAACTTCCCTGTCAGTTTTTAAGACAGTAACTACTCCTTTGTTTTGGGACAACAACTGCCTTGTTTTGGCATTTTAAACTAATTACAACTATGGCATCGATGGTTTGATGACTTGTTTATGACTTGTCAACACCTTTGACAATGTCATAAACCTTTGAGAAGACTTAACATCCCTTCTAACACTTGGACATGCCCTTGGTAAGGCTTACAACATGAAATATATGATTGCTCAACATGATAATGTTTGATTGCCTATTACATCTCAAAACTACTCCATCATACCATGAAAACAATAGATATTTGGACATAGTCCTTATTACATGAATGGTCTTCTAGGACCTTATTGGATCAAAATATGACATCAAAACAAAACATGAAGTTGAATGCCTCATGGAGGCCACCTTGTGTTAAGTGCTCATGCACCAACCTTGATGTCATCAATCATCAATACTGTGTTACTATCTGGGAATGGTGAAGGAAGCCCCAGTTGCACTAGATCTTCTATATGTTTCTTCATATTTTTCACTCCTTTTACTATATCCAGGAGCTCTTAACAATTTGTGGCCGTAGAGTTACAACTCAAAACTTCATTGACCTTCTTAGTAGCAACCATTCTATCATTTATACCTATTGTTGATAATGTCTCATCTATTGTATCATACAATTTCTTCAATAAAAGTTGAGAGTCAGAAACCCTCAATGAAACAATAGACAAGGTGGCCTGCACCGAAGTTTCAACTTTCTCACACAGCTGCTGAGCATTTAGCAGAAAAGTTAAAGATGGCCTTAGCTGGATAATCTCCTTAGAGATTCTCTTCCATACTGAAATATACAGCTCTTTTACTAAATTAAGAACTCCAGCATTTTGCGGTCTACTAGCCAACTCAATTGTCAGCTGCTTTGTTCTTTGTTGCTTAGCCAAGAGTTGTGCCTGAATTGCACCATTAGCAGTTTTCTCATTCAATAACTTCTATTGTAAGTGTGTGGCCTATTGCAACTTATCTTGATATTTCTTCTCCAAAGTGGCTCTCTCCTGTCTCAAAACAGTCACTATAGCTTTTTCTTGTGCTAGCTTAGACTTAAGAGAAACATTATGGGCTTGTACAGCCTAATGTATCTGCAAAGAAATAGTATTTTGCAACTGTTTGTTTAGATTATCAATCTCATTCTTCTTAGATTGAATCTCCCCAGCAAGGTTGCTACTATTCACTTTCTCTTGAGCCAAATCATTTTTTGCTTTCTGCAGCTTCTTGGACACTTTCAAATAGTCAGTTGCTACACTAGATGCAGTTTCATTTAGTAGCTCAACCCTGTCCTGTGGCCTGAAAAGAGACATATCCATAGCCACAACATTCATAGCATAATCCTAGGGTTGCATTTGTTCATTAGGTTTCACCACATTTGGAGACAAATGTGTAACTATCAATGATTGTTGAATGGGGTCATAAAGTGACCACATGTGTGCCACAGTAGGGCTCTTGTTTTCCTTTTTCCTCTTTTTGTCCATCCTAGCCTCTCTAGCCCTTTTTGTTGTGTCTACTTTGGCTTGGAATGTAAGAGGGGATGCAATATAACCTCCATCAAAGGAGTGACCTTGAGGCAGGCCATAGGGGATAGCCAATAATTGTTGGCTAGGAGAAACTTGAGGAGGGGTCCTTTTAGGTACAGATGGAGAAAATAATGGTAATGAAATGGCCTGTGAAGATGTGGCCGGTGAACTGGTAGTTGTGGCAAGGGTTGATGTAAGCACAACAGAAGTGGCAAGGATAATAAATGCCTGGCTAATTGGGATTGCCACTCCTATAGTAGAAGAAAGAGATACGAGAGAAAAGGGAGAGGAAACACTTACCTGAGTGATAGAAGAGGTGACTGGTAGTTGTTGCTACTGTGGTTCTGTTTCTTCCTCCTCTTCTTCCTACAGGTACAATTTCCTATGTTTCCTAAGCCTCTTACATGTTTCCTCTGTTTCTTTCTCTTCAACATTTACCACCATTAGTGGTTGTAAAGGAACAATTCTGAAACCCCCAGATGCTAAAGTTGTTTGAGTCCCTAGAGTTGGTGATGACACCACATTTTTTTTGCTTCTCTAAGTTGGTGAGGGATTGGGGCCATGAAGATGCAGGAGTAGCAGATGAGGCATGTCCCATTCCTTACATAATTTGGGCTAACTCTATTTCTTCCTCTGTCTCCTCACCCTTCTAAAATCTGCTTATGTCTGGACTTGAGACTGGGGAGGGATGCCACTCATCCTAGATTGATTCCCATTTTTCATTACTCTCAGCATTTCCAAATGAGTGTGTGAACTCTGAAATTTCTTGCCTATATTTCCAATAGGCTTCAATCTTTTCTGGTCTTCAATCTTGGGCTTTTAATGCTTTCCTCAAACTAGTAGTCATTTTCATCTTAGGGTCATATTCCTTCTCTTTGACATAAAAGTTGATGCAGAGCTCCAAGAGATTTGTACAAATTCTTGAAACTCCACAGTCAACTACCTCTTTAAGGCCAAAGTTTCTCTCTATCGGAAAGAGAACTCTATTCTCCTTTTGACATAATCTATCGGAAAGATAATGCTCATCAGAATCTTTGAAATCTGTTACTCTAAGTCTTTGTTCATTCTGATGCCACTGTAGGCAAGAAACCTTCTATGTCTTTCCAAAACCCAATATCGGTGACACTACACTATTGGCTTCCCCGCTACACTTCACCCCGACGTTTTGAGTCACTCTGATATTCACAACTATTAGCCAAATATTCCCTATCAGAAGAACTTTCCAAAGTCTCTCTGCTAGTGTCGATCTCCCTAATGCCAAACACCAAACTCCTTCTATTGGCCAAACATTGTTTATCAGCCTGTTTGTTCACTCCTTCTCCGATAGCCAAAATCTTACCGGTGGACTCCTCTGATATCAATGTCTACCATTTTTGCATATACATTTCTTGACTTATGATAGATGGTCATCCAATGTGTCTTCTCAATGTACAACTCGCACATACATTACATTACTGACCTGTTGTGTCGGTTCTCCCTACCGCTTCTACCGGTCACTTCTTGTATCATTCGATACTTGTATAATCTCAATGCATCATCAAACATACAATCTCTGACATGCAATAGATGAATATACACAAAATGCATTCACATACAACTATGGTATACACATATACTATTCCCATCATACAACTGACATATACTCACAAATTGTATAACCCGATCTTAGTTTAGCAATATACACAAAGAATGTCACTCGCATACAACTGTGATATACACATAGATTGTCTTTAACATATAATTGTAGGATATACATAGTGTATCTTCACTGAAACAATGCTAAATCTTATGTTGATGACGTCCTCTGCAACCAAACTTGCAGTCTCTATTTTGTTGAGCCCTAGCACATAGAGATGCTAAGCTCTCTACTATGACAACTCTTCTAGAGATAGGATTGTTACAAGTATGGGTCTAACTGGTATTCTCATTGATGTCAATATACTCCTGTTGCATTAATGATAAGGATTAGATGAGCTGTGTACTGAGGATATTGAGAAAATTAGTCTCAATCAGGAACAGTGAAGAACAATGATGATAGTAAGGTAAAAGTTCAAGATAGGACAAGGATCAAAGAATGCAAATTAAAGGGTTTGTAGATATGTGTCTTAAGGTGATCCAGTAGAGATTTTAGAGGTCTGCATGAAGATCTAAAGAAGTTGCTGTTGTTCAATTAAAACTAGTTCTGGTAGGTGTTCAGAGGTGATAGAATGGTACAGAAAGGTCTGGTGAGATCCAGAAATGCATTATCCTATTCTACGAATTTGAGGGAGTGTTAAGGAAGTCCTTTTGAAGTATCAAATCAATTGGTTTGTGGTTTGAAGGTCTGCAAGCATCTATTCCTTTATGACAGTGATGACAGACTGTGTTCTTGAGGTTCTGAATGAAGGAGAGAAGGATTTTAGGAAGCAGATGAAGTGTGGATGTTCTTGGTGATTTAGACAAGCTTGTAGAGGTCTCTGGATAATGTCCAGTTTGTTTTGGTGGCCCACATTGGACTTGGAGCTTGCAATTGAAGAATGACTTCCGAATGATGGTGTTCTTCATGAGACTGACCGACTGGATGAGTTACACATCTTGCGGATGTTCTTGTAGTTGTTTACTGACTTAGATGATTATTCCTAAGTTGATGCCTTGTATAAATAAGAGATTGTAAAGTCATTTCAAAGGTGTTCCTGTGGAGATAAGTGTGTGGTAGTGAGGAGGAGAGAGAAAGGTAGAGCAAAAGTATTGGGCTTAAATGGAACTAATTCAAGCATGGTGAAGATGCTATTTTCCAGTTCAAGTAGGTGATACTTATTATTTTGTAGACAGTGTGTCTCTTGTAGGAAGTGAGCCTCTTGTGAGCAATGTGCTTAGGTAGTGAGCCCTAATTTGCATGTGCCATTTTGTTCTTTCTATTCTTCTAACAGAGAATACAATCTTGGGTTAATCATCCCATGGTTTTTCCCTTAACTGGGTTTTCTATGTCAAAATCTTGGTGTCTCTTGTGTTAATGTGTTTCTTCTCTTGACTCATTGCATCATGTTTCCATGATTGATTTATTGTTATGCTACTAAATTACAAATTGGAGTTAAGTGTTTAATTGAAAGTAAAGTTTTGTACAACTAATTCACCCCACCTCTCAGTTGTCTTCCGTAAGACTAACAATTGGTATCAGAGCCAATTTCCTCTAAAAGGAGCTTAACCACTTGAGGAGATCCAGAATGACATCTTACAAGAAGGATAGTCTGAAGTTTGATGGAACCAATTTTAATCTTTGAAAAGGTCGCATGAAATGTCACTTGCAATGTATGGGAATGGTGTACTGGACCATGGTTACAACAAAGTATACACCTCCACAAGGTGGTTCGAAAGCCCCAAATGTTCAAAATCACAGATGTTGAAAACAATCTACGGACTATAGAAGCTCTTCTAAGCACATTATCTAATTCAGAGCTCTCAAATGTTATTGACCTACCAACTACTTTTGAGATTTGGGAAAAATTGGAACTTCTGCATGAAGGAGACAAGTATGTTAAATGTGCAAGGCTATAAAGTCTAAAAGGGAAATTCGAAAACTTGAAGATGAGAGAAGATGAAAATATCTCTACTTTTATGCCAAGAGTAAATGAGCTTGTTTATGGAATTAGAAATGCTGGTGTAGTCTTGGATGAAAATGAGATTGTTGGCAAAATTCTCAGATCCCTTCCTGCTTCTTATAAAATCAAGGTTGCTGCCATTGAAGAATTTAAAGCTCATACAACTATCACAAGAGATCAATTGGCTGGTAAATTGGCTGCATTTGAAATGACCAATTTTGGAGATGCCCCTCCTAAGACTGAATCTGCATTCAAAGTCAGTGCCTCTGTAAAAGGGAAACAAAGGTTTGATCTAGGAGAGAACTCTTCAAGGAAACTATCATGGTATGAAAAAGCAAGAAAAGCCCTGGAAGAAGAAGAAGCTAAAATTGCTCATCTTGAAGTCCTTATTGCAAAGAGACTACCAAGAGGATCTAATAAGTATGAAGGAAAATTGCCTTTTTAAGTGTTTTAACTACAATAAGATTGGTCATTTTGCCTCAAGGTGTTCGGAAAGGTTTTCAAGACAAAATCCTAACAAGCCAAGGTTCCAAAAGAACTGTTACTATGTACATGAAGATGATGATAATGAAGGAGTAACAGATGATGAATCAGAGATAGGAAACAAATCTGGAAATGAATGGGTGTTCATTGCCATTAAGGAAGAAGATCTAATTTCCTCTGTATCTATCAATCATAAGACTATGGAAAGAGCTCTGGCTGCCCAAGTTGAAGAGAAGGATGATTGGGTCATTAACAGTGGATGCTCTCACCATATGACAGGTGAAAAAAAATAAGTTCATAGATTTGGAGAGGTATGAAGGAGGAGTGGTAAAGTTTCGTGATAATTCTGCTAGTAGAATCAGAGGTAGAGGAACTATTTCTTTTGATGGAAGGAACAAAACTGGTAATGTACTGTATGTTGAAGGTTTGAAGCACAATCTTCTCAGTGTTGGACAATTGGTGGACTAAGGCTATGATCTTTGAAAGTTACCAAATAAAGATTGCATCTGGTACTCAAACAAAAGGTAATATCTTTCATTTGGTTGGTACTGGTAAAAGTTGCTTATTTGTTCAAGTTGATCAGAGTTGGTTATGGCATAGAAGGATGTGTCATGTGAATTTTGATAACAGCATCGAGATAAGCAACACTCAGGCTATAAGAGATCTTCCAAAATTGGTGAAGCCTACTAATAGCCTATGCAAAGAATGTCAGTTGGGTAAGTTGAGCAGAATCACATTCAAGAGTAAGGAACTATCCTCTACCAGATTATTGGACTTAGTTCATATTAATCTTTGTGGTTCGGCAAGAATCAAGAGTGTGCAAGGTGATAGATACTTCATGTTACTAATTGATGACTATTCCCGGATGATGTGGGTAACCTTTCTGAAAGAGAAATCAGAAGCTCTTGAGAAATTCAAAATATTCAAGACTATGGTAGAGAATGAAATTGGATTAAAATTGAGATGTTTGAGGTCTGATAGAGGTGGAGAATTCACATCCGGTGATTTCATAAAATTCTGTGAAAAGCATGGAATAAAGAGACAATTTTCTGCTCCTAGGACTCCATAGCAGAATGGAGTAGTGGAAAGAAAGAACCAGACCATCTAGGAATCATCTAGGACCATGATGATGAAAGCAAATGTTCCTCAAATCTATTGGAGAGAAGATGTCAGCACTATAGTTTATACTCTCAATCAAGTTCAAATCAGAAACAATAACAGTAAGACTCCTTATGAACTTTGGTTTGGCATCACTCCTACTATGAGGTATTTTAGAGTTTTTGGTAGCAAATGTTACATTAAAAGAGATGAAGATCTAGGAAAGTTTGATGCTAGAAGTAATGAAGGAATATTCTTGGGTTACTCTACTCAAAGTAAAGCATACCGGTGTTATAACAAGAGACTGAGAAAGATGATAGAAAGTATAAATGTGAAGGTTGATGAAGGAATTGAAAAGCCCTCAATGTTTTATGAATATGATGAAGATGATCAGAATGATGTTATTACTCAAGGAGCCCAAGCCTCTTCTGAAAGTTAGATTCAAACTGATCTAGTAAATCAGGAAGAAGAGATGAGTTTTAATGAGCCTGATCAAGAATCAGAAGTGCAAGAAATTCCCAAAGTTCCAAGGTATGTAAGACTGAACCACTTTAAAGATCAGATCATAGGTGACAAAAGCAAAGGTGTACAAACTAGAAGGAGAATTACTCAAGATTTGGATAAGTATTGTCTGATTTCAAAGATTGAACCTAAGACAGTGAATGAAGCTTGCAATGATGAAAACTAGACTAAAGCAATGGAGGAATAGCTGATGCAAATTGAGAAAAATCACACTTGGGATCTTGTTCCCAGACCTAGAAACAAGAATGTGATTAGAACCAAATGGGTCTTCTAGAACAAACTGAATGAAGTTGGTGAAGTAATCAAAAACAAAGCCAGATTGGTCTGCAAGGGCTATTCTCAAATAGAAGGAGTTGAATTTGAAGAAACCTTTGCTCTGGTGGCAAGAATTGAAGCAATTTTATTTCTTGCATTTACTACCTTCAAAGATTTCAAGGTATATCAGATGGATGTCAAGTCTACCTTCCTGAATGGTGACTTGGAAGAAGATGTGTACATTGAGCAACTAGATGGATTTCAATTATCTGATCATGGTGATATGGTTTGCAAGTTGAAGAAGGCACTATATGGACTGAAGCAAGCCCCAAGAGCCTGGTATGAAAGATTGGATAAGCATCTTTTCAAGATTGGTTTCAACAAAGGTACTGCTGATAGTAATTTATATTTCAAAATTGATCATGAGAAAATCTTGATTGTTGAAGTGTTTGTTGATGATATCATCTTTGGAGGAAGAGATAGTATGTGTAAAACCTTTGCAAATCAAATGAAAAGTGAATTTGAGATGTCTATGCTTGGGGAAATGAATTTCTTCTTGGGTCTACAAATCACTCAAACAAAGAAAGGAATTTTCATCTCTCAGACCAAATATGTGAAAGAATTGTTGAAGAAATTTGGGATGGAAGATTCAAAACCAATGAATACTCCCATGGAAACTAGATGTAAATTGAGCAAAGATGATGACTCTCCTAAGGATGATCAGAAAAAGTATAGGTCAATGATTGGAGGACCGTTGTATCTTACTCAAACTAGACTAGACATTATGCAGGTTGTTGGTCTTGTTGCTAGATTCCAGGCTGATCCTAGAGAATCTCATGTCATGGCAATCAAGAGGATTTTTAGATATCTAAAAGGGATAGTTGAGTATGGTTTGTGGTATCCTAGAGATCATGATTTCTCTCTTCATGCATATGATGCGGATTGGGTAGGAGATGTGGATGACCGGAAGAGTACCAGTGGTGGAGCATTCTTTTTGGGGAAGAGATTGCTTTCTTGCCTAAGAAAGAAACAAGAGGCAATATCTTTGTCCACTACAGAAGCAAAATATATTGCAGCAATAGGTAGTTGCACTCAAGTTTTGTTGATGAAGCAAATGCTAAGAGACATTAGAGTGGAGTATGAGGAGCCTATCACAACTTTCTATGATAATTCAAGTACAATATATATATCTAAGAATCCAGTGTTGCATTCAAAGACTAAACACATATCCATCAAGTTTCACTTTTTGAGAGAGCAAGTGAACAAGAATGAAGTCAGATTAGAGTTTGTGCCTTCCAAGGATCAGATTGTATATATCTTTACTAAACCTCTACCTAAGGACTCTTTTGAGTATCTTAGGGAGAAGTTAGGGGTTATTTCCCCTCCAGTGATGAACTAAGATGCACTGATGTGCATTAGTCTGGTGGATATCACAGTCATATCTTGTGGTCTAGATTGATGATAGGGAGCTGCTACTCAGGGGGAGCAGTAGGTATGATTTTGAAGTGGTGAAATTGCAAGTATGTACCCTTTGCCATTGATGTCAAAGGGGGAGAGAAGACATGTGAAAAACAAGTGGTTGCTAATCAAAGGGGGAGTAGTAAAGGGAGAGAAGACATGTGAATGGTTGTTGCTAATAGGGGGAGTTGTGACAATAAGGAGAAGTTCTTGTCTTGATGATCAAAATAGTTTTTCACATCATATGTTGCCATCAATGACAGAGGGGGAGATTGTTGCAAGTATGGGTCTAACTAGTGTTGTCATTGATGTCAACATACTCATGTTGCATTAATGATAAGGATTGGATGAGCTGTGTGCTGAGGATATTGAGAAAATTAGTCTCAATCAGGAATAGTGAAGAACAGTGATGATAGTAAGGTAAAAGTTCAAGATAGGATGAGGATTATAGAATGCAGGTTAAATGGTTTGTAGATATGTGTCTTAAGGTGATCCAATAGAGATTTCTGAGGTCTGCATGAAGATCTGAAGAAGTTGTTACCGTTCAAGTAAAACCAGTTCCAGTAGGTGTTCAGAGGTGGCAGAGTGCTACAGAAAGGTCTAGTGAGATCCAAAAATGCATTATCCTATTCTGCAGATTTGAGGGAGTGTTGAGGAAGTCCTTTTGAAGTATGTTCTTGAGGTTCCAGATGAAGGAGAGAAGGATTTTAGTAAGCAGATGAAGTGTGGATGTTCTTAGTGATTTAGGCAAGCTTGTGGAGGTCTTTGGATCATGTCTAGTTCATTTTGGTGGTCTTCATTGGAGTTGGAGCTTGCAATTGAAGAATGATTTCCAGATGATGGTGTTCTTCATGAGACTGGCCGATTGGATGAGTTACACATCCTGCGGATGTTCTTGTAGTTGTTTTCCAACTTAGTTGATTATTCCTAAGTTGATGCCTTGTATAAATAAGGGATTGTAAATTCATTTCAAAGGTGTTCTTGTGGAGATGAGTGTGTGGTAGCAAGGAGGAGAGTGAAAGGTAGAGAAGAAGTATTGGGCTTAAATGGAACTGATTCAAGCATGGTGAAGATGCTATTTTTTAGTTCAAGTAGGTGATACTTATTATTTTGTAGACAGTGTGTCTCTTATAGGCAGTGAGCCTCTTGTGAGCAGTGTGCTTGGGTAGTGAGCCTTAATTGGCATGTTCCATTTTGTTCTTTCTATTCTTGCAATAGAGAATACAATCCTGGGTTAATCACCTCGTGGATTTTCCCTTAACCAGGTTTTCCATGTCAAAATATTGGTGTCTCTTGTGTTAATGTGTTTTTGCTCTTGACTTATTGCATCATGTTTCCATGATTGATTTATTGTTATTCTGCTAAATTACAAAGTGGAGTTAAGTGTTTAATTGAAAGTAAAGTTTTTTACAACTGATTCATCCCCCCTCTTAGTTCTCTACCCTACGACTAACAAGGATCCCCTATCCCATTCTGCCATGAACATGAACAAAAATAAAATAAAATAGAAAACTATGTATAGGGTCCATTCCACTGATTTCAAAGAAATCCACTATTGGAATGGTCTCAGTCTTGCATCTTCGACAACAGAAAACTAGATTATGTAATGAACAATTTGATATAGAGAGTATGCATTGAATAATTCGTTACACAGGGAATTTATATTGAACATAGAACTTGTAAACACAAACTGACATAACTTTTATTTCTTCAATCAAACTTCATCACCTACTCTCCTCTTCCAAAAATGTGTTTATATCTCTCCTCATTCAGTTCCAACCGAAACATCAAAAGTTGGAGTTGTTACAACTTCCAACTAGAATATCAAAACTCTAACTAATCACATGACACATGTTTTGCATATGATATGACTTAAACACATTAACAAGACACCTTAACATAACACACTTGATTTAATCATCCACATACCCCAATTGCCCAAGATATTCAAATTGGTTTATCAGGATGCCAAATTTGTAACACTGGTTCACATGATGGGGTTTTTTTATTACAAACATGAAATCACATTAACAAGTCCTACATGACAACATGAATAAACATATAAATGCATAAAATATGATAACATATTAAGACCTTAGTCTTCTCCCTCATATGTATATTTGGCTTGTTGAAGGGGTGCTCATGCACCATACTCCTCGGGAGAAGAGATCTCAAGCCCACTTGAGATAGAGTTTGAAGGTCTATACCATGATTTGTGATCTATTCTTAAGTCTTCCAAATTACCTCTGAGTTAGGTTTCCCCGGCCAAGCCACCAAGTACTCCATGTACTCTTTGTTTCGTGTTTTCTTTGTCACCCTTGAGTCTAATATCTTCTTCAATTCTGGTGGATCATACTTAGGAATATCATCATCTGCTATACTCTGTAATGGTTCCTATTCTACATCTACATTATGCTTGTATGGAGTTAAATCACATACATTGAAAATGGGTGATAATCCAATATCAGGAGGAAGTTGGATCTCATAAGCATTCTGTCCACACTTTTTCAAAATCTGACATGGTCCAATCTTCCTCTACATTAGCTTGGTATATTTACCTTTTGGGAGCCTCTCCTTCTTTAGATTAACCCACACCAAATCTCTAACATCAAATTTTACATCACTTTTCTTCTTGTCAACATATGCTTTGTATTTCAATGTAGTTTGTTGGAGTTGTGCCTTGACTTGATCATGCACCTCCTTGATGACTGATGCAAAGGCTTCTCCATCTGTACTAATAGACTGTCCTGTAGGTAGATCTCTCAACTCCAAAATACCCCTTGGATGAATGCCATATACCACTTGGAAAGGTGACTTCCCTATACTCCTATTGATGGTGTCATTGTAGGAGAATTCTGCTTGTGGTAGGATGTTATCCCACTTCTATCCATGCTACCTTGTCAAATACTTAAGCAGATTTCCCAATGAATGGTTAACCACTTTAGTCTAACCATCTATTTGAGGATGGTAGGCTGATGAGAAGGATAAGTTGGTTCCAAGCTTCCTCCAAAGAGTCCTCCAAAAGTGGCCAATAAATTTCACATCTCTATCTGATATTATGCTCAATGGCAAGCCATGTATCCTTACTATCTCTTTGAAAAATAGATCTGCAACATATGAAGCATCACAAGTGGTTTTACATGGCAAGAAGTGTGCCATTTTACTAAATCTATCTACTACAACAAAAACACTATCATATCCCTTCCTTGTCCTAGTCAAACCCAATACAAAGTCCATGCTTATACTCTCTCGTGGCCTGGAAGGAATGGGTAGTGGCTGATACAAGCCTACATTAGTTGATCTCCCTTTTGCTTTCTGACATATTACATATGCCTCCACAAATCTCCTCACATCTGACTGCAACTTGGGTCAATAGGAATGCCTCTTCACAAGATCAAGAGTCTTATCCAGACCAAAATATCCTGCCATGGCACCACAATGTTTCTCCCTAATGATATTTAGTCTCATAGAACACCGTGGAATACACAACTGTCCACCCTTGAAAAGTAATCCATCTTGGATCAGAAATTTAGAGAACTCAACATGATATTTGTCACCAAAGGAAGTACATACCTTGTAGATCTCTCCAAAGTCTTCATCAACATCATACATGGTCTTCATAGAGTCAATGCCAACACTCTCCAATTGGATCTAATTTATGGTCAAAGCCCTCCTGCTCAAAGCATCTGCTACCTTGTTCTTGACCCCTTTCTTGTGCTTGAGTGTGAAGGTGAAATCTTGCAAAGTCTCTACCCACTTCATATGCCTATGGTTTAGCTTCTCTTGTCTATTTATGAAACTAAGGGCCTGATTATCTGTGAATACTATGAATTCCTTTGGCATCAAGTAATGCCTCCACTTTTTGAGTGACTGTACTAGAGCATACATCTCCAAATCATATGATGAGTATCTCTTCTTAGCATCATTTAGTTTCTCACTAAAAAATGCAAGAGGCCTACCTTCTTGACTGAGTACTACTCCAATTGCCATGTGGCTCACATCACATTCTACTTGAAAAATCTTGTTGAAGTCAGGAAGTACAAGGACTGGCTGCTCTGCCACCTTCTTCTTCAATGTTTCGAATGAATCATCTCCCTCCTTTGTCCAAGTGAATTTGCACTTCTGTCCTCCTTTTATGGTGTAAAGCATGGCTGCACAAACATGACTAAACCCTTTTATAAACTTCCTATAGAAGGTTGCTAACCCATGGAAACTTATAACATCATTCATGGTTCTAGGAGTTGGCCAAGACAATATGGCACTTACCTTCTCTTAATCCATTTTTAGTTTTCCCTGTGAGATGACAAAACCCAAGTAGATGATCTCCTCCTGCATGAACAAACACTTCTCCAAGTTGATCATTAGCTGCTCTTCATGTAACCTTTTGAGGACTAGGTCTATATGTTTGAGGTGTTCTTCCCCTGTATTACTGAAAATCAGAATGTCATCTAGATATACTATGACAAATTTGCCTATGAATTCCCTCAAGACCTCATTCATCAACCTCATAAAGGTACTAGGGGTATTGGATAAACCAAAAGGCATGACCTTCCACTCATATAACCCCTCATTGGTCTTGAATGCAGTTTTCTACTCATCTCCTGGCCTAATCCTAATCTGATGATAGCCACTCTTTAGATCTATTTTTGTGAAATATTTAGCACCCCCCAAGAAATCAAGCAAATCTTCTATCCTAGGGATTGGGAACTGATACCTGATTGTTATCTTATTGATAGCCCTTGAATCAATACAAAGTCTCCAAGTGCCTTCCTTCTTTGGTGCTAGGACAACTAGCACTGCACATGGGCTTAAACTCTTGCTAATTAGGCATGTCTCCAACACCTCCTCAATCTGCCTTGCTACCTCTACATTCTATTCTGGGGTAAGCTTATATGCTACCTTGTTTGGAAGTGTGGATCCTAGGATCGGATCTATATAATGGCTGATGTCTCTTATAGGTGGTAGGGACCTTGGTATTCCATCAGAGATGATGCCTTTGTACTTGTCCAATAGGTCTTGGATAGCTGGATCTATGAACCTTTGCCTTTTCTCTCCCTTGACTTCTTGCTATTGCTCCTTGTTCACCTTTAGGCATGGAATACGAGCATATGCAACTGCACCTTCTTCTACTATCTCTTTCATGAATTGTTTGCCTTCTACCATCATCACCTTAACTTCTTTCCCTTTTGATTCCACCTCATTCTCCATCAGTGGTAGTAACTCTATTACCTTACCATCCTTAGTGATTGAATATTTGTTTCTAACTCCATCATGGTGTGCTTTCAAGTCATATTTCCATGGTCTTCCAAATAGGAGATGGCAAGCATCCATCTTGGCAATGTCAAACAATAATCTATCTTTGTATGTTCCAATTTGAAACTCCACCCAAGACTACTCTTCCAAAACTATTTTCTAACCTTGGGTGAGCCATGAGACCTTGTATGGGCAAGGGTATGGCAGTCTCCTAAGCTTAAGCTTTTCTACCATTTCAATGGACACAAAATTTTTAGTGGATTCGGAGTCAATCAGAAATTTACATACCTTTCCTCTTGCTTTGCAAGTAGTTCTGAAGAGAGACTTCCTTTGTGGGGGTTCTTTGTCAGGTACCTTCATGGTGGTCATTGCTATCCTAATCATCAAAGGTTCTCCTCTCTCAGGATATCCATAACTGTCAGGAGCATTCACACTTTGAAAAGTGTTTGAGCTTGTCACACTTTGACAATCAGATTCTTGGATCAAAATTTTCCTCCTTTCTCCCATTGAACTTGTTGCCTTTTCTGGACATCTGCTCACCATGTGGCCTTCTTGATTGCAATTGTAACATCTGAGAGGTGCTCTTCCCTGAGATCTCCCTCTAAATGGTGGTCTTCTACCCCTAAAGTTTCCTCTTTGATTGTAACCTCCCCCTTGAGTTTGACTATTGTCTACTTTGTTGTTCTCTTGATTAGATTCACCTTGGTATTGAAATCCATTTCCTCTACCTCTGAAAGGACTTCTTCCCCCTCTTTGTTGTCTCCCTCTTCCTCTACTATTCTGCTCTTGTCTTGTCTTTAATTTCTCTTCCACTTTGAGTGCCAATTGGTAGCACTTTTGGATCGTATCTGGGTTATGTAGATTTAACTCTTCTTGGATGGCAAATCTCAATCCATTGAGGTACCTTGCCACCTTCTCTTCCTCACCCTCCTTTACCTTTGCCTTGACACATAGTTTCATGAACTCTTCAGTGTATGAACTGACATTTAACTCCTTCAGCTTCATGTTTTGTTTCCTCTTAAGTAGTTGAATGTTGTAATCCAACAGAACATAGGCTTCCTTCACTAAAGCCACCATCTTCTTCCAAGTAGCAACTCTGCTCTTTTCCTCTTTCACCATGTCATCTTGGATGAAAGTCCACCAAGTTAGTGCAGCCTCTTTCATTTTGGATTGGGCCATCTTCACCCTTTGGTGGTCTGGTATCTCCTCGATTTCAAAGAAGTTATTCAAGGAGTCTATCCACTCCATCACTGAATCAGGATCCATTTTGCCTGCAAACATAGGTAGGTCTAGTTTCATATCCATGGTCCTTCTCTCCATGGATTTGAGGGCATTGATCAAGCGTCTCTAGTTTGTAGGAACCTCCATCTCTTCCTGCCTAGGGATCTTCTCTTCATCCTAATCTTCTCCATCACTAGAATCTTCTTCTCCCTTTTCTACTCTATCCCTCAACTTCTCTAACTCATTTCTCAAGGCCTGATTCTGAGCCCTAACTACTTTGCTCTCTGCCAATTACTTCTTCACTAGAACAGCCAACTCAACGTTGGTCATCTTCGCTGGGTACTCTTGTGACCCCTCTTCGTTTGACATCTTGTCTTCTTCTTCTACCCAAAGGATACTTCTTTGCTGTAATACCACTATGATGCAGAGCTCCAAGAGATTTGGACAAATTCTTGAAACTCCATAGTCAACTACCTCTTTAAGGCCAAAGTTTCTCTCTATTGGCATGAGAACTCTATTCTCCTTCTGACATACTCTATCGGCAAGATAATGCTCATTAGAATCTTCAAAATCTGTCACTCTGAGTCTTTTTTCATTCTAATGCCACTATTGCAAGAGACCTTCTATGTCTTTCCGAAACCCAATATCGGTGACACTGTACACTATCAGCTTCCCCACTACACTTCACCCTGACGTTTTGAGTCACTCCGATATTCACAACTATCAACCAAATACTCCCTATCGAAAGAACATTCCAAAGTCTCTCTGCTAGTGTCGGTCTCCCCAATGCCAAACACCAAACTCCTTCTATCAGCCAAACATTGTTCATCAACTTGTTTGTTCACTCCTCTAATAGCCAAAATCTTACTGATGGACTCCTCTGATATCAATGTCTACCATTTTTGCATATACATTTCTTGACTTATGATAGCCGGTCATCCAATGTATCTTCTCAATGTACAACTTGCACATACATTACATTACTAACCTATTGTGTTGGTTCTCCCTACCGCTTCTATCAGTCACTTCTTGTATCATTCGATACTTGTATAATCTCAATGCATTGTCAAACATACAATCTCTGACATGCGATTAACGAATATACATAGAATGCATTCACATACAGCTGTGGTATGCACATATACTCTTCCTATCATACAACTGACATATACTCACAAATTGTATAACCTGGTCTACTTTAGCAGTATACACAAAGAATGTCACTCGCATACAACTATGATATACACATAGATTGTCTTTAACATACAATTGTAGGATATACACAAAATGTATCTTCACTGAAACAATGCCAGATCTTACGTCGAGGACATCCTTTGCAACCAAACTCGCAGTCTCTATTCTATTGAGCCCTAGTACATAGAGATACTAGGCTCTCTACTACGACAACTCTTCCAGAGATAGGATCCCCTGTCCCATTTTGCCATGAACATGAACAAAAAGAAAATAAAATAGAAAAGTATGTATAGGGTCCATTCCATTTATTTCAAAGAAATCCATGAGTGGAATGGTCTCAGTCTTGCATCTTCAACAATAGAAAACTAGATTATGTAACAAACAATTTGATACACAGGATAGAACACAGAACTTGTAAACACAAACTGACAAAATTTTTATTTCTTCAATCAAACTTCATCACCTACTCTCCTCTTCCAAAAAAGTGTTTATATCTCTCCTCATTCAGTTCCAACCAGAACATTAGAAGTTGGAGTTGTTACAACTTCCAACCAGAATATCAAAACTCTAACTAATCACAGGACACAAGTTTTGGATAAGATATGACTTAAACACATTAACAAGACACCTAAACATAACACACTTGATTTAATCATCCACATACCCCAATTGCCCAAGATGTTCAAATTGGCTTATCAGGATACCAAATTTGTAACACTGGTTCACATGATGGGGCTTTTTTATTACAAACATGAAATCACATTAACAAGTCACACATGACAAAATGAACAAACATAGAAATGCATAAAATATGATAAAATATTAAGACCTTAGTCTTCTCCCTCGGATGTATATTTGGCTTGTTGAAGGGGTGCTCATGTACCAAAAGTTTTCCCATGGCCTAGGCCCCTCATAGGGCAAATCAGTTAATTCAACATAGAGGTCTGGGTTATCTTCTTTTGGATTCCTCCTGTCCTCCCAAAAAGGATGACTCTCATGTACCATTTTAGCATAGACCCTATTTTTTATGATCCAAGAGGCTAGAAAACTATTTGGGTCATATTTCCATTTATCCTCTATGATTATGAAACCCAGGGAAGCTAACTTTCTTAACAAGAGGTTCTCTACACCTCTAACTTCAAGTGTCATGTTTTTCCTAGCCCATGGGATATCATACATCTTCTTCTTTCTTTTCTTGTGGCCAAAGTCATTATCAACCATAGATACCTGTTGGGTCACCTCTAAGAATACGACCCTAGGGGTCAATACTTTAGGTAATAGCACGGGTTCCCCATTGAAACCTTGGACTTTGATTATTGTATTATATGCCCCAAAGAAATAATCACAAGGAATTGGGTAATTGGTTATAAAACCCCTTATACTCTATGTCATCCTATGTTCTACAGGCTCAGGGCTTAACTGGCAAAAATTAGGGGTGACAAAATGTTCCCAAAACTCATAAGGGTCAGAGACTTCATATAACACATGTGTCCATGTGGACACAGGGATAGTTTTATTATGACCAAAATTTGAATCATACATATTTAAAAGCATATCTTGTGTGAAAAGACTATAGTTCTAATATAGCATAAGATGAAACAAGAAAGTAGAATACCTAAAAACTCACTTTGTCTTGAAATTTGTGAGCTGATCGATCATGGAGTTAGCAATTTGTTCCAAAAAATCTAGCTGGTACTCTTGTGATTTATCCATAGTTTTCAATCTAAAAATGATTGCCAACTACCAGTCATGGACTATGTTATCCTCCCTCATTCCAAAAATGAAAGCTATCATTGAAAGTGCCTCCTGAACATTTTGACTAAATTGTGCCTACCCAGTGGATAGTGTGGGCATATGAGTATTATCTTCTCCTAAGTGCATCTCTGAATTCAGGAACTTCACTTTGTTAATTATATTTGCCCATGTGTTTTACATTTTGGCAATAGTTGGAAATGTGGTTGTTCTATCATGTTGTAGGGCCATCATGTCCCTTATGGCCTTGGGCGTAATATGCACTATAAAAGGGCCCTGTTGTATAGTATTTGATGGTGCATGAAACAATTCTACACATAACTTGATCAACTCAGGGCATAGGTGGACATTTGGGACCGGGAACTATGCCAATTGTGAGGTCCATATCCTCATACCAAAAGTCTTGGACTACCCATTGTTTGCTCAGAGAATGCACCTTTGATGTGCCCCCTCCTAGAGACTCTTGGTGTTCTTTTGAAGGGGCATGTCGTATATGCCATCTGCATAATCTTTCACCTATTCCAAGTCGACAAAAAACCCCACTTCAGGAACCCTTGTTCTTGGATAAGTTTTCCTTTGTTGTGCAGGTGCCGAAGCATATGATTTTCTATTCAATAGTGTGTCTATTGACTCATAAATTCCAAGTCCCTCTTGTGGTGACTGTGTCTCAGACATATCTATATCTTTGCAAGGAGAATGTGGGAAGCTTTGACACAGAAAAGAATGAAACTATTTAACCAGAGTGATACTTAGCTGAAAAGCACTCACTATGGACAGAATTTAGATGCAACAATGATTCAAAGTAGAAAGATAGAAGCAAATGATGGCTACACTTAGGACTTAACACCAAGCTTATTGGGATTTATGGAGATAATAAATGACACATCCCATCTTATTTATGGCATTAATGCCAAGAAACAGCTAGTGTATCCTTTTGAAATCCACATGGAACGAAGTGCCAGATATGTTACGGGAGTGGCTATCTTTTTGAAAAGCATGTACTTCCGGGGGATTTCAGGGATTGTTGAACAACCTTAATAAATGCTAGACCAAAAGAGAAGGGGCTTTGTGCTACTGACACATGTTCATGGAACACCTATTGAAAAGGAAAGCAAGAAAAGAAAGTGGGAAAAGGAAACAAAACTAACTAACTATGATAAATGATGAGCCCCTCCTTAATTGAAATGTTTCAGAAAGATCCTATTTACTAGAATCTCTTCAGGTTCTCCATCCATGATTTCTAGTTCAAATGAATTTTGTTGCTTATAGGAACAAATTTTATAAGGACCTATCCATAATGATTTGAATTTGTTGTGTTGACCTGGCTTAGCAGCTCTTTCATCCCATTTTAGTACCAGGGAGCCAACCTCAAAAATGGGATTTGAGGTCTTCTTATCAAACCAGTCCTTAACCATTTTCTAATGTTTCATTAGTGACTCATGTGCCTTTTCTCTTTTCTCTTGAACTTCCAACAGTTCAGTAAGTCTGACTTGCATGGGGCCATTCTCTTCAATTTCTATCTGTTTTAACAATTACAAAGCAGGGATCTCTAAGCTTAGTGGCATTACTGCAAGTTTACCATAAACTAATTCATAGGGAGACATTTTAGTCACTTGTTTTGGTGTGATCCTATCAGCCCACAGTGATGTATTAAGTAACTTATGCCACTCTCTATGATAATTGGTCCCTACCCTTTTTATGAGTCTAATAAGGTTCTTGTTAGTGGACTCTGCCAGACCATTACCTTGAGGGTAATAATTTGAAGAAGTCTTCAAATAAATCCCATTCCTTAATGCAAACTTAGATAATTTTGCTCCCAAAAATGCTTTAGCATTGTCTGATATAATGGTACGAGGAGGACCAAACTGAGCAGTTATGCCTTCTAGAAACTCTAATAGGACCTTTTATGTTGCCTCTTTGAGTGGTACTACTTCACTCCACCTGGTAAAGTAATCAGTTGCTGTGAGAATCCATTTGTGTCCCATACTTGACACTAGATTTATCATACCAATAAAATCCAGTCCCAAAGGGTTCATCCATAACTATGGGACTTAGAGGCATTGCTACATTTCTCCTTTTGCCTATATAAAACTGACAAGCCTGACATTCTTTAACCAACTGATGGCAATCTACAAACAGAGTGGGCCAAAAATATCCTGCTTGTGTTACTTTGACCGCAATGGTCCTTGCTAAAAAATGCCCACCTGAAACTCCATGGTGTAATCCATGTAGTATTCTTTGAGCTTCATCCTTTTCTATACATCTTAAGAGTGTACCGTCAACACTCCTTCTGAATAGAATATGATCAATTAGTACAAAATGGGCCCCTTAATGCCTATAGTACCTTTTCTTGTCATGGGAGAGCTCATTTGGGAAAATACCATACTTCATAAATTGTATCCTATTTTTGACCCAAGAGTCTTGGTCAACCTCTTGGAGTTTCAATACATTTTCACTTTCTATTTCTTCAATCCCTGTTCTCTCCATGTCTTGGGTCATATATTGGCACAATCCTTTGCCTCTAACTAACTTGGTGGGTCTTACTTCTACATCGTATTCCAGAATCTTTGTTATCCAATTGGCTCTTTTCTTAGTGATCTCACCCTCCATAATATATTCTCTTACACGGGTGGGCCACTAATATCAGAATCTTATTTCCTGTTACCAAATGTATAAACTTTTTAAGGGCTTTCACCATGGCATATGCTTGCTTCTCCACAAAATTATATCTAGACTCATATTCCCTGAGAGTTCTGGAGAAAAAACCTATTGGATGTTCTCCTTCCTTTTGATCATCTTTCTGAGTTAGAACAACAGCAACACTAAATTCTCCCCCATACACATACATTATAAAAACCTTAGCAAAATCTAGGTTTCTAAGTATTGGGGCTGTTGAAATGACTCTCTTGACTTCTTCAAAAGCCTATCTTCCTTCTATGGTCCATTTGAAGACTAGATATTTTTTTAGCAACAATGTCATTGGTCTTATTAGACCTGTAAAATTAGATATGAATCGGCTAACGAAGTTGATTTTTCCTAGAAAGGATTGAAGTTCTTTCTTATTGACTGGTAGAGATAGATTCATTATGGCTATGACCCTTTCTGGATCAATAGAGACCCCTTCCTTTGACACTATATGCCCTAGAAGTTTACCCTGAGGTACAACAAAGATGCATTTCTTGGGATTCAGAGATATTCCAAACTCTTGACATTTCTTGAAAACAGCCTCTAAATGGTCAAAATGATCTTTGGCATTCTTAGAAAAGATAGTGAGGTCATCTAGATAGATTAGAATAATCTTATTTATAAGTTCTCTGAATGCTACATCCATTGCATGCTGAAAAGTAGCCCCAGCATTTGAAAGGCCAAAAGGAATTTTAGCATATGCAAATGTTCCCCACTTTGTAGTGAATGCAGTCTTATGTTGATCTTCATCTACTAACCACATCTGATTGTATCCTAAGAAACCATCCAGAAAGGAAAACTTTTCTGACCCAGCCACAGTCTGTAAAATATATTCCATAGAAGGCAGGGGATAATGATCTTTCAAAGATGCTCTATTCAAATCCCTAAAATCTACAAAAAGCCTTATGTCACCATTCTTCTTTCTTATAGGCACTAGGTTAGATACCTAGGTTGAATGCTTAATTGGAAAAATAATCTTTGATTCTTGGAGCTTTTGCAGTTCATCCACCATTAAAGGTTCAATTCTAGGAGTCACTGGCCTTTGCTTCTGTCAGACTGGTTTAGATCCTTTAGTAAGCTCTATGGTGTGCTGGATGATATCTCTATCATAACCATGAAGGTCCTCATAGGTCCAAGCAATCACCCTATAATATTTATCACATAAAGCAATCAGCCTTTCCTTTTCTTCTTGGGTTGTAGAATTACCAATTTTCAACTTTCTTCCTTCACTAACTTGAATCTCACAATAATCTTCCTTATTTGCTTGAAACCTCCTCTTCTCTAGGCTTGCATCTTCTGGATCAAACAAATTTCTAGAGTAATCAACCCTTTAGGGAGTTTATTTGATTTTAGGTGGATAATTTGGTCACCATATGCTTCCTCAATTTTGGGATGTAATTGATGAGCAAATTCACCTGATTGTTGTAAGAATGCAAGTACTTGAAAGTCATTGTCAAAAACTTGCCAGTTTTGATCATTATCTAGAATTGTTGGTCTTACTATAACCTTTACTGACTCATTGTTAACTAATAGATCACTTGTTGGGTCAAACTGTGAACCAATATGTGCCATTCTATCTGCTTCAAAATTTTGGGCTCTGGGAACTACCTCAATATTGAAAGCCTCAAAATCATCTATCAGGTCCCAAATCTTATGCCGATAGGATCTCATTCCTACTTTTTTGGCTATTGCTTTCTCTCTGATTTGTTTTAGCACCAGTTCTAAGTCTCCTTTTACTATCAGATTCTTTATTTCCTTTTTCTTTGCCAACATGAGTCCATGCACCAAAGATTCATATTCAGCATCATTATTAGTACAGGCAAACTAAAAGCGAATGGCTCTTAGAATTTTCTCACCATTTGGTGTAGTAAGGCAAATTCCTGCTCCAGCACCATTTTTACTCCTAGCCCCATCAAAATTTAGGGTCCAAATTTCTGAGTTTCTTTTAGTCTCTCCACTTTTTGATATTTCTTTCCTTATAATATTAGGGATTTCTTGGTCTTCTTCAAAAATGACATAAGTGCCTAGACCAGTAGAGTCACAGTTTCCATAGGGATCACTCTACATCATGGTCAATAGCTGATTGTTCTCTTCCTCCTCTATCCATGAAAATAAGGTATGTTCGAGGGCTATTTCCTCTTCTTGTTGTATGGATATCCCTTGCATCTGGGCCACCATTATTGCATTTTGAACACCAGGGGACTGATATGGTGGAGTTTAGAAGTTGATAATTGTCCTTCTAACCCTCTCTGTTCTGCTATCTTTTGCTGCAAATTACCTCTGGGACAGTCTCTGGGCATATGGGCATTGTTGCAGGGAAAGCACCAAGCATTTGTGTCATCTGCTAAGTTATTTTGCCCTGGAACTATTTCCCTATTGGGATTATGAGGAACAGTTTGTAGACGTGTAGGGACAAAAACCAAGTAGTTTGAAGACTAAGGATTAGTTTACCTTTGAGGGCCTTGATATTGATTTGGTTGAAAGGGAGGTCTATTTCCTTAGAAACCTTGATAAGGGGGCTTTGGATAGGGATTTTGTTGTCTCTTTAGATTAATTATCTCATTTCAGAAGGTCCTTAGAATGTTCTTGACATCATCCATTTTAGATGGTGGAGCAGAGGTGGTTTCCCTAGTAGGTTGTTGAGGCACTAGAAATGAATACATGGACATAGGTGAAGCTGTAAGATTAGAAGCTTCTTGTGGCAAAGGTAGGGTAATTTTTGGGAACATGGGCATAGGAGGCCTTGGGGGCAATTTTCCTGCATCTATCAAGTTATTTTCAGCCGTGACTGCCAACTCATATGCTTCTGGTAGTGTCTGACCTCCAAGAGACTGAATCATTACTGATATATCAGAGTTTAAAGCTTTAGAGTAAAACACAATAGCCATACCTGATAATGGTCTTGCAGTAGTAGGGATTCTATCCCAGGTCTTTTGAAATCTTGAGTTGAAATCAGTCATGGCTTCTTGTGGTACCCTTTTGATAGAGATCAATTGTTGCAGCAAGGAGGATTTATCACCTTTCTTTTTAAATCTTGCAAAGAAACCGTCTCCAAGCTAATCCCATGTAGATATTGTATTTGGAGTGAGAGATCTATACCAATCCAGAGCCTTTCCTTTGAAAGAAGCCGCTAGCAGTCTTATGGCCACATTCTGTTGAGTAATAACATGTACTGCACACACATCAGATACATCTTGTAGATGCTCCCCAGGTGCCTTGAAATCTTCTCCACTGAACTTAGGTAGAGCCTTCAGAGCATTGGCTGGAATAGCATCCCAAGTTGCTGGTGGTACTAGGAGGACGAGAGGGCTACCATTATTCCAATTTGCATAGTTCCTTGGAGGTATAGGTGCTCCCATATTTATTCTTTGTGCTACTGCAACCTGATTCACTCTTCTCCTTGGAGTAGCTAATAATGGTGGTAAAAGAATGCCTGGATTAGCAGCAGACTGAGCCCTTGTTGTAGGTCCACAACTTTGGCTCCTTATTACTCTCTGGTTCATTCGATCTTGATAGAAACTTCAAGAAAGGTCCCACCAGGCGTGCCAAAAACTATTGATGTATAAAATTGCATAGGTTCTAACACCAACATGGGAAGTTTCAAGAATGTGGAACTTTCTACTTGAAACAACCTCCAGATTTTAAAGAAGTTGGCTGTTTTCTTTTTCACTTAGATTTTCAGCAAAGGGTAAGAAATTAACAGAATTATAAATACAATTAAGTAAATCTAACTATGGCGATGCACCTAGGTAAAAGTATCCCCTTCAATTTAAGCACAGTGAAACTATTCTCAAGATACAATTATATTAAAGAGTAGATACTACATGATTAACATAAACAGATAGAATGAATATAATCAAATGCTCACAACCAGACACTTTGCAATGACACAAATAATATCAACCAAGGCATAGAATAGAGTTCTTTTCATTAATCTTCCAGCAACATAAAAGGCACAGATACATTAACTTTCTTATCAAGAACAACAAAATAAAGGCAAAATGACATAAAATGGTCACAGCAAAGTCTCCAACTTCTCTTTTTAAATTTCTTACAAAACTATCCAAGATGTTTCAATCTATATCTCGGTATATCTATGTCTGTGTCTCGACCTATTACAAACACTGCATATTTATAATCATAGACCTGACCCAAGATTACCTGTAACAACTAAATCCTCAACGGCCCAATGGAACTGAAGATAATTGGAAGTTCCTGATGGTTACGATCCTCTGAATCTGCAATGGTCCTTCCTCCTTAACACTCATTGGCTAGGGCAAAATATATGTGGCATGACTCCTCTACTAAGACATAGACACATGGCGAGACCCACATGCATATAACTGAAACAAAATATGACAAATGGTAGTGTCTGCATCAAACCCAAAAACTCTTTGTCTTTTCCAAAATCAATAGGAAAATGACACTTGTCACATTCTGCATCCTTCAAAACTTGATACGTGTCTTCTCCCGTAGGACCTTTTAAAACATGTGTCTTTATGCTTGGGTGACCTCCTTTAATGACATCTATCACCACCTGCATTACTCATAAAATGAGACACAATAAATGATGGTACCCACAACCTCGGCGCTCACTACCCTTGTAGGGATAAAATTGGGATAGATGGCAGTCTCTGCACGCACACCAGCTAACACATCATGACTTTTGTAACACTGCTGAAACATAACAAAACCTTTGAAAGGTTACCGCAGAAGCTGACACTTGGTGCAACCCACATTAAACTATAGAAGCAAAAAGCTTCTCACTGAAAGAGTCATAAATAAAGCAACCCTTCCCCGTGACCACCACGTGGCATCCTCCATGCGCATGAAACTTGAAACAAAACTATGGCCTACCATTCTTTATACTAGCATCAACATGATACAGAAAGAAACATGCAGCATCACCCACAGTAAAATAAAAGGACACGTAGTACCCTCCATACAAAACATAGAAACTTTTGAAACTGCCTCCGCAAGCGACACATGGTGACACCTAGAGTATTGCTAAAACATTGTAAACCATTGAAACTTCTGCTACGTGGAGCGCTCTACATAAAACTGAATATTTGAAACAATATTGTGGCTTTGACACTTGGTGGATTCTGCACAAAGCATTAGAAACTCACATAGCAACTAAAAAAAGACTTGCGCAGCAACATTTGAAACCCGCAAACTAAACTGTGACTAAAACAAAATGTAGAGTTTTGACACTCAACACATACATTGAAAATAAGTTGCATGAAGGGATTTTGCAAATCAAAGAAAACAAGAAGCCCCTTGATTTCAAACACTATTCTTTGTTGTGTCACTTGATATTGTATCAGAATAGGGGAAAATGGCCTAGAAAATGGATATAAGCATGATTGAGCAGAAGAAAAAAAGATTGCCCATATTGGTGGTACCCCTTTAGGGTTTTTGGGTCTATTTCAGAAATATTTTCCTCATTTAAAGCCTAAAATCCTACGGTCATGTTTTTATTTTAGATTATATTCTATTGTTGACCGCTTGCTAAGGTTCTCGGTTGCCTAAGTTACAACTTTGAGCCTTTTAAGTTGTGAGGTGACTGGGCCCTTCTCCCTAGCTTTACAACTCATAGCCCATCGTATCACCAAAGTTTAATGCCTAAGTCTCAAGTCAGGTTTGAATGTACCATGTATCTGAGCCTGTGTGTTTCTCCCCTTTTATTTCTTTTGCTAGAGAGTGCCAAGTGTCGCTACCATGGGGATCCAAGGAGAAACTTTTGAGAAAGGCATCGAGAAAGTGCACTAGTGCACCATGTGCCCCATTTTGCAAATACATGAAGTCTGTTGCATGTCTCTTTCTTTTTGAATAGTGTAGGAGTACGATGTGGTGGGCTCAGAATATTGAATCCAAGTTTTTGAGTGCCATGGATGATGCCAAGTGTCACTGTAGTGGAATTTTGAAGGAAAGGCAGAGGAGCTTCATTTCAAATACATGCCTACACACCATGTGGAAGCTATGGAGGGAGTCTTAGGTAAAAGCCACGTGGAGGCTCCCACTCGATTCTACATGGCCAAGAGGAAAATGGTTTACTTGCTATTGTTTAGCCTCAGAATTGTGACATGTGGTAGGATTTTAAGGGGGACATGGAGCAAGTAAGGAGGGGACAAGTGGATGGCTTAGTGTAGCCACATAGAGACTTAAGGTGGTGGGCCATCTTCAGCTATGATGCCACGAGATGGTGACACATGGTAAGGACCAATGTGCAAGGGAAAAGTCAAAGGAGGATGACCATCAACATGGTGTGATTTCAGTAGAGGAGGACTTTTCAATGGTGCTAATGAAGAGTTTCAAGATACGACAGAGCCTAGCAACCAACAATTTAGCGACGGATAGACCAGGATCAATCACTGAAATTCAAGTAGCTGTCTGTCAGCAAATTTCCTGCCTCCTCCCATACTAAAGTGATTGAATCTATAGCATGGCCACAAAATAAAATGTTAAATCCACTCATCTGATTGAGGAAAAAGTTGCATAACTAGCAGATTTTTAGGGACTTCTAACTGCTTCAGTTGTAAAAATTGATTCATTGATCCTATTGTATCTTGAAAATCTATAAGGATCTAATATATCATTTATGAAGTCGGTCAAAGATAGGTGGCTGGTAGCTTGTTGCTTTTTTAAAAAAGGAATCATGGCCATTCTACCAAGAGGGAGTGTGAATTCATCGAGACTTTTCTCTGACTTTGAATATAAGGTATTCACATCTTTGAAAGACACATCTTGTTATAGTGTTGGTTCTTTATCTAGGTATAGGGTAGTCTCAGGATTGTGAATGATTTTTTTTTGTATGATAATGCTTTGTCCAGGTTGAATTAAATGAAAAACACTACATGTGTGTCTTGTTCATGATTGTCTCCTCTGGTATTGTCTTTCCTCTTGTTAATAGGGGTATCAAGGGTATTTGAGTTCTCTAGTATGCGTTTGTTGTACTGTGTATCTGGTTTTCTTCTTCTGCTCAAGGAGTAGATTAAATAGGCTTTAAATCAGATATAGGGAGGAGTGTCATATTAAAGGATTCATGAAGCATGATCATTCACATTACTCTTTTGTGGACATATTTTTGAAAGGCAACAATATTTTCTTAGGTCCCCTGGATATGAATTTATATTATCATACAAGAACATTCACATTTTTAGGCTTGACTCTCTTGCCCAAGTAAGACACTAGTTTGGGGATTTGTATGTTCAAAGGATCTAAGGAAGTCCTAGAGCTCCACTCATCATCCATTTCTTCCCATTCATCCTTTAGATAGTACGAGTAGAAGTAGGACTCTATGTGCTCTCTGTTTCAACCAACATGGATAATCCAAGACCATTGCCAGCTTGGGACTCATCTCACAAATCTTGGTGCCTAAGACAAAGCATTCTACCTATACTGTAAATCTTTAGTTCTGAGAATATCAAAGATAAATCTTTTGTAGAAGAGATACCCAACCTAGGTGTGGTAGAACCTAAAGTGAAGGGGAGGTCATTCACACAACCTCCTATCTCTGTTGGCCAAATCATGTAGTGGACCTATTGATGAGAAGTGGCAAAACTTTAGGGTTTACTGCCACTGGTTCGAAACCCAATAGAACTGGTGACTCCACTAGGGAGAAGTATTATTTTCAGTCTCTGGTGAAGTTTTTCCCATCTGCATCATAACAGAACTAGCGACTCTATTAGGGAGATTGTCAAATTTTACTGTGGATTCTCTGAAGTACCGATGCTAGCCTGTGTAGAGTTTGCATAAAAATAGTGGTTCATAATTCCCTTTAGAGGGTGGCAACTCTGCTTACTATTGTTGCAGTAAGATCAAAAAGAGAATGTGTGGTGCTCTACTGGGGATGAATCTAGAAAGTAAAGGTGCCTTCCTGATGATTTGTTGACTCTGTCTAAAGTAGCAATATCTCCAGGTATTTCATTATTTTGTACTTAAACTAATTCAAATGAAGTAGCAATATTGGTTGTGCTCCTAGAAAAGGCCACTTTTTGAAAAGCATAAATCCCTATATCTCAAGGAAATTATAGGTTACCAGAATGCTAGTCCCAATAAGCTTAGAAAGTGTTTTCCAATATGTAGTGGAATAAATTTTGAGTCAACAAACAAACATCTACAAAACATATTAGAGGATAGATTTGTTTTAATTAAGCCCTTTGTTTAGTCATTAAAGGATAATGTTAAAGTCTGGTTTTCAACATGGGTGCATCCTATGATGATGGGAACAAAGAGCTTACTTAGCCTTAGAGAGAGAAAGTTGTAGACATTGTGTGCCTTTCAGATGATAAAATATATCTTGATGGGTACGTCCTTGAGGCTAATGGCCACCTTCACAATGTAGGGGTTGAAAGGTTTGAATTTCATTACATTGGTGAAGAAGGAAAACATGATCGTTATTCAGAGATGAATAGATTAGATGCAGATGTTCATACACATGGGAATAATATTGACTACTCAGGTAACTATGGAGATTCAAATGATGGGCTACATTCTATGCCGTCTCTCGGGATAGTCCAAGAGGAACTCAATGAAAAAACTGCCAAGCTCAACAATGATGGATACTTGGGAGTCTCTAAAAGTTTAAGGGATGTTGCCTGTACCTAAATGATGAGGAGCTCTCATTGGGAAGGTGATTTTAAGATAAAGATTCATCCTTCTTGTAGCAATGGATAGTAAGGCCAGATCAGTTCTACTGTAAGAGTGGAGACACAATCAAAAATAAGGCAAGGTATTGTAGACAATCTAGTGTTTTAGGCTTCACTTGAAGAAATTAGTAGAAAACAAGGGAGAACTGGTTCTTCCTTCTGGTGGCCCTGGGCCACCAAAATAAATTTGAAGATGTGACTTGTGATGCAGGTTGGTGCAGTTGTGACTCTATAGCCCAATGGATATGGCACCTAGTCTGCATCCTAGAGATCTGTGGTCCTTGCCATGCCTACAAGAGGTATGTGTCCCCAACTAGAGCCACTATTGGTACCCCTTTAGGGTTTTTGGGTCTATTTCAGAAATGTTTTCCTCCTTTAAAGCCTAAATTCCTACGGTCTTGTTTTTATTTTAGCTTCTATTCTATTGTTGACTACCCGCTAAGATTCCTGGTTGGCTAAGTTACAAATTTGAGCCTTTTAAGTTGTGAGGTGACAAACCCCTTCTCCCTAGCATTGCCGCTCATAGTTCATCACATCACCAAAGTTTAATGCCTAAGTCTCAAGTCAAGCCCGAATGTGTCACGCATATGAGCCTGTGTGTTTCTCCCCTTTTATTTCTATTGCCAGAGAATGCCAAGTGTCGCTACCATGGGGATTCAAGGAGAAACTTTTGAGAAAGGCATTGAGAAAGCATACCAATGTGCCACATGCCCCTTTTTACAAATACAGGGAGTCTGTCACATGTCTCTTTCTTTTTGAGTAGCACAGGACTATTGTGGTGGGCTCATAATATTGAATCCAAGTTTTTGAGTGCTGCAAATGGTGCCAAATGTCACTCCTATGGGCTTTTGAAAGAAAGGAAGATGAGCTTGATTTCAAATGCACACCTAGACACCACATGGAAGCTGCGAAGGGAGTCTTAGGTAAAAGCCACGTGGAGGTTCCCACTCGATTCTGCAGGGCCAAGAGGAAAATGGTTTACTTGCTACCGTTCAGCAATGGAATTACGACACATGGCAGGATTCTAAGGGGGGTATGGAGCAAGTAAAGAGGGGACAAGTGGACAGCTTAGCATAGTCACACAGAGCCTTAAGGCATTGGGCCATCTTCGGCTATGATGCCACGAGATAATACCATGTGGAAATGACTAATGCGCAAGTGAAAAGTCAAAGGAGGATGACCATCAGCATGGCACAATTTAAGAGGAGGAGGACTTTTCTATAGTGCTGACGAAGAGTTTCAAGGTACGACAGAGCCTAGAAACTATCAATTTAGTGAGGGATAGACTGGGATCAATGGATGAAATTCAAGTGGCTGTGTGTCAACAAATTTCCCACCTTCTCCCATACTAAAATGATTGAATCTATAGCATGGCCATAGACTTAAATGTCAAATCCACTCATCTGATCGAGGAAAAAGTTGCATAACTAGTGGATTTTTAGGGATTTCTAATAGCTTCAGTTGTAAAAATTGATTCATAGATCCAATTGTATATTGAAAATCTGTAAGGATTTGATATATCATTTATGAAGTCAGTTAGAGGTAGGTGGGTAGTAGCTTGTTGCTCCTTTTAAAAAGGAATCATGGCCATTCTATCAAGAGGGAGTGTGAGTTCATCAAGACTTTTCTCTAACTTTGAATATAAGGTATTCACATCTTTGAAAGGCACATCTTGTTACAGTGTTGGTTATATATCTAGGTACAGGGTAGTCTCAGGATTGTGAATGATTATTTTCTATATGATAATGCTTTGTCCATGTTGAATTAAATGAAAAACACTACATGTGTGTCTTGTTCATGAGTGTCTCCTCTCATATTGTCTTTCCTCTTGTGAATAGGGGTACTAATGGTATTTGAGTTCTCTAGTATGTGTTTGTTGTATTGTGTGACTCGTTTTCTACTTCTGCTCAAGGAGTAGATTAAATAGGCTTTAAATTAGATATAGGGAGGAGTGCCATATTAAAGGATTCATGAAGCATGATCATGAGCATTACTCTTTTGTGGACATATTGCTATAAGGCAGCAATATTTTATTAGGTCCCCTGGATATGAATTTAGATTATCATAGGAGAACATTCACATTTTTAGGCTTGACTCTATTGCCCAGGTAAGACACTAGTCTGGGGATTTGTCTGTTCAAAGGGTATAAGGAAGTCCCATGGCTCCACTCACCATCCATTCCATCACCTCCATCCATTAGATAGTAGGGTACAAGGAAGTTCCATGTTTCAACCAACATGGATAATCCAAGACCATTGCCAACTTGGGACTCATCTCACAAATCTTGGTGCATAAGAGAGAGCATTTTGCCTATGCTGCAAAGCTAAATCTTTAGTTATGAGAATATCAAAGATAAATCTTTTGTAGAAGGGATACCCCCCTAGGTGTGGTAGAACCTAAAGTGAAGTGGAGTCCGTTCACACAACCTTCTATCTCTGTTGGCTGAATCATGGAGTGGACCTGTTGATGAGAAGTGGTAAGCCTTTAGGGTTTATTTCTGTTAGTCTAGAACCCAACAGAACTAGCAACTCCACTAGGGAGAAAGTGTTATTTTGATAGTCTCTTGTGAAGTTTTTCCCATCTCAGTCACAACAGAACTGACGACTCTACTAGGGAGATTGTCAAATTTTACTGTGGAGTCTCTAAAGTATCATTGCTAGCCTGTGTAGAGTTTGCATAAAAATAGTGGTTCATAATTCCCTTTGGAGGGTGGTGACTCTACTTACTATTGTTGCAGAAAGATCAAGAAGAGAATGTGTAGTGCTCTACTGGGGATGAATCTAGAAAGTAAAGGTGCCTTCCTAATGATTTGTTGACTCTGTTTGAAGCAACAATATCACCAAGTATTTCATTCTTTTGCACTTAAACTGATTCAAATGAAGCAGCAATCTTGGTTGTGCTCCTAGAAAAGGCCACTTTTTGAAAAGCATAAAGCCCTAAATCTCAAGGAAATTATAGGTTACTAAAATGCTATTCCTAATAATCTTAGAAAGTGTTTGCCAATATGTAGTGGAATAAATTTTGAGTCGACAAACAAACATCTGCAAAATATATCAGAGGCTAGAGATGTTTTAATTAAGTCCTTTGTTTAGTCATTAAAGGATAATGTTAAAGTCTAGTTTTCAACATGGGTGCATCCTATGATGATGAGAACAAAGAGCTAACTTAACCTCAAAGAGAGAAAGTTGTAGATGTCATGTGCCTTTTAGATGATGAAATTAAAGGTGTGTGCTATAACAATAGGCATATGCTAGCTGATCATGAATATCTATATGAAATGGATATGCAAATTTTCACTTTGAATATAGGGAAGTATGGCTCAAGGGTGTAAACATTCATATCCGTGCCTTTCAGATGATGAAATATATCTAGATGGTTATGTCCTTGAGGCTGATGGCCACCTTCACAATGCAGGGATTGAAAGGTTTGATTTTCATTGTATTGGTAAAAAAGGAAAACATGATCGTTATTCAGAGATGAATAGATTAGTTGTAGATGTTCATACACATGGGAATAGTATTGACTATTCAGGTAACTATGGAGCTTCAAATGATGGGCTACATTCTATGCCATATCTTAGGACAATCCAAGAGGAACTCAATGAAAAAATTGTTGAGCTCAACAATGATGGATACCTGGGAGTCTCTAAAAGTTTGAGGGATGTTGCCTGTACCTGAATGATGAGGAGCTCTCATTGGGAAGGTGATTTTTAGATAAAGATTTAACCTACTTACAACAATGGATAGTATGGCTAGATCAATTCTGCTGTAAGAGTGGAGACACAATCAGAAACAAGGCAAGGTGCTCTAGACAACTCAGTGTTTTAGGATTCACTTGAAGAAATCAGAAGAAAATAATAGAGAACTAGTTCTTCCTTCTAGTGGCCCTAGGCTGCCAAAATAAATTTGAAGATGTGACTTGTGATGCAGGTTGGTGTAGCTGTGACTCTATAGCCCAATGGATATGGCACCTAGTCTGCATCTCAGAGATCTATGGTCCTCACCATGCATGCAAGAGGCATGTGTCCCCAACCAGAGCCATTGGTGGTACCCCTTTAGGGTTTTTGGGTCTGTTTCATAAATGTTTTCCTCCTTTAAAGCCTAAAATCCTGCGGTCTTGTTTTTATTTTAGCTTCTATTTTGTTGTTGACCGCCTGCTAAGGTTCATGGTTACCTAAGTTACAACTTTGAGCCTTTTAAGTCATGAGGTGATTGACCCCTTCTCCCTAGCATTACCACTCATAGCCTATCACATCATCAAAGTTTAATGCCTAAGTCTCAAGTTGGGCCCGAATGTGCCACGTATCTAGTCCTGTGTGTTTCTCCCCTTTTATTTCTATTGTTGGAGAGTGCCAAGTGTCACTACCATGGTGATTTGAGGAGAAACTTTTGAGAAAGGCATCAAGAAAGCATGCTAGCATGCCATGTGCCCCTTTTTGCAAATATGCGGAGTTTTCCATGTGTCTCTTTCTTTTTGAGTAGCGTAGGAGTATGATGTGGTGATACAGAGTATTGAATCCATGTTTCTGAGTGCCGCGGATGGTGCCAAGTGTCACTCCTACGGGATTTTGAAAGAAAGGCAGAGGAGCTTCATTTCAAATGTGCGCCTGGACACCACGTGGAAGCTGCGGAGGGAGTCTTAGGTAAAAGCCACATGGAGGCTCCTTCTTGATTTCATGAGGCCAAGAGGAAAATGGTTTACTTGCTTCTGTTTAGCCCTAGAATTATGACACATGGTAGGATTCTAAGGGGGGCATGGAGCAAGTAAAGAGGGGACAAGGGGATGGCTTAGCGCAGTCACGCAGAACCTTAAGGTGGTGGGCCATCCTTGGCTACGATGCTGTGATATGGTGCCATGTGGCAAGGACCAATGCGCAAGGGAAAAGTTAAAGGAGGATGAACGTTGGCATGGTGTGATTTTAGTGGAGGACTTTTCAATGGTACTGATGAAGAGTTTCAAGGTATGACGAGCCTAGCGACTGTCAATTTAGTGAGGGACAGACTGGGATCAACGGATGAAATTCAAGTGGCTATCTGTCAGCAAATTTCCCACCTCCTTCCATACTTAAGTGATTGAATCTATAGCATGTCCACAGACTAAAATGTCAAATCCACTCATCTAATCAAGGAAGAAGTTGCATAACTAGTCAATTTTCAGTGATTTCTAACTACTTTAGTTGTAAAAATTGATTCATAGATCCGATTGTATCTTGAAAATCTGTAAGGATCTGATATATCATTTATGGAGCTAGTTAGAGGTAGGTGGTTGGTATCTTGTTGCTCCTTTTAAAAAGGAATCATGGCCATTCTACCAAGAGGGAGTGTGAGTTCATTGGGACTTTTCTCTGACTTTGAATATAAGGTATTCACATCTTTGAAAAGCACATCTTGTTACAGTGTCGGTTCTTTATCTAGGTACAGGGTAGTCTCAGGATTATGAATGATTATTTTTCTATATGATAATGCTCTGTCCAAGTTGAATTAAATGAAAAACATTGCATGTGTGTCTTGTTCATGATTGTCTCCTCTGGTATTGTCTTTCCTCTTGTGAATAGGGGTATCAAGGGTATTTGAGTTCTCTAGTATGTGTTTGTTGTACTGTGTGTCTAGTTTTCTACTTCTGGTCAAGGAGTAGATTAAATAGGCTTTAAATTAGATATAGGGAGGAGTGTCATATTAAAGGATTCATGAAGTATGATCATGAGAATTAGTCTTTTGTGGAGATATTGTTGTAATGCAATACTATTTTCTTAGGTCCCCTGGATATGAATTTAGATTATCATAGGAGAACATTCACATTTTTAGGCTTGACTCTATTACCTAGGTAAGACACTGGTTTGGGGATTTATCTGTTCAAAGGGTCTAAGGAAGTCCCACAGCTCCACTCACCATCCATTTCATCACCTCCATCTATTAGATAGTAGGGGTAGAAGTAGGACTCTGTGTGCTCTCTATTTCAACCAGCGTGGATAATCCAAGACCATTGCCAACTTGGGACTCATCTCACAAATCTTGGTGCATAAGAGAGCATTCTGCCTGTGTTGCAAAGCTAAATCTTTAGTTTTGAGAATATTAAAGATAAATCTTTTGTAGAATGGATACCCCCTCTAGGTACAACAAAACCTAAAGTGAAGAGGAGGTCATCCACACAACCTCCCATCTCTATTGGTCAAATCATGCAGTGGACTTGTTGATTTGAAGTGGCAAACCTTTAGGGTTTATTGCCGCTGGTTTGGAACCCAACACATACAATGTTGGTGTTATAAGTGGGATGTTCATTGCAAGACTTGTAACTATATTGTGTTTCATGATGAATTTTCTTTTAGAGTAATGAATTCACTTAGTTTTCCTTTTCCTAGACTAACGAAAGAGGTCAGGGAAATGTTGAGTCCTCTTGCTCATAGGCTAGAACAAGGACATAAACATAATTTTTCTGATTGGTTTCTCCTGCCAGATCACACAATTATCAGAGTCTATGGGTGTACTAAGCCACCCCATGTACTACCAAAGTTTGTGCCAGAAAAAATTGCATTCCTTGAGTTCATGGGGCAGATGATGTGGATGGAGAAGGATGTGATGAAAAAAGCAAATAATGGCACATTCCTTCCTAACTCTACTAAGTTTGGTGATTGGTTAGTTGGGTCTAATACTTTCGAATAGTTGCAAGCCTACTTGAAAGTAGGGTATTCTTTGAAATCAAAAATAGAGAGGATTTACCATACAGAGGGTCACATGAATTTTGTAAGATAGGTTATACTTACCAGAATGGGGATATCCCATCAAATTAATTTTGATGAGGATGTAATAGGAAATTTTGTCACCTTTGATGACGTACATAATAGAAAAAGGAAATTGGAAATTTTGAAGAGGATCGAGGATAACAAAAGGAAAGAAAACCCTCATTCAACATCATCCTCATGTTTCACCTCCTCCTGGTTCCTTGACAGATGAAGATCGTAATGGTGATGGTGATGGTGGTGTTAATTTTCTGCTCCAAGACCTTAATTATTATATGGATGACTAATATAATGCTCAGTTTTATATGATGTATATGTGGTTGTAATGTTTTGGTCTGGGTAGTTTTTGTTTCCTCCCTATTTTGTTAGGGATTTGATCCATACGCCTATTGGTAATTATGTTCTAAGGCCTTTTTGGTCTTCAGTCCAGGGCTGTGTGGATTTTTTGATCAGTTTTGGTGGTCTGTAATGTATATCTGGTGCAAGTTATCTATAATCCTACCTTTTTGTAAACTCTTTTTATAGTAATATATATTATATAGGTGCTTGTCATCTTTTTTCCCAAAAAAAACAAAAGGAAAGAAAACCCTCATTTTTCTAGATTTTTTGCTAAAGAAAAGGACCCATTGAAGAGAATAGACTTGATAATTGATAATTTTGAGAGAATATATGACAAGTCTATGAAGGAGCCTATAAAGGCTACCAAGCTCCCAGTAAAAAATCCATTTGGAGTTGCAATCCAAGAGCCTACACCTGATGCAATGTCAATACAAGATCCAACTACCCCTGATTCACCACCTGCCAAAAGGTAGAGGATTGAAGATGTTACCCTACTTGTACCATATGAAATGTCTGAAGGAATGGGTGACACTGAGGAAGTAGCCAACATTATGAAGAACATGGGAGGGGAGGAGGAGGTTGATCAACCACTTGTTGGTGAAGAAATAGATGCACATAAACCAGAAGCCAGAATGGAGGAACAGGCACAAGGTGAGCCAGAGTTGTAAGAAGATGAAAGAGTTATGGCCTCAATGAGGTTCATTGAAGATGATGAATTCATTAATACTCTAGAATTCAAAGATTTTTGGCTGAAAATGAATATGAAGGAGTTTGATGAAAAGGTTGAAACAAATAAGATGGGAGTTGATGAATCACAACATGACCAAATTGTGGCACAAACTTTCAAAGAGATGAAGATTGATGAAATAAATGTCATCCCTGATGAGGCTAGACAAATGGTGCTAAAAAGTAATATGCCAAGTGTTGGTCATGATGTTAATCATTCGCAAACATAGAATAAAAGTTACACAACAACCTTTACTCATCTTGAAAGATACGATGAATTCAAAGAATTCATGATCCCAAGTCTCCGTTGATTAGGTCTTAATCTACTGACGTTACTCAGTGGTTGATGTGTGTTGCTGTTTTCCATTCAGGGGCCTTACGTGTTTCTGCACTATTCATCATCTTCATCTTCAAATATCCTGCTCTGGATGTTTGCTCTGCATAAGTCTCCAACAATTCTACCTCTGCACTGTAAATTTAGTCAAATAATGTGCCTACAGGCTGATATTTGCATGATTGCTACCATTATTTATGATTCTTTGCATGATATTTTCAATACTACATGCATTTAACCAAATATGCTAATGATCTTCAGTTACCTACGGGATTTCAGCATATTTCACTGTTTCTTCTTGTTATTTATCATGATTTACAGTTATGGTGACGAATTAATGAAATTAAAAAAGGAAAAGGGTTAGAGAATGAGATTCCTAAAATTACTGGACTTAGATCACTGATCCACATACAAGCTCCCATACTTGCAATGAACAGAAGGAAAACTAGAAATCATACTTCACCAGGACATTCCACAAATCCGCATGATCTAGTGCAAATCTTCAAAGGAACAGTTGACAACAACATGTAATGAAATGAAAGCGCTTCCAGTTGAACACAGCATTCACCAGTACATATCCAGAAATCAACAGAAAGATTACGTAAAATTTACAATCAGGATGTAATCTGGAACTTCATATTCATTCAGTATGCTCAAGAACAGGTACATTTACAGTGATCTGAAGAAAGAACCTTGACATTTCAACAATTCTATCCTCATTAGTCTCAGTAATCCGATCTCCTAATTGATTCTACAGTAATTGACTTTTTGCGCCAGATGCGTCTGTGTATTCTAATGTATTTTCCCTCCATTAAAATGACAAGCTCTGTTCCTTATATAGAACAACCGCCAAAAAAACGGTTACAACGATCCAAAGATCAGGATCCTCTCATAACAAACAACGGTCCAGATGAAAAGCACATGCTTCGTCAGTTGGCAAATGTACAGCTGGCACAGAATATTCCAGCATCTTCGACTTGATTCGGTCTCCAGCTGGCAAACAGCATATTTGACAATATCCTCTTCATGTCTGGTTCACGTTGCCTCTATGTGCAACCTTGTAATTATCAGCTTCAGCAGCATCATGACTTCAATGTTCAGCTTCAGCAGCATCATGACTTCAATGTTCAGCTTCAGCAGCATCATGACTTCAATGTTCAGCTTCAGCAGCATCATGACTTCCTGCAAATAAATAGACAAACATTAAGTTCATCATCATGTGGATAAACAACAGGAAGTAAACATTTTATTAAACATACCTCCCCATGTGCAGCTACAGGCAATCAGGCTTTACCTGTGGAAAATATGCACTAAATGCATAAACAGCATAAAAACAACCAGGTCAACCCTCGTTGACCAAAATCAGGCAGTCGGGCTTTCAAATTTCTATCGCTTCATGTTTTTGCCCATTTTCTTGTATATCGGGTTCAAATATGATCAGGTATGTCAAAATATACAAGGAAATAACTACCCCTAACAAATTACTTCATACCTGGCTTTGCATGCTCCGTTCGAATGTTTTGGGTCATCATCATCATGTTCGCATCAGTGCGACCACACATGATCAGGTTGACAATATTGGACTTGGCCGACGGCAACAGTTATACCTACGCCGAAAATCATGATGATGCCCAACTCTATGTCTTGTATCTAGCCGCAGGATATTGTGAAATATGATGCTCCTCGCCTCCGAATGCTCTGAGGAAAAGCACATCAGGATGTTTTGTTTTTGCATATTCGGGAAAGAAAGACATCGTCATCATCATCATGATGAAGACAAACAGGAGGACTTGGAAAATGATCCTGCCGCTGAGCAAAATCATGATGACGTCATCGTCATCATCAGGCTTGGTTAAAATGCAAAGGGATGATGTCACCGTCATGTTCCGTTAAGATCAAGAGATAACCGGAATATCGGGTTCCCCCCAAGGAAGATGATCGCGTGGATGAATGCAATATGACCCTTTTCGGCCAAGGCTATCCGCTCGAAAGATCAGGATGATGAACATCATCATCATCATATCCGCATTGGGTGATTTAGAATATGATCCTGCTGAAAGTCCTGATGACGTCATCAGGATATCCGCGGCCTTCATTAATCTTCGAACATGACGTCATCGTCATCATCATACTGGCGAAATGGATCACACCTTGGAAAATATCCTGCCGAAGGAGAAAGGTGATGGTGACGTCATCGTCATCATCATATTTGCAAAAGGTTACTCTTGTCGGCAGGATGATACTACGAACTGTCGGGAAAGACTAACAAGATCATGATGATCTTGTTCAACAAGGTTTGGGAAAGGAAAAACATCCTCCGTTTCGAAAGATAAGGTGATCATCATGATCACGCAAAAGGAGATCAGGAGGATATTAGGAAATGTCGGGTCCTGAAATATCATGATGATGTTGATCACCAAGACTGTCGTGCGCGCGCAAATTATGCAGATGGCAGATTTCTCTAAGTAAGGTGATATTATAATATCAGCATGATATTATAATATCGGGTGATGTTGGAATATTATGATGCTCGCAATGTTTCCAAGGTTACTCGACGGGTAAAACACACTAGCACTTAAGATTGACGTCCGGATGTTTCGGGACTGCATGATTTTTATCAGGTGATAGAGTAAGATCATGATGATGACCTTTGGCGATACAAAAGACCGCCTGACGGGAAAGGATTATTACGACTTAAACTTGACGTCCAGATGTTTCGACCTCAGGATATTATCGGGGGGCTTTTCAAATATCATGATGATGATGTTCATACAGCAATTATCAGGTTTGACCAAAACTTTGACTGCTTATAACTCCTTCATATGGACGAATTTTCAAGTGATACAAAAGGCAAACCTGCATGGAATTTCAAGCTCTTTCTAACCATGAAGTCATAGAAACAAAATATAAACTTTGACAAACTAACCTCATGATGATGACCTACCTCATCCTGACCTTCATGATGATGATGCACCTGACTTATTTTTACCAAACCGCCAGAAACAGACAACACAAGCCAAAACAAAAGTTGGGTCCCTGTTTTGCCAAGTCAAAATGGGGCGTGTTGTGTAACCACACAACACCAAGTAAGAAGATGTTTTTTCTTGACCAAGTAAGAAGCCAAGATGATCCCATGATGGTTTTTGAATTTGACTATGAGGATGGTGTTAGTGGCTATGGGTTCAACCCAAAAATAGAGAACTTAGCAATATAGGCTACACATAAGAGCACCAACAATCCAAGATTGCTTTATGTAGTCCAAGAGAAGAAGAGAACAACCATAATAAAGACATTCTAGGATACATTAGTGCTTGAAGTAGCCACTCTTACCATGCACTCTACAATGTTCACTCAAACTACTGTCAAAAAGTTAGAGCAAAGATTGCTTGATTATGAGAAAACTCAGATTGTGTTGAATGATGAAGTGAACAAATTGTATCTAGAAAATGTCAAACTCAAGCAACAAGTGAAGAGTGCTAGCTCTTCTCAGAGCTAGGCAATTATACCATTTCAAGCCCTTGTGCCACAATAAACTAGTGATGATTCTATGCCAATTGAGTAGTTCAACGCATTGAAATTGAAATTGGAAAAGGAAATTGAAGGATTGAAAGAGCAAAATGTGAAGGAAAAGGAGGATGCTAGATTGAAGATCCTTGAAGTGTTGAAAATATTTTGGAGTATATAGTAAAATTGGTTGTTGATAAGTTGAAAGATGTGCATGAATGTTATTCCTCCTTATCTCAGGGCATTGAGCTACTGCAGGTCAATCTTTCTATTTTGGATCTAATGTATAAGAAGTGGCAACCTATACACCACACTCTAATCACTTTATGCAAAGTATATAGAGGGATCCAAGTGCTCTGGCTTTATTGAAGCCAACAGAATGGATGGTGAAATTGATTCTGGAAGAATTTCAATATGTAAATGGTGAGAGCCAGAAAATGCAAGCAAAGATTGATTCTTTTGCCACCTTCAAGCACCAGTTTATTCCTTCTATTTTGATAGTAGATAAAAGGATCAAGGATTTTGATGTATGGAAGAAAGAATATGGCCAAACTATTTCCTCGGTCATTGATTTTTTGAAGAAAGATGAAAACATCAATATTCTTAGCTTCAATGTCATTTTGGACAGAGTAATTCTTCTAGATGCAAGATACACAAAATTCATTGTTGATGTCAAAGTATTGTTAGACAAAAGATGGAAAGATCACTAGGCTAATTTTCTCCAGATTCAAGACTATAAGTGGCTTAGTGATTTTGTTGTATACCAATGAGAGAAAAAATATTTGACAACTGAAGAATGAGTAGGTAGAGGAGCAATGAGCATTGGGCTGATGTCAACATGGCACCAAAAAATCTTGGACATCCTCCTTTTTGTCTTTTCTTGTTTTTATGCTTTCCAATATGTATTCAAATATACATGGTGATCTTTTTTAAGACTTGTCAAAAAATAAAAAAAATAAAAATAAAAATAAAATAAAATATATATTGTAATAGGTCTATTAAAGGGTGGGTATATGAAAAGTCACTTTTTGGAATGTGAAAGTTCTGAAGCTTGTAGCTTCCTTCACCCCTATAAGAAGGAAACCAAGACCTTGGGAAAGCTCTCTAGGAATTTTGATTTTGGAAAAAAACATTGTAAGTCCTGCTCTTCAAATCTATATCAATAAAAGCAAACAACATTTTTCTGGTGTCATATATCTAGTTCTCAATTGCTTGTTGAATGTTAATGTTTTACTTTATTTGGTTGTCTCCATATTTGTTTCTCCTAGTTATTTGAATTAACATATCAAGGGTATGCTTTAATTATTCAAAACACATTTGTTGTTTTTGGGTGGTTTGTCTAATTGGGTTTCCTTAAGGAGGGATTAAATTCTATTAAATAGATCACTATAATTAGGTGGATTCAATTTGGATAATTAAGAGGAGCCAGCTAAAAATAACCTTGCATGTTTATGCCAGGCACAGACAATCCCATGCAAAGTAATTTGAGTTGTGGCTAGATAGAAGGTACAAATCTTTTTGTGAAAAGACTTCGTTACCCAACTAATGAAGGCACCGATCAATTCTTTTCCAAGATCATTTCCTTGTATCATATTCAATGTTCCAACTTTACTTTTCTATTTTTAGAAGAAGGAGTAGCAGTAGAACAAAAAAAATATAAAAAAATCTAATTCAAATCATATGCCAATTTGGATTAGGGTGAATTGGATGATTTAATTGATAAAATTACATAATTTGCTTTGAAGTCACCAACAAGTTTGAGTATAAATTATCCATTTGGTGAAATATTAGGTAATGCCCACCTGGGTGAAGCAGAGCCCAAGGTGCAGAGAATCTTAACCACTTGGGTTAATTCTATCATTTGGCCAAATTGGTTGTATAACCTAATTGTAAATCTTGGCATCCTTTTAGGGTTTTGCATACTACAAATTGGACAACCAACAAATTGGTGACTCTGTTGGAGAGTGTTGTCAAATCATACCTTGGAGTCTCTGGTGAAAGATTTTGCCCATCTAAGTACCAACAAATTGGCTACTCCATTGGGGAGTTGAAGTGTCAAGTCATATCTTGGAATCTCTAGTGAAATTTTACCCATCTGAGTCCCAACAAATTGGTGACTCTACTGGGGAGAGTGACATAAAATTCAGGTCCCTAGAGCTCTGGAAGACCAAGAGACAATTCTAGTATTTTCCTCTTTTTGAAAAGAAGGTGGTGGCTCTAGATAAAAATCTTCGAAGATTTTAAACTCCATCATAATATCACAGCTCTTCACCATGGATGATAGATGATCTTAGCAAAACCTAAATAATAAGAACCAAAAATTTGTTGAAAAGAACAAAGAATGCTTGAATCCTATGCCTACTGTAGGTGCTTCTAATGGTGATGGAATAAATGTTGCAAATGAGCTTGTTGTCTAACAAATCTATGAGAATACACAGGATAATCAAGTGAATGTTTCAGAACAATCATACACTATATATAATAGCCCCATGATTGAAACACAAGTGGGGAAAAGTGAAATATTTCAGCCCAGGGATCTTTTCAATATCAATGAGTCTCAAAAGGAATTTGAAGATCATATGGAAGAAGGTATATGAGATGAAATGAAGTAATAAGAGATTATGAGCATCGAATGACACATCAATATGCTAAGAGCTCCCAGCAAGGGTTTGTTGAACAAACCCCAAAGACAGTGAGATTCATAGATGCTAATGTTGTTTCAACTTCCAAAGGAAGGTTCACTGATAGGGAGTTGAAGGAAAATGTGAATCGATTGCAAGAATAGATTGAAAGAATGAAATTGTTGATAAAACAGGAAGAATTAGAATGAGAGATACTCTAATTGAGTGCACAACCTATTACAAATGCCTTGTAGAATGTACCTGTCAATAATCCATCTACCTCTGGAAATACAAGTGGTCCTTTGGTCTCACAAGTGACTCACAATGTAATTGGAAGGTAGGGCAATGTAGGCAATGTTCCACATGTGCAGCCTAATGTTCATATAAGGCCAACATCAAATCCTACAAATGTTTTAGTGGTATCTCAGGGTAATGCTCACCCTATTCCTCTAGGTCACAATCCATATGCAGTATAATATTAGTATCCATATCCACCTCCACATCATAATGTATATGGTAACATTTATCATCCTGGAGGGATGCATCACAATGTCCAAGGTAATGTAAACCCTAATGCAGGGGTTAATTATAATGTGCATCTAGGAGTACATCAGCAACCTCAATAGCAGGGACCTCATCACAATAAATATCAACCTAATTAGAGGTAGAATCCATTTGCAAGAGGTCCAATGAATGTGGATAGTTTCAAAAGCTAGACTTCTTTCTCATCTGGGGATATCCAAACAACATTGATAATAAGGTAAGGAAATCAATTCCTACATTTTCTGGTAATAATGATATCTCTAGAGAAGACGATATAAGATATTTTGAGACTATCATGGATAATTTCAAAGTTGAACATGAAGATGTATATATGAAATTGTTCATGCAATCACTAATAGATGATGCAAGGGATTGGTATAGGAATTTGCTAGATGCTTCAATTAGCTCATTCAAAAGGTTGTTCAAAGAATAATATGGTGATCATTATGATCACAAATTTACCTTACATGAGCTAACCAATATATAGAATAATTATAATGAGACTGTGGTAGATTTCAATGCTAGATTCATGAAAGTCTTCAAAAAAATCCCTCGTCATTTGAAACCAATAGACCCAATGTGTTTGGTCTTCTACTTGAATGCTTTTGATCCTAAAACATGATATGTGCTTAGAACAAGAAATCCACCAAGTCTTACAGATGCAGTCAAAGCTACTTTGAATATTGAAAACAATAGAAGAGCTTCATGAAAAATTGGTAGAAGGGATGAGCCTAGAATATTGCAGGAACCCTAAGGTTCATCAGAACAAGCAACTGAAAGAAGAACAAAATTTGGAAAAGGTTTGGCATGTTGTCAAAGATTTATCATATAAGGTGGCTAGAAACAAAAAAAGGATTACCTGATGATAAATCAAACTATCCTAGAAATGGAAGACCGAGGTTGCAAGATATGCCATACAGAGCAAATTGGAAGGATGGAAGGCCTGTGGTTGAGGGCCAAAAGTAGAATTGTCAGCAGAGAGACACTTGATCCAATGAGGAGACATGGAGAACACATGATAGATGATACTCCCTGGTGTGTGCCTTGCAATTTGCCTCACTCCCATGATTATTGTGTGGTGACACAGTCAATTTAGGAAAATGAAGTACCATATTATTAGGAGAGAGATGAACATACCATAAATATGTTGATAGTTAGGCCATATGAGATGGAAAGAGATTACTCTTCTTCAGAGGAAGATGGATCAGAGTATGATGTGAATCATCAAAGGTACAAAAATCATGTTGGACAACAAGAAATATTCTTTGATCAAGAGGATTATGGTGTAAGAGATACTCAAGTCTGCTCAACAAGAACTCAGTCAAATCAAACACAATTGAGGAGGCCTACTAAAGAAGAAATGAAGGCACTCACGGTTGCTGCTATAGCTTAGGCTAGGAGCAACTATAATCTTAGAAACATGACTATTAATGGTGATCAAGGTGTGCCAAGAAGTGTGTTCATGAAGAATCCAAAAGATGACAAAAGGATTCCCCCTAAATCACAAAGAGATGGTGAAAACAGGGACACTCAAAAGGCTACTCAGAGATATGTGCCCAAAGATGCTACAAAGGCTGATCATAGCAATCTACAAGAATTGATCCCAAGCAACACACAATAAAAGAAAAGAAATCTACAAAAGAAGTAAGTAAAGTAGAACCTATAATAGGTATGCCCTCTTTTGACATAACTCAGACTTTATCTCAAGTTAAATTATCTATCACATTACTAGAGATGATGAAAATTGATGAGTATAGGGATAGTGCCATGAAATTGATTTCAAATGTGCCAACCAAGCTTGAGGTTTCTAAAAAAAAATAGAATGATTCAGAGAAGAATAAAAGGCAAGTAAATAATGTCAAAGGGGCCATGAAGACTCCTGAGATCTATGTAGAGACTACTTTGACAAAAAGTCCATCTCAAGATGATCCCTTTTATGTCACAATGTTGATAAACAATAAATTGGTAAAAAATTGCATGATAGACTTAGGAGCTGTAATAAACATCATGCCAATGGCAGACATGAAAGAATTGGGTATGTGGGTGGACTCCACATATGGAAATGCTATGCAATGGATAACAGATCAATTCATGTCATTGGTATCATGAGAGATGTGGAAATAAAGCTTGATGCATATCCTGAAGCCACATACAAAACTGATATAACTATGGTTGACATTCCACCATACTATGGTATGATATTATCAAGACAATGGACTATTGTTGTTTGTGGGAATGTCCAGTTAGATCTCTCATATGCAACCATACCTATAAATGACAAAGAAGTCAAGCTATGCATAGAACCTAGATCAAAGCAAGTAATAGAAAAATTGATCCAAATCAAATATGTTATGTATACCTAGTCCATCTACATTTGTATATCCTTTGTAAGGGTATAAGTCAGCAACATTGGAAACTGGTGATATGCCGACTCCCTTAGGCAACTCTATTTCATATGCATTGTTGGCAAACTTCCTTACAACTCTATAAGGACCTATTTTCTTCATCTTTAACTTGGTATATTCTCCTTTGGGAAACCTTTTCTTCCTAAGATGTCCTAAGACAAGATCTCCAACCTTAAAACTGACCTCTCTTCTCTTCAAATCTGCCTTTTGTTTATACTTTTCCGCACTAGCTTGGAGTTGATGTTTCACTTGTTGATGTATCTCTTGCATGGAAACTACAAATTGTTCACCCTCTACACTTTGTTTCTCCATACCACTAATATCTCTTAGTTTAAAAACTCCTCTTGGTTGCATGCCATAGACCACTTGAAATGGACTCTTGCTAATGCTCCTATTCAGCGAGTCATTATAAGCAAACTCTGCTTGTGGTAACATAAGATCCCATTGTTTAGGATGATCCATTGAAAGGCATATTATTAGGTTACCTAGGCTCCTATTGACAACTTTAGTTTGGCCATCTGTCTAAGGGTGGTAAGATGATCTAAAACTAAGATTTTTACCAAGCTTTCTCCATAATGTCCTCCAAACGTGTCCTAGAAACTTACTATCTCTACCAGAGACTATGCTTAATGGCAATCCATGAAGTCTAAAAACCTCTTTAAAGAACAAACCTGGAACATATGAAGCATCACTTGTACTTTTGCAAGGAATGGAGTGAGCCATCTTGGAAAACCTGTCAACAACTACATAAATTGAATTAAAACTCCTTTGAGTCTTTGGCAATCCCATAACAAAGTCCATACTAATGGATTCCCAAGGCCTATTGGGAATGGGTAAAGGTTGGTATAGTACTACATTAGTGTTGCTTCCTTTTACTATTTGACATGTAGTACACTTCACAAACCTTCTTACATCTATTTGCATCCTTAGCCAAAAGTAGTTCCTTCTTAGTTGCTCTAGTGTCTTGTCAAGCCTAAAATGACCTACCATACTTACAAAATGCTTCTCCTTGATGATATTTTCCCTCATGAAACATTTTGGCACACAAATTTTTTCTCCTTTAAACAACAAGCTATCTTATATAAGGTAATCTAACCAGTTCTCTCTATTAGTGCTAATAGGTTGCTTGCAAACCTCATAGACTTCTTTGAAATCTTCATCATCCTCATACATCCCCTTGAGTGTTTCAATCCCAACACTCCTTAACTAAATTTCTTGCACCATTAATGCTCTCCTACTCAAAGTATCATCCACCTTGTTACTTTGTCCCTTCTTGTGTTTGATTGTGAAAGTGAACTTTTGTAGGTATTCAACCCACTTCATGTGTCTATCACCGAGTTTTTCTTAGCTATTGATAAATTGAAGTGCATGATTATTTGTATAGACCACAAAATCTTTGGGTAGAAGGTAGTGTCTCCATTTTTTTAGTGATTGAACCATTGCATACATCTCTAAGTCATATGAAGAGTAATCCTTCTTTGCATCATTCAGTTTTTTAGTAAAATATACTATTGGCTTATTGTCTTGGCTTAAACCTGCCCCTATTGCATGTCCACTAGAATCACATTCTATTTGGAAAACCTTATTGAAGTTAGATAAGGCCAAAATAGGATGCTCAATCACTCTCTTTTTCAGATATTGGAAACTCTTATCAGCTTGTTCAGTTCACAAAAAATTCTCCTTCTTATCCCATTTAATAGTGTCTATGATAGGTGCACATTTATGAATGAATTTTTTGATAAATTTACTATAAAATCTTGCAAGACCATGGAAACTTCTTACCTCTATGACTGATCTAGGTGTAGGCCACTCCATTATTGCTTTCACTTTGCTTGGACCCATCTTCAACATCCCCTTTAAGACCACAAAACCAAGGTACAACAATTCTGTCTTCATGAAATCACACTTTCTAAGGTTGATCAACAATTTTTCTTCTTGTAGCCTTCTCAACACAAAATTCAAGTGATACAAGTGTTCTTCTTTGTTAGAACTAAAAACCTATGTCATCAAGATAAACAGTTCAACAAACTTACCAATGTAGGGTGAGGAATTCATAAGCCTCATGAATGCACTAGGTGCATTAGAAAGGCCAAATGGCATAACAAGCCACTCATATAGGCCCTTATTTGTTTTTAACGTTGTTTTCAATTCATCTCTTTGTCTGATTCTTATCTGATGGTATCCACTTTTGAGGTCTATCTTTGAAAAGTGGCTCACCCCACTTAAACAATCCATCAAGTCCTCTATTCTTGGAAATAGAAACCTATATCTGATTGTTATCTTGTTTATTTCCATGGAGTCAGTGAACATTCTCCACTCACCTCCTTTCTTAGGTGCCAAAATAGTTAGAACTACACAAGGACTAATGCTCTTCCTGATTAATCCTTTGCCAAGCAACTCTTGTACATATTTTCTAATTTCTTCATTTTGTTGGGGTGTCATCTTATAGGCTACCTTGTTTGGTAGACTAACTCATGGATAAAGTCTATATGATGATGGATAGCTCTTATTGGAGGCAAGGAGTTAGGAATTTCATCCACAACTATGTCTGCATAACCCTTCAACATGTCTTGAATCTCCCATGGCAACTCATCAATTCTTGTTGCTGTTATGACAGTCCTAGGTCTGACCAGCACTACAAAACCTATCTCTTCCTCTTCCATTGTCTTTAGAAACTCTTTTTCATCCAATAAAATTACACTTGATCCAACCTTTTGGTCCTTATCTTCCTCCTTCAAAAGTGTTAAGGTATAGGTAACCCTATCGTTAGCCAAAACATAAACATTCTTTCTACCATCATACATTGTTTTTCTATCATATTGCCAAGGCCTACCAAATAATACATGGTAGACATCCATAGGAATGATATCACATAACACCTTGTCTTTGTACCTTCCTATTTGAAACTCTACCTAACACTATTCATTGACTAGTACTTGCCATCCCTTATTCAACCATGAGACTTTGTATGGTGTAGGATGAGGTAATCTCTTCAAATTTACTTTTTCTACCATCTCAACATCAACTAAATTATCAGTACTACCTAAATCTATAACAACTTGATAACACGTACCTTGGCACTTACAAATAGTCTTGAACAATGACTTCCTTTTAGGTGGATCCTTTTCCATTGGAACCTTCATCAATGTCCTTCTCATCAGCATGGATTCTCCTTTCTCTAGTTCTTCTAGTTGTGGTGAGGAGTTGACACTTTCTTCATCTCCTCCTTGAGCAACTTGAGTTCTTTCATTCCTAAAGGTGGTAGTTGATTGCTCTTCTTGACACTCCTAAGTTTGATAACCTACAAACTTGTTGCACTTGTAGAATTTACCCGTGAAACCATTAAATCCTCCTCTTTGTCCAAATCTACCCCTAAAATTAGGCCTTCTTCCTCTAAAACCTCCTCTTGAACTTGAGGCTTGTTCTTGGGAGGTACTTGACTCACCTTTATTTATTTGTGGTTGTCCTCTACTACCATAGGGACCTCTACCATTGAAAGTCCTTCCTCTACCTCTATTCTACTTTTCTTGCTTCCTATTCAGCTTCTCCTTAGCCTATAAGGCTAGTTGATAACACTCTTCAAGTTCCATGGGGCTTGTAAGGCTCAACTCATCTTACAAGATGTAATTCAATCCATTAAGGTATCTTACAACCTTGTCAATTTCATCCTCCATGTGTCTTGATCTGATACTCAACTTGTAAAACTCTTTAGTGTACTCTTTCACTCCCATATCTTGTTGTTTCAAGTTCTACAACTTCCTATACAACCGAGTCATATAGTCACTAGGCATGAATTTGCCCTTAAACTTGGCAATCATCCTATCGCAATAAATAATCTTGGATTTGCCTTTCTTTCTCCTTTCTTCTTGTACATAATACCACCATATGGACGAATGACCTTTCAACTTGGTCTTGTCCAACTTTACTTGTTGCTCTTTAGGTACCTCCTCAAACTCAAAGTACTTGTCCAACTGCCCTATCCAATCAAGGAGTTCTTCACCATTCAAACTACCTACATATACTGGAAGTTCCATATTCACCTTAGCTCCTTCACCATTGACTGCCCTTAGCAATCTTTTCATCCTCAAATCATCAGCATCCCTCTCTTCTTGAGGTTCTTCTTACGGTGATTCATCCACCACTTCATCTTGGTCACTCATATCCCCTGTAACCACTCCTCTTCTTTGGTTAGCTTCCATTGCAGTGAGTTTTTCATCCAAACTAGCTCTCATTACCCTCATTTCTCTAGTAAGGGCTTCTCCCAATTGTGTTGCTATTCTCTCTTCCACCCTTTTAGTAGCATTGATCTTAGAGGCATGTTTCTCCTTTTGGATTGTTAACCCTTTTATTGGCTTTCTTGGCTAACTAGGCTCTGATACCAATAATGATGTAGAGGGAAAACAAGAACTATAACAAGATTCTCAAGTTCTACAAACCCTTCTATGGAGATTTCAGCCTATACCCTGTAAACTATTCTACAAGCCTATCTTTCTAGGATTAAACCCTCAACAAGACCTAATTGGTACTTAGTATGGAAAAATGCATTCTTTATGTTTCCTTAGATTCCTGTTACCTTCCACACACCTTAGAGGGTCTTACCAAACCGTAACTTGCTATGGCAAACTCAAGAAGATGGCCTTTTCCTTAAACCCTCACTGCTCTTAGGGTTTTAACAATTTGTTTAACAGAGAACACACTCAAACCTTTTATATTTCATATGTGTGAGGGTTTCAAGAGCTCTCCTTTGGTGAATAGTTAGCACACAACCCCATGAAAGTGCTCACCTAGTTTTTTGACTTTTCAATGCTGAAAACCCAAGTTATGGATTTTTCTAAGCCACTGCAAACCCTAGGTCTAGAACATGGTAGTGAAGAGATTAAATTAGTTTTCCTACACAAAACACCATGAAACCATAAAATGATAAATGCATTAGCACTGCAACATGATACCCTCACTTTCTCATGTACTCCCAGACCAGTACAACTCTGTACATGTCTGTACATAGGTGGTTTTTAACTATTTTGAAGAAAACTATAAAAAATAATGAAGAAAACAAGGTATTTTTCATGAAAAACTAACTCCTCATCTTCTTGGAGTGTACATTTCCATTCTCCATCATGAATACTCCATGAAAATTAGTTACAAATCTAAATATATGTCTTTTTTTCACAAAACCTAATAATATTGTCTTAAAACTTGAAATTTCTGCCCTATATCCTACCTAATATTGAAAGACATTGAAAAAATACTTTACATGGTCTTCCAAGACCTTATTTGACTCATTAAACCTGATCCTATGGTTGAGGACCAACCCCCAACTCTCCAACAAGCCAAAACCCTCTAGAAAATTCAAATTTGGTTTTGGCAGGAAAATCAAAATTTAAATTTCTAAGCCTATTTACATAACCTAGACCATTATAAATGATCCCAATGGACCCCCTAAAACATTCATACACTCAACTATGACTCTTAAAATCAAAATGAGCCATAAAAACCTCACTAAAGTGATGCTCCTACATAATCTTAGGATTGTATTGTCATTGTTTCTGCTTATGAGGCAAAGATGCAGATTTGAGAAGAATATCATGCTGAACTTCTTTGGACCAGAATGACTTCAAATCACCATATGAATATGCTAACACATCAATGTACTATTGTATAAGAACTACAAATGTCTTTCTTTCCTCTAATGAGAAACATTTCCCAATGCTTACCATTTTGGGATCTTCTTTTGTACCAAGATTGATTTGCTCAACTTCTGTTGATGAATCTGGTCTAAACTATTGTTGTCATTTGATAAAGCGATCATGCTTATCAAAGAGCTTCTCCAGAGAAACTAATCCTTTGGGAATCTTATTCCCTTTCAGCTGCAAAATTTCTTCACCAGTTTCCTTATTTACCTTAGAGATTGATTCTCGAGGAGTAGAGTCACTCCCTTCAAAGTATATGTCAATGAAATTGTTCACCTTCTCCAAAAAGGCAATGATTTGATCATTTTTTTTGAAAACTTGCCAATGATTGGCATTATTAAGGAACACTAGGTCAAAATATCAACTCAATAGTATATGCATTTCCTTAAAAATCCTTGTGAGGAACCAAGAGAGTGGTTGACATAGCCAAAGAGTCTATCTTATCATTGTACTCCCTTGGGAGTATAGATATGTCAAAGGCATTGGAATCTTCAATGCAATCCCAAACACGATTGCGGTAATTCCTTAACCTTTCATTCTTTGTCTAATACAAATTTCTTACTTGATAGATGATCATTTCAACATCACCTTGAGCATGAATATTTTTAATTCCATTCTTTTGTGCAACATCCATCCCTAACAACAAGGCTTCATACTCTACAGTGTTGTTAGTATTATCAAATTGCAACTTGAAAGAAAAGGGGAAGATTTTTCCTTTTGGAGATATAAGCACTATTCCTGCTCTAGATCAAGTTGAAGAACAACTTCCATCAAACTCTTAAGTCCAAATAGCATTTGAACTTCCTACCTTGGCAGTTTCAAAATCTAAGTTATCTTTGCTTGAAGAGGATGATTCATCTGTTCCTTGACCTTCATTTGAAATATCATCCGATGACATATGATCTTCATCTGTGGTCAAGAAATAAGTGCCCATTCTATAAGTTTTAAAATGAATCTCATGTTTCGGATCCTCAGCCTTTATCACAGTATACTTTGCTTGCCTCTTTGGATGAAGTTTCTGCATAACACATTCGACATGTTTTCTAGCCTTGGACCAATCCATGTTGATTTCACTACCAACATCCTTGCAAAAATTTCATCCCAACAAAACTCCATATGAAGCTAGAACATTGGACACAAGGACTGTCATCTTTATCTTCTTCTCTAAAAAAGTAGCAAATGCAAATTGTACATCTTTGATTTAACCTAAGGGGTACATGCTTAGTTTCCATTGAAAAGCAATGGACAAAAATCTTTGTTAGAGTTAACCCCAAAGTAGTAGCTACTTTGGTTGGTGTTTAGTGGTAAAAAAAGGGAAAGGTTTTGGTTTAGGTTTTAAAGGCAAATCATCCCTTCTCACCAAACATTCAAGGGCATATTAACTGAGTTGAACCTCCAATTTGTGCAAGAGGATTCACCTATCAGGTTGGGCTGCCACTTGGACCAATGCAGAAGTTCAGATGTATCAAACAAGATCTCAATTTAATGCTCAGTTACTATTAAAACCCTAAATAAGAAAAATAGTAAACGAATTAATGAATTACAACAAATCCTTTCAGACTAAGGTGAAGGATAGAGATTATTAACTCACTATTTTTTGAAATCTGGAATGCAAAACAGTCAAGGACACTGGCACTAGCGCCCTAGTCCAAGGCACAGTTTTCACCATGGAATTTGAATCTCCTTCTGACACTGATCTGCACTGTATCTTCCATTTCTACCCCAGAAAAGATGGAGGAAACTAGCACTAGCACCCTTGTCCTGAAATGTTCACCTTTGTCCTCTTTCTTTTAGATCCTGAATCCCTATTTTCTGCAACTCCACTCTGCAAAACCCGATACCTATAACCTGCAATCACAAAGGAGTGTGGGAGGGGTTTGTGGTGTTTATAGGCTTGCCTCGGTCAAGCCATGGAGAGACATTCAATTCTTTTGAAAACACAATAGGAAGATTCTCTTCATGCCATGAGGAGATGGAGTCAAATCTGCAAATACAAACACAATAACAACAAAGTAATATTCTCCAACATAATGAATGCCTTGAATCAAAATCACAAATTCACAATGTTCATCTAGTTTTCATTTAGCTTGCAAATGAAACCTAATCATGCTTATATATACAACTACAAATATTCCCACTAAGAATTTCGTAATTCAAACTTGAGATGTCAGCATAGGACCTAAATAATAGTCATAAAACTGGCATTTAAATTTAGGGCAAACCCAAAATAGGGTAGGACTAGGGTGCTAGTGCCCAAGTCCACCCTCCCATTTTTGCTCAAGGGTCATCAAAATAACATCCCCTAGGTCCTATTTGCCATAAGACTTCAGGGTTTTCTCATCGAGAGTCAAAATTATCATGCAAGATGCTCTAAATGCATTCTAAAGACCCAGGAGCTAAATCTTAAGAGGGAAACGCCCCAAAGGGGACATTTTTTGACATAACATTTAGCCCCCACTTTAATGTATGTATGAACACAAGACTAATATATGCATGAAAGTAAGGTCAACAAACACAACAAACATGCCAAGCATGGTGAAGACATGCCAAACACATTGAGTACAGTAATAGACACGTAAAACACGGAGAAGACAATTATAGTCATGCAAAACATGGAGAAGACTGTGAGGCTAATTATTTTTCCTTCCTTATTTTGATCATTATGCATTTCAGTTGATGACATTACCAAACTTTTACAGACTATGGTTTCATTATGCAGATTTGATTATATCTCCTAACTTTGATAGGACATTGATTAGACATATGGTGAATTGATTTAATCATATTTTGATGTTATTTTGTGATTAGACATGCAAGATATATTAGATTATGTATTGTGATGTGATTTCTAGTTATTTATGTGATGATGATTATGTGACATTTGATAGAAAAATGTAGTTTAATTTGGAATTATGTTATAGATGATTATTGTTGTATTCAATGGCACGAATTTAATTCTAGCTGCTTCAATTATGATTATTCATGATATGATTGACACTTGATCAAGATGTACAGGATTACATTCCTAGGCCATGGGAAATTAGAGGTAGAATTTACACATATGTTATTCCCTGTGAAACTGATCTATTCCCAAGAGGGATGAGGATCACGTTTGAATTGAGTGTTGATTTAAGTGCTTGTTTAATTTTATTATTTTGGCCTAGTACCCCTTGGTTTAATTTAATTATATCATGTGTTGTATAATTTTTATGATTTATACCACTTCGTATTGTTTTTATTTTTGAGGCCATTTAATGTGGATTTATGACTCCCTAGGTGAACCTTAGTGTCCCAAAATTTACCCTAGGTGGTTACCCATGGGTCTAGGGTCAATTTTGACTAACTAAACCTTGGGATAACTCACTTTTGGTCACTCTAAACTGAGGTTTAGTTAAAGTGACGAAATTTGAATTAGATAAGGGTGGGAGATGAGTCATGCTTTGGGAAAGACTCATCTCATTTCCCAAAGTTTAGGAATCCCTTCCCTAGGAAGACTTGGGAGGTCTCCAAGACTCCCAAGTGTGTGGGATTTTCCTCCAAGACTCTCACACACATGTGAGAGCATCTTAGAGGGAGATGGCTCTCTTAGAGCATAAGAGGATGCCATATGGCATTCCTTATCCTCATGGAGGCTTGAAGGGAAATGCCACCTCACCACTTGTCCTCTCACACATGTGTGAGAGCACAAGTGGATAAGGTGAGGATTGAGATGGAATTGGAGGATGACATTTGTCACCTTCACACATTCTCTCCCTTGCAAGTGGCATAGGAGGAGGAAGGAGAAGGTGACAAGTGTCACCTTCTCATTCCTCAAGGCCAAATTAGAAGGCCTATATTACTTCCTCTTGTTGAGGAGTGTGGGGTTCTTGCATTTTAGAGATTTCTTTCTATTTTGAGCAATTTTTGGGAAAGTTAGAGGGATTTTCGAGATTGGAAGGTTTGGAGAAGCTTGGAGCTCATCACCAAATGTGCCTCCATTATAGGGCTTTTGAAGTTAAGCCCCATGACTATGTTCTTTACCCTTGCATATTTTATTGTGATGTGTTTGTAGATTTGTTGTTTGTTGTTGCATTTTTGTGTGGGATGGGAGTTTGGTGAGAGCACCTCCATTTGGAGGTAAGGCTCGACTTGTTTGGGGTAGGGGAAAGGAACCTCCTTGAGGTCTCTCCCATATTTTGTACTATTTATGGCTTTGAGGGATTTTTACTTGTTGTGGAGATTATTTGAATGGAAAGAGTGTCATGGAAGTTTATTTTGAGATATTTGGAGAGTTGTGGTTTTGGAGGTTTTGGCTTGAGGCCATAGACTTGGTATTTGGTATTTTTGGTGTGGCCTTTAAGTAGACGGATCCATTCCCTACCCCCATCAAACTCATTCTCATGAGTTGTGTTATGTGTTTATCCTTGGGGTTGAATTTTGTGTTGGTGTTGCTTTGGTGCTTGTTGTGGTGTGTTACAACTATGTGAATCGCTACCTCCCTAGCTCGAGGGTGGCCCTCTTGCGGGTCTACGGTAGGGAGGAGGGTATTTTGAAGTGGTTGGGTTTCCCTTTTTGTTGTGTTTTATTTGTAGGTTCTTATTGAAGAAATGAAGCTTTGGGAAGTCCATTTTTGTGTTGCCTTGGCCTTATGTTGCTGGCTGTTTGAGCCATGGCCTTTGTGGCCCTATTGTAATTTTTTTTGTTAATTTATTTTACCCATGGTGTGGGCTGTAATAAGTTTTGCAATGAAAATATTCTTTATGTTTTAATTAAAAATTTGTTTATCCTCTAAGTTGTGGGGGTTGGTGTGTTTGAGAAATGCATGAGAATTTATCATTTTTTCTATCATGTTTTTTTCCGTATAAAAAAAATATGAGTGTTGTTAAATAAATCTTAGTCTATGCAAAAGAAAGAAAGGGAAGTTTTAAGATTAGTTTTTTGTTTTGTTGCATTGAAAGTTTCATAGTATTAGTTGCTATTAGAAAATTAAATGAGAGTACATATTCTACTATATAGGTTCTTTTCAAAAAAAAAATATAAGGTTAACTATGTATTGATGCAGAGCATCCATGAAAACCCTAACATACATTTACAAATGTATGTTTATGCATTATTTAACATGCATGTAAACTTCGTTGTACATACTTTTCTTTTTTCTTGCCTATCGGCAACACATAATACCATCAGCCAACCCAAAATACCTTATTCCGACACCTAGTAACCTTCATTGTTACGCCGATGAATACCCTTGCACATGTAAAGCTTGACTTGCTGCTTCCAGTTCTCCTTACCACTAATTCCAGTCATTCCTTGTATCATACAAGATGTTTGTTTCCCACATACAATGGCAATCATGCAACCGCGACATACAACTGCCAACCCGCTACTGCTAATGACCCAAATCTATCTGCCACTCTACCCTTACACTGAACACTTGCGCATACATCGCATGACCTTCGAGCACTGGTCTCCGCCATCGTCACTACCGATCACACTTTGTACCTAGTTCAATGTATTTGCAGAATGTATATTCCAACATACATTCAAAACATACAACCGAACATGCATTCAAAATATGCATTCACCAAATTCAACCATTGACTTTCCTTGTATCAGCCTGATGTACATTCGCAATGTACATTCACCACATACAATCCATAATATGCATCTGCGGGATACTCACAAAACTTCAACTACAGGATATACACAAAATGAACCTAATACTCATTAGCAATATACATAGAGATTGTATATCAACAATGTACATTCACAATGTACATCCTCAACATGCATTTCGATTATGCATTCGACCATTGACCCGATCGTTGACCTTCTTGTATGCCAATACACTTGCACATTTACAATGTATGTTTTCTGCATACAATCGAGACATACAAGCCACTAGTGAAACCTGATATGCTTTGCGACATGCAAACCTCAACAGACAATAGCGATATACACATAAAATGTATATCTAACATACAATTGCAGTATATACACAAAATGCATCTTCAGGAAAATTACTCAAATCTTTGTTGTTTGAATTTCTACAAAACCCTAAACTTCTCAGATCCAATTCTCAATCAACCACATAGATTTCAACCTCTTTCAACCTAACACATGACGGCATTAGGACCTGTCAAAGCATTCCATTCCTATTCTTGCAAGCATGAATAAGAACAAACAGAAAACTGAAATGACTATACAACCATTCCATCGATTCTAAGAATCAACCGGTGGAATGGATTGAACAATCCATCTTGATCCCAAAACAGGAAAAATGAATTGTACAGAAGGAAACCCAAATGAGATCAGATTACATAGATATATAAATAAGATTCGTTAATTATGCTTTTAGAAATGTTAATACATAGATACTCTATTTTTCAATTGCACAACTGATTTCTCTACAATATGATGCTCTCTCTACAATCGATCTGACCTAGGGTATTTATCTACTCATCATGAGTAGTACCAACTCCACTCCAGGCGGTTGGGAGCTCTAACAACCTCTAATTGCCTAACAACCTTCAAGATTACAAACTTGCCAAGTGTCCCATGGGACATACAACATAAACCTGAATACAACTAAAAATAGCATGCATTGGTCAAATAGACCATATTACAATGAATGGTCAACTTAAGACCTTATTGAAAATAGTAAAAAGAACATAAAACAATTAAATGCCTTAAGGAGGCCATGGTGGATTAGGTGCCCCTGTACCATACTCCTCACTTTGAAAAGAACTCATGCCCCATGAGTTAATTATGTGACTTGATCCACCTGTATCGGCTACTATCTCATGTCTGCTCCATGAGTGCTGGACTGCAACCTGCTGCCATGGAACCAAATACTCAGGCCTAGCACTGTAGGCTCTACTCATGCCATTCTTCCTTATTGTCATCTTTATCTGAACATCTTCATTGGGAACTTCATTTACTATGATGGCAGAATGTGTTTATCTTTCAACTCTTAGTGGACAAAAAATAGTCCCTATTATGATAGTATCCTTGTATTTCCAATTAGCTTGTGGCTGTGTACAAACCTGCTTCTTAACCTTCTACTGATCTACTTGATCCCTGTCATTCAAAACTAAAATCATCTTCAAACTGTGATCTCCTCCCCTTGAGATATCCTCAACTTCTTGTGACTCTACTGTAGTCATCTTCACAAACTCCTTCTTACCTACCAAAATAATCTTGGCTGTCTTCTTTTCTTCAGTATCCTCCTGCAATGGTGTCATCAGGAAAGTTCTCCCATCCTTCTTGATGGTGTAGGTATTAGCATACCCATCATACAATGCTCTCCTATCAAATTTCCATGGCCTACCCAATAGTAGGTGACAACATTCCATGGGCAATATGTCACATAAAACCCTATCCTGATAATCTTCAATCTGAAAATCAACATATGCCTATTCATATACCAAAAGTGATTGACTATCACTTACCCAAGATGCTTTGTAAGGATTTTGATGTGGAATCCTATCCAACTTCAACTTATCCACCATTTCCTAAGATACCATATTGTCGGTTGAATCAAAATCTATTACTACCTTGCATATTTTACCTTTGCTTTTGCATGTGGTCCTAAAAAGTGCTCTCCTTTGGAACATGTCCTTGGATGTCTTCAAGATTGTTCTCCTTAACATCAATGCTTCTCCTGTCTCAAGATACCCATAACCATTAGGAGCATTCACACTTTGAGAAGTGTTTGAGCTTGTCACACCTTGACAATTAGATTCTTGGAGCAGAGTTGTCCTTCTTTCTCCCATTGAACTTGTTGTTTTTTCTAGACATTTGAAAAATGGGTGACCAATTTCATTACAATGATAACATCTCCTAGTAAAAACATTAGAAGCTCTACCACCTCCAAATCTACCTCTTGTTCCTTTCCATCCACCCCTGAAGTTAGACTATTCTTGTCCTTTACCAACCTCTTCTTGATTCTCATTGGCTTGCCTTGTTGTAGTAGTTGATCCTCTTCCTCTAGTATTGCTGCCTCTTCCTCTCATGGACTTTTCCTATCTCCTTTTCATCTTCTCCTGAATCCTGATTGCCATTTGATAACTTTTTCAACCTCATTCTCATCATGACCAGACCGCATACTTAACTTGTAAAATTCCTCAATATATGCCTTCACATCCATTTATTTCTGTCTTAAAAATTGAAGCTTCTTAAACATTTGAATTTCATAATCCTGGGTTAAAAATTTACCTTTGATCCTTGCTACCATCTCGTCCCATGAAGAAATCTTTGACTTACCTTGCTTTCTTCTCTCTAATTGTACATAATCCCACCATACCAAAGCATGACCTATCAATTTGGTCTTTACAATCTTTACCTTCTGCTCCTCAGGAACTTCCTCACATTCAAAGTGATTATCTAGTGCAGCAATCCAATCAAGCAACTCTTCCTCATTCAAACTTCTAGTGTACTTTGGAACATCAATCTTTACCTTAGGTTTATCATTCTGAACTACCCTTAATAGTTTTGCAAATATCTATTCCTAATTTAGATCATCATCTACCTCTTCATACTCTTCACCATCATCTTCTTTTTTCTGATTCATTGTCTTCCATTTCTCTTCGTTTGCTTGTCTCCAAGGCTGTAAGCCTGGCTTGAAGTGCTTCCGCAAGCTCTTTCATCTTCCTCATTTCTTTAGCATGTTTTTCCTTCATCTCCTGCAACTCTCTAGTAGTACCATTACCTTTCAAAGGCATCTTGTCAACCTCTCAATCCTCTACTTCTACCTTCTCATTGACAGAATCAACACACAACATCCTAAATCTTTTGTTGAGCTTTGATACCACTATGATGTAGAGCATCCATGAAAAACCTACCATACATTTACCAATATATGTTTATGCATTATTTAACATGCATGTAAACTTCATTGTACATACTTTTATTTTTCCTTTCTTATCGGCAACACGTAATACCATCGGCCGACCCAAAATACCTTATTCTGATGCCTAGTAACCTTCATTGTTACACTGATGAATACCCTTGCACATGCAAGGCTCAACTTGCTACTTCCAGTTCTCCTTACTCCTAATTCTAATCATCCCTTGTATCATACAAGATGTATGTTTCCGACATACAATGAAAATCATGCAACCGTGACATACAACTGCCAACCCGCTACTGCCAACGACCCAAATGTATCTGCTGCTCTACCCTTACGCCAAACACTTGCGCATACATCACATGACCTGCAAACACCGATCTCTGCCACCATCACTACCAGTCACACTTTGTACCTAGTTCAATGTATTTGCGGAATGTATATTCCAACATACATTCGAAACATACAACCAAACATGCATTTGGAATATGCATTCGCCGAAGTCAACCATTAAATTTCCTTGTATTAGCCTAATGTACATTCACAATGTACATTCACTACATACAATCCGCAATATGCATCTACGGGATACTCACAAACCTTCAACTATGGGATATACATGAAATAAAACTGATACTCATTAGTGATATACATAGAGATTATATATCAACAATGTACATTCACAATGTACATCCTCAACATGCATTTTGATTATGCATTCGACTGTTGACCCGATCATTGACCTTCTTGTATGCCGATACACTTGCACATTTACAATGTATGTTTTCTGCATGCAACCGAGACATACAAGCCAATAGTGAAACCTGATATGCTTTCCAACATGCAAACCTCAACAGACAATAGCGATATACAAATAGAATGTATATCTGACATACAATTGTGGTATATACACAAAATGCATCTTCAGGAAACTTACTCAAATCTTCGTTGTTTGAATTTCTGCAAAACCCTAAACTTCTCAAATCTGATTTTCAATCAACCACATAGATTTCAACCTCTTTCAACCTAACACATGACAGCATTAGGACTTGTCAAAGTATTCAATTCCCAATCCTACAAGAATGAATAAGAACAAATAGAAAACCAAAATGACTGTACAACCATTCCACCGATTCGAAGAATCAATCGATGGAATGGATTGAACAATCCATCTTGATCCCAAAATAGGAAAAATGAATTGCACAGAAGGAAACCTAAATGAGATTGAATTACATAGATATATAAACATGATTCATTAATTATGCTTTTAGAAATGCGAATACATAGATACTCTATTTTTCAATTGCACAACTGATTTCTCTACAATATGATCCTCTCTCTACAATTGATTTGACCTAGGGTATTTATCTACTCATCATGAGTAGTACCAACTCCACTCCAGGCAGCTGGGAGATCATTCCAAGTGGCTGGGAGCTCTAACAACCTCTAACTACCTAACAAACTTCAAGATTACAAACTTACCAAGTGTCCTGTCGGACTTACAACATAAACCTAAATACAACTAAAAATAGCATGCATTGGTCAATAAGACCCTATTACAATGAATGGTCAACTTAGGATCTTATTGAAAATAGTAAAAAGAACATAAAACAATTAAATGCCTTAAGGAGGCCATGGTGGATTAGGTGCCCCTGCACCATGTATATTCATACTTTACCAAAAAAAAGAGAAGAGAAATGTTATTGGGTTTATAATTACGGGATAGAGTAGAAAATTAATATTTCCTTGTAGCCCAGAATAGTGTTATTGAAAAGTAGCAATTTAATGTGTACATATATATAATTATACATATATATATAAGAGAATATATATATATATATATATATATATATATATATATATATATATATATATATATACATACATCTTTCTTTTATTTTAAAAATTTAGTTTGTTGTTCATTCCTTGTTTTATTATTTACTGTGCATTACAGAAATCTGAATAAAAAAGAAACAGAGAAACTAAAACATATATAAGTTCTATATATATTAATATATATATATGTGTGTGTGTGTGTGCATATATAGAAATATATATACATTAATAGAAGAAAGTATTTAAACTATGTTATAATGAAAAGACAGCATGTATATAGCTATGTATATATATGTATATATGTATGTATGTATATATATGTATGTATGTATATATATATACGTGTATACATATATATATGTGTGTGTGTATACATGTATATATATATGGATGCCAATATACATTTAGTATACAACAGAATAGAATTTAGATTTTACAAAAAAATGTACAGAGGACTGTGGCAGACTGTACTCTGTAAAGGAGATTTAAATCAAAATTTATTTTGAGTAGAGAGGGGGCTGTGGTGGGCATTGGCGCCCACCACAGTCTCGCCGCTGCCATTGTTAACAGTTAGGGTGTGGGTGGGGGTTTCGACCCCCTCCCCACCATCAATACTTTAAACCCAGCAGCACCCTCCCCATCCACTAACACTGCCACCACCCAACACTCCTACCATTACACCTCCGCACAATAGGCTTCCCTCCATGCTCCCTCCACACCTCCGCCGCTGCAAAACCCGTGGCCACTCCTCCCCTAAAACTCAGACAGCGACCCCTGTGGCGGCAGTCACACCCTTGTTGCTGCCTTTAACTTGCAGGCCCTCATTCAACAAAAAAAAATAGTAATATATTTTTTTACATAGTGTTCTTTGGATTCAGATCCAAATATATATATATATATATATATAAATGAATATAGTTACATTTTTCTACAAAAAGAAGGGAATTAAAACACACATAAATAATCCAAAATACTCTTCTGGTTGCATCTCCATGGCAGCCATGGAAGCTCAAACCCTAACCTACACAAACAAAGAAGAAAATAAGGAAAGAATGAGATAGAGGAGTTAGGGCAACAAAAAGAAAATATTACAATATTATTAGGGCTAGAGGAGGAAGTGAGAATTTTAAATTGGATTTGAGATAAATTTCTATTTTCTTATTTTCTCATGTGCACGGAATTCCTAAATTTTCCCTCTCTTTAATTTTGGGGACTTGTTGGAGAAATTTTGACTTGCTTGGGGAATTTCTTTAATGTTTAGAATTGAGTTTTATTTTAGGGGTTGTGTTACTTTTAAATTATTTTGGAGATTTTAATTTAAGTGATGGATGGGATGGTTTTTGTTCAAAGATGGGAAGTGTGTTTCCCTTTGATTTTAAATTTCATTTTAATTGGAGTAATTATTTTAAATTCCCTAGTGTGTTGTAATTTTTGGATCTTTTTACCAATTTTACTATTATTTTACGGGAAAGGATATTTTAATCTTTTCCCTTCTCTATTATTCCAAGTTAGTTAATAAATATAATGCTGAAATTATATTTATTAACGGACTCAAATTTGAAATCCAATTTGGCGCCATGTAATTATTTTATTATTTTTATTTTGAATTTTTGACCTTTTTATTGCAAGGTCGATTTATTTGACCTTGGCAAGGTATTTCTTTTGTTATTTTAAATTGTTTTAAATTTGTTCTTAAGTTTAAATTTTTATTCTTAAATTTTGTTTAATTTCTTATTGGAGTTTTATTTTAAAAATTTTAAGTCGATTATTGAAAATACGTTATGCTGTCAATTTTCTCCTAGATTTCTAGGGTTTTAAATTTACGATATTTTATTAACTTTTATCTTACCATTCCACTTAATCATGCATCCATCATGCCATTATTTTCTTAATCTTTATTTCAATTTCATTTTTGATCTGAGTTAAGGTTAGGTTTCAAATCTGACGAAATCCCCTTCTCACCTAGGAAACTTAGGGTTAGGATTAAAATCATTCTAACCCTATAAGTGACACACTTCGTGTCGCATACCCCCTAGATGATTATCATCACATAGGGGACTGCGTGGGACTACACACCTCCCTAAATTTTGTTGACATGTTTACGCCTTATGTGTATTGCTACCGAGCATGCAGAAGTGTGTGAGGGGGTTCCTAGGGATAGGTAGAAAAGTTTTTCGTAATTCATGTCATGACCACATGGAAAATGTGGACATGACACATGTATTATGTGTCATGACTGCATGTGAAATGTGGGCATGACATTTGGTATCAAAGCCCAAGTTTAAACATTGGGCTTGTTTAGGGCACATTATTATTTCCGCAACTTTGATTAATTGTGGTTACCTCATTTTTGTAGGATGCCTCCCCGACAAGTTCAGTGAGCGTAGTCCTACCACACTGCATTTGCCAAGGTGCATAGTGATTCATCAGCTGAGGGACAAGCACTGCTAGCCCCATAGGTACTACAGGCACCACCGGCCCTACCAGATATTGGGCCACATATATTATAGGTATTACAGATAGTGTTAGATAGGCTTCCACCAGCCGTAGTTGAGCCACGCATAGAGCCACATGTTGAACCTCGTGAGGATCTGCGAGAGGATCCATGCATGGAGCCACGAGCACAATCCCATGTCGAGCCACATGTGGAGCCCCACTTTGAGCCGTGAGGGGCACCACGTGTGGAGCCATATGTTGAGGTGCCAGATACAATGGAAGAGGAGGTTGGATCAACCGATAGGGCCCATAGCAAGAGCCCTCCCCGTCATGCTAGGCGTGATGAGATAGTTTGAGTGGAGAATATTGTTCACAGGCCTTATGATTATTACGCAGATTAGCCTATCAAAGGACACAAAGATCGAGGAGATCCCATTAGGGATTTGTTGAGGCTGAATCCTCCTACTTTCATTAGGACCATAGAGGGAGCTGAGGCAAAGACTTGGCTCATCAGCTTAGACAGATGCTTCACGTTGCATCCTTATGAGGGCAACATGAAGGTTCATGTGGTAGTCCACCTATTGTGAGATTTAGTAGCTACTTGGTGGTGCATTGAGGAGTGCAAGCGCCATCTATCATTGGACACACTCACATGGGAGACCTTCATAGAGCGCTTCAATGTGCGATACTTATCAAATCACTACAGGTAGTGTCGCATAGATGATTTTCATGACCTTCAACAAAGAGGACTTATGGCTGCTTAGTATGAGGGTAGATTTACCAAGTTGTCTCAATATGTGGAGTATCTTCATGACAAGAAACTACAGGTTCATAAGTTTATCAGAGGATTAAACCACAGCATAGCAGGGCCTGTTCGCATGGCAGACCCCCAGACTTTGAGTGATGCTACCGAGAAGGCATATATAGCTGAGGAGATACAGGGACGAGGGTAGAATTCACGCCCTTAGTTTTAGGATCAAGGTCAACAGTAGCATCAACAGAGTTACTGTAAACCATCATAGCCACCTCATAGGGGAGGGTTTAGTTCCGTACCCTTACCTCCTAGGCCCCCACAATAGTAGAAGCCACAGCAGCAATAGAGAGCCAGGACACAATAGAGGGCACATGGGGGGCATACTAGAGGTTGGCAATAGTAGGGCCCATGCAGAGATTAGAGGTAGTAGAGACCACCTACGGGACCCACGAGGTCGTAGTAGTCATACAAGGGCTCACAAGGGTCCACTGGCAGATCAAGACAGCAGCAGTTGAGTAGGACACAGACTGGATAGGTATAGGCTAGGGGCCCATGTTATGTGTGTGGTGGAGTAGGACATCTAGCTAGAGAGTGTCCATAGGAATTTATAGTAGGGGGCAGCCTCGTGCAGGAGGATCAGAGCAGACGGTTGGAGATGTGGGTAGGTCCCACCATATGTTTGCAATGGTTGATAACCACTAGGCTAATTTTTAGGCATCAATGATCAAGAGGTCAGGAATGATAGGGGGTATTCCCATTTCTATTCTTTTTGATTCTGGTGCTACTAATTCTTTCATATCTCCATCGTTAGTGGAGCATTATAAGCTAGTGGCCTTTAGGCAGGGTGATAGGTAGGTGGTTGAGTTGGCCTCAGGGGCCAAGATGATAGTAGATGCCTTAGTCCATGACTGCGAGATTTCTTTGGGACCATTTCCCACAATATGTGACCTTAGAGTTACGACATTAGGATCCTACGATGTGGTTTTGGGTATGGACTGGCTTGCGGATCATCGAGCCAAGCTAGATTGTTGTCGAAAGGTGATTAGATATTTAGATGATCACGGTACATCAGTTGAGATAGTGGGCATGCATAAGTCCATAGCAGTGCATATGATATCCGCTTAGTAGCTTAAGCACTACATGCGGAAGGGATGCCAAATGTTTTCTATCATCGTGAGTGACAAATTAGATGATGAGTCTAAGGCATCTTTGGATGATCATCCCATCCTTAGAGAGTTTACAGATGTGTTTCCAGCAGAGTTATCAGGGATGCCACCCCATCGTGAGGTAGACTTTCACATTGACTTAGTGCTGGGTGCTGAGCTAGTGTCTTGTGCACCCTACAGGATGACCACTCATGAGCTCACAGAGCTCAAGTTATAGCTTGAGGACTTGCTTGAGAAGGGGCACATTTGACTGAGCATTTCACCTTGGGGTGCTCGTGTCATCTTCATGAAGAAGAAGGATGGGTCTCTTCATTTATGCATGGACTATAGGCAGTTGAATAAGGTGACAGTGAAGAAACATTATCCTCTGCCCAGGATTGATGATCTCTTTGATCAGATGCAGGGAGCTAGGGTGTTCTCTAAGATTGACCTAAGTTCGGTTACCACTAGTTACGTATCACAGAGGTGGACATCCATAAGACCGTCTTCTGGACTCGATATGACCACTATGAGTTCACTGTGGTTTCCTTCGGTTGACGAATGCCCCTGCAGTGTTCATGAGTCACATGAATGGGGTGTTCTATACCTACTTAGATCAATTCATGTTTATTTTCCTCGATGACATTTTGATCTATTCACGGATTAAGGAGGAGCATGAGGAGCACCTACGTCAAGTTCTATAGTGTTTAAGGGAGCAGAATCTATATGGGAACTTGGTGAAGTGTGCATTTTTCAAGATAGAGGTACAGTATCTAGGGCATATCCTATCTGTCGATAGAATCTCAGTAGATCCATCAAAGATCAGGGCTGTCAGAGATTGGCCAGCACCCACTAGTGTGATAGAGGTCAGGAGTTTTATGGGGTTAGCTGATTATTACTGTCACTTTGTTGAGGGTTTTTCTCAAATAGTGTACCCCGCCACTTCCCTTCAGTGAAAAGGGAAGAGCTTTTTATGGACTGAGCAGTGTGAGAGGACCTTTGGGGTCCTCAAGGAGCATCTCACCCATGCTCCTATTTTAGCGGTTCTTGATCCTGTAACAGATTTTATGGTTTGCATGGATGCATCACTTGAGGGTTTGGGAGCTATACTTATGGAGGGTGGTAGAGCGATCATGTATGAGTCACAAAAGCTCAAGACCCATGAGCTAAACTACCCCACACATGACTTGGAGTTAGCGGTAGTGGTTCATGTTCTAGTTTGTTGGAGACATTTCTTATTGGGTCGTTGCTTTGAGATCCATTTAGATCATCACAGCCTTCAGTATATCTTTACATAGCTGAATCTAAATGCCCGTCAGTGGCATTGGAAGGAGTTTCTCTGTGAGTACGACTTTGATGTCCACTACATCAAAGGGAAGGAGAACGTAGTTGTTGACACATTGAGTCGAAGGTACCATGAGCTCTTGATCTTAACTCTGAGTATGGACTTGAGAGGACACATTATTCAGCATCTGCCAGAGGATGAGTGGTTTTTTGAGGTACAGCAGGAGATCAATTCATAGAGGACCCTTATGGGCAAGTTTGCACAGTATTCACTTGAGGTAGATGGGTTACTTCATCATCAACAGTGCATCTATGTACCCTGCGTAGGTGACCTACATACTGTAGTGTTATAAGAGGCTCACAGAGCACCATATGTGACACATCTAGGGGTGAAGAAGATGCATGCTGACCTATGACAGCTATACCATTGGGCGGGTATGAGACAAGATATTGCAGAGTTTGTTGCTCGATGCCTTGAGTGCCAAAGGGTCAAGGCCGAGCATCAGCAACCAGTGGGTCTTTTGTACCCACATGAGATACTTAAGTAGAAATGGAACACCATTTCCATGGATTTTATTGTTGGTCTTCTTATGTCTTCACATCACCATGATTCCATCATGGTGACAGTCGACAAGTTGACCAAAGTGGCACATTTCTCACCTATATGCATGACATACAATGTGCCAGTAGTGGCGAGAGTATTCTTAGACGATAGTGTGAGATTACATGGAGTACCTCGCCGCATCATTTTTGATAGGGATTCTATGTTCAATTTAGCATTTTAGAGAGCCTTGTAGCAGGCGTTGGGCACACAGCTCAACTTTAGCTCTCTCTTGTCATCTCGAGATAGATGGATAGACAGAGCAGGTGAATCTGGTTGAGTTTGCCTAAAATAATAGGCATCACAACTCATTGGTTATGCTTCCTTTTCAGGCTTTATACGGCAGACCATGCAGGATGCCATTGAGTTGGGATCGGATAGAGGATAGGGTTGCCATTGGTCTAGAGTTAGTTTAGGATATGGAGCAGCAGGTCACACTGATTAGGTAGAGACTTCAAGAGGCACAGGATAGACAGAAGAAGTATGCTGATGCTAAGAGGACTGATTGGAGCTTCTCAATGGGTGATAGGGTTTTCCTTAGAGTGTGGCCACACAAGAGTCCAATCCATTATGGAAAGGGCTCTAACCTCATACCACGGTTTGTAGGACCTTTTGAGATCTTGGAGTGGATAGGAACTATTGCCTATCATCTAGCATTGCCACCTAGACTATCACATATCCACGATATCTTTCATATTTATGTATTGAGGTGATATATATCTGATTTATCTCATGTATTGGACTGGAGTACTCTATAGGTAGAGGTGGAAGGGTAGTTGGATTTGGAGCCAATTTGCATATTGTCTCATCAGATGCTTAGCCTTTGAGGTTGAGAGCTAGACTAGGTTAGGGTCCAATGGGATCGTTATGATGAAGTCACAATGACTTGGGAGGATGCAGCTAGTTTAAGGGCACTCTATCCTCACCTTTTTGATGACTTCTAGGAGGAAGTTTAGTCTTAGGGGGGAGGATGTGAGGCTGATTATTTTTCCTTCCTTATTTTGATCATTATACATTTTAGTTGATGACATTACCAGAATTTTAGAGACTATGGTTTCATTATACAGATTTGATTATATCTCCTAACTTTGATATGACATTGATTAGACATATGGTGATTCGATTTAATCATATTTTGATGCTATTTTGTGATTAGACATGCAAGATATATTAGATGATGTTTTGTGATGTGATTTCTAGTTATTTATGTGATGATGATTATGTGACATTTGAAAGAAAAATGTAGTTTAATTCAGAATTATGTTATAGATGATTATTGTTGTATTCAATAGCATGAATTTAATTTCAGCTGCTTTGGCTATGATTATTCATGATATGATCAACACTTGATCGAGATGTCTAGGATTACATTCCCAGGCCATGGGAAATTAGAGGTAGAATTCACACATATGTTATTCCCTGTGAAACTAATCCATTCCCAAGAGGGATGAGGATCACATTTGAATTGAGTGTTGATTTAAGTGCTTGTTTATTTTTATCATTTTGGCCTAGTACCCCTTGGTTTAATTTAATTATATCATGTGTTGTATAATTTTTATTGATTTATACCACTTGGTATTGTTTTTTATTTTTGAGGCCATTTAAAGTAGATTTATGACTCCCTAGGTGAACCTTAGTGTCCCAAAATTTGCCCTAGGTGGTTACCCATGGGTCTAGGGTCAATTTTGACTAACTAAACCTTGGGATAACTCACTTTTGGTCACTCTAAATTGAGGTTTAGTTAAAGTGACGAAATTTGAATTAGATAAGGGTGGGAGATGAGTCATGCTTTGGGAAAGACTCATCTCCCTTCCCAAAGTTTGGGAATCCCATCCCTACGAAAACTTGGGAGGTCTCCAAGACTCCCAAGTGTGTGGGATTTTCACCAAGACTCTCACACATGTGTGAGAGCATCTTAGAGGGAGATGGCTCTCTTAGAGAATAAGAGGATGCCATATGTCATTCCTTATCCTCATGGAGAATTGAAGGGAAATGCCACCTCACCACTTGTCCTCTCACACATGTGTGAGAGCACAAGTGGATAAGGTGAGGATTGAGATGAAATTGGAGGATGACACTTGTCACCCTCACACTTCCTCTCCCTTGCAAGTGGCATAGAAGGAGGAAGGAGAAGGTGACAAGTGTCACCTTCTCATTCCTCAAGGCCAAATTAGAAGGCCTATATTACCTCCTCTTGTTGAGGAGTGTGGGGTTCTTGCATTTTGAAGATTTCTTTCTATTTTGAGCAATTTTTGGGGAAGTTAGAGGGATTTTGGAGATAGGAAGGTTTGGAGAAGCTTGGAGCTCATCACCAAATGTGCTTCCATTATAGGGCTTTTGAAGGTAAGCCCCATGACTATGTTCTTTACCCTTGCATATTTTATTGTGATGTGTTTGTAGATTTGTTGTTTGTTATTTCATTTTTGTGTGGGATGGGAGTTTGGTGAGAGCACCTCCATTTGGAGGTAAGGCTCAACTTGTTTGGGGTATGGGAAAGGAACCTCCTTGAAGTCACTCCCATATTTTGTGATATTTATTGCCTTGAGGGCTTTTTACTTGTTGTGGAGATTATTTGAATGGTAAGAGTTCCATGGAAGTTTATTTTGAGATATTTGGAGACTTGTGGTTTTAGAGGTTTTGGCTTGAGGCCATAGACTCGTTATTTGGTATTTTTGGTGTGGCCTTTAAGTAGCGGGGTCCATTCCCTACCCTCATCAAACTCATTCTCATGAGTTGTGTTATGTGTTTATCCTTGGGGTTGAATTTTGTGTTGTTGTTTCTTTAGTGCTTGTTATGGTGTGTTGTAACTATGTGAATCCCTACCTCCCTAGCTCGGGGGTGACCCTCTTGTGGGTCTATGGTAGGGAGGAGGGCATTTCGAAGTGGCTTGGTTTCCCTTTTTGATGTGTTTTATTTGCAGGTTCTTATTGAAGAAATGGAGCTTTGGGGAAGTCTATTTTTGTGTTTCCTTGGCCTTATGTTGCTGGGTGTTTGAGCCATGGCCTTTGTGGCCGTATTGTAATTTTCTTTGTTAAGTTATTTTACCCATGGTGTGGGTTGTAATAAGTATTGCAATGAAAATATTCTTTATGTTTTATTTAAAAAGTTCTTTATCCTCTAAGTTGTGAGGGTTGGTGTGTTTGAGAAATTCATGAGAATTTATCCTTTTTGTTGTCATGTTTTTTTCGTTACAAAAAAATATATATGAGTGTTGTTAAATAAATCTTAGTGTATGCAAAAGAAAGAAAAGGGAAATTTTAAGATTAGTTTTTTATTTTGTTGCATTGAAAGTTTCATAGTATTAGTTGCTATTAGAAAAATAAATGAGAGTGCATATTCTACCATATAGGTTCTTTAAAAAAAAAATGGTTAACTATGTATATTCATACTTTACAAAAAAAAGAGAAGAGAAATGTTATTGGGTTTATAATTATGGGATAGAGCAGAAAATTAGTATTTCCTTGTAGCCAAGAATAGTGTTATTGAAAAGTAACAATTTAATGTGTGTGTGTATATATATATACACACACACATCTTTCTTTTATTTTAAAAATCTAGTTTGTTGTTCATTCCCTCTTTTATTATTTACTGTGCATTACAGAAATTTGAATTTTAAAAAAATAGAAGAGAAACTAAACCATATATAAGTTCTGTATATATTAGAATATATATATATATGTACATATATATAAATATATATACATTAATATAAGAAAGTATTTAAACTGTGTTATAATGAAAATACATGTATGTATATATATGGATGCCAATATACATTTAGTATACAACATAATAGAGTTTAGATTTCACAAAAAAATGTACAGAGAACTGTGGCAAACTGTACTCCTCAGAGGAGATTTAAATCAAAATTTATTTTGAGTAGAGAGGGGGTTGTGGTGGGTGTTGGCACCCACCACAGTCCCGCCACTGCCATTGTTAATAGTTAGGGTGTGGGGAGGGGGTCGAAACCCCCGCCCACACCCAAGGGTGGGGGTTTCGACCTGTTGCAAGTATGGGGCTAACTGGTGTTGTCATTGATGTCAACTTATTTCTATTACATCAGTGATAAGGATTGGATGAGTTATTTGTTGAGGATACTCAGAAAGTCAGTCTCAGTCAGGAACAGTGAAGAACAGTGATGACAGTAAGGAATTAGCTCAACACGGGTTGAGGATTGGAAGATACGGATTAAAGGGTTTGTGGAAATGAGTCTTAGGAGGTTCCAGTTAAGATTTCAGAGGTCCACATGAAGATATGAAGAAGTTGTGATTGATCAAGTAGAACTAGTTCTGGGAGATGTTTAGGAGTGATAGAGTGTTTATAGAAAGGTCCGGTGAGATCTGGAAGTGCATTTTCTTGATCTGTAGATTGGAAGGAGTGTTGGGGGAGTCCTTGTGATGTGTCATCTCAATTTGTTCATGGTTTGAATGTCCAGAAGAATCTACTCCTTTGTGACAGTCATGACAAACTGTGTTCTTGAGGTACCAGATGCAGGAGAGAAGAGATTTGAGTAAGTAGAAGAAGTGCAGACATACCTGGTCATTCAGGCAAGCTTGTGAAGGTTCTTGGATCATGTTGAGGTTATGTTGTTGGTCCGCATTAGTGTTGGAGTCCGAAATTGGAGATATACTTCTGGATGAAGGTGCTCTTCCTCAGGCTGGCCGACTAAATGAGTTATTCATCTTGCAGATGTTCTTGTGAATGTGTGCCAACTTAGATGTTTGTTCCTAAGTTCATGTCATGTATAAATAAGGGATTGTGAAGTTATTTCAATGTGTGACTTGTGGAGAGTAGTGTGTGGTAGCAAGGAGAAGAGCGAAAGATAGAGCAGAAGGTTTGGGCTTAAATGGAATTGAGTCAAGCATGGTGAAGATGCTAATTACCAATTCAAGTATGTAATACTTATTTATTGTAGACAGTGTGTCTCTTGTAGGCAGTGAGCCTCTTGTGAGTAGTGTGCTCGGGCAGTGAGCCCTAATTGGCATGTGCCATCTTATTCTTTCTATTCTTCTAACAAAGAATAATATCTTGGGTTAGTCACCCCATGGTTTTTCCCTTAACTAAGTTTTCCATGTCAAAATCTTGGTGTCTCATGTGTTGATGTATTTATGCTCTTGGTTAATTGCATTAAATTTTCATGATTGATTTATTGTTATAATGTTAAGTAAATGTAAGTGTTGAAAAGAGAAGAAAGTTTGGACAACTGATTCACCCCCCCTCTCAGTTGTCTACCCTAAATCTAACAATTGGTATCAGAGTCGAGTTCCTCTGAAAGGAGCTTAATCGCTTGAGGAGATCCAGGATGTTGTCCTACAAGAAGGATAGTCTGAAGTTTGATGGAACTAACTTTGCTCTTTGGAAAGGTCGCATGGAATGTCACTTGCAGTGTATGGGATTTGCATATTGGTCTATGGTTAAAAAGGCCTATGTACCTCCACAGGGTGGTTCGACAACCCTAAATGAAATCACGGATGCTGAAAACAATCTGCAAACCAAAGAGGCTCTGTTAAGCATGCTATCTGATTTAGAACTCTCAAATGTTATTGATCTACCAACTTCCTTTGAGATCTGGAATAAACTCAAGGTTTTACGTGAAGGAGACCAATTTGTCAAATGTACAAGATTACAAAGTCTAAAAGGGAAATTTAAAAAATTGAAGATGAGAGATGATGAAAATATTACCACCTCCATGCCAAGAGTAAATGAGCTGGTTTGTGGAATCAGAAATGCAGGTGGAACCTTGAGTGAAGATGAGATTGTTGGCAAAGTTCTCAGATCCCTTCCTGATTCTTATAAAATGAAGGCCTTTGCAATTGACGAATTCAGAGCTCACACAACAGTCACAAGGGATCAATTGGTCGGTAAGCTAGCTACTTTTGAAATGGCCAAGTTTGGAGATGATCCTCCAAAAACTAAATTTGCATTTAAAGTAAGTGCCTTGGTAAAAGGAAAACAAAGGTTTGATCTGGGAAAAAACTCTTCAAGGAAACCATCATGGTATGAAAATACAAGAAAAGATTTGGAAGAAGAAGAAGATGAAACTACTCATCTTGAAGCTCTTATTGCAAAAAGACAACCAAGAGGATCTGGTAAGTATGAGGGAAAATTGCGTTTTAAGTGTTTCAACTGCAATAAGATTGGTCATTTTGCATCAAGGTGTCCAGAAAGATTTTCTAGGCCAAACAGTAATAGACCAAGATTCTAGAAGAATTGTTACTATGCTCATGAAGGAGATGATGAAGGAGTAACAAACAATGAATCAGAGAAAAAAGACAAATCTGGAAGTGACTGGGTGTTCATTGCCATCAAGGAAGAAGATCCAATACCCTCTAAATCCGTAAATCATAAAGCCCTAGCTGCCCAAGTTGAAGAAAAGGATGATTGGGTCATTGACAGTGGCTACTCTCACCACATGACAGGTGACAAAAACAAGTTTATAGATTTGGAAAGGTATGAAGGAGGAGTGGTACAGTTTGGTGATAACTTTGCAGGTAGAATCAGAGGTAGAGAAACTATTTCTTTTGATGGAAAGAAAAAAACTGGTAATGTATTATATGTTGAAGGATTGAAACACAATCTTCTCAGTGTGGGACAGTTGGTGGACAAGGGCTATGATCTCAGATTCAAGAATGGAAATTGTAAAATCCTTGAAAGTTCTTGAACAAAGATTGCATCAGGTACCCAAACAAAAGGTAACATCTTTCACTTAGCTGGTATTGGTAAAAGTTGCTTATTTTCTCAAATTGATTAGAGTTGGTTATGGCATAGAAGAATGTGTCATGTGAACTTTGATAATATCATCAAGATAAGTAATACTCAGGCTGTAAGAGATCTTCCAAGACTGGTAAAACCTACAAATAGTTTGTGCAAAGAATGTCAGTTGGGTAAACAAAGTAGAATCTCATTCAAAAGGAAGGAACAATCTTCTACCAGATTATTAGACTTGGTTCACACTGATTTATGTGGTCCAGCAGGAATCAGGAGTGTGCAAGGGGATAGATACTTCATGTTGCTAATTGATGACTATTCCCAGATGATGTGGGTAACCTTTCTAAAAGAGAAATCAGAAGCTCTTGAGAAATTCAAAATATTCAAGGCTATGGTGGAAAATGAGACCAAATTAAAATTAAAGTGTCTGAGGTCTGATAGAGGTGGAGAATTCACATCCGGTGAGTTCATAAACTTTTGTGAGAAACATGGAATAAAGAGACAGTTGTCTGCCCCTAGAACTCCACAATAGAATGGAGTTGTTGAGAGAAAGAACCGGACCATTCAGGAAGCATCCAAGACCATGATGATGGAAGAAAATGTTCCTTAGATCTATTGGAGAGAAGCTGTCAGCACTACAGTCTACACTCTCAACCGAGTTCAAATTAGAAACTATACTTGTAAGACTCCTTATGAACTTTGGTTTGGCATTACTCCCACTGTGAGATACTTCAGAGTTTTTGGTAGCAGATGTTACATTAAAAGGGATGAAGATCTAGGAAAGTTTAATGCTAGAAGTGATGAAGGAATATTCTTGGGTTATTCTACTCAAAGAAAAGCATACCAGTGTTACAACAAGAGACTGAGAAAGATTGCAGAGAGTATAAACGTGAAGGTTGATGAAGAAATTGAAAGACCCTCAAGAATTCTTGAACATGATGAAGATGATCAGAATGGTGTTCAGACTCAAGGTATCCAAGTCTCTTCTGAGAAACAAAGTCAAGTTGATCCGGTAAGACAGGAAGAAGAGATAAGTCTTAATGAGACTGATCAAGAGTTAGAAGTACAAGAGACTCCCAAAATTCTAAGGTATGTAACTCTAAACCACTCTGAAGATCAGATCATAGGTGACAAAAGCAAAGGGGTGCAAACAAGGAGGAGAATTGCTCAAAATTTAGATGAGTATTGTCTAATTTCAAAGATTGAACCTAAGATAGTAAATGAAACCTGCAATGATGAAAACTGGACTAAGGTAATGGAGGAAGAACTGATGCAAATTGAGAAGAATCACACTTGGGATCTTGTTCCCAGACCAAGAAACAAAAATGTGATTGGAACCAAATGGGTCTTCTGGAACAAATTGAATGAAGTCAGTGAAGTAATCAAAAACAAGGCCGGATTAGTTTGCAAAGGTTACTCTCAAATAGAAGGAGTTGATTTTGAAGAAACTTTTGCTCCGGTGGCAAGAATTGAAGCAGTCAGATTATTTCTTGCATTTTCTGCCTTCAAGGATTTCAAGGTGTATTAGATGGATGTCAAATATGCCTTCCTAAATTGTAATTTGGAAGAAGAAGTGTATATTGAGCAACCGGATGGATTTCAATTGTCTGATCATAGTGACATGGTCTGTAAATTAAAAAAGGTACTGTATGGACTGAAGCAAGCCCCAAGAGCCTATATGAAAGATTGGATAAGCATCTCTTGAATGTTGGTTTCAATAAAGGTACTACTGACAGTAATTTGTATTTCAAAATTGATCATGAAAATATCTTAATTGTTGAAGTATTTGTTGATGATATCATTTTTGGAGGAAGAGACAGTATGTGTAAAACTTTTGCAAGTCAAATGAAAAGTGAGTTTGAGATGTCAATGCATGGAGAAATGAATTTCTTTTTGGGTCTACAAATTACTCAAACAAAGAAAGGAATCTTCATCTCTTAGTCAAAATATGTGAAAGAATTGTTGAGGAAATTTGGGATGGAAGACTTAAAGCCAATGAACACTCCAATGGCAACCGGATGGAAGTTAAGCAAAGATGATGACTCTCCCAAGGTTGATCAGACAAAATATAGGTCAATGATTGGAGGACTATTTTATCTCACTCAAACTAGACCAGATATTATGCAGGCCATTGGTCTTGTTGCTAGATTCCAAGCTAATCCTAGAGAATCTCATGTTATGGCAATCAAGAGGATTTTTAGATATCTAAAGGGGATAGTTGAGTATGGTCTATGGTATCCTAGAGATCTTGATTTCTCTCTTCATGCATATACAGATGTAGATTGGGTAGGAGATGTGGATGACCGGAAGAGTACCAATGGTGGAGCATTCTTTTTGGGAAAAAGATTAGTTTCTTGGCTAAGCAAGAAACAAGAGGCAATATCTCTATCTACAACTGAAGTAGAATACATTGCACCAACAGGTAGTTGCACTCAAATCTTATGGATGAAGCAGATGCTAAGAGGCATTAAAATAGAATATGAGGAGCCTATCACAATTTTTTGTGATAATTCAAGTGCAATAAATATTTCTAAGAATCCAGTGTTGCATTCCAAGACCAAGTACATATCTATCAGGTTTCACTTTCTGAGAGAGCAAATGAACAAGGATGAAGTCAGGTTGGAGTATGTGCCCTCCAAGGATCAGATTGTAGATATCTTTACTAAACCTCTTCCCAAGGACTCTTTTGAGTATCTTAGGGAGAAGTTAGGGGTTATTGCCCCTCCGATGATGAACTAGGATGCACTAATGTGCATCAGTCCAGTACATATCACAGTCACATCTTGTGGTCCAGACTGATGATGGGGAGCTGCTACTTAGGGGGAGCAGCAGATATGTTTCTGAAATGGTAAAGTTGCAAGTATGACCCCTTTGCCATTGATGTCAAAGGGGGAGAGAAGACATATGAAAAACAAGTGGTTGCTGATCAAAAGGGGAGTAGAAGTGAGAGACAAGAAATGTGAAGAATGGTGATTGCTGATAGGGGGAGTTATGATAGAAGAAAAGAAATTCTTGTCTTGATGGTCAAAAATAGTTTTTCACATCATATGTTGCCATCAATGACAAAGGGGGAGATTGTTACAAGTATGGGGCTAACCGGTGTTGTCATTGATGTCAACATACTTCTGTTACATCAATGATAAGGATTGGATGAGTTATTTGTTGAGGATACTGAGAAAGTTAGTCTCAGTCAGGAACAATGAAGAATAGTGATGACAGTAAGGAAATAGCTCAACACAGGTTGAGGATCAGAAGATGTAGATTAAAGGGTTTGTGGAAATGAGTCTTAGGAGGTTTCAGTTAAGATTTTAGAGGTCCACATGAAGATATGAAGAATTTGTGATCGATCAAGTAGAACTGGTTCTGGGAGATGTTCAGGAGTGACAGAGTATTACAGAAAGGTCCGGTGAGATCTAGAAGTGCATTTTCCTGATCTACAGATTGGAAGGAGTGTTGGGGGAATCCTTGTGATGTGTCATCTTGATTTGTTCATGGTTTGAAGGTTTGGAAGAATCTACTCCTTTGTGACAGTCATGACAGACTATGTTCTTGAGGCACCGGATGCAGGAGAGAATAGATTTGAGTGAGTAGAAGAAGTGTGGACGTACCTGGTCATTCAAGCAAGCTTGTGAAGGTTCTTGGATCATGTTGAGGTTGTGTTGTTGGTCCGCATTAGTGTTGGAGTCCAGAATTGGAGATATACTTCCGGATGAAGGTGCTCTTCCTCAAGTTGGCTGACCGAATGAGTTATTCATCTTGTAGATGTTCTTGTGGATGTGTGCTGACTTAGATGTTTGTTCCTAAGTTGATGTCATGTATAAATAAGGGATTGTGAAGTCATTTCAATGTGTGACTTATGGAGATTAGTGTGTGGTAGCAAGGAGAAGAGCAAAAGATAGAGCAGAAGGTTTGGGCTTAAATGGAACTGACTCAAGCATGGTGAAGATAGTAATTACCAGTTCAAGTATGTAATACTTATTTATTGTAGACAGTGTGTCTCTTGTAGGCAGTGAGCCTCTTGTGAGCAGTGTGCTCAGGTAGTGAGCCCTAATTGGCATGTGCCATCTTATTCTTTCTATTTTTCTAACAGAGAATAATATCTTGGGTTAGTCACCTTGTGGTTTTTTCCTTAACCGGGTTTTCCACGTCAAAATCTTGGTGTCTCATGTGTTGATGTGTTTCTGCTCTTGGTTAATTGCATTAAGTTTTCATGATTGATTTATTGTTATAATGTTAAGTAAATTCAAGTGTTGAAAAGAGAAGAAAGTTTGGACAACTGATTCACCCCCCCCTCTCAGTTGTCTGCCCTAATTCTAACAATTGTTGGAAGGTGTGACCCTTGGTCTTCTGGTTCAGCGCTGCACTGCGGTGGTTTGTGACAAGGGCTTAACTACCTCCTGTGCTTGTTAAGTCAAGTGGTTGTATCAGACATTAAAAGGTTGATCTTTTGGTGCAACGGCAACTAACAGTTGGTATCAGAGCTGAGGTCATGGGTTTAAACCCCACGCTTGTGCTAGGGGGGATTGTTGCAAGGTGTGACCCTTGGTCTTCTTGTTCAGCGTTGCGCTACAGTGGTTTGTGACAAGGGCTTAACCACCTCCCATGCTTGTTAAGTCAAGTGGTTGTATCGGGCATTAAAAGGTCAATCTTTTGGTGCAACAGTAGCTAACACGACCCCCTCCCCACCATTAATACTTTAAACCCAACAATGTCCTCCCCATCCACTAACACTTCACACAAACACTGCCACCGCCCAACACTCCTATCATTACACCTCCGCACAATAGGCTTCCCTCCGTGCTCCCTCCACACCTCAGCCACTACAAAACCCGTGGCCACTCCTCCCCTAAAACTCAGACAGCAACCCCTGCGACAGTGGCCACACCTCTGTTGCTACCTTTAACTTGCCAGACCTTCATTCAACAAAAAAAATAGTAATACATTTTTTTACATAGTGTTCTTTGGATTCAGATGAAATATATATATATATATAAATGAATATAGTTAATTTTTCTACAAAAATAAGGGGATTAAAACAAATATAAATAATCTAAAATACTCTTCTAGTTGCATCTCCATGGCAGCCATGGAAGCTCAAACCCTAACCTGCACAAACAAAGAAGAAAACAAAATAAAGAAGAAAACAAGGAAAGAATGAGATAGAGGAAAGAAAATATTAGAATATTATTAGGGCTAGAGGAGGAAGTGAGAATTTTAAATTGGATTTGAGATAAATTTCTATTTTCTTATCTTCTCATGTGCACAAAATTCCTAAATTTTCCCTCTCTTTAATTTTGTGGACTTGTTGGAGAAATTTTGACTTGCTTGGGGAATTTCTTTAATGTTTAGAATTGAGTTTTATTTTAGGGGTTGTGTTACTTTTAAATTATTTTGGAGATTTTAATTTAAGTGGTGGATGGAATGGTTTTTGTTCAAAGATGGGAAGTGTGTTTCCCTTTGATTTTAAATTTCATTTTAATTGGAGTAATTATTTTAAATTCCCTAGCGTGTTGTAATTGTTTTATCTTTTTACCAATTTTACTATTATTTTACGAGAAAGGATATTTTAATCTTTTCCCTTCTCTATTATTCCAAGTTAGTTAATAAATATAATGCCAAAATTATATTTATTAACGGACTCAAATTTGAAATCCAATTTGGCGTCATGTAATTATTTTATTATTTTTATTTCAAATTTTTAACCTTTTTATTGCAAGGTTGATTTATTTGACCTTGGCAGGGTATTTCTTTTGTTATTTTAATGGTTTTAAATTTGTTCTTAAGTTGAAATTTTTATTCTTAAATTTTGTTTAATTTCTTATTGGAGTTTTATTTTAAAATTTTTAAGTCGATTATTGAAAACGTGTTATGCTGTCGAATTTTTCCTAGATTTCTAGGGTTTTAAATTTATGATATTTTATTAACTTTTATCTTACCATTGCACTTTATCATGTGTCCATCGTGCCATTATTTTCTTAATATTTATTTCAATTTCATTTTTTATATGAGTTAGGGTTAGGTTTCAAATATGACAAAATCCCCTTCTCACCTAAGAAACTTAGGGTTAGGATTAAAATCATTCTAACCATATAAGCGACACACTTCATGTCGCACACACCCTAGATTACTATCATCACACAGGGGACTATGTGGGACTACACACCTCCCCAAATTTTGTTGACATGTTTACACCTTATGCGTATTGCCACCGAGCACGCAGACGTGTGCGAGGGGGTTCCTAGGGATAGGTAAAAAAAAATTGTAATTCATGTCATGACCACATGGCAAATGTGGACATGATACGTGTGTTGTGTGTCATGACTGCATGAGAAATGTGGGCATGACAAAGACAACATTGAAGACACAACTAATATAGTGAATGCAGTGATTATTTTCTTTTTCTTTTTCTCATATATGAATGCAAATCCAAGTACAAGGAAAGTAAACACACGACCCAAAATATAGGAGGGACTCATCGCCACACATCTTTAGACTGCATATGGGGCAACATACATGCAATACAAATCTCAAAGTGTAGGAGGGACTTATTGCAACATGTCTTTAGACTACACTTGAGAACAAACATGCCATACAAATCCTGAACTATAGGAGGGCTCATCGCCACATGTCTTTAGACTATGCTTCGGAACAAACACACCATACACACACATAGAAGACATGAAGAAAACACATCAAGCAAGTGATGGAAGAAACCTATTGCTAGGTTTGCAACCATCTTAGGCATGCTATAGGCACACACCAATTATTGGGCTTCACTACAACAATCACCAAAGATACACTTAAGGGTTAGGATAGTCTTAGATCCACCCCGCCTTTGCAAAGGACTTTTAGAAAATGATAGGATGTGCAATCTCCTTGAGAAATACACATCCCCACCTCCGTAGAGGGCTTAACATAAAAAGGATATGAGCGATATCCTACCTCTGCAAAGGACTTAAATAATTTGCAATAGATTTCAAGCTTTTCAAACATACTTTACTAGCATCTAAATCAAACAACTTACCTTATATATGCCCCCACCTTAAGGTGGTTGATATCATGTACCAATATTAAGCACACTAAGGTAGAGAGAAAACACACAAGGGAACACAAGCTCTCACAAAGCCCATGCCCCTTGGAGGTGACATGTACTTTACGATCACTCAATTCTCCCACAAACACAAATTCCCTACAAGAAAAGGCGTTAGCATCCATATAATCATGATAAACAACAATGCATGTAATCATTCACATAAAGAACTGAGGAAAGAAAGATCTAAGATAGACAAACTGCATGGAGCAGCAGTATTGTTATGTTTTGTAAGTACAATAAGACAACATCAAGATAGCACACAGAGTGATTCTACTAGCCAAGTGTTAGATAATATATATCAGCACCATTGTGATGTATGGACTAGTTCCATAAGTATAATATGTTTTTCATCATTCACCAGCTAGATAGAACCATTGGAGGAAGGGAAACAATAAATCAAGAGAGGAGAAACAAGTGCCTTAGGGACAGTCATGTAGGAGGGTGCCCTGAAGTCACCAACCGCAATGCTATGTTCATAAGATACAACACACAACAATGAAAATAGAGGAGAAGCAATATAGAAGAAGGGTCACAATAGAGGAAGTCTCCTTGTCTCCTTGACCTTACAAGAGGATCAAGGGTCATCCTAGGAGGCCTAAATAACACATAACACATCACGAGGGAAACACAACACGAAGGTAAAGGGTTAGAAATACTTACCTGCTAGTACAGCCGTACTAAAATTTGGAACTTGCGAGCATCTTAAAGAGATGCTCTATCAAGTTTTGTGCAAAGATTGAGTGGTTCTTATGAGAGTTTTGTTTGTTGTAAGGAAGTCTATGTGATGTCTGTTTCTCAATTCTTTGTGTATGTGAAATCTTTTTTGCTTATGAGGAGGAGAACTAGTATTATTTCCAAGTGATGATAATCTTTGTACTCTTTTCTGATCCTTATCTCTCTTTCCTTGTTGAGTTTGTCTATCATAGTGACAAGGACTATCTTGTACTATTTCAATCTTTTCTTGTGTGAGAGTCTCTTGCTTCAGTTGTTCCATTTGTCTTTCCAATGCATTTTGGTTATCTCCTGATCCTTAAAGGGATAATGGGGGAGGAACCTTAGCATAATTACCATTCCTTCATGGACAAGGTGATACTTCAGTATTTTCGTTATCCACTTCTATTATAGCAATTATCTCATCATAATTCAAATAGTCATCTTCTACTTCAAGTGTATTTTGTTCCATCATGTTATTGTTCCATCATGTTATTATCAGTATGCTTAGGGATGGGATTAGTAAAGATTTGCAAATGTTGATTTCGTGGAGCAGCCGATTTGTTAGTTCTAGAATCTGCACACATCAAACTCTAAAGATATGCCACTTCTTATGCTCAAGTTTAATGGTAGACTTGGCCAACTGAGTGGGAGATTATCTCATATCTCTCCTACACTTCAGGTTCTACCACACCTAAGGGGGTATTCCCTCATTCACAATCAATAAATATAGCTTTTCATTACCAGGAAGAATGCTCTCATGTATGCACCAAGATTTCTAAGATTAACCCCATATTGGCAATGTTCTTAGATTATCTAACTTATTCATATCAAAGAACATGCAGGACCTAAACCTAAAACAAAACATGAAATGATTTGATTCAACTAATTTTTCTTTAAATGCAATGTCTTCCTAGACCCTTTGGACAAGCAAATCTTGGACCGGTGCTTTATCAGAGCAACAATGTCAGACCCATAATTGCAAATGTTCCCTCTTGACAACAAAACTTCATATCCAAAGGACCCAATATAAAATATTACTACATTATAGTAACATGTCCAAGAAAAAATATCATCTATGACCATACTTCACTAATCCCTTGATATTACACACTTCTCCCCATATCTGATCTAGAGCAAATTTAATCTACTCCTTGAATAGATGTAGAAAATCAGACATGCAACACAACAAGTGTACATTGAAGAGCTTAGAAACCCTTAGCAACTTTGTTCAAAAGAAAAATGTTAATACCCAAGGAGACAGTCATAAATAACACACATAGAGAGTGTTTTTCATGTATCTTGATCTAGAAAGAGCATTGTCATTCAAAAATTTATACATTTACAAAACATAAAATACCTCTACACCTAGACACAAGAGCCAAGTCTGCAATAGAAAATAATACTCCCCAAAGAGTGGATACCTTCTATCCAAAGCCCAAAAGAATCCCCATACAAAGTGGAATATCATGCTGTCATATAGAAACGAGAGCATGTTGCCCTAAAAATTATTACATCTTGGTAGTTAGGTGAGTCTTACATGACGAGTTGCTACCAATGAGCCTAGGGAAATTACAAAATGCACAAAAAAGAGGAGGAAATAATATAAAATATGGAGCAAAATGTTTTAATTTATTTTTCCCCTTTAATTTTCCACTTTTTAATTTGTTGTTGCTGGACACCTTCACTTTTCACACCATCGCACAGCTTCAGGGGAGTAGTCAATAAGCCCATGCAATGCTGCAATATGGGACTATGGGGTATCCTTTGAAGCTCTTCCTTAATGGTATCCATCCTTTGAGATGACAGAGAACAAAATCTTACAGCTTCTAATCCAATTTTGTCTAATTCATTTATTGTCGGGTTGTTTTTCTTGATGTAGGGGCATTTTTTGCCATTCTGGCAACCAAAATTCATCATAAACATGCTTAAAATTCCTACCCAAGCATTAGGAATGGTTAAGGGATGAATTTAAACCATGAAACAACAATTTTGAGCTCTAAAACATCCCCAAAATGTAGCTTGAAAATAAAAAACATGATCAGCAGCTCCATCAGGTAAAACTCTATTTGATTCCACCCAGAAGACCTCCAAAAATGCCTCTAAGTAGAAGAAAATATGCCCATCCTTGTTGCAGATAAGATTGCAGGTCGAAATATGACTAGAGGAGTCCGTATCGCATGGTTGCACAACAAAAAAATGGAGGAAGACATGGTTGTGCCATGCGATAAGCCAATGAAATAGCTTTATTTTTGCATCAACATTTTAACATAATGTTATAATGTTCAATTTATAACATTTGCCTCTTAAATCATTAAAAATGTGCCCATAAATATTTTTTGAAATTGTATTTTTAAACTTTGGCAAATGGTAATTTTTAATTTCTCCTCCTAGGCAAATGATGCCTGTTCACTACGAGCACATGGGATATCTGGAGGCTGCAAAAATTTGTATAAGTCCATTATCAATTATTTAGAGCAAACTCATTTCCTTAAAACTTGCATTGCTGAAAGATTTTAGGGACTTCTTTTGTAAATTGGCCTATCGAATGCTTTCACTGCAAATGAAATGCATTAAAATAATGCATCATATGATCTCCTATTTTGATGAAACTAGAATTGGAGAAGTTTTGAACCAAAATGAGAAATGGGTTGTCCTCAAAATTGTGAGATTTGAATCTTTCTAGAACACCAAATCTAGCTCGGTCATAGTGAGGAAAGAATTAAATACCCCATCAAAACACACCCTGGAAGCATGAAACTAAGCAAACATGTTACAATATGTGCCAAAAAACTTCCTACCATATGGATTTGCAAGATGATCCCTGAGTTACAAGATTTTAATTGGCAAATGTAGGCTCCGGGGTAGATTGAACAGCATGCTGACCTGACCTCTGTCGATACATCGAGAGGAGATAGGCACTTCAAATTTGTGAAATTTGAAGGTGCCAACAGTGGTGCAAGTTTGGGGACACATGCCTCTTGCAGGCATGGTGAGATTCTAGTTATCTTTAGGATGTAGACCATGTGCCATATCCATTGGGCAACTATGAAACCACAACATCATTTCTTCAAACACTATTTGGTGGCCCTAGGCCCCCAAAAATGAAAAACCAATACTTACCTTTATCAAATATCCTATTTTCAAATGATTGCCCCAGATCACAATTGAAGATATTACCATAATCCACCTGGTTAAAGACATGGATGCTTATCTTTCTCACAAAATTCTTAAACCTGCCATTGTCAAAGTGTTCTACATTCTTATGGTCTTTACAATTAGGTTCTAACTAAAACATCTCATATGTCATGCAAACAACAAATTATCCATCATACCATGCAAGACACCGCAATGATTTGTATTGACAGCCATTACCCTGTAGCAATAAAATTTTATCAAGCTAAATTAAGAACTAAAAATGCTCATACTCAAGCTCATTTTTTATCTGATCCATATGGCATATGTATTCACCTGCACACAGGTAATGTAAGTCATCTGCATCACTTGGTGTTTTAATTTTGTACAAAAGAGATTGAGTTATCTCAACAACATTTTCACCACTAGTCATGTCATGATCCTCATAAGAACATGCATCTCCAACCATGTTACACTTTCACTAAATCCTTGAACCCCACGCTACCATCTTGCATCATTATCACGTGTCAAACATTTTCTCCATCTTAGGAATGAGAACATAACATTATTCATCTTGCAAACCATCATACAAATCAACATGAAAAGTTTCAAAAGTAGGAACAAATGTGTTCAGAGTACAGCCCAATGTCAAAAGCCTCATTATCACCCTTACCACAGATATCACAGTCAATAATATCCTCTTTTGCATCACTATGAACATTTGGAACTTGTTCGTCCACACCTAAATAATGACCCTTATTTTCTTTCTCACCAATGCATTCATAATTAAAAGTAAACATTTCAACTTTTACATTGTAGGAATAACTATCATTCTCAAGGAAACATTCGTAGAGGTATGAATTTTGATAGGTGTCAACACATTTTTTGTTATTATGCAAATCAAGATCCTCCTCATTCAAAGTGAGCATTTTTATATCTTCTTCATGCAAACAATCATCTATAGCTAGAATGTTATTACCATTATTTGAACCATAAGCTAAGATATTAGACCTAACACCTGTACATTCTTGTGGTTCTTTAATGATAGCATCACTGCAAGAAGTAATCTCATGTATATCTCTGCAATCTATATTCACACATTTCTCTTTTATGGGTTGATCACAAACTTTGTTTTCTTCATTACAGACCTGATCCTCATGTTGTATCATGAGCTCTTCATCCTTATGCATTATGCCATGACTACCTTTTGAATAATCACCTCTCAATGAACAAATTGGAATAGCTGAAGTATATTCATTTTGAAAACTAGTCACATCCTCTGATTTACATTGCTGATCTACATAAAATAATTTGCAATAACCAACACTTGCAGCCATGTATCCTATTGGCATTCCATATTTCTGATTATTCTCAATATCCATAGCAAATTTGTAGGCCTGATGCAATGTGGCAGGTTCCTTATCGCTTAGCAAATAGCTCATTTCCTCATCAAATGCGGCTAGATAAACCACCAAGTACAATGCATCATCCAGTCTCATATATTCATAAATATGCTCTATTGCCTTTGAAAATCTTAGGTTGAATGCAGGGACCATCTCGTCCTCTTCTTTCTGGATGTTCATAAGTTTTCATATCACTAAAATTGGGTCAATTCTCTCACCAAACTATTCTATGAATGCTGCCATGAACTCACTCCAAGAATAAATAGAGCATGCTAGTAAATAAGAGAACCAGTCTTGGGCATCTCCCTTTAGAGACTGAACAAATAGCCTCATGATCCAATCCTCATGATCTACCTCATAGTCATCCATTAAATTATTGAATTCTTGCAAATGCTTATTAGCTTACTTAGACCTTTCACCATTGAATTTTGATTTTTTATCTCTGATTTTAGATGGTATGACATTTGGGAAACCACAAATGCCATCAAAATTTATGGCTTTGTATCTTTCAGTTCTGAAATTTCTTTGATGACATGACAAGGGCTGCACACTACGCATTGTTACATTTGGGTCCACATAGGGATGCATAGGTTGGTGATACATTTTCTTACACCTTTACAAGACTTTTCATATTAGTTACACAGGGCAACTCAAACTCCTTTTACAATAATGATCTTAAGCCTTTACAATGCAAATTTCTATTTTAGCTTGCTTAAAATCCTCTAAATGAGTTTCTTCAAAAATATTGCATACTTCTTTTCAAAATACATACTACAATCTCAGTAATACAAAAGTATGCAAACCTATCACTACTATTTCCTTTCGTTAGTGCTTAGTTTCACTCAATAGGGAACCAAAAATTTTCAAGACTTTCAAAGATGGTTTTCATGCACAAGATTATCCCTCTTGAAAACCAAAATATGAAAAATACCTGGATATGCTACAGCTGCTGCAAATTTTCCTTACCAACTAAAAATCTTTAATGATCTAAAACATTCTTCACCTGTTCATCAGGTTCTTTTGACAGAGTTTCCACCTCTCTTCATAGAGGAATAAGCTTCAAACAACACAAATCTCTTCAAAGCATTCTTTCATTCTGGTTTTCCTCCAATAGCAGAGTCACACAAATTCTTTTAAAATTGCTGCAACAAAGCCCCATCCAAGTCTAAAACTTCAATATCTAAACCAGATGTTCAAACCCATCAAATTCTTTGACTCTTTTCTCATGGATCTATCACTATCCCCAACGGAGTCGCAAGCTCTATTGGTTCCTGAATCTACGCACATCAAACTCTAAAGATCTACCACTTCTTATGCTCAAGTTCAATGGTAGACTTGGCCAACTAAGTGGGAGATTATTGACAAGGTGTCGTTGTACCTCATCATTTAATCATATTTTAGATGTCAAAATCCAGAGCTGTGTCCTTGGCTGTCTACAAATAGGGATTCTACAGTTACCAATTTCTTCTAACTAATTCTAATGGCTTTCACTAATTTAAAGAGATTGATCTATCTACTTATGAAATGAATTCAAAGAATGCTGGGAACATAATTAAATAGTAAATTACTCAAAGCAAATCTATAACTGCAACATGCATCTATCTATCAAAATTAGTAAGTATCCTATAAAGTAAAATTTGAAACAACAAAATAGTGGTACTAGCCTTCTACCTTGGTGGTGAGAGTGGGCCCTTGCTCCACACCCATTGGGCCGAAGGCTATAGTAAAGAATCAATACTAGAGAAGACGATCACAACTAGATTTGGTCCAATTCCATTCTCTCTACATTAATCAAAATATTGATATCTTAATTGAAAATTACACAAGAATAGTAATACATCCTCTTTCTGTTGTTTTAGTAAATATATATATATATATAATGAGGGATGACATATCACTCATCTTATCTACCAGTTCTTCTATGAGATGACATCCATCTCTTTATTATACTAGTTGTCTAACTATGAAAAATAATCATGCAATAAGAATAGAATGAGTGGAATAGAAGTCCACTCTGAATTCTAAGTTTGAATTTTAATACATTTGGGCAGCGAGGTTCTAAAAATATGGATAGTAAATCAGTTTCATCGGTAACTCATGCAAAAATTTAAAAGAGATAAAAACTCTCAGCAGCTAACTAAAGATGGCCCTTCATTACTCAGGTGATGATTTGAGTAATAAAAAGGGGGTATCACGATTACCGCTGGAAGTGCCTGATCGACAGATGTGTTGGAAATCTACCTTGTTCTGAAGAGGTGCTGGAGATGTATGTCTCTGTCTACAACTCCAGAGATATGTCTATTGCTCCAAAGATATAATTGTGGCCTTCTTGCTAGGCTCCGGAGATGCTCTTCCTCTTACTTCAAAACTTCTGCTGTCATGAGATTCTGGTATAGTCTCTAGAGATATTTAGGACTACCTCCAGAGATGTACAAAATTGTCATCCTGAGCATCTACACCTATTGATTCAAAAAGAGAAGTTTTTCTGCATATTTCCATCAATTCCATGCACATTAGTCCTTTAATCAGAAATCATGATCCTAAGTAATTTATCTTCAGTTAATCATTATTTAGAACAACCTTGCTAGCCTATTCAGGTGCAGACATCAAGAAGTTGGGGTTAGAAAGAAGAAAAAGAGAGGTAAAAAGATGTATTTTATGGGCGCTAATTGACACTCATCAATTATCTCATATCTCCCCTGCACTTTAGGTTTGGCCACACGTAGGGGGTATTCCCTCATTCACAATCAATAAATATAGCTTTTCATTACTAGGTAGAATGCACTCATGTATGCACCAAGATTTATAAGATTAACCCCAGATTGACAATCTTCTTGGATTATCTAACTTATTCATATAAGAGAACATGTAGGACCTAAACCTAAAACAAAACATGAAATGATTTGATTCAATTGATTTGTCTTTAAATGCAATGTCTTCCTAGACCCTTTGGGCAAGCAAATCCTAGACCAGTGCTTTATCAGGGCAACAGAGTTAGACCCATTATTGCAAATGTTCCCTCTTGACAACAAAATTTCATATCTAGAGGAACCAAAATAAAATATTACTGCCTTCCAGTAACATATCCAAGATAAAGTATCATCTATGACCATATTCACTAATCCCTTGATATTACACACTTTTCGCCATATTTGATCTAGAGCAAATTTAATCTACTCCTTGAATAGATGCAAAAAATCAGACATGCAACATAACAAGTGTACATTCAAGAACTTAGAAACCCTTGGCAACTTTGGTCAAAAGAAAAATGCTAATACCCAAGGAGACAGTCATAAATAACACACACAGAAAGTGTTTTTCATATATCTTGATTTGGAAAAAGCATTATCATTTAGAAATTTATACATTTACAAAATAGAAAATACCTCTGCACCCAGACACAAGAGCCAAGTCTACAATAGAAAAAATACTCCCTGTAGAGTGGATACCTTGTATCCAAAGCTTAGAAGAACCCCCTACAAAGTGGAACAACATGTTCTCTTATATAAACAAGAGCATATTGCCCTAAAAATTATTACATCCTAGCAGTTAGGTGAGTCTTACATGACAATTTGTTAACAATGAGCCTAAGAAAATTACAAAATACACAAAAAAGAGGAGAAATAATATTAAATATGGAGCAAAATGTTTTAATTTTTTTTCCCTTTGATTTTCCACTTTTTAATTTGTTGCTGCCAGACACCTCTACTTTTCGTACCATCCCACAACTTCAGGGGAGTAGTCAATAAGCCCATACGATGCTATGATATTGGATTGTGGGGCCTCCTTTCAGGCTCTTCCTTAATGGCATCCATCCTTTGAGATGACAGAGAATAAAATCTGCAGCCTCCAATCCAATTTTTCCCAATTCATTTATTGTCGGGTCATTTTTCTTGATGCAGGGGCATTTTTGGCCATTCTGGCAACCAAAATTTATCATAAACATGCTTAAAATTCCTACCCAGGCATTAGGAATGGTCAGGGGATGCATTTAAATGATGAAACCACAATTTTGAGCTCCAAAACATCCCCAAAATCTGGTTTGAAAACAAAAAACGTGATTAGCAGCTCCATCAAGTAAAACCCTATTTCAATCCAGCCTAGAAGACCTCCAAAAATGCCTCAAAGGAGAAGAAAATATGCCCATCCTTTCTATAGAGAAGATTGTAGGTCAAAATATGACCAGAGGAGTCCATATTGCAAGGTCGCGTAGTAGAGAAATGGAGGAAGACATGGCTATGTGATCATGCGATAAGCTAATGAAATAACTTTATTTTTGCCTCATATTTATAACATAATGTTATAATGTTCAATTTATAACACTTGCCTCTTAAATCATTAAAAATGTGCCCATAAATATTTTTTGAAATTGCATTTTTAAACTTTAGCAAATGGCAATCTTTAATTTCTCCTCCTGGGCAAATGACGCCTATTCATTGCGAGCACATGGGATATCCAGAGGCTGTGAAAATTTGGATAGGGCCATTATCAATTATTTAGAGCAAACCCATTTCCTCAAAACTTGCATCGCTGAAAGATTTCAAGTACTTCCTTTGTACATTGGTCTGCCGGATGCCTTCGCCGCAACTGAAACGCATTAAAATAATGCATCATATGATCTCCAATTTTGATGAAACTAGAACTAGAAAAGTTTTGGACGAAAACAAGAAATCGGTCACCCTCCGAATTGTGAGATTTGAAACTTTCTAGAACACCAAATCTAGCCCAGTCGCAGTCAGAAAAGAATTAAATACCCCATCAAAACTCATCCTAGAAGGACGAAACTGAGTAGGAATGTTACAATATGTGCCAAAAAACTTCCTACCATATGGATTTGAAAGATGATCTTTGAGTTGTAAGATTTTAATTGGCGAAGGCGATCTCCAGGGTAGATTGAGCAGCATGCCGATCTGACCTCATTGACACATTGAGAGGAGATAGGCACTTCAAATTTGTGAAATTTGAAGGCGCCAACATGACTTATTTCCATTATCATTCACACCTGATACCTGTATAACATTTGAGTCAATGAGGTCCTGTATTTCATGTTTAAGATGGATACATCATTCAGTATCATGTCCTTGTTGAGAATGAAAATGACAAAAGGCATTAGTATTGAAATAAGGTCCTTACATTTTACTAGTATCCAAAGGTTTAATCAGGGGAAGCTTCATGAGGTTATTACTCACATCTTGATTCATTATAGAATGATAGGATTCAGATATCGGAGTAGACTTTCTTTCTTGATACAGTGTCTTCTTTTGATTAGTGATAGTAGACGTGTGAAAAATTGTTTGAATTTTGTCCATTAACCTTGATGAAAGTCTTATTATTCCTCTTAAAATTGTTTTGTGACAGTTCACCCATGGATTGATGAACTTGAGCTAATGAGTTTTTGTTTTTATACCGACTAGATGAAAGCTAGTAATCACAAAGGGCGGTACATAAATGTTAAAAGGAGTTATACTTCATTAAGAGAATCTTATCACAGATCTTAGGTTGTAGATTTGTAATAAACACCTTCTGAACATCCTCATCTTTCATCTAATATTGAATGTGTGCATAAAAGGGTTTGATACCAACTAGTAAACTCAGTTAACTTCTCTTTCGGACCTTGCTTGCAATGAACTAAATCAATCAAGGAGACTTGAGGTCCAATGTTTGCTTCAAAATGTTGTAAAAATTGATCGACTATCTGTGAAAAAGAGTGTATTGAATTTAGAGGTAAAGAGCAAAACCATTCTAAAGTTGTATCTTTGAGAGATCACAGGAAAAGTTTTGCCAACAAATCTTCTTCAAAGTAAAAGTCACTACACATAGCCGTGAATGCTACCACACAAATTTTAGGATCACCTCTTCCACCATATTTTTCAAAGTGATGAGTCTCAAACCTCTCAGGCATAGGAGTTCTCAAAATTACATAAGATAGAGGATTACAGGTATGATAGGTTAGTATATTAGGTTGTGAAGAATTTGTCAAGCTTGTCACCTTTTGTTGTAAAGAAGTCATACATTGTAAAAGTTGGTTTAGGATGGCATCGTTAGGAGATGCAGTTTGTTGAGAGGAATTAGAACTGAAGTGTGGAAGTGATTGAGCCTAAGTAGTGACAAGGGGAGGTTGTGAATAGGTGAGTGGTGGTTGAACATAGTGATAGGTGTAAGGTGGTTGAGAGTAGTTGTATGTAAGAGGTGGCTGAGAATAAGTGGGATGGAGAGGTGGCTGAGAATAATTATTCATAGAAGATGCCACCTTAGATACCAAGTTCTGATAGTTAAATCCCACAACTTTGTAATTTTGTGAATTTGTGCCATTAGATACTCCAATACTAGTAGTAGCATTACTACAAACATTTGCATTAGTGGTTAAAATAATTGATGTAAATGTAGATATTCCCATAGTTGGCATAGGTGCCGATACTTGTGTATGAGATGGTGATGGCATGTTATTAATACCATTCGTACAATTCAGTTGTCATCATGACATTATTTTGTACTATATGTGTTAATCCTTGAACAACATTAATACCATCTTATCCTTTTCTCAACTCTCTTATGTTGTGAATCACAAGGATAGCTTCTTTCGCTATCCTTTCATTTTCAACAAATGCTTGAAAATCAGCTAATTCTTTATCCATTTTGTTCATTTTCTCATTAGGTACATGTGTTACCACCTCAATAGTGTCGTCAACATCATGAAATATTTGATTTTCCATAGTAGTTGTATGAGGTATAGTGCTTTGCAAAATTTGTCTCTCCTTTTGTAAAGAAGGTGTTCAATGGATTTTTAGAGGTAAGAACATCATTTTCTTCAAGAGCACTAGATCCCATAAGTCTTCTACTTCTTATTAAAGGGATATTTCTATTAGGCCATCAGGTTATAATACTCCTACAAAAGCATGCAACACTCAATGTACAAACCAATAGAACAAACCCTAGAAGAAAGATATGTTTAATATCCAAAATGCTTGATTTTTCAAAAAATTTCAATGCAAATGAATGAAAGAAGAGGTGTTGTGAAGAATTTCAAGAGGGACAGAAAATAATATGCTTAAGAACAGCCCAATGATACAGCAATATGTTTCACAACACGCTTTTGATGCAAGTCTAGAGTGATGACAAGTCAAAACCTAGTGAAAATACACCTAAAACATGCAAATTTTCACCAATTTTCAATGTAAAATCCTAATAGAAAGGGTATTGTAAGGAATTTGAGGAGGGGAAATAGATAATAACCCTGATATCAGTCAAATAATGCAGCAAAATCCCTCACAACACGCTTATAATACAATTCTAGAGAGACGATAAGGCCAAATCTAGTGAAAATGCAAGGTTTTCAAACCCTAGACATGAAATTTTGCAAGAAAGCCACTATGATGCAACACTACAATTATAAATCAGTCCTAATGAGTGTTTGAAAAGGGTAATAAAATTTGAAACAAGATTTTGATTACAAACCCTAGCTAATGCAAAACTAAGTTTTTATGAAAAATGCACAATTTTAAGCAATTTTTGACAATTTAAGAATGAAGATGTAATGCAAGTGAACACTAAATGATGAATTTCTATAATTTAAATTAGATCTAGTGAAAATGATAGAAATTTAATGAAATTAAATGCCAATTAATTCAACTTATACTAAAATGCAAGCATAAGATGCCAATTTTTAAAAATTTTCTAAATTTTCTAATTTTTTTGTAATTTTTCAAATGCAATAAGGGTATGTTGAAAAATAAAATTCAGATTTAATACAAAAAATTATAAATTAAATGAAATTCAACTAAATTAATGCAAATTATGTGAAAATTCAAGCCCTAGGATGCAATTTTTTAAAAAATTTTGAAAAATTTTTAATTTTTTTTGTAGTTTTTCAAATGCAATAAAATGAAATAATGCAAATTTATCACACAACACTCAACAAGGTGCCAAAAAGTCTAAAAAAATAGGTTCACCAAAATGTTTAGTGGTAAAAAAAGGGGAAATGTTTTGGTTTAGGTTTTAAAGGCAAATCCTTCCTTCGCACCAAACATTCAAGGGCATATCAACTGAGTTGAACCTCCAATTTGTGCAAGAGGATTCACCTATCACGTCAGGCTACCACTTGGAACAATGCAAAAGTTCATATGTACCAAATGATATCTTAGTTTAATGCTCAATTACTCTTAAAACCCTAAATAAACAAAACAATAAGCAAATTAATGAGTTATAGCAAATCCTTTCAGACTAAGGTGAAGGATAGAGATTATTAACTCACTATTTTTTAAAATCTAGAATGCGAAATAGTTGAGGACACTAGCACTAGTGTCTGAGTCCAAGGTATAGTTTTCATCATGGAATTTGAATCTCCTTCCGACACTGATCTACATTGTATCTTCTATTTCTACCCTAGAAAATATGGACACTGGCACTAGCACCCTTGTCCCAAAATGTTCACCTTTGTCCTCTTTCTTTTAGATCTCAAATCCTTGTTGTCTGCAACCTCCTTTCTGTAACTCCACTCTACCAAACCTGATACCTATAACCCACAATCACAAAGGAGTGTGGGAGGAGGTTTTAGTGTTTAGAGGCTTGCCTCGGTCAATCCTTGGAGAGACATTCAAGTCTTCTGAACACTGTTGTTAGATGAGAGTGTGTATCCCAATGGGATAGAGGCAAAAATCCAAATGATAAATGATTGAAAACACAATAGATATCACCTTGTAGTGTAGGTCTCATGGAAGGAAGATGCTCTTCATTCCATGAGGAGATGGAGTCAAATCTGCTAATACAAACACAATAACAACAAAGTACTACTCTGCAACACAATGAATGCCTAGAATCAAAATCACAAGTTCACAATGTTCATCTAGTTTCCATCTAGTTTGCAAATGAAACCTAATCGTACTTATATATGCAACTACAAACATTCTCGCTAAGAATTTCATAATTCAAACTTGAGATGTCAGCATAGGACCTAAATAACGGTCATAAAATTGACATTTAAATTTAGGACAGACCCAAAATAGGCCAGGACTAGGGTGGTAGCACCCAAGTCCACCCTCCCATTTTTACTCAAGGGTCATCAAAATAGCACCCCTAGGTCCTATTTTCCATAAGAATTTAGGGTTTTCTCATCAGAAGTCAAAATTATCATGCAAGATGCTCTAAATGCATTCTAAAGACCCGAGAGCTAAACCTTAAGAGGGAAAAACCCCAAAGGGGACATTTTCTAACATAATAGTTGGCATCACATTGTCGGAGGCACCTGAATCAATGACATAATTATTGAGTTTATTACCATTGACAAGAAGGGGAATATAGAAAGGTTCTATCTTCCTAGGAACGCATGAGGGAGTTACAAATAGGTTATTGTGTACAGGTCTTGGTTTGGTGGCAACAGGTGCACTTTTGGAGGAATCCTAACAAGAATTGGCTCCTTTACCTTTTTACAAAATTAGCTAACTTTTCAAATTGTTTAGGGTTGGATTGAAGATATTCAACCTCAGACATTTGGATTTTTGTCTTCCTAGCATGGTCTATGATACCAAAAGTTGGGTAGGGAACAATTGAGGAAGATGAGGGATTTTCAATTTTGGGTTTTAAATTTTGGGCACTGGGTCTAGACATAGAAGGATAAGAAGTGGGAAGATAAGGTCCACTTACTTGTTTATTCCCTACTATATCCTTTAGCTAAACTGGTAAAGGAGTTCCTCTTTTACTAATTGTAATCCTTTGACGTGGTTCATCTTTGGACTTAGCTTTATCAACATCCTATTGTTGATTCATCTAATTTTGAGAGTGGGTGAAGATAGCATAAGATTCACCATATGTATCTTCTTCTTGTTTAGCTTCTTCTTCTTCTTCATAGTTCAGAAACCTGATGTTAGAGTCACCAACTACTTCTACTTCATCTTCTATGAAGGGATTAGCACCATCCTCAGGGAAATATTCTAACTCTAGAAGATCATCTTGTTCTGGTTCAAACAAGTTTACTGCTACATAAATAGGTGGTGCCTCCAGTCCATGACTTACTTGTGGTGGAGGAAGCCTATTCTAATTTTGATTCCTTGTAGCATTGTTGGGGTAGTTAGAAGTATTTGGATATGTCCTCCTTGGAATGTCCTTGTATGGAGGAATAGACAACACTTGGGACATTTGCTTCTTCAGTGATAGAAAATCATTTGGAAGCTTATGTACCATAGGATCTGTTGTGGTAGTGGAAGGCAAAGCCAAAGGGGGATGCCCTTTAGGATTGATAGAATCCTTTCTCAATTTTCCCGCCAAAATCAAATCATCCTCTACTTCAGTAGCAAAACTTTGAGCAACTGCAAGATCAGCTAGGGCTACTCTTCGTAAAAGAAAACTTACTTCTAGCAATTGAGAATTGATGAAGAAGCACTTTAAGTTCTAAGCTATGGGTTGTACAATAGTTGGAATCCTATTTTACAAGTTATTAAACTTTTCCATGAAATCACACATGGGTTCATGTGGTTCTTTCTTCATTTGTGTGAGTTGGGTTAGTAAGGCATGAGCATCTTCTAATGGCTTGAATCTATCTTTGAACTTGGTTCTAAGTATTTCCCAACTTGTGATCATTCCTATTGCAAGGCGGAAAAACTAATCAGCTACAACACCTTGGATTTTTTCTACAAACAATCTCATAGAAACATCTTCATGTTCCACTCTAAGGACTCTGCACGCAATGTAGAATGTAGCAATATGTTCATCTGGGTGTTGCTTTCCATCACCATATAACTTGGGAAAATTCTTCCATGAACCATGAGGTAGATCATGTGTTGGTGGTGTCAAATTTAATGGACCAAAAGCAGTTCCCCATGGATGTTGGGCAGTTATTCTGTCAGGGTTGTATGGAGGAATAGATAAACCTTGTAACTGTGAAAAGGCAAGATCCTATGAGTATTGAAAGCTTCCTCTAGTATAGGAGAACTTGTATTGGTAAGACGAAAACTTCTTGTACACTGAAGAGGTGACCTTGCACGTGCAGGCAAAAGATCAAAGTTATGTTTCTGCAGCAACTCAAATGTAGGATCAATGTGTCCTTTAGCCCTTCTACCATGGGTGTAATTCTACTCTGCTAGATTGTACACTTAGCACAAGTAAGAGAAATAAAAAAAATAAAATAATTACAAAGAAAGAGGTACTGGTGTGCTTCAACCAATAAGTGTGGCTCTTGGTTGCATGTCCAAGTCTGCAGTAGAGTCACCAAAAATTGTTGGGTGAATATTTTGTCACTGACAAAATGGTAAAAGAATGGTACTTTCAACCACAATATGATGAGATTAAATCTCTCCTCAAGGAAAGGGGAGACACCCTTCTTATTGCTAACTAAAATCAAGTAATTAATTACACTTATTTACACTAAATCTATCATGTGGGTGTTTCCATATCATCCAATTCTCTTTCTTCAAAATTGATGCTTACAGTGTATCATAAACCATAAAACTACTTATTGGAGCAATAATAACTAATATTTAGATTAGTTAGATGTAAGAATAACTAAAATAATACCAATGTGTGTCAACCACAAGAAACCCACAAAAGATCAAAAGACTTTTGTTGAACCTTATGCTAATTAGAAAATGAAAAGGTATGGAACAAAGTGCAGCCCAAAGTCTTCACCTAATTACCAAAGAGGATTAAATAATCACGAATGATAAGTCGTAGCTCAAAGTCTCCAAAGTCACCTCCAATCATGAACACAAGACACAAATCTAGAAATGATATTGGAGCTAAAAGACTTCAAAATTAGATTTCTAGTACCTTCCAAATCATGTAGATTCACACTACAATTCATTCAAATTCACAAGAAGATGTAATGGGAAAGAGGTAAGATCATCCCCAATACACAACAAGCTTAATCCAACACAAAGTTCGAATTCCCACTGGACTTTTTTATATCAATTGAATAAAGATTTAAAATTTAAACAAAAAGTCTCAAGATGTTTCACAATGCGGCAACATTTCACTTCAATAGCTAAAAGATATTACTTATGAAGAGCACCCTCTTATTTATAGAGAGGAGCTATGAACAAAATAGGAAAGTTCTAACTACATTGACTTAGTCTAGACAGAGTCCAATTTTGTTTAGGACTCTGTACTTGTCCTACGTACAAATTGCATATTACAAAAAGACATATAAGATGTCAACTACATATACAAAACTACATATGGAAAGCTTTAAAAATAAAATAAGTGTTCAAAGACACAGGAATTTCTTCCTCTTTATCTTTCTCTAGGAAATCTTCATATCTTTTTAGTGCCACCTACACTTCATTATTATCCAGTCCTCGTGTGTATCTGGAGATGGTAAGGACTCTTGTGATGGAGTCTGAGATGTTGATAGGAACGTCTTTGTTCCTATCTAGTATCCTTTGTAACTTATCAAAAAATCACTTAAAAATCCACCAGCTTATCAATTGATGCCAATGAGCAAGCTTCTGTCTCTATTTCAATGTGAACCAGTGAAGTGAATTCTTGGATAACTTTTACTATAGGGAGAGTCTTGTGATTGTCATCCAACATTTGACAAGGAAGTTCCCCAATCTAATCAGAAATATCCAGTACCTTGTTTATGTTGTCATCTAGGGCCTTGTTGAGATCATTGGTCAAATTTTTGAGGACTTCTTTCTTATTCTTCATGGCCTCCATGTATTCTACATACATGTTTCTATTGGGGATCACTCCATGCTCTACCAAAATCTCTAACTTGATTTGTCATATTTGAGTCCACGTATGAATGTCTTTCTCTATCAGCTACAAGTCTTGGGATAACATATCAAGTCTCTACTTCAAGTCTACTTTCACTTCACCTAAGTTATCAAAAAGCTCAATAGAAGACTATATAAGTTGAGTACATTGTGCCAACAGTCTATCTATCTAGGCACTAACTACTCGACCTTGTGCTCTAATCTTTTTAGCCTTCTAAATGGCTTCTTCATCCACATAGGTACCATTAGGTTCTACTTTGCTTGGAAGATTGGGCTATCTTTAGTAGAACATAAGTTAGTTATTCTACCTGAATCTTGAGTTGATCCTTGATCAGCATGTCTTTGTCATACCTTTCAAGCAAAGTGGTCAATGCTACTTGTAGGTCCTCCTTAGCACCCTCATTTGTTTGCTTACTATTTAAGGGTAAAAAGGAGGGGTTTTGATTTCAATGGTAAATCCTCATTTCACTCCAACATTCATGGACATAAACCAAGTGAGACCACAATCTCTTTCAAGAGGGCTTTGCTACAGATTTAACATCCCTTAGAACGAAGATGAAACTTAGAATTTGCTCATTAATTAATCAATTAAAGTCCAATTATGCTTAATACCGTAATTTCATAAAACCATAAACAAATGGACAAATCTCGACAAATGCTCACACACAAAGATATCACATGACAATTAGATACATACCAGATTTCAAGATTTAGTGTACAAAAAAGTTGGGGACTAATGAGCGAGCACCGGAGTCCAATGTACTAGTTTTTGTTGAGATCTTTGAAGAATGTCTACAACTCAATTTTGTTGTTCTAGATATTTTATTGTTTCAGGATCGGGAGGACTAATAAGTAGGCACCCTAGTCCAGGTCCTAATTTTCTACTTTCCTCTGCACTTCTGACAAGCTATTTTGCTTCCCTGCAACTCCACTTCTTTCGCTTTTGCAACCTGTAACCTACAATCACAAAAAAAGGGGTTGGGGGTTGTGGTGTTTAGAGGCTTGCCTTGGTGAAGCCCTAGAGAGACATTCAAGTCTTTTGAACATCATTGTCAGATAAAGAGTGTATATCCCTACAGGATAGAGGCACAATCCAAATGATAAATGATTGAAAACACAAACAAATGTCACCTTGGAGGTGTAGCTCTCCTAGAAGGAAGATGCTCTTTCATGCCATGAGGAGATGGAGTCAAATCTACAAAAAACAAACACAATAACAACACAATACTGGTCTGCAACACAATGAAAGCCTTGAATCACTTTAGCATAAGATCACAAGTTCGCAATGTCCATCTAGTTTACAAATGAATCCTTAAACATGCATATATATGCAACTAAACAACTTCCCGCTAAGAATTTCATGATTCAAACTTGATGTTTGACATAGGACTTAATAACTGTAACATAACTGACACTTAGATTTAGGTCCTGACCTAAAATAGGGCATGGGTACCCAAGTCCTCCCTCCCTATTTCAGTTAGGATTCATCACAATTGTACCCTCTAGGTCCTATTTGCCATAAACCTTAGGGGTTTTCTCATCAGGAGTCAACATGAATATGCAAGATGCTTATAATGAATTTTAAGGACCTGAGAGCTAAACCTTAAGAGGGAAAAGCCCCCAAGGGGACATTTTCTAATGTAACATTTAGCCCCCACTTTAATGTATGTATAAATGCAAGGCCAATACATGAATTAAAGTATGGTCAAAACACAACAAACATGCCAGACATGGTAAAAGCATGCCAAACACACTAAAGATAGTAACAGGCATGCAAAACACAAAGAAGATAGTTACAGTCACACAAAATACAGAGAAGACAATATTGAAGACACTTAGAACACAATGAATACAGTGAATGCAGTGATTATTTCTTTTTTCATTTTCTCATATCTATAAAATGTAAATTCAAGTACATGGAAAGTAAACACAACCAAAAATGTAGGAGGGACTCATCGCCACTAGTCTTTAGACTGTATATGGGGACAGACATGTAATACAAATCTCAGAGTGTAGGAGGGACTCATTGCCACCAATCATTAGACTACACTTGAGAACAAACATGCCATACAAATCAAGCATGCCATACAAATCCCAAAGCATAGGAGAGACTCATCACCACCAGTCTTTAGACTATGCTTGGGAACAAACATGTCATACACACACATGGAAGCCAAAGAGAAAACATGGAAAACAAGTGATGGAAGGAGCCTATTGCTAGGTTCACCACCATCTCAAGAACATTATAGGCACACCTGATGGTTGCACTTTGCCACAACAACTACCAAAGACATGTTTAAGGGAGGATACACCAACCTGTTGATCATGATGTTAGTCATAAGCAGACATAGAATAAAAATTGCATAACAACCTTTACTCATCTTGAAAGATATGGTGAATTTAGAGAATTCATGATCCCAAGTCTCCGTGGATTAGTTCATAATCTACTGACGTTACTCAGTGGTTGATGTGCATTGTTGTTAATCATTCAGGGGCCTTACATACTCCAGTAATTTCTACAAAGTTCATTAGTATTCCTTCAAATATCCTGCTCTTTATATTTTCTCTGCATAAATTTCCAACAATTCTACCTCTTGCACTATGAATTTACTCAAATAATGTGCCTATAGGTTAAAATTTGCATGATTTCTACCATTATTTGCAATTCTTTGCATGATATTTTTAATACTACATGCATTTAGCTCAAATATGCTAATGATATTTAGTTATCTATGAGATGTCGGCATATTTCTGTTGGATCTAGGGCATACAACTGAGAGGGGGGGGGTGAATCAGTTGTATAAAACTTCTTCTCATTCAAACACTTAATTCTCTGTTGTTAGTTAGCAGCATATCAAATAATCATCCATGGAAGCATAATACATAAACACAAGAGCAGATAAGCATCAACACATTGAACACCAAGATTTTGACGTGGAAAACCCGGTTAAGGGAAAAACCACGGGGTGATTAACCCAAGAATTATTCTCTGTTAGAAGAATAAAGAAAAATGAATGGCACATGCCAATAAGGGCTCACTGCCCGAGCACACTGCTCACAAAGAGGCCCACTGCCTACAAGGAGACACACTGTCTACAAGGTGATAAAAATCACAGTCTTGAACTAGAGAATGACATCTCTATCATGTCCGGATCAGTTCCAATTAAGCCCAACAATCTCTGCTCTACCTTTCGCATGTTTCTTCGCTATACCATGCTCATCCTCACACCACACCTTGAAATGAACTCACAAACCGTTATTTATACAAGACATCGACTTAGGAACAAACATCTAAGTCGGCAAACAACCATAGGAGTATCCGCAAGATGAATAACACATCCGGTCGGCCATCACAAGAACATTCGCAGGATGAACAACTCATCCGGTCGGCTAAACAGAGCAAGAACTTCATCCGGAAGAATAACTTCAATTCCGGGCTCTACCATCAATGCGGACCAACAACACAACCTAAACATGATCCAAGAACCTTCACAAGCCTGTCTGAATGTCTGGATACATCCGCACTTCCTCTGCTTACTGGGATCTCTTGTCTTCCTCATCCGGAACTTCAAGAACACAGTCTGTCGCCACTGTCATAATGCAAGAGGTACTTCCGGACCTCCAAATCATACACAAATCAGGATGACACATCACAAGGACATCCCAAACACTCAGTCCAATCCGCAGATTAGGATGATACAATTCCAGACCTCACCGGACCTTTTTGTGATCCTCTGTCACCTCCGGATACTTGCCGGACCCGGTTCTATACCGGCAGCCATAACTCCTTCAGATCTTCATGCGGACCTCTGAAGTCTTAACTGTAGCATCTCAAGACTCATATCTACTAACCCTTTAATCCGCATCCTCCGGTTCTCATCCTATACAGTACATTTACCTTCTTCTTATCACTGTTCTTCACTGTTCCTGACTGAGGCTAATTTTCTCAATATCCTTAGCAGACAGCTCATCAAATCCTTCTTGTCAATGCAATATGAGTATGTTGACATCAATGACAACACTGGTTCACCTCATACTTGCAACAATCTCCCCCTTTGTCATTGATGGCAACATATGATGTGAAAAACCATTAAGACAAGAACTTCAACTTTTCATATGTCTTCTCTTCCTTTACTGCTCCCCCTTTGATCATCAACCACTTGTTTTTCACATGTCTTCTCTCCCCCTTTGACATCAATGGCAAAGGGCTCATACTTGCAATTCTCATGCATCAGAATCATACCAGCTGCTCCCCCTTAGTTGCAGCTCCCCATTAGTCCAGATCACAAGATATGACTGTGATAGCCACCGGACTGATGCACATTAGTGCATCTTAGTTCATCACTGGAGGGGCCATGACCCCTAACTTCTCCCGGAGATATTCAAAAGAGTCCTTGGGAAGAGGTTTTGTAAAGATATCTGCAATCTGATCCTTGGAGGGAACATACTCCAATCTGACTTCTTCCTTGTTTACTTGTTCTCTCAAAAAGTGAAATTTGATAGATATGTGCTTAGTCTTACAATGCAATACCGGATTCTTGGAAATATTAATTGCACTTGAATTATCACAGAAAATTGTGATAGGCTCCTCATATTCAACTTTGATGTCTCTTAGCATCTACTTCATCCATAAGATTTGAGTGCAACTACCTGCTGCTGCAATGTATTCTGCTTCAGTTGTAGACAGAGATATTGCATCTTGTTTCTTACTTAGCCAAGAAACCAATCTCTTCCCCAAAAAGAATGCTCCACCACTAGTGCTCTTCCGGTCATCCACATCTCCTGCCCAATCTGCATCTGTGTAAGCATGAAGAGAGAAATCTGGATCTCTAGGATACCATAGACCATACTCAACTGTTCCTTTCAAGTATCTAAAAATTCTTTTGATTGCCATAACATGAGATTCTCTAGGATCAGCCTGGAATCTTGCCACAAGACCAACAGCCTGCATTATATCTGGTCTAGTTTGAGTGAGATACAACAATCCACCAATCATTGATCTATACTTTGTCTGATCTGCCTTTGGAGAATCATCATCTTTGCTTAACTTACATCCGGTTGCCATAGGAGTGTTCATAGGCTTTGAGTCTTCCATACCAAATTTCTTTAACAATTCTTTCACATATTTGGTCTGAGAAATGAAGATCCCTTCTTTTGTTTGAGTAATTTGCAGACCCAAGAAGAAATTCATTTCACCAAGCATAGACATTTCAAACTCACTTTTCATCTGATTTGCAAAAGTTTTGCACATACTATCTCTTCCTCCAAAAATGATATCATCCACAAACACTTCAACAATCAGAATGTTTTCATGATCAATTTTGAAATATAAGTTACTGTCAGCAGTGCCTTTGTTGAATCCAATCTGCACAAGATGCTTATCCAACCTTTCATACCATGCTCTTGGGGCTTGCTTCAATCCATACAAAGCTTTCTTCAACTTGCAGACCATATCATTATTATCAGACAATTGAAATCCATCTGGTTGTTCAATGTAGACTTCTTCTTCCAGATCACCATTTAGGAAGGCAGACTTGACATCCATCTGATATACCTTGAAGTCTTTGAAGGCAGCAAATGCAAGAAGTAATCTGACTGCTTCAATTCTTGCTACCGGAGCAAAAGTCTCTTCAAAGTCAATTCCTTCTATTTGAGAGTAGCCTTTGCAGACCAATCTAGCTTTGTTTCTGATTACTTCACCAGCTTCATTTAGTTTGTTCCGGAAGACCCACTTGGTTCCAATTACATTCCTGTCTCTAGGTCTGGGAACAAGATCCCAAGTATGATTTTTCTCAATTTGCATCAATTCATCTTCCATTGCTTTGGTCCAGTTTTCATCATTGCAGGCTTCATTTATTGTTTTAGGTTCAATCTTTGAAATCAGACAACATTCATTCTGATTTTGAGCAATATTCCTTCTAGTTTGTATACCTTTGCTTCTGTCACCTATGATCTGATCTTCAGAGTGATTCAGTCTTACATACCTTGGAATTTTGGGAGTATCCAGCACTGCTGTTTCTTGATCAGGCTCATTCAAACCTATCTCTTCTTCCTGATTTACCGGATCAGGCTGACTCTGTCTCACCGGAGAGGATTGAGGTCCTTGAACACTGTCTTGGTCATCTTCATCAAACTCATAAAATCTTGAAGGCTTCTCAATTCCTTCATCAACCTTTACATTGGTGCTTTCTATCATCTTCCTCAATCTCTTATTGTAACACCGGTATGCTTTGCTTTGAGTGGAGTAGCCCAAGAAAATTCCTTCATCACTTCTAGCATCAAACTTTCCTAGATCTTCATCTCTTTTAATATAACACTTGCTACCAAATACTCTGAAATATTTCATAGTAGGAGTGATGCCAAACCAGAGTTCATAGGGGGTCTTACCGGTGTTGTTTCTGATTTGAACTCGATTGAGAGTGTAGACTGCAGTGCTGATAGCTTCTTTCCAAAACATTTGAGGAACATTTGCTTCCAACATCATTGTCCTAGCAGCTTCCTGGATGGTCCGGTTCTTTCTCTCAACTACTCCATTCTGCTGTGGAGTCTTAGGAGCAGACAACTGTCTCCTTATACCCTGTTTCTCACAAAAGTCAATGAATTCACCGGATGTAAATTCACCACCTCTATCAGACCTTAGACACTTTAGTTTCAATCCAGTTTGATTCTCCACCATAGCTTTGAAGATTTTGAACTTCTCAAAAGCTTCTGATTTTTCTTTTAGAAAGGTAACCCACATCATCCGGGAATGATCATCGATTAACAACATGAAATATCTATCACCTTGCAGACTCTTGATTCTTGTCGGACCACATAGATCAGTATGTACTAATTCCAACAATCCGGTAGAAGACTGATCTTTGCTTTTGAAAGAGACTCTGCTTTGTTTACCTAACTGACATTCTTTACACACACTGTTTGTAGGTTTCATCAACTTTGGAAGATCTCTCACAGCCTGAGTATTGCTTATCTTGATGATGTTATCAAAATTTACATGACACATTCTTCTATGCCATAACCAACTCTGATCAATTTGAACAAACAAACAACTTTTATTTGAACCAACCAGATGAAAGATGTTACCTCTTGTCTGAGTACCGGATGCAATTTCAGTTCCGGAGCTTGTAAAGATTCTGCATTTTCCATTCTTGAACCGGAGATCATAGCCTTTGTCCACTAACTGACCAACACTGAGAAGATTGTGCTTCAATCCTTCAACATACAGTACATTTCCTATTTTTCTCTTACCATCAAAGGAAATAGTTCCCCTACCTCTGATTCTGCCAGCAGAATTGTCACCAAACTTTACCATTCCTCCTTCATATCTTTCCAAGTCTAAGAACTTATTCTTGTCACCAGTCATATGGTGAGAACATCCACTGTCAATAACCCAATCATCCTTTTCTTCCACTTGAGCAGCCAAGGCTTTTTCAACAACTTTGTGATTGACAGATTCAGAGAGCATGGAATCTTCTTCCTTGATGGCTATAAACACCCACTCATTTCCGGATTTGCTTCCTAGTTCTGATTCATCATCTGTTACTCCTTCATTGTCATCTTCTTCATGAACATAATAGCAATTCTTTTGAAACCTTTGTCTGTGAGTATTAGATCTTGCAGATCTCTCCGGACATCTTGAGGCAAAATGACCAATCTTATTGCAGTTGAAACACTTAAAGGGTAGTTTTCCTTCATACTTACCGGATCCTCTTGGCAGTCTTTTTGCAATGAGAGCTTCAAGTTGAGCTGTTTCTGCTTCTTCTTCTTCCATGTCTCTTCTTGCTTGATCATACCATGACATTTTCCTTGATGAGTTTTCACCCGGATCAAATCTCTGTTTGCCTTTCACATAGGCACTGGCTTTGAAAGCGGATTCAGTCTTGGGCGGATCATCTCCAAACTCGGTCATTTCAAATGCAGCTAGTTTGCCAGCCAGTTGTTCTCTTGTGACAGTTGTGTGGGCTCTGAATTCATCAATGGCAGCAACTTTGATTTTGTAGGCAGCAGGAAGGGATCTTAGGATTTTGCAGACAATCTCATTTTCATCTAAAGTTCCACCAGCATTTCTGATTCCACATACCAGCTCATTTACTCTTGGCATAAAGGTAGTGATGTTTTCATCATCTCTCATTTTCAATCTTTCAAATTTTCCTTTCAGACTTTGCAACCTTGCACTTTTGACAAACTCATCTCCTTCATACAGAAGTTCCAGTTTAGTTAGGATCTCATATGCAGTTGGTAGGTCAATGACATTCGAGAGATCTGAGTCATTCAATGCGCTTAGAAGAGCTTCCTTGGTCCGCAGATTGTTTTCAGCTTCTGTGATTTCATTCAGAGTTGTCGGACCACCTTGTGGGGGTATATATGGTTTAGAGATCATAGCCAAATATGCTTTTCCCATACATTCCAAATGACACTTCATGCGACCTTTCCTGAGAGTAAAGTTGGTTCCATCGAACTTCAGACTATCCTTCTTGTATGACGACATCCTGGATCTCCTCAAGCGGTTAAGCTCCTATCAGAGGAACTTGGCTCTGATACCAATTGTTGGATCTAGGGCATACAACTGAGAGGGGGGGGTGAATCAGTTGTATAAAACTTCTTCTCATTCAAACACTTAATTCTCTGTTGTTAGTTAGCAGCATATCAAATAATCATCCATGGAAGCATAATACATAAACACAAGAGCAGATAAGCATCAACACATTGAACACCAAGATTTTGACGTGGAAAACCCGGTTAAGGGAAAAACCACGGGGTGATTAACCCAAGAATTATTCTCTGTTAGAAGAATAAAGAAAAATGAATGGCACATGCCAATAAGGGCTCACTGCCCGAGCACACTGCTCACAAAGAGGCCCACTGCCTACAAGGAGACACACTGTCTACAAGGTGATAAAAATCACAGTCTTGAACTGGAGAATGACATCTCTATCATGTCCGGATCAGTTCCAATTAAGCCCAACAATCTCTGCTCTGCCTTTCGCACGTTTCTTCGCTATACCATGCTCATCCTCACACCACACCTTGAAATGAACTCACAAACCGTTATTTATACAAGACATCGACTTAGGAACAAACATCTAAGTCGGCAAACAACCATAGGAGTATCCGCAAGATGAATAACACATCCGGTCGGCCATCACAAGAACATTCGCAGGATGAACAACTCATCCGGTCGGCTAAACAGAGCAAGAACTTCATCCGGAAGAATAACTTCAATTCTGGGCTCTACCATCAATGCAGACCAACAACACAACCTAAACATGATCCAAGAACCTTCACAAGCCTGTCTGAATGTCCGGATACATCCGCACTTCCTCTGCTTACTGGGATCTCTTGTCTTCCTCATCCGGAACTTCAAGAACACAGTCTGTCGCCACTGTCATAATGCAAGAGGTACTTCTGGACCTCCAAATCATACACAAATCAGGATGACACATCACAAGGACATCCCAAACACTCAGTCCAATCCGCAGATTAGGATGATACAATTCCGGACCTCACCGGACCTTTTTGTGATCCTCTGTCACCTCCGGATACTTGCCGGACCCAGTTCTATACCGGCAGCCATAACTCCTTCAGATCTTCATGCGGACCTCTGAAGTCTTAACTGTAGCATCTCAAGACTCATATCTACTAACCCTTTAATCCGCATCCTCCGGTTCTCATCCTATACAGTACATTTACCTTCTTCTTATCACTGTTCTTCACTGTTCCTGACTGAGGCTAATTTTCTCAATATCCTTAGCAGACAGCTCATCAAATCCTTCTTGTCAATGCAATATGAGTATGTTGACATCAATGACAACACTGGTTCACCTCATACTTGCAACAATTTCATGTTATTTACTTTTGATTATCTATTATTTGCAATTATGATGCTGAATTATTCTAAAATTCAAAGAAAATTAAAAGAATACTTCAAATTTGGTGAATCTTAGCTATTGAACCACATACATACCAGATACAGTCAAGAGGAGAAGAAATCAAACCATATTTTCACCAGGATGTTCCACAGCTAGATATAGATGATGCTAACTTCGAAGGAAAAGGAATGAAGACAACACATACAAATTGATAAGCACTCCAAGGGACACAGCAAATCAAAGCATGTATTAAGAATTCAAACACTGATTACTCAGGATTTATGATGATTTGTAATCAAATGGCCTTCTCTTTCATTAAGTATGCAATGATGTGTATGCTTACAATAACTTTGAAATAGGCCCTGATATTTCAGCAGTCAAATTTCAATTAAGCTTCTAAATGCCCAAATGATCACATCCCTGCACCTTTTTATAGAATAAGGTGAGGGAATGGTTATAAATGACCTACGGTTAGGATTTATCTATTAAGATCAACAGTCCAGATGAAAAGCACATGCCTTCTAGTTGGTAACTACACAGCTGGCATAGAATATTCTAGCATCTTTGACCTAGTCCATCCTCTAGCTAACAAATAGTATATTTGACAATACCCTCCTCAGCTCTAGTTTAGGTTGCCTCCATGTCAGCAGCTCTGTAGTTTTCATCTGTACTCCAAAACAGCTTCAACATCTTGCAATAAAAAGACAAGAATCAAGCATCAGCTTCATTTAATAACTAGCAGGAAAATAAACATTTATATTTTATCAAGCTGTGAATGTGCAAAACTATACATATCGGGTTATGAATATTGAGCATCTATGAAAATTCGCGTAATTAAATGTCCATAGGTGGTCAAGAGGGTCCGAGTGACTATCATTGACTGAAAAACATGCTATCAGGCCCTAAAATAGTTGCAATATTTGATTAGGTACAGCATCATTTGAGTGATTTTTGATAAAAATACCAAAAATATGATTTTTGATGAAATACCGAAAATATGAGTTTTGGTATTTTCTACATCTTGGTAAACTGCATTTTCGGAGGCCTTTAGAGTGAAATTAGGGCCTCAAGACTCTATCAGTTACTTGGCATTAAGCCTAAGTGATCGAGCAACCCAAACTAGATAACTAGTTTATCTTTCCAATGAGTCCAAAAAGTTTAAATTCTGACACAGTAGCTAGGAGTTATGACCCTGCCAAGGAGAAGATCAAAAATTTCCTAATTTTTTGAATTTCTTTGAATTTTTGCAAATGATTTCACCTTGCAATAGCTCTTTTTGTATTCCAAGGGTGATGTGACCCTTCATATGATATGCAAGCCTTACATTTTCAGTTATCGCATGCATAAGATCATGCATATGCAATACATGTGCTTTTGTTCACTAAATTCCATTGAATAAAACTATTGGGTCCAGGTATGCACATTAGTTAATATGAGGAATATTAACTAATATGACTCTCTTCATAGATCGGGATATGATGATGATGTCATCATCATGGATGGGCTTCGTTAAAATATGAAAGGCTGATGTCATAGTCATACTAAAGGAAACCGGGTGATGTTAAGAAATATGATCCTGATATTGAGGAATATCACCCTCTGATTAGGATGACGTCCCGGTCATGTCGAGCTTTTTATATATTGAGTCAGAATGATGTCACCGACATGTTAGGAAAGATCAGTCATATTAGAAAAGATGACGAATGTTAGAGAATAGACGAGCTTTAGATGTCAAGCTGATTGATGATGCCATCGTCATATTGGGTCCTTTGTGAAATGGGATAAGCTGACATCATCATCATGTTAATGAAGATGAGTCATATTAACGAATGTGACCCCCTTTTGAAAGATCAGGATTACGTCACGGTCATGTTATTTAAAAGGGTGATCGTTGGATACATACCTCTGTGAGGTAAAAAGGATGATGACATCATCGTTAGGGTGATTTCCTAATTTCCTTGTTCATCAGGATTGGATGACATCGTCAGCATATTGGCTATAGGGTGATATTTTGCGATAGGGTGATATTCAAAATATCAGGTGATATTTGAAATATGACCCCCGCAAAATATATGAAGCTGTTTGATGGGTAACTACCACTATCATGGAAAATTGACGTCTGGAGTTTTGGACCAAATGATAATCGGGTGATAAAATTAGATCGGGGTGATCTTTCATAAGATGACTGATGTTAAGAAATATGACCCTCCCCAGGAATATTAGGTTTGACTAGAACTTTGACTGGCCATAACTTTCGTTCCCTAAGGAATATCAAGGTGATCCAAAAGGCAAACTTGCATGAAATTTTATATTTTTTTCAACCACGAGGTTATTGATATGAAATACTAAATTTGATGAACTAACCTCATCATGATGACTTACCCACTTCCCTTATGCAGGATCACTTGCATGACTTATTTTTACCAGACTGTCGAAGAGCAGAAAAACAACGCAAGCCAAAGCAACAAAAAGTTGGGTCCTTGTTTTTTCAAGTCAAAATGGGGCGTGTTGTGTAACCACACAACACAACCCTACCTACTCAGAGGACTTTTAGAAATGATAGGATGTGCACTCTCCTTGAGAAATACACCATCCCCACCTTTGCAGAGGACTTAAAATAAAAAGGATATGCATGATATCCCTCCTCAGCAGAGGGCTTAATGATTGTAATATAAAATAAAGATATGCACTCACGTGGAGATACAACATCTCACCTCCACAGAGGGCTTACAAACACACTTCATTAGTACCAAAATCATTAGACATCTTACCTTATAGATGCCCCTACATTAAAGTGCTTGATATCATAATGATTGTAATATAAAATAAAGATGTGCACTCACATAGATATACAACATCCCACCTCCACAGAGGGCTTACAAACATGCTTCACTAGTACCAAAATCATCAGACAACTTACCTTATATATACCCCCACCTTAAGGTGGTTGATATCATGTACCGATATCAAGCACTTTAAGGTAGAGAGAAAGCACGCAAGGGAACATGAGCTCTCGCAAAGCCCATGCCCCCAGGGGTGACATATACTTTACAATCACCAAATGTTCCCACAAACACACAATTTCTTGCAAGAAAAGGTGTTAGCAACCATATAATCATGATAAACAAAAATGCATGTAATCATTCATATAGAGAGTCAAGGTTATACTATGGATTTTGAGACCGATTATAACCATGGGGCTATATCATAGAAATCTCAAAACTGAGTGTAACCAAGGTAAGATTCAAAGATAAACAAAGTGCATGGAGCAGATGTATTGTTATGGTTTGTTAGTATGATAAGACAACATCAAATATCACATGGAGTGATTCTACTATCCAAGCGTTAGATAATATATATCAACCCCATCGTCATGTATGGACTAGGTCCATTTTTGCTTACTCACTGAAGGAACACGTGGTTTGTATCAGTTTTTATTTGTTTTTTATCATCTGCCAGCTAGATAGAAGCACTAGAGGAAGGTAAACAATAAATCAAGAGAGGAGAACAAGTGCCTTAGGGTCATCACGTAGGAAGGTGCCCCCAAGTCACCAACTGCAATGCTATACCCTTAGGACACAACACACAACAATGAAAATAGAGGAGAGGGAAGATAGGAGAATGATGATACAAATAAAAGAAGGGTCACAATAGAGGCAGTCTCCTAGTATCCTTGACATTACAAGAGTATCAAGGGTCATCCTAGGAGGCCAAAACAACACATTAGACATCATGAGAGAAACACAACATAGAGGTAAAGGGTTAGAAATACTTACCTAAAAGTATGACTGTACTAAAATTTGGAACTTGCAAGCATCTTGGAGAGATGCTCCATCAAGTTTTGTGTGAAGCTTGAGTGATTCTTATTAGATTGTTCTTTGTTCTCAGAATGTCCATGTGGTGCTTGTTTTCCAAATCCTTGTAAATTTGAAATCCTTTGTTTCTTATGAGGGGGAGAACCACTGTTATTTCCCATTGATGATAACTGTCTTACTCTTTTTCAATTTTTAGCTTTCCTATTTTGTTGAATTGGTTTATCATAGGGAGAAGGATTATTTTGCACTATATCCTTCTTTTCTTTTGTCACAATCTCTTGTTTCAGTTGTTCTTTATTTTTTTTCCAATGCATTTTGGTTATATCCTAATCCTTGGAGGGATAACAGAGGAGGAACCTCAGCATATATACCATTTTTCTATGGACGAGGTATGTTATCAAGCTTTTCTTTATCCACTTGTATCATACCCACTATTTCATTATAATTCAAATAGTAATCTTCTACTTCTATTGTATTTTGTTCCATCATGTTGTTATTAGTATGTTTAGGAAAGGGATTAGTAAAGATTTGCAAATTTTGATTTAGAGGAGCAACTGACTTATTTCCATTATCATTCACACCAGATGCCTGTATAACATTTGAGTCGACGAGGTCTTGTATTTCATGTTTACGATGCATACATCGTTCAGTATCATGTCCTTGTTGTTAATGATAGTGACAATAAGGCTTTACCATTGAAATAAGGTCCTTGAATTCTACTAGGATCCAATGGTTTCATCAGAGGAAGCTTCAAGATATCATTACTCACATCTTGATTCATGATAGAATGATAAGATTTAGATATCGAAGTAAATTGTGTTTGTTGGAATGGTGTCCTCTTCAGATTAGTGATAGCAGACACTTGTGAAATGTTGTTTGAATTCTGTCCATTAACCTTGATGAAAGTCTTATTATTCCTCTTAAAGTTGTTTTGTGAAGGTCCACTCATGGATTGACCAAGTTGAGCCAATGAGTTTTGATTTCATACTGACTAGACAAGAGTTGGTAATCATGAAGGGCTATGCATAAATGTTGAAAAGAGTTATACTTCATCAAGAGAATCTTATCACTGATGCTAGGTTGTAAATTTGTAATAGATACCTTGTGAACATTCTCATCCTTCATTTGATATTGAATTTGTTTATAGAGGGCTTGATATTGACTAATAAACTCATTTAACTTCTCTTTCAGACCTTACTTGTAATGAACTAGATCAATCAATGAAACTTGAGGTCTAATGTTTGCTTGAAAATGTTGTAAGAATTGATCAACTAACTATGAAAAAGAGTGTATTGAATATGGAGATAAAGAGAAAAATCATTCTAAAGAAGTATCTTTGAGAGATCACAAGAAACATTTTGCTAACAAGTCCTCTTCAAAGTAGAAATCATAGCCGTGAATGCTACCACATTAGTATTAGGATGACCTTTTCCACCATAATTTTCAAAGTGAGGAGTTTCAAACCTCTCAGGCATAGGAGTTCTCAAGATTGCATAAGATAGGGGATTACATGCATGATAAGTTGGTAAATTAGGTTGTGAAGAATTCATCAAGCTTATCACCTTTTGTTGTAAAGAAGTCATGCCTTGCAAGAGTTGGTTTAAGAGGGCGTCATTAGGAAATGTAGTTTGAGAATTAGAAGATGTGTGCATGACATTTTGTGGAGATTGATTGTGAGCGGAAATGAAAGGTGGTTGCGAATAGTTGTATATGTAAGAGGTGGTTGAGAATAAGTGGGATGGGGAGGTGGTTGGGAATAATTATTCATGAAAGAAGTCACCTTATGTGCCAAATTTTGATAGTTGAATCCCACAACTTTGTAGTTTTGTGAATTATTGACATTAGATACTCCAATACCAGTGGTAGCATTACTACAAGTATTTGCATTAGTAGTTAAGATTGTTGATGTAAATGTAGACATTCTAGTAGTTGGTATAGGTGCTGATACTTGTGTGTGAGATGGTGACAACATACTTTTAATGACATTTGCACATTCAGTCACTGGAATAAAATTATTATGTACTATATGCACTAAGCCTTGAATTACATTAACACCATCTTGTCCTTATTTTATCAACTCTCTTATGTTATGAATCGCAGGTATAGCTTCTTCTGCTATCCTTTCATTTTCCACAAATGCTTGAAAATTAGCTAACTCTTTATCAATTTTGCTTATTTGCTGATTAGGTACATGTGTAACTACTTCAATAGTGTCTTCAACATCATGAAATATTTTATCTTATATTTTAGTTGTAGAAGGTATAATATCTCAAGTAAAATTTGTGTCTCTCCTTTTGTAAAGAAGGTATTCAATGGATTTTCAGAGGTAGGAATACTATTTTCTTTAGGAGCACTAGAATCCATGAGTCTTTTACTTCTCCTTAAAGGAATATTTCTATTAGGGCAGCAGGTTATAAGACTTATGTAAAAGTATGCAACAATTAATGCACAAACTAATAGAACAAACCCTAAGAGCAAGATATGTTTAAGGTCCAAAATGTTTGATTTTTCACCTTTTTCACAGTTTTCTCAATGCAAATCAGTAAAAGAGGAGGTGTTGTGAATAATGTTAAGAGGGGAAGCAAATAATAAGTTGAATATCAACCCAATAATACAATAATATCCTTCACAACATGCCTATAGTGAAACTCTAGAGTGATGACAAGGCAAAATCTAGTGAAAATGCAAGGTTTTCAAACCCTAGACATGAAATTTTGCAAGAAAAACACTATGATGAAACACTATAGTTGGAAATCAGACCTAAATGAGTTTTTAAAACAGTAGTAAAATCTGAAACAATATTTTAACTACAAACCCTAGCTAATGCAAAACTAGGTTTCTATGAAAAATGCACAATTTCAAGCAATTTTTAACAAATTAGGCATGAAAATGCAATGCAAATGAATAATAAATAATGAATTTATGTAATTTAAATCATATATAATGTTAAAATCAGAAATTTAATTAAATGTAATTAAATTAATGCAAACTATGTTAAAATTCAAACCCTAGAATGCATTATTTTCCAAAATTTTCAAATATTTCATTTTTTTGTAATTTTTCAAATGCAATAAGATAAAAACTAAATGAATGAATAAAATGAATTTCAAATATAATGCAAAAATCAGAAATTAAATGAAAATTAATTTAAATTTTATCAAAAATGCAAGTTAAAGTGCCAATTTTTCAAAATTTTCAATGGTTTTGTAAATTTTCAAATGCAATAAGATGATGATGAATGAAATGAATGCCAATCTGAAGTAAAATACTTAGCAAGGTGCCAAATTCATTAAAATATAGGTTCACCAAAATGTTTAAGTGTAAAAAGGGGGGGTTTTGATTTCAAGGGTAAATCCTCCTTTCACTCCAACATTCAAGGACATAAACTACGTGAGGCCACAATCTCTTGCAAGAGGGCTCTGCTACAGATTTAGTGTCACTTAGAACGAAGAGGAAACTTGGAATTTTCTAATTAATTAATCAATTAAAGTCCAATTATTCTTAAAACCCTATTTTCATAAAATCGTAAACAAACAGACAAATCTCCACAAATGCTCGCACATAGAGCTATCAAATGACAATTTGATACATACCATATTTTGACATTCAGTGTACAAAAAAGTTGGGGACTAATGAGAAGGAACTGGAGTCCAATGTACCAGTTTCTGTCAGGATCTTTGAAGAATGTTTGCAACTCAATTCTTCTATTCCAAAGATTTTACTATTTCAGGATCTGGAGGACTAATGAGCAGGCACCCTAGTCTAGGTCCTAATTTTCTACTTTCCTCTGTACTTTTGACACTCTTTTCTACTTCCCTTCAACTCCACTTCTTTCACTTCTACAACCTGTAACCTGCAATCATAGAAAAAGGGGTTGGGGGTTATGGTGTTTAGAGGCTTGCCTCAGTCAAGCCCCGGAGAGACACTCAAGTATTCTGAACACCATTTTTAGATAAAGAGTGTGTATCCCTATGGGATAGAGGAAAAATCAAAATGATAAATGATTGAAAACACAAACAAATGTCACCTTGGAGGTGTAGCTCTCATGGAAGTGTTATGTCAGAAAATGTCCTCTTGGGGGCTTTTCCCTCTTAAGGTTTAGCTCCTGGGTCCTTAGAATTCATTTAGAGCATCTTGCATGATAATTTTGACTCCTGATGAGAAAAACCTAAAGTCTTATGGAAAATAGGCCCTCCAGGGGGGGTATTTTGATGATCCTTGAACAAAAATGAGAGGGTGGACTTGGGTGCTAATGCCCTAGTCTTGCCCTATTTTGGGTTTGCCCTAAATTTAAATGTCAGTTTTAAGACCGTTATTTAGGTCCTATTCCGACATCTCAAGTTTGAATTATGAACTTCTTAGCAAGAATCTTTGTAGTTACATATATAAGCATGTTTACATTTTCATTTATAAACTAGAAGATGATTGTGAACTTTAGGCATATTTTATGATTTCAAGATATTCATTGTGGTAGAGCAGAGCATTGTTATTGTGTTTATGATTGTAGATTTGACTTCATCTTCTCATGTGATTGTAGATTTGACTTCATCTTCTCGTGTGATTGAAGAGCCTTAATTATGTGATATCTATTGGTGCCTGCATGAATATTCAAATTCAAGCAACTAATCTTGCAGGCACCTTCCTAAAAATCCAAAAAATTCTAAGGCAAAGTTTCTATCAGGCCTGATATTCTTGCGGGGCGTGATATTACAAACATCAGTCATCTTAGTTATGATCACCCCGATGCTACTGCAAAGTTTCAATATGACCTGATATTCCGTGAGGGGGGGTCATGTTTCAAATATTGGGTGATCTTAGTCAAGATCACCCTGACGTTGTTTTATCACCCCAATGTGTGGACATCAATTTTAAGTGAGGGTCGATATCTCCCTATCTTGTGACCTGATTTTCTTGTGGGGGGTGATATTCCAAACATTAGTCATCTTACGAATATCACCCTACTTTGTGAAATATGATGATGACATCATCAAGATCTGGTGGGATGCATCATGTAGTCTTCAACATGACAATTATTATCAGCAAATATGATGAGGGTCCTATTGATCACCTATGAGGACATGAGCAAGTACAGGTGGTTCATCGGTGAGGTATTTGGTATGAATATGATGAGGAGGATTTTCTCCAATGCATCAGGTTGCACCGATGAGGTTCTCTATTAGCAAGGTGATTTTCCCTTGGGGTGATGTTTTATATCAGGGTGATATTTTTCATATCGGGTGATATTCCGATGGAGGTGATATTTTATATTAGGGTGATATGAAATATCGGGGTGATGTTACATGTCGGGATGTCATGCAGGAGGTTCGCTGATGGCACGGGTCATGATGATGGGGTCTTCGCAGATGGTTTATTTGTCATGCAAGGTAAAATTGCGTGACATCATATGTGCTCATGACCTTGCTTATAAAGAATTGAGGAGGTCACTACAGGGTGAATGTGGGATAATTGGTTCCCAAATGATTTGAAAAAGTCAAGTTATGATTTTTGGCGGGAAAATTTCAAAGCGCACAGTCTACTGCATTTCCCAAGGCTGTGGGTTGGTATGCCTTTAATGGTGGATGTTACAGGGTATGGGCAAAGGCATGGATGGATTAACCAACTGATTGAAGATGTGAATCCCCAGGCGGTGGCACAGGGCTCGAGTTCAACCACCCTGTCCCCTCCTCTACCAACTGCATTCAATGTTAAGTGCCATCTTCTCATGATGCACTATATTTGGCAAAATTTGAGTCAACCATTTTCAATTAATGCTAAGTATACCTTCTTGTTGTATATAGTAGTTGGTGTTACTCATTTGTTGTTGTTGAAGACCTGGGCATTTTTGTGTGAATAGCCAAAAATAGGGCATTTCCTTGTTGTTTTATCTCATTTTTGGAGTTTATGAGTTTCATTATGAATGTACATTGCAAATATTTTTAGTTTCATTGTTGTTCTATATGAAAAATGCTCTTATGCATGTGTTTAGCTACTTGTCCCCCATGTGTTGCATGCTTTTCCTTCTTTTGAATCTGGCTGCTAAGGGTTTCTCAGGTTCTAGGGTACGGATTTTTGTATCACATGCTTCATCTCTAACTTCCATTCAAGGAGTGGATTAAATTGTTTTAGGTGAAGTATGGACAAGGTTGTATGTCAGTTGGGATATATGTAAGTAGAGATAGCTAAATACCTATTCTTCGGTGATGTTTGTAAGGCAAGCATCAGTCAAACCCCTTGAAACTTGAATGCCAAATGCAATCCATTCTCTTGTATATGTCTAGTTGACTCCTTGCCCTGAGATAGGCACCGGTCTGCTCCTGGGTTAGTAGTTATGATCCAAAACCCCTTGTCTTGCATCCAAACCATCAAACCAATCATTCCACATTTCCAACCCGTTAGTTGTAGGAGTAGGATTAGGATTCCCTACATGTTCTTATCCACAACCAGACTAATATGTCCAAGAATGTTGCCCACCTTGTAATTTATCACATAAATCTTGGTCCATACATGAGAGTATTCTGCCTATTCTAAAAAGCTAAATCATTTTGTAATTGGGTGCGTCAAGGTTAAATCTTTAGCTAATAGGTATACCCCCCCTGGTGCGGTAGAACCAGAAGTGAAGGGGAGGTAGCTCACGCAACCTCTTGTATTCGTTGGCCAAATCTATCTGTGCATTGGAACTGGCAAACCCACTACTGATTCAAAAGAAACACCAACAATATCTACACTACAAGGTGATATCTATTGTGTTTTTTTTATCATTTATAATTTGGATTTCTCCTCTATCCCATCAGGATACACACTCTCATCTGATACGGTGTTCAGAAGACTTGAATGTCTCTTTGGGGCTTGACCAAAGCAAGCTGTGAAGGGGAAAATAGATTAATCAATAAAGAATAATAAACCCAATACATTAATGAAATCTGAAGGAAAAAGGAGATTTAAACAAACAAATAAGTGATACTCACACCTTTACCTTGCATCTTCCATTATTTGCCTATCTCTTCTTGACCTTATTGATGATGAAGCCCTCAGAAGCGAATGCTCCCTTGCTTGTTGAAGGTGACAAGAATGGAATGGCTAGGATATTCGTGTGATTGAAGATGAGCTTCAACACACTTAATAATGAAAGATATGAAATGCTTATGAGGATGGGTGTACCAAAGGTGCGCCTGTGTTCCTGCAGCATAATTTTGCTCAAACAATGGATGATAGAATGAAGAAGGACAAGGTTATATTTATAGAGATGTGTAGAAGAAGATAAATGGTTGAGGATAAAAAGGAAGATCAACGGAGGAGGATTGTGGAGGAACATGCAACAAATGGAAGAAAGACATGTGTCATTTGAAAAGCAGCTTTGTGGAGTTAACTCCTCTCTTGATGAGGATGAGATTTGATTTTCTTAAATTAGAATTTATTTTTTCTAATTTAAGAGAAAGTTTGCTTTAACGATGCTTTAAAACTACTTTTTCTTTTGTATGACAAGAGTAAAGTATTTTTAGAAGATAAGAATGATTTTTGAAGATAAGAAAGCATAATTAAATAAAATAATTTTATTTAATTATTTTGTAGATAATTGAGAGGAATAAATAAAATATAGAAATATATTTTATTTTGTGGATATTTTTGAAGAATAAAATAAAATATAAAAGTATATTTTATTTAGTGGATATTTAAGATTTTTATTCAAATGAAATTTGCATTTTATTTAAATTTGGAAGAATAAAAGATTTTAATTAAATAATTACAATTATTTAATTATTTAGAAGAATGAAGTTGATGAAAATGAATTTAATTAATTAAATAAAATGTAATTTATTTAATTAAATGAGAGGAGATGAATTAGATAAATAAATAAATTTATTTATTTATTGATAGAAGAATGTGAATGATGAAATAAATATTTAAAATATTTATTTAAGTAGAGTCATGTCAATTTTAGGTGTATACATTTTGCCCCTCTTTGATGCAATGTGTTTTATCATGTTGTTTCAAAGAATTTTTTTTTTGACAGTGATACATGCCCCAGTTTGCCCTTGGTATAAGTTGAACGACAAGATGCCCCCTCGGGAGATTGGACAGGAAGAAGACAGAAGGTGTGAGATGGATAATCTCACGAAGAAGAAGGTGAAAAATGGGCTAGGATGGAGAAAAATAGGATATGGTTAAGAAAAATAGACATGGGAATCAGCCACAGTTGTCATATAGTCTGATATGGTTCACTTGCTATATATAGGAGTTGGGTCCACAAGTTCTATTCATTTTTACACTTGTCCATAGTTGATTAGTCCTCTGGAGAGCTTAGGAGAGCATGGCAGCCAGATAGATGGATATTCCATGTGAGGAGCACCAGTTTGAGCGGATCTGACGGTTCGATTGGCCAGTGGAGGTAGGACCCTCGGTATGTAATTCTTGAAAACTTCCTAAAAGTCAATTTTTAGGCTCATTAATGGCTAGGAAAAATAACTAGAACAGATCCACCAAATTGCCTTTTCGACACATATGACTCCCTAAATGGCGCATATGATGCGATATGGTGCATACAATCCCTAAAGTGGTGCATTTGATAGTATGGTGCATATAATTCCTAAATTGGTGCATTTACTAGGAAATGGTGCACATGACATAAGAAGTGGCACATGTGCTAGAATGACGCATACAAGCCCTAGATTGGCACATTCTCGGTGAAGCAGCGCATGTGATATAAAAAGTGGTGCATGTGCCAAAATGGCGCATACAAGCCCTAGATTGGTGCATTCATAGTGAAATGGTGCATGTGATATAAGAAGTGGCGCATGTGCCAGAACAGCACATACAACCCCTGGATTGGCGCATTCACGGTGAAGCAGCGCATGTGATATAAGAAGTGGTGCATGTGCTAGAATGGCACATACAAGCCTTGGATTGGCACATTCACAGTGAAGTGGCGCATGTTATATAAGAAGTGGCGCATGTGCCAGAACGGTGCATATAAACCCTGGATTGGCACATTCACAGTGAAGCAGTGCATGTGATATGGATCGGTGCATTTGCCACCTGGATCGGTGCATTTGCATTAGGAAGAATCAATTGACTTAATGAAATTAACCCAATTAGCATCTTGATTGATGCATCAATTGATAAGAGATCTCTGAGATTGCCATGAATCTAGTCAAGATATGATATGTTATTTTGATTAATTTGATATGTTAAGTCATTGATAGGATAGTTTGATTGTTATGAGTAGGCTTGCTTGGATATGGATTTCTTTGACATTATGCATTGTTTCATTGCAGGAGGATATTCAGAATGTCCTTACGTCACAAGAGCAGTTCCCGTTGCCATTGTTGCAGTGATATATGTAGACTGAGATAGATTGTGAGGCTCTAGGTGTGATGGGTCTACTTTACGTTTGCTTCATGCCTGAGGTTCGCGCGAATCGGGCTATGTTGATGGCAGCGATGGAGCGATTCCAGAGCGAGGATGGTACATTCCATCTACTGACAGGGGAGATGGAGGTTACTCTTGAGGATGTGTACAGGATTCTGCACCTCCCGATTCAGGGAGAGCTGGTTGAGTATGAGTCACAGCGGGACGCGGGCTTGGAGGAGTGTAGACATGTATTTGATGACATAGAGTTGGTGGAGGAGGTGATTTCATGAAAGGATATGTATGAATTCTATGACTACTTCTCGAGCATAGTGGTTGGACTAATTGGAGGCATGATATGCCTCGATAGGAGGTCTCATGGCTTCCCGATCAGCTGGGGGAGGGTGCTAGAGAGCATGATCATAGACGGGACCCGGTATGTGTGGGGTGTGTGCGTGCTTGCACACTTATATAGAGACATGCACTAGGTGGTTTATCACAGAGGAGCCAGTTTGTCTGCGAGTGTGTCACTTTTGCAGTTTTGGTTGTGGGAGCACATTGCTATCACACGATCAATATGCTTATTTCACAGGCAGAGGGGTGAGCCCTATAGTTACGGTTATGCAGTTGTGATTTCCTAGCACAAGCTGGGGAAGCTCGAGTACTGGAGATACACATTTGATGGCTTGGATGTAGTTGTCTGGTGCCCTTATCTAGACTGTGAGGTATGGGATGACGAGGCAGATGAGTGTCCTTATTGTTTCTAGATGAGATGTCTTATTGGAAGGATGAGGTTCATTCTGGAGAGGTAGATCATGAGTCGAGTTCAGAGGTAGTTTGACAGAGTCTAGGGTAGACCACAGGGATAGGCCCGTTTTGCAAGGATGCATGCAGAGAGATATAGGTGGGGTCCCGTGGCATCTTATGAGGAGGCCTTGGCAGAGTTTTAGAAGATCCCCTATGTAGCTTGGCCCATGCTGAGGGAGATAGTGGATGCTGGCATGACGCCAGATTATGAGGAGTGGTTCGCTACACACCTGTTCCTGAGATATTCAGGGCTAGGAGAGTTAGCTCCTTGTATAGACGAGGATGATTTAGATGATGAGGGTACAGCTGGAGGGAGGAGGGGAGGATAGAGGAGGAGGAGGAGGGATCAGGGAGGTGGGAGACCGAGATAGAGGTAGAGGTCCGGAGAGGGACTTGTGGGCTAGCAGGTAGTTATGCAGCCACAGGCTGCAGGATAGGCACAGGTCTAGGTGCTAGTTCAGCTAGTGGTAGCACAGAGACAGATGCCACCACCACAGTAGGTGGCATGGCCAGTACAGGGACAGGTGCTAGCATAGCAGGTGGCATAGGTAGAGTAGGCTCCATAGCCTGATGTGTGGCAACAGGTTATGGTTGAACTATAGAGCTAGGTTAGGCAGCTGAAGGCTCATCTGAGAGCAGCAGAGTCATAGAGAGAGTCAGATGAGACTTAGTTATTAGAGTTGACTAGAGAGAGAGATACAGCCTTAGCCAGCATGCGGGCTATGAGGGCAGAGAGATATGCAGTCATGGTGGCCATGGGCACAGATGAGACATCTAGTTTTTTGGTTTCATAGGTGTAGCAGGCATAGGCACAGGTGGCCCAGGTGTAGAGTGAGCTTACTAGAGCCTAGGTACAGGCTCAATATTACAGAGGGTTATATCATGGGGCAATGGCAGAGGATCAACATGATGATAACTAAGAGGGGGGTGAATCAGTTATCCTAATTAATTCTTCTCTCTGAACTTTCTTATTAATCAATGCAACATTAATTCAAATAAGCAAACATAACCATGAAATGAAAATACACATGACACAATATTTTTGATGTGGAAACCCTGTTAAGGGAGAAAACCACGGGGTGATTAACCCAAGATTGTATTCTTTGTTAGAAGAATGGAAATGCAAAATGGCACTTGCCAATTAGGGCTCACTGCCTGAGCACACTACTCACAAGAGGCACACTGCCTACAGGAGATACACTATCTACAATTTATAAAGAGTGTAATACAATACTTGAACTGATAAGGAGCATCTACATATGCTAGAGTTCAGTTCCGGTTAGGCTCAGTACACTGATATGCTGCACTTCATCTTTCTTCTTTTGTGCTACTCTCCTTTCACATACCGGACCTTCCTTACTGCTTTTACTCTACTCTACTACTTTTCTTCGCACATTACCAATAAGCATGACACCTCTCACAATTAAATCCATCTTGTATATATATCTACACAAGTGGTTTCATCACCTTTTAAGTCAGCATCCGGAATAGTCAATCTTTTCCACAAACTCTGATCTGTCGGCTAAATCCTTGCTTCCCAAGTAATACGGATAAAGGATATACTTGTAGAAGTCATCAATCATGTCAGCCAATCATAACTTATGCCTTAATAACCTTTATCATCATCAGTAACACATCTGGAAAAATGTCTTATGTTCTGCCAGTCAGTTCTTCCTCTGTCCACACTGCCAATTAGGAACCCGATACTCAAGTATTCATATCTTTTTCTTCATCTAGCACCAGAGGCTAAATCCTTGGAATCTATTAGTCAAGGTAGTCCTCTTGACTTCCCCAAATCTGCACTTTACCAAGATGCTTCCTCTGAGAGATCCAGACCTGACTGTCGAACCTCGCCACATGCTCTGTTCTTGCTTACCAGACCACAAAATTCTTCAGTCTAACTTCCAATATAGACACACCATGTCCTGTAGATGTGTGGGATGAACTTTGTTTCCATCAATGACAACAATAATGAATCCATATAGTGTCTCTTTCCAACACAGCATGCCCCTAGCTTCAGGAGCCAGTCAGAGGCATCCCAATGGGTAGGTGGGTCTTGGTATGTAGGCTTAGTGAGGGGTGCACAACAGACAGGGGGAGATAGAGGAGAGGCCAGTGCAGGGAGCAGTGTTCCCCGGTGGTAGGATTAGGCATACTTAGATAGTTGTGCCATATTTTATCAGATTTGTACACATTTTTTATGGATGGTTGAAATAGCTGATATATGTACTTATTTTGCCCCGAGACATGTATCACCATTTGTTATGTTTTGTATACACTTATGATATGACTATGAGAGATTGGTCACAGATTATGATATGTTGTACATTTGGACACCATTTTGATGATTATATGATGATGTAGTTGTTCGTGGTCTACATGCATGTGTTCTTACGTTTATATGCTATGGATGCAATCAATTTTGTGATGTTTTGGTATATGTGATGCATAGTAGATGGATGTTAGGATGATTTGATATGTAAATACAAATGTGTATGGATATGAGTATGCAGTTCTATATGCTTTTGTTTATGCTTTTGTTTATGTTTTTGATTCTTTTGATATGATATATGGCTGCAAATGTATTGTGGATGTCCTAGTAATGTATGAAAATGATCTGATGCACTTGATTATGTATGCAAATGATTTAATCATGTAAATGACTATCTCATGTGATATGATATGCTGTCTATGCTATGTTTTTGATATGTCCAAATGTACTCAATCGACACAGAGATGATATAGATGAGTAGAAGAAAAGAGGTGGAGGAAATGAGGATTTTGTACTTGATATGCTGCAGGATTTATTTATTGCATGGATGATATAGATTTGCTAGATATGAGATGGATATGGATGTGGATTGTCATCTTGAGATTTTTGCAAGGTTTTTACTTTCATCATTGGGCACTTTTTGTTATTTTTCTCTTTTTGAAATGTTGTAAGGAAATACAAGTATCTAGGCATAATTAGACTGAGATGACCTGAGTACCCCTTACATGGATTTTGATATAGCAAGTTGATACAAGCATCTAGTCAAACTTGAATCTAGATGACCTAAGTACTTCTTGTGTTTCAACAGACAAGGATTGCCCCTTTTCATGTTTAGACCATAGAGTCCTCGATGATCTTTTTGCTGATCATGTCATTAGACAAAAGTCGTCACATTACTATAGTTTTAATCCACAGGCAGCAGACAAAGAAAATGATTATGTTCCCCATCATAGCATCTCTAGCTTTTGGCATCCTTGAGTAGCATAGGAAGACATAATGAAAAAAATTCAAGACCTTGTAAATGGACCTGTTGACAAAACATGCTTGCATTAGATGTGTCTTTTGCCATAATTGATATAGAATTAGTTTTAGTGTTTTTGGTAAGGTATTATGCTTTGTTTTGGATAGGTTGATGTTTTGCGTCAAGACTTTTGATTTGGGTAGCTTGCTTTTGTTGTGCTTGCTTTTATAGTGAAAGGTATTGCAACCCTTATTGGTATCCTCTTAGAAAAGTGGCATTTAAGAATCCAAATTTGCAACTAGGTCAAGGAGTTGCCCCCAATTTAGACAAAGATCAACTTATTATGGGCGAGATGATAGACAGACATGGAGAGATGGACCCTTAAGGACTGACCTAGTGCCTCGGGGGCTCATTGTTAAATGGCCTTGCCTATGTGATGACGCAGAGGCAATGTAGTTCAGGGCAAAGCCTAGTGGACCTAAGACCAAGGTGATGGCAAAGTGGTATAGAAATAGCACGGACTCAGATTGACAGAAGGAGTAGATATGGGACAGACATGATAGTGGAGTGGAGTGAAGTGGAGTGAAGCCTCGATGGTGCATTAAGAATGGCCTTGCGTACGTGATAACTCAGAGGCGACGTAGTTTGACAATGGTTCAAAGGACTGATCCAAGATGGACGATATGATGGACACAAGAGACATGAAGTCACAATAGATGGAGGAAGTGGTTTGTCGCAGATAGCACCTATTTACCAGGTTTTTACTGCTTGCTTTTATTTGCATGAGAAGATAAAAGTACACATGACGCTTGTTTGCTAGGTTTTCACCATGGTACCTATCCTAGGTGCCTGTTTGCTAGGTTTTCACCATAGGAGGATTTTTTTGTTTCTTGTTTTTTTATCACTTTTTCAATTTTTTTTGTATTTTTTTAGGACTCCCTTACATTGGGGTTTTTAGGTATAGAACTTGCGAAGGTGCATGTTGTTGATAGGATCATCAAATAGTTCACCTTTAGATGTAGCCAATGGATATGCCCCTAATCCATAAGCTATGATGATGACATAGGGACCTAGTTAGTTAGGTTCAAACTTTCCTTTCTTTTCTCTCTCTTGCTGATTTCTGGGATTTTCTCTTAGGACTAGGTCATCAACTTGGAATATCTAGGGCTTTACTCTATGATTGCAGCTTCTGGACATGCATTTCTGATATGCTTTCAGGTGGTTAAAGGCATGTTGCCTTCTCTCTTCGAGCAGCTCTAATTCTTGGAGTTTGGTTACTTAATACTCTTCATTTGAGATGAGGCCTTTTAATGAGACTCGCAAGGATGGGATCTTGACTTCAATGGACAAGATAGCTTCAAATCCATAGACTAGGGAGTATGGTGTTGCACTTGTGGGTGTATGGATGCTTGTGCGGTAGGCCCACAGTGCGGGATTCAGTCAGACATGCCAATCTCAACCAACATCATTGACAGTCTTCTTTAGAATTTTTAGAATGGTTTTATTTGATGCCTCAGCCTGTTCATTGCCTTGTGGGTAATAGGGGGTTGAAAAGTAGTGTTGGATATGGAATTTGTCGCATAGTTCCCTGACATCTTGGTTTTTGAAGAGTCATCCATTATTCGTGATAATGGACGAAGGGACACCACAATGACAAATGATATAGTTCAGGATAAAAGAGGCAATCTGCTTGCCTATGATGTTGGCTAAGTGCATAGCTTTAATCCACTTTATGAAGTACTCTATGGCAGTGATTATGAATTTATGGCCACTTGAGGAAGGAGGATGAATCTTGCCCACTAAGTCGAGTCCCGACTGACAAAAAGGCTGAGTTGTTAATGGCTGTAGTTCCTGTGCTGGTGCATGTACCAAGTTCCCATGGATTTAGAACTTCTTTCACTTCTTTACAAAATGATAGGAATCTTGTTCCATAGCTGGCTAGTAGTACCGCATGCATATGAGTTTCTTGGCTAGGGTAGGGCCACTAGAGTGGGTCCCGCATATAATGTCATGTATTTTGCTCAGGGCGGTTTGATATTCCTCACTATCGAGACACCTAAGGAGAGTACCATTGAGACCTCTGCGATATAAGGTATTGGTGACAATGGCATACCAGGATGCCTGACAGATGAAGGTTCTCTTTTGGTTACTAGAGAGATTGGGTGGGAGGGTATTCTCTTTAAGATAGGTAAATATATTTCCATAGAGGGGGGAATCAGCTCCAACAATGTGGCAAATGATATGGGACTCAGGGGTGTCATATGCAGGACATGACACTGGCTCTACCAAGAACTCATAGCTAGATTGATTATCTAGAATGTCGAGGAGAGATGCGATTGTTGCCATAGCATCTGTAGTTTTGTTTTCAATCCTTGGTATTTGGTCAAAAGAGATCTTGACAAAGTATTCTTTGAAGTCATCTACCATTCTATTGTAAGAGATTAGTTTCTCATCTTTTGTTTGGTAGTCGTCATTCACTTGATTTATGAACAACTGTGAGTCACCACACACCTGTAGTTTTTTGATATTCCATTCAACTACTATCTTGATACCAATGACTAGGGCTTTGTACTCTGCCACATTGTTAGTGCAGGGAAACATTAATCTGTATGATTTAGGGATTGTATCACTGTTAGGTGTGATCAATTAGATACCTGCCCCCGATCCATATTGGGTGTATGAGCCATCGAAGTACATTTTCCAGGTTGCTATATTTATGTGGAAGATAGATTTGTCTGGAAACTCAAAGCTCAAAGGGCTATCATCCATTAGAGGTACATCTACCAGTTGATCTTCTAGTACTTGTCCCTTTATTGTTTTCCTGTCTACATATTTGATGTCAAACTCACTAAGCAACATGACCCATTTAGACAATCTACCTATTAGGGCTGCTTTTTTGAGTAAGTATTTGAGTGGATCGATCTTTGCTATCAGTTTGACAAAGTGTGACAGCATGTAATGTCTCTATTTTTGTGAGGCGAAGACAATAGCTAGACATGCTCTTTCGATCGGTGTTTATTGTAGTTCATACCCAACAAGTGTTTGACTGATATAGTAGATAGCCTGTTCTTTCCCATCATAGTTTTGTTGTGCAAGGAGATCTCCTAGAGTGGTTGGTGTAGCTGAGATATACAGTAGCAGAGGCTTGCCCTGAATTGGTGCCATCAATACCAATGGTTTCATGAGATATTCCTTTAATGCTGAAATGCCTGTTCACATGACTCGTTCCATCTGAAAGGGACATTCTTGTGTAGAAGGTGAGAAAATGGGTGGCACTTATCTACCAATTGAGAGATGAACCTTCTTATAGATTACAATTTTCCATATAGGGATCTTAGTTGAGTCAAATTCTTAGGAGGTGGCATCTCCATGATGGCCTTCACCTTAGCTGGGTCAACTACGATACCGTTTGTAGACACTATGTATCCCAGTAGTTTGCCTGATGTAACCCCAAACACACAATTCTTTGGATTCAGATGCACATTAAAATTTTCTAACCTATTGAAGATCTTGTCTAGTACTACTAGATGGCCTTCTCTTGTAAGTGATTTCACTAGAATGTTGTCGACGTAGTCTTCCATTATAGTGTGCATCATGTCATGGAAGATTGTCATCATGGCTCTTTGATATGTTGCACTAGCATTTTTTAGACCAAATGGCATGACACAACAATAGTAGGTGCCTCAAGGACATGTAAATGCAATCTTGTGTTGGTCTTCTAGTGTGATCTTTATCTAGTTATATCCTGAGAAACCATCCATGAGTGACAACATAGTGTGCCCTGCCGTGAAATCTACAATCATGTCTATGTTTGGCAGGGGGAAATCATCTTTTGGACAGGCTTTGTTAAGGTCCCTGAAATCATTGCATATTTAGACTCTTCCATCTGGTTTAACCAATTGTACTATGTTCGATACCCATTCAGGATAGTCTATAGGCCTGATAAATCTGACATCTAGCAGTTTCTTTAGCTCTTCCTTTACCATGAGGGCCACATGTGGACGCATCTTTCTAAGTTTTTGTTTGACTGGTTTAGCTCCTAGAGCTAAAGATAGATGATGCATGATAAGATTTGGATCTAGCCCCGGCATGTCAGCATATGTCCAAGCAAAGTTGATTTGTTTTCTCTTGAAGACATCAATAAATGCTAGTTTTTCATGTTTTGTGAAAGCTTTTGCCATGTGGATCATTTTGGGCTCATTGCCTGTACTGACATTAATTGGTTTTTTCAGTTCTATCAAGATTGATGATCTTTACTGGTGTGTAAGATTGGGGAGAGGGTCAAGCCTTGCATCCTTCGGTGCCTTAGAGAGGTTTTCACCTTTGGATACGTCTTTATTTTTACTATTTTGATGATCTAACACTGCCGCGGAGCACTTTTCACCATTAGATCATTCTTTATTTTGATATTTTTATGACTAAAAGGCTTGGCACTCTCTCCAAAATAGGCCTTCTCGTTGAGTTCAATAACATAGCCAGCTCTGTGGTCCCCTATAGGTATATGATCTCTAAGCTCAAGATAATCTATGATGGCCTCGTCATTTTCAAAGGTGTCTAGCTTAGGGGTGGTGCCTTCTAGGTCCCAGTCGATAAGTTTAGGGTGTACCAAAGGTAAGGGATCATTAGGTTGGTTTGGTTTGATGGCGTTGATGGTTAAGATAGAGTTATTGAAAGCATGGACAAAGTCTGCAATGGTACTCTCAATTAGTGGATCTGTTAAGGAGGGGATCATTCCTTCCTCATATTTTCACTATTGTTGCTATGTGGGTCAGACTCTAGTGGTCTATCCCTTAGACCTTGTCTCTCATTGGTATGGGTCAGGTCGTACTTGTGGACAACATTAATATCTTTTTTGTCACAAGACATCTTAGAGAGGCTATCCCATTCGTACTCATTAGAATCTGTGTTGCTTCTCAATTGCATTTGTTGAATTTGCTCAACCAGATTGTTAGTAGAGGTTTCTAGTTGTTTGTCCTTTTTTCTGTTTGCTCAGTTGTTTCTTAGTGCTCCAGTGTATCCTAGCCCTATAGTGTCTCAAGCTATCAGGGTATAAGGTTGGATGGGTTCAATGATGCCATCCTTTTTTGAACTGAGAGGACCATGTCCTTCATACCCCATTCTCTGTAGCATTTGAAAGCCTTGACCATATTATTCTGTTGGTATAGTGTGATGACCATGTTGCATAGAGGAGATACCTTCATCCTTGCATAGCCATTGTAACATATCCTTTTCATCACTCTCATCTTCTAGGCTTCCCCATTTTACAAATGGTCCTTTTATAGTTCTCTCTACTTTTTGTGTATTTTGGATAGGTCTCCCATAGGATCTAGGAGATAGGGGTAGTTGTGCCAAGCAGAGGGATTGAGAGATCATGTATTCACCCAAGCCCTTATTTGTGAGTCTAAAACCAGGTTACAGAGCTTGTGAAGAGGAAGCAAGTGAAACCGGATCAACACGAGACGAAGAGGCTGTAGAAGCGTGGTTGGTGGGGATCACAACTTCGGGTTTTGGATGAATGGAGTTGTAATATTGATAGGGGTTATGGTCACCTTGGATGGTGATCTCTTGACCTTCATGTGGGAACTTGATACATTGATAGTATGTTGAAGGTACTACTTTTAGAGCATGTATCCATGGTCCCCCAAGAGGAATATTGTATGCTAGCTCCATGTCGAGGACTTGACAAGCTACATCTTTTACCACGGGGCCCACTTTGATTGGTAGGGTAATAATTCCTTTGGACGTTCTTTCCTCCTCATCATAGGCTTTTATGGTGATTTTCCTTTTAAGATCTATAGCCTTTTCTGAAAACCCTAATGTAAGGATTAGTTTTGATGTGCAAATATTCAAGCCACCACCTCCATCGATTAGGACTCTTTTGATCTTGTGTTTGTGTATGAAAGCTTCAATATGAAGGGAGGTGTTATGGGGTTGAGTGATTGACATATCATCCTTCTCAGTGAATGATAGGGAATGTGGTGAGGTAATATGATCGACCATGGTTTGGAATTGTTCTTCTGCAAGGTTTGTGGGAATGGAGGCTTCCGCTAAGGCTTTGTCAAGTATGGACCTATGAGAAGGAGATAGACGTAGAAGTTCCAAGATGGAGATATGTGCAGGTGTTTTATGGAGTTGATCCGCGATACTGTATTGATTAGATGGTGTAGCGGGGGTTCCCCTAAGGGTGACTCTATTACTACAGGTAGTAACATTGCAATCTTGATCTTTGTTAATAGTGATCACATTGATGTGTGAATCACTTTCATAGATATGGTTAACAATATAGTTGAAGCTGACATTTGTGTAGTTTGCGTTGTTAGATCCACTGTTTTTTCTATTGGAAGGTCCTCCTTGCTCATAGTTAGGAAGAGGATCCTTGAAAGTATAGTGATCACCATTGGAGGTATGCTCGTCAACAGATATTTTGTTTTGCTCTATCAGGTCTTGGATTGTATGCTTGAGTACAATACAATCATTTATCTTGTGCCCCCTATTTTGGTGGTATTCACAAAAGTCATTGTCGTTCCACCAATGGGGTTTGACCTTTGGTTCGTATTCTTGTGCCGAGGGAAGCATTATGATCTTGTTGGTGATTAGCTTCCATAGGGCAGTTTCTAATGATTCGCCCAAAGGTGTGAACTTTCTCCTAGGTTCAAAGTTGGTAAACTTTGATTCAGTGTTTTTTGGTTTGTTTTGCGGGCGATTATTTTGAGGTGTTGATAGGTTGAAAATTGGTTGTTTAGGTGTTGTATTCTTGGCATCCACCACCCCGTCATTGGGAATGTTTTTATTTTTTGTCCAGAATCTAGGTTTATCATTGTTGGTGTTGGTATTAGGAGTGTCTTTATAGAGCTTGATTTGACGTTTTGTGATTAGAGCTTTTTCTATGATGAGGCCCATCTCAATGACCTTGCTAAAAGAAGTAGGACATTGGATTTGGATTTGGTAGCTTAGGTCCATTTGTAAGTTGTGAACGAACATTTTGAGCATCTATTTTTCTGGCATTTGGTGTGGGTACTTTCTTTCCAGTTGTCTCCATTTCTGTAAGAAAGTGGCGAAAGATTCCCCACCTTTCTATTTGGTGTTACAAAGATCCAATATTGAGGTGTCATGCTCAATATTGTAAGAGAAGTGGGTGACAAATTTATCTACCAGTTTGTTGAATGTTTCGATGCCGGGTGGTAGTCTAGAGAACCATTCCATGGCCTATCCTCCTAAGCTTCATGGAAAGAACCACATGAGGTAAGTGTCGTTGTGTGTGACCTCAAGGCAAGCAACATTGAATTCTCTAATGTGATCCCTTGGGTCACCCTTTCCTCGATATTTGTCAAACTTAGGTACCTCAAATTTTGAGGGGAAAGGAATCATGATCAAGGTCCTATCAAAAGGATATGGTGAAATATCCTCTAAGGTGTAATGTTTAGTTGATGCTCCTATTTTCATGTCTGAAATTTGTTGTTGGAGATCTTCAAATTTTTGGTTCATTAGACTTAGGGCATCCGTAGTATCAGTGTTGGTTTTGGTTTTGTCTAAAGGTGTTTCTTCCTCGCATCTACTTCCTTCAGTTTCTTTGAGAGTCTCTACATCATAATCCTTAGGGAGCTTGACTCCTAGACTTACCAGATGTAAAAAGAATTTTGTAGGGTCTTGGGCAAGTACCCCTTCTAATAGGCATTGAAATTTTGGGTCATGTTGCGTGTGAAGGATCTCATCCATAGAAATTTCTTCTTCACTTTCATGTGTTTGGAATAATTTTCTCAGCCATTTCAATCTGTTTTTGTTTTTGTAATATTGTTAAGACCATACAAGGTGGTAAAGAAATGGGATGGAGTGAAAAAGATTCTTGAGCAAGATGCTAGGATGATACAAGGTTTTAGTAAGGTTCTTCTTAGATCTATGTGATGTCAAACAAGTTGGGTATACAAAAGTGATAGTCAAAGTAGGGATATGAGAAATCTAATTACTTGATGTTGAGTAGTCTTATATAAGCCATTAGTAGAGTGCCAAGAGAAAGGATAAGTAACCCTTGATATTGGACACTCACTAGGTTTGTTTGAGTATTGATTGTGATCTAGAATAACTTAGTTCTAACCTTGTAGGAATTTGGGAAGATTTGGTGAGATTTTGGATGAAAAAGTAGATATGGTATGGAAAAGAAGGAGAAATGGTTGATTTGCAAGGTCTCAATTAGATCTTTGGAAACTGGAACAAGTTTGAAATGCCTTTGAAAATGTTGCTTTTTGGAAGGTATAGGTTTATTCTCTGGTTTGGATGTGCAGAAGTATATGTGCCACAATAGAAAGCAAATGTACCAGAAGTTGGGTCAAATGCGTAATACTGGTAAGGTTTTGTTGAATGCACCACAATAGAGTTCAGATGCACTAGAAGTCAGGTCAAATGTACAATACTGGTAAGGTTTTTTTGAATGCACCAGAAGTCGAATCAAATGCAGCACAGGTCATGGCAAATGTACAACTCTGGCTTTTGTCTTGTTTTTCTCAGAATTTTGGAAAATTTTGGAATATTTTCAGGATTTTTCTATTTTTGTTTTGAAAAACTTAGCATTTTTGGATAGTCTGATGTTCAATTATGGCAAAAACACAGCAAGCACATAGAAGTTTTTCATGATTTTTATCTTTTTATATTTTTTTTGTATTTTTCAACTATTTTGACTCAAAACAAGTACACCCTAGGCTAGATAGGACAATATTCGTTGAATCCTCTAGTTGTGCTTACTCAAAGTGTGTAGCTCCATAATCTGGTAGCACCGGCTCCCCTTCATGGCACTCACTTCTCACGCATACCAGATTCAGGTTTCCTTAGGCTTGTACCCCTACTGAACCATAGATTATCCCTGCTACCTCTACTAAGAGTCACAAGAATCGAGACCACTTCAAGAGCTCCGCCCTTTGCATCAACAAATAGGGGTTTTTGGCTTACTACACAATTGGTTCTTAGTTAGGGCAACCGTTTGAGTGGTTAAACATGCGGCAGCACTACTCTCCATTATGGAGTCTCCCAGCCTCAAAGGGTTACGCCTTAGAGGGTTTTGGGGGAGGTTGGTCATTGGTGTAACACAGCAACACTCGTTGCAGGAGGTTTTCATCTCAAGCACAAATTATTTTAAGTGGCTTGGTAGGGCTTGGCTTTAGCCTGTTACCACTCAGGGTCATTCCCACTTGGACAAGCGTGCATCTAAGGGCAGGCCCCCCTACAGGTTTAACAAATAGAATGACAAGTCTGGCACTTTGGTCACCCAGTTAAGGGGAGAGCATAAGCCTATTGTCATTCACAAGCACAGAATACACTGGTTAATCCAAACTACTTTTCCCTAATTAGTCTAAATGAACTAGGTAAAGCATCTAAATGATCTACTCCAGCCACTAAACCTACAAAACGACTGTTAGCTCCAACACAAAATCAGAAACCCTAAAAATAGAAAGCAAAATCAAAAGCACTGCACTGCAGTCTGAATGCGTAGAAACAGATAGTGCATGTGGCATTTTACATATGCACTAATCTAGAAGGTAAATGTGCCATAATATGATGCAAATGCATTAAATGATCAAATGTGCCATAGTATAGGATAGAAGTGCAATCTCAGGGCATGGATACATCGTAGTATGAATGCGGCGAAACAGAAATTAGATGCGACGAAATGGAAGGTAGATGCGTAGGATGACCATAGGCATCAAAACAGAGGGTAGAAGCGTTGTTTTGGGGTATGAACACGCCATTCTATCATAGGTGCCAAAACAAAAGCTAAATGCATCATCTAGGAGGTCAGATGCGCCAAAGTTTCATATGCGTCAGATCGAGAGGCAAATGCATCATTTTATAAGTCAAATGCACCGAAAGCTTCTGTCTGAACCCTGTACCTGCACCTGTATGAACCTGTCACTTGGAAAAACTCAATTTTTGATTAGTTAGAGGGGCAAGGGCCCCACGGTGGGTGCCAAAATGTGAAGGGGAAAATGGATTAATCAATTAAGAATAATAAACCGAATACATTAATGAAATCTGAAGAAAAAAGGAGATTTAAACAAACAAATAAGTGATACTCACACCTTTACCTTGCATCTTCCATTATTTGCCTATCTCTTCTTGACCTTGATGATGATAAAGCCCTTAGAAGCGAATGCTCCCTTGCTTGTCGAAGGTGACAAGAATGGAATGGCTAGGATATTTGTGTGATTGAAGATGAGCTTTAATACACTTAATAATGAAAGATATGAAATGTTTATGAGGATGGGTGTGCCAAAGGCATGCCTGTGTTCCTGCAACATAAGTTTGGTCAAACGATAGATGATAGAATGAAGAAGGAGAAGATTATATTTATATAGATGTGTAGAAGAAGATCAATGGTTGAGGATAAAAGGGAAGATCAACGGAGGAGGATTATTGAGGAACGTGCAACAAATGGAAGAAAGACATGTGTCATTTGAAAAGCAGCTTTGTAGAGTTAACTCCTCTCTTGATGAGGATGAGATTTGATTTTCTTAAATTAGAATTTATTTTTTCTAATTTAAGAGAAAGTTTGCTTTAACGATGCTTTAAAACTGCTTTTGCTTTTGTATGACAAGAGGAAAGTATTTTTAGAAGATAAGAATGATTTTTGAAGATAAGAAAGCATAATTATATAAAAAGATTTTATTTAATTATTTTGTAGATAATTGAGAGGAATAAATAAAATATAGAAATATATTTTATTTTATGGATATTTTTGAAGAATAAAATAAAATATAAAGTATATTTTATTTAGTGGATATTTAAGATTTTTATTTAAATAAAATTTGCATTTTATTTAAATTTGGAAGAATAAAAGATTTTAATTAAATAATTACAATTATTTTATTATTTAGAAGAATGAAGTTGATGAAAATGAATTTAATTAATTAAATAAAATGTAATTTATTTAATTAAATGAGAGGAGATGAATCAAATAAATAACTAAATAAATTTATTTATTGATAGAAGAATGTGAATGATGAAATAAATATTTAAAATATTTATTTAAGTAGAGTCATGTTAATTTTAGGTGTATACATTTTGCCCCTCTTTGATGGAATGTGTTTTATCACGTTGTTTCAAAGAAAAAGAATTTTTGACAGTGATACATGCCCCAGTTTGCCCCTGGTATAAGTTTAATGATAGGATGCCACCTCAGGAGATTGGATGGGAAGAAGGTAGAAGGCGTGAGATGGACAATCTTATGAAGAAGAAGGTGAAAAATGGGTTAGGATGCAGGAAAGCAAGATATGGTTTAGAAGAACAGACATGGGAAGTAGCCACAGTTGTCATACTGTCTGATATGGTTCACTTGCTATATATAGGAGCTGGGTCCACAAGTTCTATTCATTTGTACACTTGTACATAGTTGATTAGTCCTCTAGAGAGCTTAGGAGAGCATGGCAGCTAGACAGATGGATATTCCATGTGAGGAGTACCGGTTTGAGTAGATCTGATGGTTTGATCGGCCAGCGAAGGTAGGACCCTCGATATGTAATTCTTCAAAACTTGCTAAAAGTGAATTTTTAAGCTCATTAATGGCTAGGAAAAACAACTAGAACAAATGCGCCAAACTGCCTTTTTGGTGCATATGACTCCCTAAATGGTGCATATGATGCGATATGGTGCATACAATCCCTGAAGTGGCGCATTTGATAGTATGGCACATATGATGCGATATGGCGCATACAATCCCTAAAGTGGCGCATTTGATAGTATGGCGCATATAAGTCCTGAATTGGTTCATTTGCTAGGAAATGGCACACATGACATAAGAAGTGGCGCATGTTCCAGAATGGCGCATACAAGCCCTGGATTGTGCATTCACGGTGAAGCAGTGCATGTGATATAAGAAGTGGCGCATGTGCCAGAATGACTCGTACAAGCCTTGAATTGGCACATTCACGGTGAAGCAGCACATGTGATATAAGAAGTGGTGCATGTGCCAGAATGGTGCATACACGCTCTGGATTGGTGCATTCACGGTGAAGTGGCGTATGTGATATAAGAAGTGGTGCATGTGCCAGAATGGCACATACAAGCCCTAGATTAGTGCATTCACAGTGAAGCAGCGCATGTGATATGGATCGGTGCATTTGCCACCTGGATTGGTGCATTTGCATTAGGAAGAATCAAATGACTTAACAAAATTAACCCAATTGGCATCTTGATCGATGCGTCAATTGATAAGTGATCTTTGAGATTGCCGAGAATCTAGTCAAGAGATGATATGTTGTTTTGATTAATTTGATATGTTAAGTCATTGATAGGATAATTTGATTGTTATGAGTAGGCTTGCTTGGATATGGATTTCTTTGATGTTATGCGTTGTTTGGTTGTAGGAGGATATTCGGAATGTCCTTATGTCACAAGAGCAGTTCCCGTTGCTATTGTTGCAGCGATATATGTTGACTGAGATAGATTGTGAGGCTTTAGGTGCGATGGGTCTGCTTTACGTTTGCTTCATGCGTGAGGTTCACGCGAATCAGGCTATGTTGATGGCAGTGGTGGAGTGATTCCATAGTGAGGATGGTACATTCCATCTACCGAAGGGGGAGATGTCAATTACTCTTAAGGATTTGTACCAGATTCTACACCTCTCGATTCAGGGAGAGCTGGTTGAGTATGACTCACAGTGGGACGCGGTCTTGGAGGAGTACATATGTGTATTTGATGACCCAGAGTTGGTGGAGGAGGTGATTTCGTGGCAGGATATGTATGACTGCTATGACTACTTCTTGGGCATAGTGGTTGGACTGATCAGAGGTGTGATATGCCCCGATAGGAGGTCTCACAGCTTCTCGATCAGCTGGGGGAGGGTGCTAGAGAGCATGATCACGGATGGGACCTGGTATACATGGGGTATGTGCATGCTTGCACACTTATATAGAGACATCCACCAGGTGGTTTATCACAGAGGAGCTAGTTTGTCTACGAGTGTGTCGCTTTTGCAATTTTGGTTGTGGGAGCACATTGCTATCACTCTGTCGATATGCTTATTTCACAGGCAGAGGGGTGAGCCCTATAGTTATGGCTATGCAGGTGTGATTTCATAGCATAGGCTAGGGAAGCTCGAGTACTAGAGACACACATTTGATGGCTTGGAAGCAGTTGTCTGGTGCCCCTATCTAGATTGTGAGGTATGGGATGATAAGGTAGATGACCTTCCTTATTGTTTCTAGATAAAATGGCTTATTGGTAGGACGAGGTTCATTCTGGAGAGGCAGATCGTGAGTAGAGTTTAGAGGAAGTTTGGCAGAGTCCAGGGAAGACCATAGGGACAGGCCCATTTTGTGAGGATGCATATAGAGAGGTACAAGTGGGGTCCTATTGCATCTTATGAGGAGGCCTTGGTAGAGTTTCAGTAGATCCCCTATGCAGCTTGGCCCATGCGGAGGGAGATAATGGATGCTGGCATGATGCCAGATTATGAGGAGTGGTTCGCTGCACACCCATTCCTAAGATATTCATGGCTAGGAGAGTTAGCTCCTCATATAGATGAGGATGATTCAGATGATGAGGGTGTAGCTAGCAGGTGGAGGGGAGGTCAGAGGAGGAGGAGGAGGGATCAGGGAGGTGGGAGACCAAGACAGAGGTAGAGGTCCAGAGAGAGACTTGTGGGCCACGAGGTAGTTGTGTAGCCGTAGGCTACGAGACAGGTACAGGTCTAGGTGCCAGTTCAGCCAGTGGTAGCATAGAGACAGATGTCGCTGCCACAGCAGGTGGTACAGTCGGTATAGGGATAGGTGCCAACACAACAGGTGGCATAGGTAGAGCAGGCTCCGCAGCTTGATGTGCAGCAGCAGGTTATGGTTGCACTACAGAGCCAGGTTAGGTAGCTGAGGGCTCATCTGAGAGCAACAAAGTCATGGAGAGAGTCAGATGCGACTCAGTTATCACAGTTGACTAGAGAGAGATGTAGCCTTAGCCAACATGCGGGCTATGAGGACAGAGAGAGATGTAACCATGGTGGCCATGGACACAAATGGGACATCTAGTTTTTTGGTTTAATAGGTGCAACAGGCATAGGCATCGGTGGCCCAGGTACAAAGTGAGCTTACTAGAGCCTAGGCACAGGCTCAGTATTATAGAGGGTTATATCATGGGGCAGTGGCAGCAGATCAGTGTGCCCCCCTAGCTTTAGGAGCCAGTCAGCGGCATCCCAATTGGCAGGTGGGTCTTGGTCTATAGGCTCAGTGAGGGGCCCACAACAGACAGGGGGAGACAGAGGAGAGGCCAATGCAGGGAGCAGTGTTCCCCGGTGGCAGGGTTAGGCATACCTGGATAGTTGTGTCATTTTTTATCAGATTTGTACACATTTTTTATGGATGGCTGAAATAGCTGATATATGTATTTATTTTGTCCTGAGACATGTATCACCATTTGTTATGTTTTGTATACACTTATGATATGACTATGAGAGATTAGTTAGAGATTCTGATATGTTTTACATTTGGACACATCTTTGATGCTTATATGATGATGCAGTTGTTCGTGGTCTACATGCATGTGTTCTTACGTTTATATGCTATGGATGCAATCAATTTTGTGATGTTTTGGTATATGTGATGCATACTAGATGGATGTTAGGATGATTTGATATGTAAATGCAAATGTGTATGGATATGAGTATGCAGTTCTATATGCTTTTGTTTATGTTTTTGATTCTTTTGATATGATATATGGATGCAAATGTATTGTGAATGTCCTAGCAGTGTATGAAAATGATCTGATACACTTGATTATGTATGCAAATGATTTAATCATGTAAATGACTATCTCATGTGATATGATATGTTGTATATGCTATGTTTTTGATATGTCCAAATGTACTCAATCGACACATATATGATATAGATAAGTAGAAGAAAAGAGGTGGAGGAAATGAGATTTTGCACTTGATATGCTGTAGGATTTATTTATTGCATGGATGATATGGATTTGCTGGATATGAGATGGATATGGATGTGGATTGTCATCTTGATATTTTTGCAAGGTTTTTTCTTTCATCATTGGGCACTTTTTGGTATTTTTCTCTTTTTGAAATGTTGTAAGGAAATACAAGTATCTAGGTATAATTAGACTGAGATGACCTAAGTATTCCTTACATGGATTTTGATATAGCAAGTTGATACAAGCATCTAGTCAAACTTGAATCTAGATGACCTGAGTACTTCTTGTGTTTCAACAGACAAGGATTGCCCCTTTTCATGTTTAGACCGTGGAGTCCTCGATGATCTTTTTACTGATCATGTCGTTAGACAAAAGTCGTCACATTACTACAGTTTTAATCCACAAGCAGTAGACAAAGAAAATGACTATGTCCCCTATCATAGCATCTCTAGCTTTTGGCATCCTTGAGTAGCATAGGAAGACATAATGAAAAAAATTCAAGACTTTGTAAATGGACCTGTTGACAAAACATGCTTGCATTAGATGTGTCTTTTGCCATAATTGATATAGAATTAGTTTTAGTGTTTTTGGTATGGTATTCTACTTTGTTTTGCATAGGTTGATGTTTTGCGTCAAAACTTTTGGTTTGGGTAGCTTGGTTTTCCTGTGCTTACTTGTCTAGTGAAAGGTATCACAATCCTTATTGGTATCCTCTTAGAAAAGTGGCATTCAAGAATCCAAATCTGCAACTAGGTCGAGGAGTTGCCCCCAGTTTAGACAAAGATTGACTTATTACAGGTGAGACGACAGACAGACATGGAGAGATTGGCCCTAAAGGACTGACCTAGTGCATCGAGGGCTCATTGTTAAATAGCCTTGCCTATGTGATGATACAGAGGCAATGTAGTTCAGGGCAAACCCTAGCGGACCTAAGACCTAGGCAATGGCAAAGTGGTGTAGAAATAGCACGGACTCAAATTGATAGAAGGACTAGATACGGGACAGTGGAGTGGAGTGAAGTGAAGTGAAGCCTCGGGGGTGCATTAAGAATGGCCTTGCCTACATGATAACTTAGAGGAGATGTAGTTCGACAATCATTCAAAGGACTAGTCCAAGACGGATGATATGATGGACACAAGAGACACGAAGTCACAATAGATGGAGGAAGTGGTTTGTCATAGATAGTGCCTGTTTACGAGGTTTTTACCACTTGCTTTTATTTGCATGAGAAGATAAAAGTACACATGATGGTTGTTTGCCAAGTTTTCACCATGGTACCTATCCTAGGTGCCTATTTGCCAGGTTTTCACCATAGGACAATTTTTTTGTTATTTTCTCATTTTTTGATTTTTTTTATTCTTGCCTTTAATCACTTTTTCAATTTTTTTTGTACTTTTTCAGGACTCCCTTACATTGGGGTTTTCAGGTATAGAACTTACAAAGGTGTATGTTGTTGATAGGATCATCGAACAGTTCACCTTTAGATGTAGCCAATTGATATGCCCCTAATCCATAAGCTATGATGACGACATAGGGAACTAGCCAGTTAGGTTCAAACTTTCCTTTCTTTTCTCTCTTACTGATTTTTGGGATTTTCTCTTAGGACTAGGTCACCGACTTGGAATATCCAAGGCTTTACTCTGTGATTGTAGCTTCTGGACATGCGTTGCTGATATGCTTTTAGGTGGTTAAAGGCTTGTTGCCTTCTCTCTTTGAGCAGCTCTAATTCCTAGAGTCTGGTTACTCTGTACTCTTCATCTGAGATGAGGCCTTTTAATGAGACTCACAAGGATGGGATCTCGACTTCAATGGGCAAGATAGCTTTAGATCCATAGACTAGGGAGTATGGTGTTGCACCTATGGGTGTGCGGATGCTTGTGTGGTAGGGTCTCAGTGCAGGATTCAGTTGGACATGCTAATCTCAGCTGGAATCATTGATAGTCTTCTTTAGGATTTTCAGAATGGTTTTATTTGATGCCTCAGCCTAGCTGTTGCCTTGTGGGTAATAGGGATTGAAAAGCGGTGTGGATATGGAATTTGTCACATAGTTCCTTGACATCTTGGTTTTTGAAGGGTCATCCATCATCCATGATAATGGACGAAGGAACACCATAATGTTAAATGATATAGTTTAGGATAAAAGAGGCAATCTGCTTGCCTATGATGTTGGCTAAGGGCACAACTTCAATCAACTTCATGAAGTACTCTATGGCAGTGATTATGAATTTATGGCCGCTTGAGGAAGGAGGGTGAATCTTGCCCACTAAGTCGAGTCCCCACTGACAAAAAGGCCAAGGAGTCATTAATGGCTATAGTTCCTCTGCTAGTGCATGTACCAGGTGCCCATGGATTTGGCACTTCTTGTACTTCTTTACAAAATGATAGGAATATTGTTCCATAGTTGGCCAGTAGTACCCCATGCGTATGAGTTTCTTGGCTAGGGTAGGGCCACTAGAATGGGTCCCACATATACCGTCATGTATTTCTCTCAGGGTGGTTTGATATTCCTCACTATCAAGACACCTAAGGGGAGTACCATCGAGACCTCTGCGATATAAGGTATTGGTGACAATGGCATACCAAGATGCCTGACAGATGAAGGTTCTCTTTTGGTTACTAGAGAGATCGAGTGGGAGGGTATTCTCTTTATGATTTAGGGATTGTATTGCCTATAGGTGTGATCAATAAGATACCTGCCCCTGATCCATGTTGGGTGTATGAGCCATTGAAGTACATTTTCCAAGTTGCTGTATTTATGTGGAAGATAGATTCATCTGGAAACTCAAAGCTGAGAGTGCTGTCATCCATTAGAGATACATCTACCAGTTGATCTGCTCATACTTGTCCTTTTATTGCTTTCCTATCTACATATTCAATGTCAAACTCACTGAGCAACATGACCCATTTAGACAATCTACCTGTTAGGGCTTCTTTGTTGAGTAAGTATTTGAGTGGATTGATCTTTGCTATTAGTTTGATAGAGTGTGACAACATGTAATGTCTCCATTTTTGTTAGGCAAAGACAATAGCTAGACATACTCTTTCGATTGGTGTGTATTGTAGTTCATACCCAAGAAGTGTTCGACTAATATAGTAGATAGCCTGTTCTTTCCCATCATAGTTTTGTTTTGCAAGGAGAGCTCCTAGGGTGGTTGGTGTAGCTAAGATATACAGTAGTAGAGGCTTGCCCTGAATTGGTGGCATCAATACTAGTGGTTTCATGAGATATTCCTTTAATTGCTGAAATGCCTATTCACATGACTCGTTCCATCTGAAAGGGACATTCTTGTGTAGAAGGTGAGAAAATGGGTGGCACTTGTCTGCCAATTGAGAGATGAACCTTCTGATACATTGTAATTTTCCATGTAGGGATCTTAGTTGAGTAAAATTCTTAGGAGGTGGCATCTCCATGATGGCCTTCACCTTAGCCAGGTCAAATTCGATATCGTTTGCAGACACTATGTATCCCAGTAGTTTGCCTGATGTAACCCCGAGCACACACTTCTTTGGATTGAGACGTACATTAAACTATTCTAACCTATTGAAGATCTTGTCTAGTACTGCTAGATGGCCTTCTTTTGTAAGTGATTTTGCCAGAATGTCATTGACGTAGTCTTCCATTATACTGTGCATCATGTCGTGGAAGATTTTCGTCATGGCTCTCTAATATGTTGCACCAACATTTTCCAAACCAAATGGCATGACACACCAATAGTAGGTGCCCCAAGGACATGTAAATGTAATCTTGTGTTGGTCTTCTGGTGTGATCTTTATCTGGTTTATCTCAAGAAACCATCCATGAGTGACAGCATAGTGTGCCCTGTTGTGAGATCTACAATCATGTCTATGTTTAGCAGGGGAAATCATCTGTTGAACAGGCTTTGTTCAGGTCCCTGAAATCACTACATATTTAGACTTTTCCATCTGGTTTAGCTAGTGGTACTATGTTTGTGACCCATTCAGGATAGTCTATAGGCCTGATAAATCTGATGTCTAGCAATTTCTTTAGCTCTTCCTTTACCATGAGTGCCACATGTGGATGCATCTTTCTGATTTTTCGTTTGACCAGTTTAGCTCTTAGAGCTAAAGATAGATGATGCATGATAAGATTTGGATCTAGCCCTGGCATGTCAGCATATGTCCAAGCAAAGTTGATTTGTTTGCTCCTGAAGAAATCAGTAAATGCTGGTTTTTCATGTTTTGTTTTGCCATGTGGATCATTTTGGGCTCATTGCCTATGCTGACATTGATTGGTTCTTATGGTTCTATAAAGATTGGTGATCTCTCCTGGTGTGTAAGATTGGGGAGAGGGTCAAGCCTTCCATCCTTTAGCACCTTAGAGAGGTTTTCACCTTTGGATACGTCTTTATTTTTACTATTTTGATGATCTAACACTGCCTCAGAGCACTTTTCACCATTAGATCATTCTTTTATTTTGATATTTTGATGACTGAAAGGCTTGGCACTCTCTCTAAAATAGGCCTTCTCATTGGATTCAATAGCATAGCCAGCTTTGTGGTCCCCTGTAGGTATATGATCTCTAAGCTCAAGATAATCTATGATGGCCTTATCATTTTCAAAGGTGTTTAGCTCAGGGGTGGTGCCTTCTAGGTCCCAGTCGATAAGTTTAGGGTGTACCAAAGGTAAGGGATCATTCGGTTGGTCTAGTTTGATGGTGTTGATAGTTAAGATAGAGTTATTGAAATCACGGACAAAGTCTACGATGGTAATCTCGATTAGTGGATCCGTCAAGGGGGGATCATTCCTTCCTCACGATTTTCACTATTGTTGCTATGCGGGTCGTACTCTAGTGGTCTATCCCTTGGACCTTGTCTCTCATTGGTATGGGTCTGGTCGTACTCATGGACAATGTTGATACCTTTTTTGTCACAAGACATCTCAGAGAGGCTATCCCATTCATACTCATTAGAATCTTTGTTGCTTCTTAGTTGTATTTGCTGAATTTGCTCAACCAGATTGTTAGTAGAGGTTTCTCATTATTTCTCCTTTTTTCTGTTTGCTCAGTTGTTTCTTAGTGCTCCAGTGTATCCTAGCCCTGTAGTGTCTCAGGATGTTAGGGTATCAGGTTGGATGGGTTCAGTGACGCCATCCTTTCTTGAACCGAGAGGACCGTGTCCTTCATACCCTATTCTCTAAAGCATTTGAAAGCATTAACCATATTGTTCTGTTGGTATAGTGTGATGACCATGTTGTGTAGAGGAGCTACCTTCATCCTTGTATAGCCATTGTAAGATATCCTTTTCATCACTCTCATCTTCTAGGCTTCCCCATTTTACAAATGGTCCCTTTATAGTTCTCTCTACTTTTTGTGTCTTTAGGATAGGTCTCCCATAGGATCTAGGAGATAGGGGCAGTTGTACCAAGCAGAGGGATTAAGAGATCATGTATTCACCCAAGCCCTTATTTGTGAGTCTAAGACTAGGTTACAGAGCTTTTGAAGAGGAAGCAAGTGAAACCAAATCAACATGAGATGAAGAGGCTATAGAAGCACGGTTGGTGGGGATCACAACTTCAGGTTTTGGATGAATGGAGTTGTAGTATTGATAGGGGTTAGGGTCACCTTGGATGGTGATCTCTTGACCTTCATGTGGTAACTTGATACATTGATGATATGTTGAAGGTACTTCTTTCAGAGCATGTATCCATGGTCACCCAAGAAGAATGTTGTACGCTAGCTCCATGTTGAGGACTTGACAAGCTACATCTTTTACCACAAGCCCCACTTTGATTGGTAGGGTAACAATTCCTTTGGACGTTCTTTCCTCCTCATCATAGGCTTTTATGGTGATTTTCCTTTTAGGATCTATAGCCTTTTCTGAAAACCCCAATGTAAGGATTAGTTTCAATGTGCAAATATTCATGCCAACCCCTCCATCGATTAGGACTCTATCTTGTGTTTGTGTATGAAAGCTTCAATATGAAGGGAGGCTTTATGGGGTTGAGGGATTGACATATCATCCTTGTCAATGAATGATAGGGAATGTGGTGAGGTAATATGACCGACCATGGTTTGGAATTGTTCTTCCACAAGGTTTGTGGGAACAGAGGCTTCCACTAAGGCTTTGTCAAGTATGGACCTATGAGATGCAGATAGACGCAGAAGTTCCAAGATGGAGATATGCACAGGTGTTTTGTGGAGTTGATCCATGATAATGTATTGATTAGACGATGTGGTGAGGGTTCCCCTAAGGGTGACTTTGTTACTATGGGTAGTAACATTGCAATCTGGATCTTTGTTAATAGTGATCACATTGATGTGTTAATCACTTTCATAGATATGGTTAACAACATAGTCGAAACTGACATTTGTGTAGTTTGCGTTGTTAGATCCACTATTGTTTCTACTGGAAGGTCCTCCTTGCTCGTAGTTAGGAAGAGGATCCTTGAATATCTGGTGATCACTATTGGAGGTATGCCCATCAACGAATATTTTATTTTTCTCTATCAGGTCTTGGATTGTATGCTTGAGTGTAATACAATCATTTGTCTTGTGCCCCCTATTTCAGTGGTATTCACAAAAGTCATTGTCGTTCCACCAATGGGGTTTGACCTTTGGTTCGTATTCTCATGCCAAGGGAAGCATTATGATCTTGTTGGTGATTAGCTTCTATAAGTCAGTTTCTAATGATTCGCCCAAAGGTGTGAACTTTCTCCTAGGTTAAAAGTTGGTAAACTTTGATTCAGTGTTTTTTGGTTTGTTTTGTGGGGGGTTATTTTGAGGTGTTGATAGGTTGAAAATTGGTTGTTTAGGTGTCGTATTCTTGGCATCCACCACCCCATCATTCATAATGTTTTTATTTTTTGTCTAGAATCTATGTTTATCATTGTTGGTGTTGGTATTAGGAGTGTCTTTATAGAGCTTGATTTGGCCTTTTATGATTAGAGTGTTTTCTATGATGAGGCCCATCTCAATGACCTTGCTAAAAGAAGTAGGACATTGGATTTGGATTTGGTAGCTTAGGTCCATTTGCAAGTTGTGGATGAACATTTCTAGCATCTATTTTTCCAACATTTGGTGTGGGCACTTGCTTTCTAGTTGTCTCCATCTCTGTAAGAAAGTGGCAAAAGATTTCCCACCTTTCTGTTTGGTGTTACAAAGATCCAATATTGAGGTGTCATGCTCAATATTGTAAGAGAAGTGGGTGAAAAATTTATCTACCAGTTCATTGAATGTTTTGATGCTGAGTGGCAGTCTAGAAAACCATTCCATGGCCTGTCCTTCTAAGCTTTGTGGAAAGAGCCGCATGAGGTAAGTGTCATTGTGTGTGACCTCAAGGCAAGCAGCATTGAATTCTCTAATGTGATCCCTTGGGTCACCCTTTCCTTGATATTTGTCAAACTTAGGTACCTCAAATTTTAAGGGGAAAGGAATCATGATCAAGGTCCTCTCAAAAGGATATGGTGAAATATCCTCTAAGGTGTAATGTTTAGTCGATGCTCCTATTTTCATGTCTAAAATTTTTTGTTGGAGGGCTTCAAATTTTTGGTTCATTAGACTTAGGGCATCCGTAGCATCAGTGTTGGTTTTGGTTTTGTCTGAAGGTGTTTCTTCCTTGTGTCTACTTCCTTCAGTTTCTTTGGGAGTCTCTACGTCATAGTCCTTAGGGAGCTTGACTCCTAGACTTGCCAGATGTAAAAAGAATTTTGTAGGGTCTTGGGCAAGTACCCCTTCTAATAGGCATTGAAATTTTGGGTTGTGCTGCATGTGAAGGATCTCATCCATAGAAATTTCTTCTTCACTTTCGTGAGTGTTTGGAATGATTTTCTCATCCATTGCAATCTGTTTTTGTTTTTGTAATCTTGTTAAGACCATGCAGGGTGGTAAAGAAATGGGATGGAGTGAAAAAGATTCTTGAGCAAGATGCTAGGATGATACAAGGTTTTAGCAAGGTTCTTCTTAGATCTATGTGATGTCAAACAAGTTGTGTATACAAAAGCGATAGTCAAAGTAGGGATGTTAGAAATCTAATTACTTGATGTTGACTAGTCTTATATAAGCCACTAGTAGAGTGCCGAGAGAAAGGATAAGTAACCCTTGTTATTGGACACTCACTAGGTTTGTTTGAGTATTGATTGTGATCTAGAATAACTTGGTTCTAACCTTGTAGGAATTTGGGAAGATTTGGTGAGATTTTGGATGAAAAATTAGATATGGTATGGAAAAGAAGGAGAAATGGTTGATTTGCAAGGTCTTAATTAGATCTTTGGAAACTGAAACAAGTTTGAAATGGCTTTGAAAATGTTTTGAAAATTTTGCTTTTTGGAAGGTACAAATTTATTCTCTGGTTTGGATGTGTAGAAGTATATGCGCCACAATAGAAAGCAAATGCGCTAGAAGTCAGGTCAAATGCGCAATATTGGTAAGAGTTTTTGAATGCACCACAATAGAGTTTAGATGCACCAGAAATCAGGTCAAATGTGCAATACTGGTAAGGTTTTGTTGAATTTTCATGCTTAAATTATCAAAAATTGCTTGAAATTGTGCATTTTTCATAAAAACCTAGTTTTGCATTAGCTAGGTTTTGTAGTCAAAATCTTGTTTCAAATTTTACTACCCTTTTTAAAACACTCATTATGTTTTATTTCTAATTGTAGTGTTGCATCATAGTGGTTTTCTTGTAAAATTTCATGTCTAGGGTTTGAAAACCTTGCATTTTCACTAAATTTGGCCTTATCATCTCTCTAGAATTGCATTACAAGCATGTTGTGAGGGATTTTTCTATGTTATTTAACTGATATTAGGGTTATAGTCTACTTCCCCTTCTCAAATTACTTACAACACCCTTTCTATTAGACATTTACATTAAGAATTGGTGAAAATTGCATATTTTAGGTGCATTTTCACTAGGTTTTGACTCGTCATCACTCTAGACCTGCATCAAAGGCTTGTTGTGAAGGATCTTGTTGCATCATTGGACTATTCTTAGGCATATTATTTTCCATCCCTCTTGAAATTATTCACAACACCTCTTCTTTCATTCATTTGCATTGGAAAAAGTTGAAAAATCAAGCATTTTAGGTCATATTCATACATACTGTTGCATTTGTTTCTTGCATAAGTGTTGAAAATATTTAAAATATGATTTGGAATTCATTTGAAAACATACACATGGCTTCTCAATATAACAATAATTCTAGGCTTCCTCCTAGGCTTTATTTGAAAAGATGAGCCCCTGAACTTGAAATAACAATATTTACACCTCATGACAAAGAAATGGTAGATACCAAAGGCCCTCTTTACATTATAGTGAAAATAATGGAAGGACCCATGGATGTAACACTTATAGACCCTAATTGCATGACCAATGTGATTATTGAAGAGTTTCTTCTTAAACATAATTTGGCACAAGATTATTATGAACCATCAGATATGAAAATTAAAACACATAATGGAGCTTTGATGAATACATTTGGAAAGATAACCTTATTGGTTTTAGTTTATGATAAAGCCATGGATTAGTTATTTGATGTTATCCCCTTATCTGACCTCTTTTGTGTAAAACTAGGATATCCATGGCTTAAGGATATGAATGTCGTCCCTCAACTATTCACAAATGCTTAAAATTCCCTTTACATGGAGAAATCCATACTATCTACCATAATTCATATCAACCTCTAGCTAAGAGCAAGAACTTCACTCTTGATTATTTTTTGCCACAACCTGACGTAGACCCTGATCCACTAAGAGACCAATCTTTCCTAGAATATAAATAATACAAAGCAAAACAACTAGCTAGAGTGGCTAGGCCTCCTTTACAAACAATAAGAGAAGAACAACATACATTTGAAGATCCCCTTAGAGCAAAAGGAAAACAACAACATGACATAATAATAACACAAGACTATTATGACTATGATGAAATATTGGCATGATATAAGTTGATAAGGGAAAGTTTCATAACTCACCTCATCCACAGAGAGTTGGTATCTATGCTGAGGTCCCTCCCCGACAATCCTTGTGAGAATTGAGAGGTTTTCATCGACAACAAAACATTCCAACAAGACCAATGAAATTTGAACATGGTGCTTCCTCCTCTAATGTACAAAACCCTATGGAAAAACATAACAATGCCTTTGAAGAGATAAACATCAAGACAAGAAAGAAGAGACAAGAAAGAGAAAGGAGGAAGAGAAGACAAACTTTTTCCCAACAAAATGCAACTCAAAAAGAAAATATCCAACCTAACATTGAAACAAACAATGAAAAGCTTGATGAAGATGAACCTAAAAATAAAGATATAAGTTGGGCTATGGTACCTTACACACCTCTCTCCTCTAGCATTCAGGATTGGGAGGAGGATGATTTGATCATTGATAACCCCTAGCATGTGCCTGCCTACAGGTAAGTATTTCTAACCCTTTACCTCCGTGTTGTGTTTCCCCCGTGATGTGTTATGTGTTGTTTAGGCCTCCTAGGATGACCCTTGATTCTCTTGTAAGGTCAAGGATAATGGGAGACTTCCTCTATTGTGACCCTTCTTCTATTTGTATCATCATTCTTCTATATTGCATCTCCTCTATTTTCATTGTTGTGTGTTGTGTCTTATGGACATAGCATTGTGGTTGGTGACTTGGGGGCACCCTCCTACGTGAATATCTCTAAGGCACTTATTTCTCCTATTTTAATTTATTGTTTACCTTCCTCTAGGGGTTCTATCTAGTTGGTGGATGATGAAAAACATATTATACTGATGCAAACATGATGATGGGGTTGATATATATTATCCGACGCTTGGCTAGTAGAATCACTCTATGTGCTATTTTGATGTTGTCTTATTGCACTTACAAAACATAACAATACTGTTGTTCCATGCACTTTGTCTATCTTGGATATTTCTTTCCTCGGCTCTCTATATGAATGATTATATGCATTGTTGTTTATCATGATTATATGGATGGTAACACCTTTTCTTGCAAGAAATTGTGTGTTTATGGGAACATTTGGCAATCCTAAAGTACATGTCACCTTTGGGGGCATGGGCATTGTGAGAGATCATGTTCCCTTGTGTGTTTTCTTCCTACCTTAATGTGCTTGATATCAATATATGATATCAACCACCTTAAGGTGGGGGCATATATAAGGTAAGTTGTCTGATGATTTTGGTACTAACAAAGTGTGTTTGAATCCCTCTATAGAGGCAGGATGTTGTATCTTTGAGTGAGTGCGCATCTTTCTTTTCTATATTGCAATCATTTAAGCCCTCTACAGAGGTGGGGATGGTGTATTTCTCGAGGAGATTGTATATCCTATCATTTTCTAAACGTCCTTCGAGTAGGCAAGGAGTGGATCTAAGACTATCCTAACACTTAAGTGTGTCTTCAGTGATTGTTGTGGTGAAGCCCAATTGTTGGCGTGTGTCTGTAATGAGCCTAAGATAGCTATTAACCTAGCAATAGGTTTCTTCCATCACTTTTTTGTCGTGTGTTCTCCATGTCTTCCATGTGTGTGTATGGCATGTTTGTTCCCAAGCATAGTTTCAAGACTGGTGGCAATGAGCTCCTCCTATGCTTTGGAATTTGTATGGCATGTTTATTCTCAGGTGTAGTTTTAAGACTGGTGGTGATGAGCTCCTCTTGCATTTGGGTTGTGTGTTTACTTTCCTAGTACTTGTATTTTGCATTTTATATATGAGAAAATGAAAAAGAAATAATCATTGCACTCAATGTATTCACCATGTTTTGCATGTCTTCAATGTTGTTTTCTCCATGTTTTATGTGACTATAACTATATTCTCTGTGTTTTATTTGCTTGTCATTGTATTCAATGTGTTTGGCATGTCTTCATCGTTCTTGGCTTGTTTGTTGTGTTTGTTGACCTCACTTTAATGCATGTATCAGCCTTGCATTTATACATACATTAAAGTGGGGGCTAAATGTTATGTCAGAAAATGTCCCCTTGGGGGATTTTCCCTCTTAAGGTTTAGCTCCCAAGTCCTTAGAATGCATTTAGAGCATCTTGCATTAAAAATAGGACCTAGGGGGTGCTATTTTGATGATCCTTGAACAAAAATGAGAGGGTGGACTTAGGTGCTAGCGCCCTAGTCATACCCTATTTTGTATCTACCCTAAATTTAAATGTGGTTTTATGACCATTATTTACATCCTATGATGACATCTCAAGTTTGAATTATGAAATTGTTAGCGGGAATCTTTGTAGTTGCATATATAAGTATGTTTAGGTTTTCATTTGTAAACTAGAAGATGATTGTGAACTTTAGGCATATTTTATGGTTTCAAGATATTCATTGTTGCAGAGAAGAGCATTGTTATTATGTTTGTGATTGCAAATTTGACTTCTTCTCATGTGATGGAAGAGCCTTCATTATGTGAGATCTACACTACAAGGTGATATCTATTGTGTTTTTTATCATTTATCATTTGGATATTGCCTTTATCCCACTGGGATACACACTCTCATCTGACAACAGTGTTTAGGAGACTTGAATGTCTCTCCAAGTCTTGATTGAGGTAAGTCTCTAAACACCACGACCCCCTCCCACACTCCTTTGTGATTGTAGGTTACAAGTACCAAGTTTCACGGAGTGGAGTTGCAGAAGGAGGTTGCAAACAACAAGGATTTAGGATCCAAAAGAAAGAAGATAGAGTTCAACATTTCAAGACAAGGGTGCTAGTCCCAATGTCATCCACCTTTTCTGAGGTAGAAATGAAAGATATAGTGCAGATCAGTGTCAAAAGGAGATTTTGATTCCATGCAAAAAATAATACATTGGACTAGGGTGCTAGTCCCAGTGTCCTTGACTGTTCCACATTCCAAACTTCAAAAATAGTGAGTTAACAATCTCTATCCTTCACCTTAGTTTGAAAGGATTTGTCGTGATTTATCAATTTTCTTACTATTTTGCTTATTTAGGGTTTGAACAGTATTTAAGCATTAAATAGAGATATTGTTTGATAAAATATGAGATTCCACATCATTCCAAGAGGTAGCCCAACCTGTTAGGTGATTGCTCTCGCTTAGTAGTGATTCAAATTGATTGATATGCCCTTAAATGTTTGGTGAGAAGGGAGGATCTAAACCAAAACAACTACATTCAAACCATCCCTCCTTTTTCATATAAAAAAGGAAGGAAGATGCTCTTTCATGCCATGAGGAGATGGAGTCAAATCTACAACAAACAAACACAATAACAACACAATACTTCTCTACAACACAATGAAAGCCTTGAATCACTTTAGCATAAGATCACGAGTTTGCAATATCCATCTAGTTTACAAATGAATCCCTAAACATGCTTATATATGCAACTAAACAACTTCCCACTAAGAATTTCATAACTCAAACTTGAGGTGTCGGCATAGGACCTAATAATGGTCTCATAACCAACACTTAGATTTAGGTCCTGACCTAAAATAGGATAGGACTAGGGCACGGGCACCCAAGTCCTCCCTCCCTATTGTAGTCAGGATTCATCACAACTCTACCCCCTAGGTCCTAATTTCCATAAAACTTAGGGGTTGTAAATTCTGAAAATATCACTTACTAAAAATAATCAACGAAGAGAAAATTCAATCCAAAAATAATTAACTAGTATAAAATAATTATATTCTCATAAAATGGTGCAGAAAAAGGGAAATAATAAAAAATCTTCCCATAGATAACACAACTTGCGAATAATACTTATATACAATCATCAAATATGATTCAATATGTATCTATTAACAAAATAGCTTAAATAAGAGGACTAAGCCTTACAATATTGAGTCATGTAGGCTCATACAAGAATATCACATCAACCATAGGTTAACTTTTGACATGTAAACCTTACAACTACTTTATGCATCACCAAATTAAAAACATAAGTGCCCAATATACAATTCAATCCCTATTAAATAAAAAACTATTAATCACCTTAAGATTGTTTAGTTACCTTATGCCATTCATAAAATGCTTGTCTTCACAACCATAGTCTACACAAGTCTTTCAGCATAAATCTGCATAACTAGATATAAACATTAGTCCCATAAAATCAATAAATAAATATATTAATTATCAATACACAAGATGACAACCCTATAGGCCCTAAGGGGGTGACCTAATGCCTCGGGGGCTCATCAGTGATGGCCTTGCATACATACACATAGCGTAGAGGCTTCATAGTTCAGGGTAACTTCTCTTGCAACCATAAGGTTGGATTAGATACATAGATCCATAAAAACAATAGTACTAGTTAAAATACTAGATTCATGATAATAATTCAAGACTCTCTTATTTAAGTCAAGGATGGGTACAACCTCAAATAGACAAAGTTTTCTTAACATAAGTTGATTTATAACTAGGTCAGCACATAATAAATGTTTAGGGTAACTAGCTGACTATATTCATAGACCTTTTTTCTTAAGGTTGAATACACTATAGAAATACTGAGCCATACAAGTACTAAGTAGATCAACCTATAGAGTTTATATATTAACATAGAGTGCAAGAGAAAAGACATCACACAATTCAAATTACAAGAGATCCCTTAAAGGTACAAAGGGAGGTTATTATAATATTAGTCAGAGTAATCTAATCATTATCCTTGATAACATGCAAAAGTTTCCATAGACACATGAAAAAATAAATAAATGGCTATCAGCTTATTTAGCTAAAAGATTTGTATCTCCTTATAACAATGTAGCCCACTTAAAAGGAAAAAGATATGCATTCAAAGGCCTCTAGCCCATTACTCATGTTGAGTTGGATATCAGTATTTAGTATGTTTAAATAAGAGAGATAAACTCTAATATATATAAGGAATGAACAATTTTAATGCATTAAAAACACAGTAAATAATGATTTCAAATCGTCACATACCTCTTGTCTCATTTCCACTTGATTGCTTCTTAATCTGGGATGTGACTAAAATCCATAGAACTTATAATACCCATTGTTAGAACTTTACTATACATAGATCAATATATATAATCAAATGAAAAACATCCTTCTTCCTTTTACAACCATTAAATATACAAATTTATCATGCATTCTTATGCATTGAAACTACAATACAATTACCAATAAAAACTCTTGTCTTTAACTATTTCTACAATAGTAATAAAAATACCATAACTTTAAAACAAAATTTAAAATTGTAAAATGTTCTAGAAAGATTAAATAAATATGCTCATAACCAAGAAATGATTTTACAATCCCTTTCCCATGTAGAGAGCAATTTATAAAACATCAACAGGGTTTATAGTAGGGTCTTAGCAAGGTTACAACAGTAGTAAAAGCATGATAACTTTCTCACTACTTAATAAAATATAAAACTATAAAGTGTTTCAAAAACCTTAAATCAAGGTGCTCAAAACCCAGAAACCATTTTACAAAACATTTTCTTTGTAAAAAGTAGTTTATAAAACATCAGCAGGGTTTTTCTAAAAACTTGACAAAACCTATAGTAAGCAAGCAATATGCAATCTATTTAATTAATTATCACAAAAGGCATCCACTATGATGAATGTAGGGTTTCATATATTGGATTAGCTAAATAAATTTTTTTCTAGTAAAAGTTATTAGTAAATGTAAGAATTGAAAGGAATTCATACTAGAGCCATAATTAAAATTCATACCAGATTTAAAGAAAAGAGAACTTGTTTCCATATCCTAATCTTGCCTACTTGAATGTTCTCTAATAATATTTTTGAACCAAAAGAAAATAATTTCTTCAATCCCTGCAATCCTTTAGATTTCTCAATCTTGAAGTAATCTTGTATAATTTTCTTTCTTTGATGAAGATCTCAAATTTTCAATCCTTTGAAATGAACTTTGCCCAAAAATTATCAAAATTGCTCATCCAAAATCCTCTCCTCCCTTTTTTCCTCCAAAATCCCTTTTTTTTCTCCTCTATTTATTTATATCTAATGTTCCTTCTAAATTCACTATTGTTCCTAAAAAGTAAAAATACACTCAAAGGAAATTTAGAAACTAATAGTAAAATCAATTAATGACAATTCATAAAAGATATTTCCCTAAAATGATATTCTTAAATTCTAAAAATTGAACTTCATTTATTACTAATTTTAATTGGCACTTATTAAATTTATTTATTACTAAATACCTAATTAGTTTATCTTTCTAAATAATATTTTATTTTAAATAAAATAAATGTAAATATTTTTCACTCACAAAAAGGCAAGTTCCTTAATCACCACATAAATTCACTAAAATTAAATTTAAATTAAATTGGATAAGATTTAATAACTAAAATACAATTTTAAAAAATAATAATTAAAGTCAAGTTTTCATAGCAAGAACTAATTATAAACTTACTAATAATTGTGAGTTTCATGCACACAATTTAGAAATATCTAATAATGAAGAATTAGCTTTTCTAATTTTCTAATATAAAATAGTCATCTTTTTTAATAAGAAATTAGAATATTTATCTAATTGATGGACAATTCAACAACTACTTTTATCCATAAAATAAACAAATCAATTAATTAACCAAAGTGCATGCATGTAATTTATGAAACTAACTATATATAAACTATTTAAATTTCCTATAAAAAATATCAAATCCTTCAAGGACTCTTTCCATTCCTTAATCTTCACATTCAAATCATAAATTAGAATGAAATAAAACTATTATAGCTCCTTTCCCACTCACTCCTAAATTTCTAATTTTTGTCTGACTATCCAAATAGATAATTGAAAGAATAGTGGAATTAAAAATATTTCTTAAATTGATTGACAACTTAACCACTATTTCAATTAATATACATAAAATGCTTTTACCTTATAAATAAATTTAAAACCAATTAATTATTATTATTTTTTTAATCTACTATATCAATTAAGAAATATTACAATATCTAGTTTATCAATTAGAAATATTGCATATATATAAATTTATAAATTTATCTATATGCAATATTTCTCTGTCGAGAGAGTATTCCTGTTATGCACATAAGTCAAAATTAGTCGACGATCATTAAAATAATAATATTTAAAAGTAAAATTAATTATTGAAATTAGGGGTTGTGACAGGGGTCTTCTCATCTGGAGTCAACATGAATATGCAAGATGCTTATAATGAATTCTAAGGACCCAGGAGCTAAACCTTAAGAGAGAAAAGCCCCCTATTAGGGTTCAGGTAGATTGGAGCAATAAACATTAACAATTATATGTAGATTAAATAACCCAAATATAACAATGAAGAATAATATAAAAGAGATCAACACATAAATTTAACATGGTTCATCGAAAATGGGCTACATCCACAGAAACTAAACCATCCAATGATTTTATTATCTAGTACAAAATAGATTACAATCTCATGAATTCCATCCCGCAACATACATCTCATCCACTTATAAAAAGATTTTTGGAAGCTTCTAGAATTATGGTTTTACAAAGTCATTTTTCATTTGTCAGTTAACAAAAAATTAACTACCGACCCCGAATGTGCAAAAAAGGGAAAAAAATACGTTATGAGTGTACAGTATTTACATGATCAGTCACCACATACCAACACCCCCAAGGGGACATTTTCTGACATAACACTTACCAAGTTATATCCATGAAATTGTATAGTCAGAAGCTTGGACATCTTCAATATTTTTATCCTTTGAAGGCACAACAACCTCTGCATACTTGTTACCAGATGAATCAATGATCACCCTTGATATTGTTTTATCCTTCTTTGCTAATTTAGGCTTTGATGGAACTAATTGACCAAAATCAAAATCATCGGGTAACATTGCTTGTTTCTTCCTCTTTGGATTCTAAGAAATTAACCAAGGGGGAAGAGTGGATGAATCTTATTTAGTTTATGTTGCCAAAGATTGTGACAACAAGGTAGGATCAATGGTCTGTGAGATGGATGGAATGAAAAATGGAATGGAAAGTGGAATAAAAAATGGAACAAAAGTATCTGATAATGTAGTGAATACCAAGGGAGTGGTGGTGAAAATGGGTGGTGTTTGGGTTAAAATAGTAGTGGGGTCCACATCAGTTGGCATATTGGGTGTAGAGGTAGACATAAACTTATCAAAGTCTAACTAGGTAGTAATGAATAGATTGGAAGGTGGAGATGATAAACATGTGGCACTGGGGAAGGAGGATCGATCCAAACATTTGGTCCATGGTGCCAAGAGGTGGGCTTTGGAAAAAAGAATCACTTGTGGGTGATGAAGGAGATGAATAAATGGTTTGTATAGAAATAGCAGGAATAACAGACACAACAAGTGAAGATTGCATTGCTAAAACAACAAGGGGTGAAGTAGAAGACAACACCTAGGATGATTCTAATTGAGAAGTTAATGGAGAAGCTTGTGCTTCATCTACAGTAGCATTTTCTTCAATATCTACTTGAGTAGATGTTCCTCCTTTCTCTTTTCCTTTCCCTTTCTCACCTTTGTTTTTGAAAACAAATTTTAGCTTTTATCTAGAACTAGGAGTATCTTCTTTATTCTTAGTTCTCAACTCCTCTTTCTTACTAGGAGTTCCTTCAACTTGCTTCTCTTTTGAACCTGTCTTGAATGGTTTTAGCTTTATCCATTTCCTTTCTAACTAGACATTGGTGTCAGCAAGGATGAGTTAAAACATGTTCATTATTAAAGTGGACTCCTTTAATGAACATTGAATTGGTGGAAGAGGGGTTGAATCAATTTTATTACCCTCATACAAAGGATTAAATATATCACCATCATCCTGCATATCTTTATGAATATTGGCAAGATTGAAATCTTTAATTTGTTCCAAGGTTAGCTGACTATAGTCAAGCTTTTTTACATCTTCATCTGACCTACACTGAGCCCATATATCTTTAATTTTATGTACGTGAGTGTAACTACCCTTGATCTTGTCTTTCATCCCCTTGTAGTCAAAGTCATTTCATCTCTTGAATCTTTTGAGGGTGATCCACTGTAACTCATTTTCCATTAACTTGGCCTTTGGTGTAGTTGACACTTGGAAACTTGAAGCCAAACCTGTGAGACTCTTCTTGCTTCTTGTGCACATTCATAATTTTTCTGCACAACTCCATCAATATCAATTTATCACCAGGATACATTAGCAACATATAAGGTTGCTCATTGAAACATCCAACCCTGATATAAGTAAAGGTTGGGAATTGTAGAAATATGCAACCAACTTTCTTTACATGTTCCCATGTTGTATCTGAAACTCTCTTATTTATAAGATCCTTGTCAAAAATGCAAATATATTTATACAAGATGGCATCATTGACCCTTCTGAAATGTTTGTCTCTCCTTCAGAGTCAATTGTGGATATTATTCATACACTAGTACTTGCCTTCTATCACCAATGAAAGATAAGCCAGGAAAGAATCTCATGCAAGCTACAACATATACCAAATAGGATGTCATATAGAACTTTACAGAAGTAGATACCTGAGAGAGTTGGTGGCAAATAGCATTACTGATCTGTTTACCCCAGTGGATCTTTTGATTGCCCTTCTTGATGATAGCAACATACTAATACATCTAATAATAAAATGTATTTGTATACGCCTAAAAATGACACAAATCATCCTAAATAAATATTCTAAATATTTATTCCATTCTTCTATTAATTAAATAAATATTCCAAATTTATTTAATCAATTCACTATCTCACAATTAAATAAATTCTATTTATTTAATTAAAATTCTTCTAAAGTCCTTCACAATTAAATAATCATAAATTATTTAATTAAGCCTAATTCCTCTATCCTAAAGTTCTAAATTCAAAATTCCACGTCACCTTCTACACCTCACCTTTACACCTCACCTTGTCCACCTCATCAGGTTGCACATGTAATTAAATATATTTAATATTTAATTACCTTATTTTCCCTCACCCACATGGCCTATTTCTTCTCCAATCAGAGGTCAGTTAACCAATCAATCAAATCTGTTAACTAACCTGTCAGTTGAGTCAAATCCTCAATCAATCCAGTCAGTTCCACAATCCACTCTTCTAACTGATCAATCAATTCTGTTAACAGACCAGTCAATGGAGTTAACTCTCCAATCAGTTTTGTCACATCCCACCTTTCATGATGGAGCTGGGACACTTGTCACATTTCTACTGGTTGCACATTCCTCAACCATCCTCAACCGTTGATCTTCATATCTTCTCTCAACCATTGATTCCTATTCTTCCAAGTCTATAAATGAAACTTCATCCCTCCATTCTAATCATCCAGGCTTTTGACATCGTTACTCTGCAGAAATATCACCAACGCGCCTTTGGCACCCACTTGTCATCTACAAGCTTGAGATCACCATTGTTGCATTGGAGCTCACCTTCATTGCACATCACACCATAGCCGTTCACCATCGACTTCCTCAAACAGCTTTAAAAGATTGCACTCTCTGAGGGCTCATCTCATCTGCAAAAGGACGATTCGTGATAGGCGAACAATAGAAGTTTCGAAACGGAAGAGGTTTGCTGTGTTTGTTCATTGCTTTGTTTACTTGAATCTTCTTTGTTTCTCTATTCTGTTGATGTTTGGGTCTTATTTAATTCATTTGATTGATTTGACATTTTACCCTCACATTTTTGGCGCCCACCGTGGGGCCGTTGCCCCTTTATTTCACCATTTTTTAGCTTTTTTGAAGGTAGGTTCCGTACAGGTCCCGCAGAGTCACGCACAGGTTCTTTCGGCGCATCTGTTCATTTTTATGGTGCTTTTGAAGACTATTACGGTGCTTTTGAAAATCCTGCGCATCTGTGTATTCTTGCTGCGCTTTTACAGACTGTTACGGCGCTTTTGTTAAAACTGTGCATTTGTTGACTGTTACTGCGCTTTCATAGACTGTTGCTGCGCATTTGTTATAATGGTGCATCTGTTGACTGTTACGGCACTTCTGACGACTGTTGCTGCGCATATGTTAAAACTGCGCATTTATTCATTTTAACACCGCATACGTTCAAAACTACGGTGCATTCGTTAATGCTGCGCTTCTATTGATCACTTCTGCGCATCTGATCACTGAAGCTGCGCATTTGTAACTAGTTCAGGTTTTAGTACTTTTCTAGAGGATTTTGCTAACGCTAACCCTTTTGCAGGTGTTTGCTGGAGCAGTTTTGTAGGATAGGCTCAGGTTTAGTTACATGTAGTTGCATCTAACTAGCTCACATTTCATTTTCTGGGAAAGAGTAAAATGGTTGTTCATTACAAATCTTCACCTAGTCTTAATTAGGGAGGAAGTAACTGGTTTATTTCATGCTTGCATTGCAAACAACTTCCAAGTTATTGCTATCTAAGATTTAAAATTGAATTCATCACTGATCTTGCAGTTAAAATGAACCATTGCTATATCGTGAGACCTGAATTTCAAAGTTAACAATCTCGTGCAACGTGGACTTAAAATTGAACTCACAACTGCTTTTTGCAGTTAAAATGAACCATTGCTATATTGTGAGACCTGAATTTCAAAGTTAACAATCTCGTGCAACGTGGACTTAAAATTGAACTCACAACTATTTTCTGGGATTTAAAATTGAACCACTGCAATATTGTTGAAATCACTTCAAAGTTCTGTTTGAGTAGCTTAGCCCATTTAGTTTTTATCTTTTAACTAGGGTGGATCAATCAATGTATTCTGTGCTTGCGAATGACAATAGGCTTATGCTCTCCCATCTTCTGGGTGATCAGAGTGCGAGACTTGTCAGTCTATTTGTTTAAACTTTAGGAGGGGCCTGCCCTTGGATGCACGCTTGTCCAAGCGGGAACGACCCTGAGTGGTAACAGGCTAACGCCAAGCCCTACCGAGCCACTTAAAATAAATTGTGCTTGAGGTGAAAACCTCCTGCAACGAGTGCTGTTATGTTACACCGACGGCCAACCTCCCCCAAAACCCTCTCAGGCGTAACCCTTTGAGGCTGGGAGACTCCATAACGGAGAGTAGCGCCACCGCACGTGTAACCACTTGAACGGTTACCCGAATTAAATACCTCTTGTTTTAGTGGCCCAAATCACTTATAATCCATTTCTCGCCTAGGATTTTGTGCTTGCTTTTGTCCAAAATAGAGTCAAAAAACTACAAAAACAATGGAAAACTACAAAATACTCTTTATGCTTGCTGTGTTTTCTTGCTAAATTAATTCATAATATCAGATCAGGAAGACCTTTTCCAGCCAAAGAATACCAAAAATAGAGAAAAATCCCAAAAATTTGCAAAAAATACCAGAACTGCGCATATATCCGTTTCTGCGGCGCATATACAGCGACTTGCTGCGCTTTTGCACCGACTGGCTGTGCATACATACCTTTCTGCTGTGCATATACACATTTTTGCTACACTTTTACAGCGACTTGCTGCGCATTTGCACACTGTTGCTGCGCATACATACTTCACCAGAGCGGCGCATATACAGCGACTTACGGTGCATTTGCCCATTCTTGCTGCATATCTGTTTCTGCGCATGTGTGACAATGAGCACCTGCCCTATTTTTGAGAAATTTTCGTCAGCTGTTCAGAGTACCCATTTCAGCCTAGTTTCATTTTCCGAGGTCAGAATCAACCTTGCAGTCAATTTTCATCCATTTCACCCATTTCTCTCTCTTTCGACGGTCGTCCCAGTCACCTTCTGTCCTAGTCACTCTTGCCCCAACGTCATTCTGTCCCATACCGATTCGACATAGGTCCTTCTTCGTTTCATTCGTGAATTCACGTAAGCCTAGTAGGTCACAGTACCTTTTTGCTAGTAGTCTTGTTGAACGACTAAGCCCTACACAGTGAGACTGGTATCGACTACCCTTGCTAGTGGCTAGAGTCTTGTGTCAACAGTCTTACCTGAAGTCATTGAGCGAGAGAACCCTTTGTCCAAGTCTTGTCCTAGATATCCCATTCATTACAGTCTTGGTCGACACCTTGCCAAAATTTCTAATCCTAGTCCATTTCATCCCACCCCACCTTGCATGGTTCTTACTTGATCCCAGTACAACAAGCTAACTGAAATGGCCGACTCTTCCGATCACATCGCCCCACCACGCAATGATGATGAAGAAATTTCTCGTGAAGAATTAGTGGCACACATGCAAGATAGCAAATTCCAACGCCTAGTGGAGAAAGTGCTCCTTGAGGACCCCACCAAATATTTCCATCATCTTGCTAGTCTCAAAATCAAACTCCCCGCAGACTTTGACATTAGCTCCATCATGGAAAATGCAGACAATGAACGTGAGAGGGACACAAATGACACAGTCCCAAATGCACATGAGAGAGGCACAAATGACACGGTCCCCCAGGCCAATGAGAGAGGAAAACAACACATAGATCAAAATGCTCCTATGGCGGATGTGAGACAACAAATTGAGAGTCTAAAGCTAGAAATCTCCAACCTTAAGATCGGCACCAGTTCCAAGAACTACTCCTTGGAAGATATAGCACCATACCCCTTTGACAGAAGTTTGGTCATGAAACCATTCCCCTTTCAGTTCGGAATCTCGAAATTTGACAAATACAAAGGGAAGGGGGACCCTAGAGATCATATCCGGGAATTCACTGCAGCATGTTTAGAAGTAGCTCACAACGAGACCTACTTAATGAGACTATTCCCAAGATCTCTAGGAGGTCAAGCTATGGAGTGGTTCTCGCGTCTTCCACCAGGAATCAAAACTTTTGATGAACTTGTCAATAAATTCATAACACACTTCTCTTACAACATCGAACACGAAGTATCTATGCTAGACCTATGCAACACCAAACAAAAAGGTGGTGAGTCTTTCGCCACCTTCTTACAACGATGGAGACAGCTAGCTAGTAAGTGTTCTTACGACATGCCTAAGAAACAACTATTGGAAATGTTTGTCCACAATTTGAATCCCGATCTTAGCTATCAGATTCAGATACAATGCCCTACCTCATTCACCAAAGTCATTGAAATGGGGCTATTCATTGAGAAAGCTATGATCACTAAAGGAACTCTCAAGCTCTACAAGGACACACCTCCTTCCAATTACACAACTAACAAGTCAAAGTTTTGGACCAAGAACAAGAATGTGGTCAACGATGGAGTAGTGGATGCCAAGGCGGCAGCCCCTAAACAACAACCCATATTCACTCTTAAGGAAGAAGCAAATAACGGTGCACTCAACAAGCCACCCCCTCGGGAATCTCGACCTTGGTTCAATTCAAATCCAAGGCGAAAATTCACACCGTTAGGAGAATCTCAAGAGTCTGCTCTCAGGAAGTTGTTGGTGAACAATGAAATTTCTCTACCGCCAACAAGTGACTATGAGCCTATAGTCAAACCTCCCTATTGGAAGGACATAGACTATTGCGAGTATCATCGAGGAAGGGGGCACACAACCAATAATTGCAACCATCTTAAGAATGTCATACAGGATATACTGGATCAGAATCAGGGAGGGACACAACAGCATACCTCCAATGAATCTCATGTGGCCTACCGGGATCCTCTCCTAAACCACAACTGGTCGTATAACAACAATCACAACAGCGGTCACCACAACAATGGTCACAATGGCAACAACTCCAATGGCCATAACAATAATGACAACAATCGCAACAGGCCAAACCAGAACAGTGGGTCGAGTAATGCTAACTATGCAAGCGTTCCCTTTGAGTACACCATTAACTGCATTTCTGAGCATGTTCCGCAAGTCAACGTCATATCCCCCAACCAACAACCAGGACCTAACGGAACTGGTTGTAGTATAATTACCCACAGTGGTAGAGTCACGATCAACACCACTCCTCCAAAGTCGTCGCCATCTCCGTCTAACTCCCGCCCATATAATGTCATCGACCAATTGCAAAAGACTCCGGCTCACATTTCTATATTGGAGCTCTTGCGTCTATCTCCTTCTCATAAGGAGATTCTTGAGAAAGCCTTAGTGGAAACTACTGTCCCCACTAACCTAGCCCAAGAAAAGTTTCAAACCATGGTGGGTAATTTGACATCCTCCACTTCCATCTCGTTTACAGAACAAGATGACCTTTCCATGTCTCAACCCCACAACACTCCTCTACACATTGTCGCATTCGTACACAGGCACCACATCAAGAGGGTTCTCATTGATGGGGGTGCCGGTTTGAATATTTGCACTTTGAAGCTAGTCCTTGCATTGGGGTTCTCTGAACAGGCAGTAGATCTAAGACGGAAAATTACTATCAAAGCCTATGACGAGGAGGAACGAACCACAAAGGGCACGGTTGTCCTACCCATTCAAGTGGGGCCGGTAATTAAAGATGTGGTGTGCCAAGTCCTTGATCGGGAGCTTGCTTACAATATTCTACTAGGGAGACCATGGATCCATGCCTTGAAAGCTGTCCCCTCCACCTACCATCAATGCATAAAGTTCCCACACGATGGCAAGCAGGTCACCATACACGGCGACCCCAACCCCTACCAACATTGCAACTCTTTCCAAGCAAAACCAGAATGTGTCATACCCAACAATCGAGCCCATATCTCCCCTACTCCGCCACAAGACCATACTGCCGAAGCTTCCTCCTCACGGCCCAAACCAATGAAAATCACCATAAAAGAAAATGGCGTGGGGGAATACCAGATTGAGCACAGCCTCAACCTTGCAAAAATGCCCTTGTCTCCTCGCTCCTTTGGCCAGCCCAAGCATCAACCCAGGCATTTTCCAAAGCCCTCTGCTCCTCCTATCACTCCCGCAAACCCCTTTGTAAAATGGGGGACCTTATCCGATGAATCAGAGGAGCGAGATCTCTTGCAATGGCTTTATGCCGAAGAAGAAAACACACCCCAAGAGCCACCTAGACTCCCTATAGAACTCTATGGACAGGGTGAAACCATCTTGCATAGGATGGGATATGAAGGACAAGGCCCTATCGGCCTTAGAAAAGAAGGGATCATCGAACCTATACAACCTTCTTCCTCCTCTTCGGCTAGAAACACCACTGGCTTGGGATACAAAGGCAAGGGCAAAGCAAAAGAAAATGCCTGCCTAGTGGAGACAATTCAAACACTCCAAGAGGATAGTGACGCAGATTCGGATGATTCCAATCAGTATGAGGGGACGAGCTAACAGAGCACTCCTACGATGACAAAGAGATTGACACCATCCAAACTCTTAGCCCATATCATGAGAGACAAACGCAACGGGACAGACCACTGGAGTCTGATTTGCCCCTCCCTGAGGTTATGGCTTTCGAGGAAAGTATAGATTCCATTGCGATAAACAACCTGGAAGAAAGTACCACCCAGAACACTACCCCCACCTGTGCTCCTAATATTTCCATCCACACTATCAATGAATCAGGTCTTTCATCTGACTCCCTTCCCCTCTTACACCCTGAGCTTATTGACTGGGACCTGCAAGGGACCCCTCAATTAGATATGTTCCAGAACGATGATGCCTACATTGACTATATGGGACTTCGAGATCACTTACCAAAAGGAGATCATAAAGCCGGTTTCGCTATCGAACTCAATACTGTAGCTTACTTCAGGGAGGGTGCCAAGCCTTCTAGTCACAAAAATGTAAAGATCAAAAAGGGATCTGACGGTGAAAACTGCCATGCGGCAGTGTCAGATCATAAAACAATAAAAAGAAAGGACGTATCTGAAGGTGAAAACCCAACTGTGGCACCTGACGATGGATTGCTTGACACCCTCCCAAGTGATATGTATCAAGAAAGGTCACAGATAGTGGTAGAGCCAACGGAGCCAATAAACATTGGAACCGAAGAGCAGCCTCAGATTATCCACTTTGCAAAATCTCTCACGCTGCCTGAGAAAACCAAGTTTGTACCATTCTTTAAAAAGAAGAGAGGCAGCTTTGCTTGGTCATATGCCGACATGCCAAGTTTGGACCCAAACCTGATTCTACATCACTTGCCATTGGATCCAGGGGTGAAGCCCGTAAAGCAAAAACTGAGAAAGATGCATCCCCATATAGCCCTACTGGTCAAGGAAGAACTCAAGAAATTGTTAGACGTGGGGTTCATCAGAGCCATAGATTACCCTGAATGGATATCTAATATTGTGCCGGTGTCTAAACCAGATGGCAGGGTTCGACTATGCAACGATTTTAGAGACTTAAACAAAGCATGCCGAAAAGATGACTTTCCCTTGCCTAACATCGATATCATAGTCGACCTCACGGCAGGACATACAATGCTGTCACTTATGGATGGATTCTCAAGGTACAACCAAATCAAAATAGCACCAGAGGATCAGCACAAAACCACTTTCACTTGTCCATGGGGTACCTTTTGCTGGAATGTCATGCCATTTGGGCTGAAAAACGCAGGTGCTACATATCAGCGGGCCATGACAACTATATTTCACGACATGATGCATGTGACCATGGAAGACTATGTTGATGACATCTTGGCAAAATCACTCACCAGGGACTCACACCTGGACACATTAGAGAAAGTCTTCCAACGGCTGGACCAATTCCAAGTAAAATTGAACCCGAAGAAATGTGTGTTTGGGGTAACATCGGGCAAGCTGCTAGGCTTCATCGTGTCAGCAAATGGCATAGAGGTAGACCCGGCCAAGGTCAAAGCAATCATGGACATGCCTCCGCCCAAAACTCTAACACAGTTGTGATCCTTACAGGGCAAGCTACAGGCCATCCGCAGGTTCATCTCACAGCTGGCAGACAAGTGCCATCCTTTCAGCCATCTCCTACATAAGAACGTTCCATTTAAATGGGATGAGCAGTGCGAAGAGGCATTCAACAAGCTCAAGGAGTACCTCATGAATCCTCCTATACTCATGCCTCCGATCCAAGGAAAACCTTTGATTCTCTACATATCTGCTACACCTACTGCTCTTGGGGCTCTCCTAGCGCAGCAAGACTATGAGAACAAGGAAAGAGCTGTGTACTACATCAGTCAAACCTTAGTGGGCTACGAGTTGTAGTACTCACAGGTGGAACATTCATGCCTTGCGGTGGTTTTTGCCTCACAAAAACTCCGACACTACATGTTGGCACATCCTGTCAAACTCATTGCCAAGATCGACCCACTAAAATATCTTCTCAGCAAAGCAGCTCTCACAGGTCGACTAGCCAAATGGGTTATGCTTCTTAGCGAATATGATATAGAGTATGTGGATAGAAAAGCCATCAAGGGGCAAATCATCGCTGACCAACTAGCTGAGGCACCATTACAGGACACTTCACCGATGCAGTTTGAGTTCCCCGATGAATTTTTATTCACTCTGTCAACATCTCCTTGGAAACTCTACTTCGATGGATCTTACACCAACCATGGATCAGGGGTAGGTATCTTGTTCATCACTACCCAAGGTGACACAATTCCAAAGTCCTACAGGTTGTTATTTCCATGCACTAACAATATAGCGGAGTATGAGGCTTTGGTAATTGGTCTCAAGATGGCCATTGAGTGGAAAATCCAAGCACTATGTGTCTACGGTGATTCTCAGCTCGTCATAAACCAGGTCAACGATGAGTATCAGACCAAAGATGAGAAGATCATCCCATACAAACGGATGGTCGACGACCTCAAAGAACGTTTTGGACCATCTCGTTTGAGCAAATACCCAGGATAGAGAACAAAGCAGCAGATGCAATGGCGACCATAGCCTCTCTTCTTGAGATACCTGAACATGAGTCACGGTATGAGTTCTTAGTAGAAACAATTCGACAACCGGCTTATGATCTCCTCGAAACCCATTCCATTTGCCACCTAGTAGGATCTGATTCGCCTTGGTACGGTAAGACCTACACTTACCTCAAGGACAATGTCCTTCCTTTGGACCTCTCTTCCAACCAAAAATGAACTTTCATCCGACAAGCCTCCCGTTACACCATTATCGCCAATACCCTTTACCGACGTGGTCTGGATGGTACTTTACTCCGTTGTCTAGAACAAGAAGAATCTATAACTGCCTTGCGAGACGTGCACGAAGGGATCTGCGAAACACACTCCAGCGGTCCTTCCTTAGCTAAGAAACTCATGCGTTTGGGTTATTACTGGCCCAATATGGAAATGGATTCATATCAGTTCGTCAAAAAGTGCAAACAGTGTCAGATACATGGGAACCTAATTCATGCACCTGCTCAGGAGTTGAGACCTCTAACGACACCCTGGCCCTTTTGCCAGTGGGGACTTGACCTCGTGGGAAAGATTCATCCGCCCTCTTCCAATGGCCATAAATTCATCATAACCGCCACTGAGTACTTTACAAAGTGGATTGAAGCCGTTCCCTTATCAACCGTCACAGGAAAGCAAATTTCCTCTTTCATTCTGAATTACATTATCTGCCGATATGGCATCCCTTCATCCATCATAACGGATAATGGGAGACCCTTCAAAAATTAGGATGTCCAGGAACTTTGTGAACGTTTCAAGATCCAACATCGCTTCTCCACTCCATATTACCCCCAAGGTAACGGCCAAGCTGAGGCATCAAACAAAACCATTCTGAAAATCCTAAAGAAGACTGTCAATGAAGCTGGTCGCGATTGGCACGTCCAACTCAATCCGCTCTGTGGGCCTATCGAACCAGCATACGCACTCCCACAGGTGCTACACCCTACGCCCTCGTCTGTGGTTCTGAAGCCATCCTTCCCATTGAGGTCGAACTCCCATCCCTTCGGGTGTCGTTGAAAGGTCTCATATCAGACGAAGAGTACAGAGTCTCCAGGCTACAAGAGCTAGAACTGCTAGAGGAAAGGTGCCAAAAAGCTTTTGACCATCTCAAAGCCTATCAACAGATGATGTCAAGAAGCTACAACCACAAGGTTAGACCAAGATGCTTCAAGGTTGGGGACCTCGTCCTAAAAGAGAACCCTCGCAATCAGCAGGACAGAGAAAAGAAAGGTAAGTTCGAGCCTAACTGGCTTGGACCCTATGTAATTGTAGCAGCTTACGGATCGGGGGCATATCAGTTGGCCACATCAGAAGGTGAGTTGTTTGATGATCCAATCAACAGCATGCACCTTCACCGGTTCTATACCTAAGAGAACCCCAATGCAAGGGGGCACAATAAAAATCAAAAAATCAAAAAAGTCAAAAAAAAAAGGTTACAAAGAGAAAATACAAAACACAAAAAAATCAGAAAAAAAATAGCAAGCATACAAAAAAATCATCCTTTGGTGAAAACCTGGCAAACAGGTGCCTTGGATAGGTATCATGGTGAAAACCTGGGAATCAGGCGTCATGTTACTTTCTAGCTTCTCGTGCAAATAAAAGCAAGTGATGAAAACCTGGTAAACAGGCGTTAGTTGTGACAAACCGCATTCTCCATCTTTGGGAATCCAATCACTTTGAGCCCATTCTCCCTCTATTTTCCTCATTTGACCCATATCCATCACACAATAAACACTTGACAGTTACCTATCATGGCTTGATACTCACCTTGTGGCCTTGTCAACCAAGGTTTTGTCCCATACCGTCTCCTCAATGTAAGCCTAGTGTAGTGTCTCTCGTCAGTGTCTGTGGTCCGAATCCGTGAACTACGTTGCCTCTGCACCATCACGTAGGCAAGGCCATTATTCTAATGCGCCCCCGAGGCTTCCATCTCTCCCAAGGTCCCATTCGTCTCCTTTCCTGTCTTCATTCTGGTCGTCTTTCTTCTAGTCCATCCAAGGTCCATTAGGGTTTACCCTGAACTACGTTGCCTCTGCGTCATCACGTAGGCAAGGCCATTTAGCAATGAGCCCCCGAGGCACTAGGTCAGTCCCTTAGGGTCCGTCTTCTCAATAAGGATTGTGCAACCTTCTCATCAAGTAAGAAAATGCAAGCAAACACCCGCACTTCAAGCAGACATCTCGACAATGAGCATCTTAACTTATCCAATGCAAAGCAAATACCCAAGGTCTTCTAAAATGATTTTATGCAAATTAAGGCAAGAAATAAACACATATCAACGCAAATGTGCTTTTGTAGATTGGAACCTAGGGTTAAGTTACAGAGTCTTGATTTTTGCTATCATACCTTCCTATGCTACTCAAGGATGCCAAAAGCTAGAGATGCTATAATGGGGGCATGATTACTTTCGTTGTTTGTTGTTTGTGGATTAAACTTTAGTAATGTGAAGCCTTGTCTAAAGACATGATCGGCAAAAGATCATCGAGGACATCAAAGGTCTTACAGGAACGGGGGCAATCCTTGCTTGTTGAAACGCAAGAGGTACTCAGGTCATCTAGATTCAATTTTGACTAGATGCTTGTATTGACTTGTTAAATCACACTCCATGTAAGCGATACTCAGGTCATCTCGGTTCAATTATACCTCGATGCTTGTATTCACTTACGACATTTCAGAAAAGTACCAAAAACAAAATGCCCAATGATGAAATAAAGCAATCTAAAAGCAAAACATCCGTCCTATATCCATACACCCATCCATACAATCCTCATTATTCAAACTATGCAGAGTAACGATATCAAGAAAAGTTCCTAAGTCATTCTTTCGCAACCATTCCTCTATCCATCATGTCATTCTTATGTCGATAGAGTACATTTGGACATCACAAAAACAAGGCATGTAGGAGCATATCATATCATTCGTAGAAACTAGTCATGCACATGATTAGGTTAGTAGAATGCACCATCCAATGCATTAGGTCACCAATACATTTGCATCACATCTTAATCTTAAAAGCCCAGAATATCAAACAACATAGCTAAGTGCATCACATATATAGTTACATCACCACATAGTACTCATGTTACAACTGCATACATTCAAAGCATTACATCATATAAACATCCAATAGCATCTCACATATCTATACAACATCATAACATAGAAATCATGTTCCATACATATACATTTGCATTAGATCATATAGACATCACATATATAGTTACATCATAACATAGAAATCATGTTTCATATACATACATTTGCATCATCACATAGACATCATATGACATTTTGCATTCATTTGTCACATTAGATCATATAGATATCATATAGCAACATATCAAAGTATTTCTCATATAGCATCATATAGACCATCTAAACTATGCAATAGAATCACATCATACAATAGAAGTAAAATCATCATCTCATAACGCATGCAATAGATACCCAAAGCTGCATCATCATCCATACTATCATATACAAAGAGGTCCAAATGTACAATATCACCATCTCTCTCAAAATCAAAGTGTCATATACAATATGCGTCTAAATAGACGGTGATACATGTCCCAAAATGTACAAAATCTAGTCTGTGCCTACCCCTGCTGCTGTGGGCCACCACTGCCAGCTCCTGACTGCTGAGGTCCCATCACGGATGCCCCTGACTGCGAAGGACCTGCTCTGTGAGCCACCCCAGACTGACTCCTAAAACTCCCTGCCCTCTGGCTCGACGCCACGGCACCATGGTACAAGCCTCGGTAGTACTGTGCCTGCTGCTACGCTCTGGCTAGGTCTGTTTGCACCTGTGCCAACTGCGTCTACAACTGGCCTACCTGTGCCTGTGCCTGCTGCACCTGCCCAACCAGAAACGAGCTCGCTGCGTCTGTACCCATGGCAGCCACTGCTGTGTCCCTCTCTACTCAGATAAGGCGTACCTGGGCATCTGCCATGTCTCGCTCGCGAGTCAAACCAGCGATCACCGCTGCGTCTGTATCTCGCCTCCTCTCCACTCTCCTCAGCTATGCCTGCAGCTCTCGCACCTATCCCCTCAGGCTGGCTATAGTCCTCTCATGTACCTCACCCTGCACTGGCCCCTGTGCTGCCTCTGCCTGTCCTAGCCCCTGCTGCTGGGGCACCTGCTCCTGTGGTACCTGCTGCTGCGGCACCTGCTGCTGTGGTACCTACTGCTGTGGTACCTGCTGGGGTGGTGGCATCTGTACCTGCTGTTGCACCTGCTGCTGTACCTCTCCCTGTCCTGGCACTGCCTGCCCAGCCTGATCTATCCTCCTCCGCTGCCTCAGCCTCTAGGAAGCTCGGCCACCTCGTCGTCCTCGTCCTCCTCTCGCGCCCCTCCGCCCTGGGCTAGCCTCTCCCTCCTCATCCTCTGAGTCCGCCTCGTCAATACGAGGCACCAGCATGCCAGGTCCTGAATATCTCAGGAATGGATGTGCGGTAATCCAATCCTCATACTCCTGTGTAACCCCCGCATCTGCTATCTCTCGCCTCATGTCCCATGCCACGTAAGGCAACTGCTGGAACTCTGCCAGAGCCTCCTCATAACAAGCCATCGGCCCCCATCGGACCCTCTCTGCATGTGTCCGGGCAAACATGGCCTGTCCCTGCGGCATGCCCTGTCTCCTGCTGAACTGTCTCAGCACTCGGCCCACCATCTGCCTCTCCAGTATGTGCCGTGTCCGGCCTATCAACCACCTGGTCTGGAAGCAGTAGGGTAGCTCATCTCCCTCGTCATCCCAGGGCTCGCAATCCAGATATGGCCACCAGACGACCACATCTACCCCATCCAAGGTATGCCACCAGTACTCTAGCTTCCCTAGCCTGTGCTGGGAAATCACTCCTACATAGCCATAGCTGTATGGCTCTCCTCGCTACCTAGCAAAGACGCATATCGGCCTAGTCACCGCTATGTACTCCCACAGCCAAAACTGTAACAGCAACACCCCGACCGATAAACTTGTGCTACGGTGGTACACCACCTGATGCATGTCGTGATATAGGTGGGCTAGCACGCAGGGTCCCCACGCATATCGGGTGCCCTCGGTCAGCATCCGCTCCATGATCCTGCCCCATCCAATGGGGAACCCGTGCGATCTCCTGTCCGGGCATACAACGCCCACAATCAGTCCAGCCACAATCCTAGGGAAGTAGTCATAACAGTCATAGATATCCTGCCACGGGATGACCTGTCCCACCAGCTCAGGATCATCAAATACTCGCTGACACTCGGCAAGTCCCGCGTCCCACTGTGCGTCATACTCCACTAACTCGCCTACCACGGGCAAGTGCAGTATCCTGTAGACGTCCTCCAGCGTCACCGTCATCTCTCCAGTAGGGAAGTGGAAGGTCCCGTCCTCGCTGTGGAATCTCTCCACAGCAACTGTCAATAGTCCTCGGTTCGCCCGCACCTCGGGCATAAAGCAAACGTAATCTAAACCCATGGCACCAAGCGCCACTCCGTCAGCCTCCGTCAGCATGTATCTCTGCAATAATGGCATAGGGAACATCTCCCTCGACTGCAGAGTCTCTCGTATCTCCTCCTGCAAACACGCAAAGCAAGGCGTCAGTCTCAAGCTGCATATACCATACTCAACATATCTATTGAACTATATCAACTAAACTTAGCATTTCAAATTGATCAAAACAGCACACTACATCTCTTGACTAGATTCCTGCAATCTCGGAGATAGCTCATCGATTCCTGCATCAAACAAGATGCTAATCGAATCAATTTGGCTAAGTAATTTGCCCTCTCGAGCAAATGCGCCACTACAGGTGGTAAAAGCACCGTTTCTGGTATATGCGCCGCAATAATCAACATATGCGCCGCAAAATTGTATATGTGCCGCTACAGGGCACATATGCGCTATTCTAACGCATGCGCCGCAGAAATCCATGTATGCGCTGCGAAATTACGGATGCGCCGCAGGAAGTCACATATGCGCAACTTTATCAAATGCGCTACTACATTTCACATATGCGCGGCAAAAATACAAAAGCGCCGCCAAATTGCACATGCGTAGTTAGAATGCACAAAAGCGCAGCTTTAACGCATGTGCCGCCGAAACCGGCATATGAGCCGCGAAATTACAAAAGCGCAGCTTCACGAGGCATATGCGCCGTTCTGCGTTTCGGCGCATCTATTTCACCTATTTTCTACGTGCATTTATGACACCTAAACTCGACCCTAGGAGAAATTTTTTGAAGCACATACCGGGGGTCCTGCCTCTGCTGGCCGCCCAAATCGTCGGACTCGCTCGAATCGGTGCTCCTCGCATGGAATGTCTGCTGCTCTGGCTGCCATGCTGCTCTAAGTTTGCTCTGAGCTCTCTTTCTCCAATCTAGATCAACCAAGTGTGCAAATGACTATTCTTGTGGACCCATCTCCTATTTATAGCCTCCAAACCCTAATTCTGGCTAGGTGATGACTGTGACTACTTCCCGTGTCCGTTTTTTCTCCCGTTTTCTTCCCGTATCCCTGACCACGTCCCTTTTCCTCCAACCTATCCTAACCCCTTCCTCATCGTAGATACCTGAGAGAGTTGGTGGCAAATAGCATTACTGATCTGTTTACCCCAGTGGATCTTTTGATTGCCCTTCTTGATGATAGCAACATACTAATACATCTAATAATAAAATGTATTTGTATACGCCTAAAAATGACACAAATCATCCTAAATAAATATTCTAAATATTTATTCCATTCTTCTATTAATTAAATAAATATTCCAAATTTATTTAATCAATTCACTATCTCACAATTAAATAAATTCTATTTATTTAATTAAAATTCTTCTAAAGTCCTTCACAATTAAATAATCATAAATTATTTAATTAAGCCTAATTCCTCTATCCTAAAGTTCTAAATTCAAAATTCCACGTCACCTTCTACACCTCACCTTTACACCTCACCTTGTCCACCTCATCAGGTTGCACATGTAATTAAATATATTTAATATTTAATTACCTTATTTTCCCTCACCCACATGGCCTATTTCTTCTCCAATCAGAGGTCAGTTAACCAATCAATCAAATCTGTTAACTAACCTGTCAGTTGAGTCAAATCCTCAATCAATCCAGTCAGTTCCACAATCCACTCTTCTAACTGATCAATCAATTCTGTTAACAGACCAGTCAATGGAGTTAACTCTCCAATCAGTTTTGTCACATCCCACCTTTCATGATGGAGCTGGGACACTTGTCACATTTCTACTGGTTGCACATTCCTCAACCATCCTCAACCGTTGATCTTCATATCTTCTCTCAACCGTTAATTCCTATTCTTCCAAGTCTATAAATGAAACTTCATCCCTCCATTCTAATCATCCAGGCTTTTGACATCGTTACTCTGTAGAAATATCACCAGCACGCCTTTGGCACCCACTTGTCATCTACAAGCTTGAGATCACCATTGTTGCATTGGAGCTCACCTTCATTGCACATCACACCATAGCCGTTCACCATCGACTTCCTCAAACAGCTTTAAAAGATTGCACTCTCTGAGGGCTCATCTCATCTGCGAAAGGACGATTCGTGATAGGCGAACAATAGAAGTTTTGAAATGCAAGAGGTTTGTTGTGTTTGTTCATTACTTTGTTTACTTGAATCTTCTTTGTTTCTCTATTTTGTTGATGTTTGGGTCTTATTTAATTCATTTGATTGATTCGACATTTTACCCTCACAGTATTAGATGTCAGAAGCACTTTGATTCTACTCAAAAGTGTAATCAAATCTCTTATCTCTTCATGGAACTCACTATGATAGATGCTTTTAGGCCATCTGGCTATAGTAGGCCTGGGAGTATTGAGCCACTGAGAGTTAATATTTTCTTGGATCTTTCTATGTTCTTGTCATAATACTCATGAGTTGATTCCATAGTGAGATCTGAGTATTCTTCAATATCTGGGCAACTAAAAATCTTGTCAAAGTACTCTTTGTTATCAGAAAATTGGAGTAATATCAATACTATTAAAGTAATCCAAATAACTCAATAGAAATGAAAATAAACAAGATTGAAAACAAAGAATGATACCTCAACAAACCTTGTTACTTCGTAGCTTCCATTGGTCGCCTAATCTCAAATGATCTTGTGTATGAATATGGCCCTTAGAAGTTGCACTTCCTTGCTTCTTTAAGATGTCAAGTGGGAATGGCTATGATAGGTTCACAATGAAGAGATTCTTCAACACAATTGCAATGATAAAAGGGTGTGATCGCAAGCTATGGAATGGTGTTGGTGCCAAAGGCATGCTTAATTCCTACAGAGTAAGTTTACTAAAATCTTGGATGATAGAAATGGAGGTAAATAGTTGTACTTATAGGCTTAAGAGAGAGAAGATCAACGATATAGAAAGAATAAGATGATCAATGGTAGAGGAAACTAGAAAGGGTGCGTGAATAGGAAGAGGACAAGTGTCCTGGTCTATTTTGCAATAGGGGACTTAATAAAATAGAAGAATGAGTTAACTGAAGAGATAAATCAATTAATAGAATAGATTAATCAGTTAAGAGAATTTGATAGAAGAGTTAACTGGTTATTGTTGTGATGCTCACAACACGTCCCATTTTACTTAGCAAAATAAGGACCCCTATTGTAGCTGGCTTTTGTCACTTTTGTGTGTGGGTCTACTTGGTGGTAAAGGGAAAAGAAGTGAAAAGTTACAAACCTTGGTGAAAATAGGGAAAAAATAACATTAAATACCAATGCACAGTACAAGTGAATTCCTTGTGAAAAATGAATAAGGGTTGCTTTTTGAACCATCTCAAAATTCTCTATATTTTGCAAGTTATAAGCATTTTGGGTAAACGTACAATCAGAGGGTTTGTTGTTTCTATATACAAGGGTCAATTCATATGAAAATGTGTTTGTATATCATGTTTTTTTGTGTTAGTCACAAAAATGAGGTTATTGGGTTTAGGAAATGTTGTTATACTTGTATACGTTTCTTGCTAAGGCTTTATCTTAATGTACAAGTCGGGCCCAAAAACAGTCAAAATTGGAATGAATAAATGTTCAGATTCACAATGTATATTTGGCAAATGGCAGACATACAAGGTAAAGATACAATGAGTTATACATAGCACGGATCTGAAAAGATATTAAAGTTGACATATTCATTGTATGTTTTGCACTTTGTATATGTTCGGGTAGATACAAAGTTTTATATACAAAGTGGATCTGAAAAGGGTATGAAATATGGAATAAAGGTTGTATATTTGGGGCTTTGTATGTATGTATCAGGAAGTATGCATTGCATTACATACAACACAGAATTGAGAGAAAATTAAAATACAATATAATTAATGCATCGGGATTTAGTTTATATTGCAGGATGCATTGATTTATACAAGCCATGGAACCAAAGAGTTATCAAAAGTAGTTAAGTTGATGTATATTGTGCTTTGTATATTTCTTATATACAACGCTGATATACATTACACTTTCTACAAACCGGAACTGAAATCTTTATGGAATAAAGTTAAACTATTGTATGTTTTGTTTCTTGTATGTTTCGAAATGTACAAGGTGAAATATACAATGTTTTATATACATTGCGGATGCAAAGGTAAATGCAATACGATTTATAACAGTTTGAAGTCCAAAAGTTCAATAAGAAGTAAAAGCATTGCGGAAAGGCACTATTGAGAGGTAGGGTGGACCCCACTGTAGGTACATGTTTGCTTGTATAGTGACCATGTATATTGTGCGATATACAAACAGTTGTACATTTAAAAGATGCAAGGCAGAGATACAAAGTGGATTTGTCACAGAAGTTAAAAACAATAAATTCTTTATATGTTTAGGTGTTTGTATGTTTATGATATACAATGCCGAGATACAAAGAAACAAAGACATCGCAGAAAAAGTAAAAGGTAAGGAATGTATGTGGTGTTTGTATGTGCATTTATACAACAGAATATATAAGTGTGATATACAAAAGCAAAGATACGAAGAATGTACGGAAAGGGTAAAAGGGGAAAGAGAGTTAGTTGATTGTATGTTTGGAGATACAACGCGACATACAAAGGAAACATACAATGAAATATACAAAAGAAAAAGTATGCATGTTGAATTAAGCTAACGGTAAAAAGTTTGAAAAAAATAAACACTGTAATAAAGGTCGAGAGTGTGGCACATTAATTTCTATAATTAATACAAATTCAATACTCAAACAAAGTGAAATTTAATGAGGGTTAGGGAAATTTTAATGTTATTTTGCTGTTGAATATATTGTGAAGAGTGAAAACTTGTAGAAAAAGAGCTGTTGCAATGAATGAATGGAATTTACTAGAGGTGAAAAAGTTATAGTAGTTGGACAAAGGTGAAAATGGTAAAATTAAGTCAATGGGTAAATAGTCATGGAAAACAGGTATTTACCGAAAACGTCATTTATTTTCAGTCGTTAAAATGAACTGTTAATTTCAATAATTTCATTGCAAAATGTATGCATTTTTACAAATTATTGTTTTAATTGTTAAGTAGCTGAATAGAGCTTAATGATTTTAGGGATTAAAATGGAAAGGGAAAAATGAATTAGGGTAAAATAGTAAAAGTAGAAATTCATGGTAAAAACCCTAAACTAGAAATTGAAACGAAAGTTAAAAGAATCATGTTTCTAAAGGATGGCCCCAAAACAGAAGAAAGATCCAGGGGAAGAGGTGAAAAAGGAAAGAAAACCCCAGAAGGAGGTGGAGAAAGAAGAGTTGATGTTGCATAGGGGTTATCCATCGCTGATCAGTACAAGTGGAATGCGCACAGACACGAACATTGGAAATTATGATGCAGAAGATGTATTAAAGAAAATCACTGCTACTTATGCTTCTCCTGATATGAAGCATATCTGGCAAAGTGGATTGTACAGAGTTGCAGGTTTCCCACTGGAAATGGAAGCTAAGGATTTATGTTTAGACTGTGTAATTTTTAATGATCCTACTACAAGGAAGGTCATGCTACACGATAGACTAATTGCTAATCTAACCACAAAGGGTATTGCCAAAACATTTGGGTTAGAGATTAATGAGAAAATGAGGGATATTGACATTGATCAATATAATGAGAATTTTTACACAAATGAAGGAGAATGCAAGAGTAAAATATTTCGTAACTGGTATAATCCAAAAAACAAACCTACGGCTATAGCTAGGGTACCTAAGAATCTGATGAGGATATGCTTGAAAGAAGAAATTTACTTAATGATCACTATGTTGAGTAGATGAGTCAGATTAAGAGATGGTACTAAGTGTGAACCTTGGATGTTCACTATCATAGAATTCATTAGAATAGGGAAAAGGATTAGGGACAAATACATTGGGCCAAGGCAATTAGTACTGCTATTTGGAGACAAGTCATGTTCAGACAACATAAAAGCTTGCCATTTTATCTATCTTCTTATGTGTTGTACTATTGTGCTATAGAAGTTAGACCTTATATTCATGGAATAGAAAGGGTTGGTGTTTTAGGAAATGGCCCTAATTAGAGGCTAGTATATGAACATTACCCTGTCTTATAGGAAGAAAATGCCTTAAAGAATTTTTCTTTGGTCAATGATGTTTTTTATACCTACCTGGTAAGAATATTAAGAGAAGAACCTGACAAGAGTTTATCTAAGGATGTAGAAAATGCAATTGGATTGCACAGTTCTTTGTTTATACAATTTGAACATTTTACATACATAAGGACTGAGGGATTTGAAGGGAAACCACTTATGTTGCCGAGGTATCCATCTGATAAGTTAATTGTTTTTGAGTTTTCAAGACAGAATTTGAATGTGTTCAGAATGTACAAAAGAAAATTTAATAACAGGGGAAATGTGAGATTGCCTTGGGCTATTGGAAGGTATTCATGCTACAGTGAAGAAGTTGCAACATATTTAGAACAAGAGTTGAGGTTTTATGGTTTTCAAGAATTTGATTTAACCAGGAGATTTGATCCTTTCCACAGAATCCAAAACTTTGTGAATAAAAGCTATAAACATCTAATACATATTGAGGATTTCTAGGCTGACTGCAAGAATGATAGAGAGGTAAGAAAAAGAGCTCACGAAAGATTGACTATGAGCAAATGAAATCTATAAGGAATATATATGTACCCCTAGAGGTTTAGGATGATGACAGGTTGTTACATCATAGCTCTGCAATAACAAGAATGGCTCCTATTACATAGCCTGATTGGTTAGAACCATGGAATACATCTCTGGATGAAGTATCTGGACCAATAATATTATTTTTAAAAACATGGTTAAAGGATAAAGTTGAAGAACTCAAAGTTGAAGGAAAAGAGGTCACCTATCCAAACAAGGGGAGGAAAAGAAAAGCAAAACCTACTGAGGACTTGTAATGTTTTTATAAGAAGAAGAGAAAAGTTATTGAAGCCAAAATTATAGAAAAGGATAAAAATGCTACATTGATGGATCCATATGCTTTAAGGATAATGATAGCAGTAGCATCAACCACTTTTGTTGATGCAAAATCAATGAGTCATGAAATAAGTGCAGAAGAGGCACTGATTGCTAAGGAAACTGCAGGACAGCCAGTCAGAAGGGAAATTCCAATAAGTCTTTCAAAAGGTGAAGCACAAGTGGTGTGATTGGAGCACAAAAGGTAGGTGCAAAATTGACCAATGTACTTGGTGCCTCCACATCTTTAGAACTAGGACAAGCATTTAGGAAAGTGAAAGAAGAATTGCCCAAAGAAATACAAAAGGAATCATATATTCACAAGGCTCAACAAACAGTGGAAACTGTGAATATTGAGACTAGTGATAGTGAAGAAAGAGTAATGTACAAAGGCAAATAAATTGACATAGAAGAAGATTCCAATGATTTTCTAAGCAGGGAAGAAGGGCCAAGCACTCAAGATGAAATAGGAATTGAACATGGCATGGAACAAGAAGAAAAAGTACAAGAGGAAGCAGGATCAGTAGATCCCTTTGGTACTTTGGTGCCACCTGAAATTATTAAGGATGTGCAGGAAGAAGCACATGAAATTGGGGAGGTTGAAAAGGAGAAGATACTAAAAGAAATGATTATAGAAACACCTGTTTTAGGAGAGGAGGAAACAAAATAAGATACCTTAGATGTTGATGCTTTAAACATGTTGAATATGTATGGGGAGCCAGGTGAAGAAGAGAAAAATATAGAAAACATGCAAGCCCAAGAAGAAGAAGTAAAAGAGGATGAGGTAAAGGCTAGTTCACCAATACATCCAGAACAAGTACATATATGAAGTATAGATAAGGTGGAAGAAGAAATTAAGAATCTTGAAGATATAGAAGTAGAATAAAAAATGGATGAGAATGAACTTGATAAACAAGCAGAAGATGATCAAGAGAAGGGATCATCAGAAGGAGAAGATCATGAAAAGGAGAGTGATGCTGGAGGGGATACTAAAAAAGAAGAAGAAGAGGTGGAATCAAAAGAACAACTGAATAATCCCACAGAGCAAGAGCCACTTTACCAACAAGAGCAACATGAAGAACAACAAGAAGAAGAAGAAGTTGAAACAGAGAAACCTCATGAAGAGGTAATTGATGAAGATAAATTTGTAGAAGGTGAAAAGGAGGTTCCTGCATGGTTGGAAAAAGAAATAAGAAAGAAGGATAAAGAGGTACAGTTAGTACCAATAGATATTAAGATCTTAATAGGTGGTAATACTCCAAGAAAAGAAAAGAGGAGAGTTAGGACAATGTTAGCCATAAAAAGAGGTCCCGATGGATCTAGAATGTTAAACCTAGCCATTCCACAGAAAGAAAAGCCAAAAGGAGAAATAACTTTAGAAGAGTATAAAATATTGAATTTGGACCTAGGGCATAGCACAAGAGAACAACATATTCATGAATGGGAAGACATGCATCATGTGACAGTAGAGATGTTGAAGAAAGACAAAGAAAAACAAGATTACTTGAAGGGACAAATTGTCCAGCTTCAACAACTTATTAAAGGGATATTTGATCCCAGTGCCACAGTACCAGAACTGCCTGATAACATAGCAGTGGTGTCAAAGGAATAAATAAAAGACATGAAAAATAAAAGGCTAAAGGCTAATATCTTTGATGAATGGTTTAATGATTTCATGCAAGAAGGGGAACAAACAATAAGGTAAGCTATAAGAAGTTGGAAGGTAAGTGTAGAAGAAAAGAATAAATGTATGATGCTATGCCAAAATAGACAAGAAGAATGCAAGTCTAAAATTGAGCAGTTGACAGAAGTGGAAGAAAGTGTGGAAGAACTGATTAATGAAGGAGCACTTACTGTCACATTGGCAAATCAAGTGCCACAAATAATATTAGAGCTTAGGTTTGAGGAAGATAACCTCAGGAAATGTGCAGCAATCATACAGAATTTAGAAGAAAAGGTAGATGAAATGATCAAGATACATAAGAGGATAATAGAGAGATGACTGCAACATGAATGTATGGAAGTTCTAGTGTATAACTTAGAAAGGGCATTAATAGAGTTCAATGCCATATTTGCACCTTATATAGAAAATCCTAATGCCAATCTTAGCAAGTAGATGATTGATACATTGATGGAAGAGCGAGGTAAAATGAAGAAATACCAGAAGAAAAGAGAGGGCTCAGAGAACAAGGAAAAGAGGTTGAAGGAGGGAGTTGTGATGCAAGAGTATATTTTGACAAAGAGTCTAGGAGGGGACCACACCTTTGTGGAAGGAGTAATTGACAATTTCATAAAATATTTGAAAAAGTGAAAAGCAAGCAAATGTAAAGGCTTTTGAAAAGAAGTCAAATAAGGAACCTGTTAGACTTAGGGCACACAACTAAGGGGGGGTGAATCAGTTGTTCAAAACTTTCTCCAATTTAAACACTTAAGTCTTCTTAGTGATTAGCTATATATTAATCATAAACCATAATGCATTCAAATTCAGAGCAGAAACATATCAACACATAAGACACCAAGAGTTTGACATGGAAAACCTGGTTAAGGGAAAAACCATGGGGTGATTAAGCCAAAATTGTATTCTTTGTTAGAAGAATAGAAAGAACAAAATGACACATGCCAATTGGGGCTCACTGCCCGAGCACACTACTCACAAGAGGCTCACTGCCTATAAGAGACACACTGTCTACAAAGAAATAAGTATCACATACATGAACTGGAGAATAGCATCTTCACCATGCTTGAATTAGTTTCATTAAGATGAATACTTCTGCTCTGCCTTTTGCTCTCCTCTTCGCTACCACACCCTCATCTCAACACAAAAAAAGGTGAGTTCAAACTGACTTCACAATCCCTTATTTATACAAGGAATCAACTTAGGAATGATCATCTAAGTCAGAAAACATTCATAAGATCATCCGACAGATGCATAACTCATCTGGTCGGCTTGTCTCAAGAAGAACACCATCATACAGAAGTTACTCTTCAATTGCGAGCTCCAACTTCAATGTGGACCACCAACATGAACAAGACACGATCCAAAAACCTCCACAAGCTTGCCTAAATCACCAAGAACATCCACACTTCTTCTACTTACTGAAATCCTTCTCTCCTTCATCTAGAACCTCAAGAACACAATCTATCATTACTGTCACAAAGGAATAGATGCTTGCGAACCTTCAAACCACAAACCAATAGAGTTGATACACCACAAAGACTTCCTCGGCACTCCCTTAAATCCACAAAATAGGAAACTTTATTTTCGGATCTCACTGGACCTTTCTTGTTACACTCTGTCACCTCTAAATACCTACTAGAACCAATTTTACTTGAGTGGCCACAACTTCTTCATATCTTCATGCGGACCTCTGAAATCTCTACTAGATCACCTACAGACACATATCTACAAACCTTTTAATCTGCATCCTCTGATCATCATCTTACCTTGGAATTTTACCTTACAATCATCACTATTCTTTACTGTTCCTGATTGACACTAATTTTCTCAATATCCTCAGCTCACGGCTCATCCAAACCTTATCATTAATGCAACAGGAGTATGTTGACTTCAATGACAACACCGGTTAGGCCCATACTTGCAACAATCTTCTCCTTTGTCATTGATGGCAACATATGATATGAAAAACCATCAAGACAGGAACTTCTCCTTATTGTCACAACTCCCCCTATCAACAACAACCATTTACATGTCTTCTCTCCCTTTACTACTCCCCCTTTGATCAGCAACCACTTATTTTTCACATGTCTTCTCTCCCCCTTTAACATCAATTGAAAAGGGCACATACTTGCAACTTCACCACTTTAGAATCATACCTGCTGCTCCCCCTGAGTAGTAGCTCTCCAACATCAATCCAGATCATAAGATGTGATTGTGATACCCACCAGACTGATGCACATCAGTGCACCTTAGTTCATCACTGGAGGGCCAATAACCCCTAACTTCTTCCTGAGATACTCAAAAGAGTCCTTAGGTAGAGGTTTAGTAAAGATATCTGCAATCTAATCCTTGGATGACACAAACTCCAATTTGACTTCATTCTTATTCACTTGCTCTCTTAGAAAGTGAAACTTGATAGATATATGCTTATTCTTTGAATGCAACACCGGATTCTTAGATATACTTATAGCACTTGAATTATCACAGAAGATTGTGATAGGTTCCTCATACTCCACTTTGATATCTCTTAGCATCTACTTCATCCACAAAACTTGAGTGCAACTACCTACTGCTGCAATATATTCTGCTTCAGTTGTAGACAGAGATATTGCCTCTTATTTCTTGCTTATCCAAGAAACCAATCTTTTCCCTAAAAAGAATGATCCACCACTGGTACTCTTCTGGTCATCCACATCTCCTACCCAATCAACATCTGTATATGCATGAAGAGAGAAATCATGATCTCTAGGATACCATAGACCATACTCAACCGTCCCTTTTAGATATCTAAAAATCCTCTTGATTGCCATGACATGGGATTTTCTAGGATCAGCTTGGAATCTAGCAACAAGACCAACAGCTTGCATAATATCTGGTCTAGTTTGAGTGAGATACAACAATCCTCCAATCATTGATCTGTACTTTGTCTGGTCCACCTTAAGAGAGTCATCATCTTTGCTCAACTTACATCTGGTTGCCATGGGAGTATTCATTGGCTTTGAATCTTCCATCCCAAATTTCTTCAACAATTCTTCCACATATTTGGTCTGAGAAATGAAGATTCCTTTCTTTGTTTGAGTAATTTGGAGACCCAAGAAGAAATTCATTTCACCAAGCATAGACATCTCAAACTCACTTTTCATTTGATTTGCAAAAGTTTTACACATACTATCTCTTCCTCTAAAGACAATATCATCAACAAATACTTCAACAATCAAGATGTTTTCATGATCAATTTTGAAATATAAGTTACTGCCAGTAGTACATTTCTTGAAACCAATCTTCAAAACATGCTTATCCAATCTTTCATACCAAGCTCTTAGGGCTTGCTTTAATCCATATAGTGCCTTCTTCAACTTGCAGACCATATCACCATGATCAGACAACTGAAATCCATCTGGTTTCTCTATACACACTTCTTCTTTCAAGTCACTGTTTAGAAAGGCAAACTTGACATCCATCTGATATACTTTGAAATCCTTGAAGGTAGCAAAGGCAAGAATTAATCTGACTACTTCAATTCTTTCCACCAGAGCAAAAGTTTCTTCAAAATCAATTCCTTCTATTTGAGAGTATCCCTTGCAGACCAATCTGGCTTTATTTCTAATTACTTCACTAACTTCATTTAGTTTGTTCCAGAAGACCCATTTGGTTCCAATCACATTCTTGTTTCTAGGTCTGAGAACAAGATCCCATGTGTGATTTTTGTCTATTTGTACCACCTCTTCCTCCATTGCTTTAGTCTAGTTTTCATCATTGCAAGCTTCATTCACTGTCTTAGATTCAATCTTTGAAATCAAACAATACTCTTCTGAATCTTGAGCAATTCTCCTTCTTGTTAGTACTCCTTTGCTTTTATCACCTATGATCTGATCTTCAAAGTGGTTCAGTCTTACATACCTAGGAACTTTAGGAATTTCTTACACTTCTGATTCTTAATCAGGCTCATTGAGACTCATTTCTTCTTCCTGGTTTACTAGATTATCTTGAATCTGACTGACAAATGAGGCTTGGGCTCCTTGAGTCAGAACACCATTTTGATCATCTTCATCATATTCATAAAACTTTGAGGGTTTCTCAATTCCCTCATCAACCTTTACATTTGTACTTTCTATCATCTTTCTTAGTCTTTTGTTATAACATCAGTATGCTTTTCTTTGAGTAGAGTAACCCAAGAATATTCCTTCATCACTTCTAGCATCAAACTTTCCTAGATCTTCATCTCTTTTAATGTAACATTTGCTACCAAAAACTTTGAAATACCTTATAGTAGGAGTGATACCAAACCAAAGTTCATAAGGAGTCTTACCAGTATTGCTTCTGATTTGAACATGATTGAGAGTATAGACTGTAGTGTTGACAACTTCTCTCCAATAGATATGAGGAACATTAGCTTCCATCATCATGGTTCTAGAAGCTTCTTGTATGGTCCAGTTCTTTCTTTCCATTACTCCATTCTGCTATGGAGTCCTAGGAGCAGACAATTGTCTCTTTATTCCATGTTTCTCATAGAACTCTACGAACTCACCGGATGTGAATTCTCCACCTCTATCAGACCTCAGACATTTCAACTTAAATCTAGTTTTATTCTCTACCATAGACTTGAATATTTTGAATTTCTCAAAAGCTTCTGATTTCTCTTTTAGAAAAGTTACCCACATCATCTGGGAATAGTCATCAATTAGTAACATGAAGTATCTATCACCTTGCATACTCCTGATTCTTGACGGGCCACAAAGGTCAGTATGAACTAAGTTTAATAATCCAGTAGAAGACAGTTCCTAACTCTTGAATATGATTCTTCTCAACTTACCCAACTGAGATTCTTTGCACAAGCTATTAGTAGGTTTCACCAATTTTGGAAGATCTCTTATAGCCTGAGTATTGCTTATCTTGATGATATTATCAAAATTCACATGACACATTCTCTTATGCCATAACCAACTCTGATCAACTTGAACAAATAAGCAACTTTTACTAGTGCCAACCAAGTGGAAGATATTACCTTTAGTTTGGGTACTAGATGCAATCTCTATTCTGGAGCTTTCAAAGATCTTGCATTTCTTGAACTGGAGATCATATCCTTTGTCCACCAACTGTCCAACACTAAGAAGATTGTGCTTCAAGCCTTCAACATATAGAACATTACCAGTTTTGTTCCTTCCATCAAAAGAAATAGTTCCTCTTCTTCTGATTCTACCAGCAGAATTATCACCAAACTTCACCACTCCTCCTTCATACCTTTCAAAATCTATGAACTTATTTTTGTCACCTGTCATATGGCGAGAGCAACCACTGTCAATGACCCAATCATCCTTTTCTTCGACTTGGCCAGCTAGGGCTCTTTCTACAACTTTATGATTGACAGATACATAGGATATTGGTTCTTCTTCCTTGATGGCAATAAACACCCATTCATTTCCTAATTTGTTTCTAGTCTATAATTCATCATCTGTTACTCCTTCATTATCATCTTCTTCATGAACATAGTAACAATTCTTTTGGAACCTTGATCTGTTAGGATTTGGCCTTGAAAATCTTTCCAGACATCTTGAGGTAAAATGACCAATCTTATTGCAGTTAAAACAATTAAAAGGTAATTTTCCTTCATACTTATTGGATCCTCTTCGCAGTCTCTTTGCAATGAGGGCTTCAAGTTGAGCAGTTTCTACTTCTTCTTCTTCTAGGTCTTTTCTTGCTTTTTCATACCATGACAGTATCCTTGATGAGTTCTCTCCCAGATAAAACATTTGTTTACCTTTTTATAGAGGCACTAGCTTTAAATGCAGATTCAGTCTTGGGGGGATCATCTTGAAACTTGGTCATTTCAAATGCAGCCAATTTGCCAGCCAATTGGTCTCTTGTGATAGTTGTATGGGCTCTCAATTCATCAATGGTAGCAACCTTGATTTTGTAAGAGGCAGGAAGGGATCTTAGAATTTTTCCAACAATCTCATTTTCATCCAAGACACCACCAACATTTCTAATTCCACAAATAAGCTCATTTACTCTTGGCATAAAAGAAGTAATATTTTCATCATCTCTCATCTTTAGTTTTTCAAATTTCCCTTTCAGACTCTATAACCTTGCACATTTAATGTACTGGTCTCCTTCATGCAAAAGTACCATTTTTTTTCAAATATCAAAAGCAGTTGGAAGGTCAATAACATTTGAGAGCTTTGAATCAGATAATGCGCTTAGAAGAGCTTCTCTAGTCTGTAGATTGTTTTCAGCATCTGTGATTTCATTTGGAGCTTTTGGACCACCCTGTGGACATACATATTGTATTGTAACCATGGTCTAGTATGCCATTCCCATGCATTGCAAGTGACACTTCATGTGACCTTTCCATAGAGTAAAATTTGTTCCATCAAACTTCAAACTATCCTTCTTGTAGGACAACATCCTGGATCTCCTCAAGTGATTAATCTCTTTTAGAGGAACTTAGCTCTAATACCAATTGTTAGACTTAGGGCACACAACTGAGAGGGGGGTGAATTAGTTGTTCAAAACTTTCTCCAATTTAAACACTTAAGTCTTCTTAGTGATTAGTTGTATATTAATCATAAACCATAATGCATTCAAATTAAGAGTAGAAACATATCAACACATAAGACACCAAGGTTTTGAAGTGAAAAACCCGGTTAAGAGAAAAACCACAAGGTGATTAACCCAAAATTGTATTCTCTATTAGAAGAATAGAAAGAACAAAATGGTACATACCAATTAGGGCTCACTGCCTGAGCAGACTGCTCACAAGAGGCTCACTGCCTACAAGAGACACACTATCTACAAAGAAATAAGTATCACATACATGAACTCGAGAATAGCATCTTCAACATGCTTGAATCAGTTCCATTAAGCTCAATACTTCTACTCTACCTTTTGCTCTCCTCTTCGCTACCACACCCTCATCTCAACACAAAAAAAGGCAAGTTCAAACTAACTTTGCAATCCCTTATTTGTACAAGGCATCAACTTAGGAATGATCATCTAAGTTGGCAAACATTCATAAGATCATCTGACAAATGCATAACTCATCTGGTCGGCCTGTCTCAAGAAGAACACCATCATACAGAAGTTACTCTTCATTTGCGAGCTCCAACTTCAATGCGGACCACCAACACAAACTGGACACAACCCAAAGACCTCCACAAGATTTCCTGAATCACCAAGAACATCCACACTTCTGCTTACTAAAATCCTTCTCTCCTTCATCTAGAACCTGAAGAACACAGTCTGTCATTACTGTCACTAAGGAATAGATGCTTGCAGACCTTCAAACCATGAACCAATAGAGTTGATACACCACAAAGACGTCCTCAGCACTCCCTTAAATCTGTAGAATAGGAAACTTCATTTCCGGATCTCACCGGACCTTTCTTGTTACACTCTGTCACCTCTAAATACCTACCAGAACCGGTTTTACTTGAGCAGCCACAACTTCTTCATATCTTCATGTGGACCTCTAAAATCTCTACTAGATCACCTACAGACACATATCTACAAACCCTTTAATCCACATCCTCTGATCATCATCCTATCTTAGACTTTTGCCTTACAGTCATCACTGTTCTTCACTGTTCCTGATTGAGACTAATTTTCTCAATATCCTCAGCTCACGGCTCATCCAAACCTTATCATTAATGCAATAGGAGTATGTTGACATCAATGACAACACAGGTTAGGCCCATACTTGCAATAGAACCTTGGCAGGAAAAAGTCAATAAGGAAAAGAGGAGTCTTATTTTGTAAAATATTCCAAAGGCATCCTTTGAGGGAAAGGAAAGATGCCAGAGATATTTTGGTAGACAGTTAGAAATAAGGATACACCATTGATTAGAAATAAAAGGATCTCAGCCGTAGATGAAAGTTATAGCTGTAGCAATTTGAAAGTTCAAATTCTATATAAGAGACCTTGCTACATGTATATTATTTACACATGGATTTGTAGAAAATAGTATAGCAATTGTAATTTGTTCTGAAACTTTGAATAGAAGTATTTTAGTTTAGAGGAGGTCACCTATGTCTACATTAAGGAATGCGTGGAAACGTACAACTTTCTTACTGTATCTGTAAAGCATTGTAAGTTTTGTGAATTTGATTAATGAAGCTAAGAGTCATTCCTACATTGTAAACCACATATGGCTATGTTTTTTGAATACAAGTGAATCTGGAAGTCTGTGTCTATTTTTTGAGTGTCTTCTAGCTCTTCATTATATTTGAAATAGTTTCTCTTAAATCTCGTAATCTTGGATGCATGTTTGTGAAAATGTTCAAGACATTTGCATTTAACAATTTAGTCTGCTGATTTAATTGAATTTGCTGTAATCTTTACCATGTTCATAATAGAGCATTTAGATTCTGTAGCAAGTGATGTTGAATTTGAGTTTTCTCTAACTTTTCCCAAACTTTGAAATAATTAGTTGAAACACAGAAATCTAAAGGAGATTGTCTAACATTTGAAGGAATTGAGATCAATTGAGTTGATATTTGGCAATCTTTATACATATTTGAAAGGAAAAGCATGCTTTAACATAAATTATTCAAAGATTTGATATATAGTAACGGATTTATACAAAGGAATAGATAATTTGTGGATATTTGTAACAATTTGCATAAATAGAGTCTAGTAAGTCAGCAATCACCTTAAATCACCTAAGGCCCCTTGCATATTACAGCTTCATAGTAACCTACTAAACTATCTAACAGGTCAAGACCTGACCATATGGAAACTTGGGATTGAGTAATCTTAATTGATATCTCCATATCTTTCAAGACAGTTAGGTTCATCTTATGAATTTTAACTTTTGTTATGAATGTGTAAAAATAATCATCAACAGTTTTTGGCACTAGAAGGAGGGCTTGATTGGAGTTAAGGTTAAATTTAAGTAAGGCTGGCTCATAATAGTAGTAGAGTGACCAGGTCTAGATCCAATTCAGAGGACATATTTGTGCAATTACCTGACAGGAGACCGAGTAAAAGTCCTTTAGTGTGGAATCCTAAAATATCAAATATAGGAAGTTCATCTGGAATGCCTCCTAGATCACCTTTTAGCATCCTCAATATTGTAAGTCCTGACAATTCTTCATACAGATAAAGCCTAACATTGATAATATATCCAAAGCCTATAAAGAGGTGGCCTCTCTAAATCAGGAAATGAGGTAGACAACCTATAATCTATTTCTCAATGGAGGAGATCCTTGAATGCAAAATCAAGTACACCTATGGAATGGAGTTCCTACACAGAATGCTCCAATGCTAAATCTAGTCCCTACGTACACACTTGTGTGTAATCCTACCCCAATTTAGGCTATAGTACCTTACACTAGTAATACTGCCAATCTGAATCAGAATAATGGCCAATCCTTCTTCCAACCACCTCAAGATACATTTATAGTAAAAGCTCAAGAGGAAAGGGATGATATCAAGGAAATTACTACACATTTAAGAAGATTGACCACTAAGATGACACAATTGAGAAATGAGAATTTCTATGGTAGAAATAACCAGGGATATAATTAGAACTATAATAAGAGTCAAAGCCAGAATTACAACCCCAACCATAACAAAAATCAGAATCAGAGTTATAATCAGAATCAGGGTTATAATCAGGGTCAGCATCCTAATTAAGGTTAAAATCACAGTCAACATCAGAGTCATAATTAGGGGCAACAAATCCAAAATAGAGGACCAGCTATAGATAACAAAGCCTGGAATAATAATAACAGGAATCAATATCAACCTAGGCCACCCAAAACATGGAACACTGAACCTAATAATGGCACTCTGGCTTCTCCATTTGAGAATGTGGATAACTAGGATACGAAGAAAATAGCTAGGATTCAAACGGCCAATGTAGCATTGAAAAATTGGTGTAGAATCCATAATACTAGTGCTCATGCTAAATTATACTGTCCTCAGTTTCATCTAGCAGCAAGTATTTTTAATGTGGATGTACAGGGTCCTACTTCTGAGTTCTTAGTTCCCAAAGGTAATGAGATAGTACCCTCAGGGTACGATACTTCTCTAGTCTTAGAAACTTTTACCTTCAAAGAAGAGGAAGATGACCAATTGTTAGAGGATGAGCCATATTTTTGTGAAAATTTATATCCTGAGATAGCCTTAGTACTAAATGCTTTTCAATTTCCATTTGAAACTAAAAATGAGGTGTTGTATGAGACAGAGGAGGTGCAAGCTTTCCAATAGTCAAGTAAGAATCATACGTACAACCTAAGAAATAACCCTAGGCCAAGAGGTCCTTTCACCACTTCCACTCCTAATAATTTCAATACACCTCCAGACCAGAATGCTAGCAATAACCCTGCTATACTAAAAGCCAATCATAATGCAAATAATGGCATAGTAACACATAAGGTTCAAATGAGTAAAATAGAGAGTGTAGAGACAATGAGACTGATGAGTTATCTATCCTCTAGAAAATTAAGGTCAGTATACCTTTGTGTGAATTGTTGAAAACTCTAGGGGTTAGAAATGCTTTTATTAAATCCTTGGATGCATCTGTTACAAGTGAGGTTTCTACTGAGGTAAATGTTCCTAGTAAGGATACATAGTCCAAAGAAAAAAGTAAGAAAGCTGAGCAGCCATCTAACACCAATGTTGTAATGTATGCAGATAAAAAAGATGCTCCTCCTTTCTTGTTAACCGTTAGATTGTGTGGAAAGAACATACATAATTGTATGGTAGATTCAAGTGCCTCATCCAATGTAATGCCCTTAGGGATATGTAAAACTTTAGGGCTGACCCCTGCTAAATCTGCCAAAGTTGTTAAACAGTTAGACAAAACTGAAGTTAATGTGATTGGAGAATTAATGCATATGCAGATGTAGTTAGCTTCAAACCCTAGGGTAAGTTAGTTCATTGACATCCAAGTAGTGGATATACCTGTAAATTATGGGATGCTATTGAGTAGAGACTGGTTAAAGACTTTGAATGGATATATGGCCACTAATTTCTCACATATGTGGTTACCTTGGAGAGGTGTGCCAAATCATATTAGAATAGAAGCTGAACCCAGGATGAAACATATGATCACAGAGTACAATAGGACTAACGAAATATTGTATGCTTCCGTTGAACTTGGTGTTTACAGGGTTACTAACAAAGGGGTACAGATTGAGGAAATCTTAATGCTAAATTTTGGAGAAAGGCCTGTCAATAAGGAGACAAAATTATTTATAGAGTCTGATGGAAATTCTTCTGATGAAGACAATAATGCATTGAATAATTTTAGTCAAGTCATCAGACAAGAAATGGAAAAGTACATAGAACAAAACATTCCAGTTTAATGCAAGTTATACAAAAATAAGTGTAGAGTCCATGATAAGCCACATTTTGAAGAGAATTGTGGAATGTGCAGGGATATGGTTGAATATCAGTATATAAAATGCACAAAGGGGAGGGAACCCCAAGAAGGAAAGGTTAATCAACCAGAGAGTTATTTTCAGAACAACATAAATGGATCAACTCTAGATGTAAGAAAAGAGGCAAAAGGTAAAGGTGTTTGTCATTCCGAGCTACAAAATGAAAAGATTAGTGTACAAGTAAGTCAAAATGAATTGCCATTGAATAAACAAGATAGCACTGCACAGGTAATAGAAAAGGCAAAACATGCTAAAGCAAAACGTCAAAAGAATAGGGATGGCATGTGGACATTAAAGTGTGATGGTTCCAAATATAAACAAGGTGCAGGTGCTAGGGTAGAACTCATATATCCTCATGGCAAATCATACTTAGCAGCATATAGGTTACAGTTTGCTTGTACTAACAATGTTGTAGAGTATGAAGATTTAATCTATGGACTGGTCATGGCTATAAAGAAGAAGGTAAAAATGATCAAAGTGTTTTCAGACTTTGAGCTAGTAGTCAGATAGGTAAGGAAACTATATGCTTGGAATTATAACAGGATGGTTTGTTACAGGCATAGGGTATGGGATTTAATAGAATCATTTGATGCTTTCAATATAGAGCATATACCTAGAGAACTAAACCATAGGCCAGATGCACTAGCAATTGCTGCTAGCACTCTAGAACCTTTAACACTGTAAGAATTGAAAAGATTTTCTATAGAATTAGTGAATGTGCCCAGTGTGCCAGATAATGTAACTCATTTTCAGGTATTTGAGGGGGATCAGCAAATTGTAGATTTTCTTACTTGCAATGAAGTATTTGAGGCCCAAATTATTGATGAACAGGAGAGGCCTGATATGTCTTGGGATGAAGAAGACATAATCAACTTAAAGAGAAATTTCTTGCCCAAAGGGGTGTTTGAGTTAGAACAAATCTTTGACTTTGATGGAGTAGTAAATAGAAAGACTTGCCTAAAATAGAGGGAGGTAAGTGTGATCCATAAAACTTAGGAATAGAGCAGAACCCTCAGAATGTACAAATTGGAAAGACCTATTTTGAGAAGATTAGAAAAGAGGTTATTGATGTTCTGAAAGATTATAAACACATTATAGCATGGACATATGAGGATTTAAAGACATATGATACATCCATTATCACTCATGTGATACCTTTGAAGCCAGATATCAAACCATTCAGGCAAAAGCAAAGACTCGTGAATGCAATTTTAGAACCTTTGACATTTGAGGAAGTGAAAAAAATGTTGTTTGCTAGAATAATTTTCCTTGTCAGACATTCAACCTGGGTAGCTAATTTAGTACCTGTTAGAAAGAAAAGTGGAGATATCAGGTTATACATAGATTTTAGGAACTTGAACAAGGCATCTGAGAAAGATAATTATCCTCTGCCTCTCATGGATGAAGTGCTGCAAGTAGTGAATGGGGCCAAGATGATGTCTTTTCTGGATGGATTTTTGGGGTATAACCAGGTCCTATTTGATAAGGAAGATAGGTTGAAAACTACTTTTACATGTAAATGGGGTAATTATGCTTACAAAAGAATTCCATTTGGACTAATCAATGCAGGTGCCACTTTTCAGAGAGCCATGGATATTGCATTTTGTGGATTGACAGGTAAGTGCATTGTAATTTATATGGATGATCAAACTATTTATTCTAAAGATGCGTCCACCCATGCGGAAGATCTGAGAAGAGTCCTCAAGAGATGCGAGAGGTATGGAATTTCACTTGACCCTAAGAAATGTGTATTTGGAGTAATAGAAGGAAAACTATTAGGACATGTAATTTTTGAGAATGGGATATCTATTGATCCTGATAGAATAGAAGGAATCAAGAAATTGCAATTACCAAACACTAAAAAGGAATAAAAATTATTTTTTGGTAAAATTAAATTTGTCAAGAAGTTCATTACAGGGTTTGCAGAGATTGTGCGACCATTAAACGCCATGTTGAAGAAAGATGTGGATATAGAATGGACACCAGTTGCAAAAGCTATGTTTGAAGATATCAAGGAGGAAATTTTTTAAGCCCTTGTATTGGCAAGTCCAGATTACACAAATCCATTCTATATTTATTTGTTTGCATCCACACATTCTATTGCAACTGCTTTGACACAGAAAGGAGAAAATGATGAAGATAAGCCAATAGCTTTTATGAGTGCACCTCTGAAAGATGTACAGTCAAAATATCTTGATACAGAAAGGCAAGCATTTGCACTAATAAAAGTAGTAAAAAAGTTTAGACATTACATCTTATGCAGTCAGGTTAAGGCTATAGTACCAGATGCAGCAGTGAAGATGTTGCTGATGCAAAATGAACCTGGAGAGAAAAGAGCAAGTAGATCACAACTTTGCAAGAATTTGACATGGAAATCATTCCTATGAAGTTTGTCAGAGGACAGGCTCTAGTGCAAACCATAGCCAATACAGACCCAAATTTGGTAAAACAGCAATATGTACTGAATACTAATGAGACATCAGGGTGGTATGATGATTTGAACATGTTTCTGATATCAGGAAAGTACCCAAACAAGATGAAATCTTCACAAAGAAGGGCTTTAAAGATCAAAGCACATAAATACATGGTGCAAGGATGTCTTCTATTCAAGAAGAACCACAAAGGAATATATTTAAGATGTCTGAATAGAGATGAAGCAGATAAGGTGTTGCTAGATTTGCATGATAAGTATGGAACTGCTCATGGTTCCCATTTAGCCACAACACATAAGATACTGAGAGCAGGTTACTATTGGCCTACTATGTTTAAAGATATAGTGAGTCACATTAGATGTTGCCACATCTATTAGACTATAGCAAATAAGGGAAGAAATCGAGCCAATCCATTACATCTAGTAATTGAGTCTAGGCCATTTGTACAATGGGGCTTAGATTTCATTGGAGTCATAAATCCTCCATCATCTGTAGGACACAAATTTATACTGACAGTGACTGATTACTGTACAAGGTGGACTGAAGCCACATGTTGCAAATTCTCTACTACTGAGGTAGTAATCAAATTCCTCGAAGAGAACATCATCACTAGGTTTGGGGCTCCTTATTCACTGGTATGTGACAATGGCCATGCATTTTCTTCTTTAAAATTTTCTAAATGGGCATTTGAACATGGAATTGCTTTAAAGTTTTCTTTGAATTATTATCCTTAGGGTAATGGGTTAGCTAAATCTACAAACAAGATTTTATTAGATATCATCAACAAGCTAATTGAAAAGAACCCAAGAGAATGGAACACATTACTGAAATATGCGTTGTGGGTAGATAGGACCAGGGTTAAATCAGCTTTAGGCAATGCACCCTATCACTTAGTTTATAGGACTAATCCCATACTTCCAGTTAATTTAAGAATTCCAGTTTGGAAGTTTGCTAATGAATACTTAGGCTTTGATGACCACAAATAAGCTAGAATAATCCAACTGTTGGAATTAGATGAGAAAAGAGATCAAGCCATTGAAAAGTTTGCTAAACATCAGGCAGTGGTAAAGAGATGGTTTGACAAAAGGGCAAGAATCAAAACATTTAGAATTTTAGACTTAGTGCTATGTTGGGACAAAGCACATGAGAAAAAGGGAAATCATGGAAAATTCGACAAGTTATGGTTAGGTCCATTACAAGTGTCAGAAATAATTGGAGATAATACTTTCAGGCTTAAGACCTTGACTAGAGAAGATGTGCCATTACCAGTTAATGGCCAACACTTGAAACATTACTTTCAGGCTTAAGGTGAGAGTTGTTGGTCTATTGTATCATAATGTGAATAATGTACAGTGTTGTTTTGGTTTTGTTTTGTTTTCTATTGTTTGGTTTTGTTTGTTTTGTTTTGGTTTGTGTGTTGTGTTGCTGTAGCAGGGATGTTTGTTTTGTTTTAGAGTATATAGGAGCAGACTAACAACCACTAAAAATAATATAAAATTCAAAACATTCAGGTGAATTATTTGAAATTTGTGCATAATTTGTTGTGACTGTTATGAATGTAAAAAGTTAGTTAACTTGTGAAATTTTGTATTCAATAAGAATGGGTTGAGTATTCAAGGAAAGTTCTCACAATGAAATGCCTAAAATCCTTGGGTTTGTTGAACCTACCAGTGTTGGTATTAGGTGAAAAATTAGAGGTCACCCTTACTACTATTATAATTCTCAGCTTAATTTTAGCAAGTGACTGTTCCTTGCAACATGAAGTTATAACTGAAATATCTTATGAAATATCTGTCAAGTACAAAATGTAAAATATAAATGAATAAATAAAATGGATTTTACTGAAATCTAGGTTAAGTCATCTAAGTAACTCTACTAGGGCTATAGACGCTTGCTGGCAGTGGGGCTGTACTTAGGAGAATTGTAACGATAACCTTGTCAGGGCTATAGATGCCTGCTGGCAGCAAGGTTCTATCTGGTTGGCTATGAGGGAATGACATCAACTAGGTAGTCTAATGTTAGTCACTAGTTTGTTCAACTAATTTTCAAGATGAGGATAATTAATCACGTGCACCCACTTAAACTAAAAAGGAAAATTCATGCACCTTACTGAATACATTAGGTTTCAAGTCAAATGATGATTTGCATGAAAGATAGTTGGAAATTATGAATCTATCTCATTTTGTTTTCTTTAATGCTTTTAATTTAATTGTTTTATTTGGTTGCTAGTTGTTGTGATGCTCACAACACACCCCATTTTACTTCTTAACAAAATGAGGACCCCTGCTGTAGCTGGCTTTTGTTGCTTTTGTGTGTGGGTTTGCTTGGTGGTAAAGAGAAAAGAACTAAAAAGTTACAAACATTGGTGAAAATAGGGAAAACATAATATTAAATACTAGTGCATAGTATAGGTGAATTCCTTGTGAAAAATAAATAAGGGTTGCTTTTTGAACCATCTCAAAATTCTCTATATTTTGCAAGTTATAAGCATTTTGGGTAAATGTACAATCAGAGGGTTTGTGGTTTGTGTATACAAAGCTATTTGTATATACAAGGGTCAATTAGTATGCAAATGCATTTGTATATCGTGTTTTTTGTGTTAGTCAAAAAAATGAGGTTATTGGGTTTAGGAAATGTTGTTATACTTGTATACATTTCTTGCTAACGCTTTATCTTAATATACAAGTCGGGCCTGAAAATAGTCAAAATTGGAATGAATAAACATTCAGATCCACAATGTATATTTGGCAAATGGCAGACATACAAGGTAAAGATACAACAAGTTATACATAGTGCGGATCTGAGAAGATATTAAAGTTGACATATTCACTGTATGTTTTGCACTTTGTATATGTTCGGGTAGATACAAAGTTTTATATACAAAGAGGATCTAAAAAGGGTATGAAATATGGAATAAAGGTTGTATATTTGGGGCTTTGTATGTATGTATCGGGAAGTATGCATTGCGTTACATACAACATGGAATTGAGAGAAAATTAAAATACAATATAATTAATGCATCAGGATTTAGTGTATATTGTAGGATGCATTGATTTATACAAGCCATAGAACCGAAGAGTTATCAAAGGTAGTTAAGTCGATGTATATTGTGCTTTGTATATTTTTATATACAATGTCGATATACATTACACTTTATACAAACCGGAACTGAAATCTTTATGGAATAAAGTTAAACTGTTGTATGTTTTAGTTCTTGTATGTTTTGGAATGTACAAGGTGAAATATATAATGTTTTATATACATTACGGATGTGAATGTAAATGCAATATGATTTATAATAGTTTGAAGTCCAAAAGTTCAATAAGAAGTAAAAGCATCATGGAAAGGCACTATTGAGAGGTAGGGTGGACCCCACTGTAGGTACATGTTTGCTTGTATAGTGACCATGTATATTGTGTGATATACAAACAGTTGTACATTTAAAAGATGCAAGGCAGAGATACAAAGTGGATTGGTCACAGAGGTTAAAAATGGTAAATTCCTTGTATGTTTGCACATTTGTATGTTTACGATATATAATGCTGAGATACAAAGAAACAAAGACATTGCGGAAAAAGTAAAAGGTAAGGAATGTATGTGGTGTTTGTATGTGCATTTATACAATTGAATATACAAGTGCGATATACAAAACCAAAGATATGAAGAATGTACAGAAAGGGTAAAAGGGGAAAGAGAGTTAGTTGATTGTATGCATAAAGTGATTGTATGTTTGGAGATACAACATGATGTACAAAGGAAACATACAACGAAATATACAAAAGAAAAAGTATGCATGCTGAATTAAGCTAATAGTAAAAAGTTTGAAAAACATAAACACTATAATAAAGGCTGAGAGCATGGTGCATTAATTCTTGTAATTAATGCAAATTCAATACTCAAACAAAGTGAAATTTAACGAGGGTTAGGGCAATTTTAATGTTATTTCTCTATTGAATATATTGTGAAGAGTGAAAAATTACAAAAAAAGAGTTGTTGCAGTGAATAAGCAGAATTTACCAGAGGTGAAAAAGTTACAGTAGCTGGACAAAGGTGAAAATGGTAAAAGTAAGTCAACGGGTAAATAGTCATGGAAAACAGGTATTTACCTAAAATGCCATTTATTTTTAGTTGTTAAAATGAACTGTTAATTTTAGTAATTTCGTTGCAAAATGTATGCATTTTTGCAAATTACTATTTTAATTGTTAATTAGCTGAATGGAGCTTAATGAATTTAGGGATTAAAATGGAAAGGGAAAAATGAATTAGGGTAAAATAGTAAAAGTAGAAATTCATGGTAAAAACCCTAAACTAGAAATTGAAATGAAAGTTAAAAGAATCAGGTTTCTACAGGATGGCCCTAAAATAGAAGAAAGATCTAGGGGAAGAGGTAAAAAAGGAAAGAAAACCTTGAAAGGAGGTGGAGAGAGAAGAGTTGACATTGAATAGGGGTTATCCATCGCTAATCAGTACAAGTGGAATGGGTACAGACACGAACATTGGAAATTATGATGTAGAAGATGTATTAAAGAAAATCACTGCTACTGATGCTTCTCCTGATATGAAGCATATGTGGCAAAGTGGATTATACAGAGCTACGGGTTTCCCACTGGCAATGGAAGACAAGGATTTATGTTTAGACTGTGTAATTTTGTATGATCCTACTACAAGGAAGGTCATGCTGCACGACAAAGTAATTGTTGATCTAACCACAGAGGGTATTGCCAAACCATTTGGGTTAGAGATTAATGAGAAAATGAGGGATATTGACATTGACAAGTATAATGAGAATTTTTACACAAATGAAGGAGAATGCAAGAGTAAAATATTTTGTAACTGGTACAATCCAGAAAACAAACCTAAGGCTATAGCTAGGGTACCTAAGAATCTAATGAGGATATGCTTTAAAGAAGAAATTTATTTAATGATCACTATGTTGAGCAGATTAGTTGGATTAAGAGATGGTACTAAGTGTGAACCTTGGATGTTCACTGTCATAGAATTCATAAGAATAGGGGAAAAGGATCAGAGACAAATACATTGGGCCAAGGCAATTAGTACTGCTATTTGGAGACAGGCCATGTTAAGACAACAGAAAAGCTTACCATTTTATCTATCTTCTTATGTGTTGTACTCTTGTGCTACAGAAGTTAGACCTTAGAATCATGGAATAGAAAGGGTTGGTGTTTTACGAAATGGCCCTGATCAGAGGCTAGTATATGAACATTACCCTGTCTTATAGGAAGAAAATGCCTTAAAGAATTTTGCTTTGGCCAATGATGTTTTTTATACCTACCTATTAAGAATATTGAGAGAAGGACCTAACAAGAGTTATCTAAGGATGCAAAAAATGCAATTGGATTGCACAGTTCCTGGTTTATACAATTTGAACATTTTACATACATAAGGACTGAGGGCTTTGAAGGGAAACCATTTATGTTGCCGAGGTATCCATCTAATAAGTTAATTGTTTTAGAGTTTTTAAGACAGAATTTGAATGTGTTTAGAATGTACAAAAGAAAATTTAATAACAGGGGAAATGTGAGATTGCCTTGGGCTATTCGTAGGTATTCATGCTACATTGAAGAAGTTGCAACATATTCAGAATAGGAGTTGAGGTTTTATGGTTTTGAAGAATTTGATTTAACCAGGAGATTTGATCCTTTCCACAGGATCCAAAACTTTGTGAATAAAAGCTATAAACATCTGATACATATTGAGGATTTCTGGGCTGACTACAAGAATGTCAGAGAGGTAAGAAAATGGTCTCACAAAAGATTGAATATTGAGCAGATGAAATCTATAGGAAATATATATGTGCCCCCAGAGGTTTAGGATGATGATAGGTTGTTACATCATAGCTATGCAGTAGCAAGAATGGCTCCTATTACAGAGCCTAATTCGTCAAAACCATGGAATACATCTCTTGATGAAGTATCTGGACCAATAATATTATTTTTAAAAACATGGTTAAAGGATAAAGTTGAAGAACTCAAAGTTGAAGGCAAAGAGGTCACCTACCCAAAGAAGGGGAGGAAAAGAAAAGTAGAACCTACTGAGGACTTGCAATGTTTTTATAAGAAGAAGAGAAAAATTGTTGAAGCCAAAAATATAAGAAAGGATAAAAATGCTACATTGATGGATCCATATGCTTTGGGGATAACGATAGCAGTAGCATCACACACTTTTGTTGATGCAAAATCAATGAGTCATGAAATAAGTGCAGAAGAGACACTGACTACTAAGGAAACTGTAGGATAACCAGTCAGAAGGGCAATTCCAATAAGTCTGTCAAAAGGTGAAGCGTCTGAACCAAGTGGTGTGATTGGAGCACAAAAGGTAGGTGCAAAATTGACCAATGTACTTGGTACCTCCACATCTTTAGAACCAGGACAAGCATTTAGGAAAGTGAAAACAGAGTTGGCCAAAGAAATACAAAAGGAATCAAATATTCACAAGGCTCAACAAATAGTGGAAACTGTGAATATTGAGAGTAATGATAGTGAAGAAAGAGTAATGTACGAAGGCAAAGAAATTGACATAGAAGAAGATTCGAGTGATTGTTTGAGCAGGGAAGAAGGGCCAAGCACTCAAGATGAAATAGGAATTGAACATGGCATGGAACAAGAAGAAAAAGTACAAGAGGAAGCAGGATCAGTAGATTCCTTTGGTACTTTGGTGCCACCTGAAATTATTAAGGATGTGCAAGAAGAAGCACATAAAATTGAGGAGGCTGAAAAGGAGAAGATACTGGAAGAAATGATTACAGAAACACCTATTTCAGCAGAGGAGGAAACAAAATAAGATACGTCAGATGTTGATGCTTTAAACATGTTGAATATGTATGGGGAGCTAGGTGAAGAAGAGAAAAATATAGAAAACATGCAAGCCCAAGAAGAAGAAGTAAAAGAGGATGAGGTAAAGGCCAGTTCACCAATACATCCAGAACAAGTATAGATAGGAAGTATAGATAAGGTGGAAGAAGAAATTAAGAAGCCTGAAGATACAAAAGCAGAAGAAAAAATGGATGAGAATGAACCTGATAAACAAGTAGAAGATGATCAAGAGAAGGGATCATCAGAAGGAGAAGATCATGAAAAGGAGAGTGATGCTGAAGGGGATACTAAAAAAGAAGAAGAAGAAGAATAGGTGGAATCAAAAGAATAGCTAAATAATCCCACAGAGCAAGAGCCACTTCAGCAACAAGAGCAACAATAGGAACAACAACAATAGGAAGAAGTTGAAACAGAGAAACCTCATGAAGAGGTTATTGATGAAGATAAAGTTGTTGAAGGTGAAAAGGAGGTTCCTACATGGTTGGAAAAAGAAATAAGAAAGAAGGATAAAGAGGTACAATTAGTACCAATAGATATTAAGAGCTTAATGGGTGGTAATACTCGAAGAAAATAAAAGAGGAGAGCTAGGACAATGTAAGCCATAAAGAGAGGTCCTGATGGATCCAGAATGTTAAACGTAGCCATTCCACAGAAAGAAAAGCCAAAAGGAGAAATAACTTTAGAAGAGTATAAAATATTGAATTTGGACCTTGGGCATAGCACAAGAGAACAACATATTCATGAAGGGGAAGACATGCATCATGTGACAGTAGAGATGTTGAAGAAAGACAAAGAAAAACATGATTACTTGAAGGGACACATTGTCTAGCTTCAACAACTTATTAAAGGGATATTTGATCCCAATGCCATAGTACCAGAACTACCTGATAACATAGTAGTGGTGTCAAAGGAAGAAATACAAGCCATGAAAAATAAAATGCTAAAGGCTAATATCTTTGATGAATGGTTTAATGATTTCATGCAAGAAGGGGAACAAACAATAAGGCAAGCTATAAGAAGTTGGAAGGTAAGTGCAAAAGAAAAGAATTAATGTATGATGCTTACACATAAATGCCAAAACAGAAAAGAAGAATGCAGGTCTGAAATTGAACAGTTGACAGAAGTGGAAGAAAGAGTAGAAGAACTGATTAATGAAGGAGCACTTACTATCACATTGGCAAATCAAGTGCCACAAATAATATTAGAGCTTAGGTTTGAGGAAGATAACCTCAGGAATATTACAACAGTCATACAGAATTTAGAAGAAAAGGCAGATGAAATGATCAAGATACATAAGAGGATAATAGAGAGATTACTGCAACATGAATGTATGGAAGTGCTAGTGTATAACTTAGAAAGGGCATTGACAGAGATTCAATGCCATGTTTGCACCCTACATAGAAAATCCTGATGCCAATCTTAGCAAGCAGATGATTGATACATTGATGGAAGAGCAAGATAAAATGAAGAAATACTAGAAGAAAAGAGAGGGCTTAGAGAAAAAGGAAAAGAGGTTGAAGGAGGGAGTTGTGATGCAAGAGTATATTTTGACAAAGAGTCTAGCAAGGGACTACACCTTTGTGGAAGGAGTAATTGGTAATTTTAGAAAATATTTGAAAAAGTGAAAAGCAAGCAAATGTAAAGGCTTTTGAAAAGAAGTCAAATAAAGAACCTTGGCGAGAAAAAGTCAATAAGGAAAAGAGGAGTCTTATTTTTTAAAAGATTCTAAAGGCATCCTTTGAGGGAAAGAAAAGATGCCAAATAGATATTTTGGAAAATGGTTAGAAATAAGGATACACCGTAGATCAAAAATAAAAGGATCTCAGCCATAGATGAAAGTTATAGTTGTAGCAATTTGAAAGTTCAAATTCTATATAAGAGACCTTGCTACATGTATATTATTTACACAGGGATTTGTAGAAAATATTATAGTAATTGTAATTTGTTTTGAAACTTTGAATAGGAGTATTTTAGTTTAGAGGAGGTCACCTATGTCTACATTAAGGAACGCGTGGAAATGTCAAGCTTTCTTACTGTATCTGTAAAGCATTGTAACTTTTGTGAATTTGATTAATGAAGCTAAGAGTCATTCCTACATTGTAAACCATTTATGGCTATGTGTTTTGAATACAAGTGAATCTGGAAGTCTGCATCTATTTTCTGAGTGTCTTCTAGCTATTCATTATATTTGAAATAGTTTCTCTTAAAGCTCACAATCTTGGATGCATGTTTTTGAAAATATTCAAGACATTTGCATTTAATGATTTAGTCTGCTGATTTAATTGAATTTGTTGTAATCTTTACCATGTGCATAATAGAGCATTTAGATCCTGTAGCAAGTGATGTTGAATTTAAGTTTTCTCTAACTTTTCCCAAACATTGAAATAATTAGCTAAAATGCAAAAATCTAAAGGAGATTGTCTAACATTTGAAGGAATTGAGATCAATTGAGTTGATATTTGGCAATCTTTATACATATTTGAAAGGAAAAGCATGTTTTAACATAAATTATTCAAAGCTTTGATATACAGTAAAGGATTTATGCAAAGGAATAGATAATTTGTGGATATTTGTAACAATTTGCATAAATAGAGTCCAGTAAGTCAGCAATCACCTTAAATCACATAAGGCCTCTTGCATATTATAGCTTCATAGTAACCTACTGAACTATCCAACAGGTCAAGACTTGACCATACAGAAACTTGGGATTGAGTAATCTTAATTGATTTCTCCATATCTTTCAAGATAGTTAGGTTCATCTTATGAATTTTAACTTTTGATATGAATGTGTAAAAACAATCATCAATAGTTATAACTAGAGGATAAATATTGTATGAGTGTGAGAAGATATTTTAGCTCAATTAAATATTTGGAATATTCAATTGGATGTGCACACTTGATTGAATTATATTTAGATAATTCAATTTTAGAGGAAATGGACAACTTAAATAAATATTTGGATTTATTTAAATTTAGGGAAGATTTTATTGGAAGAAACAATTAAATAGTTGGTTTTATTTAATTTAGAATGATTTTGAAAGAATTTAAGGATTTAATTAAATAAATTGATTTTATTTAATTATTGGAAGAATATGAATCAAATAAATAAATTTGTTTATTTATTTATTGATAGAGGAATCCAGATGAAATAAATATTATAAATATTTATTTAAACAGAGTTGTGTCATTTTTAGGTGTATACATTTTACCCCTCTTTGATGCAATGTGTTTATCACGTTGTTTCAAAGAATAGATTTTTTTGATAAATGATACATGTCTCGGTTTGCCCTTGGTACAAGTTTAACAATGGTAGGATGCCCCCTTGGAAGATTAGATGGGAAGGAGAATTGAAGGTGTGAGACAGACAATCTCATAACAAAGAAGATGAAAAAATAGGTTAGGGTGAAGAAATTGGTTGATACGGAAGAAAAATAGGATGAAGAAAGAGCTGAATGACATGATATGCAAGATAAAATGATAACACACACAAGCAAACAAGTATGCACAAATGATACAAGAACAAACAAGGTATTGCCCCTGTCCAGTTATAAACTAATGATTAATTGATAATGATTGACGATAGTGTTGTCATTGTAGGGAACAATATATTCCTAGATCAACACGATAGTCATGGGAAAGATATATCCCACTAATAATTATGATTGATTGAGTTGGTTTACGACCAGATTAGGATCAAGTCCACTGATTGTGATTGGATAATGTGAGGCCAAATTATTTTTACCTCCCTTATTTTGGATCGATATGCATTTTAGTTGATGACATTATCAGATTTATAGCGACTATGGTTTTGTTATGCAAACTTGGTTTTTTTTATCTTCTGATTATGATAAGACATTGATTAGACATATGTGATTCGATTTGATTAGGTGTTATTTTTTGATTCGACATTGAGATATATATATCTGATGATGCTTGTGATGAGGTTCTAGTTATTTATGTGATGTTGACTATTTGACATGTGATTGAAAGATGTAGTTTAATTTAGAATTATGTATTGATGATTATTGTTGTATGCGATTGCGTGGATTTAATTCTAGTTGCTTCGGCTATGACTTCTCATGATATGATTGACACTTGATCGAGATGTGCAAGTTTTACATTCCCTGGCCACGAGAAAATCAGTGGTAGAATTCACACTATGTTATCCCCTATAAACTGATCCATTCCCAAGAGGGATAAGGATCACGTTTGACTTTGAATGATGATTTAAGTACTTGATTTAATTTTTTTATTTCAGCCTTAGTACCCCTTATCTATTTATTTAATAATAAGTGTTGTATAAATTTACTAGATTTACACCATTTGGTAATTATTTTATTTTGAGGCCATTTAAATGTGACTTTTAACCCCCTTTGTGAACCCTAGAGACCCAAAAGCTACCCTAGGTGGTTACCCTTGAGTCTAGGGTCAACTTGGACTATCTAACCCTAGATTTGACTCAAGTTTGGTCACTCTAAACCTTGGTTTAGTAAAAGTGACGAAAATTTGAAATAAGGGAAGTGGGAGATGAGTCACGCCTTGCGAAAGACTCATCTCCCTTCCCAAGGTTTGGGAATCCCTTCCCAAGGAAGACTTGGGAGGTCTCCAAGACTCCCAAGTGTGTGGGAGCTTCCCCCAAGACTCTCACACATGTGTGAGAGCATCTTGGAGGAAGATGGCTCCTTGAGAGAGTAGGAGGATGCCATATGGCATCCCTTATCCTCTTGAGGATGTGAGTGGGATTGCCACCTCACCACTTATCCTCTCACACATGTGTGAGAGAACAAGTGGATAAGGTGAGGATTGAGAGGGAATGAGAGGATGACACTTGTCATCCTCACACTTCCTCTCCCTTGCAAGTGGCATGGGAGGAGGAAGGAGAAGGTGACAAGTGTTACCTTCTCATTCCTCAAGGCCAAATTCATGGCCTATATTATCTCCTCTTGTTGAGGAGTGTGGGGTTATTGAATTTTATTCTTATTCTTGTTTTTGGAGGAGTTTGGAAGAGTTAGAGGCATTGCTTAAAGGATTGGGAGGCTTGGGAAGGCTTGGAGCTCTTCACCAACTTGCTTCCATCATAAGGGCTTTGACGATAGGCCTCTTAACTTGTTTTCTCACCATAGCTTATTTAATGTGTTGTGTTATAGTTTTTGGTTGTTTTATTGTTGCATTGTTTTGTTTTGTTGGGATGGGAGTTTATGGTGAGAGCACCTCCAATGGAGGTAATGCTCAACTTGTATGGGTAGGGGAAAGGAACCTCCTTGAGGTCTCTCCTACACTATGTATTTATGCCTTGAGGGCTTTTATTTTGTTGAGAAGGTTATTAAATGGCAAGAGTGCCATGGAGGTTATTTTTGTGATATTGTGGAGAGTGGTGTTTTAGAAAGTTTATTTGGCTTGAGGCCATGAGCTTGAAATTTTATCATTTAGGAGCCCTTTGAAGTTGAGGGGTCCATTCCCTACTCTCACCAACTCATTTTTATGGGTTGAGTTTTGTGTTAAACCTATGGGTTGTATTTGTGTTGTTGTGATTGTTTTTGTTGTGGAATGTTCTTCACCTGTGTGAATCCCTACCTCCCTATCTCGGGGGTGACCGACTTGCAGGTCTATGGTAGGGAGGAGAGCTTTCGCAGTGGCTGGTTTTGTTGTTCTTTTGGTTGTGTTTTCCTTGCAGGATTTGAGTGAAGTAATGGGATTATTGTGGAGCTCATTTTGGGTGGCCTTGTAGTTTTTGTTATTGGTTGTTGAAGCCATGGCCTTATGGCCTTAATGTATTTTATCCTTTTATAGAAGAGTCAAGATAATTTGCCAAGGGGATGGCTGTATTAGATGCTGTAAGAGAAATATCCTTGTTATTTTATTAAAATGTCATTTATTCTCTAAGAGGGAGCTTATAGGTTGTGAAATGCATGTGAAAATATTCTTGGTTGCTGCCATGTTTTTCCCTTCAATATATATATATATATATATATATATATATATATATATATATATATATATATATATGAGTACTGTTATATGGAATGTACTTTAAACAAGAAAGAGAAAATTTGAGATTTGTTATATGTTTGTGTTTGAAAGTTCCTTTTGTATTAGTTGATGTTGGAAGAAAATAAAATAAAATTAGTTGTTGTTATTATATTAACAGTTGTATTAAGAGTTGCTGTTAGAAAGGTTAAATGAAAATGCTTAATCTACCATTTAGGTTTAAATGAAAAAAAAGAAGATATAACTCTGTTATTGCATGAAAAAAAAGGGGGAAAAAGGAAGGTCACTGTTTTAGTTTACTACACAAAACAGAAAGATAGACCTACTACTTAACCCATTTGAGAGAATGTTAGTTTATATGTTTTCAATTAAATGTATATATATACATATATATATAGATAAATATATATATATGTATGTATATATATATAGATAATATAGAAACCTCTTTTTAGTTGCTGTTATTTATATTACTATTATATTCTGATAAAAAAAAAGAGGAACTACACATTTAGAAGTGCTGTATATATATTTAAGTATATACACATACATGTATATATATAAATAAATAAATATACATAGAAAAAGAGAGAGGATTTAGAACTGTAATGCAATAAAAGTGGTAGTGAATATATATATATATATATATATATATATATATATATATATATATATATATATATATATATATATATATATATATATATATATATATATATATATATATATATATATATATATAATAGCCATTAAATAATGAATATACTGACATCATGTGACAGATTGTTTTGGAATAAGCTTAAGTTGTATTTTTAACAAAAAAAAGATAACACTTTGGTGGGACTGTGGGTGGTGATGCCCATAGCCCCACCCCTCCTTATAGTGACTGGTGTGGGGAGGAGGCTATGCCTCCACCCACACCCGCGGGTGTAGGTGGAGGCATAGCCTCCTCCCCACACCCCCCAAAACCCCTAACTTCAGCAGCGCCCACGTAACACCCCCTCTAGACTATGCCCCCCTCCACTCACGATATCCTCTCCGCAGACCTTCCTCCCACAGCCATTTCCCCTCAGTAATTGGTGCTACCGCACCCCACATGGCTCCCCGCAACCTCAACCCTCAGACCTCCTCCGGTAGTGGCAACGAAAATGGCAGCTCCACCTTCCTTCCACGTTGCTTAAACCTGTAGCAAATCCCTGGAATTTCATCACATGTATATTATATATATATATATATATAAAATATAGCTAAATGCATAACCATATTACCTTGTTGTGTATACCTCTGTGAGAGGTAGCAATAACTCTCTCATGGCCTCTATGGCTCTATGCAAAACCCTAACCTATATGCAAAGAGGAAAACAAAACAAGAGAAAAAGAGAGAACAAATATGAGGATTAGGGCAACACTAAAATGGGAAAACAATAGAAAAGAACAATTAGGGTTCTCTTTTTTAAAACCAAGTGTTATAATAAAATTAGGGCTTTTCTTATTTTATTGAGAAGGTATTTTACTTATGAGGTTTTTTATTTGTGAGGGTTGGTTTTATTTGATTTGTATATAAAACCTCTATTTCCCTTCTCACCTTTAATTCATTCTTGTGATCTTTTAAAATTTTGGGGATTTGATTTTTATGCTTATTGGAGAGAACATTTTCCCTTGATGTTAAATTTACTTAATGGGATTATCGATTTCATTTTCTTTTTTTTCTTAGTAGAATTTCTTCTTATTAATCTTGTTGATTTTCTATTCTTTTATTATTAGTATTATTATTACTATTATTTTACGGGGAGAGTTATTTAAACTCTCCTCCTCCCTCTATTAAATTTGGAGTTAGTTATTAAATATAATTGCCAAATTGTATTTAATAACTAACTTGATTTTCTCCTTGGACTTATTGACATCTTGTCATTTAACTTTATTTTAGTAATTTATTTTAAATCGTTTCTGAAATTATTCTTTGGTTTGATTTAATTCTATTATTAAATTTTTGCTTTATTCCCTAAGGGTGACTTAATTTTTTTTTTAAATTTAATTTGCATTTATGGAAAACGCGTTATGCTGCTGGAATTTTGATAGATTCCTAGGGTTTATTTTGTACAATGTTTTATTTATTCCTTCCCATCATCCCACTTCAATCATGCGCCATCTTACCATATTGCTTAATCACTTTTTAATCCGAGTTATGTTAGGGTCCATTGCTGGTGAATCATCTTCACCTAGGTAACTTAGGGTACAGATTGGAATCGGTCTAACCCTAAAAGCGACACACTTTGTGTCACATAACCCCTAGACGGCCTTCACCATCATGGTTATGTTGACATGTCTACGCCTATGCGTATTGCCACCGAGCACACAAATGCATGCGAGGGGGTTCCTAGGGATAGGTAGAAAAGTTTTTTGTAGTTCGTGTCATGACCACATGGCAAATGTGGAAATGACATGTGTGTTTGTGTGTCATGACTGCATGGGAAATGTGGGCATGACATTTGGTATCAGAGCCTAGTTTAAACACTAGGCTTGATTTGGGCACATTTTTTTTATTCCACAACTTTGACTAATTTGTGGCTACCTCGTTTTGTGTAGGATGCTTCCCCGACGAGTTTAGCGAGCACGGTCCAGCCGCACTCCATCCCCTCAGATTCATAGTGATTCTTCCACTGAGGTTCAGGCACAACCAGTCCCTTAGATACCGCAGGCACCACCAGCCATACCAGATATTGGGCCACAGATTTTGTAGGCCTTACAGGCAGTTCTAGATAGGCTTCCACCGACTGTAGTTGAGCTGCACATAGAGCCATGTGTCGAGCCCCATGAGGATCCACGAGAGGAGCCACATGTGGAGCCACGAGCTGAGTCCCATGTCGAGCCATGTGTGGAGCCCCATATTGAGCTGTGAGGTGCACCATGTGTGGAGCCTTATGTCGAGTTGCCAGAGACAGAGGAGGTTGGTTCTATCGACAGGGCATGTAGTAGGAGTCCTTCACATCATGCTAGATATGATGAGGCAATACAAGTAGAGCACTTTGGTCATAGGCCATATGAAAATTGTACAGATGAGCCTATCAGGAGGCCTAGAGACAGAGGAGATCCCATTAGGGATATATTGAGGTTGAACCCTCCTATGTTCATCGGGACCATAGAGGGAGCTGAGGCAGAGGCCTGGCTTATCAGTTTAGACATATGCTTTGTATTGCGTCCTTACGAGGGCAACACAAAGGTTTGTGTGGTAGTACACTTGTTGCGAGATGCAGTAGCTACCTGGTGGTGCACTAAGGAGTGCAAGCGTCACCTTTCTTTAGACACCCTCACATGGGAGACCTTCGTTGAGTGCTTCAATGCGTGCTACTTATCAAACCATTACAAGCAGCATCGTATAGATGAGTTCCATGACCTACAATAGAGAGGACTTATAGTGGCTCAATATGAGGGTAGGTTTACAGAGTTATCCAGATATTCAGAGTATCTCCATGATGAGAAACTCTTGGTGCATAAGTTTATCAGAGGACTGAACCACAGTATAGCAGGGCCTGTTCAGATGGCAGACCCCCAGACTTTGAGTGATGCTGCTGAGAAGGCATACATCGTTGAGGAGATTTAGGGATGAAGATAGGGTTCACGCCCTCAGTTTCAGGATTGAGGACAACAACAGCATCAGCAAAGTTTCCATAGACCATCACAGCCACCTCATAGGGGAGGATTCAGATCTGTACCTTTACCTCCTAGGCCCCCATAGCAGCAGTAGAGAGCTAGGACACAACAAAGGTCATATGGGGGACATAATAGAGGTTGGTAACAGTAGGGCCCACGTAGAGATCAGAGGCAACAGGGACCACCTACAGCACCCACGAGGTCATAATAGTCTTATAGGGGCTCATAGGGGTCTACTGGTAGATCAGGGTAGCAGCAATCGAGTAGGACTCAGACTAGACAGGTACAGGCTAGGGGCCCTTGTTATGTTTATGGTGGAGCTGGACACCTAGCTAGAGAGTGTCCATAGGGTTTTACAGTAGGAGGACAGCCTTGTGTAGGAGGATCCGAGTAGACTGTGGGTGATATGGGTACATCCCACCATATGTTCACAACGATTGATAACCGCTAGGCTAATTTTTAGGCGTCAGTGATTGAAACGTTAGGTATGATTGGGGGTAACCCCATTTCTATTCTCTTTGATTCTAGTGCTACTGATTCATTCATATCTCCATCGTTAGTGGAGCGTTGCAGGCTGGTGGCCTCTAGGTAGGGTGATAGGTGGGTGGTTGAGTTGGCCTCAGGTACCAAATTGACAGTAGATGCCTTAGTCCACGACTGTGAGATTGCTTTAGGACCCTTTACCATAGTTTGTGACCTTAGAGTCATGATACTAGGATCCAATGATGTGGTGTTGGGTATGGATTGGCTTGCGGCTCACCGAGCCAATGTAGATTGTCACCGAAAGCTAATCAGCTGTTTAGATGACCACGGTACTTTAGTTGAGATTATGGGCATGCAGAAGCCCACAGTAGTGCGTATGATATCTACTCAGCAGCTTAAGTGCTACATGTAGAAGGGATGTCAGATGTTCACCATCACAGTGAGTGATAGATCAGATGACGAGCCTGAGGCATCTTTGGATGATCATCCCATCCTTAGATAGTTTGCTGATGTGTTTCCAGTAGAGTTACCGGGGATGCCACCTCAACGTGAGGTAGACTTTCACATAGACTCAGTGCTGGGTGCTGAGCCAGTGTCTCGTGCACCCTACATGATGACCACACATGAGCTCACAGAGCTCAAGTTACAGTTGGAGGACTTGTTGGAGAAGGGGCACATCCAACTGAGCATTTCACCTTGGGGTGCTCCTGTCATCTTCGTGAAGAAGAAGGATGGGTCCCTTCGCTTGTGCATGGACTACAGGTAGTTGAATAGGTAACAGTGAAGAACCGTTACCCTCTACCCAGGATCGATGATCTTTTTTATCAGATGTAGGGAGCTAGGGTGTTCTCTAAGATAGACCTAAAGTTTGGGTATCATCAGCTACGTATCACGGAGGCAAATATCCAGAAGACTACCTTCCGAACTTGTTATGGCAACTATGAGTTCACAGTGGTTCCCTTCGGCTTGATGAACGCCACTGCAGTGTTCATGAGTCTCATGAACGGGGTGTTCCATACCTATTTAGATCAGTTCGTGATCATTGTCCTCGATGACATTTTAATCTACTCATGGACCGAGGAGGAGCATGAGGAGCACCTTCGTCAGGTTCTACAGTGTTTGTGGGAGTAGAAGCTTTATGGGAATTTGGTGAAGTGTGCATTTTTTAGGACAGAGGTTCAGTACCTGGGGCATATCCTATCTAGCGATGGAATCTCAGTAGATCCATCGAAGATCAGGGTGATCAGGGATTAGCCAGCACCCACTAGTGTGACAAAGGTTAGGAGTTTTATGGGGTTAGCTGGCTATTACCATCACTTTGTTGAGGGTTTTTCTCAGATTGTGCACCCATCACTTCCCTTCAGCGGAAAGGGAAGAGCTTTCTATGGACTAAGCAATGTGAGAGGGCCTTCAGAGTCCTCAAGGAGCATCTCACCAGTGCTCCTATTTTAGCAGTTCCTAATCCTATAGTAGATTTTATGGTTTGCACGGATGCATCACTTGAGGGATTGGGAGATGTTCTTATGTAGAGTGGTAGAGCGATCGCGTATGAGTTGTGAAATCTCAAGACCCTTGAGCTGAACTACCCCACGCACGACTTGGAGTTAGCGGTAGTAGTTCATGCTCTAGTTCATTGGAGACATTTCTTGTTGGGTCATCGCTTTGAGCTCCATTCGGATCATCATAGCCTTCAGTACATCTTTACACAGCCGAATCTGAACGCTTGTTAGCGGCGTTGGATGGAGTTCCTATGAGAGTATGACTTTGATGTCCACTACATCAAAGGGAAGGAGAACATGGTTGCTGACGCATTGAGTCAGAGGTACCATGAGCTCTTGACCTTGACTTTGAGTGTGGACTTGAGAGGTCACATCATTCAGCATCTGCTAGAGGATGAGTGGTTTCTTGAGGTGCAGTGGGAGATCAGTTCACAGAGGGCCCTTGTGGGCAAGTATGCAGGGTATTCACTTGAGGCAGATGGGTTACTTCGTCATCGACAGCGCATCTATGTACCCCATGTAGGTGACCTACGTACTGTAGTGTTATCTAAGGCTCATAGAGCACCTTATGCGGCACATCTAGGGGTGAAGAAGATGCACGACGATCTATGACAGCTGTACCATTGGGCAGGTATGAGATGAGATATAGCAAAGTTTGTTGCTTGATACCTTAAGTTCCAGAGGGTCAAGGACGAGCATCAGCATCCAGCGGGTCTTCTATACCCACATGATATACCTGAGTGGAAATGGGACACCATTTCCATGGACTTTATTGTTGGTCTCCCTATGTCTTTGCATCGCTATGATTCCATCAAGGTGATTGTTGACAAGTTGACCAAGGTAGCACACTTCTCACCTGTATGCATGACATATAATGCGTGAGCAGTGGCGAGAGTATTCTTAGATGATATTGTGAGACTACATGCAGTACTGTTGGTTACGATGTTAGTCACAAACAAGCATAGAATAAAAGTATACATCAACCTTTATTCATCTTGAAAGATATAATGAATTCAGAGAATTCATGATCCCAAGTCTCCAGTGATTAGGTCTTAATCATCTGACGTTACTCAGAGGTTGATGTGCATTGCTATTTCCATTTTAGGGCCTTACGTGGATCTCATCATCATGACATAGTTTCTACACAGATTCTTTACAGAGAGGTCATTTTATACAGTTATTTTATCGGATGATATAGAAATACATGAATCTTTGCATGTCATTTCCAATTATACATGCTTTAGCTTCAAATATGCTAAGTATTTGCAATTATCTATGAAGTATCCACATACTTGTATTATCTGCTTGAGATTATCAATTATTTGCAGTTATGATAGTGAAATGCACTGAAATTTAAAAGAAATTGAAAGAAATGCTTTGAATTAATGTTGAACCTTTAGCTTTTAAACCACATGTACATCAGATACAGTCATGAAGAGAAGAAAACCAAACCATATTTTCACCAGGACATTTCACAGCTAGATATAGTTGATGCTAGCTTCAAAGGAATTGTATGAAGACAACATATGTAAGTAGACATGCACTCCAAGGGACACATCAAATCACAACATATATCCAGAATTCACACACTGATTACTCAAGATTTACTATGAATTATAAACCAAACAGCCTTCTTACACATTAAGTATGCAAGGATATAAATGTATACAAAAGCTCTGAAATGAGCCCTGAATATTTCAGCAAACAAATTTCAATTAAGTTTCGAATAATGGAAAAGAGGCATTCTAGCACCTTTTATAGAGCAAGGTGAGGAATCTGTTACAAAAGATCTAAAAATCTTGATTTTTCTATGAATCTTTACAGTCATTATTTTACTGACTAAGTCAACCATGTCACAAAGGCACAAGTTGCCAGCTAGCAACTATCTGGATTACTTATTTTCACTAAGTATCAGATGCTAATATTTTCTTTATGATGCCTCATCATCTACTTGGTCTGATTCATGCTCCTCATCATCATGTGCATCACTTTCTGAACTTTCATCATCCTGATGATGATTTCTTTGCATATGACGCTACATGAGGACCCTGACATTTTCATACAATTGCACTATTCTATTTATTTCTATGCCATCCTGGGTCTTTGCTTTGATGATGGCGTGCTTATGTGCCTCGTATTTGTTTCTGATGTTGTCTAGCTTACCTTTTCTATTGTGTAGCATCTCATTATAGTTTTCCACTTTGACTTTTATCCTCGTCATTTTATCTATTACTTCCTCCGTCAAGTTAGCAAGTGGATCATTAGCTGCTGATTGGAAATTGGCATGTAGAGCTTTGATTGCAAACTCTTCATCCTGATTTTCTATCTTTCCTTCTACCTTTCCTTCCAATGCTTCCAAAATTTCTGCTTCAATAGCTAGCATATCATGCATCTTCATGCTGAGATCTCTCAGTTTATTATTACATCCTTTAAGTACTCCACATTCAAACTGGATGTCTTTGTACCATATATCTACTAATAAAGCAGTGTTACTATCCAGTATTTGCTTGTTGATGAGCAGTTGAGGATTTATCCTCCTTATTTCTCCCAAGGCATCTAATATCTTCTCCAATTGAAAAGACCTGTTTCCTGTCTCCATTTGCAATTTATCTACCTTTTTCTGAGATATACTGAGGGAATTCCACCTCTTTAAAGAGGCCCTTATTACATCCTCTACTACATCCAATGTGGATAGCATCCATTTCCTTAATACAGATGACTCATGTTTCATGAGATCTAATTTATTTACCTCTTCTTGGGAAATGGCAGTCAATGGGACTGCATGTTCAGCTGAAGTATCTTCATTATTAGTCAACCTTTTTATGTATGCATGCAACTAAGCAATGTGCTCTTTGTGTTGCTTATTCTTATCTTTTTCTATTTTCACCTTCTGAATTAAAGAATCAATGATGTCCTTGCCCTCTTGACCCTCTTGGTCTTCATTAGCAAATCCCAGGTCCACTGTGTTGATCTGAAATTCATTTAAGGTAATTTTACCTTTCTCTTTCTCTATGGTGGGGATTACTACTTGTGCAGTCAGTCCTCCTACCAGTTGTAGGATCTCTCTTGATGGCCGAAGTCATTCTGGCCTTCCTCTTTGGTTTTATTATATTTTCATAAAATAAGGTAGATACATCAAATTCTTGAATTTTGAAGTCTACCTCTGTGTTTACTTCTTTCTCCAACCATGGGGGTACCTGATCATGTTTTTGAGCATCATCATGTTGTTTACCTTGATCTCCTGTATCTATTAGAATATGCAATGGAGAATGTGTTTTGCTTGTTTCTTCTTCATGATGCTCGCTTTGAGGGTGATTCTGTGGTACCTCCTCCTGTTGCGGCACTTCTTTCTCTAGAGGAGCATCATCCTGTGGTGCAGGATCTTGTGATGTATCCATATGATGATCATGATGATCATGATCCTTCTCTTTTATTACCTCATCTTCTTTTGACTTATCCTCCTATTGAGGCACATTTGTATCAGTGGATATTGCTGAATCCTTCTTAGGTGCTTCTACTTGTTCTACAACCACAACTTGTTCTGCACCTGTGCTACTTATTTCTTGAACTTTAGCAGCAGGATCTTCTACTGCATCCTTCTCATCAATCTTCTTTTCTTGAACTTCTACTATAGTAGGTTCAACTGATGTATCTTGTTGGCTTATTTCTAAATCATGGCCATCTGGTTCTGCCATCTTCACTTCTTCTGCATGTTGCCCTTTGTTAGGTGTACCTACTGGATGTTCAGGACTTATATCCTGTGTATACGTCAAATCCACTACTGCAGGATTTGTCACCTCTATAATTAAAGTATCCAGCCCTATTTCTTGAGCTATCTTCTCTGGAGTCTTTTCCTTTTCAGCTTCCACCTATTTCACTTCCTCTAGTATTGTCTGCACTGATGGAGTCTTATGTGGAGTCATGTGAGTACCTGCAGCCAGAGTTTCCATCTTTTGTGAAGCTACATCTTTTACAACTTCATCATCAGATAAATTAATTGTTTCTTCCAATGAGATATGACCTCCTTGAGATGCCTCAGAGGTTTATTTTCTTTACTCTTCAACTTGCTCCATTTTGAATTTCACAATGGTGAGAAGTGGAACATCATGTTGAAATTCGTTGTGAAATACTTCACTACCAGCACCTTTTAACAGTGTAGGGGATTGCTTTATTTCTCCCCTCATAGAGGTCCTTGGCTTCTTAGGTGTGGTATCCACTGCCACTTGTGGAGCTTTTCTCTTCCTCTTGAATAACAAAGGAGGCTCCTCTTCTTCAGTATCCTCCTCCATAAGGATATCTTCTTCTATCGGTTTTCCTGAGGATTGACCCTCTTCTTTAGTCTCAGTAATTACTGCTCCTGTTATTTTCTCTCCCTTGGACTTTTGTTTGCTTGCCTGTGGAGGTGATGCTAATCCTGATCTAGATCCTAATGCTATTGTTGCTGTGTCTTCAGCTGTAAACACTGCTCTTTCAACAACCACCCCTTTGGGTTCTTTATCAACCTTCTTACCCCTAGGGGGTCTTTTGCTTCATTGTGGTTGTGGCGGCAGTCTGTCCCCTTTGGATTTCCTTTTCTCAGTCACAAAATCATCATATTCCTCATCAGGAATATCCTTTCCTTTCTTCTTGTTGTCTACAGTACTGACAACACCTTTCTTCCTCAATGCCCCAATTTGTTCATCAACCCAAGCTTGGGTTAGCTGTAATGTCCTGGCAATGAAAGGGTCCAAAGATACATCTTCTTGTATGGTGAGGTCAAGTGAAGATATTTTATCATTGTATATTTTCTTCTCTTCATATTCATCTGCCATTATCCTACCATCATTCTTTTTCAACTATTGAGGAACGGGGATATAGTCAAAGGTTTTGATTTGATTCAAGGTTAACCTTTGGTATCTTCTTCTTCTGGCTTCTGCCTCATCTTCACAATCAGCCCAAAAGTCTTCTAGGTGCCTTTGATGAATAGGCCTCCCTATTATTTTATGTATCCTGCCATAAGGATCATATGGTCTTATTAGTGGGAAAGGCTGCAATTGCATTTTATTCAAAGTGGCCATCACCTTCTTGATTTTCTCTGAATCTGGACACATGTACCAGCCAATGGTGATTGGAAATAGAATTGGAGGTATCTTTTAAGCATCCTTATATGTCTTTAGCATGGTGGAGCTCTGCCTGATGAATTCCATCAGGATCACTGCATCCGTAGGGTATCTTGGCAGCATAAGGGGGTGTCCTTCAAAACCCTCAATTCTCATGTATGAAAAGGTAGCAAATTGGATATACCAGGCTCCATGCCTGTAAATCACCTCTTGAGCTTCCATGCTCAATCTTTTTGTCCTATCCTCCTCCATGGTTCTCACTAGGTGCATGGAGAATGCATCATTTACCAATTTGTAGCTTTGGAGGTAGTTGGCTCTTTGCAACTGGGGATGATGATCCCAAATATGTACAACATTAACTGTGCCTATAACCTTTCTGTCTGTAACTAGTGCATCAAATGTACCATTATAGGCACAGGAGTAAACAATGTAGGATGTCATGTAAAATGAACAATTTGAACCTCCCAGGCTCATCAGCTACTCATGTAGAGCATCACTTATCAACTGGCCCCATAGTGGCTTGATGTCTGAATATATGCACATCATGATGACACCATACATCCAATCTTTAAAACTTCCAGCATTAGCCTGGCCCATTACTCTACTAAGCAGTGCAATCATGTATTGGTAGTCATCATCAAAATCATATTTATATAAATGCACAGGAAGTTTGGTAGCCGCAGGATATGTGTTGTTCTTGGCCCTCCACTGATACATGTTCTTCCTGGCCCTCTTCTTGTTATTCTCATATTCAATTTCTGATTTCTTTAGGTCTACACTGTTGACCTTTTTTCCCAATGGCAATCCAAATGTCTTTGAAAGACCCTTGATAGATAGGTCTGCATATACTCTTCCGTGTTTCACCACCTGTCGGGTCTCTGGATTGTAATTCCGGGCTCATTCAATCACCAACTCCAGGGACTCCATGGAGTATGGAAAACCAGCTACATTCCACATTCTGGACACGAAAACTGCATCCAACAAGGTGCTCCTATTCTTCTCATCATTCATTTTGGTGGACCAAGCCTCCAAATCAGTACTCCCCTGATGTGTGTTTGTTATGGCACCATATTTAAATAGGATTCCCCTAGGGGATGCAAACATAGGTTTGTGGAACTCAGCCTCACACTTCGCCAACCTTTTGTCAGCCGTGGGTACCTACAATTAACATGATTTTTCTTACAATGGGTTTTCACATGCATGTAGATAACATTTTATCTTTAATAATCGTCATGGCTACTGTATTTGTTTAGCATTTTCCTATCATGGAATGCATACATTAAAACCCTACAACATCATACCTGAACATGCAGAAGCAATAGGATGATGGTTTCAATCACTTACCTGGTTAAGCAAATCCTTTGAATATACCAGTAGTTTTCCAGAAATGCTCTTAATTCTACTGATGATCACGCTCTTCTTCCTGGCTATAAGCTCTGTTTGTACAAGTATCACCTGTATGAGGGTATGAAAGCTGGTGCTTTGTAAAATTGATTTTATCGCAAGGCAACTGTAAAAAATGACAATGAATTTAGCTTTTAACCTTGCAATTAGGGTAAAATTAGGGCAAACCCTGATAGATTTGATTTTATTCATTGATTTTCTCTATGGAAACCTAGGATTTCACCAGGTGTTTCATCAGATTTCGTGGTCGGCGGGAACTATCTACCACCTCTGCGTGCATTAAATGTCAATGGCGGCAACGGGAGTGGGGTGATATCTATATGACAGGATATAATCAACAACATGATATTTGGATATTGGGTGATATTCTTAAATATCACCCTGAGTGCAATATGATCATCCTCCCCGTTAGGAAATGCTATCGTGACAAGATTGGGTGATGAATTGCATCCTTAGGTCATACTTAACACATCAGGAGGATATTCCAATCTATCAGGTGATGTTACAAAAAATATGATGACTGAGTAAACTAATATACTCTCTCTCAGAATATTGGGGTGACATCATCAAGATATTGACTCAGTATATCGCTAAGGCATCATGATGTCACCGTCATGTTATGTGAGCAGGATCATTTTTTAGGAAATATAGACCCAAGGGGAAAAAATGATGATTACGTCATCGTCATGTTGGTTTCTTTGTTTATCGGATTTGAATGACATCATGAGGATAATGGCTTAGGGTGATATTTCGCGGCAGGAGGATATTGAGAAATATCAGGTTACGTTGAGAAATATGATCCTCGTGAAATACATAAGGCTATTGACGGGTAAAGGTCGCTATCACCTAAAATTGACGTCCAGATATTTGGACCGCATGATTTATTGGGTAATAAATTGGATCGGGAGGATCTTCTGTAATATGATAGATGTTAAGAAATATGATCCTCCTTCTTGTGAATTTCAGGTTTGACCAAGATTTTGACCGTTCATAACTTTCACATCCTAATGAATATCAAGGTGATGTAAAAGACAAACCTGCATGAAATTTGATGCTCTTTCCAAATATGAGGTTACTTGAGTGAAATATGAACTTTGACAAACTAACCTCATGATGATGACTTACCCAGCCTTTCCATGCATGATGATATTCATGACTTTCTTTTACCAAACCGCCAGAAAGCACAAAACAAGCCAAGTCGAAAGTTGGGTCTTGTTTTGCCAAGTCAAAATGGGGTGTGTTGTGTAACCACACAATAACTTGCCACCAAAGAAAACAAACAAATTCCAATAATTCAAGTGATGTGATCACATTCATCTATAGTATTCTAATTCTCTCTAAGCATAAGCATCATGATCTTCTGAATGATAAAAGTTCATCATGGTAACAATACTAGCAAAGGATCATGTGGGTGCAAATGATTAATTATCCTCATCTTGAAAGAAAGTTGAAAACAAAAGTAATTGGTGTTAAACTACATAGTTGGAGATCATCCCTCATAGCCGACCTGGATAGAGCCTTGCTGCCAGCAGGCGTCTATAGCCCCGGCAAGGTTATCTATACAATCTCCCTAAGTAGAGCCCTATTGCCAGCAGGCGTTCATAGCCCCGGTAGAGTTACTTAGATGGCCTAATTTTATTGTTTATATTCTTATATATATATATATATATATATATATATATATATATATATATGTATCTGATATCATCATGTCAGCTCATTTGTACAAGGTATGGTCACTTGCAGCTTTAGGTTGGAGATTGTATTGGTAGCAAGGGAGTCCCTTTAGATTTTTCACTTAACACCTATACTTGTGTGTTCAACAAACCTAAGTCTTTTAAGTGCTTCATTGTGATTGATTCACTTTAATCAAGAAAAGGCACCCTGATGAAAAGAAATCACAAACCTAATCATGAATACTTCTTAGAATGAATCATAACCTATGTCTAAATTTGATCTCATCACTTGAATCCTAACAATTTTAGTTATTTTCTATGGTGATGAAGTGCATCATCTTGACTAACCAAAACAAAACTCAACAAGCAAACAACAAAACAAACAAACAAACAAGGAAAACAAAACACAATTGTACAACCAACTATACAAATGTATAATATGATACACATGACTGTCATGAAGTCACTTAGACTTGGAAATAATGTTTGAGGAATTGTCCATTGAATGGCAATGGGACATCCTCACCGGTCAGGTTCTTGAGCCTATAAGTGTTGTCTCCTAATATCTCAGAAATTTGAAAGGGACCTATCCATAATCTGTCAAACTTACCATGGTCGCCTTTCCTCTCATGGGCTTTATCCCACATCAGGACTAAATCAAATATCCTGAAGGCTTTAACTCTAGCTCTATTGTCAAACCAGCATTTGACAACAGCCTGGTGTTTTGCAAATTGGTCAATTGCTTGACTTCTTTTCTCTTCCAGGTGCATTAGCTGAAGCAACCTGACTTATTGCTTATTATCTATGCTCAGGTACTCTTGGGCAAACTACAGGGCAGGAATTTTTAAATTTACAGGAAGGATAGGATCCACCCCATATACTAATTGGAAAGGTGAGTTTCCTAATGCAGTCTTCATTCTAGTTCTGTCTACCTATAAGGCATATTTCAGAAATGAGTTCCACTCCCTAGGGTTCTTCTCTATTAATTTTCTTATGATATTCAACAAATTTTTATTCGTGGATTCTGCTAACCCATTCCCTTGAGGATAATAGTTGGATGAGAACTTGAGTATGATCCCATGATCAAAAGCCCAACTCGATAATTCAGTTGAAGTGAAGGCAGAACCATTATCACTTACTAGAGCATAAGGAGTTCCATACCTGGTAACAATGTTGCTTTCCAGAAATTTAATAACATCATCTACAGTACAAGTCTTTCTACTGACAGCCTCTGTCCATCTGGTACAATAGTCAATAATTGTTAAGACATACCTATGGATGGAGGATGATGGAGGATTGATTGGTCCTATGAAGTCCATGCCCCATTGTGCAAATGGGTGCTCTTCCATCATAGGCTGCAAGGGTTGTGCAACATATTTCTCTCTATTGATAGCAACCTAACATACATGACAACATTTAACATGTTCAACTGTATCTTTAAAAACTGTGGGCCAATAATATCCTGCTCTGAGGATTGCATGTGTTGTGGCCAGGGCTGATCCATGTGCCGTTCCAAACTTATCATGTAGTTATGATAAAACCTTATTTGCTTCTAGCTTTTCTAAGCATCTTAGGTATATTCCCTCATAATTTTTCTTGAACAGGGTTCCTCCCTTCATCATATATTTTTGTGACCTTACTTTCAAGGCTCTTCTCTGTGAAGCTTGCATTCTTGAAGGGCACCTTCCAGTGATTAGGATGTGCCTGATATCTGAATACCATTCTTTATTGTCTTTATCGTTGATTACATATTGCTGACTTGTGATGTTCAGATCGATTTCAGATATCATTTGACTTAGAGCCTGTCCTCTTACTAGCTTCATTGGTGTAATTTCCATGTCATATTCTTGTAATACTATGATCCACTTAGCCCTTTTTTCACCAGGCTCACTTTGCATCAACAGTATCTTGACTGCTGCATCTGGTACTACTGCAATCACTTTACTTCTCAATATGTAGTGCCTAAATTTTTTTACTGCTCTGACCAGGGCAAGTGCCTATCTTTCAACATCTACATACCTCAATTCAGCATCCTTGAAGGGACAGCTCATGAAAGCAATTGGTTTTTCTTCTTTCTCCTCATTCCTCTGAGTAAGCACTGCTGCAAAGGTGTGTTCTGAAGCAAATGAGTAAATATAGAAGTCCTTTGTGTAGTCTAGACCGATAAGGACAGAAGCATCTGATATGGCTTTCTTTATGTCCTCAAAAGCATCCTTAGCCTCTGCTGTCCACTCAATCTTGGCATCTTTTTTCAACATGGCATTTAGTGGTCTGACAATTTCAGCAAAGCCAGTGATGAACTTCCTCACAAAGTTTATCTTACCAAAATAAGACTTAAGTTCTTTCTTGCTTCTTGGAAGCTATATTTTCATAATAGACTCTACCCTGTCATTATCAATGATAATTTCATCTTTTATGATCAGGTGCCCTAGTAACTTTCCTGTCGTTACCCCAAATATGCATTTCTTGGGGTTCAGTGATATTCCATATTCTTCACATTTTTTCAATACATTTATGAGATCAGCTACATGGTTGCTTCTCTCTTTGGAGAACACTGTTAAGTCATCCATGTAAATGACTATACATTTTCCTATTAAGCCTCTAAAGGCTATGTCCATTGCTCGCTGGAATGTAGCTCCAGCATTTATAAGTCCAAATGGCATACGTCTATATGCAAATATACCCCACTTTGTGGTGAAGGCAGTCTTTAATCTGTCAATCTTGTCAACCATGACCTGATTGTATCTTGAAAAACCATCCAGAAAAGACATCATTTTGGCTCCATTTACAATTTACAGAACTTCATCTAATGATGGTAAGGGATAATTATCCTTCTCTGAAGCTCTGTTCAGGTTCCTGAAATCTACGCATAACCTAATGTCCCCATTCTTCTTTCTGACTGGGACTAGATTTACAACCCAGGTGCAGTGCCTTATAGGAAAGATTATCCTGGCATTTAACAGCTTCTTGACTTCTTCAAAGATTATTAGTTCAAGCAAAACATTGACTAGCCTTTGCTTCTGTCTGAAAGGTTTAGCATCTAGCTTGAGGGGAATAGTATGAGTTATGACTGATGTGTCATATGTTTTTAGCTCATCATAAGTCCATACAATTACATGGATGTAATCCTTGAGGGCTTGAGTTATTCCTTCTAACTCTTTTGGTGTGCAAACCTTACCAATCAAGACATTTCTCTTGTCTTCATCTTGCCCAATATTCACTTGTGAATATTGACCTCCATCTGCCTTGGGCAGATCCTTCTGTTTCAGCATATTGTCCAAGTCAAAGGCTCTTTCTAATTCAATCATACCTTTGGGAGTCCTGTTGCTAGGCAACTCTAATATTTCATCTTCTTCCCAGACATGATCCTCCACACTACTCTCATCTATGATTTGAGCATCAAATATATCTCTGTTTGAGATGAAATCCAAAATATGTTGATCATCATCAAACACCTAGAGGTTGGTCACATTATCAGGTACTGATGGTACAGATACCAGTTCTACTAAAAATCTCTTTAGACCTAATATAGATAGTGGCTCTAGTGTACTGGCAGCCTAGGCAAGTGCATTTGCCCTATGGTTCTATTCTCTAGGAACATGGGTAATATTAAAGGTGTCAAAGTCCTCAATCAAGTCCCACACTTGATGTCTATAGTTTGGCAATTTTTTATAGTTACAAGAGTAGATTCCTCTCACTTGCCTCACAACTAATTCTGAATCCTTGAAGACATGCAAAATTTTTACTTTTTTCTTGTGAGCAAGTAGTATCCTATGAATCAGAGCCTCATACTCTGTTACACTGTTGGTACAGGGAAACTGTAATCTGTAGGCTACTAGATAGGATTTTCCTGATGGATCAATGAGGTCAATTCCTACCCCGGCACCCTGCTTGGATTTGGATCCATCAAACCTTAGGATCCAGGGCTTATCTTCAGCAAGATGCTTAGCTGAACCTTCCTTTTTCTTTGCAGTTCTAGCAGCTGCACCAGCTGATATCCATTTTAGCTTAGGGATTTCAACCCTTTTAGATTTTACCTTTCCTTTTTTATGTGAAGCTAATGACTTTTCTTCTTTCTTTTCCACATCAGCAGGATAATCTTTTGAATCTAGTAATGTATGCCTTCTCAAAATGTGTAAACATAGAGAACAGGTGGTCTCCAAATGAGGTGCCTCATGCAACCTACACCAACCTTTAATCAAGACCTCTTGGGGAGATTTATGCTGTTGTGTCATCTTCTCTATCTCTTTTGCTAAAAATTCTTTGAACTTAGTCAAGTCACTACCTCTATCTTCATCAGACAATTCATAGTCTGGCTCCATAAAACAATCACTCCCAGGGGTGATCTTTCTTTTCTTCTCAACATTTATCTGGTCATACACCAGAATTTCTTCTGTTATATGTATATGATCTTCATCATGATTCGTCACCTTCTCTATGGTTCCTGTAGAAGACAAGCAAGAATCAGTGTCATCATCATCACTAGATGTAGAACTTACCTTGAAATATGATGATGATGCCTCACTGCATGTCTGCTCCAGCATCATCATGTCTATGCATGCTTCACAAGTCTTTTTTGAATGTGACTCATTATGCAATCTGCACCATCCATCAATCAATATATCATTAGTAGCTATATTCAATATCCTACATCGTTCCATTTGCCTGGATAAATGCCTCTCAAAATTTCTGAAGTGATCTTCATCGTTTTCATTATCAGGGTTGCTATCAGGTTCTACAGTTACTTCATCATCTAGAGGATCATCATGATGATGATGATGAATGTCAAGCATCAAGATCTCTTCTATTTTGACAGTCTACGGCATGATGGAGTAAACTCTAGGCTCAACGTCCACGTACATAATCTCATTTGTCTGGTTGTACTCAGTGATCATATGTTTCATTCTAGGTTTAGCATCAATCCTGATCTGGTTTGGTATACCTTTCCATGGTAACCACATGTGACTGAAATCTGTGGACATATATCCGTTAAGCATTTTGGACTAGTCTTAGCTAAGCAACATCCCATAAGTATCAAGTATGTCAACTACTTGAATGTCGATGTAATACTGGATCCTAGGATCAGATGCCAACTGCATGTGGATATGAGTTAACTCTCCCACTACACTTACTTCTATTTTGTCCAATTGAGTGACCTTCTTTAGGGATTTGGCAGAATGCAGACCTAAAGCATTACATACTGACAAGGGCATAACATTTGTGGAAGCTCCTGAATCCACCAGACAATTGTGCAAGTTCTTACTAAACATTCTAATGGTGAGGAGGAATGGAGGTGACTCAGCTTTGTCCCTATACAAGGTCATGTGGGAAGTTTCTGTAGCTTGGACGATAGTTGACACTTTAGGCTTGATAGTACTATCTTTGGCAACATGATCTTTGCCACTGGGCTGACCTGTAGGATGGCTATCCTCTTTAGAAGCAAGATCATCTAGTGATTTCATAAATGCCTTCTTGATGGCAGGAGTTTTCAGCAAATTAGACAAGGACATGCTGATTTTGATTTTCTTCATTTCATCAGCCAGATAATTGACTAGCTTGTCAGATTCATGAGGCACACTTACTACCTTTGATCCTATGTTTGGCAATGACAGGTATTGAGCATTTACCTTGGGGAAGCTAGGGTTATTGCTAGCTTTAGGATCAAGAGGTGTATTGAAATTATTTGGCAGTAAAGAAGATGTCAATGGACCAGTAGGTCTATTGGCATTGTTTCTCAGGTTATAGTTATGCTTACCAGGATATTGTTGTTGGTAGGCATGCACCTCTTTAGGCTCTCTTGTAGGCTCATTTTCATCCTCAAAGGGGAATACATAATTTGACTCAAAAGTTAAGGCAAACTCTTCACATGCCTAATTATAACTCTGATGAGATGGCATATTCTACTGATGAGGCTGATGTGTATAAGTTTCCAGCACAAAGGCTGAGTCATATCCACATGGAACAAGTTTGTTTCCCTCTACCTGAGGTGGATTTTCAAAAGTGTTAGACACTTCAGTCTGAAAGATGCTAGTAGCAATTCTAAATTGTGGATAGTCTAGCTCTACATGTGCATTTGTATTGTGGATCCTACACCAATTAGTGAGGGCTGCCTCAGCAAGATTGACTCTAGTAGTCTGTTTGGCTTCACCTGGAGACTGATTGTCCAGGGGTGATGGTAATGAGCCATAATTTGGCCTAGAGTTCCATACTCTAGGCTGTCTCTAAGGGTTATTGTTATTTCCACCACTATTGTTGAAATTATTGTTGTTATATCCTCTGTCAAGATAATTTGGCCTATCATTGGAATAACTCCTATTCTGATTGGACTGGGAATAGAAATTCTGGTTCCTCAAATGAGTCACTTCTATAGTGATTTTTCTTAGTTGAGCAAAGATTTCCTTGATCTCTTCCTTCTCTTCTTGAGCTTTAGCCACTACATTTTCAGTCTAAGGCTTGAAGAATGAGGATCTAGTGTTATTGTTATTAGGATCTGTACCCTAAGGTGCCTGAGTTTGCACAAGGTACTATGGTGGTTGGCCATTCCCATTAGGAGGTGGCATAATACTCAATGGAGGTACCTGCAAAGGTGCAGGCATGACCACTGGAGGTATCATTGCTCCATTAGGATACTGTGTAGGATATGATGCAGGATATTGTGGATACATGCCAGGCAATGTAGGGAATGCTATATTTGGAGTAGGAGCTGGTATCAACTGCTGACTGACCTGTATGGCTTCTTGAAAAGCTAATGCTAAAGTTGTAATTTGAGGGTGTGCTCTCCTTATGAACATGGAGGTCAAAGGATCTAAGGCTGAATAATAAATGCTCCTTGCGGCTTCATCAGACACAGTATAAGGAGTGACTACCTTGGACAACATTTTCTAAAACCTAGCATTGAAATTTGCAATAGGCTCATTCTCAAACCTCTTGATAGTGGCAAATAGATGATAATTCATTGAGGGATCAATTGGTACCTTGAACCTATCGGTAAAAGCTTTCTCTAGTATAGCCCATGAATCAACAAAACCCTGACCAAGACTAATGAACCAATTATAGGCTTCTTCCCCTAAGGAAAAAGGAAATAATCTGCACACCACATCTTGATGCTCTATTCTGGCTCTGTAGCAGGCTTCTTTAAAGGTCCTAATATGATCATCAGCATCTTGATAAGGATGATATTTCAGACAAATCTTGTTCAGATTCTTTGGTAACTCATGATATGCAGTAAAGGTTAGAGGCGATTCTGTCGTGAAGAAAGACATTGCAACCAGAGGAGGTTGAGTTTGTGGTAGAACCGGCTGAGGTTGGACTAAAGGTGCACCCTGAGGAGATCTTTTAGGTATATTAAGACCAATTGGAGTTACAGGAGAACATCTTGGTGGTGTTCCTGATGTACTGGAATCAGGAGTGATGAATATCAACAGTCCTAGGTTTGAAACCTCTAACAAGTAGTTCTTCAAAAGGTCCGGTGGATCTTGACCTGGTATTTATCTTGTGAGCCAGGATTTCTCAAATTTGGTGGGAAATTAGTAGGATGATCGTAAATATTGGCTAGATTTCACCAGCTAAGGTGATATTTATGATCAGATGACTGATCTGATTGGATATTTGTGAAATATTTGCAAAGATAGTGCAAATATGAGGTGATAAGGGGGAGTGATGACTCTTATCACAAGATATCAGGCTTCTAAGGCAAACCTCTTCAAAGCTTTAATGGATTTACATGACATTGGCCAATATTTGTGAATTCATGATGATCTATTGTAAAGCTTGCAATATTTATGATTAATATGGAAATCTTTACACAGAATGAGCATCTACAAGCTTGCTATAGTAAATATTTATGCAATATTTGAAATTCACAAGTGTTTCGAGGTTACCTTACTCTCTGCATCCTCAAACCTAAAAATAATGATGATGAGCATCTTCTTTCAGATCGAGCCCTCCTTTTAGCACCAATTTATGTTGGTTATGATGTTAGTCACAAACAAGCATAGAATAAAAGTATACATCAACCTTTATTCATCTTGAAAGATATAATGAATTCAGAGAATTCATGATCCCAAGTCTCCAGTGATTAGGTCTTAATCGTCTGACGTTACTCAGAGGTTGATGTGCATTGTTGTTTCCATTTTGGGGCCTTACGTGGATCTCATCATCATGACACATTTTCCTCAAAGATTCTTTATAGAGAGGTCATTTTATACAGTTATTTGATCAGATGATACAAAAATACATGAATCTTTGCATGTCATTTCCAATTATACATGCTTTAGCTTCAAATATGCTAAATATTTGCGATTATCTACGAAGTATCCACATACTTGTATTATCTTCTTGAGATTATCAATTATTTACAGTTATGATAGTGAAATGCTCTGAAATTTAAAAGAAATTGAAAGAAATGCTTTGAATATATGTTGAACCTTTATCTTTTGAACCACATGTACATCAGATACAGTCATGAAGAGAAGAAAACCAAACCATATTTTCACCAGGACATTCCAGAGCTAGATATAGTTGATGCTAACTTCAATGGAATTGTATGAAGACAACATATGTAAGTAGACATGCACTCCAAGGGATGCAGCAAATCACAACATATATCCAAAATTCAGACACTGATTACTCAAGATTTACTATGATTTGTAATCCAAACAATCTTCTCATTCATTAAGTATGCAAGGATATAAATGTATACAAAAGCTTTGAAATGAGCCCTGAATATTTTAGTAGACAGATTTCAATTAAGTTTCGAATAATAGAAAAGAGGCATTCTAGCACCTTTTATAGAGCAAGGTGAGGAATCCGTTACAAAAGATCTAAAAATCTTGATTTTTCTATGAATCTTAACAGTCATTATTTTATTGACTAAGTCAACCATGTTACAAAGGCACAAGTTGCCAGCTAGCAACTATCTGGATTACTTATTTTCACTAAGTATCAGATACTAATATTTTCTTTATGATGCCTCATTATCTACTTGGTCTGATTCATGCTCCTCATCATCATGTGCATCACTTTCTGAACTTTCATCATCCTGATGATGATGACTTTGCATATGAGGCTACATGAGGACCCTGACATTTTCATACAATTGCACTATTCCATTTATTTCTCCACCATCCTGGGTCTTTGCTTTGATGATGGCGTGCTTATGTGCCTCGTATTTGTTTTTGATGCTATCTAGCTTGCCTTTTCTATTGTGCAGCATCTCATTATAGTTTTCCACCTTGACTTTATCCTCGTCATTTTATCTATTACTTCCTCCGTCAAGTTAACAAGTGGATCATTAGCTGCTGATTGGAAATTGGTGTGTAGAGCTTTGATTGCAAACTCTTCATCCTAATTTTCTATCTTTCCTTCTACCTTTCCTTCCAATGCTTCCAAAATTTTTGCTTCAATAGCCAGCATATCATGCATCTTCATGTTGAGATCTCTCAGTTTATTATTGCATCCTTTAAGTACTCCACATTCAAACTGGATGTCTTTGTACCATATATCTACTAATAAAGCAGTGTTATTATCCAATATCCGCTTGTTGATGAGTAGTTGAGGATTTATCCTCCTTATTTCTCCCAGGGCATCTAATATCTTCTCCAATTAAAAAGACCTTTTTCCTGTCTCCATTTGTAATTTATCTACCTTTTTCCTGGATATACTGAGGGAATTCCACCTCTTTAAAGAGGCCCTTATTACATCCTCTGCTACATCCAATGTGGATAGCATCCATTTCCTTAATACAGATGACTCATGTCTCATGAGATCTAATTTATTTACCCCTTCTTGGGAAATCGTAGTCAATGGGACTACATGTTCATCTAAAGTGTCTTCATTATTAGTCAACCTTTTTATGTATGCATGCAACTAAGCAATGTGCTCTTTGTGTTGCTTATTCTTATCTTTTCTCTTTTCACCTTCTAAATTAAAGAATCAATGATGTCCTTGCCCTCTTGACCCTCCTGGTCTTCATTAGCAAAACCTAGGTCCACTGTGTTGATCTGAAATTCATCTAAGGTAATTTTACCTTTCTCTTTCTCTATGGTGGGGATTGCTACCTGTGCAGTCCTCCTACCAGTTCTAGGATCTCTCTTGATGGCCGAAGTCATTCTGGTCTTCCTCTTTGGTTTTATTATATTTTTAGAAAATAAGGTAGATACATCAAATTCTTGAATTTCAAAGTCTACCTCTATGTTTACTTCTTTTTCCAACCATGGGGGTACCTGATCATGTTTTTGAGCATCATCATGTTGTTCACCTTGATCTCTTGTATCTATTATCATATGCAATGGAGAAGGTGTTTTCCTTGTTTCTTCTTCATGATGCTCGCTTTGAGGGTGATCCTGTGGTACCTCCTCCTATTGCGGCACTTCTTTCTCTAGAGGAGCATCATCCTGAGGTGCAGGATCTTGTGATGTATCCATATGATGATCATGATGATCATGATCCTTCTCTTTTATTACCTCATCTTCTTTTGACTTATCCTCCTATTGAGGCACATTTGTATCAGTGGATATTGCTGAATCCTCCTTAGGTGCTTCTACTTGTTCTGCAACCGCAATTTGTTCTGCACCTACATTACTTATTTCTTGAACTTTAGCAGCAGGATTTTCTACTGCATCCTTCTCATCAGTCTTCTTTTCTTGAACTTCTACTATAGCAGGTTCAATTGATGTATCTTGTTGGCTTATTTCTAAAGCATGGCCCTTTGGTTCTGCCATCTTCACTTCTTCTGCATGTTGCCCTTTGTTAGGTGTACCTGCTGGATGTTCAGGACTTATATCCTATGTATATGTCAAATCCACTATTGCAGGATTTGTCACCTCTGCAATTAAAGTATCCAGCCCTATTTCTTGGGCTATCTTCTCTGGAGTCTTTTCCTTTTCAGCTTCCACCTGTTTCACTTCCTCTAGTATTGTCTACACTGATGGAGTCTTATGTGGAGTCATGTGAGTACCTGCACCCAGAGTTTCCATCTTTTGTGAAGCTACATCTTTTACAACATCATCAGATAAATTAATTGTTTCTTCCAATGAGATATGACCTCCTTGAGATGCCTTAGAGGTTTCTTTTCTTTGCTCTTTAGCTTGCTCCATTTTGAATTTCAAAATGGTAGGAAGTGGAACATTATGTTGAAATTCCTTGTGAAATACTTCACTACCAGCCCCTTTCAACAGTATAGGGGATTGCTTTATTTCTCCCCTCATAGAAGTCCTTGGTTTCTTAAGTGTGGTAGCCACTGCCACCTGTGGAGCTTTTCACTTCGTCTTGAATAACAAAGGAGGCTCCTCTTCTGCAGTATCCTCCTCCATGAGGATATCTTCTTCTATTGGTTTTCCTGAGGATTGACCCTCTTCTTGGGTCACGGTAATTACTACTCCTGTTATTTTCTCTCCCTTGGACTTTTGTTTACTTGCCCGTGGAGATGATGCTAATCCTGATCCAAATCCTGATGATGTTGCTGCTGTCTCTTCAGCTGTAAACATTGCTCTTTCAACAACCACCCCTTTGGGTTCTTTATCAACCTTCTTACCCCTAGGGGGTCTTTTGCTTCGTTGTGGTTGTGGCGGCAGTCTGTCCCCTTTGGATTTCCTTTTCTTAGTCACAAAATCATCATATTCCTCATCCAGAATATCCTTTCCTTTCTTCTTGTTGTCTACAGTAATGACAACACCTTTCTTCCTCAATGCCCCAATTTGTTCATCAACCCAATCTTGGGTTAGCTATAATGCCTTGGCAATGAAAGGGTCCAAAGATATGTCCTCTTTTATGGTGAGGTCAGGTGCAGATATTGTATCATTGTATATTTTCTTCTCTTCATATTCATCTGCCATTATCTTGCCATCATCCTTTTTCAACTGTTGAGGAACGAGGATACATTCAAAGGTTTTGATTTGATTCAAGGTTAACCTTTGGTATCTTCTTCTTCTAGCTTCTGACTCATCTTTACAATCAGCCCAGAAGTCTTCTAGGTGCCTTTGATGAATAGGCCTCCCTATTATTTTCTGTATCCTGCCATAAGGATCATATGGTCTTATCAGTGGGAAAGGCTGCAATTGCATTTTATTCAAAGTGACCATCACCTTCTTGATTTTCTCCAAATCTGGACACATGTACCAGCCAATGGTGACTGGAAACAGAATTGGAGGTATCTTCTAAGTATCCTTATATGTCTTTAGCATGGTGGAGCTCTGCCTAATGAATTCCATCAGGATCACTGCATCCGTAGGGTATATTGGTAGAATAAGGGGGTGTCCTTCAAAACCCTCAATTCTCATGTATGAAAAGGTAGCAAATTGGATATACCAGGCTTAATGCCTATAAATCATCTCTTGAGCTTCCATGCTCAATCTTTTTGTCCTATCCTCCTCCATGGTTCTCACTAGGTGCATGGAGAATGCATCATTTACCAATTTGTAGCTTTGGAGGTAGTTGGCTCTTTGCAACTGGGGATGATGATCCCAGATATGTACAGCATTAACTGTGCATGTAACCTCTCCATCTGTAACCAGTGCATCAAATGTACCATTATAGGCACAGGAGTAAACAATGTAGGATGTCATGTAAAATGAACAATTTGAACCTCCCAGGCTCATCAGCTACTCATGTAGAGCATCACTTATCAACTGGCCCCATAGTGGCTTGATGTCTGAATATATGCACATCATGATGACGCCATACATCCAATGTTTAAAACTTCTAGCATCAGGATGTCCTGTTACTCTGCTAAGCAGTGTAATCATGTATTGGTAGTCATCATCAAAATCATATTTATATAAATGCACAGGAAGTTTGGCAGCCGCAGGATATGTGCTGTTCTTGGCCCTCCACTAATACATGTTCTTCCTGGCCCTCTTCTTGTTATTCTCATATTTAATTTCTGATTTCTTCAGGTCTACACTGTTGACCTTTTTGCCTAATGGCAGTCTAAATGTCTTTGAAAGACCCTTGATAGACAGGTCTGCATATACTCTTCCATGTTTCACCACCTATCGGGTCTTTGGATTGTAATTCTGGATGCATTCAATCACCAGCTCTGGGGACTCCATGGAGTATGGAAAACCAGTTGTATTCCACATTCTAGACATGAAAACTGCATCCAACAAGGTGCTCCTGTTCTTCTCATCGTTCATTTTGGTGGACCAAGCCTCCAAATCAGTACTCCCCTGATGGGTGTCTGTTATGGCACCATATTTAGATAGGATTCCCCTAGGGGATGCAAACATAGGTTTGTGGAAATTAGCCTCACACTTCGCCAACCTTTTGTTAGCCATGGGTACCTGTAATTAACAGGATTTGTCTTAAAATGGGTTTTCACATGCATGTAGATAACATTTTATCTTTAATAATTGTCATGCCTACTGTATTTGTTTAGCATTTTCCTATCATGGAATGCATACATTAAAACCCTGCAACATCATACCTGAACATGCAGAAGCAACAGGATGAGGGTTTCAATCACTTACTTGGTTATTTAAATCCTTTGAATATACTAGTAGTTTTCTAGAAATGCTCTTAATTCTGCTGATGATCACGCTCTTCTTCCTGGCTGTAAGCTCTGTTCGTACGAGTATTGCCTGTATGAGGGTATGGAAGCTGGTGCTCTATAAAATTGATTTTATAGCAAGGTAATTGTAAAAAATGATGATGAATTTATCTTTTAACCTTGCAATTAGTGTAAAATTAGGGCAAACCCTGACAGATTTGATTTTATTCATTGATTTTCTCTACGGAAACCCAAGATTTTGCTAGGTGTTTCATCAGATTTCGTGGTCGGTGGGTACTATCTACCACCTCTGCGCGCATTAAATATCAATGGTGGCAACGGGAGTGGGGTGATATCTATATGACAGGATATATTCGACAACATGATATTTGGATATTGGGTGATATTCTTAAATATCACCACGAGCGCAATATGATCATCCTCCCCATTAGGAAATGCTATCGTGACAAGATCGGGTGATGAATTGCATCCTTAGGTCATACTTAACACATCAGGAGGATATTCCAATCTATCAGGTGATGTTACAAAAAATATAATGACTGAGTAAACTAATATACTCTCTCTCTCAGAATATCGGGGTGACGTCATCAAGATATTGACAAAGTATATCGCTAAGGCATCATGACATCACCGTCATGTTATGTGAGCAGGATCATTTTTTAGGAAATATGCCCCTGAGGGGCAAAAATGATGATTACATCATCGTCATGTTGGTTTCTTCATTTATTAGATTTGAATGATATCATCAGGATAATGGCTTAGGGTGATATTTCATGGTAGGAGGATATTGAGAAATATCGAGTTACGTTGAGAAATATGATCCTCGCGAAATACATAAGGCTGTTGATGGGTAAAGGTTGCTATCACCTAAAATTGACGTCCAGATATTTGGACCGCATGATTTATCAGGTAATAAATTGGATTAGGAGGATCTTCTGTAACATGACAGATGTTAAGAAATATGATCCTCCTTCTTGTGAATATCAGGTTTGACTAGGATTTTGACCGTTCATAACTTTCACATCCTAATGAATATCAGGGTGATGTAAAAGACAAACTTGCATGAAATTTGATGCTCTTTCCAAATATGAGGTTACTTGAGTGAAATATGAACTTTGACAAACTAACCTCATGATGATGACTTACCCATCCTTTCCATGCATGATGATATTCATGACTTACTTTTACCAAACCGCCAGAAAGCACAAAACAAGCCAAGCTGAAAGTTGGGTCCTTGTTTTGCCAAGTCAAAATGGGGCATGTTGTGTAACCACACAACAAGTACCTTGTTGCATCATTTCTGATAGAGATTCTATTTTCACTTCAGCATTCTGGAGAGCCTTGCAGCAGGCATTGGGCACACAACTTAATTTTAGCTTCGCTTATCATCCCGAGACAGATGGACAGATAGAGTGAGTGAATCAGGTGTTGGAGGACATGCTTTAGATGTATGTGATGGACCATTAGTCTAGATGGGAGGAGTATCTATATCTGGTTGAGTTTGCCTACAATAATGGGCATCATAGCTCGTTGGGTATGCCTCCCTTTCAGGCTTTATACGGCAGACCATGCAGGACACCATTGAGTTGGGATCGGATAGAGGACAGAGTTGCCATTGGTCCAGAGCTAGTTCAGGATATGGAGCAGTAGGTCACATTGATTAGACAGAGGTTACAAGAGGCACTTGATAGACAGAAGAAGTATGCCGATGCTAAGAGGACTGATCGGAGCTTCTCAGTAGGTGACAGGGTATTCCTTAGAGTGCCGCCACACAAGAGTCCTATCCGTTATGGAAAGGGCTCTAAGCTTGCACCACAGTTTGTAGGACCCTTTGAGATTTTGGAGTGGATAGGACCAGTTGCCTATTGTCTAGCATTGCCACCAAGCCTATCACATATCCATGATGTCTTTGATATTTTTGTTTTGAGGTGATATATATCTGATTTGTCTCACGTGCTGGACTAGAGTGCTTTATAGGTAGAGGGGGGCAGGCAATTGGCTTTGGAGCCAATTTGCATATTGGTTCGTCAGACGCTAGGCCCTCGAGGTTCAGAGCTAGACCAGGTTAGGGTCCAGTGGGATCGATATGATGAGGTCACAGCGACTTGGGAGGATGCAGCTAGTTTGAGGGCACTCTATCCTCACCTTTTTGATGACTTCCAGGAGGAAGTTTAGTCCTAGGAGGGGAGGATGTGAGGCTGAATTATTTTTACATCCCTTATTTCGGATCGATATGCATTTTAGTTGATGACATTATCAGATTTATAGCGACTATGGTTTTGTTATGCAGACTTGGTTTTTTTATCTCCTGATTATGATAGGACATTGATTAGACATATGTGATTCGATTTGATTAGGTGCTATTTTTTGATTCGACATTGAGATATATATATCTAATGATGCTTGTGATGAGGTTCTAGTTATTTATGTGATGTTGACTATTTGACATGTGATTGAAAGATGCAGTTTAATTTAGAATTATGTATTGATGATTATTGTTGTATGCGATTGCGTGGATTTAATTCCAATTGCTTCGGCTATGACTTCTCATGATATGATTGACACTTGATCAAGATGTACAAGTTTCACATTCCCTGGCCATGAGAAAATCAGAGGTAGAATTCAGACTATGTTATCCCCTATAAACCAATCCATTCCCAAGAGGGATAAGGATCACATTTGAATTTGAATGATGATTTAAGTACTTGATTTAATTTTGTTATTTTGGCCTTAGTACCCCTTGTCTATTTATTTAATAATAAATGTTGTATAATTTTACTGGATTTACACCACTTGGTAATTATTTTATTTTGAGGCCATTTAAATGTGATTTTTAACCCCCTTTATGAACCCTAGAGTCCCAAAAGCTACCCTAGGTGGTTACCCTTGAGTCCAGGGTCAACTTGGACTATCTAACCCTAGATTTGACTCAAGTTTGGTCACTCTAAACCTTGGCTTAGTAAAAGTGATGAAAATTTGAAATAAGGGAAGTGGGAGATGAGTCATGCCTTGGGAAAGACTCATCTCCCTTCCCAAGGTTTGGGAATCCCTTCCCAAAGAAGACTTGGGAGGTCTCCAAGACTCCCAATTGTGTGGGAGCTTCCCCCAAGAATCTCACACACATGTGAGAGCATCTTGGAGGAAGATGGCTCCTTGAGAGAGTAGGAGGATGCCATATGGCATCCCTTATCCTCTTGAGGATGTGAATGGGATTGCCACCTCACCACTTGTCCTCTCACACATGTGTGAGAGTACAAGTGGGTAAAGTGAGGATTGAGAGGGAATGAGAGGATGACACTTGTCATCCTCACACTTCCTCTCCCTTGCAAGTGGCATGGGAGGAGGAAGGAGAAGGTGACAAGTGTCACCTTCTCATTCCTCAAGGCCAAATTCATGGCCTATATTATCTCCTCTTGTTGAGAAATGTGGGGTTCTTCAATTTTGTTCTTATTGCTATTTTTGGAGGAGTTTGGAAGAGTTAGAGGCATTGCTTGAAGGATTGGGAGGCTTGGGAAGGCTTGGAGCTCTTCACCAACTTGCTTCCATCATAAGGGCTTTGAAGGTAGGCCTCTTAACTTGTTTTCTCACCCTAGCTTATTTAATTTGTTGTGTTATAGTTTTTGGTTGTTTTGTTGGGAAGGGAGTTTATGGTGAGAGCACCTCCAATGGAGGTAATACTCAACTTGTATGGGTAGGGGAAAGGAACCTCCTTGAGGTCTCTCCCACACTATGTATTTATGCCTTGAGGACTTTTGTTTTGTTGAGAAGGTTATTAAATGGCAAGAGTGCCATGGAGGTTATTTTTGTGATATTGTGGAGAGCGGTATTTTGGAAATTTTATTTGGCTTGAGGCCATGATCTTGACATTTTATCATTTAGGAGCCCTTTGAAGTTGAGGGGTCCATTCCCTACCATTACCAACTCATTTTTATGGGTTGAGTTTTGTGTTAAACCTATGGGCTGTATTTGTGTTGTTGTGATTGTTTTTGTTGTGGAATGTTTTTCACCTGTGTGAATCCCTACCTCCCTAGCTCAGGGGTGACCCACTTGCGGGTCTACGATAGGGAGGAGAGCTTTCACAGTGGCTGGTTTTGTTGTTCTTTTGGTTGTGTTTTCCTTGCAAGATTTGAGTGAAGTAACGGGATTGCTGTGGAGCTCATTTTGGGTGGCCTTGTAGTTTTTATTATTGGTTGTTGAAGCCATGGCTTTGTGGCCTTAATGTATTTTATCCTTTTATAGAAGAGTCAAGATAATTTGCCAAGGGGATGGCTGTATTAGATGTTGTAAGAGAAATATCCTTGTTATTTTATTAAAATGTCCTTTATTCTCTAAGAGGGAGTTTATAGGTTGTGAAATGCATGTGAAAATATTCTTGGTTGCTGCCATGTTTTTCCCTTCAAATATATATATATATATATATATATATATATGAGTACTATTATATGGAATGTACTTTAAACAAGAAAGAGAAAATTTGAGATTTGTTATCTGTTTGTGTTTGAAAGTTCCTTTTGTATTAGTTGATGTTGGAAGAAAATAAAATAAAATTAGTTGTTATTATATTGACAGTTGTATTAAGAGTTGTTGTTAGAAAGGTTAAATGAAAATCCTTAATTTGCCATTTAGGTTTAAATGAAAAAAAAAAAAAAGATATAACTCTGTTATTGCATGAAAAAAAGGGGGAAAAAGGAAGGTCACTGTTTTAGTTTACTACACAAAACAGAAAGATAGACCTTCTACTACTTAACCCATTTGAGAGAATGTTAGTTTATATGTTTTCAATTAAATGTATATATATACATATATATATAGATGAATATATATGTATATATATATATATATATGTATATATATATATATGTATATATATAGAAACCTCTTTTCGGTTGTTATTTATATTACTGTTATATTCTGATAAAAAAAGAGGAACTACACATTTAGATGTGCTGTATATAAATTTAAGTATATACACATACATGTATATATATATGTGTGTGTGTGTGTGTATATGTAAATAAATATACATAGAAAAGAGAGGATTTAGAACTGTAATGCAATAAAAGTAGTAGTGAATATATATATATATATATATATATATATATATATATATATATATATATATATATATATATATATATATATATATATATATATATATATATATATATATATATATATATATATATATATATATATATATATATATAAAATAGCCATTAAGTAATGGATATACTGCAGTCATGTGACGGACTATTTTGGAATAAGCTTAAGTTGTATTTTAAAAAAAAAAAGATAACACTTTGGTGGGACTATGGACGGTGATGCCCACAGCCCCACCCCTCCTTATAGTGATTGGTGTGGGGAGGAGGCTATACCTCCACCCACACCCCCAAAAACCCCTAACTTCAGCAGCCCCCACACAACACCCCCTCTAGACTACGCCTCCCTTTGCTCACAGTATCCTCTCCACAAACCTTCCTCCCGTGGCCATTTCCCCTTAGCAATTGGTGGTACTACACCCCACACGGCTCCTCGCGACCTTGACCCTCATTCCTCCTCCGGTGGCGGCAGCGAAAATGGCAGCTCCGTCTTCCTTCCACATTGCTTAAACCTGTAGCACATCTCTGGAATTTTATCACATGTATATTATATATATATATATATATATATATAAAGAATATAGCTAAATGCATAACCATATTACCTTGCTGTGTATACCTCCATGAGAGGTAGCAGTAACTCTCTCATGGCCTCTATGGCTCTATGCAAAACCTTAACCTGTATGCAAAGAGAAAACAAAACAAGAGAAAAAGAGAGAACAAATATGAGGATTAGGGAAACACTAAAATGGGAAAACAATAGAAAAGAACAATTAGGGTTCTCTTTTTTGAAAACCAAGTGTTATAATAAAATTAGGGCTTTTCTTATTTTATTGAAAAGGTATTTTATTTATGAGGTTTTTTATTTGTGAGAGTTGGTTTTATTTTATTTGTATATAAAACCTCTATTTCCCTTCTCACCTTTAATTCATTCTTGTGATCTTTTAAATTTTTGGGGATTTGATTTTTATGCTTATTGGAGAGAACATTTTCCCTTGATTTTAAATTTACTTAATGGGATTATCGATTTCATTTTCTTGTTTTTCTTAGCAGAATTTCTTCTTATTAATCTTGTTGATTTTCTATTCTTTTATTATTAGTATTATTATTATTATTTTACGGGGAGAGTTATTTAAACTCTCCTCCTCCCTCTATTAAATTTGGAGTTAGTTATTAAATATAATTGCCAAATTGTATTTAATAACTAACATGATTTTCTCCTTGGACTTATTGACATCTTGTCATTTAACTTTATTTTAGTAATTTATTTTAAATCGTTTCTAAAATTATTCTTTGGTTTGATTTAATTCTATTATTAAATTTTTGCTTAATTCCCTAAGGGTGACTTATTTTTTTTTAAAAATTTAATTTACATTTATTGAAAACGTGTTATGCTGCCAGAATTTTGATAGATTCCTAGGGTTTATTTTGTACAATGTTTTATTTATTCCTTCCCATCATCCCACTTCAATCATGCACCATCTTACCATATTGCTTAATCACTTTTTAATCTAAGTTAAGTTAGGGTTCATTGCTGGCGAATCATCTTCACCTAGGTAACTTAGGGTACAGATTGGAATCAATCTAACCCTAGAAGTGACACACTTCGTGTCGCATACCCCCTAGACGGCGTTCACCATCACGGTTATGTTGACATGTCTACGCCTATGCGTATTGCCACCGAGCACGCAAACACGTGCGAGGGGGTTCCTAGGGATAGGTAGAAAAAATTTTCGTAGTTCATGTCATGACCACATGGCAAATGTGGACATGACACATGTGTTTGTGTGTCATGACCGCATGGGAAATGTGGGCATGACAGATAATTTGACAAGATTGACTTTATTCAATTGGTGTGGATTAAGGATGGACTTGCATTTGGATCATTGCTCAGATTGACTAGATTGGGATGAGAGATACAATGATAGATAGAAGAATGACTCGACAGAAGGACTCACAAGATTTTGTAAACACTAACACAGCGAACCAAATCTTTATTAATGGATGGTATGCAAAATGTAAATATATGTATTTATGGATGTATTATGGATGCGGATATATGTCATCTTGATATTGCAAGTATTTTGAAGTGCTTGTTTCATCATTGGGAACTTTTTTTGTTACTTTTCCCTTTTGAAATGTTGTAAGAAAATATAAGCATCTAGGTATAATTGAACCATGATGAACTAAGTATCACTTACATGGATTTTGATTTAGCAAGCTAATACAAGCATCTAAGTATAATTGAACTGAGATGACCTGAGTATTTCTTGCATAGATTTTGATATAGCAAGCTAATACAAGCATCTAGTCAAAATTGAATCTAGATGACCTGAGTATTTCTTGTGTTTCAATAGACAAGGATTTCCCCTTTTCATGTTTAGACCTCTAATGTCCTTGATGATCATTGTGTTGATCATGTCTTTAGACAAGGTTTCACATTACTAAAGATAAACCCACAAGTAGCAATGAAAGAAAATAATTGTGCCCCCATCATAGCATCTCTAGTGTTTGGCATCCTTGAGTAGTATAGGAAACAAGATAACAAAAAGTGAAGACCTTAAGATGAAACTAATCGAAACAAAACATTCTTACATTAGATGTATCTTTCTTACCATAATTTAGATAGAATCATTTAGATTGTTTTGATCTTTGCTTTTGCTTTTGGAGAGGTTGATGTTTTGTGTCAAAACTTCTTGTTTGAAAGCAGGATTTGTTTGTGCAAGCTTGCATGCCTAGTGAAAGATATCACAATCCTTATTGGCGAAACGGACCCTAAGGGACTGACCTAGTGCCTTGGGGGCTCATTGATAAATGGCCTTGCCTACGTTATGATGCAGAGGTAGCGTAGTTTGGGGTGAACCCTATGTGGACTTAAGATCTAGGCGAGGAGAGATTGTATGGATGTGGATGGACTAGAGGATAGATGACAAGATATGGGACGAACAAGGAAGCCTCGGGGGCGCATTGATAATGGCCTTGCCTACATGACGACATAGAGGCAACATAGTTTAGGGTGACCCTTTAATACTGACGATGGACACTATGATAGGTTGACACTATGGATAGGATACTAGATATGACCTTAGTTGATAAGGTGATAAAAAGAGATAGAGTATCAAGCCATGATAGGTTATCGTTAGGTTTTTATTGTGAAATAGATATGGATTGGATGAGGGATGATGGTAGGAGGAATGGAAATAAGCTAATTGGTTTCCCAAAGATGGAGGAAGTAGTTCGCATTATAGAGAGCGCCTGTTTGCCAGGTTTTCACTACTTTGCTTTTATTACAATGCTTGTTTTTGTCTTTTTTCATTTTTTTTATTTTTTATTTTTATTTTATTTTATTTTTGCTTTTTTTTTAATTTTTTGCCCCCCTTACATTGGGGTTCTCTTAGGTATAGAACTGGTGAAGATGCATGCTATTAATTGGGTCATCAAATAACTCACCTTCTGACATTCCCAATTGATACACTCCTAATCCATAGGTTGCAATGATTACATAAGGACCAAGCCAGTTGGGTTCAAACTTACCTTTTTTTTCCCAATCCTGCTAATTGCAGGGGTTTTCCTTGAGTACTAGATCACCAATGTTGAAGACCCTTGGGAAGACCCTATGGTTATAGCTTTGCGACATTCTCTGTTGATAGGCTTTAAGATGGTTGAAAGCATTTTGTCTCTTCTCTTCCAACAGTTCTAGCTCTTGCAGTCTGGAAATTTTTTAGTCGTCAGTGATAAGACCTTTTAATGACACCCTTAGAGATGGTAATGTGACCTCAATGGGCAAAATGGCTTCTGATCCATAGATAAGGGCATATGTGGTAGCACCTGTGGGAGTGAGTATACTAGTTTGATAGGCCCACAGAGCGGGATTCAGTTGTATGTGCCAATCATAGCCGACATCGTTGACTATCTTTTTGAGGATTTTTAAGATTGTTTTGTTGGATGCCTCTGCTTGGTCATTGCCTTGTGGATAGTAAGGGGTGGAGAAATGGTGTTGGATTTTGAATTTGTCACAAAGTTGTTGGATATCCTGGTTCTTGAAAGGTCTTCTATTATTTGTGATGATGGATGAGAGAATTCCATATCTACAAATGAGGTAATTAAGGATGAATGAGGCAATCTATTTACCTGTGACATTGGTGAATGGAACGGCTTCAATCCACTTGGTAAAATATTCAGTGGCAGTTATTATGAACTTGTGGCCATTGGTTGATGGATGGTGGATTTTTCCCACAAGGTCAAGTCCCCATTGACAAAGGGTAAAGGTGTTGTTAAAGGTCATAACTCTTGAGCTAGCACATGGATGAGGTTACCATGTATCTGGCACTACTTGCATTTCTTCACAAACTGATATGAATTGGTTTCCATGTTCAGCCAATAGTGTCCCAAATGCATGAGTTTCTTAGCTAAAGAAGGACCGCTAGAGTGTGTTCTGCATATTCCTTCGTGCACATCTCATAAGGTGATTTGAGATTCTTCACGTTCTAAAAATTAGAGTAAAGTACCATCTAGACCTCATCGGTATGGGGTGTCAGTGATAATGGTGTAACAGGAGGTTTGGCAAATGAAGGTTCAGTGTTGGTTGGAAGACAAGTCAGGTGGCAGGGTGTTATCCTCGAGGTAAATGTAAATATTACTATACAAGGGTGAATCAGATCTGACTAAGAGGAAAATGGAATGTGTTTCAGGGAGATCATAAGCTAGTTGCATAATTGACTCCACCAAGAACTCATATTGTGATTCATTCTCTAGTATCTTGAGAAGCGAGGTGATGGTTGCCATGGCATCTACTTCTTTATTCTCTATGAGAGGTATCTACTCAAAGGAGATGATCACAAAGCACTCTTTAAAGTCATCTACCATATGCTTGTATGGTATTAACTTGTCATCTTTGGTTTGATGGTCATCATTAACTTAATTAATCACCAGTTGGGAGTTGTCATAGACATGTAGCTCCTTTACTTTCCATTCTGTTGCCATTTTGAGACCAATGACCAAATGCCTCATACTCTGAGATATTGTATGTACATGGGAATAATAGATGATAAGACTTAGTTATAGTGTTGCCTTGAGGAGTGACCAACAAGATTCTTGCCCTCGATCCATGGTTTGTATAGGATCCATCAAAGTAGAGTTTCCATGAATGTGTTGTGATACGGAAAATGGATTCATCTAGAAATTTGAATGTCATTGGTGTGGTATCCTGCAATGGTGCCTTTGCTAACTGATTGATAATGATTTGACCTTTGATAGCCTTTCATTCTACATACTTGATGTCATATTCACTTAACAACATTACCCACTTGGCTAGGCGACCTATTAGAGCTGCTTTGCTTAATAGGTATTTCAGTGGATCTATCTTTGCAATAAGCTTGATTGAATGTGCTAGCATGTAATGTTGTAGTTTTTGGGAAGCAAAAACCACATCAAGACATGATCTTTCTATTTGAGAATATTGCAATTCATAGCCCACCAACATGCAGCTAATGTAGTAGATAGCCCTTTCTTTGCTTTCATTATCCTATTGTGCTAGGAGGGCTCTGAGAGCTGTTGGCGTAGAAGATACATATAGATATAGTGGTTTACCTTGGATAGGTGGCATTAGAATAGGAAGATTCATGAGGTACTCCTTTAGTTTGTGAAATGCTTCCTCACACTTTTCATCTGAATGGTATGTTTTTGCGCAATAGGTGAGTAAAAGGTTAACGCTTGTCTGCCAGTTGTGATATGAACCAATGGTTGCCTATAACTTGCCTTGTAGAGACCATAGTTGAGTGATGTTCTTTGGCAATGGCATTTCCATAATAGCCTTGACCTTGGCAGGATCCACTTCGATCCCATTTTCTAATACAATGAAGCCTAAGAGTTTGCCAGAGGTGACTCCAAACACACATTTCCTCGGGTTCAACCTGACTTTGAAGTGTTCCAGTCTCTGAAAGACCTTCTCTAGTACATCTAGGTGGGATCCTCTTGTTAGTGATTTAGGAAGGATATCATCTACATAGTCCTCCATTGTGACGTGCATCATATCATGGAAGATAGTGGTCATAGCACGTTGATATGTTGCCCCTGCATTCTTTAACCCAAATGGCATGACATTCTAGCAGAAGGTGCCCCATGGACAAGTGAATGCTATTTTGTGTTGGTCTTCTGGTGCTATCCTAATTTGGTTATACCCAAATAAATCATCCATGAGAGAGAGCATGGTATGTCCTACTGTCAAGTCGACAATGATATCAATATTAGGTAATGGGAAATCATCTTTGCAAAAAGCTTTGTTAGGATTTCAGAAATCATTGCACAATCTAACTTTGCCATTAGGTTTGGATACTGGCACTATGTTGGATACCCACTCTGGATAGTCTATTGCCCTGATAAACCCTACATCCAATAGCTTCTTGAGTTCCTCTTTCACTAGTAATGTGATGTGTGGATGCATTTTCCTAAGCTTTTGTTTGATAGGCTTAACTCCTAGATCTAGTGGAAGATGATGTAGGATCAAGTCTGGATCTAAACCTGGCATATCTACATATGACCAAGCAAAGTTGACTTGCTTGAACTCTTGAAGAATGGTACAAATTTTGTCTTTTTTGGAGATAGAGACTTTGTAAAGTGAATGATCTTGGGATTGTCCTCTATTCCAATTTTGACAAGTTCTGTGGGTTCCACCACAATGTGAGACTTCTCTTGGTACATTTCATTGGGGAGAGTGTTAAGCCTTCCATCGTCAGGTGCCTCAGAGAGGTTTTCACCATTAGATGCATCATTTCTTTTTACTATTTTGGGATCTAACACTGCCGCAGACTAGTTTTCACCATCAGATCTATTTTTTATTTTTATGTTTTTGCGACTTGAAGGCTTGGCACCCTCTCCAAAATAATCCATGGTGTTGAGTTCAATGGCAAAGCTAAATTTGTGATCTCCTGTAGGTAGATGGTCCCTAAGTTCCATGTAGACAATATAGGCATCATCATTTTGGAACATGTCTAGTTGTGGGGTTCCTCATAAATCCCAATCGATAAGTTCAAGATGTATAAGGGGGACGGGATTGGAAGGTAGATTTGATTCATTGGGTGTGATAGTTTGGATGGATACATGATTAGGATTCATATTGATAGGGATAGGATCTGTAATGGTACTTTCCTTGAGATTATTTATCGCATTGGAACTCTGACCTTCCTCAAAAGTCATACTTTCAGGAGTGGACGAATCACACTCTATCGGTCTATGTTTTAGCATTTGTCCCTCACGGTAGGGGCTATAGGTTTGAACGGTGTTAATTCCTTTGTCTTCATATGAGTGCTCTGAGAGTTCATCCCACTCATATTCATTAGAGTCTATGTCACTGTCTTCTTGTAGGTTATAGATCTATTCCACAAAACAAGCATTGGCTTTTACTTTGCCTCTGCCCTTGTCTTTGTACTTATATCCCAGCCCTCTAGTACTTTTTATCAATGATGATGAGGAGGGTTGGATGGGTTCTATTATACCTTCTTTTATTAGGCCAATGGGACCTTGTCCTTCATAACCCATTCTATGTAAGATAGACTCACCATGCCCATAGATTTCTGTTGGGAGCTTAGGTGGTTCTTGTGGTGTATTATCTTCCTCTGTACAGAGCCATTGTAAGACATATCTTTCCTCACTTTCATCTGACAGGGTCCCCCATTTGACAAAGGGAGCTATGGGAGGTTTAGGAGGAGCTGATGGCTTTGGAAAAGGTGTAGGTTGCCCAAAGGATCTCGGTGACAAAGGCATTTTGGCTAAATTGAGGTTGTACTCGATGGAGTATTCTCCTTTACTGATTTCTTTGATTTTGACTTTCTACTCTTTGGGTTGTGACATGGAAGCTTGAGAGCTAGGATTAGGCTATGAGATGGGGGATGTGGAGGCTCTATTATTGGGAATGATGCAATTAGGCTTTGAGCGGATAGAGTTACAATGCTGAAAAGGATTAGGATCACCTTGGATGGTGATCTATCGGCCGTTATGGGGGAATTTGATGCAGTGGTGGTAGGTAGAAGGCATAGCTTTCATGGCATGAATCTAAGGTCTACCTAGGAGGATGTTATAGGCTAGCTCCCTGTCTAGGACTTGACAAATAGTGTCCTCGACCACTGGTCTAATTTGTATTGGTAACACCATTATTCCTTTAGTAGTTCTTTCTTCTTCATCATAGGCCTTTATAGTGATCTTTTTCCTTGGATCCATTGCATTTTGCGAGAACCCCAATGTAAGGACTAGCTTGAGCATGCAAATGTTTAAACTTGCTCTTCCATCAATGAGAACTCTTTTGATACGGTGTTTATGAATGAAGGCGATGATATGAAAGGGTGTGTTATGGGGTTGGGATACTAATAGGTCATCCTGATTAGTAAACGATAGGGTGTTAGAGGAGGTTAGATGTCCTACCATGGCTCGAAACTTCTCTTGGGCCAGGTTCATGGGTACAGTTGTTTCCACTAGGGATTTATCAAGAATTTCCTTGCGGGAGGGGGCAGACACAACAACTCTAAGATGGATATATGGGCAGGAGTTTGCTGAAGTTGGTCTATGACACTGTACTTATGGGAGGTGGGCAGAGAAGGTGATGACCTTGGGGGAAGTGTCTGCAATGTGACCTTACCACTATGGGTAGTGATGTTGCAATCAAATTTTTTGTGTTCTAATTGTTGGTTAAATGTGTTCTAATATTTTGGTTTTTCTTGTTATTGTTTCTATTATTATTGTTGTTGTTGTATGGCCTCTTGTGGTTGAGGAGTGGATCCTTGTATGCCAAAGGTGACTCATTAGAGGTATGTTCTTTTGTACCTACACAATTTTGGTCAAGAAGGTCTTGAATGACATGTTTCAGATGGATACAGTCATTAGTCTTGTGGCCTTTTCCTCTACGATATTCATAGAAATCAATCTCTTTCCACCAAGGAGGTTTTACTGCACGTTCATAGTTGCTAGTGACAGGAAGAGTGATCTCATTGTTGGATAATAGCTTTCTCAAAGCGGACTCATGGGACTCCCCTAGTTGTGTGAATTTTCATCTAGGAGCAAAGTTAAACTGTTGTCTTTGTTTGCTAGAGAAAGATTTGTTTGGTGTAGAATTGTTTATCACTCCTTTGAGAGTGAAGATTGGTTGTTGTTTGAGAGCTGCTATGTTGGCATCAACTACCCCATCATTGATGATATTTTTGTTCTCTATCCAAAACTTTGACTTGTCCATGGTGTAGGTAGAGTTGGGGGTGTCCTTGAACAACTTTATTTGCCCCTTGGTGATCATAGCTTTCTTGATAAATAATCCCATCTCAATGACTTTTGTAAATAAAGTAGGGCATTGAATTTGGATTTGGTAACTTAGATCAGGGTTAAGGTTGTGGAAAAACATCTCCAACAGTTGCTTCTCAGGCACATGATATGAGCATTTGTTCGCTAGTTATCTCCACCTTTGTAAGAAAGTGGCGAAGGATTCACCACTCTTTTGCTTTGTATTGCATAGGTCAAGCATGGAAACCTCATGTTCAATGTTATATGAGAAGTGTGTGACAAACTTGTTTACTAACTCATCAAAAGTTTTGATACCTAGGGGAAGTCATGAGAACCATTCCAGGCTTGTCCACCTAGAGATCTAGGGAATAGTCTCATTAGGAAGGTGTCGTTGTGAGCCACCTCTAGACATGCAGTGCTAAATTCCCTAATATGATCTCTTGGGTCTCCTTTTCCTCTATACTTGTCAAATTTTGGTACTTCAAATCTAAAGGGGAAGGGGACCATTTTTAAGCTCTTGTCAAAGGGGTATGGTGATATGTCTTCCAAGGAATAATGTTTAGTGGATGTCCCCATTTGGAGATCCTCCAATTTCTGAATTAGACCCTCAACTTGTTTCATCAATTCTTCCATAGGTGTATTTGGGTCTGTGTCTTGTTTTCCTTTATCTTCACTAGTGCAGTCCTCATAAGTTTTTTCTTCTACGGTCTCTTTTAGTTTGTTGAGATCAAAGTCCAGGCAAATTTTAAGTCCATGGGTTGCAAGATGAATAAAGTACTTTTGAGGGTCCTCGTTGAGCACTTTGTCCATCATGTGTTGAAATTTATAGTCTTGGAGGGCTCCTTGGTAGTCCTCATGAGAGATTTGCTCATCACTGTCATGAGGGGATACAATTCTGGTAGACGTCCCTACCATTTCAAGTTGTTTTTTTGTTTGGGATCTAGTTAAGACCATGCAAGGTGATGTGGAAAGCTACGGGGTGAGACTAGAGATTTTGGTAAGGTGTTGGTGTAGATTGTTGAGTAGAGGATACTTGCAGTGATGAGATTTGAACAAGGAACTCTTTTGATCAATGATTCTAAGAAAGTTGGTCGACACAAGACAATAGCCACAAGTAAGGATAGTTGATACCCATTTACTATGTAGAGACTAGTCTTGCACCAAGACCACTAGTGAAGTTCTAAGAGAGAAGGGTGATTGATCCTTGATAGTGGAGACTTACTAGGGTTACATGAATCTAAAGTGATCTAAAAAATGCCTTGTACTAACCTGATTTCGATACTTTGACTCGATTGTGGGAAGATTTGGTAAAAAGGTCGATGAGATGATTGACGAAAAGGAGGGTACACTATGAAAATGGATGGGAGAAGTGACTGCATGGTAAATCTGATCTTTGAAACTGGAACAAGGCTGAAATGGGTACTCAGAGATGTTGAAAAATTTCTCTCAAAAGACTAAGAAATGCTCACTGTCATGGATGTGTAGCAACAAATGCACTAAAACAGAGGATAAAAGTGTAGTAGGTTGAAGTATATGCACATCTCTGGTGAAGGGTAAATGTGCAAGAATAGACAATAAATGCATAGAAAGTTGAAGTATATGCACAACAGGTCAAAATGTATGCGCAACTCTAGGTTTTTGATTGATTTTGCAATGTTTTTGGCGCATTTTATGATGTTTTTGGTTTTCTCTAGTTTTAAAGTTGGTCTTTTTAATTTGATTTTCAATTATGGCAAGAAGACACAACAAACACAAAGAATATTTTCATGGTTTTTCAAATTTTTAAAGATTTTTGACTTTTTTTGACTAAAACCAAGTACAAATCCTAGGATGGTAGGGGCAATTTAAACCAAATTCTCACTATTACGTGAGGCATCTTTGGAAGGTGATAATCGCCCTTTCTGGCACTAGTTTATAGGGGATTTTGGCTTCTAAAACAATGGATAATTAGTAAGTGCAACCATTTGAGTGGTTGTACATGCAGTAGTGCTACTCTCTGTTATGGAGTCTCCCAGCCTTCAAGGGTTGCGCCTTGAAGGGTTCTAGGGGAGGTTAGCTATCGGTATAACCAACCAACACTTGTTGAATGAAGCTTTTGCCTCAAGCACAATTTATTTATATTGGCTAGGCAGAGCATGGCTTTATCTTGTTACCACTTAAGGTCGTTCCCACTTGGATGGAAGGATATCCAAGGGCAGGCCTCTCTAAAGGTTAAACATGCAAAATGATAGGTTTGGCATTCTAGTCACCCAAGAAAGGGGAGAGCATACGCCTACTATCAATCTAAAAACACAAAAGACAATGGTTCTTTTCCCCTAATTAAAATGAAAAAGACTAAATGAGTTAAGCTACTTGGGTACACACGTGAGTTGTTAACTTTGAAAGAAGCAAGATAGCAATGGTTCAATTTTATATTCTTCTAGTAGGGACTATGTTTGAGTTGTTGATGTAACAAGATCAAATTGCAATCATCCTAGTTAGAGATAAATGAGATTTGCATGATCATTCCAATTACTTTCCTTTGGCTAATTAGATCTAAAGATGAGTTAACAAATGCAGCTATATGACTAACTAATTCCTAACCTGTAAGCAGATCTAAGAATATTCCTACAAGAAATGTTAGCGTTAATGAAATCTCAAGAAATAACTCTCAAAATCCCTATCAGAACAAATGTGTAGTTACAGAGTACATATGCGCAGAAACAAAACATAGATGTGTAGATCTAGTATATGTTATAGATAATAAATGTTTTGTCAGAGAGAATAGATGTGTAGTTATGATATATGTGCAGTTAGAGATGATAAAAGCATAATTTTAGAGTACACATGTGTAGGTCGAACAGATGTACCGAATCAGAGGTCAAACATGTTGAAATAGAGCATGAATGCGTCGATCTATCAGATGCGTGGAAATAGACCTCAGATGTGTGTTAGAAATGAATAGATACATAGAATTCTCATGTGTATGGAACCTAACGTACAAAAACTTAGTTTTGAGGTTAAATTGGGGGAGGGTCCCACGGTGGGCACCAGAAATGTTATCAGAAAATTAGAGTAATATTAATACTATTAAACTAATCCAAATAACTTAGTGGAAATGGAAATAAACAAGATTGAAAACAAAGAACGATACCTCAACAAACCTTGTTACTTTATAGCTTCCATTCATCACCTAATCTCAAATGATCTTGTGTATGAATATGACCCTCAAAAGGCGCACTTCCTTTCTTTGTTCTTCAAGATATCAAGTGGCAATGGCTATGATAGGTTCACAATGAAGAGATTCTTCAACACAATTGCAATGATAAAAGGGTGATCTCACGGTATGGAATGGTGTTAGTGCCAAAGGCATGCTGTAATTCCTGTAGAGTACATTTATTAAAAGTTTGGATGATAGAAATGGAGGAAAAGGGTAGTACTTATAGGCTTGTGAGAGAGAAGATCAACAGTATAGAAAGAATAAGATGATCAACAGTAGAGGAAACTTGAGAGGGTGCAGGAATAGGAAGAGGACAAGTGTCCTAGTCTATTTTGTAATAGGGGAGTTAATAAAATAGAAGAATGAGTTAACTGAAGAGATAAATCAATTAATAGAATAGATTAATTAGTTAAGAGAATTTGATAGAAGAGTTAACTAGTTATATTTGGAGGATAAACATTGCATGAGTGTGAGAAGATATTTTAGCTCAATTAAATATTTGGAATATTCAATTGCATGTGCACACTTGATTGAATTATATTTAGATAATGCAATTTTTAGAGGAAATGGACAACTTAAATAAATATTTGGATTTATTTAAATTTAGAGAAGATTTTATTGGAAGAAACAATTAAATAATTGGTTTTATTTAATTTAGAATGATTTTGGAAGAATTTAAGGATTTAATTAAATAAATTGATTTTATTTCATTATTGGAAGAATATGAATCAAATAAATAAATTTGTTTATTTATTTATTGATAGAGGAATTTAGATGAAATAAATATTATAAATATTTATTTAGACAGAGTTGTGTCATTTCTAGGTGTATACACTCTTGATCAAACTGAATCAACACTTTACCATTAGCATCTTTCACAAACTTGCTCTCTCAGTCAAAATGAGCAGCTACTACCAAGATAAACTCTAAATTCAGCCCAGAGACTAGGAAAGTAGATGCTAAGTGAATACTCTGTCAAGAACAACCTACATGTGAGATGCAATTGGCTACTTGTTCAACCTTTCTAGAAATTATGCCATATCCACATGGCCAATCTTAGCGTTCCTGATGTTATCCATATTTGATTCCATGGACACCAAAACTGCCCCTTGTTATTTGTACTTCATGTCTTTCTTTGCAGGAGAGGCTTTTGACATTTAGTGAAAAATTACAAGATGATGTTGAAACTCTTAAGAGTTAGTATATTTTCACTTGACAAGAAATATACAATTACGGAGAAAAACTACACCTTTGCATTTGAACAACAATTGGTGTAAGTCAAAGAAAATTCTCCAAAGTACATTCGGTAGAAATCAAACACAGTGCAGGGGTGAAGAATTTCTCTATCCTTGCATAAGGGAAAAACCTTACAGGATGCAGATCAAAGAAAATTCTTTGAACTGTATTTGGTGAAGAACCTTTGCATGCAGGTCGAAGAATTTTCTCCAAACTGCATGTTACCGTAGTGTATAGGTCATGTACTTCAGAAAAAATTCTTCAAAGTACATATTGGGTAGGTATGTTTTATGTACTTTGGAGAATTTTCTCTGAAGTACACAATGGGAAATGCATATGATGTGACTTTCAGAGAAAATTCTCCAAAAGTCATGTTTTGTTGGATTATGACTTTTGGAGAATTTTCTCTGAAAGTCATATCTTTACCACTAGTATTAAAGCTTTAGGTTTAAACTTTCGACAAAGGTTAGGTTGTTTAGGGGTGTTGTTCAGAGAATTTTCTCTAAACAACACCAGTCTTAAAGACTAGTGATGTTGTTCAAAGAAAATTCTTTGAACACAGTTGTTCACAAGCAAAGATCATGAGATTGAAACTTTGCAAGGTTAATAGTTGTTTCAACAATGTTTCTTAGAGATTATTCTCCAAGAAACACCTATGACTTGTCAATCTCGGGAGTCAGAGAAACTCTCCATGACCCCCAACTATATTCAAATGATGGCTGACACACAAACTAAAACCTAGGGTTGGTTGAAAATGAAAACAATAGATGAACAATAAACAATACAACAAACAAATGTAAAGGAAACGACTAGGAAGAAAACAACAACCAACCTAGAATACAAGACGAAAATTGGAATCAAGGATATCCTCCATGAATAGTTCCTTACAATCAAGATGAAAAATGATGAGGAAGAAGTAGTAGGGACCTCGAAAATGGCAACGGTGAAAGGTAAAAAGAAATGGTAAAATTAAAAATAAATGCAAAGATTTATATATAATCACCTTGCATCAATGCCATTAATTACCGTGCATGTCGATTAGAAATGCAGTCATTAAGAAATTCTCCACCTTTGCATGTGGAGTAGAGAATTTCTCTACGCTTATACTTGACAAACTTTCAAAAATATGTAGTGTCAGGAATTTCTTTGACTTTGCATATGCAAGTTCACATAAATTCATTGACTTTACATATCAGGTAAAAATACTAATTCATGACCAAAAACCTAATTTACTTTTTTGAAAGGGGCAGACTCAATGTGACTCAAAATGACTTTTGAGGCATTTAACCACACGTGAGGCCAATTCAATTTTGCCTTGTTTTGCATGCCTAGAGCTCGTGGTCTACAAAATGAACAAGTTTCATAGGGGTTATCCCACGAATTGAGTCAGCTAAATTCGAGGATAACAGTCTCCAAGAAATATTACTGGGACAATTATCCAAGAAATTTCTTTAAATTAAAAAAAAAACATTTTCATTTTCACTCATATAAGGGATTTCATTCTCATTTCCTATTTCCATATTTTCAGTATTACAAATGATCTCATCGTTAATATATCTAGCTTCATAGGTGGGTTTGAGTACATACTTGGGTTTGTTTCTATAGTCACATTTTCCATATCATTGAAAGTTGGGTGTGAAGACATACCTAAATTTGTTTCTATAGTCACATTTTCTTCCATATTCACTATTTCCACATTTGAATCATCTACATTCATCCCATCCTTCATAGTCTCTTGAATGTTCTTCTCTCCAATAGTCATGGAACTAGATACTTCAATATTCTTCATTTCTCAAATCTTTGTTCTTCTATGTCTTTGCCTTCTTGCCTCCTCTCTATTTGCTTCAGTTTCTTCAGGTGTCATAAGCTTCCTATGTTTTTTCTTTGACATTGATTTGATCCCATGATTACCAAACCCTCTTGATAAAAATAATAAATGATATTTAATCTATTTTCATATTGATGTACCTCTTTGAAATGTTGAAGTACAACTAGATGTAGATCCTTTGTTCTGTAAATTATGAAGTAAAAGTAGATGTGAATAACAAAAACCCTCTTTCTTGATTCCTCTTGAAAATAGCCCCTGCACTTGATTCCACTTCAAAATTGTTCATATGATTGATTCCTTTTAAAATTTGAATAAAATATAGCACACCAAGAGATTCAACAAGACACTTGTGAATTAAAAAAACATAGAAATTATCATTGTTAGGCCGTACATTAGAAAATGCAAGTTGCAGATATATAGTGATAGTATGTTTTTACTTAAAATGGGAAATAACAAATATATTACAAATGGGTACCCATTCTAAAAAGGAACAGGTACCCATTTCAAAATGGGTACATGTTCCTAAAATTTTGAAATCAAAACCCATCTTTTTCATTTGGTTTTAGGCTCAGGAAAGGCATGGTAAGCTGAACCCTTAGCCTTGGACCTACAAGTATAAGTCCATGTTCAGAGAAAAATAAAAGACTGACTTTACCAATATGGCTGACGATGTTTTTTCTAAATTTTTTTATGAAATTAAAAACCATTATAGATAATGATTTATAGTTTTCAAATATGTGATTTTTTTATTATTCGACTTATTTTTCTATTTACTAATTAATTTATGGGCAAACTAGTCCATAAACATGAAATGTTAGGTTTTAATTTTTTTTAATAACTTTTAATTTTTAAATTTTTTTAAAAAAATTATATGTCATCAATCTACACATCATTCTTTACACAATTAAAAAAAATATTTTATGATTAGTTTAGCTCAAATTATGTTGGTTGTACATGAGTAGTTTTCAAAAACAACAATTAGGGCCAATAAAAAATTAATAAAAGAAAATATTTGGAAAAAGATTATAAAAAAAATATCCTCATCAAAATTCACTATAATACACATCTTTCGCCAAAAGGATTTAGAAAAAAACTTTTATTTAGGTCAAATTATGTTGGTTGTACATGTGCATGGTATGGTCCTAAAAAAGTGACTTTTAAAAAGTGGTTTTTGTACAAGACTATGCAAAATTAAATTGTCATCTGGGTATTAGAATAAATTACATATTTGAAAACTAAACTCAAAATACTACATTTTATATTATTGGACATTCTTAAGATTTATGTGTAAGTGCTTCAAATTTTGACTCCAACTATGACAAACTTTGATTTTTAAGAAAAACACTTTCACTTTTTAGCCAAAAAGCGGACCCAACTTCTTGCACACACCCAATTTTGGGATCAATATAATGGGATGGGTTTGGTTGTTCATTAGTTTTTAGTTTCTCATCTTGTTTGAACTCAAAAATTGTTAAGGTATACCCCTTGGAATATTCCTCCAGAGCCTAGATGATCTCAAAGTGTAGAGGAGCCTACCCACTCCAGTGAGATGGCCAAAATCACACTTAACCTATTGATAAACCTCTTTTAATCGCCTTGATGACACCCATGGCCTAGGTGATTATGAAATGTTTTAGGGTTTTGGGTTGTAGTAATTTTGGGAATCAACATATTGGATAGTAATAAGTAGGTGAATGAAACCCTCCTTGAAATGATATACAATATCTATTATGTTCAACCACCTATTTGATACAGATTTGTTGAGCACATTGCAAAGTCAATACATAAACAATTTTTAGTGATTAAAGGAGGTTCCAGTAAGACCAAGTTAGGTTCAAAACCTAATTTTTATGGCTAATAAGATTTAGATTTAGCCCTATTGGAATGATCAGGCAAGAAGTGTGGTTCCACTATATGAGTGGACCCCTAAGATAAGGATGTATGATAATTGAAGAAACTACAATCATTTTTTGGAATTTTTTTGGCTTCAATTTATAATGCAATCACAAATACTCCAATTCCTAGATTGCCCGAGTCTTGTAGAAATTGCACTCAACTAGGAGTAGAAATATAATTGGTTGATTGGTACTTAATGGAGGAATATGTTGTGCTAATATTTTATCAATTAGGAGTAGAGCCCCACAAACTTTCAATACATGTGACAGAGAGGGTTTTTTTATTGAAATATATATGATGGATGAAAATTAAATCTCAACTATACTTTGTCACTCAACAAAAGAAGACCTTATTTCCTTCCTTACCTTTTTCATGTGGAGGGTTCACATTCGAGAGAAAAAAATCATTGTGGCACATGAAATTTTACAAATTTTTAGATTTGATCTTGACTCTCACTAGTAGTATGACATGTGATTAAAGCAAGGTGTCTAACCAATAAGAATGCTAGAACTAGAATTCAACATCAATGTAAACACTGATGTTATTAGATTCTAAGTGTTTTCTGCTTTCCATAGCTGTTTAGGGTTTTTCTAGGTTTTTGTTTTGACTACTTTCGGTGCCTATGGAGGCGACTGCCTTGGGCAGTACCTCTGGAGCTGGGAGGGCAGATGCTCCCTCTAACAGATGGAAACAAGCGGTAATAGGGGAATCGCTGGGGTCTTCTAGATGCACGACGGGTATGCCTGTCAAGAAAGCTTCAGCAGATGGCACAGCTCTAGATATTTTGGATGGTTTGATTGAAGAAATTGTGGTAAACATGGATCTTGCTCTGGTAGGTAAATTCTTTTCATTTCGTCCCAATATTAAGATGGTCTGTAAATGGGTTTCCTCTCGGTGGAGACTTAAGGGTAGTGTTTCGGTCATTGCCATGGCCTGAGGAGTATTCCTTTTTAAATTTTCCAGTAGGGAGGATATGATTGCTACTCTTGCTGGGGGACCCTGGCTTTATGGGTCGCACTCGCTTGCTTTGTGCCAATGGAAACCTGGGTTTGACCCTAGCTCGGATCTTAATAAATCTGCTCCTGTTTGGGTTCATTTACCTGGGTTTCCCTTAGCATTCTGGGATGAAATTTTTTTCTGCTATTGGTGACTCTTTTGGCTAGTTTGTTACTGTGGACCATACTACCCGTACTCAATCCTATTGTGTTTTTGCTTGTTTTTGTGTCAATGTGGAGATAAACCAAACCCTTCCTGTGTCCATTGAGTTAAACTCTAAATATGGGGTTTGGACTCAGCTAATCCTTTATGAAAATGCCACCACCTTCTGTCAAATATGCAAGAATAAGGGCCACATAATGACTCACTGTAAAACTAAGCAAACGAGTCAATAGAATGACTCCCTTATTGAGGTTGAGGACCGCTTACAATCAGATGTTACCCCTGACCATCAGGGAATGGGGGGTAATGTGGAAAATTCTTTCCCAGGAGACCATCCTAAATAGACTAAGGATAAGGAAAGCCAGATGGCTGCGGATCATCAGGATACTGTCTCTCTAGAGGAGAATTCAGAACAGATTCTGGACATAGGCTGTCAGAATGGGGCTCTAGACACTGTTAGTTCGGTCTGACTGAATTCTGGTGGGCGTGAGGAGGGAGAAATCCAGGATAGTTTGATCGAGGAGGATGTTGAAGATGATAACACCCTTGATCCCCAGGCTTCATCAGATGCTCCCTTAGATGCTAATGATCTTGAGTCCACCAGGAACCCTGTGCAGGAAGTAGGTGATCATAATGCTGATCCCTCATTGATAGTTGACATCGGCCCAAGTGGAAGTGGGAATGACCCAGAAGGCTGGATTACCCCTAAGAAGAAGACTCGTAAAGGTAAAAAGACTGCTAATGTTGGCACTAACTCAAAACAAGGGCGACCAACCCTACGGGAAACTCAAAAAAGAGAGATTGCCAGGGAAATTGCCAGTGGTAAGCAGAAAACACTGGAGGTCCCATCCCTCAAACCTTTGAAATGAGGATCTTATCCTAGAATTTGAGGGGTTTCAACAACCCTTCAAAATAGTTTGAGGTCAAGAACTATGTTCTGGAAAATAAATTAGACATCTTGCTCCTGCAGGAGGTCAAGATGACTGAGGAAAACTTTAAGAAGATTGCTGATTACATATGGCCTAAGGCTGAGTTTTGTATTAGCCCTGCTATTGGGGCTTCTAGTGGGATTGTTACAATGTGGGACAGTTTGAAAATTCAGGGTTCTCTTGTGGCTTCTGGCAAGCATCTCCTAGTTACCAATTTCTCTTCTCCCTCTTTCAAATGGTATTTAATCAATATTTATGCTTCTAATACTAGAGCCCAGAGACAATCTTTATGGACTGATTTGAGTAGTACCCTGACCAAGTTTCCACGCTCTAGATGGATGTTGGCTGGTGACTTCAACACTCCTTTGTATCCCTCTGAGAAATATGGTGGGAACATTGATTACTTTGATAGCATGTTTGACTTCACCGAGTTTATTAATGCTTGGGGATTGCTTGATGTGGAGCTACAAAATCAGATTTTTACCTAGTCCAACAGGAGACGTGGGGACAATTTGATTTAGGTTAAATTAGACAGGGTCATTATATCAAGCAACTGGGACAATTTTCATGTTATGCAATTGTAGGCTTTTCCTAGAACCATATCTGATCACTGCCCTATTTTCCTTCATTGGCATGATCAATGTCATCGGGGTCCTTTCCCTTTCCAATTTAAAGCTATGTGGATTAAGCATAAGGATTTTAGACAACTGGTGACACAATGGTGGCAAATTCCTATCCAGGGTACTCCTATGTTCAGGTTAGTTAAGAAGCTTCTGCATATCAAACAGGAGGTTCGTGGCTGGAATAGACTCAGTTTTGGTCATGTGTTTTGGTAGAAGAAAACTTTAGCTGGGCAACTTGAGGATATTCAGTAGCGGATTGCTCAAGGGGATGTTTCCAAAGATACTTCTAAGAAAGAACAAGATCTGATTTCGGCATGGAAGAATCTTATGGGCCGTGAAGAGGTCTTTTGGAAGCAAAAATCCAGGGTTTAGTGGCTTAAGGAGGGAGATCGTAATACTGCTTTTTTCCATATTTCTGCTATGAAACAGAGGAAGGCTAACTCCATCACAAAACTATGCTTGGACAATGGTGATGTTATCACTGAGGACAATGAGATTGGGGAACAAGCTGTATTATTTTTTCAGCACTTGTTGACCGAGCAAGCCACTGGTGATGATAACGACAGGGCTTCTAAGCAGTTTATTGACAAGATCCCCTATCTCATAACTGAGGAAGATAATCTGGAAATGCTGAGGCCTATTTCTGAGGAGGAGGTTCATGCTGTTTTATTCTCTATGGGTCCCTTTAAAGCTCTAGGTCCGGATGGCTTCCCTCCTATCTTTTTTCAAGAGTATTGGGATATTGTGAGGGCTGACCTCACAACTGTGGTTTGTGATTTTTTCAAAACTGGTAAGATCTTAAAGCAGCTCAATAACACCTTTATTGTCCTTGTCCCTAAAAAGATGAAACCCACCAACCTTTCTGATTTCAGACCTATTAGCCTATGTAATACTGTCTATAAGCTTTGCACCAAAGCCCTTGTCATGAGACTTCAACCTTTTCTTGATAAAATTATCTCTCCTTCTCAAAAAGATTTCGTCCTAGGGCGTCAAATTTTGGATGCTGTGATCTCCACCCATGAAACTATTCATTCCATGGAGAAGAGCAGAATTCCAGGTATGGCCCTTAAGTTGGATATCTCTAAAGCCTATGATAGGGTCTCATGGGATTTTCTGTTTCAAGTTCTTCAAAAATTTGGGTTTAATGATAAACTTCATCTCGTCATCTGGACGGCTGTCTCTTCTGCCAAAATTTATATCTTGGTTAATGGGATTCCTAGGGGTTTCTTCTCCTCCTCGCGCGGACTCCGGTAGGGGGATCCCCTTTCTCCTTACTTGTTTATCATCATGGCTGAGGCTCTTGGGAGATTCATTCAAGCTAACGTGGTCTCTAAGCATCTTGTGGGCATTAAACCTACTTCCTCCCTTGCCCCTATGTCTGTGCAGCAATTTGTTGATGATACCCTTCTTTTTGGCATCTCTTCGGTGATTGAAGCCCGGAGATGGAAGAATATTTTAAACCTTTATGCCTTTGCCTCTGGGCAAATCATCAATTTCCAAAAGAGTAATGTGTATTTTTTCAATACTCCCACTACTCTCTGGCAAAAAATTATACATATTCTGGATTGTGCTGAAGATATTTTTCCTGCTGTCTATCTGGGTCTCCCCTTTACAGTTAAAGAAGTTTCTCCAAATTTCTAGAATAACCTTTTGGAAAGAACTCGACGGAAACTGATTGGTTGGAAAGGAAAAGTCCTCAGTAGTGCTGGTAAGTTGTAGCTTCTTCGGGCCTCCTTGCAAGGTATACCCACCTATTTCCTCTCTCTTTTTAAAATTCCTACTTCTTTTGCTACCAAGTTGGAACAGATTCGAAGAAAATTTTTATGGACGGGAGCTGAAGATAAACAGCAGATGTCCCTGGTCAGCTGGGATAAAGTGTGTCTTCCTAAATCCCATGGAGGTCTCAATATTAGAACTATAAGGAGTATGAATAAAGCCCTGCTCTCTAAAATTAATTGGAACCTGATTTATCATCATAAAGATTGGGGAGACATCATGCAAGCCAAATATTTGCATGACACTGATTGGTCTAACTTCCTCCAGCAAGAAGGTATTCCTAAGGGATCAGTCATCTGGAACAAAATGTTGAAATCTAGAAATCTTCTCATGCAAGGGATCAGATGGAAGTTGGGAAATAGCATGGGTATCAAGTTTTGGACTGATATTTGGCTACAAGATAAGGCTCTCATCTCTCAGAAGGATTTGGGGGAGATTGCTGGCATTGCTACTCAGTTCTTTGGCAATAAGGTCAGTGATTATATGTCAACCAATAATGGTCACAGGAGCTGGAGAACTTTATTGGATTGTTGTCCCCATCACCCTGATCTCCCCCCTAAAGCTCAGAGGGTTCAAAAGTTGATTCAGGAAGTCAGAATTCCTCTCTTCCCTCGTGAAGATGAGCAATTTTGGTGGCCAGATAAGAATGGCCGATTCTCTGTTAAGTCTGCCTATCACTTATTGGTCCCTGAGATTCATAAAAAGGATATATGGAGAAAAGTGTGGAATCACAAACTGATCCTGAAAATTAACATGGTGGGCCTCTATTCATAACAAAATTCTGACCCAAGATAATTTGTAGAAGAGAGGTTTCACTCTGGCCAACAGATGTTGTCTATGCTATGAAAAGGAGGAAATGGTTTCTCATTTATTCTTTCACTGTGAATTTGCTAGGGACATTTGGAGCCTCATCCTCAGCAATTTTGGTATTCAGTGGGCTTGCAATTCTGATATTCAGGAAGTTATTAATAATTGGTATCCTCCCTTCTCCTATCCCTGGCTTGTTGAGTTATGGAACCAAACTCTACCGTGCCTGAGCTAGACTTTGTGGAAAGAGCACAACCATCAGATTTTTAGGGATACTGCTAGAGATGCCTCTCAGGTCTCTCATACTTTCATGAAGACTCTCTTGGAGAGTGTCACTACGGCATTCGCACTACTGTGAAACCTCTGACCTAGGAGGAAGAACAAATTGCGGTAAACTAGAGGATTCTCAATCATATTCCTGCTTATAACAATACTAAATTATTACAGAGACTCAACACTAGATGGAAGCCTCCGATTTCTAACTGGATGAGGCTCAATTTTGATAGGGCTTCTAAGCTTGATGGTACTGCTAGCGGGGGGGATCATCCGAGATGATAAAGGGGGGATGTTTGCTGTCTATGCTGGAGGTCTGGGCTGTCACAACAATAACTATGCAGAAGCTATGGCTCTTCTTTGGGGGCTTAAATTGGCCATATCACTTGGTATTAGGAATTTGGAGATTCAGGGAGATTCTAAAATGGTTCTTGATGCCGTTACTAAAGTGTCGAATGTTGGCATTCAGTTGAAAGACGTTATTAGGGATATTCAATTTCTCTTGTACAGGATTACTAATGTGCAGATCTCACATATTTACCATGAGGGTAACAGAGTTGCAGACGCCTGTGCTGAACTTGGGCAGCGATATTCAAATTGGAGGGTTTGGCGCCAATTTGATCATCTTCCTTTAACTCTTAAGAATCTCATTCTTAAAGACGTGGCCAGGTCTGGATGAGTTAGATGTGTTTGAAAGCTAGCTCATACTATCAGTGCTTTGGGCGGGGGCTGACATGTCTTTTGAAGTACGAGCCCTCTCGTACTTTCTCTACTGTCAAATCCGCTCATTTTTCTCATAAGGTGAGCGGATGGCTGAATCATCATGGCCTGTGCCAGATAATTATGGTTAAGCATGGGATTGGGGTTTGTAAGGCTTCCCATTATTATGAGTTTGTGTGCAATGTTATTATTAGCCTTGTTAATATTAGTAATTCTCCTGTTAAGACGACTGAGGAGACTGAGGGTTTCTGTGGCATGCGATGTAATTCCGCTATGGGAGGAGACAGAATTCGAACTAAGCCCGTCTCGTGCTATGAATTCAAAGACAATCTGGTTGCTTGGCATTACTACAAAGAGGGCAGGATTAGCCCCTATTTGGAGAGGCTTGATGGGTACAATGAAGCTCTTTCTGAACAATTTGCGCAGTCTTGGCAGAACAGATGGGTTTCGGTGGGTGGAATCAGATTTGAAGTTTCTGAACGCGTGATCGCTTTGGCCACTATTATGTCTACTCAGGGCTTGAAGTTGCAACGAAAAACTAAAATCGTGGACCTCTCTAGTCAGCAGCTCTTCCTAGGGGTTGGCAAAGAATTAGTCCCTTACCAGGGCAGTTTTGACAGAGCCAGGTTGCCGGAGCCGTGGGACGCTATGTGTTTTATCCTCATGAAGTATTTCACCCTCAAGGGGCGTTTTACCAGGTTTTATAACTACCATCTCCCCCTGTTAAATCATTTCCATCGCAATGCTAAAATTAGTTTTCCATTTTATTTGCTTTCCTCCCTGGAACATTCCGTCCTTAGGGTTCGGGTGAAATTGGCTAAAAACACTACTATGAAGCCTATCCCTCTTCACCAGGGCCTCATTCTCTGTTTGTATAATCATCATCTTGCCCTCGAACCCTCCAAAACCATTCTTGCTAATAGTGGGGATGGGTAGCCCTCCTCAAACCCTAAGAATATTCCTGATGTTGCTGAACCTGGGCCCTCCCCTGTTCCTTTCAAAACTGTTGAAGTCTCCTCTTGCACGCCTGTGGATAATCCTGTTGATACCTCGGGCCCTACTGCCTCTAAGAAGGGTAAAAAGCGGAAGGTTGCTGGTGATATGAGCACTGGGAAGGCAGGAGTTGGGACCCCCAAAACTGTTAGTAGGACCCCAGTGGGACAGAAAAAGGATTCTTCGGTGAAGATTTGTAGGGAAGGGCTTTCCTCTGGTGTTCGGCGGTCGGGGCGTATTGCAGGCAAACCGGCTCCTTTAGTAAAGCTCATTGACTATTCTGAGAGTGGCTTAGATGAATCCACCCGGGGAGAGGACGATAGGGATGTGGAGATTTAGGACATTTCTGGTGATGATGAAGACAAGCAGGAGACGCATGATACAGGGGCTACCATAGAGGATGCTGCTGACTCTGCTGGAAATGCTGACACAGCAGGTGCCATGTTTGTGGAAGAGGCTGAGGATGCTATGGAGACTGATGATGGTCTGGGGGCTGATCTTGCAGGTCTGTGTGATCGCATTGCGAAGCTAGAGCAGAATTTCTCCATTGTGCTTAGGACCTCTATTCTCCTCAACCTTTCTGTGCTAAAAAATCTGGGGGTCACTATTAATACTGACAGTGATGATCTGGCTTAAAAGTTAGATGATATTATTAAATCTATGGTCTAGAAAGGAGAGTTGTCTCCTTAGTCTTTGTTGTTATACTGCTAATACTCTGTTTCTCAGTTTTTGGACTTTCATCTTAGCGGCTAGTTTTGCTGGTTTTGCTGGTATATTGTTATGGTTGTATATGTTATTTCTAGATTAAAACACTGTTGATGCTTGCTACCTTCAGGCCTCTTTGTTTCTTGTAAGGGTTCGGCCCCTTGTTTAGCCGCCTTATATTATCAAAAACATCAATGTAAACTCCTACTAGAAATATTTTAGAACAATAATTCTTGGGATGAGGTCAAAAAAGTAATGGAAGAAACTACTACTAAGAAAGGTATTACTTATGAACAATTGTTAGTGGAAATAATGGCATTGCATCCACAAAGAGTAGCATAGATTCTAATCAAGAGATACAATATTTTTATAAAAGAGATACTAAAAAATCTAGTTTAAAAAATTGTAAGAGTCTCTAAAAGAATCTTGTATAGAGGATTAGTGGATACGATAAAAAGTAACTACCTTTTGGTCTATGAGGAAGGATGTAGGTGATCCAAATACTATTGTAGACTTTGAGGAGATCCCAAAAGGTGAAGACTCTAGTAAATTGTGGAATAGAGAGCATCCCTTTGAAGAAAATAATGTTGAAGTTGATGATGAGAGAAAAAAGAAACCCTTGGATCCTAGTGTAGACTATGCATACAAACCTAGTTTGAGTGAGACCACAAAATAAACATATACTTCAAGAGCAACCATAGCTAAAAAAATGAGTTATGAAGGTGGTGGTTTGGGGTCCACAAGACAAGGCAACACTTGGCTGGTAACAATTTAAATATGGTGAGGAGATTGCATTCACACATTACACCATTGTTGCACAATGAAATAGAAAAATAGGATGATATATTGTAATTTTTAGATTTAACATCATTACATTACATTAGCTTTATAGCCATTATATTCCCGTGTTAACTCCCTTAACCTATTTATGGGAATGTAACTTTCCAACTAACTTATTTATTTAAATACTAACTATTAACTAACCTATAAATTAACATATACATGTAAATATAACTATATACTAAATGTAAATCTTATTTATTCTAACACCCCCCTTAAGGTTTGCATGTAATAAAACCAACATTCCCCCCTTATTAAATTAATCCAAAAAAGAGACAAAACACTGCAAGAGTTTATCATAACTACCCTTCTGGAGACTTTGTTGAAGCACCTTCACCAATCCTCCTCACTCACCCAAGAAACACCAGACTAACTCCATCAGTGGATCTCCTGACTATAGGACATGCAAACCTTTTCTCAACATGTGAGAATATAAAGTGTCCCCAACCTCCATGGACAATTAGATAACTTTCCTCCAAAATTCCACATCTCCTTTGAGTGTGTCAAAATGCCTCCTCTAGTGCTACACATGAGAGAACAACTCTCCACTGAGAATCCACATCTCCTTTGAGTATGTCAATATCCCTCCTCCAGTGTTGTGGAAATAATCCCTCCTCTATTGTACAAAAGAACCTCAACCAAAAGTGAATACACCAAATACACCCACAAGAAATGTCAACAAAAGCTAATCCCCCCCTTTCTCCTTGAAGGGACAAGATAAAAAAGATGCTTCTCATGCAATGAATCACCCCTGAGTGAGGAGATAGCTCAGGATGACAAAATATCCTCCTAATTCTAATACCTCCACCTCTAATTGTCCATACTTAACTTCTAATAAAGATATTTCTCCTCATAATGACGGTGTGCAAATTCTCCCTTATGCATTACAAAGTCACATATTTCTTCCTTAGCATCGGCAACAATCAAAGCTTTGTTTATTTGATCTCTAGCACACTTAATACAATTCATTTGGACATGTCCACTTTTTTGACAATAATAGCATTTGAATTCTTTCCCTATTGAAATGTTAATTTCTACTTAACAAACAAAATAGTTTCTTCCACACTTGTGTGATCTTTAGTGACTTTGTGTTCTTCATCTATCAAGGAAGAAATCACAATTTCTAAACTTGGATTGATTTTATTCAAATTGAATACAATATTATTAAAACTTAGAGGCATACTACTTAATAGAATAGCTTTTTCATCATCATCATCATCAATTGTAGATTTTATTCCAGCAAGTTGATTTAGAAGAGAGTAGAATGTACTAATGTGATGAACAATATTTTCACCCTCTTTCATCTTTAGAATTTTTTTTTTTTGCTTGAGTTTCATCTTCGAACTTGAGGTTTGTGAGCCAAATAAAGAATTAAGACTACCCCATATGTATTTTGAGGTTTTTGAAATATCAATATGATGCAAATATGCATCAGATAACCCAAGACCAATCACTACTATAGCTTTACGATCTTTTGCTACCCATTTTAATGCTTCATCTATATCTTATAGATTTCTAATATTCCCATTAACAAAATCCCATATATCTTTTTTCTATTAAAACTAATTGCACTTTACTTACCATGTATGAAATTCATGACCCTCAAACTTTGATACAGTAAATGATTTATCCATCAATTTAATCACTTATTACTCCAGCAAATATTACTTTTCTAAAATAAAGGATCTTTTATCTTTCATACACATTTGTCCAAATAGAAAAATATACCTCAAACCTTGATTAATTTTTCCATATGTCTTCTTCTTTGTTATTTTCAAATCAATGGACGGTTGGAGGCTACATTAAGACAAAGATTCTCATATCTTTTATCTTCTACAATAATTATATTCCATTAGATGTTGACTCGTGCTTTCATATGGTCAAACAAGTGGTTTCCTCAAACTTTCACAAATATTTCTAGTCACTAAGTAAGAATAGCTTCATATTCATATGGCCTTCTAAGCCTCTAAACACATTTAAACAAATAAAATATAGCCACTTCTTTGAATGCTGCTAGGTTTATCCTCCACACAAGCTTCTTCCTCCCACATGAAACATGATGGATTGTTGCTAGTGCAGATTCCTTTTCACAAAATGTCTTCACACATAGGTAGACTTCTCCATTCATCAAGACCTATGCATAAATGTATTCACTAGGAACCTTTGTCTACATTCAGTAGTAGCCAAAGAAGTAAAGCAAACTACCAAATATATCATTACTTCAGCAATTTTGGTGCAAAGGGGTCAAAGAGTGGCGGTCAACATAAAAATTTAGTATGCAGCAACAAAGAAAATAAAATTAACTTCCTATCATAGCCTCTTCTCTTCTATCTTGCTAGGAATTCCTTCTTGGATCAACTAGGATTTACTTTCACTTCAACGCATAGATTTTTCACAGCTTACAATCTCCACACCTCAATACAACTTACGGTCAAATCTAACCATCTCTACAAACTTCCATTGCCATCACAAAGATTTCTAAAGAAAATTCTAACTACCATTCACTCACAAGAACAAAACCATTGCATGCTCTAATACCAAATTGAAATATGATGAGGAGACTACATTTAGACATTACACCATTGTTGCATAATGAAATAGAAACATAGAATGATATATTGTGATTTCTAGATTTAACATCATTACATTACATTGGCTTTATAGCCATTATATTCCTGTGTTAACTCACTTAACCTATTTATGGGAATGTAACTTCCTAACTAACTTATTTATTTAAATACTAACTATTAACTAACATATAAATTAACATATGCATGTAAATTTAACTATATGCTAAATGTAAGTCTTATTTATTCTAACAGTAGCAAAGGTAGACCCTACAAGACTTGGTGATTATCGAGGCATTGGAGATAATAAATGATTCCAAGGGCATACAAGTACATGGTATAGTTCAATTTGTTCTTGCTTCAAATCCTTAGAGTCAGATACAATCACAGTGAGTACCACAAGGGTCTTCAGATCTTCAAGATTCTCATTCAATTCATGAAGGAGATGGTGGATAATCTAGTGCTACTAGTGGTGGTGGCATATAGTAGTAGTAGTAATAGTGGTCAGCAAGTGTTACAACAACAAAATATTTAGAAGAGGTCAATAGAAATAGATACTATAAAGAATCTTAGTGAACAAGGCCATGAGAAGAGGCAAAATATTATGACAGTTCCAAGTCCAACTATCTCCATTTCCACCTCAAAGGAATTATTTCCAATAGGAAACCCACCTATTTTTCGTATGAGTAGGATAGGAATGGCTAATCCTTATCCTCAAACAATTAGAAATGCCCCCAACACTGCAACTACTCCTTTGCCATTCAAGTATTTGATTGTGTCAGTAGTCCTAGGTTTTGATTACAGAGTTGAGTTTAACAAGGAGAAAGCTAAATCTAAAAGACATAAGAAGCAAGTGCAAAAGAGTACAACTACTATAACATTAGAACCTACAACAACTATGATATTGCCTACATATGACCTAGATACATAAACCGTGAAGTACTTGATTTTTATGCCCAAAGTTCAAAATAAACTAGAGGATCAAATACATCACACTGACTATGAGGTGAGATCCATCCAAGTGGATTTTTTGGAATAAAAAGTTGTGACAAAATTATGTATCAAAAAGGAACAATGAAATGGTATCACATCATTACTAAAGGGAGGAAGAGACATAAATGGGTTACACAATTAAATAGAAAATTTACAGGAAGACCTAGCAAATGAGAAAGTAAAGAGAAAATAAGTAGATAACAAGAGCACTGAATTAGAGAAAAGGATAAAAAAATCTATACCTCTACATCGACAAGCAATGTGAATGAACAGATAGGTGGAATTGAATGAATTAAAGAAAAGGTTAAATAATTATGATAATGAAAGAGATAATTTAAAAAAATTACAAAAAAAAAAATTACAAAATCCAATTCCTTACCAAAGACATTGTAAGTCAAACTAGACAAATAGAAAGAAAAATTAGAAATATGGGAACATAAGATAGAGGAAGAGAGAAGAAAGACTAAAAATTTGTTGCTAGAGTTGAAGAAAATAGAAAATTAATTAAAGTCTTCCCAAAATAGAGTATTTGAATTTTATAGAAACATAATGATTCATATAAAAGATAAGGCTTGGGGGAGATAATATAGAGGACTGATGATTTGAATAAATTCTTTGAATTCATTGATGGTTTGCTATTATATTTTTGGAAGCTCAGTTAATATGTTAATGAAAATAGAAAAGTGATGAATTCAAAAGAGAATACAACAAATAAATATTTGGAATCAATCTACACAATCACTGACAATGAATTGGGATCCAAAGGAATCCCCAATCAATTTGAGGCCTCAATAAAGGCATCATCTATTGTTTGGAAGTGTATGAAGCTTGGTGAAGAGTAGGAACTTATGAATGAGTCTAGAAAAATGATACAAAAGGTGGTTGGAATGTTAGAAAACCTCTATCAAATTGGTTTCTCAATGGATTTTGATAAATCGGACTGATACTTAGGAAAGGATTCTTTGAAAGGGAATATGGAGGTTAGAAAGAAGTGGGATAGAGACTAGTTTCCTAAGAAGCTAGATGAGGCAAACTTTTTGGATTCCATCAAGCGAGTGATAACCTTGAATGCATGTTTGAATGATACATTAAAGAAATTATCTACTCTCAATTATGAATTGTTAAAAAAATTACAAGTCCATTACTATGAGTTACAAAAAAATGCACTTCCATCAGATGAAGAGTGGATCCTGCTACAAAAATAGTTAAATGACTTGATAATATGAGTTTCCAACCAAGCATTGTGCAGAGTTATTTTTGAGCAAAATATTGTAATACTTTTATGTATTCCTTCATTTGAAATTTAATATAAGATTCAAATCCATTTATGTGATCAAATTATCTATATTATTTAATTGCTTACATTACGAAAACTCTAGTTTCTAGATACACATTAAAAATTTGTCGTATTGTTTATTAATATGCATTTAGTTGAATGCCTATAAAACTTATCAATATTAGACAATAATAATATGAAATTATTAATAATATGTTAATTATTAAATAGAAATTGAAAAATGTACAAAATAATTTATATTCTAAAATAAAATCAAATTTGAAAATAATTTTTAAAATTTAGATTCTAAAATGGAACATTGGAAAATAGTAATATGTTAATTTATTAATATTTATATAGAAAATTGGAAATTGAGATAGACAAATAAAATGTCATCAACAATAGTTTAGACTTTAGAATATGAAATACAATATAAATACCTAGTAAGTGCTAAATCTCTTCCAATTGTCAAATCATCTCCTCACTCTAACCATGAGATTGAGGGTCACCCTGATCTTGGTATTTGTTTTCTTCTACCTGCATACGTCCACTTAAGAGTGTTGGTTCTTGTTACCCATTTTTCACTTACAGCTCAATTGGGTAGAGATGAAGTGGTTGATTACATTTAAAAGTGAAAAGGTATTCCAACAAATTTCTGCTATGCTTAACCATTGCAAAAAGAAAAGGTAATGGTTTTTAAAGGAGAATTCAGTTTTACAACATAAAGGGAACTACATAGATTGCAAGATATTGCCTTCATTCATTTTGTAATGAAAATATACACAAGACTGCATAAGTGTTGCTATTTTATACGTCAAAAGGAAAAGAATTCTCAAGTGTCCCACACAAGCCATGGGAAAAGTTGAAATAATGCAACATAAGGATATACTATGTATCTGAAGATAAAAGTACTAGAAAACACATGAAAGGAAGTGTATCCATCATTGAATTAAAGGTTGTTTTCAGTTCCTGATCTTCAGATGAACCTGCAAATAATTGAAAAGATTGGTTAGAGCTCTAGATATAAATCTCATCATATGTTGTGCCAATAGAAATATAGCATATGCCTATGATGCATTAAATCAGTTGAGCAAGTATCAGATGTATACAAGAGAGCCTAAAAAATCAAACATCATAAGAGCATCGAGCTTCACTATTTTTTTATCTAACATGTTTGTTCACTATGCAGGTATAGGTGAAATTTTCATTACTGGATTGTTTTTGTCATAGCGTGTGGAGAAAAAATGGGCTCCCACAAGGGTTGAGCCCAACATGCTGCCTCTAAGTCTTAAGAGGGGTATGATCCAAGTCAAAGATGCATAAAAGCAGTAATGTAAGAGGTGGACAATCATGTATTGGTTGTAGCATTAATCATCTTGCCAAAATAAGGACAGTAGTCACGTGTTTTAGTCATATCTCAAAAAATACAATCTATGTTTTTGAGATTTTTAGACAGAAATTAGAAGACAATAAAACAAAAAAAAACCCTTTAAATTTCTCACCAACCCAGTTTGTAGTTTTTAAGAAATTTTCACCACTCTGAAGCTTGAACAAACCCTAGCAATGGCAGCGCCTAATTTAACAGAAAGAAGATAGTTAGCTGCCATTAGAAGCAAGAAGAGCCCTTCATAAACCATGTGTAGAGCCATCAAAAGGTGTGATGCAGAACAATAGAAGTACATCATGAGATGCATCCAAACCAAATGAAAGATGTAGATGCAAACTCAGAAGGAACAACCAAAGGTACAATACACAGCAAAACAAGGATAATAGTCATGTGTTTCAGTCATATCTCAAAAAAGATGATATGGGTTTTTGAGATTTTGGATAGAAATTAGAAAACAATAAAATGAAAAAACCCTTTAAATTTCTCACCAACCCAATTTGTAGTTTTCAAGAAATTTTTACAATGGCGGAACCCAAATTGGAGTAAAAAAATGTTAAATGCCAAATAAAGAACAAAATGCAAAACAGTCGTGGCTTTTTCTATAAGGCATTTTTTTGCCTTTGATTTTTGGATAAATCAATACCTTGGTTTAATTTTAGACGCTCATCAATATGTATAAGGTATTTTAAATACCTTTGCATATATTTTATAAACTTTGCATATATTGGTAAACTTTGCATATATTTAGAATTTTGCAAGTTGTAAAAGCCAAGGTGGGCCCCTCTTTTTATTTTACAAATTTGAAACTACAGATAAATGTAAGGCACTATTAAAGTAATGTTTTATAAATTAATTTAATAAATGTCAAGTAAATGCAGAAAATAAATAGCAAGTGCAGAACACTCAATAAGGCAAGTCCAATTCACTTGCCTTCTTTTTACTTGAGTTCCCATTATGCAAAATGGAAAGAGGGAGTGAACTAAAACTTCTATTTCTAATTTTTAGTCAGTTCTGAATAATTTTTATTGTCCATTTAGGTAGGTCCACTTGGTAGGGAAACTTGCCACCTATTTTCACTCAGTTTAGATCAGTTCTAGGCCCTTTTTTTGTGATTTTTTCCCTTCACTCGAAAATGAGACTTTGGTTTCTTTTTTAGGTGGACATCTAGTTGAGTTTCTTTCTATTTTCACTTTTAGAAAGTCTTTTGGCTCTATATATGGGGGAAAAACTTAGTTTGGGGGATCCGATTAAAGGATCATTAGAGTTCAGATTTGTTTCTTCCTCTCTTGAGCATTGGCAGAGAGTTTTTGTAATCTTTATTTTGTAGCTCAGATTTTCATAGTAATAATGCAACTTCTTTCAGATCAATAAAAGGAGTAAAGTATTCCTATCTCATAGTTTTTTTCTCATTTTGCAGTAATGATTTGATGTTTCATTGTGATTCTAAGTGTTGAATCCTTTTTATGTCTCATTATTGCAAATCTGTGTGCAGAAGTTTCATGTGATGCAGGTTGTGTGTTGTGTTCAATTTCAAGCCTTCATACAAATCACTTTTGTGTTGCATGTTTCATATGAGATTGTGAGAGTTAATGTTTTGAGAGCTGATTGTGAGTTGAGTTGGTGAATAAGTTAAAGTTCGGATGCATCACCCTTAGATTTTTTAGGATTATTATTTCAAGTATCCTTCTATCCCTTTCCTTGAATAAGTTAGTAGTTTAGGTGATCTACTAGGGGAACTAGCCCTTTCTGGAGATTCATCCTCGTTAAAAGTCACCCACAGCTTGAAGACGTTTGCATGTTACACAGGATAGTTGAGTCCAACTCAACTAGGGTGCAATCCTCATTGATAACAGTTTTTGGCAAGCCTAGTGGGACTGATTGGACTCTTTCAATCCAAAATTTGATCATTTATCACTGATATTTGGTGTGTATGTCAGTGATCTCTGCCTTTGGAGGCAAGAAAACAACACATCTGGTGACTTTGAGCTCAAATTTATTGGTTTCAGTATGATCAAGTGCTAGTTTATTTCAAAAAAGGTCTTATTTTGCTTGTTTTCCATCTTTTGAATGAACAAATATGTCTAGGTTTCATGGAAATATGTCTTACCATCCACCATATTATGAAATTTTTGCTTATACACCTCATTATCAGCCATATCAGGTTAGCCATGCTGCCATTTTTAGTCCAAATTCTATGGCTTTTCAAGAAAACCTACATGCTCAATATAATTACCACCTTCCCACCCTTGCTCAACCTTCTTACATTCAGAATATTGAAAATATAAGGCTGAACTATGAGAGGCAAATGAGTGAAATTGAAAAAAATCAAAGATATTAGATGGATCAACAATATAACTTACAGTAGGAAGAGTGGGCTTACTTAGATTATCAGTGCAAACAAGAAAGGGAGTTCCAAGGAAGGAAATATGAAGAGTTTAATTTGTAGCAACAAGAGTTAGATCACCAATCCTATCTCCAACAGTAGGAGCAACAACCTTGTGAGACCTTTTGTTTTGACTAGGAGTTTGAGACACAAAGTAGATAGTTTCAAGAGAATATTAAGAGGGAGGCAGCTGCACAAATGAAGCTTTTGCTTGCTCAGTTTCAAAGGAAAGAGGTCTGAACAACTCCTACTATTCTAGATCATCCTATTCAACAAGAGATTCATAAGTATAAATTTCCAAGTTTTGGACAAAGTGAGTCTCCTAATACTCCTAAAGTTGAGATTCCAAGTTTTAGGTAGGATAAAGTCATTAATTCCTTAAGCTAGCCTCTTAAGCTTCAAATTCCAAGTTTCAAAAGCCTTCATCCTTTGCAGATTGAGGAAAATAATCAAGAATAACCTAGTATAGTTATAGGGTAGCCCCTTGAGCAACATTTTTTCTTTCAAGAAATCCAGGAAGCTCCCCAAGTTTCCCCACCTAATGAATCCAAGGATGAGCCTATTGATCAGGATATCTCACTCATCTAGGAGAAGATTAGAAATGTAAATCTATTGCATTTAACTATGGAATGTTCCCAATTGCAACAAAAAAAAGATTGACCAAAAGTCTTCTCCAAATGGCCCTTTCAATGTTTTGACTAATGAGCTTCCTTGTTTTCTAGAAAAGGTTTCAATATTTATCTCAAAAGAATAGTTAGGATAGAAGGATGAGGAGGTAAAAGAGGCTGACCAAGAGGAGCATTCCACAGTTTGGTTGGATGAGTTACCTCCTTACATCGGAAATGATGAAGAAGATGTTGTTTTGATCCCATCAACCATAGTTTTAGAGTAGTAGGAAGAGGTCAAAAGATGTGATGAGTTGCTGATTGAGGATAGTAAATGTAATGATGAAGCCTTGGACCAGCAAGAAGAGTGCAAAAATGATCCTTTTGTGAAGTCTACAAAACTTCATGGGCCTAACCAGTGTTGTCATTGATGTCAACATACTCCTGTTACATTGATGTCAAGGATTGGATGAGCTGTGTGTTGAGGATATTGAGAAAATTAGTCCTATTAGAAACAAAGAAGAATAGTGAAGACAGTGAAGCTCTATGAAGTGAAGATCCTAGCTAAGATAAAGATCAGAGGATGCGCATCAAAGGGTTTGTAGATATGTGTCTAAAGATGATCTAGTCAAGATTTGAAAGGTTTGCATGAAGATTTGGAGAAGTTATGGCCATATGAGAAAAACTAGTTCTGGTAGATGTTCAGAGGTGACAGAGTGGCACAAATAGGTCTGGTGAGGTCCAGAAATGCAATATCTTGTTCTACAGATTTGGTGGATTGTTTAGGAAGCCAATGTGAATTGACAACTCAATTGGTTCGTGGTTTGGAGGTCCGCAAGCATTTATTCTAATCTAACAATGATGACAGACTATGTTCTTGAGGTTCCAGATGAAGATGCAAATGATTTCAGTGAGCAAAAGTGGTGTGGATGTTCTTGGTGATTCAGGCAAGCTTGTGGGAGTCTCTAGATTGTGTCTAGTTCGTGTTGGCAGTCTGCATTGAAGATTGAGCTCGTAATTGAAGATTTACTTTTCGGATGATGATGTTCTTCCTAATCTTGGCCAATTGGATGTTTTACAAATCTTGCAGATGACCTTGAAGATGTTCTGCGAAGCAGAACATGTTCCTCTAAGAAGATTGAAGTCCCAGATATGTGTGGCTGACAATGTGGTGATACGCATGAAGTTTTGTAATAAGTCAAGTTGTATTTGTGTAATTTCTCTGTAATAAAATAAAGTATGTATTATGCCGACTTGGATCATTATCCCAAAGTCAATGTCTTGTATAAATAAGATTTGTGAAGTCATTTCAAAGAATGCATGCGAAGATGAGAAAGTGAAAGAGAGGAGAAGAGAAAAAAGTAGAGTAGAAGTGTTGAGCTTAAATGGAACTGACTCAAGCATGGTGAAGATGCTAATCTCCACTTCAAGTATGTAATATTTATTATTCTATAGATAGTGTGTCTCCTGTAGGCAGTGGGCCTCTTGTGAGTAGTGTGCTCGGGCAGTGAACCCTAATTGGCAAGTGCCATTTTATTCCTCTTATTCTTTAATAGAGAATACAATCTTGGGTTAGTCACCCCGTGGTTTTTCCCTTAACTGGGTTTTCCACATTAAAATCTTGGTGTTATGTGTGTTGATGTGTTTCTATTCTTGAATTGTTGCATTGTACTTCCATGATTGAATTATTATTATGTTGTTGAAATACAAGAAGGCTTTAAGTGTTTAAAGAAAAGAAAGTGTTGAGACAACTGATTCACCCCCCCTCTCATTTGTCTATCCTAAAACTAACAATTGGTATCAGAGCTAAGTTCCTCTAATAGAGATTAACCACTTGAGGAGATCTAGGATGTCTTCCTACAAGAAGGGTAGTCCGAGGTTTGATAGAAATAATTACACTCTTTGGAAAATTGGCATGGAATGTCACTTACAATGTATGGGAATGCAATATTAGACCATAACTTCAAAAAAGTATGTTCCTCCAAAGAATGGTCTGACAACTGTAGATGAAATTAGAGATGATAAAGACAATCTTTGGGCTAAAGAACCCTTACTAAGTGCCTTATCTGATTCAGAGTTGACAAATGTTATGGATTTAAAAACTGCATATGAGATTTGGGAAAAACTGAAACTTTTGCATGAAGGAGAAAAATATGTTAAATGAGCCAAGCTACAGAGTCTAAAAGGAAAATTCAAAAACCTAAAGAAGAATGAAGATGAGAATATCACTACATTTATGCTAAAATTAAATGAGCTTGTTTGTGGCATTAGGTGTGCTGGTGGAATCTTGGATGAAGATGAGATTGTTGCCAAAGTTCTTAGATCCCTACCTCCTGCTTACAAACACAAGGTTGCTGCTATTGAAGAATTCAGATCTTTATCAAATATCACAAGAGATCAATTGGTTAGAAAATTAGCTGCATTTGAATTGGCTGAGTTTGGAGATGCACCCCCCAAAACTGAATCTACATTCAAATCTAGTGCCTTTGTAAAAGGCAAACAAAGGTATGATCCAGGAGAGAACTCCTCAAAGAAATTATCATGGTATGAAAAAGCAATAAAATATTTGGAAGAAGATGAAGCAGAAGCTGCTCAGCTTGAAGCCCTTATTGTAAAAAGACTGTCAAGAGGATCTGGTAAGTATGAAGGAAAGTCACCCTTCAAATGGTTCAACTGTAACAAGATTGGTCATTTTGCCTCAAGGTGTCTGGAAAGATTTTCAAGGATAAATCCAAATAGATCAAGATTCCAAATGAAATGTTACTATGTTCATGAAGATGGTGATGATGAAGGAGTAACAGATGATGAATCAGAGATAGGAAACAAATCTGGAAGTGACTGGGTGTTTATTGCCATCAAGGAAGAAGATCCAATGCCCACTGAATCTATCAATCATAAAATGACAGAAAGACCTCTGGCTGCCCAAGTTGAAGAAAAGGATGATTGGGTCATTCATAGTGGATGTTCCCACCTTATGACTGGTGACAAAAATAAGTTCATAGATTAGGAAAGATATGAAGGAGGAGTTGTAATATTTAGTGATAATTCTACTGGCAGAATGAGAGGTAGAGGAACTATTTCTTTTGATGGAAAGAATAAAACCAGTGATGTACTATATGTTGAAGGTCTGAAGCACAATCTTCTTAGTGTTGGCCAGTTGGTGGATGAAAGCTATGATCTTTGATTCAAAAATGGAAAATGTAAGATCTTTGAAAGTTCTAGAATAGAGGTTGCATCCGGTACTCAAACAAAAGGTAACATCTTCCACTTGGTTGGTACTGGCAAGAGCTGTTTATTTGTTAAAATTGATCAGGGTTGGTTGTGGCATAGGAGAATGTGTCATGTGAATTTTGATAATATCATTAAGATAAGCAACACTCAGGTTGTAAGAGATCTTCCAAGACTGGTGAAACCTACTAATAGCTTGTACAAAGAATGTCAGTTGGGTAAGTAGAGCAGAGTCACATTCAAAAGTAAGGAACAATCTTCTACCAGATTGTTGGACTTAGTACATACTGATCTATGTGGACTAGTAAGAATCAGGAGTTTACAAGGTGATAGATATTTCATGTTACTAATTGATAATCATTCCCGGATGATGTGGGTGACTTTCCTAAAAGAGAAATCTAAAGCTCTTGAGAAATTCAAAATATTCAGGCTATGGTAGAGAATGAAACCAGGTTAAACATAAAATGTCTTAGGTCTGATAGAGGTGGAGAATTCACATCTAGAGAATTCATAGAATTCTATGAGAAACATGGGATAAAAAGATAGTTATCTACTCCAAGGACTCCACAGTAAAATGGAGTAGTGGAGAGAAAGAACCAAACCATCCGGGAAACATCTAGAACCATGATGATGGAAGCAAATGTTCCTTAGATCTTCTAGAGAAAAGTTGTAAGCACTATTGTCTATACTCTTAATTGAGTACAAATCAGAAGCAATACTGGTAAGACCCCTTATGAACTCTGGTTTGGCATCATTCCCACTGTGAAGTATTTCAGAGTCTTTGGTAGCAAATGTTACATTAAAAGAGATGAAGACCTTGGCAAATTTGATGCTAGAAGTGATGAAGGAATATTCTTGGGTTATTCTACTCAAAGCAAAGGATACCATTGTTGTAACAAGAGATTGAGAAAGATTATAGAAAGTATAAATGTGAAGGTTGATGAAGGCATTGAAAAACCCTCAAGGTTTTATGAATATGAAGAAGATGATCTGAATGATGTTTTGGTCCAAGAAGTTCAAGCCCCTTCTAAAATTGAGATCCAGACTAATCTAGAGAATCCTGAAATACAGGAAAAAGAGATAAGCTTCAATTAACCTGTCCAAGAAATAAAAGTGCAAGAAATTCCCAAAACTCCTAGGTATGTAAGACTAAATCATTCTAAAGACCAGATCATAGGTGATAAAAGAAAAGGTGTTCAAACAAGAAGAAGGATTGCTCAAGATTCAGAAAAGTATTGTTTGATTTCAAATATTGAACCAAAAATAGTAAATAAAGCATGCAATGATGAAAGCTGGGCCAAAGCAATGGAGGAAGAGTTTATGTAGATTGAGAAAAATCACACTTGGGATCTTATTCCCAGACCTAGAAACAAAAATGTGATTGGGACCAAATGGATCTTCTGGAATAAACTAAATGAAGATGGTGAAGTAGTCAGAAACAAAACCAGATTGGTTTACAAGGGTTATTCTCAAGTAGAAGGAGTTGATTTTGAAGAAACTTTTGCTCCGGTGGCAAGAATTGAAGTAGTCAGATTATTTCTTGCATTTGCTGCCTTCAAGGATTTTAAAGTATATCAGATGGATGTCAAGTCTGCCTTTCTAAATGGTGACTTGGAAGAAGAAGTATACATTGAGCAACCAGATGGATTTCAATTGTCTGATCATGGTGATATGGTCTGCAAGTTGAAGAAAGCACTATATAAAATCAAACAAGCCCCCAAGGGCCAAGTATGAAAGATTAGATTAACATCTTTTGAAGATTGGTTTCAACAAAGGTACTATTGACAGTAACTTGTACTTCAAGATTGATAATGAAAATATTTTGAATGTTGAAGTATTTGTTGATGATATCATTTTTGGAGGAAGAGATATTTTGTGCAAGATTTTTGCAAATCAAATGAAAAGTGAATTTGAGAGGTCTATGTTTGGGGAAATGAATTTATTCTTAGGTCTACAAATCACTCAAACAAAGAAAGGAATCTTCATATCATAGACCAAATATGTGAAAGAATTGTTGAAGAAATTTGGGATGGAAGATTCAAAACCAATGAATACTCCCATGGCAACTGGATGTAAACTTAGCAAAGATGATGAATCTCCTAAGGCTAATCAGAAAAAGTACAGGTCAATGATTGGAGGACTACTGTATCTTACTCAAACTAAACCTGACATTATGAATGTTCTTGGTCTTGTTGTCAGATTCCAAGCTGATCCTAGAGAATCTCATGTCATGGAAATCAAGAGGATTCTTAGATATCTAAAAGGAATAGTTGAGTATGGTTTGTGGTATCTTAGGGATCATGATTTCTCTCTTCATGCATTTACAAATGCGGATTGGGAAGGAGATGTGGATGACCGGAAGAGTACCAGTGGTGGTGCATTCTTTTTGGGGAAAAGATTGGTTTCTTGGCTAAGCAAGAAATAAGAGGCAATATCTCTGTCCACTGCAGAAGTAGAATATATTGCAGCAGTAGGTAGTTGCACTCAAGTACTGTGGATGAAGCAAATGCTAAGAGACATCAGAGTGGAGTATGAGGAACCTATCACAATCTTCTATGATAACTCAAGTGCAATAAATATTTCAAAAATTTTGGTGTTGTATTCAAAGACAAAACATATATCCATCAAGTTTCACTTTTTAAGAGAGAAAGTGAACAAGAATGAAGTCAGATTAGAGTTTGTGCCCTCTAAGGATCAGATTGCAAATATTTTTACTAAACCTCTACCTAAGGACTCTTTTGAGTAGCTCAGGAAGAAGTTAGGGGTTATTACCCCTCCGGTTCTAAATTAAGGTGCACTGATGCGCATCAATCCAGTGAATCTCACAGTCATCTTGTGGTCCAGATTGATGATAGGAAGCTACTACTCAGGGGGAACAGTCTGTATGATTCTGATTGATGCAAGTATGTGCGCTTGCCATTGATGTCAAAGGGGGAGAGAAGACATGTGAAAAACAAAAGTGGTTGTTGATCAAAGGGGGAGTAGTAAAGAAAGAGAAGACATATGAATGACTATTGTTGATAGGGGGAGCTATGTCAGTTAGTGAGGAAAAGTTCTTGTCTTGATGGTTAAAATAGTTTTGCACATCATATGTTGCCATCAATGACAAAGGGGGAGATTGTTCCAAGCATGGGCCTAACTGGTGTTGTCATTGATGTCAACATACTCCTATTGCATTGATGTCAAGGATTGGATGAGCTGTGTAGTGAGGATATTGAGAAAATTACTCCTATCAGAAACAGAGAAGAATAATGAAGACAATGAAGCTCTATGAAGTGAAGATCCTAGCTAAGATGAAGATCAGAGGATGTACATCAAAGGGTTTGTAGATATGTGTCTAAAGATGATCTAGTCAAAATTTGAGAGGTCTACATGAAGATTTGAAGAAGTTATGGCCATATGAGAAAAACTAGTTCTAGTAGATATTTAGAGGTGACAGAGTGACACAAATAGGTCCAGTGAGGTCCGAAAATGCAATATCTTGTTCTGTGTATTTGGTGGATTGTTTAGGAAGCCAATGTGAATTGACAACTCAATTAGTTTGTGGTCTAGAGGTCTACAAGCATTTATTCTAATGTGACAGTGATGATAGACCGTGTTCTTGAGGTTCTGAATGAAGATGCGAATGATTTCAGTGAGTAGAAGTGGTGTGGATGTTCTTGGTGATTCAGGCAAGCTTGTGGGAGTCTCTAGATTGTGTCTAGTTCATGTTGGTGGTTCGTATTGAAAATTGAGCTCATAATTGAAGATTTACTTCCGGATGATGATGGTCTTCCTAATCTTGGCTGACCGGATGTTTTACACATCTTGCGGATGATCTTGAAGATGTTCTACAAAGCATGGCATGTTTCTCTAAGAAGATTGAAGTCCCAGATATGTGTGGCTGACAGCGTGGTGATACACATGAAGTTTTGTAATAAGTCAAGTTGTATTTGTGTAATTGCTCTGGAATAAAATAAAGTATGTATTATGCCAACTTGGATGATTATCCCAAAGTCGATGTCTTGTATAAATAAGATTTGTGAAGTCATTTCAAAGAATGCATGCAAAGATGAGAAAGTGAAAGAGAGGAGAAGAGCGAAAAGCAGAGTAAAAGTGTTGAGCTTAAATGGAACTAACTCAAGCATGGTGAAGATGCTAATCTCTAGTTCAAGTATGTAATATTATTATTTTGTAGATAGTGTCTCTTGTAGGCAGTGGGCTTCTTGTGAGCAGTGTGCTCAGGCAATGAGCTCTAATTGGCAAGTGCCATTTTGTTCCTCTTATTCTTTTAACAGAGAATACAATCTTGAGTTAGTCACCCCATGGTTTTTCCCTTAACTGGGTTTTTCACGTTAAAATCTTGGTGTCATATGTGTTAATGTGTTTCTATTCTTGAATTATTGCATTGTGCTTCCATGATTGAATTATTATTATGCTGTTGAAATACAAGGCTTTAAGTGTTTAAAGAAAAGAAAGTTTTGAGACAACTGATTCACCCCCCCTCTCAGTTGTCTGTCCTAAAACTAACAGTAAATGTGATGATGAAGCCTTGGACCAGCAAGAAGAGTGCAAAAATGAGCCTTTTGTGAAGTCTACAAAACTTGTTGAGTGCTACCATGAGGTAAAAAACAATCCTCTTTCACTAAATATCTAAGAAGATTCTGAAGAGGACTCATTTTGGAATGATATTGAGGATTTTGTTTCAAACCTAGATAATGTGAAAGAAGTTTCAAGTGATATGTTTGATAGTCTTCCTAACTTAGTGGATGAAAATATATAGGGCATGTCAATGTCATGTTTTGAGCAGGAAAATGTTGAAAATCATGTAGACAAGATGCTGATTCATGAGTATATCAATGAGAGTGGTCTTGATTTGAATCATTAGGAGGCTGAGATTCATGTAAATATTTACCCAAGATGAACAAGGAGAAACACAAGACATTACTCTTCAAGGTATGCATTCTAATATCTTTTTGAGTTCTCATGAAATCAGTCAGGGGGATATTTTAGAGCCTATTGTTAATCAGAAAATTAATAATGAGTTTGATGATGATTTGTAAACAGACACATTAGAGGAGTTTTGTGTAAATCTTGATGACATGTTTTCAAGTGATTTAAATTAGAAAAATGAGATTGAAATAGTAGACAACCAATAGGAAACTAGCAATAAGATTTTAAGCTTTATCCTTTCAAGAGGATGCCCCATCAGAGATTTAGCCAGCAAAGTTACCAACAAGTTTCAAAAGGTTATGAGTGTACCTAAAGAGCAGATTGCAACTGAAGAACAATAGACCCATTCAGTTCAAATTAGAAATATGTTTGATCAGATTCAAAGAGTGAATAAGTTTGGTTATAATCTTCAGGTTGCATTGTAGCAGTTTGTGGGGTGTGTTCCTGCTTCTCACCTCTTATCAGTAGTTCATGAATATGCAAAGCATATCTTGTTGTGTAGGAAGGGGACTTATTTCTAAAAGCTAGTTAATGGGTTTGTCTAGCTACTATCTCTGCTAGTTAGAGTAGGTTAGAGTTAGTGCTTCTAGTTAATAAGTGTTGTCTGTACATGCATTTCAGTTTTGTTTTGTTTTCCCAAAGTGTTGTTGTACATTAGCTGGCCTCTAGGGCCCTGTTGTTGCTTTCTTTTTATTTTGCTATTGTTTGGAGCATTTATAGCTAAGTTATAATGGTTTTTTGAGTTTGGAGGGGAAGAATTTGACTCCATGCCCAATGGATTGTTTAAGGCCACTAGTCTACATGCTTAGTAGGCAAGCATTCAACAGAAGTTGCCAGAAATGTTACCCATTTTTCACTTATAGCTCAATGGGGTAGAGTTGAAGTGGTTGATTACATTTAAAAGTGAAAAGGTATTCCAACAAATTTCTGCTATGCTTAACCATTGCAAAAAGAAAAGGTAATGTTTTTTAAAGGAGAATTCAGCTTTGCAACATAAAGGGAACTACATAGATTGCAAGATATTGCCTTCATTTATTTTATAATGAAAATATACACAAGACTGCATAAGTGTTGTTGTTTTATACGTCGAAAGGAAAAGAATGCTCAAGTGTCCCACACAAGCTATGGGAATAGCTGAACTAATGCAACATAAGGATATACTATGCATCTGAAGATAAAAGTAGTAGAAAAACACATGAAAGGAAGTGTATCCATCATTGCCTTAATGGTTGTTTTTGGTTACTGATCTTCAGATGAACCTGCAAATAATTGAAAAGATTGGTTAGAGATCTAGATATAAATCTCATCATATATCCTACCAACAGAAATATAGCATATGCCTATGATGCATTAAATTAGTTGAGCAAGTATCAGATGTATGCAAGAGAGCCTAAAAAATCAAACATCATAAGAGCATCGAGCTTCACTATTTTTTATCTAACATGTTTTGTGCAGGTACAGGTGAAATTTTTATTATTGGATTGTTTTTGTCATAGCATGTGGAGAAAAAATGGGCTCCCACAACGGTTGAGCCCAACATGTTGTCCCTAAGTCTTAATAGAGGTATGAGCCAAGTCAAAGATCCATAAAAGCAATCATGTAAGAGGTGGACATTCATGTATTGGTTGTAGCATTAACCATCTTGCCAAAATAAGGACAACAGTCATGTGTTTCAGTCATATCTCAAAAACTATGATTTGTATTTTTGAGATTTTTGGATAGAAATTAGAAGACAATAAAATTAAAAAACCCTTTAAATTTCTCACCAACCTAGTTTGTAGTTTTCAAGAAATTTTCACCAGTCTGAAGCTCGAACAAACCTTAGTAATGGCAACACCCAAACTGACAAAAAGAAGATAGTTAGCTACTATTATAAGCAAGAAGAGCCCTTCATAAACCATGTGTAGAGCCATCAACAAGCATGATGAGGAGCAATAGAAGTACGTCATGAGATGCATCCAAACCAAATGAAAGTTGTAGATGTAAAATCAGAAGGAATAGTCAAAGGCACAATACGAAGCAAAATAAGGACAATAGTCACATGTTTCAGTCATATCTCAAAAAATACAATCTGGGTTTTTGATATGTTAGGAAAAAAATTAGAAGACAATAAAATAAAAAAACCCTTTAAATTTCTCACCAACCTAATTTGTTGTTTTTGAGAAAGTTTCACAATGGTGGCACCCAAACTGGAGTCAAAAATGTTAAGTGCCAAATAAAGAACAAAATGCAAAAAGGTCGTGGCCTTTGCTATAAGGCATTTTTTTCCCTTTGATTTTTGCATAAATCAATACCTTGGTTTATTTTTAGATGCTCATTGATATGTATAAGGTATTTTAAAAACCTTTGCATATATTTTATAAACTTTGCATATATTGGTAAACTTTGCATATATTTAGAATTTTGTAAGTTGTAAAACCTAAGGTGCACCCCTCTTTCTATTTTACAAATTTGAAACTGCAGACAAATGTAAGGGACTATTAAAATAATGTTTTATAAATTACTTTATTAAATGTCAAGTAAATGTAGAAAATAAATAGCAAGTGCAGAACACTCAATAAGGCAAGTCTAGTTCACTTGCCTTCTTTTTACTTGAGTTCCCATTATGCAAAATGGAAAGAGGGAGTGAATTGAAACTTCTATTTCTAATTTTTAGTTAGTTCTGACTAATTTTTATTGTCCATTTAAGTAGGTCCACTTGGTAGGGAAACTTGCCACCTATTTTCGCTTAGTTTGGGTCAGTTCTAGGCCATCTTTTTGTGGCTTTTTCCCTTTGCTCGAAAATGAGACTTTGGTTTCTTTTTTAGGTGGCCAGCTAGCTGAGTTTCTTTCCCTTTTCACTTTTAGAAAGTCTTTTGGCTATATATATGGGGGAAAAACTTAGTTTTGGGGATTAGATTAAAGGATCATCGGAGTTCAGATTTGCCTCTTCCTCTCTTGAGCATTGGCAGAGAGTTTTTGTAAGCTTTATTTTCTAACTCAAATTTTCATAGTGATTATGCAACTCCTTTCAGATCAATAAAAGCAGCAAAGTATTCCTATCTCATAGTTTTTATCTCATTTTTGCAGTAATGATTTGATGTTTCATTGTGATTCTAAGTGTTGAATCCTTTTTATGTCTCATTATTTCAAATCTGTGTGCAAAAGTTTTGTGTGATGCAGGTTGTGTGTTGTGTTCAATTTCAGGGCTTCATACAAATCACTTTTGTGTTGCGTGTTTCATATGATATTGTGAGAGCTAATGTTTTGAGAGCTGATTGTGAGTTGAGTTAGTGAATAAGTTAAAGTTCTGGTGCATCACCCTTAGTTTTTTTAGGATTTTTATTTCAAGTATCCTTCTATCCCTTTCCTCAGAAAAGTTAGTAGTTTAGGTGATCTACCAAGGGAACCATCCCTCTCTGGAGTTTCATCCTCGTTATAAGTCACCCACAACTTGAGGATGTTTCCATGTTACACAGGATAGTTGAGTCAAACTCAACTAGGGTGCAATCCTCATTGATAATAGTTCCTCCAACTAATATGTCTAAAACCCCCTAAAGATTAGCCAACTTCTTATAATCAGGGATCTCAAGTCAGTGGCCAACAAATAGGATTACAACAATTAGTTGAACAATCCTCTACACTTTTGGTTCTACAAGACCAAGGCGGGTGTACCCTTACAATACCTTAGAATTTATATCCAAAATTTCCCTATGATGTTGTATTTAAATAGAAGGTCCTTAATAGCATTTTACCAAGGGAATGACCGACTCCATTCATATTGGCATAAGTCCATGATAGTACAGTTCATACCCTTGTTGAGAATGGATATTTACTCAAAACTACTCTTGAAAGAACAATAGAAATAGAAATGATTTGATTATTTTGGGATGTGCTTAAATCAACAAATTAACACAGTGAGAGACCGGTGCATTAATCCAAAGGGCTACAGAGTTGAATTGCATGGAACCTATGTATCATTCAAGCAATATCACTTCATGAATGAAAGTCTAATGGCATTAATACCTTATATCAATACCTCCTTGACATGGAAATATAGAAATATCATTTTTAAACCATGATACAAATAATAGGTAACTGAATATCTTCCAAGTATTTATATCTCCCCTTGGGAGAAAGCGAGAAAAACAAACACAATGCAATGAATTATAGAGATGAACTGAAATATCCTTGATACTCAGAAATCATATTAACTCTATCAAATGCAACACATAAAGGATTCCATAACCAATATATCTTTGTATTAATTTGAGAATAACAATGCTCTACAGATTTGAACACAGATTAAGAAACAATTCCATTCTATTTACAATGGATCAAAATACAAAATACCCTACTATCCGCATTTGAGATTCAGAACCCCCCTTCTCCTCTCTCTTCCCTCTTTTTTTTATGACCCAGAATTACCATTTATAAGAACATGGGAGCAACAAGCTTCAGGCCATTAATAGATGTCACATTTTCATTTGATAGACTTTTCCTAATTGTTTCTAACAGAATATGCCACTAGTACCGAAACAACAATATATGACTTAAATAAACTAAAAACTACTTATAAATGACAAAACATGGTCATGTGACCATTAGTAGTTTATTGCCAGTCATTTATAACATGACCAAATTGATGACTAAACCATTTTTAGTCATTTATTGGTTGTTTTGATTGATCGATTTGGTAGTATATTTAGTTGTTGATTTAGTCATTGATTGCTGTAATTTGGTCACTTATTTAGTCATTGATATCTTTAGTCATTAATTTAGTCATTGATTGTTGTTAACTGGTCACTTATTTAGTCATTTTTATTCACTGATTTCTGTCCATTGGTAGTGTATTTAGTCATTAATTTTAATCATCATTTTGATCAATTTGGTAGTATTTTTAGTCATTTTTCTTCATTGATTTAACATTGGTCATATATTTAGTCATTAATTTTAATCATCATTTTGATCAATTTGGTAGTATTTTTAGTCATTTTTCTTCATTGATTTAACATTGGTCATATATTTAGTCATATTTATTCACTGTTCATTGGTTTATGTCAATTGGTAGTATATTTAGTAAATTTAATTATTAATGACATCAATTAGTAGTATATTTAGTCATTAGTATATTTAGTAGTATATTTTGAAGATTGCATAATGAAACAACTTTCACAAGGTAAAAACAACTTGTTTTATTGATAAAAAAAGATTACAAAAAACATACAGATCTGAAAATAAGTTACAATGCTTTCTCTTTGCTAAAAAAACCTTCATGGTTACAATACATAGATAAAAGAATGAGCAAGAAACTGATTTTTTGAGTATCACTGAGCATAGAAGCACAAAGACATTCATAGATGCCTTTTTCACAAATCCATGACTATCTCATGAAGCTCATTGTCCTAGTTCAAGATAACACTATCATCTCTATAGAGATCTTGTCTCATGCACCCAACTTGCTCTAGTTCATAAGTTGCCACTGTGAATTGTTACCTGTAACAATAAACTATCCTTATCTCTGATGATTATGCCTCTGATGATTGTCATCTTTGGTAGGATGCCTCAATTATCATGGGCTATTATTCAACATTGTCCTAGAATTAAACTTGTAGCTTCTTGAAATGAATTGTCCAATCGCTTGTCAACCTATTGTCATGCATTTTACCTTTATAAAATAACAATGCCTTATGACTGCCACTACCTAGCTCATTATTCTTACATGCTTTCACTTGTACTCTACTTCCCATCAATGTAGAACATTGCCCCTCTATTGAATTCCTTGACTATCTTTGACATCACTATATCTTTTCTAAATTCCTTGAAAACACTTCATCACTACTACTGTTACCTAGGTATGCGCTCTATGTCATCTACTAGACTGTTACTAGTGTGGAAACACATGTTTGGAGCCCTTCAATGCAAGCACATGCTCATTTCATCCCTTAAAACTTCTACAATGTGGGCAATCTTCTTAGAGCAAGCTGTAACATGTAGAATCCAAGAAGGAGAGTGTTGATCATGTCCCATTTATGAAGCTCTCTCCTTCAATGCAGCCAACAATAACCCTAGAATATTTCCTCCTTTATATGCAACGTGCCATTTGATATGAGCAATAGGGTGCTGCCTTTTCTGCCATGAATGAAGTTGTGCCTCAATACAAACAACAAAATTACCATTAGTCTCAATTTAGAAAGAATAAAAGTGCATTGTATATTACAAGTTTACAAAAGTATGTCCAAACTGTAGCAGAAAGATAAATCAATTAAAAGATTGTAGCCTTGTCAGCAAATGACTTAAACAGAGTGTCCAAACAACCATCAATCTATTTATTGTATATAATTTCCTAGAATTCAGAATTTGAATGTAGGTTGAGTATTCCAGCAACACTACTTTTTATAAGTTGGATCCTAAAAATGCTGCAACTTATGTTCTTCTCTATAACATCTGTATAGAAGTGGGTAGGTGTGGTGAGGTTTAAATAGTAAGGAGATTGATGAAAGATAAAGGAATTAAAAAGATACCTGCATGTAGTTGAATTGAAGGGAACAAAATGGTACATGCATTTTTTTGTAGGAGACAAATTACATCCACAAACATGGGAGAGCTATGCAAAATTGGAGAAATTGGCTTGGGAAATGAAGGCAATAGGGTATTTCCAAATTCAAGACTTTTACGTAATGATGTGGAATAGAAGAAAAAAGAATCATTTATCTTCCACCATAGTGAAAAGTTAGCAATTGTATTTGGTTTGTTAAACATGGCCCCTAGTACAACCATTAGAATTGTTAAGAACCTCTGAGTATGTTTTGATTTTCACACTACATCTAAATTCATCTCCAAGATTGTTGCAAGAGAAATTGTTCTAAGACATGTGAACCATTTCCATCATTTTAAATAGGGACAATGTTCTTGTGGAGAATATTGGTGATGCTAAATAAAATAATATGAAAAATACACTTGCACTATAATAATGTGCACTAAATCAGATATCCAGTAATAATGAATGGACATCCATCAAAGCATAATAGTGGGGAGTTTTTTGTCATATGTTGTAGTTACAAGTGCCATGCTAGACATACATGAAAATGTGGAAGCATAGACAAGGCAAGTGAATTGTTTCAAAAAATGCCTCAAAGAAATTTGATATAATGGAATGTCATGATTAAAGGATATGTTTAAAATTGGTTTTTCTGAAAAGTCCTTAGAAAATTTTAAGAAAATACAACTAGTGAGTGTAAATCCCAACTCCTCAACCTTTGAAAGCATCCTTCCTACCTGTATGTGAATTGGAGCTTTGCATGAGGATATGAACATCCATCAAAAGCATATTTGGAAGTAGGTTTTTATCATATATTGTAGTTGCAAGTTCCACTTTAGACCACCAAAGCCTTCACAAAAATTTCTGCACAAAATTCAATAATGAAGAATTTATGCACAAATTCTCTTTTGAATTATGCACAAAGCCTCCACCACAACACCACATGGTTTGTTGCTGGGCCTTACGGTGATGCAGGAATCACCCACATCACCATAAGGTCCAGCAATAGTGTGGTGTTGTGGTGGAGGATTTATGCATCATTCAAAAGATAATTTGAGCATAACTTATTCATTATTGAATTTTGTTCAGAAGTTTTTGTGAAGGCTTTGGTGATCTAAAGTGTAACTTGGAAAATTTCTTCTTGAATAAATAGGTGGATATGGTACACCCTCCATTCTACCAAATCTGCTACCTCCAACTAGACCTATGACACAAAGTTCATGAAATGAAATAGGGTTAGTTAAGATGCATGTGGAGTCAATTCATCTTCTACAGTAATTCTCCTACAATGTTATATAGGTGATACACATCTATACATACATGTTGATGATTGCAATATACAGCCTTCCTCCTAACGTCAGAAAACTGTTGGTGATTGTTTTGATGCAATCATAACAATAAGTTAAAATTCACATATAATGAACTGAAACTATACTTGAAAGATAAGAAGGAATCATTTGAGATTCAACTAATCCCAAGTCTACAATGGTTCGGTTGGTCCAGTTCAGTTGGTCAATGTGAAGCTGTAATGTTCAAGGGGCCTTACGTAGTTTAGGTTTGTTTGGTGGTTTACTGGACTAAGAATATGCAAAAAGATCATGAGATATGTCAATACTTTTCATTCCTTTGCATAAAAGTGTTACTGTGCTGCAAGTTTTAGATGGTTTTCTTGAATTATTGCAGCTCTCTTCTTTATCTATTTATGAAAACTGTCTACTTTTAACTCTGTTATGCATGCTTCTTCAAATTTGAGACAATTTCCTTTAGATTTCTACGTTTTTAGCTAAATATTTCAGATGGGTTGGGAAAAGTTAGAAAGATCTAATTGTTTCTGTTATGCACTATGTAAATACCACAGTAATTTGATCAAATCCATAGTGAAAACCTTAAATGCAAGTTCTGAGCATTTTCACAAACATACATTTAAAATTGCAAGCTCTCAAAGAAAATATTTCAAAACACAAAGAAGAGCAGGAGAACACTCAGAAGATAGATGCAGAACTCCAGATTCTATTGTATTAGAAACAAATAGTCATACATGATTTACAATGTAGGAATGACTCTTAGTTTCATTGATCATACTACAGAGAACTTACAAGCTTTACAGATACAGTAAGGCAGCCAGACATTCCACGCGCACCTTACTGCAGACAAACAGGTGACCTCCTTCTTCTACCTCTAAACTATGCTAAGCTAACTCACTATGTGCTTCTAAAGAAAAAAAAATCCCTGTTGTAGCCCCTGTTGTAAAGTATTACAGTGTAGAGAGGCACAATATAAAGACATTCTGATTGTCCTCACTACAGTAGAAACCTAACTAAACCCCTGGTTCAAACCCCTGGTTACAGCAATAAATACAGGTGAACCAACTCTTCAAAATATCTCTGAGCAGTGTCAAATCTGGGCGAAATATTGCCCCTTCTAAGAAGTTCCGGTAGCTTGGCAATAACTTTTGTTTGTCTGTTGTAGTAATACCCTCAGCTACAACTTTGTCCTTTATTCGAATGGCCTTGACTTCTTCGCACTTCATCTTTATCTTCCTGCTCCTGAGATTGGATTTTCTTCCTCCATGATGTCACTGTGATCAAGTTCCAACTGCTTCCTCAACTGCAAGCCTGCAAGACAAGACAAGCAATAAGTATTACATTTATCACATAAATAGTAGGAAATTAAAATAATCGTTTAAATCCAGGTGACTGTGCAAAATTGTGGAAATCAGGTCCAAAATACTCTTAAAACGCGTTCAAAACGCATACAGACTGCTCAAAACCCATCGGGTCAACTATCGCTGACCGGGAAAATGCCACGAGCGCTAAAAAATGCTTTAAAACTCCACCGCTATGTACACTCCCACCCATCGGTGTGAGATTCGCCATCGGCGTGTCAAAAAATCGCTCGGCCGATGTTCGCTGTATGGCCGATCACCTTTCCATCGGGAAGACAACTCATATCGGCGGGAGAAAAAACAAACTTGGTCGATAGATAAAACCATGCCGATGGAAACTTAGAACTTTTGTCTGCATGATATTTTGGAAATATGATGCTCCCCCCTTCCAAAGGTCTAGATGACGTCATCAGGATGTTTCGCTTCTGTATATTGGGGAAAAGAATGACAATCATCATCATCATCATGTCGAAGGAAAATAGGAGGATATGAAATATGATCCTGCTGCTGAGGAAAGGAATATGATGGTGACATCATCGTCATATCCGGGCTTCATTAAAATGCAAAAGATGATGTCACCGTCATGTTTAGTTAAGATCAGGGGATAAATGTAATATCGGGTCACCTAAGGAGCATGATCAGGTGGTGAATGTAATATGACCCCTTTGCGGCCAAGGTAACCCTCTCGAAAGATCAGGATGATGATGATCATCAGGATATCTAGGGCTTTTGTTGAACTTAGAATATGACATCATCATCCTATTCGCGAACCGGATCATGTTTTGGAAAATATCCTGCCGAAGGGAAATGTGATGATGATGTCGTCCTAATATTTGCTTCTTCGTTTATCAGGTTAGGATGACGTCATTAGGATATTTGTAAAAGGTCATTTTTTCTCGGCAGGAGGACATTACGAAATATCGGGTTACATTAGGAATATGATCCTCCTCATCGAATATCATGATGAGGTAACCATCATGTTCCGCCTTAGGAGCATGAGGATGAGTTGAGGTCATCATCAGGTTAGCGCTAGGGTGATATTTAAAATATGATCATGCTGCTGAGAGTATTACCCCCCCTTAAAAGATAGGGTGATCATCATGATCATATAAAAAAGGAGATCAGGAGGATATGATGACGTCATCATCCTATTAGCGAATATCAGCAAATATGATCCTCCCTTGAAAGATCAGGATGATGACCCTCCGATAGGATTTTGACATGCGCATGCAAATATGCAGATGGTGGATTTTCTAAGCAGGGTGATATTATAATATCAGCATGATATTATAATATCAGGTGATGTAAAAATATCATGATGCTCGTTGTTATGAAATATCGGGTTACACTCAAAACATGATGCTTACGATGCGCATAAGGTCATTTGACGGGTAAAGGGCACTATCACCTAAGATTGACGTCCAGATATTTTGACTGCATGATTTTATCAGGTGATAGATCAAGATCATGATGACCTTGACAACGTGACTGAGGATATAAAAATATGATGATCACTTGCGATTATCAGGTTTGACCAAAACTTTGACTGTGCATAACTTCCACATATGGACGAATTTTCAAGTGATGTAAAAGGGAAACCTGCATGGAATTTCAAGCTCTTTCTAAATATGAGGTCACAGAAGCAAAATATGAACTTTGAAAAACTGACCTCATGATGATAACCTACCTCATCCTGACCTTCATGATGATGATGCACCTGACTCATTTTTACCAAACCACCAGAAAGCAGACAAACACAAGCAGAAGCAAAAAGCAAAGCGACAGCAGGGGTCCTCGTTTTGCTAAGGGGCAAAATGGGGCGTGTTGTGAACATCACAACAACTAGCAACCAAAACAAAACAATAAATTCAGAGTGTTCAAGGAAACTAGATGAAATGAATTCATAACTTCCGACTATCTTTCCTGCAAATTACTATTCAGCTTGAGACTCAAAGTATTCAATAAAGATGCATGAATTTTCATTTTCAGTTTAGTTGTGTGCACGTGATTAATTATCCTCATCTTGAAGATCGATTGAACAAATCAGTGACTGACATTAGCCTACGTAGGTGAGGATATTCCCTCATAGCCGACCGGATAGAACCTTGCTACCAGCGAGCGTCCATAGCCCCGGCAAGGTTATCGTTACAATTCTCCTAAGTAGAGCCCCACTGCCAGCGAGCGTCCATAGCCCCGGTAGAGTTACTTAGATGGCTTAATCTGGATTTTCAGTATAATCTGCTTTATTTATTTATTTATTTATTTATTGTTTTCTAATTTTGAAAGATTTCATAAAATATAACAATTTGTAACTTCATGATGCAAGGAGTGGACACTTGCTGAAATTAAGCTGAGAATTGTAATGGTAGCAAGGGTAACCTCTGATTTTTCACCTAATATCTACATTGGTAAGTTCAACAAACCCAAGGATTTTAGGTGTGTCATCGTGAGAAACTTGCTTTGAATTCTCAATCACATTTATTGAATACAAAACTTCAGAAGATGAACAACTCTCTACATTCATGACGGTAACAAGTTATGTGTAAATTGCAAATGGTTAACTTGAATATCCTAAATTTTATACTATTTTGAATGGTTGCTAGTTTTGCTCCTTAATACTCTAAAGTAAAATAAAGATCCCTGCTGAGGAGACAACAAACAAACCAAACAAACAGGCTGTACAAACAACACAACAAAAGGAAAAACTATACAAACAGAAAGAAACAAAAAGCAAAAACAAACAGAAGACAAGCTATACAAATAGCCAACCCAAAAGAAAACACAAAAGAAGAACTGTACATTACCCACAGCATTTTACATTAAGAAAAAAGGACTGCCCCCCCTTTTACCTCAAGCCTGGAAGTAGTGTTTCAAATGCTGGCCATTAACTGGTAATGGCATATCTTCTCCAGTCAAGGTCTTAAGTCTAAAGGTGCTATCTCCTATTATTTCTGAGACTTGTAATGGACCCAGCCATAATTTATCAAATTTTCCATGGCTTCCTTTCTTTTCATGTGCTTTGTCCTAGCACAACACTAAGTCTGATATTCTAAATGTCTTGACTCTTGCCCTTTTGTCAAACCACCTCTTAACAACCACCTGGTGTTTGGCAAACTTCTCGAGGGCTTGACCTCTTTTCTCCTCTAGTTGTAACATTTGCACTATTCTGGCTTCCCTGTGGTTATCAAAGCCTAGATATTCATTGGCAAACTTCCAGGTTGGTATTCTCAGATTAACCAGAAGTATGGGATCAGTCCCATAAACTAAGTGATAAGGTGTGCTACCTAAAGCTATTTTAAACTTGGTCCTATCTACCCATAATGCATATCTTAACAAAGTATTCCACTCTCTAGGACTTTTGGCAATTAACCTCTTGATTATGTCTAATAAAATTTTGTTTGTTGATTCAGCCAGTCCATTACCTTGAGGGTAATAATTCGAAGAAAACCTTAGAATAATCCCATATTCAAATGCCCATTTAGAAAATTTTAAAGAAGAGAAAGCAGGGCCGTTATCACATACCAATGAATAGGGCGTTCCAAACCTGGTGATAATGTTTTCTTCAAGGAACTTGATAACTACCTCAGTTGTGGAAAATTTGCAGCAAGTGGCCTCAGTCCACCTTGTACAATAGTCTGTTACTGTCAATATAAATTTGTGTCCTGCAGAAGATGGGGGATTGATGACTCCGATAAAATCCAAGCCCCACTGTGCAAACGGTCTGGACTCGATCACAGGTTGCAGTGGATTGGCCGGATTTCTCCCTTTGTCTGCTGCAGTCTGACAGGTGTGGCAACTTCTGATGTGACTCTTAGTATCTTTGAACATAGTGGGCCAGTAATAGCTCGCCCTCAGTATTTTGTGTGTTGTAGCTAAATGGGAACCATGGCCGGTTCCGTACTTGTCATGTAGTTCTATCAACACTCTATCAGCTTCAGTTCTATTTATGCATCTCAGATAAATTCCATCATGGTTCTTCCTGAATAGAAGACCTCCTTGCACCATATAATTCTGTGCCTTAATCTTCAAAGCTCTCCTCTGAGAAGCCTTCATCTTGCTTGGGTACTTTCTAGCTATCAGGAAGGTGCTTAAATCATCGTACCAGCCTGATGCGTCTTGGGAATTCAATACATATTGTTGTTTTATCAGATTTGGATCCATGTTTGCTATTGTCTGCACCAACGCCTGCCCTCTGACCAGCTTTGCGGGAATGATCTCCATGTCAAATTCTTGCAGTGTGGTGATCCATTTGGCTCTTTTTTCTCCAGGCTCGTTTTGCATCAGCAACATTTTTACTGCTGCGTCTGGTACTATGGCTTTAATCTGGCTGCGCAGAATATAGTGTCTAAATTTTTTCACAGCCTTCACTAATGCGAATGCCTGTCTTTCAATATCTAGATATCTCAGCTGTGCATCCTTCAGAGGCGCACTCATAAATGCTATGGGCCTCTCTCCATTATTTTCACCTTTCTGTGTCAAGGCAGCCGCGATAGAATGAGAAGATGCAAAGGAGTAGATGTAAAATGGGCTTGTGTAGTCTGGACTTGCCAATACAGGAGCATCAGAAATTGCCTCCTTGATATCTTCAAACGCGGCTTTGGCCACTGGCGTCCATTCCATCTGTGCATCTTTCTTCAACATGGCATTCAACGGCTGCACGATCTCTACAAAACCTGTTATAAACTTCCGAACAAAGTTAATTTTACCAAAAAATGATTTCAATTCTTTCCTACTGTTTGGTATTTGCAAATTTTTTATGGATTCTATTCTATCCGGATCAATTGAAATTCCATTTTCAGAAATGACATGGCCTAATAATTTACCTTCAGTTACGCCAAATATACATTTCTTAGGATTAAGGGAAATCCCATACCTTTCACATCGCCTGAGTACTTTTCTGAGGTCCTCAGCGTGGGTGGATGCATCCTTGGAATACACAGTTAAATCATCCATATACACAACAATGCATTTACCTGATAATCCACGAAATGTAACGTCCATGGCCCTCTGAAAAGTGGCACCTGCATTGATTAGACCAAAAGGCATTCTTCTATACGCATAATTTCCCCATTTGCAAGTGAAGGTGGTTTTTAGTCTATCTTCTCTATCAATTAAGACCTGATTATAACCTGAAAAACCATCTAAAAAAGACATCATCTTTGCACCATTTACTGCTTGCAGTACTTCGTCTATTGGGGGCAAAGGATAATTATCCTTTTCAGATGCCTTGTTTAAATTTCTAAAGTCTACGCACAACCTGATGTCTCCGTTTTTCTTCCTCACTGGTACCAAGTTAGCTACCCAGACAGAATGTCTGACTGGGAAATTTATTCCAGTGGACAGTAATTTTTTAACTTCCTCAAAGATTAAAGGCTCTAGAATGGCATTTACAGGCCTCTGTTTCTACCTAAATGGTTTGACTTCTTTTCTTAAAGGTATTACGTGAGTTATGATGGACTCATCAAATGTTTTCAAGTCTTCATAAGTCCATGCTATGACATGTTTATATTCTTTCAGAACGTCCAGAACCTCTTTTCTAATTTTCTCAGAGCAAGCTTTCCCAATTAGTACACTTTGTGGATTTAGCTCAGTCCCTAAGTTATGTAAATCACACCTACCCCCTTCTGTTTTGGGTAAGTCTTTCTGTCTTATTACTCTGTCGAAGTCAAAGATGTGTTCTAATTCAATTACTCCTTTTGGTAAGAAGTTGCTCTTTAAGTTGATCATATCTTCTTCGTCCCATGTTACTTCAGGCCTTTCTTGTTCATCAATGATTTGGGCCTCAAATGCCTCATTACAAGTCAAAAAATTAATAATTAGTTGATCCTCTCCAAATACCTGAAAGTGTGTAACGTTGTCTGGTATACTGGGCACGTCAACTAGTTCAACAGCAAATCGTCTTAATCCTGACAGTGTCAATGGTTCTAATGTACTAGCAGCCACTGCTAACGCATCTGGCCTGTGGTTCAGCTCTCTAGGAATGTGCTCTATGTTAAAAGCATCCAACGAATCCATTAAACCCCATACTCTATGTCTGTAACTAATCATTTTCTTATAATTGCATGCATATAGTTTCCTCACTTGTCTGACTACTAATTCAGAGTCTGAAAATACTCTGATGGTTTTTACCCCTTTCTTGATGGCCATGACAAGTCCTAAAATTAGGGCCTCATATTCAGCAATATTGTTAGTGCAGGAAAATTGTAATCTATATGCTGCCAAATGTGATTTACCTTGAGGATCTATGAGTTCAATACCCGCACCTGCACCCTGTTTTGATTTGGACCCATCACATTTTAACGTCCACATTCCATCTTTACTTTTCTGATCTTTTACCTTGGCATACTTTGTCCCTTTTATTGCATGTGGGGTGTTGTCTTGTTTATTCATGGGTTTTTCTGTTTGGTTATCTTGCATATGTGTGTTTATAGTTTGCAACTCAGAAAGATAACTACCCTTGTCCTCTATTTCTTTTCCCAAATCTGGAATCAAGGCATCTATATTATCCTGAACATATCTCTGTGTTGGATCAGGATTCTCATCTTTCTCTTATGACTCTACCCTCCCTATGCACTTTTTGTATTCATATTCAATGATGTCTTTGCATATTTCACAATTCTCCTCAGAATGTTGCCTATCATGGACTCTACACCTATTTTTATATAACTTACATTGGACTGGGAGATTGTGTGTAACGCACTCTTCCACTTCTCGTCTAATGGCATGACCAAATTTGTCTATTGCATTGTTTTCTTCATCTGAAGAATTTCTGTTAGACTCAATGAATAGTGCCGTTCTATTGTTGACACACTTCTTTCTAATGTTTAACATCATAATCTCTTCAATCTGCATCCCATTGTTGGTAATTCTATAGACACCTGGTTCAACAACAGCATATAATATTTCATTAGTTCGATTATACTCTGTTATCATATGTTTCATTCTGGGCTCTGCCTCTATTCTGATCTGGTTTGGGATGCCTCTCCATGGTAACCACATGTGTGAAAAGTCAGTAGCCATATATCCGTTTAATGTCTTGGACCAATCCCTACTTAGCAACATTCCATAATTTACGGGTATATCCACTACTTGAATGTCAATGATTTGGCTTACCCTAGGGTCTGAAGCTAATTGCACTTGAATGTTCATGAGTTCTCCTATCACGCTAACCTCGGTCTTATCTAATTGCGTGACAACCTTGGCAGATTTGGTGGGAGTCAGCCCGAGAGTTTTACATATTCCTAAGGGCATTACGTTGGCTGAAGCACCAGAATCTACCATGCAATTGTGTATATTCTTCCCACACAACCTAACAGTTAACAAGAAAGGTTGAGTATCCCTCTTATCCGTATGTATTACCACATTTGTATTGGAAGGTTGCTCAACTTTCTTGCCTTTCTCCTTAGGTGGTGAATCACTATTAGGAACAGTTATATCAGCAGACACCTTGTTTGTTATGGATGTATCCAGGGATTTTAAAAAAGCATTTCTGATCCCTGGGGTCTTCAATAATTCATTTAGAGGTATACTGACCTTAATTTTCTTTATTTCCTCTGATAAGTAATTCATTAATCTTGTTGTCTCTATTACTTCTGTCTTACTTATTTGATCCTTTTGCACTGTTGTTCTATCATTTGTGTGCTGACTAGCTTTAAGTATGGCAGGATTGTTGCTAGCATTCTGATCTGGGGGTGTATTGATATTATTCGGAGGAGTGGAAGTGGTGAAAGGTCCTCCCGGCCTAGGGTTGTTCCTCAAATTGTAGGTGTGGCTTTTATTTGTCTGTTGAAAGGCCTGCACCTCTTCTGTTTCATTTAATATCTCATTTTCAGATTCAAAAGGAAACTGAAAAGCATTTAACACAAAGGCTGATTCAGGATAAAGACTTTCACAACAGCATGGCTCATCCTCTAGCAATTCATCCTCTTTCTCTTCTGCAGTTGCAAAGGTAAACGTTTCTAAGACTAATGCTGTGTCATATTCTGAGGGTACTACCTCATTACCCTTAGGAATGAGAAATTCAGAGGTAGGAGGCTGTACATCTACGTTGAAAATACTAGCTACCAAGTGGAACTGTGGACAGTCATGCTCAGCATGGGCATTGGTATTGTGAAATCTGCACCAATTTTTGGGTGCTGTACTGGCCATTTGTATGCTAGTCATTTGTTTTGCACCATGATTATCTGTATTCTCAAAAGGAGAAGCTAGAGTACCGTTATTGGGCCCAGTGTTCCATGTCTTGGGTGGCCTAGGTTGATTCTGATTTTTGTTATTATTGCCCCAGGTCCTATTATCTATCACTGGCCCCCTATTTTGCATTGGTTGCCCCTGACTGGGGCCTTGATGCTGATTGTAGTTTTGGTTCTGATTGTACTGCTGATTTTGATTGAGACTATAATTCTGATTTTGGCCTTGGTTGTGATTTTGATGTGGATTGTAGTTTTGGTTGCTTCTTCCATAGAGGTTCTCATTTCTTAGCTGTGTCACTTCGGTCGTTAATCTTTTCAAATGTGCAGTAATTTCTTTGATTTCTTCCCTATCCTCCTGTGCTTTTGCCACAGTTACGTCCCTAGGAAGTTGGAAGAAAGGCTGACCATTATTTTGACTGTTATTGGAAGTACTAGCCGTGTAAGGAGTTATAGCTTGGATTGGAGTAGGATTATACACAGGTGTGTAAGAAGGAACCAGATTTACTAGTGGAGCGTGCTGTACAGGGACTCCATTCTATGGGTGTGCCTGATTCTGCACCCCAAAATTTCCTCCATTGACAAATGGACTATAAGTTGTATGCCTCATTTCTTGGTTCACTGAGGCTGCCTCTTTATAGGCTTTGGATATTGAATCTATGTCAGGTTTTCTTTTGACAAACATGGCGGTTAAAGGATCCAAGGCAGCATAGTACATAGCCAACAAGGGAGCATCATCTATGGTATAAGGGGGTACTAGCCTAGAATAGGCCTTTTGAAATCTGTCATTGAAATTATCAATTAGCTCTCCCTCACCTCGTTTTATAGCAGCCAATTTATGATACAAAGCACAAGGGTCAATGGGTCCTCTAAATCTTGACAGAAATGCTTCTTCCATAAGTGCCCAGGAAGAAATGTAACCATTGGGTAAGTTTACGTACTAGCTAGAGGCCTGCTCATTAAAGGTGTAAGGAAACAATCTACACACAACATCCTCATGCTCTAACATAGCCCTAAAACATGCCTCCTTAAATATTCTAATATGATCTTCTGGGTCCTGATGCAACTGGTATTTGGGACATATCTTTTCCAGATTTTTTGGCATCTCATGATAATCATTGAAGAGTATGGGAGAATTGACATCGAAATAAGCCATTGCAGGTGTTTGAGCTTGACTTGAACTTGCAGGAATAACTGGATTGATTGGTGGATTAGGATTTACAGGAGGATTGAGACCTCCAGGAGTGCCTGAACCAAGATTTAAAGATCTGAACAGTGATCTGTCAGGACTTACAATACTACAAGTGTTAAAAGGTGACCCAGGAGGTGTTCCAGATGAACTTCCTGCTTGCGATATCTTTGGATTCCAAATTAAAGTGTTTTTACTTCGCCTTGTATCAGGTAGTTGCACAAATATATATCCTAAACTGGATCTAGACCTAGTCACTCTATTGCTGTCGTTAGCTAGTTTGAAATGAAACCTAATTCAGGCAGCCCTCCTTCTAGCGCCAGAAAACTGTTGATGATTGCAATATACAGCCTTCCTCCTAACGTCAGAAAACTGTTGGTGATTGTTTTGATGCAATCATAACAATAAGTTAAAATTCACATATAATGAACTGAAACTATACTTGAAAGATAAGAAGGAATCATTTGAGATTCAACTAATCCCAAGTCTACAATGGTTCGGTTGGTCCAGTTCAGTTGGTCAATGTGAAGCTGTAATGTTCAAGGGGCCTTACGTAGTTAGGTTTGTTTGGTGGTTTACTGGACTAAGAATATGCAAAAAGATCATGAGATATGTCAATACTTTTCATTCCTTTGCATAAAAGTGTTACTGTGCTGCAAGTTTTAGATGGTTTTCTTGAATTATTGCAGCTCTCTTCTTTATCTATTTATGAAAACTGTCTACTTTTAACTCTGTTATGCATGCTTCTTCAAATTTGAGACAATTTCCTTTAGATTTCTACATTTTTAGCTAAATATTTCAGATGGGTTGGGAAAAGTTAGAAAGATCTAATCTATACCTCATTTAATCTACCGAAGGATCTAATTGTTTCTGTTATGCACTATGTAAATACCACAGTAATTTGATCAAATCCACAGTGAAAACCTTAAATGCAAGTTCTGAGCATTTTCACAAACATACATTTAAAATTGCAAGCTCTCAAAGAAAATATTTCAAAACACAAAGAAGAGCAGGAGAACACTCAGAAGATAGATGCAGAACTCCAGATTCTATTGTATTAGAAACGAATAGTCATACATGATTTACAATGTAGGAATGACTCTTAGTTTCATTGATCATACTATAGAGAACTTACAAGCTTTACAGATACAGTAAGGCAGCCAGACATTCCACGCGCACCTTACTGCAGACAAACAGGCGACCTCCTTCTTCTACCTCTAAACTATGCTAAGCTAACTCACTATGTGCTTCTAAAGAAAAAAAATCCCTGTTGTAGCCCCTGTTGTAAAGTATTACAGTGTAGACAGGCACAATATAAAGACATTCTGATTGTCCTCACTACAGCAGAAACCTAACTGAACCCCTGGTTCAAACCCCTGGTTACAGCAATAAATACAGGTGAACCAGCTCTTCAAAATATCTCTGAGCAGTGTCAAATTTGGGTGAAATATTGCCCCTTCTAAGAAGTTCCGGCAGCTTGGCAATAACTTTTGTTTGTCTGTTGTAGTAATACCCTCAGCTGCAACTTTGTCCTTTATTCGAATGGCCTTGACTTCTTCGCACTTCATCTTTATCTTCCTGCTCCTGAGATTGGATTTTCTTCCTCCATGATGTCACTGTGATCAAGTTCCAGCTGCTTCCTCAACTACAAGCCTGCAAGACAAGACAAGCAATAAGTATTACATTTATCACATAAATAGCAGGAAATTAAAATAATCGTTTAAATCCAGGTGACTGTGCAAAATTGTGGAAATCAGGTCCAAAATACTCTTAAAACGCGTTCAAAACGCATACAGACTGCTCAAAACCCATCGGGTCAACTATCGCTGACCGGGAAAATGCCACAGGCGCCAAAAAACGCTTTAAAACTCCACCGCTATGTACACTCCCGCCCATCAGCGTGAGATTCGCCATCGGCGTGTCAAAAAATCGCTCGGCCGATGTTCGCTGTTTGGCCGATCACCTTTCCATCGGGAAGACAACTCATATCGGCGGGAGAAAAAATGAACTTGGCCGATAGATAAAACCATGCCGATGGAAACTTAGAACTTTCGTCTGCATGATATTTTTGAAATATGATGCTCCCCCCTTCCAAAGGTCCAGATGACGTCATCAGGATGTTTCGCTTCTGTATATTGGGGAAAAGAATGCCAATCATCATCATCATCATGTCGAAGGAAAATAGGAGGATATGAAATATGATCCTGCTGCTGAGGAAAGGAATATGATGGTGACATCATCATCATATCTGGGCTTCATTAAAATGCAAAAGATGACGTCACCATCATGTTTAGTTAAGATCAGGAGATAAATGTAATATCAGGTCACCTAAGGAGCATGATCAGGTGGTGAATGTAATATGACCCCTTTGCGGCCAAGGTAACCCTCTCAAAAGATCAGGATGATGATGATCATCAGGATATCCGGGGCTTTTGTTGAACTTAGAATATGACGTCATCATCCTATTCGCGAACCGGATCATGTTTTGGAAAATATCCTGCCAAAGGGAAATGTGATGATGATGTCATCCTAATATTTGCTTCTTCGTTTATCAGGTTAGGATGACGTCATCAGGATATTTGTAAAAGGTCATTTTTTCTCGGCAGGAGGACATTACGAAATATCGGGTTACATTAGGAATATGATCCTCCTCATCGAATATCATGATGAGGTAACCATCATGTTCCGCCTTAGGAGCATGAGGATGAGTTGAGGTCATCATCAGGTTAGCGCTAGGGTGATATTTAAAATATGATCATGCTGCTGAGAGTATTACCCCCCCTTAAAAGATAGGGTGATCATCATGATCATATAAAAAAGGAGATCAGGAGGATATGATGACGTCATCATCCTATTAGCGAATATCAGCAAATATGATCCTCCCTTGAAAGATCAGGATGATGACCCTCCGATAGGATTTTGACATGCGTATGCAAATATGCAGATGGTGGATTTTCTAAGCAGGGTGATATTATAATATCAGCATGATATTATAATATCAGGTGATGTAAAAATATCATGATGCTCGTTGTTATGAAATATCGGGTTACACTCAAAACATGATGCTTACGATGCGCATAAGGTCATTTGACGGGTAAAGGGCACTATCACCTAAGATTGACGTCCGGATATTTTGACTGCATGATTTTATCAGGTGATAGATCAAGATCATGATGACCTTGACAACATGACTGAGGATATAAAAATATGATGATCACTTGCGATTATCAGGTTTGACCAAAACTTTGACTGTGCATAACTTCCACATATGGACGAATTTTCAAGTGATGTAAAAGGGAAACCTGCATGGAATTTCAAGCTCTTTCTAAATATGAGGTCACAGAAGCAAAATATGAACTTTGACAAATTGACCTCATGATGATAACCTACCTCATCCTGACCTTCATGATGATGATGCACCTGACTCATTTTTACCAAACCGCGAGAAAGCAGACAAACACAAGCAGAAGCAAAAAGCAAAGCGACAGCAGGGGTCCTCGTTTTGCTAAGGGGCAAAATGGGGCGTGTTGTGAACATCACAACAATACATTTGATAAATGAACATTCAGGGAGTGATACCTCACAGAGTTCTAGCTACAGACATAAAAAAATGTCACTAAGACTTAGATTCAACTACATATATACAACCCCCAACCCAATAATCAAATCCATAATATTTTGATTTGATTTTTCCAAACTCAAGCTTTTAGCCTAGGGCCTAGGCTACAAACTCTACAAAAGAACTCAACCTAAAAGAAACAGCCTAAATTTTCAAAAAATACTTCATTGCTTTAGCAAGCATGCACTGCTTTTGTTGGATATTGATTCAACCAAAAGACAAAGACCAAAAGCAACTAAGGCCTTATATTTAAACCTAATCTTTCAATAATTATATAAGTTATAGATCAACCCATAATGTTTCATTTAGGATTAAAAATTTTACCTTTGAATAGCATGATAAACTTAAGTATGTATGGTTTCATAATAGGTGAAATACAACTAAAAGTTCATCATCAACAAGGAAATTATTTACCTAGAGCAACAACTAGATAAGGAATTGGTGGTTGTGAAGGTGATGTCCACTCACCATTAAGAGATCCTAAAGCAGGACTAGGTCCTGCTAGTGGAGGACCTTGCATAAACCATGAGAAATTTTGCATGATCATTAGGAACTCTATCAAGTCATTAAAGCTATGCACAAGTTTTTGAAGGGTTTATGAGACATTTGTAAGGTCTATATAGATAGACTTCTACAAACCCTATGGAACCCATGACATGCCTATACATGGCCCAACCAAGACAAGAATAGAAAGGTTTGTAGTCATTCATTAGGACCATTCAAAATTCTCGTAGTCCCACTTGGTTTCATGCAAATTTCCTTCCATAAATCCATCTTAGGGATCCATATTTTTTTAAAAATTATTCCAGGAGTCATTCATAAGCACCCCATACCAAGTCCATGTGAAAGATATTTGTATTTTTTACCATTGATGTGTTTTAGTCTCTCACCGTAGTCCCACAATTCACTCAAAAGGTCTTAGCGGAAGGGTTGTCGTTGGAGCCGATCCAAGGGTTTCTAAAGTTTCTTATGTGCAGTAGGTTTAGATCAAATGGTCAAAAGATGTTTTTCAGGAGATAGGCAATTCTGTTTCTAAGGAGATAGGCAAGCTCCGTAGATGAAAGCTATAAAACATTAAATCAGCGCTCGATTGCAAGAATTCTAGTAGAGCGGGAACCAAGGATAACAAGGGAGCAGTTATCACTATCCTGTAGCATGAAGAGACTGCACTTGTAGCATCATGGTATGCAAAGATCAAATACCATAGCCCCCCAATGCTCTCAAAATGAAGTGGTAGGCTGGTGGTATAAATTTAAGTGGCATATGATACTTCACCGCGGTCCCATGGTAGTCAAGAGAATAACCGGTGGTAATGTGGTAAGAAGGAGCAGAGGAAAATAGTACACTGTACCCTGTGGTGGCCTCAAGTGAAGCTTGCAGTATGGCGGTAAGGAGCAGAGGAAAATAGTACACTGCACCCTTACGATAGCCTCAAGTGTGGCTTGCACTATGGTAGTAAGAAGGATCAGAGGAAAATAGTACACCGCACCCCTGCGGCCGCCTCAAGTGAGGCTTGTGGTATGGCAGTATAAGGAGTTTCAGTTATGTAAGTGTTGAATACCACGGCCCCATGATAGTTTCAATGGAGTGTGGTAGTGCGGTGAAAGGCTTCAAGTGATGTTTAGTATACCATGGTCCCACCATGGTCAAAGAAAAAATTTGTGGTACTATAGCAAGGAACAAGTCATGGTGATATAGTTGAATTTTTGAGATAATATTTCTCATTGGCTTGATCAAATCAAAGAACACTTTTTCTACCTTTCCTCTGTTATTCTTTTATGAGCTGAGTAATTTCAAAAATGATTGTTGTCATTTGCAATGCATTTCTATTGCATTTCAATTTGAAATGTTTGATCCATTGTTGGGTTGTTGTCACCTTTACAAACATAAAAATGTACTTGTCCTAATATTTTGAACTTATGACAAGTCAAAGTGGGTTGTGCTCATTTAGCAATTAGTTGAAATTTAATTTGAATGTACTATTTCTTGATGTTCCCCTTGACTCATTATAATTTTTGTTTATCATCTTACTTTTTGGCTAGCAACAAACATGTGATGCATCTATTTTGATGTCCTATGGATGGTGGTTTTTTCCAAATTATTTTAAAACTATTTTGAGTTCTAGGTGTACACCTTGTGGAGACTTATGGCATATTTCTATGCTTAATTTTTTTCCAAGGTTATAGTGAGCTAATAAATCCAATTATTCCAAAGGTAGTGGAAATAATTTTGGAACAATTATCTAAGTTCTCTCTTAATGTTTAGATTTGTGTAATTTTTTATTTTGCAGATTTTTAATAGCCTTGTTTGACGAGTCTTGGAAATTGGTTTCAATTTCTAGGGTAAATCTTCCATCTAGAGCTAAGAAGATTGTGCCAAGTAGTTGAAGAGCCATGATTGGTCATGTTACTGGTGGTGGAAGGATAGAAAAGCCAATTCTTAGAGTTGTCAATGCATATCACAAATATAGGGTCAAAAGAAACTGTTGGCCCAAGGTTCATGGTGTGGCAATAAATCTTGTTGAGCATCCTCATGGTGGTAGTAATCATCAACACATTAAGTATGCCAGTATTGTGCGTCATATAGAGAAGGATTAGCATGCACATGTACTTAATCATAATTAAACAATCATAGAGCTCTGATTATTTAAAAATTTCATATTTTAGTTTCTTTTTTCTTTAGGTTGATTTGTGTTAACAATTTATAGGGACCAAGTTGTAAACCATGTTTCCTATTATTGTTTCTTATCATTAGTGGTTTACTCTTGATTCAAAATTTTGGGAAAGACTTCAAACAACGTTGTAATCCTTGTTTCCTTGTATTGTTTGAGGCTTATTTTAGGCTGCCATATTAATTGACTTTGTTATTTTTTATTCTTTGTTGAGTGCTTGTTATTTTGTTTTAGATTGTAGAAATGGCAAAAAGATTCATGATTTCTTAGTGTTATAAACTATGAACTTTCTATTTTTTAAAAAGTAATAATTTGGAGGAGTCATTTGATATATCTTACAAAAAATGAGAAGATAATGTGCCAATTTGTCATCACTTTTGCTGAGTATGTTTCTTACTTTGTTGGTTTTTTTCTTAACTATTTGGCTTTATACGAGATGTATTGAGGCTTCCATGGTATTGTGTTAGAGATCTTATGACATGATAATGCAAGTATGTGATGAAGTAGAAAGATAAAGACTTAAGAAGCCAATGACCATATGATTCTGAATGAAAGGAAGTAGAAAGATAAAGACTTGAGAACCCAAATAATTTCTATCTTGCACAGTAAATTGATAGATTTTAGAGTTGAAATTTGAGAGGTCATATTGCTGAATTCTTAGGCTTGATAATTTTGAGGGTAAATTAATTGGATAATAGAGCTGAAATCTAAGGGGTAATTTTGCTGAATTGTATGTTGGATTTTGGAGTTAAATTTGAAGGGAAACCTTGTTATCAAGTGCCCTTTATTTTCTATTTAGTTTTTTAGATGTATTGAATGCAACTAAACATATGGCAATGAGTTCTTTCAAGTGCTAGGAAGCATGAGTATCATTTGCATGGTGCACAGAAGAATATAATTTTATAGTGTTGATATTGATGATTAAAATTGGTTGTGTCATCTAGCTACTAACAACTACATAGGGTGTAAGGCAATCATTATGATGCACTATGCAACTTGTGACTAGCATTGGTCTAGAGGTATAGATCTTTGCAAGCAACTGAACTATCTTCATTGCTCTACAAACTAGAGGGAGGTTGTAGAAGTGGGATCCAAATGGGAACCTTTGAAAAAGAGATGATCTAGGTCTAAAAATGGTTGCCAGAGGACATAAAAACAACCCATATTTACCAAAAATATCATGACCCTTGTTTGAGAAAACTCTCTATCCTCAACAGACTTGAAGAAGAAAGAAATCCTTAAAAGGAAGAATTTAACTCTGTATCCAACCTCGTAGATTCCATATCCATCCATAGAGTTTTACGTTATCTAGTCTTCTTTCGATGAATTTGCCCATGAGAGGAAAATCATCATGCTAAAAGGATATTTTAGTTAGATGGTCATCAGGGAGAGAAACATCCAAAAGGGCGACTTCCATATCATAGAAAAAAAGATAGAAACCCTAGATTAATCTTCAAGCTCATCACTTGGGCATTTTAAGCCAAGCTGAACCACCTAAGATGACCCCAATTAAGAAAAATCAAACCCCATTTTAATAATGTAGAATATTGAATACTCTTCATAACACACCAACACTAGTATTAATATCCAATACTTCAGCACAATAATGACTATTCAAGGGACTAAACTGTGATAGGGCTGGTAGAAACTGAAATGTGTATTAAGCCAGATCATAAAAAAATTGAAATAAACAAATACACAAGATATCATTAAATTTATCCAAAACTGCATTGGGAAGATAGGGCAAAATGAGAGGACAAATAAAAGGAGAAAATGGGGGGTTACTTGGAGGGGCTGATCGACATGTGAGAGCAACTCGGTGGAGTGCTTGGGAAGGAAAGCCAGCAAATTATTAAGCAAGTTTTGTGATTGCATAGGCAGCATTCTTCGCATCAGATCCATCATTGCCTTCATTAGAACCCTTGACCTCTAATTCCAACTAGAAAACCCTTTTCAGAGCATAACTCTACCTCACCATATTTCAAAAACTCTTCTCTATCACATGATGATATAGGGGGTTCTTTTGTTTCAATTATTTTTCATTGAAAAAATTTCCCTCTCTAATTTTCCCTCTCTTTCCAATTGGAAATAATTTTTTTAATTACCCACTTTAATATCATATTGTCTAATTTTTATTTGTGTGACTAATTATTTAGTTGTGTTTTTTACCTGATGATCAAATTAGTCATTAATTAGTCATTTATAGTTGTGTTGCAAAAAATTAGTAGTGTGACTAAAAGTTTTAGTCACGTTGTCATTTATTTGCCAAATTCTACTAGTGTACCAAATGACATCTTTGTAGCATAACATAAAAAATCACATTCCACTCTGCATATCAGTCCAAGGCAACCTAGATGTTACATAAAAAACTAAAATACTTCCCAGAGAGGAAACACCAACTTGTTTATCACTTATTAGCCCCACTCCTATTTGGGGAAAATAGGTTTTTATAATAGGATGGACATCCACTCGCGTGGTTGACCAATTGCACGCTGAGCTCAGCTACCCTAGACAAGAGCACTATTGCAATGGAAAAAATCATCAACAACCTCCAAAAGGTATCACCAACCATGCTTCACCATGCTCTAGGCATAGGGAAGTGGTTTCCCATTTTTCAATAGGAAGTCCCCTCCTGCATCAATCCTTAGGCTGTATGTGGAATTCACATACACCAGACCTTGGTGGTGATGAACTCCCATCCAAATAGGGCACAATAGTAGTCATAACCCACTCCTTCATCTTTGTCTACCTTGTTCCAAAGGGCAGCACTCATTTCATTGTTGCCTATGCATTGTTGGAATACTTGGTGCTAAGGGAGGGGAAGAGAGAGTAATGTTGCCTCTCTGCCTATCCGCCCTGTCAAGCAACTCTATGTAGCATTGATCCACTATAATTGCCAGACAGGAAAGCAAACTCCCTATTCAGATGGAGATGAGGGACAACATGGAAACGAAGAGGCAACAATGCCTGCCAATCAACCCCATGAATCTTCCCTAAACCACCCATACCTTAGGAAGGTGCAGCTAGTTTCTTAACTCTATACGTGCAGAGTACTAACTAGGAAAAGAGAGATGCACTTCCACAGACATAGGGTGGTGGACACATTATGATAGGGCAAGACATGAGTCATACAGCTTTCTAAACAAGGTGAGGTGTAGCTAGAAATTGAGGGGATTGTCCATTTATAGCAAAAAGGCTGATATCTATGCTTTTTTCATTTCTTACCATATCTAAACCATTGCAAAACTATCAGCGGTACACAATTCTTGAACCTAAATTAAAACTTTGGGGATTTCACAAGGATTACTTGATGAGGAAACAAAGATGCTGATGCACATTCTTGCATACCCTCCTTGGGCTGAGTAAGTATAAAATTTCAATCACAACATTTGTTTTAATCAATGACAGAGAGAGAGAGAGCCAAAGTTGGTTTTTTGGTCACTGTATCTTTCACTAGTGAGTGATTCACATGTACACATCATTCAATTCTAGCACAGAATAATGATACTGACAAATCAATGCAAAATTGACTCCTCACTCAAATGAAAAGACCACCATGTATAACAGCAGTGCAAAGGGCACCAAGACCCTCCAATTAGTACTAGAACACCCCAACTCTCTGGCTTCCCATGCTTCAAACTAACAGTCTGATATCGTCATTTATTGGGCTTCTCCATTCTATTGGACTACTCAAGCTCAACCATTAGATCTATCCCACTAATCACATCAACAACCACTAGGAAAAGAAAGCATGCCTAGAAGAAGGCATAAACCAGTTTGAGTGAATTAACGATCTTCGTAAAAATTTAAATTTTCTCTAGTGAAGACCAACTATCAAAAGGCATAGTGATCACATTCGACATGGAAAGGCCTCTCCCTTTTGCTCCAAGCTCTCCAGGACCATAGCGAAGACCACAGCTCTAGTGGAGCATGCCACTAGGCCCATCAGAGCAACACATCCTTCATAGTCCATGTCAGCACTTGCAAACCCTCCACATTAATACACACCTCCCACTTGAGCCCATTCATGACAGAAGACAACATGGCCCCACGCAATCTTGCAGGAGCCTATGAATAACCCCAGTGGAAGTGCATCTTCCTCACAAAAGTGCCAGCCTGAACACCACACAACTACCACATCAGACCCTACGGCATCGCAGAAGCCTAGAACCAAGTCCAACAGGAGATATAGCTTTAGAAAAAATAGGAAACCTCACAGATGTGACTAGGACTTTATGATTTAGTCTGACACATACATGAAAAGTGTTCATAAAAATGGGGGTCGTGCTAGGTAGAATAGATGAGAGGGACACAAAACAAAGTATGCTTAATACTCAACACAAAGATTATTTTTGAATTGGTTGGGCACTTAAACACACTTTAATCCATGGGACACAAAAAGTAACCATAAGCATAGGGGTTGGTAATCTGATGATGAAATATACTTTAGGGACAACCTAAGTGACCGGGAATGGGCTACAACAAGTCATTAGCAAATTAAAATGGGAAGCAACCAAGGCAAATAAGGCTAAGAGATTAGGCTCTAGGGTTTCACAGGGGTTCTAACAAGCCTAGAAAATACATACTAGGGCTAGAGCATGCATCAAAAAGTAGATACAAATAGTGGCTCTAGTTGGGGACAAATGACAATGAGGTCATAATGAGGATCCAAGATCTCTGGTTTCACAGACCAGTACCAATTTTACCTAGCAATCTCCCAGCTCAGAGGACCCATTCTCATAGCCCTGTTTTCACATGGTAGCCCCAGGCCACCATAAACAGAAGGAATAATGCTTCCCCCTATCATACATCTTGTTTTTCAATGATTTTATCAAACCCAAGCTAAGGATATAACTATACTTCTATTGGCAAATGTGGTAAACATACATCCTCACCAAGAGGCTTATGAATATAGCACTACCATATTGATTTATGCTCAACCAGTTATCATGACAAGGCTTTAATTGAAGTATCTCCCCATATATCATGCTGATATCATAATTATCCATCATTCCCTCATTACTTATGTCAAACCTAAAGTATCTGTAGGCATTGTGCTGAAGGAACATATTTACATATTGTTGCTCCATTTCTTTGGAATTAGGAACAAATCCCTCAAAATGTGTTCCAATACTATTAGGCACAAGGAGGTAAGCATGGTCATAATCCTTTTGTGTACACAAAAGACAACTCTCAAGCACTCTCAGCTAAAAATCCCCAGCTCTATTGTGTACTATGATGTTCTTGGGTTGATTTTTCTCAAGTTCTCCACATTATTCATACTCCTGACCCTCTACAAAGGTAGGATTATTCCTACACCAATAAGGATCATCACTTCTCATCTCTGGTGGAGTCATAGGCTCATCATACTAAAGAGGGTTATAACTAATGTTCATCCAAGTCATAGATACATCTGACACTTTAGTAGGAGGATTTAAATCTCTATCAACATCAAGTCATCATAGTCTTCAAAAGAATAGTCAAATGAACTCTCAATGTCATTCATGTTAGCACATCTCTTATATAAAGTAATTCATTCCTTTCCCATCTCATAAGTACAATCATAATCATCAAAGTAATGACCATGCTCATTGTTTCCACATCTAACATAGCAATGAAACTTGCCAACATCAAAACTAGGTTCAATTTCCTCAAACTGATTGCATAAACTCTTGTCTTCAACAACATCATTGATAGACTGCATAAGATTATTTACAACACTACTTCCATTAGCTTGATTGGTAATAAAGTCATAGCAATTCATCTCATCCTTCTTTATGTGGCTACTTGTAGCAAATTGATTAATGCTACTGAATTCCTTAAAAGGATTAGAATCTGGGATGGTTCCACATGAGTTCTCTATTTTTGGTTCTCTTGATTGGTTATATGCACATACCACATCATCACTCCCATTGGATTGGGCCAATTTATCACATTCAAACTCTAAGGATGAGATTACTATTTGATTCATAAAACCATCATAAATAAAGTTCCTGCATATCCCAGCTTCCTCATTGTAATAGGCATCTTCATTCTCTCTCTGACATGTCCCACTCACACATACTGCATCATTATTTGACCCACATCTAGAAATAGGACTAACATGGTCAGCAATGTAAAGTTTACCATTTCTACCATCATAAATCTAAGCATTCTCTACCATGTCTATCCAATCATCCATCTGAGAAAGATTATTTGGCTTCATCCTTTGAGGTAATGATCTTAGGCTTAACTCATACACCTCACAAAACAAATCAATGCATGCAGACTTTTGAGGCCTAAAACTGACATGAATTTTTACATAAATGTTCAATATTCTAGAAAATAAAGAGTATCCTGATTCTCCCTCCTATCTCCTTATGTCAAATAGATCCTGAACAATGACCTCATGATTATTAATATATGTAGCTTGCTAACAACCTATTTGGGACTCTATGTGATCAATATTATGGACCAATGTATAGGTCGGGACAATAGGGGTGTAAATGTTCTACCATTTATTTTTAATTTTTGACTTACACCTTTCATCAACTTTGGGTGTCTTGCATACAAATAGTCCTTGTGTATTCCATATTTCCAATTGTTTTCAATGTCCATGGTAATTTCATAAGCCTGATGCAAAGTTGTAGGCTCCTTGCTTGTCAACCAACAACTCATCTTTTTGTCAAAAGCTCCCAAGGAAACAATTAAGCTCATTGCATCATTAGGCCTCATGGCCTCAGGAATATCCCTCAATGTTTTAGTAAGTATTAGCTTGAAAGTCAGAACAAGCTCATCCCCTTGTTTCTCAATGCTCATAAACTCACCAATCACAGAACTTGCATTAACTCTCTTACCAAACTGCTTCATGAAAATTGCTTTGAAATCATCCCAAGAATGGATAGAACATGTTGGTAAATTAGAGAACCAATCTCTTTCTTCATCCTTTAAAGATTGAATAAACAATTTCATGATAATATCTTCAAAATTAAGCTCATAGTCTCCCATTACATCAACAAAATTTTGCACATGTTTATTAGCCGATTCAGATTTATCACCACTTAACCTTGGCAAATGCTCTCTAACTCCACCAGGAATATAATTTGGATATTTTTGGATACCACTAAAATCCATTGCTCTATATCTTTCAACAGACAACATCCCTCTCTGAGGGTATGACTGCTATTGTGAGATGTAGTGCATTTTGACATTCAAATGTGCAGAAAGAGAGAAAGAATAACAACCCATGTTCAAATATGCTTTCAACAACAACCAACTTCTTTCACAACAAGTTTATCACAAATTTACCTCTTGGAAAAACCCTAAAAATCTCCAATCAAACCCTTAACTCACCATTATAGATGGGTATATGCACAAATATGAGGAACCAAAAAGTCTCCACATGACTTTTTGGTCCCATATAAGTCATAACATGAGTGCATTATGGCTTAGTATTACCAAGCCTTTAATGCGAGTGCATTATAATGCACTCATGTTATGGCTTGATATTTCCAAGCCTATAATGTGAGCACGTTATAATATGAGCATGTTTTGCAAAAGCAAAACTCCCAGTCTCTCCCACTCTCTCTGTCACTCTCTCTCTCTCTGTGAGTCAGAGAGAGAGATAGGAAGAAAGTGATATATAGGGAGAGAGAGATAGAGAGTCATAGTTTTCTTTTTTCCATTTCCTTCATCGATAAGGGAGAGGGAGAGATAGGGAAATAGAGGAATGATAGGGGAGAAGGAGGTAAGAGATATGGAGATAGTGAGAGATAGATAGGTAGAAAGAGAGAGGAGACAGATAGGGAGAGATAGATGAGAAAGAGGGTGATAGAGAGTGAGTGAGATGTCTAGAGAGATAGGTAGATAAGGGAGAGATATGGAGATAGAGGTTTGGGGTTTCTTGGGTTTAGGGTTTAGGGGTTATGAATTAGGGGAATTATTTAGGGTTTAGGGGTTTATACAGAGAGACTTCTTTTGAAATACAACTCTAAACCCTAAACCCAAGCAAACTAAGCCTCTAAACCCTAAATAATTCCCCTAAACCCTAAACCCAAGAAACCCTAAACCCAACCTATCTCTCTATCTTTATCATCCCTCTACCTCTCAATCTCTCAATAATGCCCCTAAACCCAAAACTTAAGAAACCCTAAACACCTCTCTCTATCTCTCAACCCCTAAACCCAAGCAACCCAAAACCTTTATCTCCTTAGCTCTCCTTGATCTCCCTATCTCTATCATCTCGCTACATCTCAATCTCTCTACCTATGTCTCTGGCCATGTCCATCACTCTCTATCTCCCTATCTCTCCCCTTGGTGTCCTCTATATCTCCCTATCGGTCCTCTCTCCCTAAACCCTAAACCTCCAAACCTTAACACCTAAATAATACCCCTAAGCTCTAAACACTAAGCCCTAAACTTGAGAAATCCTAAACCCCAAAACACCAAACCCTGAACACCTAAACCCTAAACCTCTATCTCCCTATCTCTCCTCTATCTCCCTATCTCTATTATCCATCTACATCTTAGTCTCTCTCCCTATGTCTTTGGACATGTCCCTCAATCTCTATCTGGAGAGAGAGAGAGGTAGAGAGAGAGAGAGATGGAGGGAGGGAGAGAGTTGTTTTAGTTCACCATAATACAAGCATGTCATAACATGCTCACGTTATGAGAAACACGAGTGCATTATAATGTGCTCATGCTATGTGAATGTACAAAACATGAGCGCATTATAATGCACTCGCATTATGCATTACCTTGGTTATTTCAAATCCTAAGGCTTGGATTTGTCTTGGGCTTCCAACCCAAAGTATTGGACTATCTTTAGGATGTCCAAAGACGTGTTTTTCCATATTGTAGCAAAAACCACATAATTTGGAGCATGCTCCCCATCAGGTTTGCACTTATTTTGATGAAAACTCAACAAAATACCACAATAATCTTAATCTCTCTGTTAGCTATCTAACCATATAATTTTTTTCACATGTTGAGTACATTAAGGATTTCATCTTTAATTTCTTTTGTTAGTGTATCCATTTTTTTGTCAGAAACTAGTGTCTAGTATTTTTTACCTTTTTTTTAACCATTCATCAAAATTTGAAACAAATTACATTTTTAGAAACTAGACTCCATTCTACACATATTCAAATAAAATTTGATGTTCAATTAGTTTTCAAAAAATTTAGGGGGGAGCACACTTAATTTTCTATTTTTTAGGATGTGTCCACTTTGAAAATTACTAAAAAATCAATTTTTCAAGAAAAATTTATTAGAAAAATTAGGGATAAACTACATGGTGTTAGCTAATTTCTCACTGAAGCAATTTTTGAAATACTAAAAACAAGTTAACATTTTAGGGGGAGCACACCAGATGCTATGTTATGTTTTTTTGAGAAAAATAGGACCAATTTTTGTGCTCCTCTTTTTTGAACCCCTTAATCTCAACCATTTTTGGAAAAAATTAGTCATTTAGAAACTAGATTCAGAGGACTACAACTCTTGTTTTTGTTCCATCTTCAAATTTTGAGTGTAGCTATCTTCAATTTCTCATCCAACATCAATGTTTCCTAATTTCAGAAAAAAAGTGGCATCTTAAGACCCCCTTTTCATCCCCCATTTTTGTGCACTTACCCAGACCTTCATTCAAGAATGGGAGAACCATTTTACACAAATAATTTTACAAATAACTTCTACACCTCGAAATTACTTTGCTTTGAAGATGAGAAAAGAATGAAGGACCAAATACCTAGAAATTATTGCAGACCTCATAATTTTCTCCTTGTGACTAGAAATTTTGTAGGTCTATGCAATACACTTGCATAAACAGAAACAATTTGTCAAAAATTGGTTAGGTTCATATGTAGAGTCGCCACCTCTTCAAAGAGGACAAAATTTTTAAGCAACTAAAAGCTCCTCGAAGATCAAATACTTTTATGAGTCCATTCCACCCGTAGAACACCATTATTTTCACAAAATAACCAGACATGCTGCAATAATTCCCATAGAAACTAGGTTTTCTAATCTTCAAATTATTTGACTATTCCCAAATAGATATGTATCTAAAATTGATTCCCAGTAGAGTCACCAATCTGTTGGGACTCGAATGGGCAAACCCTCACCAGAGACTCTAGGGTACGATATGATAATACTTTCACTTTAAACTCCCTAGCAGAGTCACCAATTTGTTGGGACTCGAATGGGCAAACCCTCACCAGAGACTCCAAGGTATGATATGATAATACTTTCACTTTAAACTCCCTAATAGAGTCACCAATCTGTTGGGACTCAAATGGGCAAACCCTCACTAGAGACTCTAGGGTATGATATGATAATACTTTCACTTTAAACTCCCGAGCAGATTTGCCAATTTGTTGGTTCCTCCAACTAATATGTCTAAAACACCCTAAAGATTAGCCTACTTATAATCAAGGACGTCAGGTCAGTGGCCAACAAACAGGATTACAACAATTAGTTGAAGAATTTCCTTTACACTTTTGGTTCTGCAAGACCAAGGCGGGTGTACCCTTACAACACCTAAGAATGTATCCAAGATTTCCCTATGATGTTGTATTTAAATAAAAGGTCCTCAATAGATTTTTACCAGGGAAATGACCAAATCCATTCAGATTAGCATAATCCCATGACAATACAGTTCATACCCTGATTAAGAATGGATATTTACCCAAAACTACTCTCGAAAGAACAATAGAAATAGAAATTATTTGATTATTTTGGGGTGGGTCTAATTCAACAAATTAACATAGTGAGAGATCGGTGCTAGAATCCAAAGGGCTATAGAGTCAAATTGCATGGAACCAATGTATCATTCAAGAAACATTACCTCATGAATGAAAGACTAATGGAATTAATACCTTATATCAATACATCCTTGAAATGGAAATACATAAATATCCTTTTAAAACCATGATATAGACAATAGTTAACTGAATATCTTCCAAGCATTTATATCTCCCATAGGGAGAAAGCAAGAAAAATAAACATAATGCAATGAATTGTAGAGATTAACTGAAATATCCTTGATACTTAGAAATCATATTAACTCCATCAAATGCAACACATAAAGGATTCCATAACCAATATATCTTTGTATTAATTTGAGAATAACAATGCTCTACATATTTGAACACAAATTAAGAAATAATTCCAATCTATTTACAATGGATCAAAATACAAAACACCCCACTGTCCACATTTGAGATTCAGAACCCCCCTTCTCTTCTCTCTTCCCTCTTTTTTTGTGGCCCAAAATTCCTATTTATAAGAACATGGGAGCAACAAGCTTCAAGCCATTAACAAGTGTCGCATTTTCATTTCATAGAATTTTCTTGATCGGTTATAACATAATATGTCAAATGACATCTTTGTAGCATAATAGGACAAATTGCATTCCACTCTGCATATCAATCCAAGGAAACCTAGTGGTTAGATGAAAAAAATAAAATAATTCCCAGAGAGCAAACACCAACTGCTTTATCACTTATTACCCCAACTCCTGTTTGGGGAAAAAAACCATTATAACAAGATGGACATCCACTCATGTGACTGACCAATTGCATGCCAAGCTGAGCTACCCTTAACAAGAGCACTACTGCAATGGACAAAATCCTCAGTAGCCTCCAAAAGGTAGCACCATTCATGCTTCACCATGCTATAGGAACAGGGAAGTGGTTTCCCATTTTTCAATAGGAAGTCCCCTCTCTCATCAATCCTTAGGTTGTATGTGGAATTCACATACAACAGACCTCAGTGGTGATGAAATCCCATCCAAATAGGGTGCAACAATAGTCATAACCCACTCCTTCATCTTTGTCTACCTTATTCTAGAGGGCAACACTCATTCCATTGTTGCCTACACATTGTTAGAAGCATCAGTTCTAAGGGAGGGGAAGAGAGAGCAATGTTCCCTCTTTGCCCATCTACCCTATCAAGCAACTCTACATAGCATTGATCCAATATAATTGCTAGACAAGAAAGCAAACTCCTTATTTGGATGGAGAGAAGGGACAACATAGAAATGAAGAGGTAATAGTGCATGCCGACCAACCCCGCGAATCTTCCTTGAACCACCCATACATTAGGAAGGTGCATCTAGTTTCTTAACTCTATACGCGCAGAGTACTAACTAGGAAAAGAGAGATACACTTCCACAGTCATAGGGTGGTGGACATATTATGATAGGGCAAGACATGAATCATACAAATTTTTGAACAAGGCGAGGTGTAGCCAGAAATGGAGGGGATTGTCTATTTATAGAAAGAGAGCCAATATCCATGCTTTCTTCATTTCTTACCATATCTAAACCTTTTCAAAACTATCAACGGTACACAATCCTTGAACCTAAATGGAAACTTTGGGGATTTTACAAGGATCACTTGATGAGGAAATGGAGGCACCGATGCACATTCCTACATACCCTCCTTGGGCTGAGTAAGTACAAAATTTCAATCGCAACACCTATTTCAATCAATGAGAGAGAGAGCCAAAGTTGGTTTTTCGGTCATTGCACCTTTCACTAGCAGGTGATTCACACACATATCATTCAATTCTGATGCAGAATAATGATCTTAACAAATCCATACAAAAATGACTCCCCGATCAAGAGGAAAGACCACCCTATATGATGGCAACACAAAGGGCACCAAGACCCTCCAATCAGTGCCAAAACACACCAACTCTTTGGCTTCCCATGCTTCAAACTAACAGTCTGATATTGTCATTTATTGGGCTTCTCCATTCCATTGGCCTGCTTGAGCTTAACCATCAGATCTATCCCGCTAATCACATCAATGATCACTAGGAAAAGAAAGCATGCCTAGAAGAAGGCATAAACCAGTTTGAATCTTGGTCATAGCTTTAAGTGAATCAACAGTCTTTGTAGAAATTTGAATTTTCTTCAGTGAAGACTAGTTGTCAAAAGACACGGTGATCACGTTCTCCATGGCAAGGCCTCGCCCTTTCGAGCTGAGATCCTTGGGACCATAGCGAAGACCACGGCTCTAGCAAAGCATGCCACTAGGCCCATCAAAGCTAGCAACACATCCTTCGCAGTTCCACTGGGACCCCAAAACACCTCAAATGAAGGCTCAAACCATGGTAAAAAGTTGTGTCAGCACTTACAAACCCTCCACGATAACACACACCTCCCACTCGGGCCCAACCATTATAGAAGACAGCATGGCCCCACATGAGCCCGCGGGAGCCAAAGAATAGTCCTAGTGGAATTACATCTTCCCTGTGAAGTGCCAACCTGAACACCACACAACCATCACGTCAGACCCTGCGGCATCAGAGAATCCCAGAACCAAGTCCAATGGGAGAGATAGCTTCGATGAAAATAGGAAACCTCACACATGTGGCTAGGACTTTATGATTTAATCTGACACATGCATGAAAAGTGTTCATAAAATGGGGGGCCGTGCTAGGTAGAATAGATGAGAGGGATGCAAAACAAAGTATGCTTAATCATCAACACAAAGATATATTATTTTTGAATTGGTTGGGCACTTAAACACATTTTAAGCCACAAGACACAAAAGGTAACCATAAGCACAGGGATTGGTAATCCAATGATGAAAGATACTTCAGGGACAACTTAATGACCAGGAACGGGCTACAGGGAGTCATTAGAGAATCAGAATGGGAAGCATCCAAGGCAAATAAGGCTAAGACATTAGGCTCCATGGTTTCATAGGGGTTCTAACTATTTAGTGTGAAAAAAGTTTAGGGTTGATTTTAAAGGTTTGTGTTGATCTTCCTTTCACCACTAAACATTCAAGGGCATTTAACTAAGTAGAAAACTCTACTACAAATCTCCTGTCACTTCGAACATAGGGGAAGATTGGAATTGTCTAAATTTAGTGTTCAATTAAGCCCAATTATGCTTAAAACCCTAATTTCATGAAATCATAAACAAACAAACAAATTATGGAAAATGATCACACACAGAGATATCAAATGACAATCAAATACATAATAGATTTCAAAGATTGGTGTGTGGAAAATTCAGGGACTAACGAGTGGGTGCCCTAGTCCAGTACCACAGTTTTTGTTGACATCTAGAAATATTGTTTGCAACCTGCTCTTGTTGTTCCAGAGATTTTATAGTTGTGGGATCCAGAGGACTAATGAGAGGGCACCCGAATCCACGTCCTTATTTTCTTCTTTGGTCTACAATTTTGACAATCTACACTATTCTCCTGCAACTCCACTTCTTTCACTTTCGCAACTTGTAACTTGCACTCATAGAAAAGTGGGTTGGGCATTATGGTGTTTAGAGGCTTGCCTCAATCAAGCCTCAGAGAGACATTCAAGTCTTTCAAACACCATTGTTAGATAAAGAGTGTGTATCCTTGCGAGATAGAGGAAAAATCCAAATGATAAATGACAGAAAATACAATTGATATCACATTGTAGTGAAGATCTCATGGAAGGAAGATGCTCTTCATGCCATGAGGAGATGGATGCCAAATCTACAAATATAAACATAATAACAATGCAAAATTCTACTCTACCACACAATGAATGTCTTGAATCACCTTCACATAAGCTCATGAATAAAAAATGCCATCTAATTTCCATCTATTTTACAAATGATAACCTAATCATACTTATATATGCAACTACAAACATTCCCGCTAAGAATTTCGTAATTCAAACTTATCGTGTCAGCATAGGACCTAAATAACAGTCATAAACTGACACTTTGAAATAGGTCCTGACCTAAAATAAGGTAGGACTAGGGCATAGGAACCCAAGTCCTCCCCCACTATTTTAGGCAGGATTTATGTTAAGTGCATCCCCTAAGTCCCATTTGCCATGAAACTTCATGGTTTTCTCATCAAGAGTCATCAAAATCATGCAAGATGCTCTAAATGCATTCTAAAGGACCAGGGAGCTAAACCTTAAGAAGAAAAATCTCCCAAGGATACTTTGTCCGACATAACATTTAGCCCCCACATTAATGTATGTATAAATGCAAGGCCAATACATGCATTAAAGTATGGTCAACAAGCACAAAAAACATGCCAATCATGGAGAAGACACGCCAATCATAGTGAAGATGGTAATAGGCCTACAAAACATGGAGAAGACAGTTACAGTCATGCAAACCATAGAGAAGATAGTATTGAAGAAATGCAAAACACAATGAATACAATGAATGCAGTGAATACAATGATGATTTTCTTTTTCTTTTTATCATATATATGAAATGTAGATGCAAATACAAGGAAAATAAACACACCACCCACCCATAATGTAGGAGGGACTCATCGCCACCGGTCTTTGGACTACATATGTGGTAATAGACATGCAAAACCAATCTTAGACTATAGGAGGGACTCATCGCTAGCAATCTTTAAGACCGCACTTGAGAACAAACATGCCATACAAATTAAGCACGCCATACAAATCCCAAAGCATAGGAGGGACTCATTGCCACCGGTCTTTAAGACTATGCTTGGGAACACACACACAATACACACACATGGTAGACACAGAGAAAACACGGTAGACAAGTGATGAAGTGTACCTATTTCTAGGTTTATCACCATCTCAGGTACATTACAGGCACACACCGATGATTAGGCTTTGCTACAACAATCGTTGAAGACACGCTTAAGGGTTAGGATAGTCTCAGATCTGCTCCCCATCTCCACAAAGAACTTTTTGAAAATGATAGGATGTACACTCTCCTTGAGAAATACACCATTCCTACCTCTACATATGGCTTAAGATAAAAAGGATATATGTAATATCTTTCCTTCACAAAGGGCTTAAGTGATTACAGTAGATTTCAAGATTCACAAACAAATCTCAGAGTGCAGGAGGGACTCATCGCCACTAGTCTTTAAACTACACTTGAGAACAAACACACTTTGCTAGCATCTAGTTAGACAACTTACCTTATATATGACCCCACCTTAAGGTGGTTGATGTCATGTACCAATATCAAGCACATTAAGGTAGGAAGAAAACACACAAGGGAACACGAGCTTTCGCAAAGCCCATGCCCCCTGGAGGTGACATGTACTTTACGATCACCACATGTTCCCACAAACACATTCCTGCAAGAAAAGTGTTAGCATCCATATAATCATCATAAACAACAATGCATATGATCATTCACATAGAGAGCCAAGGTTATACTACAGATTCAGAGACTGAGTATAACTGTGGGGCTATACCATAGAAATCTCAAAACTGATTGTAACCAAGGTGAGATTCAAAGATAAACAAAGTGCACAGAGTAGTAGTATTGTTATGGTTTGTTAGTGCGATAAGACAACATCAAGAGTATCACATGGAGTGATTCTACTAGCCAAGCGTTAGATAATATATATCAACCCCATCATCATCTATGGACTTGGTCCATTTTTTGATTTCTCACTGAAGGGACACTAGGTCCATATCAATATAATATGTTTTTTGTTATCTGCCTGCTAGATCAAAACACTAGAGGAAGGGAAACAATAAATCAAGAGAGGAGAAACAAGTGCCTTAGGGAAAGTCATGTAGGAGGGTGCCCTCAAGTCACCAACTGCAATGCTATGTCCATAAGACACAACACACAATAGTGAAAATAGAGGAGAAGTGGTATAGAAGAGTGATGATACAAATAGAAGGTCACAATAGAGGTGGTCTCCCAGTATCTTGGACCTTACAAGAGAATCAAGGGTCATCCCAGGAAGCCTAAACAACACATAACACATCATGGGGGAAACACAACATGAGAGCTAAAGGGTTAGAAATACTTACCTATAGGGGCAACCTAACTAAGGGTTGTCATCAAGCAAATCATCATCATCTTCCCACTCTTGAATGTTAGAGGAAAGTGGGACATAAGGTACCATATCCCAACTCTTATTCTTGTCTTCATGTTGTCCATTCTTAAGGTCTTCTTTGTTTGATTCAATGTTAGGTGAGATGTTTTCTTGTTGAGTTGCAATTCATTGTGTATAAGCTTGTCATCTCCTTCTCCTTTCTCTTGCTTGTCTATTTCTTTTTGTTTTACCACTTATCTCTTGTAAGATAGTGTTTTTCTCTTTCATAGGTTTTTGTGTTTTAGAGGAGGAAGCACCAAAATCAAATCTCATTTGTCTAGGTGGAATGTTTTGTTGTTGACGACTACCTCCTGATCCTTGTAAGGATGGTGGGGGAGGAATCTCAACATAGGGTCCTTTTCCTTTTGGTCTAGGATTCTCTTCAAATGTAGGTTGTTCATCTTTTGTTGTTTCTTGAATAGAAGGACTAGCCACTTGATGTAATAATTTCATTTTGTATTTCTATAGCTCAAGAAGTTAAAATCTGTCCGTGGCTTCGATTCCACTTCAAATCATTCCCAAAAGTAATCAAGTGTAAAATTTTGTCTTGTAACCAAAGGTTTATACCTATTGCAAGGAATAGTATGCACTTGTCCATTCAAAGGAAATTTTACACAGTTATAAATTGTTGAAGGGAAAGCTTTCATAGTTTTAACCATGGGTGTCCTAGTTTTATGTGAAAAAGATTAGAAATGGGGACAAGATCAAACAATTGTTCTACAGATTTATCAAATACAATAACCAATCAAGATATCTTCCCAGAAGTGTTTATAAAGGTTCCCTTATGTGTTTTAATCATCATGTCTGAAGGGTCATAAAAGCCTTGTATCAACCCATGTGAATAGAGGAACTCTTCTGTTGCTACATTAGTCATACAATTAGGATCAATAAGGGTTTCGTCCATAGGATTACCCATTATTTTCACAATGATATAAAGAGGTCCTTCAGTGTCTCCAATTGTTCTATCATGAGGTGTAAACACATATTCATGTTTGGGGACCTTTCTTTTCATGGAAGGCCTAAGAAGGAACCTAGTGTTGTTGTTGTGATTAGAAGCCATGTGTATATGTATTCAAATCAATGTAAGAATAGATTTTAAAATCTTTTCAAGATTTATGCAAGAGACAAGTGCAAAACTATGTATGAAAATGACCTAAAATGCTTGATTTTTTTCAACTTTTCAATGCAAATAAGTGAAAGAAAAGGTGTCGTAAGGAAATTGATGAAGTGAAGAAATTAATGTCTAATATCAGTCCAATAAAGCAATAACATTCTTCACAACACACTTTTGATGAAAATCTAGAGTGATGACAAGTCAAAACCTAGTGAAAATACACTGAAATATGCAATTTTAAAAAAAAAATTCAATGCAAAGACCTAATAAAAAGGGTTTTGTAAATAATTTGATGAGGGGAAGCAAATGATAGCCCTAATAATATCCAATTAGTGCAAAAATATCCTTTACAACATGCCTAGGATGCAAATCTAGAGAGACGATAACGCCAAATCTAGTGAAAAAGCAAGGTTTTCAAACCCTAGGCATGAAATTTTGCAAGGAAACCACTATGATGAAACACTAAAGTAAAAAAATCAGTCCTAATTAGTGTTTTAAAAGTGTAGTAAAATCTAAAACAAGATTTTGACTACAAACCCTAGCTAATGCAAAACTAGGTTATATGGAAAAATCCACAATTTCAAGCATTTTTTAACAATTTAAGCATGAAAATGTAATGTAAATCAATGATGAATGCAAAATTTCTATATTTTAAATCAGATCTGATGATAATTATAGAAATGTATTGAAATTAAATGCCAACTAATTCAAATTATTTGAAAATACAAGCTAAAAATGCTAAAAGAAAAAATTCAAATGTTCCCAATTTTTTATTTTATTTTTTGTAATTTTTCGAATGCAATAAGATGAACAATGAAATGAATGTAAATCTGAAGCACAACACTCAGCAAGGTGCAAGAAAGTCCAAAAACATGGGTTCACCAAAATGTTTAGTGTGAGAAATGTTTAGGGTTGATTTTAATGGTTTGTGTTGATCCTCCTTTCACCACTAAACATTCAAGGACATTCAACCGAGTAGAAAACTCTACTACAGATCTCTTGTCACTTGGAACATAGGGGAAGATTGGAGTTGTGTGAATTTAGTGTTCAATTAATACCAATTATGCTCAAAACCCTAATTTCATGAAATCGTAAACAAACGAACAAATTATGGAAAATGATTGCACACAGAGATATCAAATGACAATCAAATACATACCAGATTTTGAAGTTCGGTATGTGGAAAAGTCAAGGACTAATGAGTGGGCACCTTGGTCTAGTTCCACATTTTTTGTCAAGATCTGGAAATGTTGTCTACAACCTGTTCCTATTGTTTCGAAGATTTTATAATTGCGAGATCCAGAGGACTAATGAGCGGGCGCCCTAGTCGAGGTCCCTATTTTCTTCTTTGATCTACAATTCTAATAGTCTACATTACTCTCTTGCAACTCAACTTCTTTCACTTTCACAACCTATAACCTGTAATCATAGAAAAGTGAGTTGGGGGTTGTGGTGTTTAGAGGCTTGCCTCAGTCAAGCCCCGGAGAGACATTCAAGTCTTTTGAACACCATTGTCAGATAAAGAGTGCATATCCCTGTGGGATAGAAGAAAAATCCAAATGATAAATATAGAAAACACAATTGATATCACCTTGTAGTGAAGATCTTATAGAAGGAAGATGCTCTTCATGCCATGAGGAGATGGATGCCAAATCTGCAAATATAAACACAATAACAACACAAAATTCTACTCTGCCACACAATGAATGCCTTGAATAACTTTGACATAAACTCATGAATCAAAAATGTCATCTATTTTCCATCTAGTTTACAAATGATAACCTAATCATGCTTATATATGCAACTACAAGCATTCTAACTAAGAATCTCATAATTCAAACTTACCATGTCTACATAGGACCTAAGTAACAGTCATAAATTGACACTTTGAAATAGGTCCTGACCTAAAATAGGGTAGGACTAAGGCATGGGTACCCAAGTCCTCCCCTATTTCAGACATGATTTATGTTAAGTACATACCCTGAGTCCCATTTTCCATGAAACTTCATGGTTTTCTCATCTGGAGTCATCAAAATCATGTAAGCCTAGAAAATACATACCAGATGTAATGCCCCTCAATTTTGGCTTGTGTCATTTGATAGTTTTCCATTTCTTTTAGACAATTTTGAGACATTTGAGTGGTTAGATTTATGGTTTATACTTATTATGTTCATGATGGACTATGGTTGACTAATGTGGTTATTGACATGTGTTATGATGACAGTATTGTTATTACAGTTTATGTTGTGACATGGTTAGTTGATAGTTAATTGATTATGTAGAATAATGTTACTATGCTATATGGATTTAATGTTGTCTGATTAGAGATGTTTGTGTTTATTGTTATGCTTGTGAGCAAGGATGGTGTAGTATTACTCATTTCGAGCACCCTACTACGTTGTGATTCCCTGACTCTGTGTGTTTGATATATATGTGTATGTTGTATACAACCTATCATCTTGATGTAGGTTGCAGGTACTGGGCATCGACTCCACTTAACTTAGTAGGTCTGAGCGTGCCCTTGGCCAATGGATACTGTTGAAAGGAGATAACATGGGGTTTCCCTAGGTCAATTTTAGTCTTCAGTTTGTGACCGTGAGTCGAAGTGTCACCCTTTGGTCCTTGCTTCAGGATGTTGTTTGTCATGTGGTATGTGAAGTTATTGTTCGGTTTTATTTAGTTAAGCTTATGTGTATTGTGGTAACACATTAATGAATGATATAATAGTAATAATAGGCTTGATATAGTGATATTTATGTAAATATTAATTAAAATTGTAAATTGAGAAATAATGAAAAATATTTTAACTATGAATTAAAGTAATAGCTTTAATAATTAAATCCTATTGACATTTGTCATAAGTGAATGGTATTATTTTATTGCTGAAATTGTATTTGGTTTTACGAGCAAGATTTCATTAGTTAATAAGTTAGTTATAATATTATTTATTAGTCATTATTTAGCAATGTGAAATTCGGAAGATTGTTTAAGTAAATTTTTAATAAAGATTAAAATTAATTATTTTAATGATGTTTTTAATAGAATATGAGTCATGAGCATTTAATATTGTTTTATTAAAATAGTATATGGTAAGTTACAAAATAATATTAGTCAGCAAATTAGTTCTTGTGAGTTGTCTAATAAGATTCCAGATTTGGGGAATCTCTCTAAAAAGTTAAAAAAAAATTGCTTGGGGAATCTCTCTGGAAAGTCAAATTTAATTGTTTTTCTTTTTTTAGGGAGTTAGTGGGATTCTGTAACAGATTCTGGTAGTGGAAAATTAATGGAGTTTGCCTATTTTTATTTTGGTGGTGGGGGGGGGGGGTTTATATTGAGGAAGGTGATTTTGAGAAAGAGAGACATAAATTTGGGAAAAATGGTTACGGGAAGCTGAAGAATTTTTGGAAGCCTAGGATCAAATTTTTGGGTATGCTTACTTGTTCTTTTGAGCAATTTGATAAATTAGTTTGTCTCTGTTAAATTTCTTGTGTGTATTTTTGAATTTGTTTCTTTATTTGGGTGGAATTCCCCTCTTCCTGTCACCTGAAGATTCTGTAGCTTTAAATTTAATAGTTTGAAATGTTGTCTAGAATTGGAGAGAATTTGTTCTATTTAGATCTCTTTCCAGACCCTTACCTATCTTGTTGCCCTTAGTGACGAAATTTGACTTACCCAGCATTTGTATCTCAAAATTCATTGCCGAAAAATGAGATTTTAAAGCCATGTTTTGAAATGAATTTTAAATGGAATCCTATTGAATTTTTTTACCTCTACCTATACATCTCTCATGTCCTTGATTCTACCAGGCTTTATTAACATTAATTTGGGTCAATTTTTGCCAAATTTTAAACTGCAATTATCAACTTCTTCCTCAGCCACCACCGTATGACCTTCTCCCCTACCTTTTGAATTTTCTTCTATCTTTAAATTTTATTCTCTCTTGCTAGCAGCTGCCTGACTGGACAACGTGGGAAGTGTTTAGCATGAGCAATTTCTAGAAATAAATTTTGAGCCTCCTCTTGACCATTGTACAACCTTCCCTTGGCTCTCATTCCATCAGATTTCTTAGCAAATGAAGATTTAAACCTATTGTATGGATCGATTTTCCCTTTTACAAATAAAATCATTATACTCTCCTACCTTGCATGGCCATACAGTTAGCATTCAAGCCCTCTTCTTAGACTTCTTTTTGACTAAAATCTCCTACTGTATTGTTTTAATGGGATTTTTTAGTCTATAAAAAAAATCAAAAAATAATAAAAGATAACAAATCATGTTTCTTGCCTGAAATTAGCACTTCTTGGGGGTCATTTCTCTTCCTAAATCTTCTACAATTTTCTTCTCCTCTACCAGACAATTTGAAAACCTCTGATTTCTCTATTAAATTATTGACTCTCTAAAAATTTGAAATGGTTTCATTCACTTCTCTGAAGTCTGTATTGCCATTTTTCTTTCATGACTTTCTTCTGGTAAACCAATCTCCATTTTTGCTAAAAAAACTTCGTTTAGCTAGCATAGAATTAAAATTATAAAAAAATAAAATAATAAAAGCTATTAAAACTAGTTCTTGCCTATATCCAGTACTTCTTGAGGTTAGATTTCTTCCTGAATCTTCAATTTACTAGTCCTCTGCCAGACATTTTTGTGGGCCTCTTGTCCCTCTATAAATTTCTTTCTCTTTCTTGCATTGGAATCTCTGCAAATTTATATTGGATTCATCATGTATCTCTGAAATATACTATGGAATCATCCTTTGCCTCTGAAATGTGTATTTCCATGGCTTTCTTCTAGAAGACCATTCTCCATTTGTTTGTTCAAACCTAAGAAGTCTTCTTTCATTTCTCCTCTCTGAATTTAGAGCTTCTCAAATAAAATTATATTATTTCTTTCCTCATAATGAAGTTAAAGCAAGAGTCCATTTAAATGGAAGGATAGACAAGTAAATTTATTTAGAATGTTTCTAATAAAAAAACTCCAGGAAGGTTTAGTTAACTTGAATAAATGATTATCTTTTTGAGTTAGTTAAAATTGTTAAATAGAATTTAATTTTCTCTCTAGGAATTAAAAATGAGGAGATAATTTATTAGTATAACTTATATATATATATATTTGATGGGATAAATTTGTAATATTTTATTCTTTAGAATAAATGCCCGTATGAAGAATGAAATTGAATTAATAAATGTAAGAATATTTAATAAATATTTTTTTTGAATGTATGCAATTGTAAGCTAAGAATTAGGAAAACTTCTATTTTTGAAACTCCTTGATCAATTCATAAATCTTGCTTTGTGTTTCTTTTAGTTTGATTTATTAAAATTGTTAATTTGACTTACTTTTTTATCAAACTCATTAAAAGGCAATAGTGATAAGATAATATTAGTTTATCTTAAAATATAAGGATAGAGTTATATTATTTTAAAATTAATTTTATTTAAATAAAGTTGCTTTAGTAGATGCAAGTTGTTAAATTTTTTTTTTTTTTTTTTTTTTGTAAAGTAGATTTTATGGTGATGCTAGATAAATAATATTATAATTCTAGAATTAAATATACTGAGTTATACCTTTTTTATCTTATTTAAATATAAATTTGTTTAGTTATGATTTAGTAACATACTATCTTGTGGTACATTGATTTTAGTTAATAAATAATAAATTAGAGATTTATTGTGAATTGAGTTATTATGGTATTGATTAAACAAATAATAGATGAAATTAAAATTCTAGAATAGAATAGTATATGTTATTATTATTAGAATTTTATTTAAAAGAGAGTTAAAATTTTATTGTGTATTGTTTTAAAAATCATTTTTGTCATAGATGTACTTGCAGTTTGAGTTGAGATTGGGATTCTTTTTAAAAAGTGTATAGATGTGAATTGTAGTAGTAAGTTATTAAATAAATCATAAAGGGAATTATAGATCTTGAGATTTGATTAGAATATTGTTATCTTAAGTAAGTTTATGATTTAACTAAAAAGAGAGATTTAAAGTCTTTTATTGAATCCATGTTAAAGAGTTTGAAAAGTGTTGTAGTATTTGGGTCTTATATATATAATTTGATTGTTTATTGCTAATTTTAAACCGATGTTATCAACGATGCAATTGGGTCATTGCATTTAATTTGGTTTTGAGTCTTGCTGTTATGTTTTATCTATCTTAATGTAATGGTGATCATGTTAGTTTTGTGAGAGGTCAAGGTTGTTAAGCATCATGCTTTGGTTCGTTGTTTATTGGTATTTGTGTTAAAATCTTTTTAGCTCCAGAGGCTTGTTACCTTGAATTTAGTGTGATATTGTGGCAAGGATGTTTTGGTGATGTGTCTTTTGGTATGAGGTCTTGATGTAGATTGGAAAAGATTGTTTTGAATTTAAAAATTGTTGATTAAATGTTTTATTTGGGATTTTGAAATGGACAAGGGAAAGTTTCGTGGTTGAGAGTTTGAATTTAAAATGATCTATGTAATGCTTTGGTTTGCAAAAAGTTGATGCCTTTCAATCCCTTATCCATACATGTTATTGGTTTATGGGTGATGGTTAAGGCTTGCTAGTTGTATGTAGGAGAGTGGTTTTCATAGTGGGGCCGGTGCCCAAAGTAGCTACCTGGAAAACCCCATAGAAATTGTAATCAAGTGATAAATTAATAATTGATCTAGGTGGGTTGGGTAGTAATTCACATAACATGATAACTATGATGCCTCACCCATGCCTTGAGTTCTTTCACAGGCTAAGGATGGAATGAGAAGGCCTGGTTGGCAAGGTCAGCCTCCTTGTCTCCATGAGAGGATGTGTTGGCTCCGCATGTGTCACTCTATGGGGCCAGTGCCTATAGAGAGGTCACCAGGAAAACCATAGATGGGGGCCGGTTTCTAGTGAGAGATAGCCTGGAAAACCCATGCTAGGACCATGCGATGACACTCTCCCTACTGCAGCTTAGTTACTTCCTCTTTGTTTTGGTTGTTGCCTCTAATGGAATTGACTTGTCTTGCTGATTTAACTTGATTTGATGATTTAACTTGTCTTGATGATTTGACTTGTCTTGAAGATTTGTCTTGATGATTTGACTTTCCTGTTGATTTGACTTGTTTTAATGATTTAACTTGTCTTGATGATCTGAGTTGTCTATGCCAAGTCTGTATCTATCTTCTTGTATCCCTTGACTTAGTGGAACCTCATTGTTAGCTCCTAGTTTAGAGGGGCGGACCTCAGGGTTCCACATGGTTGGGTGGAAGAGCTTAATCCATTGGTTTTTTTGGTTGTCTTGATTCATGTTCACTACAGATGTGCTTCTAGCTCCAAATTTGCTCGTGCATCCCTAGAGCTACATTCTACTTTTAGAATTGTATAATCTTGTTGTATATCAATCTTGTAATGTTGTAATCTTGTAAATGATCTTATGTAATTGTTCATCTCTACAAATGAATGATGTAAATCCTCTTTTGTTGTATTATAGTGTATATCACTTGTATTGTTATAATTTTATGTTTATCTAATGTAGTTATATTCCCTAGAGGTGTTAGCTATTCATTTTATTTAATGTTGTTAATAGTGTAATTATATTTAATGATTAATGCATTTACTTGCTTCAAAAAAAATTATGTAAATTTTGCACTTGTTAGTCTAACACTGTAGGGTTGCATGACGGGGCATCACACTAGGGCTAGAGCATGCATCAAAAAGTAGATACAAATGAAGAGCATCACATCACTGCCACTACATGTGTCATTCATTATATCATTGTCATATGTGCTAGTATTGTTTAAAGTGTTGCACAACCCTATTCTGTCACATATAGAGCTCTAGATTCCAAGTGTCATTTCACAAGGAAAACTTTGGTTATCATATCTAGTTGTATACATCCTCAAGACATTTTCTAAATTCTTGTCAAGTTTGTTTTGTATCTTTGATTTCAATAACCCAAATGTCCTGAAAACTCACTAATCCTCCATCAACCCTAATATCGTGGTTTGACATAAATTAGCAAGGTTGAAATATTTTGGTATTGAATCACGTAATATTTTGCTCTTACTTAAGGTTTCCCAAAGCTAAGTTGTTATCGATCCATCTTGGAAGGGGCTATCCATGAGCTTAAAATGTTCCATCATTAATGTTGCAAAATGGGCTAATTGCTTTGTAAGCTTAGATTTATTATAATTCCTTCTATTTGTTGTCCATTAAATTCTAAACTTTTGGAAAATTGATTGGACAAGGTCCTTATCTTGTTATGAAAATTAGTTGGCTAACACATGACCCAATATTGAAGATACACAATAGACATGTCTTCAAGTAGTTCATCCAGAGGGAAACATTATCTAATCTTTAAGGAAAGAGATCTCACAATATCCTTTATAGTAATACTTACAAAATTAAAAATCTTGTCAAAATCCTCCCTTGTAATAGGTTTTTCTTTAATAGTGAACCTAACCTTGAAAAAATAGTGCATTGGTATCTCATATCCCCATACAAAGACACATAACTCCCCACTTGCATTAAACTATTAAAAATTAGCACAATTGTTCACATTTGTCATCAAGTGCCAACTAATAAATTTTGGACTTATGAATGACTACTTTGATAGATATATATTATTGAGGGTCATGTATATCATTTTACGTAGCTTAGTATATTCTAAAATATACATAGTTCTTTCTTTGGATTTTTTCATAATAATGTTCATTTATTCCATCATGGGAAGAACATCAGATAAATTTAGAAGTGTCTCTATGTCACTTAACCTATGTAAGAGGTTAGGAGCTCTATCTATTGTGAGATAATATTACTCTAATCAAGGATTGATATTCTAAAAAAAAATTTGTGCTAGTCCATGCAAGGACATCCATCTAGGGTGAGCATCCTTAAGAAACTTTTTTCATGTAGTTATTCCCTCAGCAAAATGTTGAAATTCCAGAAAAAATTGGGACTTTTGTAGAAGTATGGTTAGAGCTCACAAACTAGATCTTTAACTTTTGATATTGTAGAAAACTTGCTCACAATTTTAAATGTTAAATTCATGTAGTTATCCCCTCAGCAAACTGTTGAAATTATAAAAAATATTTTGGACTTCGATAAAAGTATGATTAGAGATCACAAACTAGATCTTTAACTTTTCATATTGCAGAAAACATGCTAAGAATTTTAAATGCTAAATTCATTTTATGGGTCATGCAGTGAATGGAAATCACGTATGGTGAAAAATAATTTTGTAGCTTTACACAAAGACTATTCCTATGACTTTGCATTACTCAAGCTCCATCTACCCCTATACACACTAACTTTCTAGAAATTATGTAGTCATCCATACCTCCAATTTCATTCAAAGATTTCTTAACTAGTTCAAATAAATTATGTAATGTTGCATTCTCCTTCATTTTATAAATAGAGAGTAGATGAGGTTGGTAGACATTATTTTCTATAGTATACACATGTATACATACCCAAGAAGTATTATTTACTGTTGTAACTTCATTTGAAGATAATGCAATAAAATTTTCAACTCTTTTATTTATTTTTCTTGTACATCATGTTTTTCCACCTAGAAAGACAACATGCTCATTCTCATCCACTATTTATTGACCAATATGTGTTAGGAAAGTTAGGAACACCATAAAAGTAATAAACTATCATATTATGGGTAGTCAATCATAGGACACCCTCTAGTCAAAATATAAAAATAACACTCGACTAGACAGTTTTTTCCATTTGTGCATGTCCCATCATTTTTCCAAATTAAGTTTCAATTGAACCTCCACATGCAACAAGATTTTCCTTTCATTCCATATATGCATCATATTCTATGGCATGCTTAGCATGAAGACATTCTTCCTTTGTTTTCCATCTTATCATTGATTTTTCCTTTTCATCTATGATTTGTGTTTCATAAAGTTTACCAATATATTTTTATACGACATCAAGTTTTAGATGTAACTCTTCTTGTACCTATGGTATTTCCAACTACAACTATTACACTTACATTCTATGGGAGCTTTGTCTTTGTTTACATTCTCCACTAGTTCAATGAATGGATACTTTAACACCTAGTCAATGTAAAAATTCCTTATCAAATCCCACTCACGCCTTTTTTTTATTTGGATTTTCTTTTTTTCCTTCTATACAGGATCTACATCTTCATTATCACTTGTTGAGGTTGATTTATTAATATTATCTTTCCCGCTACCATCGGTATTTGGGTGCTTCCACAATAATGGGTTACACTTTCTGGGACATCTTGATTTTTGCTGAAATCACATATTTTTAGAAAATATAATGATTTAAGCCTTGAAAGGTTCCATTTAAAGGATTTTAATTGAAGAGGGTTTGATCAAACCCCCTTAGATTCAAACCCCCTTGGATAGAATCTCGCTAGTTTTAAACCATACCTATAATGGAGTCTCCTCTACACCTATCAAAATCTTAATAAAAAAACATGTTTGATTTACCTTTTGGGGGATCAAATGAATTCATTCAAAATTTATGTTTTGTAAGTATGTAGCCCTTATCATAAGATTCCCAAAAAGTATAATTTTAAATATATTTAATTTGAGTATTATATTTATTTTTTATTTCTTATGAATGTAGGGTTTTCACCGAACATCGAGTTCTCTATCCGACACATATGGAAAATTAGTAAATTAGTGAAAAAAAATTCTAAAAAATATCTATACCCTAGGTATTGATGTCTTTGTTTCAACAAAAAAAGAAAAATTGAATTTTGATACATACATAAAAAGTTATGTTTTATGGAATACGCCTATGTTTAAATTATAATTGGTTTGACATCAAAACTTAATTAAAAAAATATTCAACAAAACATTATGAAACCAAATGCATGCCATATATATCGGTGTTACCAATCTAAATTCAAAAGAATTAGAATTTTATCCTTTGTACAAAAAAGGTTATGTGCTACAGAATCCACATCACTTTAACAAACTCTTGTTTACTATTAAAAACTAGTTATCAAAGGAGATGCAAAAAAATTTACAATTTAACTCCAAATTTTTTTAAAAAATATATATTTACAATATACAAAAAAATCTCACAAATCACTAGTTTGCATCATCTTCAAATTCCTATCAGTTTAGCGGCTATAGGTGTCAAAAAGTGAAGATTTGGTTCAAAATGTTGAATTCAATGTCAAGTTTGGCCAAAAAGTGTAACCCATTATTGTGGGATGACCCATCCTCTATAAAATCATCTATGCCATTGTCATCCAACTCATTCCAATCTTCCTCTAAGGTATTACCTTGTTTTTTAATGGATGGTACAAACACTAATGTTGTAGCTTCGTTTGATGAACTGCAAACATTACCAAAGTATGACATTATGTTTCTACATTTTGAATAGATCTCTTTACCACTTTTAGGAAACTTGTTGGTACTTGACATCCCTCATGAATTAAAAGATACAAAATAATATCCTTCTGTTTAAGCTCACGACTCACCATCAAAGAGTCAACACTAATCTAAAAGATATGGATTTGTGTAATTTGAGTAAACTTATTCAACACATAATGCAACAGATAAACTAAATACAATATTTTTGAATAGCAAAAAAATATTTGCTAGCCCATTTATGGAAGAGATCAAGATAGCGATGGCACAAATAAATGAGATGATGAATGAATAAGTATGAAACTCAATAATTTCATTGTAAAGATTTTGTCAAATTTTTTTATTGATTGTATTATGTAATAATGAAACTAAATAGTAAACAAACAAAATCAATAGGAAGGAATCATATAATATAGATCCTTGGGTCCTAGATGTCTCGCTACTCAATATCATCTATAATAATGAAACCAAACTTGTAAAGAGATAAATAATCAGGAGGAATCTTATATTATAAAATAGTCAAGAAATTATCACTTACCTTTCATTGACTCGCTAATGCCTATAGTTGTAACTTGTCTATGATCTGAGTCGAGGGCTTAGAGTAGAAGAAAATGTGTAAAAGATTAATTCAGAGTTTTAGTTATATGTATATCAATCCATATTTGCAAATCCCATGGAATTGTAAAATGGTAGAGTAATAATTTGGTGAATCTTACATGATTGTAAAATGGTGCATATAAATGTTGGGTGAACTTGACCACAATAAAAAATATATGTTGTAATTTCGAAGGTGATTATGGCCCTAAGATTAGCATGGAGTTATAATGGTATGAGTGAAATTTGTCCCCATAACTTTTAATGCTATTGGTGAACCTGTCGGTAAATTAAAACATGCCTCCAAAATTCTAAGAAAATCACCATTAGAAATGCATACATTACTATGGTGAAAATATTAATTACAAATGCCTCAAAATAAATTGGTGGTGAATTAAATGCATTTGACTAATAATTTGTAAAATCTAGGCGATTTGCCCCCATCAGTTACAATATATTTGCCAAATTTGAATTGGCAGATATGAAATTGTTATGTCAAAAATTGTCCTCTTGTATGGAATGGTACAATTTCCTATAGTTTAGTTCCTCTCCTTTGGTGACCTTTCAACCTAGTTTATTTTAGACCTTCCTAAACCCTGACTGACCTAGGTCTAACTGGAAGAATGTCATATTTTGGAGTAACTAAAGACTGAGGGTGAAAAGAAAACTTGGATTTGGGATCCCCTAACCTCCTTGAGGCAGTCTTGATTGGGAAATCAAGGTTTGGACTTGGGTGCTAGCACCTTTTGTCCTACCCTATTTCCCAGTGTCCTAAATTTTGGAGGGATGTCGGCTCCCGCCATGCATTCTAGGATTCCATTTTCAAATTTTCTTTTTTTGCATGATATCAACATCTTATTTTGAAATTTGAAATTCCTATGATTAGATATTTAGAGACATTTGAAAATCATTTTATTATACACAATCTATATGCAAACTTTGTGCCAAAATTGCCATTGAAGATCAGTGATTTGTTGAAGCTCTTTAAAGTTATTTGAATTTGCTATCATGGAGATAATGGATGGAGATTAGAAATCAAGATCTTGAGACTATCTTGCTCTTCGTAGGGTTTGTACACCTTTTGCATGATCAGGAGAAGGGTTGAATCCTCCAACATCGATCTTGGAGATCCTCCACAGATATTGCTGATTCACCTTATTATTCATGCAAGTCTTCATTGTTTTCATCTCCTTGAGGTGAAGTTGTGTTTGTTCATTGAGTGAAGCAAATCATTAATATTTCCTTAATGATTGAGTCATCTAGGGTTTTATGTTTATGCATGCACATTTGTTAGATGAACACACACATCTACAGATCTTTATCTTGGGCTATTGTTGAGGTAGGAATACTAAAAATGGGGCTTGACTGAGGCAAGCTTCTACATAGCCACAACCATCTTTCTCCTCCTTTTGCATGTATAGGTTGCATTTGTCAAGATCTAGTAGAAAGAACCAACAAGAAGACAAATATTGTAGATATCGTCATCATAGAATTTGGATTTAGAGAGTGTGAGACTTTAGGAACACTACCACTAGTGCCCTAGTCCAATTGGGTGATTTCTTTAGGATCCAGAAGCCTTTGGAGATTGTGAGACAGTTGTTGAAGAAAATCCTGACATTCAAAAACTTTTGGGACATTGCCACTAACACCCTAGTCCAATTGCACCTCAGTTTTTGGTTACACTATCTCTAAAGTATTTCCTCTACATTTCTACAATCATTTCGTTCATACCTATGTCAAAAATTAAGTTATTATAGTTTGATTGGAAAAAGTAGGGTTTCATGGTTAGAGAGAGATACTAGCTTATAAAACTTGTTTCAAATAGTCACACAAACACAATTAACAGGAAAAGAGAACATTGGAAATCAGTAGTTTATCCCTAAACACAAACCTTGCTTCCCTAATGTTTTAGTATGTGAAAGTGAGGGACTTGAAGTCTTCTATCTTGCTTCCCCATTTTCACACTAAACATTTTGGTGAACCCGTGCTCTAAAGAATTTGCATCCTTTTTGAAAATTAGATCTGAGTTAGTTTGTTGTCCTAAAACATATTTAGATTACAAACCCTCTTTTGTTAAAGTGTACATATTGAAACTTGAGTGATTTCCTTTATCCTTTCATTAAAAGAGTTTGAAATTACAACTTTGTGTGTTGCATAGTGTTATTCTATTAAAAAAATTTCACAAAGTTTATGCTTAATCATTTTACATCTAAGTCTTGAGTTAATTTGAGCATGTCATAATGTAAGATTACTTTTTACAAGACTTTCATGTGTATGATGAGTCGCTTAGTTGTGATGACTTCAATATGTTAGATGAAGCCCTTGAGGACTTTATCTCGATTGAACATTCCAATACGACTCCTAAACCATCATTGTTTTAAAGATTTGTAAATGTAATTTATGTTCCTAAAACTCAATAAGAACCTGTGAAACCCAAAATAGTGGTCACTTTGTGTTCAAATGTGGTTCAACCTCATTCTAAACAAGTGCTTACTATTAGAGGTCTTACACCTTCTTCTCGATCTCCTAATTACATTTATAACTATGCTAAACAAATAACACATCAAAATTCACAACCTAGTCATACTGTGGTTTCTCATACATACAATACCCAGAATAGCAAACAAAGAAAAACAACAATTGAGCATTCTGATATCTTTACCAGTTTCTCAACTTATGCTTCCTCAAGTACCTCATTTAACACAAAAAGTTGGTCAAGATTATGATCTTGTTGAGCAGCTTTGTGCTACTCCTACTAAGATATCTCTTTGGGAACTTATACAAACTTCACCTACATACCATGGAATGCTCTAAGAAGCTTTACAAAAGGTGATTGCACCTCCTACTATCAAACCTAATGATGCAGTAGCTCTTCTAGATTGTATGCATGCGACAAAAATAGATATTTTGTTTCAACAACATGAGTTGCCATCCCTTGAAGTTCAAAATCAGTATGATCCTTTGATTATATTCATTACAATAAACAACAAAATTTATTAAATGAGTTATGATTGATAATGGATCAGCTCTTAATGTTTGTGGTATTAATTTATTACATAAGATTAAAGTTGATACATCTTTGATTAACCTGGATAAGATAAGTATCTGTGGCTTTGATAATGTTGGAAGATAATCTGTATGCACTATAACTTTACCTGTACAAGTTGGGCATGTAACTTTACCTACCCTTATTCATGTTATGCCTTGTTCTTTATCTTACAACATGATTCTTGGTAGATCATGGATTCATGAACTAGGGGCAGTTCCTTCCACCCTTCATTGTTCAATCAAGTTTGTTCATAAAGATAAACTTCATACTATTCATGCTGATCCTGAACCAGATCTTTGTTTACAATTTGAATCACAAAAGAAAGTTGTTCAACATAAGATCATAAACAATCTAAAAGTTGACTTGTCAAAACCCCTTGCCACAGACAACGTTGTGCAAGAGTCCAAACAATCGAATCCATTTCTTAGTGGCAATTGGGGTTCGTTAGATTTTACATCTCCCTCTATAGATGAATATAAAATTAACAACTCCACTCCTAAAACATCAAGTGTTACATCGATCTCATCTAAATGCTCAAATACTAAAGTCTCTTTGCTAACAAATACAGCTAATACTCTTACTTACACTACAGATTATGAGACTTATGAAGTCCCACCTTCTTCCAAAGAAATGGCTTCTCTCTATGGTCGAGGATCTTAGATCCTTTATAAGAATTGTGACTATGTAGGTAATGGTTGCGGTATTAATCAACAAAGGATTCGTGTACCTATAGAATCCGCTTTCTGACATTACTCAAGTGACATTGGATATAAACCTTTTAGGAAATCTAAAGCCGACATCCTACTCTTAATGTGAATACAATATCTACACTTAACTTGATCTTCCCTGAGATGATTAATACTAATTGTCCTCTAGGAGAGACCCCCTAAATGTCTTTCCAACAGATGAAGTGATAATTCAATTCTTAGGTGTTTACAACAATATTCCCCATCACCATCATAAATGTGGATTGCCTTATTGCTTGAATAGTGTTGCATATTTTTGGAAGTCTATTAGCATGATAAATACTATTCTGAAATCTAAAGAAGAATTTGAAGAGTTACCACAATCTCCCGATCTCCTAGACCACAGTACTCTACTTAATGGAAACACTGTTGATGTTTTTATGGAGAAAGATAACACTGAAAAAGTCATCCCCATAGCTGATTGCTTAAATACCAAAGAAAAAGAAGATATGACAAAGTTACATGAATTTTCTAAACTATTTGCTTGGAACTATTCGGATATGCCTGGTATTGATCCTCAAATTGTAACACATAATATTGTATTAAAACTAGATGCTATGTTGTTCAAACAAAAGATTCATAAGATTAATCCTAAGATTGTGTTACTTGTCAAGACTAAGATAGAAAAGCTTTTACAAGATGGCTTTATCTATCCTATTGACTATTCATTGTGGATTTCAAATATAATTGCTATCGCTAAACCCGATGGTTGTATTCACATGTGTACTGATTTTAGAGACTTGAATCTTGCATCTCTGAAAGATGATTTCCCACTTCCAAACTTTGATATGATTGTTGATTCAATAGCCAGCCATGAACTACTTTCCTTCATGGATAGATTTTCAAGATATAATCAAATTTTCATAAACCCTCATGATCAATATAAAATAGCTTTTATAACACCATGGGGAACATTTTGTTGGGTAGTCATGTCGTTTGGACTTAAGAATGCTGGAGAAACTTACCTATTACAAGTATGTGCCTAATCAGTGTTGTCATTGATGTTAACATATATTTGTTGTCATTGATGTCAACTATATCCTATTTTGTTATTTGTTTAGAAGCTTTATATGTTGAGGATATTAAGAAAATTAGCCCCTCCAGAAGAATTAGAAAGTAAACAGTGAATCACAGTGAAGATAGTGAGTTGCATACTAAAGAACAGTCTAGAAGATTGCTCTACATTTCTTGCTAATTGAAGATCTTGATCTATAGATTGGAAGTTATTTAGAGGCATGTCTGAAGATGCTAAATGCTAAGTTTGAGCCAACAAACAATAGTTATCAGTCCCTTTCAAGTGATATATATTACTTCTGGTCTTCTTACCAGTTGTAATGACTGTTTCAGAGCTTTCCCTAATCTTGCATCCATTGTCCTTGAAGATTAAATCATAACCTTTGTCACACATCTGACCCACACTCAAAAGATTGTGCTTTAATCCTTTCACATACAAGACATCTTTAGTATTATGATAGTCATCAAAAGAAATAGATCCTTTTCCACAAATCTTACCATCTGTATCATCTCCAAACCTAACCAGTCCACCATCATATCTTTCCACACTCACAAACTTCCTTTTGTCACCAGTCATGTGGTGAGAGCAGCCACTATCAATAACCCATTCATCTTTGTCTTCAACAACCTGAGTAGCCAAAGCACTTTCCATTGGTTTTTCTTCCTTCACATAGCTAGCAGGATTAGTAGACATAGGTTCTTCCTTAATAGCAACAAACAAGCATTCATTATGAGTACTAGCATTATCTAGTTCACCATTATTTGATACTCCATCATCATCAAAATCTTCAACATAATAACATTTCTTTTGGATCTTAGGCCTGCTCTCGTATCTTTTTCTATTTCTTTCAATTCTTTCAAGGCATTTGGAATCAAAGTGGCCTACTTTACCACAGGAGAAACATTTAAAAGGTAATTTACCTTTAAACTTACCAGATCCTCTTTGTAGTCTATCCACAAAGTTGGCTTCAATTTCATCAAACTCATCATCAGATTCTACCTTGTACTTTTCTGATCTAGAGGTTCCCAGAAGTGTTGGCTTTGAAGGCAGTCTCAACTTTTGGCAGGGCATCACCAAACTTTCTCATTTCAAAGGCAGTAAGCTTACCAAGTAACTGATCTTTGTCAATAGTTTTTACTTGCATAAATTCTTCAATTGCAGCTACCTTGTGATTGTAGGACTTTGGTAGTGATATGAGAATTTTCATCACAACTTCCTTATCACCGAGAGTTCCCCCCATACCTTTTATCCCAGTGACAAGTTCATCAACTCTTTGGATAAAGGCTATTATGTTTTCATCTTCAAACCCTCATATTTAATTTTCAGACTTTGTAGCTTGGCCTTCTTCAAAGAATCATCTCCTTCATACATATTTTTCAGCTTCTCTCATACCTCATTTGCAATTTCAAGATCCACAACTTTTGTCACTATTGAGTCACTTAATGAACTTAATAGAGCATCTTTTTCTTTGACATCCACCTCATATTCTTTGATTTCATTTTCAGTCATCAAACCATTTTGAGGCATGGTGTATTTTGCTTCTATAGCTTTCCATACTTTGTAACGAAGACAAAGAAGATGGATTTTCATTTGTACCTTCCAAAGAGCATAATTTGTCCCATCAAAATGCCACACTTCCTTCTTATAAGACATTTTGGATCTTCCTCAAGCTATTAGACTCTCTTCAGAGGAACCTTGCTCTGTTACCAATTGTTGATGGCCTATTGGAACTAGTGCATACAGATTTGTGTGGACCTACCAGAGTAAGAAGTTTGGAAGGAGACAGGTATTTCATGTTGATTAGTGATGATTATTCTAGAATGACTTGGGTTACCTTTTTGAAGGAAAAAGAAGAAGATCTAGATAAGTTCAAGGAATTTAAGGCAATGGTTGAAAATGAGATGGATTTGAAGATCAAATGTTTGAGGTATGATAGAGGAGGAGAGTTTACATCAAATGAATTCAATTTATTTTGTAAATAACATGGGATAAAGAGATAGTTATCTGCACCTAGAACTCCACAACAAAATGGAGTTGTTGAAATGAAAAATAGAATAGTTCAAGAAGCTACTAGAACCATGATGAAGGAAGCTAATCTTCTGGAAGTATATTGGCAATTCACACTACTGTTTACATCCTAAACAGAGTCCAAGTCAAAGGTAATAGTTCTAAGACTCCTTATGAATTGTGGTATGGTAAAGTTCCTACTATGAAATATCTCAAAGTTTTTGGTAGCAAATATTATATCAAAAGAGAAGAAGATCTAGGAAAGTTTGATGATAGATGTGATGAAGGAATCTTCCTTGGTTACTCCACCAAGAGCAAGGCCTAAGAGGCTGAATAAGATCATTGAGAGTGCAAATGTCAAAGTCAATGAAAGCAAGGAGAGGTGTCCAGAATCAAGTGGATATGAATCAAATAAACTAGATGTTTCAGCAAATAAAGAAGTGGTGCAGCATGAAGACTGTTGGAAATAGGATAGACAAATGAGAGGGGGTGTGAATCAGTTGTCACAAAACTTTGTATCCTTTTGCAGTTAATTCTTTTGTTTTCTCCTTAATGACAATTCAATAATTTAATCATGAAAACAATCAATCATAAGAGTAAGAGAAGCAACATAATAACACAATTGACACCAAGAATTTTTTACGTGGAAACCTGGTTAAGGGAAAAACCACGGTGGGGTTAACACACAAAAATTAATACCCTGTTAAAGTATTTAACAAATGAGAATGCACATGCATTCAGGCTCACTGCCCAAAGCTCACTGCTCAAATGGAGGCTCACTGCCTATGAAAATATTACAATAAAATAATAGAGATCTAAACTAATTAATAGCATCTACCTATGCAAGAGTTTCAGTTCTAGTTAAGTACAAAAACTGATCTTACACATTTCATCTTTGCTCTGCTCTTCTTACTATTTTGCCTTCATTCACACTGCTCTTCTCACATACACTTTCTTCGCATTTTCACACACACTAAATCATCCAATTTCATCAGCTATATATATCCGCAACATGATCTATAAGCATTTTATCAGTTGGCTTCATCAACACTTAGAACTTTTATGAATGCCCTGATCTGTCGGCTAGATCTATGCAAAACTTGAGGTATGGACCAAAACTTGCTCTTTGAAATCATCACTCATGTCGGCCACTATCACTAATCATCACCATTTTTCCAAAAACCAACTTCCATACATCTAGAATCAAGATCTTTTGCAAGGTCGACCTATTCTTATGTCTGCTCTAACAAACTTTTACCCAGTACTCAAAGGCTAATATCTTTTGAATCCTTCATCATCAGAGGACAAAAAATATAGATTTAGACTATCTTGACAATGCATATAACTCCCCTAGATTTGCAGGTAATCATGACTTTCCACCAGAGAGATCTGGACCAAAATACGAAACTTTATTATGGCTCTGTTCTTTACTGCCTAGACTTAGACAAATTCTTATTCTGGCTTCTGGTATGAACAACTTGTGTTATGTGGATGTTTGGGATGATCTTAGTTTCCATCAATTACAACACCTATCAACTCGAAGTAGTGTCTCCTACCAACAATCTCCCTTTTGGCATTAATGGCAACACTTAGTGAAAAATGACTGTCTTAGAGCGACTCCCCCTTTGTCTGTACATTCGTGCCCTTCACTTAATCCAGTTCTCCCCCTATGCTGAATATCTCATTTTTCACTATCTTTCACCCCCCCTTTGACATCAATGGCAAAGGGTGGGATCCGCAAGCCAAGATTCTCCAAAAAATTCTATTTATACTGCCACATATGTACAACAAATCATCAAATCCTATTTACATGAACTTGAGAATGTCTACAAAACTGATTTTTAATTGCACAAGCTTATAGGCCCAAGTACTCTTCATTCCATCCAAAAGTGAGATGTTCCCACTCAACAAAAATGTATATGCTTCTGCCTTTGCCAAATCCAGAGAATCACTTGTCTGAAGTGCATTCTGGGCTTCGGATAAGGCATTATGCATGGATTCCAACTTGGGGGCAATCAGTCCCCGGAGTTCACACATCCTCTTCATAGTATTGATTTTCTCTTTTCCAAGTCCCTTTATTTCATCTGCAAGCTAATGACCTGACATTCTTGGCTTATAGGAGAGGTAGTTAGAGGATCAAAATTTTGAGATAGAACTGATATTTTCTGTTCTTGCTCCTTTATCTTCTTCTCAACATCCTCATTGACTTTAGTCCATGATAGGCAAAACTTATATATATCTCCTCCATCACTTAGAGAATTTTGAATGCTCTTTATGCTAATGCCTAGTATCAACCTACCACTCCTTATCAGATTCTTAACTTGACTGAATTTCTTATTCAAAAATTCTTTCTAAACTTTTTCCTCCGTAGACTTTTCAAAAGACTCAAAATGTGAGTTTACTAAACTTACAAGATTTTTTAGATGGCTGGAGGGGGAATCATTTTGATTCTTTTGATAGATCAACATTAATCTCTCTAGAATTCCAGTAGCAAGCCCAAGTAGCTCATTGTCCTCCATCAGGGACTTTAACATCTTTTCTCTAGCCTTTACTTGGGTGAATGATGTTATTTTCATCAATTGAATTGGAGAGAGAGCATTTGGATTGGCTAGACCTTGGAGTAGCCTAGGATCATCAAGTTCAATCATTTCTTTTTCAAGAAGAACTTTTACTACATCTACAGTGTCTCTTGCAGCCATTTCAGAACCATCCTTTTGTTCATCTGATTTCTCAACATCTGCTTTAGGTGCTTCAACCTTTACACCATCTTCTTCTGCTTTATCTTTCTTTCTTTTTTCTTCCTCTTTCTCTATTTTACTCTTCTTTATGTTCTCACCAAAGGGATTCTTTCCTATTTGTTCACCACTTGCTACCTGATCTGGAGGGCTCTGTGTGGTAGTAATGTCCTCTTCTTTTCCAAAGTGATCAGGTGGTGGAGTAATCCCTGCATCAGCTATTTTGTCTACCATATCTATGTCCTCTTGATTGACTTGTTCCTCTTCTTGAACTTTTCCAATATTTGGATTTGATGAATCAAGTCCATCATTGGTCTCCTCATGGATTAGTTCTGGAGGATCTAGAGTAGTATTTTGGTCATCAATTCTCTTGTTAGCTTCTCCTTCAGGAGCTTCTTGTTCTGGAGCAGGAGGATTGTCTTCTTCCACTTGTTTTTCTGAAACAATATAGTATTTATTTTTATCCAAAGCCTTCCTCAGAATTTCCTCTATTTCCTTTGCAATTTACTCAGTCTTACCAAGCATTAGCTTATTCATCTGGACCTTGCTTTTGAATTTATCTTTAACTTCCATAAGAATTTTAGCTACTTCTTTTCTGGTCATTACAAGGCACAAAGAGGAGAGAATATACTCTTTGAGTTCTATGTCTTTATCCTTGGTTGCTTCTTTCCTCATTTCCATTACTTTCCTCAAACTTTAGGAAGTTCTTGTAAGATTCCAATAGGGCTCTATTGAATTTATTCAAATATATGATAACAACATCTTCTAAAATTTTCTTGCTTGCTTGATCAAGGTTGTCATAGTAAACTCTAATAGGTTTTAAATTTCCATGAACAGTGATTGTTTTTACAATTTCATCAATAATCATGGTGACCTTACCGGTTGCTTTCTTTTTACCAGCCTTATATCTTCTAGAAGGTTGGTCTTTAGAAGTCTTTAAAGTTTTGACCTTGTTGGATCTTATTTCTTTCACTTCTTCATTCATCTTTGTCTCCTCATCATCTTGTGTTCTCTTGTGGGTTCTTATTGCCTTCGTTTTCTTTATTTTCCCTCCTTCACCAGATGGAGTGGCTTCCGGCTTCTTAGTGGAAGTGGACTTGAGTGGCTTAGCAAGAGTTGTAGAACTTCTTGTCTTCCTTGGGGCTTTCGGGGGGACTATGGACTCACTTTTTGTCTGCTCAGTACTCTTCTTTATCTTTTCAATCCTTTGTCTATTTTCTCTCACTGCTTCTTTTGTAATCCCAATGCTTTTTGCATATGTATCTCTACTTGCTTGTGTACCTTTCTTTTTGTTTCCGACTATCTAAGTTCCACATGCAACTTTAAGCTTAGTTCCTTGTATGTTCCAAAACTTTCAATAGAGGTGTATCTAGGTTTGCTTAGGAGATGTTGAGCATACATGTCAAGAATTTTCTCATCCACTTCATAACCCATTGGCATTATCCAAACTATTCTTGGTTCTATAGCTTCCATCAAACATTGATCTATGTCTACCATAAAAGATATTTCATTTTTCATATTTTTCTACAACTGAACTAGGGATTCTTTCCCTTGAATGCATTAGACTCTGAAAGTTTTTGAAATATCCTCATATTGCAGTCTTTTGTGCACCTAAATCTCCAACATTATGTAAATGGTCTCTTATCAGGATTGCCACTGGTCTATCATTTGTCTAGTGCACATCTTGCACTCCAGGCACTTCATTCATAAAATAGAAAAATAGGCATATTATCAATGAACCATATTTGAAGGAGTTTTTCTTATCTCTTTTGATTTTGGTCACATTCTCTATCAGTTGATTTTGTAGTAATTCACATAGATCATAATCAGTATTTTCCTTTAATGACTTATAAGCTGCATATATTGCAGTCCCAGAAACTAAATTTTCCCTGTTGGAGTGATAAATCTTATACCCGATCACCATAGAGACAAATTTAACATCCGGTTTTGTGATATCATTGATGGTCATTGCCCTTTTATCAAACTTGGCACTGGTAGCATTAGTTACTGTATGGTTTTTAATGGCTTTCAACATGGGTAATCCACTAGAGGAGTTTCACCTAGTTACAATCTTGATAACATCCTTTGTGATCTTAAATGGTTGCATTAGCCACAAGAATTCATCATGTATTCAGCTTAGGATGTAACAAATCCATTCATTTTCATCAAAAGATGAAAATTCAATCATTTGCAAAAAGTGTTTGCTTTCAAGGGCTTTAAATTTAGGTCTCAGTTGGTAGTTGTCATCTTTCAGATGGTTCCTAAACAACTCTATCAGTTTCAGATTCCCAAATTCTTCTAGATTGCAATGAATGTATGCCCTAATGTCTTCAACATGTAAAACCCCATAAGGAACAATCGAGAAGGCACCTAATGGCTCAACTTCAATAGATTTATAGGGATGCTTCTTGAATTTAGGATGGGGTCTCTTAGTGACATCAACGATTAAGGGTGTAGCCATTTGTAGAGAATGAGAATTCAAGAAATTTTGCAAAAAATAGAAATACCTTGTTCTGCAGATTTGGGTTTTGCTTGGAGATCCTCTTTGCACTTCAATTCTTGGGAATTCTTAGCTCTAAACTAGTCCACTTCTCCTCTTCTTGCTTTCTTCTAATGCAAAGTGATCTAAATGAGGAATGAATGATCCTTTTATGTTTTGCAACACCTAATTTGTCTTTGTAATAAATGTTCAGCTCTAATACATTTGGTTACTCTATTTTTTGAACAGTTTTACATAAGTTACTCTGTAATTTTCCATCTCCACCTTTTTCTTCTAGAAATCCTTCCAACAATTCTAATTCAATTCAAGGTACCTTTTCTTATTGTGCCAAATCCAGACGCTCACTTATTGGCTGGGGGAATTTGATTTATAATGTTTCTCCCCCTTACCCAAGATTCTCAAATTAATTCTTGGAGGAATTTTCAGCACTGGATTCCGGTGCGTATCCATTACTATCATTCATATTTGTTTTCTTGACCCATATCGTGCTTGATCCATTCTAAGTCTCATTCGTATCAATTTTTTCTTAGCCTATGTCTTGTCTCTACTCATCCAGTATTCTATTTACTAGACCACTTCTTCCATTGTTCCTATTTCTGCAGAATCTTGCAATGTGACCAGATTTATTGTAGTTAAAGCACACAACATTTCTTTTCTTATAAACTTGATTTTCTTTTGATCTGCATTGATTAGCCATGTGTCCAAACCCATTGCAAACAAAGCAGTAACCATTGAAAGAATTTCTAATTCTTCTATTGTCAGCATTATTGATTTTCATACTTCTACATTCATTTAATCTATGACCATACCTCTTACACTTGAAGCATTGACCGATGAAGGATGGAACATTTTGATTTACTTTGCTTCTACACTGAGTAACTCTATGACCAAATTTGTTGTAGTTAAAACAATTTCCATTGAATGATGGATATCTTTGAGCATTAGGCTGTCTTATCAAATGTTTTCTTGTTCTGTTTCTCCCATTCCTAGTTTGAAAATTTCTCTGTCCAGATCCAAATCTTTCTCCTTTCTCATATCCAAGACCATGCTTGTCATCAACCCTTTTCTATCCTTCAAGCAGTGCTTCAAGTTTTATTGAGCTTATCTTGAACTTCTCCTTATATTCATTTGCAACATCTAGGTCATGTTTGAGAATGATAATTTTCCTTTCAAGTTCTCTCTCATTGTCTCTACTTTCTTGTAGATCAGACTCTAGATGGCTAGCTATTCCATCCAATTTACAACATTCTTCAATTGTTTCTTTCAGATTTTTATTCAGATCTTCTTCAATTTTCTTCCTATCTTCACTTTCTTTGGTTTGCCTCATCACCTTAGATTCCATTTCAATTTTTAGAACAACTTCTTTTGATAGCTTTTCACATTCCTTTGTCTTTTTATCCAAAGATTCATTCATACCATTTTTTCAAGTAAACTGGATAGCTGCAGAAGTAGCTCCTTTTTCCTTTGCATAGATTTCTTTAATTTATCTTTTAACATTTCAATGGTATCATCAGCATCTTTAAGTTCACTTCTCAGATTATTGATTTCTATTTTAGACTGAACAAGCTCTTCTAGGGCCAACTAAAGGTGATCCTTGAGCGAACCCATTTTATAACTTCTTCCAAGATCTTTTCCTCAAGCTATTAGGCTTCTCCAAGGAACCTTGCTCTGATACCAATTGTTAGAAATAGGACAGACAACTGAGGGGGGGGGGGATGAATCAATTGTCACAAAACTTTGTATCCTTTTACAGTTAATTCTTTCTTTTGCTCCTTAATGACAATTCAATAATTTAATCATGAAAACAATCAATCATAAGAGTAAGAGCAGCAACATAATAACACACTTCACACCAAGAATTTTTGACGTGGAAACCCGGTTAAGGGATAAACCACGGTGGGGGTTAACCCACAAAAATTAATACCCAATTAAAAGTATTTAACAAATGGGAATGCACATGCATTCAGGCTCACTACTCAAATAGAGGCTCACTACCTATGAAAATATTACAATAAAATAATAGAGATTTGAACTGATTAATAGTATCTACCTATGCAAGAGTTTTAGTTCCAGTTAAGTACAAAAATTGATCTTAGACATTTCATCATTACTCTACTCTTCTTACTGTTCTACCTTCATTCACACTGTTCTTCTCACATACACCTTCTTTGCATTTTCACACACACTAAATAATCCAATTTCATTGGCTATATATATCCACAACATGATCTACAATCATTCTATCAGTCAGCTTCATCAACACTTAGAACTTTTATGAATGCTCTATTTTGTCAGCTAGATCTATGCAAAACTTGAGGTGTGGACCAAAACTTGCTCTTGGAAATCATCACTCATGTCAGCCACTATCACTAATCATTACCATTTGTCCAAAAACCAACTTCCATACATTTAGAATCAAGATCTTTTGCAAGGTCAGCATGTTCTTCTGTCTGCTTTGACAAACTAGAACCCGGTACTTAGAGGCTAATATCTTTTGAATCCTTCATCACCAGAGGACAAAAATCTAGATTTAGACTATCTTGACAATGCATATAACTCCCCTAGATCTACAACTAATCATGACTTTCCACTGGAGAGATTTGGACCAAAATACCAGACTCTATTACTACTCTGTTCTTTACTATCTAGACTTAGAAAAATTCTAATTCTGGCTTCTGGTATGAACAACTTGTGTTATGCAGATGTTTGGGATGATCTTATTTGCCATCAATGACAACACCTATCAACTTGAAGTAGTGTCTCTTGCCAACAAAGACAGCTCAAATGAAGAGGAACAAACTTTGGAAAGTACTACCAAGACACCAAGGTATGTAAAACTTAATCATTCTGAAGATCAAATCATAGGAGATAAGAGAAAAGGAATCCTGACAAGAAGAAGAGTTGCAGAAGAACAAGTAAATTTTTGTCCAATTTCCAATATTGAACCTAAGACTGTGAATGAATCTTGCAATGATGAGAAATGGGTAAAGGCTATTAAAGAAGAATTGATGTAGATAGAGAAGAATCAGAGTTGGGATCTTGTTCCTAGACTAGCAGATAAAAATGTAATTGGGTCCAAGTGGGTTTGCAGAAACAAGATGAATGAGAATGGTGAAGTGGTAAGAAACAAAGCAAGGTTGGTATGCAAAGGATACTCTCAAGTTGAAGGAATAGATTTTGAGGAAACATTTGCACTAGTGGCAAGGAATGAAGCTATAAGAATGCTTTTGGCATTTGTAGCCTACAAAGCTTTTAAGGTATATCAGATGGATGTAAAGTCTGCATTCTTGAATGGAGAATTGGAAGAAGTCTATATTGAACAACCAGAAGGATTCTAGTCATCAGATCGGGGTGACATGGTATGCAGATTGAAGAAGGCATTGTATGGATTAAAACAAGCCCCTAAGGCCTGGTATGCTAAGTTGGCTAAGTATCTGATATAGTTAGGGTTCAACAAGGGTACTATAGACAACAATCTCTATTTCAAGATCAATAATAAACAAATCCTAATTTTTGCAGTCTTTGTTGATGACATTATCTTTGGAGGTAATGAAGGTATTGTACAGTTTTTGCTAGAGAAATGCAAAGTGAATTTGAAATGTCCATGTTTGGTGAGATGAATATCTTATTAGGTCTGCAAATAAATCAATCAGATAAAGGTATCTTCATTTCTCAGTCTAAGTATGTGAAAGAGTTGTTAAAGACATTTGGGATGGAAGACTCTAAACCAGTAAATACTCATATGGTAATTGGTTGTAAGTTGAGAAAAAATGATGATTCACCTATGGCAAATCAGAAAAGGTATAGATCTATGATTGGAGGATTACTTTATCTAACTCAAACTAGACCTGACATAATGCATGTAGTTTGTCTTGTGGTAATATTTCAACCAGAACCTAAGGAGTCACATGTGATGGAAGTCATGAGAATTCTGAAATATTTGAAAGGCACAATAAATTATGGTTTGTGGTATCCAAAGGATAATTATTTCTCTCTCAGTGCATACACTAATGCAGATTGGGCTAGAGATGCGGATGACAGAAAATTACAAGTGGAGGTGCCTTCTTCTTGGGAAAAGGCCAGTATCTTGATTAAGTAAGAAACAAGATCAATATCTCTATCCAATGTAGAAGCAGAATATATTGTAGCAACATGCAGTTGTACTCAAGTGTTATGGATGAAGCATACATTGAAGGACATCAGAGTTGTGTATGAAGATCCAATTGCAATCTTTTGTGACAATACAAGTGCCATAAACATATCAAAGAATCCAGTAATGCACTCAAGGACATATCACATATCCATAAGATATCACTTTCTAAGGGAAAAGTGACAGAGAATGAAGTCAAGTCAAAGTATGTATCTACAAAAGACCAGATTGTAGACATTTTCACCAAACCTCTGCCTAAGGATACTTTTGAGTATCTTAGGGAAAAGTTAGGGGTTATTACCCCTCCTACTCTAAACTAAGATGCACAAGAGTGCATCAGTCCAGTGGTGCTTAGAGTCCCTTCTCCAGATCTAGATTGATGTTTTTAGGGCTACTTCTTAGGGGGAGTAGTCAGAGAGTTTAGAAGAGAGATTGGATCAGAGCAGCAGGATGCAAATATGTACCCTTTGCCATTGATGTCAAAGGGGGAGAGAAATAATGTGAAAAACTAAGAGAGAAAGAGTGCAAATGTGTAAAAAGATATGGGAGAATCTTGTCTTGATGGTTGTTGTAGTTTTTCACATCATATGTTGCCATCAATAACAAAGGGGGAGATTGTTGCAAGTACGTGCCTAATCAGAGTTGTCATTGATGTCAACATATGATGTGAAAAACTGCAATAGCCATCAAGACAAGATTCTCCCCTATCTCTTTACACATCTGCACTCTTTCTCTCTAATTTTTTCACACGATTTCTCAAAGTTTTCGGTAGTAAATATTATATCAAAAGAGAAGAAGATCTAGGAAAGTTTGATGCTAGATGTGATGAAGGAATCTTCCTTGATTACTCCACCAAGAGCAAGGCCTACTAGTACTATAATAAGAGGCTGAATAAGATCATTGAGAGTGCAAATGTCAAAATTGATGAAAGCAAGGAGAGATGCCCAGAATCAAGTGGATATGAATCAAATAAACAAGATGTTTTAGCAAGGAAAGAAGTGGTACAGCATGAAGACAACTCAGATGAAGAGGAACAAGATCCAGAAAGTGCTACCAAGATACCAAGGTATGTAAAACTTAATCATTCTGAAGATCAAATCATAAGAGATAAGAGCAAAGGAATCCTAACCAGAAGAAGAGTTGCAGTTGAACAAGTAAATTTCTGTCCAATTTACAAGATTGAACCTAAGACTACGAATGAAGCTTGCAATGATGAGAATTGGGTAAAGGCTATGAAAGAATAATTGATGCAGATAGAGAAGAATCAGACATGAGATCTTATTCCCAGACCAACAGTTAAAAATGTAATTGGCACCAAGTGGGTCTTTAGAAATAAGATGAATGAGAATGGTGAAGTGGTAAGAAACAAAGCAAGGTTGCTATGTAAAGGATACTCTCAAGTTGAAGGAATAGATTATGAGGAAACATTTGCATTAGTGGCAAGGATTGAAGTTATAAGAATGTTTTTGGCATTTGCAGCCTACAAAGGTTTTAAGGTATATCAGATGGATGTGAAGTTTGCATTCTTGAATGGAGAATTGGAAGAAGAAGTCTATATTGACCAACTGGAAGGATTCCATACATCAAATCAAGGTGACATGGTGTGCAGATTGAAGAAGGCATTGTATGGATTAAAACAAGCCCCCAGGGCTTGGTATGCTAGGTTGGATAAGTATCTAATATAGTTAGGATTTAGCAAGGGTACTACTAATAGCAATCTCTATTTCAAGATCAATAATAAACAAATCCTAATTGTTGCAGTCTTTGTTGATGGCATTATCTTTGGAGGCAATGAAGGTATGTGCACATTTTTTGTTGGAGAAGTGCAAAGTGAATTTGAATAGTCCATTTTTGGTGAGATGAATATCTTTTTAGGTCTGTAAATAAATCAATCAGATAAAGGTATCTTCATTTCTCAGTCTAAGTATGTGAAAGAGTTGTTAAAGAAGTTTGGGATGGAAGACTCTAAATCGGTAAATACTCCTATGGTAACTAGTTGTAAGTTGAACAAAAATGATGATTCACCTATGGCAGATCAGAAAAGGTATAGATCTATGATTGGAGGATTACTTTATCTGACTCAAACAAGACCTGATATAATGCATGCAATTTGTCTTGTGGCAAGATTTCAAGTAGAACCTAAGGAGTCACATGTGATGGCAGTTAAGACAATTCTGAGATATTTGAAAGGCACAATGGATTATGGTTTATGGTATCTAAAGGATAATGATTTCACTCTCAATGCATACACTAATGTAGATTGGGCAGGAGATGCAGATGATAGAAACAGTACAAGTGGAGGTGCATTCTTCTTAGGAAAAAGGTTGGTATCTTGGTTAAGTAAGAAACAGGATTCAATATCTCTATCCACTGCAGAAGTAGAATATATTGCAGCAGCATGCAGTTGTACTCAAGTGTTATGGATGAAGCAGACATTGAAGGACATCAGAGTTGTGTATGAAGATCCAATTGTAATCTTTTGTGACAATACAATTGCCATAAACATATAAAAGAATGCAGTAATGCATTCAAGGACAAAGCACATATCCATAAGATATCACTTTCTAAGGGAAAAAGTGATAGAGAATGAAATCAAGTTGGAGTATGTATCTACAAAAGACTAGATTACAGACATTTTCACTAAACCTCTGCCTATGGATACTTTTGAGTATCTTAGATAAAATTTAGGGGTTATTACCCCTCCTTATCTAAACTAAGATGCAAAAGAGTGTATCAGTCAGGTGGTTCTTAGAGTCCCTTCTCTAGATTCAGATTGATGCTTTTAGGGATACTTCTTAGGGGGAGTAGTCAGAAGAGTTTAGAAGAGAGATTGGATCAGAGCAACATAATGCAAGTGTGTGCCCTTTTCCATTGATGTCAAAGGGGGAGAGAAATCATGTGAAAAATTGAGAGAGAAAGAGTGAAGATGTGTAAAGAGATAGGGGGAGAATCTTGTCTTGATGGCTGTTGAAGTTTTTCACATCATATGTTGCCATCAATGACAAAGGGGGAGATTGTTACAAGTATGTTCCTAATCGGTGTTGTCATTGATGTCAACATATCTTTGTTGTCATTGGTGTCAACCATATATTATTTTGTTATTTGTTTAGAAGCTTTATATCTTGAGGATATTGAGAAAATTAGCCCCTCTGGAAGAATCAAAAAATAAATAGTGAATCACAGTGAAGACAGTGAGTTGCATACTAAAGAACAGTCTAGAAGATTGCTCCGCATTTCTTGCTAACTAAAGTTCTTCGTCTACATATTGGAAGTTGTGTAGAGGCATGTCTAAAGATGCTAAATCCTAATTTTGAGCCTTCGGTATGAAGATTTGAGTGAGTTAAATTCACGAGAGTAAAACCTACTTTTTCTGATTATTCATTTATGCCTAATAGAAAGTATTTTGCTCCGCATTCCTCCACATTAAAGTGTTTTGCTTTGTAGTTCTAGAGGGAAGTCTAGGATGATGATAAGTGCCTACAATTGCAATGGTTCATGTTTTGGTGGTCCACAAGCTATCTTTCTTTTATGACAGTTGAAGGTAGTGAAGTTCATGTGCTCCGGTGTGAAGAATCTCATAGATAAAGTGGTTTGAGTTTGTGTCATTGCTCCTGGTGATTTCAACATGCTTGTGAATACCTCTTAATCATGTTCCTACTTTTACATTGGTCAGTGTTAAGGAATTGAGATCATGTTTGAAGATTATTCCCAAATAGCGTAGCGTGTAACTAGTCTTAGCCAACTTGGTTAACTCCAGTGATTGTGGAGATCTCTTGAAGATTATAAAAGTGTATTGTGGAATCAAAGATTGCTTGTGGCATGATCCACACACATCTATACTACATTTTCTTTGCATAATTTTGAATTAGGTCAAGACCTATTTTGTAAATTTTTGTAATGCCGACCTTGGAGATTGTTCCAATGGTTGATGATTATAATGCCAAATTTGATGATCATTCCAAGTTTGATGAAGTATATAAATACTTGTAATGGAGTCATGGAAAAGATGTCCTTGTGTGAAGATGGGAAGATAGGGAAAGAGGTGGAAAGGTAGAGCAGAGTAGACGAACTATTATACTTCAATGTATTAATCTCAGATATGAAGAAGATGTTGATCATGGCAGTGAGCCGCCAGTAGGGTTTAACATCCCTCATTCTAATCTTTCTAGGTTTGGGTTGAGGTAGTAAGCCTGCTAGACCTAGTTGTACTTCATGGTAGTGAGCTAGCATGTTCTAAGCCCATGGAGCGACCAAGCTTGAACATCATTTTTTAAAGATTGCAATATATTTTGAGAGCTAATCCTCTCCATGGTTTTTCCCCACCTTGGGGTTTTCCATGTAAAAATCTAGTCTCTTGTGTTTAATGTTGCATCTGTGTTTAAGTTTCTAATTTCATGCATTCATTGTTTAATCATAACAACTGTGGACAAGTGATTAATGTTTAAGTGCAAAAGTGGTTGAGTTTTTGGGACAACTAATTCACCCCCCCTCTTAGTTTTTTGGCACATTTCAACATTACCAACATGCTATGACTCTTATATTTCATGATTGCATGCACAATATTTTAGAAGACTATGTTGATGACATGTTGGTGAAGTCTATTAATCATCAAGATCATACTATGACTCTCCAACGGATCTTTGAATGAATAAAGAAATACAACATGCAATTAAATCCCCGTAAGTGTGTATTTGGTGTTGATAGTGGGAAACTGTTGGGATTCATAGTTTCAAATCATGGTATTGAAGTAGCTACAAAAAGGATTGATGTGATTGTTAACATGTGAGCACCTAAAAACATATCTCAACTTTGTAGTTTACAAGGGAAGATATAGGCCATTCGTCAATTTGTCTCACAACTCATGGATAGGACTCACCTTTTTACTCAACTACTGAAGAAGGATTCAAAATTTCAATGGAATTCAGAATGTCAGAAGGCTTTTGAGGACTTAAAAAGTTATCTTGCTAACCTCTAGTTTTACAACTTGTTGTTTTTGATAAGCCTTTTATACTTTACACCTCAACATCTAATAATTCTCTTGCAGCCTTATTAGCACAGCATGATATTAAAGGAAAGGAACATGTTGTATTTTACATCAGACAAACATTGCTCAATTATGAAGTGAGATATACTGTCATTGAGAAACAATGCTTAGCTCTTGTCTTTGTAACACAAAAGCTTAGGCATTATCTCCTAAACACTGAGATACATGTAATGGTAAAATTTGATCCTTTGAAACATCTATTTGCTAAAACATATCTTTCTGGTTGCCTTGCTAAATGGGTTATGTTGTTAACTAAATTCAATCTCAAATTTATATCTCAGAAAGCAATTAATAGACAAGCATTAATTGATCATTTAGCTGAGGAACCCTCTCCTTTTTCTATACAAAATTAGGAGACATTCCCTGATGACCAAATATTAGCTATTGATAAAGAAGATAAATGGGAACTGTACTTTAACAGATCAAGATGTCGAACTGGTTCTGCTACTGGTGTCATACTGATACCCCCTATAGGTAAGTTGATTCCTATGTCTTACTGCCTAAAATTCTCATACACAAACAACATTTCTAAGTACAAAGCCCTTATCATAGGACTTTGTGCCGCTTTGGTTCTAAACATCCAAAACCTCACTATATATGGTGATTCACAACTAATTGTAAGACAAATAAATGGATCATATCAAGCTAAACAAGACAAATTATCTCAATATCATGATTTTTCTTGTCTTTATTAAAGTGATTTACATCCTTTTCAATTGATACTTGTTATGTCAGAAACAGTAACCTTGGGGGCTTTTTCCTCTTAAGGTTTAGCTCCCAGGTCCCTTAGAATGCATTTAGAGCATCTTTCATGATTTTAATGACTCTCGATGAGAAAACCTTAAAGTTTCATGGAAAATGGGACTCAGGGGATGCACTTAACATAAATCCTGCCTGAAATGGGGGGGGACTTGGGCACCCGCACCCTAGTCCTACCCTATTTTAGGTCAAGACCTATTTCAAAGTGTCAGTTTATGATTGTTATTTAGGTCCTATGCCAACACGATAAGTTTGAATTATGAAATTCTTAGCGAAAATGTTCGTAGTTGCATATATAAGTATGATTAGTGATTCATTTCTAAACTAGAAGGATAATATGAACTTGTGGCTTATGTGAAAGTGATTCAAGGCATTCATTGTGTTGCAGAGTGGTATTTTGTGTTGTTATTGTGTCTGTATTTGCAGATTTGGCATCCATCTCCTCATGGCATGAAGAGGACCTTCCTTCCATGAGATCTTCACTACAATGTGATATCAATTATGTTTTCTATCATTTATCATTTAGATTTTTTCTCTATCCTGTAGGGATACGCACTCTTTATCTTACAATGGTGTTTGGAAGACTTGAATGTCTCTCCAGGGCTTGATTGAGGCAAGCCTCTAAACACCACAACCCCCAACCCACTTTTCTGTGATTGCAAGTTACAAGTTGCAAAAGTGAAAGAAGTGGGGTTGTAGAAGAGCAGTGTAAACCATCAGAATTGTAGATCAAAGAAGAAAACATGGACTTGGACTCAGGCGCCCACTCATTAGTCCTCTGAATCCCACAACTGTAAAATCTCTAGAACAACAAGAATATGTTGCAGACAACATTTCCAAATATTAACAAAAATTGCAGCATTGGACTAGGGCACCCACTCATTAGTCCCCGTCTTTTCCACATACTAAACTTTGAAATCTAGTATGCATTTGGTTATCATTTGATATCTCTGTGTGTGATCATTTTCTATAATTTGTCCATTTCTTTGCGATTTCATGAAATTAGGGTTTTGAGCATAATTGGGCTTAATTAAACACTAAATTCACACAATTCCAATCTTCTCCTATGTTCCAAGTGATAGGAGATCTATAGTAGAGTTCTCTACTCAGTTGAATGTCCTTGAATGTTTAGTGGTGAAAGGAGGATCGACACAAACAATTAAAATCAACCCTAAACATTTTTCACACTAAACATTTTGGTCAACCCATGTTTTTGGACTTTCTTGAAACTTGTTGAGTGTTGTACTTTAGATTTACATTCATTTCATTGTTAATCTTATTGCATTTGAAAAATTACAAAAAAATTGAGAAATTTGAAAAAAATTAACATTTTTAGCTTACATTTTAAAATAATTTGAATTAGTTGGCATTGAATTTCAATAAATTTCTATCATTATCATCAGATATGATTTAAAATATAGAAATTTTTCATTCATTATTCATTTACATTGTATTTTCATGCTTAAATTGATAAAAATTGCTTGAAATTGTGCATTTTTTCATATAACCTAGTTTTACATTAGCTAGGGTTTGTAGTCAAAATCTTGTTTCAAATTCTACTACCCTTTTCAAACACTCATTAGGATTGATTTATAATTGTAGTGTTGCATCATAGTGGTTTTCTTCCAAAATTTCATGTCTAGGGTTTGAAAACCTTGCTTTTTCACTACATTTTAGCCTTATCGTCTCTCTAGATTTGCATCATAGGTGTGTTGTAAAAGATTTTTCTACATTAATTAGCTATTATTAGGGTTATTATCTACTTCAATTCCTCAAATTTTTTACAACACCCTTTTTATTAGGCCTTTGCATTTAGATTTGGTGAAAAATTACATTTTTTGGCTATATTTTCCCTAGGGTTTGACTTAGATTGGCACTATAAGCGTGTTGTGATGAATTTTATGGCTTTAGGTGACTGATATTACTGTCATAATCTATTGTACCTCCTAAAATTCTTTACAAATGTAATGTCATAAATGTCCCCTTAGGGGCCTTTCCCTCATAAGATTTAGCTCCTGGGTCTTTTGCATGCATTTAAAACATCTTACTTCATAATTTGGCATCCCAATGGAATGAGCACTAGGTAACATGACAAATGGGACCTAGGAGGACCCCTTGAGTTGTACCCTACCCAAAATAGGGGTGGAAGACTTGGGCACCCGCACCTTAGTCCTGCCCTATTTTAGGGCAGCCCCAATTTCTGGGTGTCAGTTTATGACCGTTAGTTGGGTTCTTTGCCAACACGGTAAGTTTGAATTACAAAATCTTGGTGGGAGTGTTTGTAGTTGCATATAAAAGTATGTTTAGGCATTCATTTGTAAACTAGATTTCAATTAAATGTTAATTGTGATGTTCAAGTGTTCTCAAGGTGATTTAAGGCTTTGATTGTGTTGCAAGAGCAGACTTGTGTGGTTTATATGTTTGTTTGCAGATTTGAGCATCCATTTCATCATGAAATGAAGAGCATCTTCCTCCCATGATATCTTCACTACAAGTTGACATTATATTGTGTTTTCATTATCAATTCCTTTGGTTTTTGCCTCTACCTCACAAGGGCATGCCCTCTCTATCTGACAACGGTGTTTGAAGACTTAAGTGTCCTCTAGGGCTTGACTAAGGCAAGCCTCTGAACACCACAACCCCCTCCCAAAGTCTTGTGATTACAAGTTATAGGTGTTGCATTTGGGAAAAGTGGAGTTCTAGGAAGGATTGGCAAACATCAAGGATTCAGGATCTGAAGAAAAGTAGGACACCAGAGCATTTCTAGGACTTGGGCACTCACACTAGTGTCCTCCATAGACAAATTTCTGGAAACATAAATTACAGGGCTGATCAGTGTCGGAAGGAGGTCTGGATCCTGCAAAGAAACTGGTACCTTGGACTAGGGCACCCGCACCAATGTCCCTAACTATTCCACCTCGAAACCCCAAAAATAGGTACTCTGTGATTTGCTATTTTACTCCCGTCTGCAAGAGCTTTTTCTGTTATTTGTCAGTTTATTGCCGTATTTGCATAATTAGGATTTTAATGGTCAATTGAGCATAAGAGAAGAGAAATTGATAATTGAATTCCCTAATCCAAGCTTCCCTACATCTCACAATGATCTAGGGTATGATAGTGAATTTCCACTCGACCTTAGATCCTTGAATGTAAAGTGGAAAGGAGGATTTAAACATCAAAACACTAAAACATTAACAAATCTAATTTTCTACTAAACATTTTAGTGAACCCATGTTTTTAGACTTAAATTTCAACTTTCTAAGTGTGTTTCTTCAGATTTGGATTGATTTTATTCATTCATATAGTCATTCATTTTATTGTATAGAGAAAAATTCAAAAAACTTGAAAAATTTAGAAAAATTCAAAAAAATTGCATTGTTTGGCTTACTAAATTGCATCAATTCTTTCTAAATTTTCCTAATTCATGATTTTTGTATCAGATCTGATATAAACTATAGAAAAATATAAAAATTCAAAATTTTGCACTGCATTTTCATCATTAATTTGCTAGGCTTTTGTAGAAATTTTGACAATTTTCATTAAACTTAGTAATTCCAAAATCTAGGGTTAGTAGGCAAAATCTTCTTTCATATTTTTCCACTAATTTTAGAGGCTCATTAAAATTTTCATGTAGCTTTAGTCTTGCATTTTAGTGTAAATTTGCATTTAGATTTAAAATATTTACATTTTTGCATATAAAATTTCAACAAAAACTAGCAATTTTCATGCATTTTCATTAGATTTGCATTAGCATTTTGCATATTAAGACTTGAGAATTATTTTCATATCTCAGATTAAGTAATTTTCATCATAAATCAGACTTCAAAACATTCACATAGCATTTTGTCCCAAGATCTCAAACCTAGGGCTTCAAAAACAATGATTTTCACTAAATTTGGCCTTATCGACTCTATAAACTTGCACCATAGGCATGTTGTGAAGAGTATTTTTTCATTAATTTGTTTTTATCAAGGTAATAGTTTAATTCCCCTAATAAAAATCTTCACAACACCCTTTTAATGGGCTCTTGTCTTGAAAATTCTATGAAAAACTACACGTTTTGACTATTTTTGCCCTAGGGTTTGACCTAGTTTGCACTCCAAGCATATTGTGAAAAAATTTATGGATTGAGTTGACTGATATCATTAGTATTATTTTATGCACATCCTAAAATTCATTACAACACCCCCTTTTCTAGGTCTTGGAATTGAAAAACCATGAAAAATTGCATATTTTGTTATATTTTCACTAGGGTTTTACCTTAAGTTGCACTAAAAGCATGTTGTCTTGGGTATTTTGGAACCAAGTGGCTATTATTACTGATATTATTAATTTACATCATAATTTTCCTCACAACACCCTTTTTTATGCTCTTTTGCATTGAGTTTTGGTGAAAAAGTGCCTATTTTGACATATTTTCACTATAGTTTGACTTGGCATTATCTTGGATTTGCATCAAGAGTGTGTTGAGAAGGAGCTTATTGCTGTTTTGCACTGATATTAGACATATAATTTTCTACCCTTGATAAAAAAATCCTTACAACACCCTTTGTTTCATTCATTTGCATTGAAAAAAGTACAAAAAATCAAGCATCTAGGTCATTTTTGCATATAGTTTTGCACTTGACTTTTGCATAAAGTTGGAAAAGATTTTCAAAATCTGATCTTACATTGAAATGGCACCTTCATGTCAATTTTCAAGGGTATCTTTGCATACATTTATCAGAAACCTTGAATTTGACAAATTTTTTACCCTCACGAGTGAACATCCTACAATATTAGAAAGCTTAATGAAGTTCTTCTCCATGAGTAGCAAGGAAAAGGCTGATGATAATCCCATAAGTTATCCTACTTCTGCTATAGCTGAATACTCAAATGAGAAGACTAGGGATAGCTTTAGTAATTCCACTTCTCTCCCTAGCCAAGATGAAGCATTAGTGAATGAAGCACTCCCTTTAACAAAGAACATTCCGTGTGTAGAAAATAAGCATTCATTTAACAATAATCAAATATCTACCTCTATGGATCCTCCCACCAACCTTCTTCCTTTAGTAGATTGTTTGCACACCTTGGATTTCACTAAGGAAGAGAAGACCTTTAATGTCCCTCCTTTGTTTGAATATTCAAGTCATTTGGACATCACTAAGAGGATAGAGAATAAGTATGATAGTAAGCTTCAACAAGAAAACATTCCACCTAGACAAATGACCTTTGATCTTGGTGCTTCCTCCTCTACAACACAAAAATCCATAACAAAGCAAAGCCCTATGTTACAAAAAACTAAGTCGTAAAGCACAACGCCAACTTGCAAAAGGGAGGAAGAGAAGACGATGAGCTTACCTTGCATCTCAACAAGAACACATTGATCCTAACATTAAACTAAACAAACATGATCCTAACAATAAACAACATGATGAGCAAGACATGAATTGGGCTATGATACCTTATATCCAACCTTCCTCTAACATTAGGGAGTGGGAGGATGACGATGATTTACTTGATGATAATATTTTGCATGAAGACCCTATAGGTAAGTATCTTTAACCCTTTCTCTCTCTCTCGTGATGTGCTTCCCCCGTGATGTGTTATGTGTTGTTTAGGCCTCTTGGGATGACCTCAGATTCTCCCATAAGGTCCAAGATACTAGGAGACTACCTCTATTGTGACCTTCTATTTGTATCATCATTCTTCTATATTGCCTCTCTCTGATTTCATCATTGTGTGTTGTGTCTTATAGACATAGCGTCACGATTGGTGACATTAGGGGCACCCTCCTATGTGACTATCCCTAAGACACTTGTTTTTCCTCTATTATTTATTTTTTCCCTTCATCTAGTGTTTCCATCTAGCGAGCGGATGATGACAAACATTTATATTGATGCAGACCTAGTGTCCCTTTCGAGAGAAATCAAAAATTGGACTTAGTTCCTAATATGACAATGGGGTTGTATATCTTATCTGACGCTTGGCTAGTGGAAGTAATTAGTGAATATTAATGATGTTTCTATCGCATTTACAGACATTAACAATACTATTGCTCTATGTACCATTATTTGTCTTTGAATCTAGCCTTGGTGGTACTCGATTCATAGAGCTTCATGATATAGCCCTACAGTTATCCTTGAACTCCGGATTCATTGTATAACCTTATCTCTTTGTGTGGTTAATCATATGCATTGATGTTGTTGTTTATCAAAATGTTGTGGACACTAACATGTTTCTTGTAGGGATCTATTTGTGGGAACATTTGGCGATCGTAAAGTACATGTCACCTCCAGGGCGCATGGGCTTTGCAAAATTTGGTGTTCCCTTGTGTGTTTTCTTCCTACCTTAATGTTCTTGATATCGATAACTGATATCAACCACCTTAAGTTGGGGGCATATATAAGGTAAGCTATCTATTGTAGATGTTAGCAATGTGCTTGTCCTCAAGTGAAGACTAGTATGATGAGTACTTCCTGCATCCTGAGTTTGTTTACAATTAATCAATCTATCTTAAAATCTATTGTGTATACCTCATTTTCACCATAAGGCATCTCCATGATGTGGGTGGGGTTGTATACTTTTGAGCTCATACCTCATTTTCACTATAAGGCATCTCCATGACGCATGTGGGGTGGTATTCCATGCTTCATTTTCACTGTAAGGCATCTCCATGAAGCGGGTGGGGTTGCATTTTCAAAAGTCCTCTGTGGAAGTGGGAGCAGTTTTGTGACTAACTCAACCCTTAAGCGTGTCTTCGGCGATTGTTGTGGTGAAGCCCAATCATCGGTGTGTGCCTATAATGTGCCTGAGATGGTGATAGCCTAGAAATAGGGAACACACCATCACTTGTCTTCCATGTTTTCTCCATGTCTTCAAGTGTGTGTGTTTTGGCATGCTTGTTTTGTTTGGCGTGTTTGTTGCCCCATATGCAAAATAAAGACTAGCACCTTAGGGTAGTGCTTCCTACATTTTGGGAGGTTTTACGTGTCTTGCATGTGTGTTACCCCATATATACATAGACCTGTGCCTTAGGGTAGTGCATCCTATATTATGGGAGGTTTGTTTACTTTCCTGTACTTGCATCTGCATTTCATATATATGAAAGAAAAAGAAAAGAAAAGAAATCATGCTTGTCTTCCATGCATTAATGTGTCTTCTATGCATTGACTGTCTTCTCCCTATTCTACATGACTATAGCTGTCTTCTCCATGTTTCGCATGCCTCTTACTATTTTCTATGTGATTGGTGTGTCTTCTCCGTGCTTGGTGGGTTTGTTGTGTTTGTGACCTTACTTTAATGCATGTATGGGCCTCATGTTTATACATACATTAAAGTGGGGGCTAAATGTAACATAAAAAAATGTCACCTTGGTGGCTTTCCCTCATAAGGTTTAGCTCCTAGGTCTTTTGCATGCATTTGGGACATCTTACTTCATAATTTGGCATCCCAATGGAATGACCCCTAGGTAACATGACAAATGGGACCTAGGAGGACCCCTTGAGCTGTACCCTATCCAAAATAGGGGGGAGGACTTGGGTACCCGCACCCTAGTCCTACCCTATTTTAGGGCAGCCCCAATTTTTGGGTGTCCGTTTATGACTGTTAGTTGGGTCCTTTGCCAACACAGTAAGTTTCAATTATGAAAATCTTGACGAGAGTTTTTGTAGTTGCATATAAAAGCATGTTTAGGCATTCATTTGTAAACTTGATTTCAATTAGATGGCAATTGTGATGTTCAAGTGTTCTCAAGGTGATTCAAGGCTTTCATTGTGTTGCAAGAGCAGACTTGTGTGGTTTATGTGTTTTTTTGTAGATTTGAACATCCATTTCATCATGGAATGAAGAGCATCTTCCTCCCATGATATCTTCACTACAAGGTGACATTATATTGTGTTTCATTATCAATTCCTTTGGTTTTTCCCTCTACCTCACAAGGGCATGCTCTCACTATTTGACAATAGTGTTCAGAGACTTAAGTGTCCTCCAAGGCTTGACTGAGGCAAGCCTCTAAACACCACAATCCCTCCCAAAGTCTTGTGATTGCAGGTTATAGGTGTCGCATTTGGGAAAAGTGGAGTTGTAGGAAGGATTGGCAGACATCAAGGATTTAGGATCCAAAGAAAAGTAGGATGCCAGAGCATTTCTAGGACTTGGGTGCTCGCACTAATGTCCTCCGTAGGCAAATTTCTAGAAACAGAAGTTACAGGGCCAGTCAATGTTGGAAGGATGTTTGGATCCCACGAAGAAACTAGTACCTTGGACTAGGGTGCCCGCACCAGTGTCCCCGACTGTTCCTTCTTGGAACCCCAAAAATAGGTACTCTGTGATTTGTTATTTTACTCCCGTCTACAAGAGCTTTTTCTGTTATTCATTAGTTTATTGCCATATTTGCATAATTAGTGTTTTAATGGTCAATTGAGCATAAGAGAAGACAAATTGATAAATGAATTCCCTAATCCAAGCTTCCCTACATCTTACAGTGATCTAGGGTATGATACTGAATTGCCACTCAACCCTAGATCCTTGAATGTAAAGTGGAAAGGAGGGTTTAAACATCAAAACACTAAAACATTAACAAATCCAATTTTCCACTAAACAACAACACCCCTTTTATTGGCTCTTTGCATTGAAAATTTGTGAAAAATTACATATTTTAGTGTATTTTCACTAGGTTTTGACTTGTCATCACTCTAGATTTGCATCAAAAGTCATTGTGAAGGATATTATTGCTTTATTGGACTGATATTAGACATATTACTTGATGCACTTCATCAATTTGCTTACAACACATTTTCTTTCACTTATTTGCATTGAAAAAGTTGAAAAAAAAAAGCATTTTAGGTCATTCTCACACATGGTTTTGCATTCATGGATTCTCCTCGTCATTCATCTTTGGAAGAATTATTTAAGTACATTATGAATTATGATAATTTTGCAAATTCACTAATAAACATCCTCAAGTCTTGCATCAAATAGCCTACATCTATGGTATTGACTTGTTTGTAAGCATTACCTATGATATCCTTCGATCGATATCAACTACCTTAAGGTGGGGGCATATATAAGGTAAGTTGTCTAATTTAGATGCTAGCAAAGTGTGTTTGTTCTCAAGTGCAGTTTAAACATTGGTGGTGATGAGTCCCTCCTATACTCTAAGATTTGTTTGTGAATCTTGAAATCTACTTCAATCATTTAAGCCCTCTGTGGAGGCAGGATATTGTGCATATCCTTTTTATCTTAAGCCCTCTGCGGAGATGGGGATGGTGTATTTCTCAAGGAGAGTACACATCCTGTCATTTTCAGAAAGTCCTTTGGAGAGGTGGGGAGAAGATCTATGACTATCCTAACCCTTAAGCGTGTCTTCGGTGATTATTGTGGTGAAGCCCAATCGTCAGTGTGTGCATGTAATGTGCCTAAGATGGTGATTCAAACCTAGAAATAGGAACACTCCATTGCATGTTTGCCAAGTTTTCTATGTGTCTTCTATGTGTGTGTATGGCATATTTGTTCCCAAGCATAGTTTAAAGACCGGTGGTGATGAGTCCTTCCTATGCTTTGGGATTTGTATGGCATTCTTGATTTGTATGGCATGTTTGTTCTCAAGTGCAATCTTAAAGATTGGTGGTGATAAGTCCCTCCTGCACTCTGAGATTTGTTTTGCATGTCTGTTGCCCCATATATAGTTTAAAGACTAGTGGGGATGAATCCCTCTGACATTTTGCGTGGTGTGTTTAATTTCCTTGTACTTGCATCTACATTTCATATATGAGAAAAAGAAAAAGAAAAAGAAAATCATCACTGCGCTCACTGCATTTATTGTATTCACTATGTTTTGTGTGTCTTCAATACTATATTCTCCATGTTTTGCATGATTGTAATTGTCTTCTCCATGTTTCATGTGCATGTTATTGTCTTCTCTGTGCTTGGCATGTTTATTGTGTTTGTTGACCATACTTTAATGCATGTATTGGCCTTGTGTTTATACATACATTAAAGTGGGGGCTAAATGTTATGTTGAAAAAAGTAACTTTGGGGGCTTTTTCCTCTTAAGGTTTAGCTCTTGGGTCCCTTAGAATGCATTTAGAGCATCTTGCATTATTTTGATGACTCATGATGAGAAAACCCTAAATTTTAATGGCAAATGGGACTTAGGGGATGCACTTAATATAAATCCTACCTAAAATAGGGGGAGGACTTGGGCACCTGTGCCCTAGTCCTTCCCTATTTTAGGTCATGACCTATTTCAAAGTGTCGATTTATGATCGTTATTTAGGTCCTATGTCAACACAGTAAGTTTGGATTATGAAATTCTTAGCGAGAATGTTTGTAGTTACATATATAAGCATGATTAGTGATTCATTTGTAAAATAGATGGATATTGCAAACTTTTGGCTTATGTGAAAGTGATTCAAGGCATTCACTATGTTGCAGAGTAGTATTTTATGTTGTTATTATGTTTGTATTTGTAGATTTGGCATCCATCTCCTCATGGCATGAAGAGCATCTTCCTTCCATGAGATCTTCACTACAAGGTGATATCAATTATGTTTTCTATCATTTATCATTTGTATTTTATCTCTATCACATAGGTATACGTACTCTTTATCTAACAACGGTGTTTGAAAGACTTGAATGTCTCTCCAAGGCTTGACTGAGGCATGCCTCTAAACACCACAACCCCCAACCCACTCTTCTATGATTGTAGGTTATAGGTTGAGCAAGTGAAAGAAGTGGAGTTGTAGGAGAGCAGTACAGACTGTCAGAATTGTAGATCAAAGAATAAAATAAGGACTTGGACTCAGATGCTCACTCATTAGTCATTTAGATCCCACAACCATAAAATCTCTAGAACAACAGGAACAGGTTGCAGACAACATTTCCAAATCTTGACAAAAATTGTGGCACTAGACTAGGGCACCCACTCATTGGTCCTCTTATTTTCCACACACCAAACTTCAAAATCTGGTATGCATTTGGTTATCATTTGATATCTCTGTGTGTGATCATTTTTAGTAATTTGTCTGTTTGTTTATGATTTGATGAAATTAGGGTTTTGAGCATAATTGGGCTTAATTGAACACTAAATTCACACAATTCCAATCTTCCCCTATGTTCCAAGTGACAAGAGATCCGTAGTAGAGTTCTCTACTCAGTTGAATGTCCTTGAATGTTTAGTGTTGAAAGGAGGATCAACATAAACCATTCAAATCAAGCCTCTTGATTTTAAAACTAAACAATACTATTCCAAGAAAAGACAATCAACATGTGGATGCAATGGCAAGCACAACTTCTCTTATATCCCCTGGCAACTCTCCTAAGGAATTTATCTTTATTATTCACATCCTTAAAACATCGGCCGTAGAAGATCCTATAGTTGCAAGTCTTAATCCTTGTTGTGATATAAACTTTGATGAATAGTTCTTCCATATATTCAACTATTTGCATGATGGATCCATCCCTAATTCGATGTCTAAAAATGCTTGAGTTCACCTATGAAAACTTGCAGCGTAATATATCATTCTATCTAATGTCTTATATAGATGAAGTTATAATGAGGTCCTTCTCTGATGTCTTAGTAATTTAGAGATTCTGATAGTTTTAGAAGCTCACTTTGGCGCTTGTGGATGACATTTTGGAGGAAAGTCATTGGTACAAAAATTAATACATGTGGGGTATTATTGGCAATGCATGGAACAAGATTCCTTTTCTTATCTTAAAAAGTGTCTGTAATGCCAACAACATCAACATTTAATCTGAGCACCTGCCCAGGAACTTTGTGCCCAAGTGTCACCTTGGCCATTATCTGTTTGAGGCTTGGATCTAATTATAAAATATCTCCACCTTCCTCTCAATGACATACATTTATTATCACTACTACTGATTATTTCACAAAGTGGGTCGAAGCTATCCCTTTACGATCCACGACTGCTAACATAATTTGTTGATTTATACAAGATAACATAATCTCTCGATTTGGTACACCTTCCTCCTTGGTCTCTGACAATGGTACGCCATTCAAGAACAAGGATGTGAAGAAATTTCTAGAAAAGTATCACATTCAACATCGCTTCTCTATGCTTTATTATCCTTAATCGAATGGCCAAGCAGAAGCTTCAAACAAGGTTATAGGACAAATTTTATGAAAAATTGTTAACAAGCATCACAAAGATTAGCATACTCAATTGTCCTATGCATTATGGACTTATAGAACAAGCATTCGTATAGCTACTGGAACTACCCTGTATAATCTTTTTTATGGAAATGATGCGATAATGCCCTTGGAACTTGAAATTCCTTAATTGAGAGTCTCCTTGAGAGATGTTATTGATGATGACATGGAAAGAGAAAAGAGATTACAACAACTTGAGATGCTAGATGAACAATGTATTAATGCTCTTGAGCATCTTAAGGCCCATCAAAAGAGTATACAATAATCATACAATGAACGTGTTATACACTGCTCATTCGATGTTGGAGACTTGGTATTTTATGAGAATCAATGCAATGTGAACACACCTCCTGGAGAAAAAGGAAAGTTCAGCCCTAATTGGTTCAGAATGTATGTCATTACTGAAGCCTTTGGATCATGAGCATATAAGCTATCCGACGAACAAGGTACACCGCTTAAAGAACCTATTAATCCTGCATACCTCAAGAAATTTTATGCTTAACTTTCAAAAGAAAAACTTATTCATTAGTTTAGCTTCAATTTTGACAAAATATGATTATTTTGTCTTAATTCATTTAACATAGCACTTTTTGTGGTTAATCATTGTTGTATCTTGTTTAAACATGTTTTAATAGAGATCACCTTTGTATTAACTAAGTTAAGCATAGAATAATGGTTATGTGTGAAATTCATTAATCATTGTCCTTTTTACTTTATATTCTGCAAAGAATTATTTAAGTATCACATTAGCATTAATCACATTTCCACATGAGCATTTAACATTTATCACTAGTTTCATTTTACTTAAATCACATGTGATAGATTACACAACATTAAAAATAACAATAGAAAAGAATTATATATATCATCAGTTTACATATACATTATGATTGATTATCGAGTGCATCAAAATGGGACGTCGTAGTACATAATATACATCACATAGATGAACCTCTGTCACTTGTGCCCTTGGGACCTCGTGGTGCATGTGTGATGGAAGCCTAGCCATGTGTGGCTATAGATCACAGATAACTCTTAGAGACACTCCATGATTGTAACCCCTTGATCTCTCCTCTCAATCCTAGCACCTCGTCATGTGACTCTCGATACATCTATTGATATCGATCCCTCTAAGATATGGCTCTCTCTAGCTCTTCCTAGAGCATATATTTGTCAGCTCTCACCTAGTGTAACTCAGGGAGTAAGATCTCACTCATAATAGGATCTCCCTCAGGTGTGGGTACTACAGTAGCCTAATCTCATAGCATTTGGAGCTCTACCTCCACACACTCGGCTCTCTGGATAGCCTAATTTAAAATAGACTTCACTGATAACCTGTATCTCACAAAAGGCATAAAGATCTCCACATGTCACCCTGTGGATGGCTGTGGCAAGTATCCCATCCGTGTTGGGATGAGATGTCATTAACCTTGTAAATCCCAATATTGTATTTATTCTATTTATTATATGTAATTTATAATTATCCATGAGGAGATGTACTAGTTTCACTGGTAGAGGCAATTTCAGAGTAACCAGAGGTAATTACGGAGTGACTTTTACTATTGGCAAATGTAAAAACTCAAAGTAAACGAGGATAGGCGTGCTCCCTTGGAGAATATACTATTTTTGGCATGTATGACAACTTTCATAATGTTTGGTAAGTGAATCTATGATAGTTGCAAGTTGTCATAAGATTCTAAGATTCTATGACGGATATGTTAGTTGTATATTTGCTATATTTAGCCCAAGGTTCCTACCTTGGAAAGATACTCTTTTGTGGAATCTATGATGGTTATGATGCATCATAAGATGTTGTAAGGGGCCATATTTAGTCTTGGGTACCCAACCTTTGAATGGTTGTTTTTGGACTAGTGTCAGATGCTTGTAAGATGGTAATTAATGTTTATAGGTTGGCAAATCTTAGGAGAGAGAAGGTGAATGCCTAGAATAGAGTGGAAAACATTTCTATAAGTATTCACCATGTATTTGTTGCTGCAATATAGATTTTAGGTACTCAGGTGCTACCAGAATGCTGTCGGATTGGAGACTTGTGGAGAGAGTTGTGTAGTTGATGTATTGTATAGATCTTTTACAGATTAATACAAACTTGTGCCTCTTTCCTAGTGGAGTTTTTTCCCCACAAGGGTTTTCTCTATGTAAACACTCTATCATTATGTTGAGTTCTTCATGTTTGACATCTTTTCTATAGTGGGTTTTATGTTTTGTTACAATCTCCATTATTAATGCACACTTAAGATTGTTGAAATTTATCTTGAATCATATTTCCATTGAAGTAGTGTTGCTTTCATTTCTAACAGTTTGTACTCGCTACTCAGCTGCATCGGTTGGAACTATCTTTTTTATGACATGGCTCACCAAGTCCCGCCATGCAATTGTCCCAACTAAAAGAAATTAAACAAGATAGATATCAATACCTTATATAGACATCACAAATAAATAATCACAAATAACTACATCTATATATAAAAAAACATCCTACCTACATCTCCATCTCTCTAAGATGGATCTCAGATAGTTGATGGTGTGACTAGCTCTGTAGCTGACTCTGTAGCTAGGGGCATATGACTACTTTTCCCCCTCGCTCATGTCAGCTCCATCTCCTCACATATGCAGGAGCTGGACCATGAGCTCTCAACTGTGATTAAGACTCAGCCTCCTCATCATTGTCTGCCTCTTGTTGATCTTGTCCCAATCTTGCCCTAAAGACGTATCATGATGGGACCTCCTCCTCATTATTGTCATCATCCTCATCATCATCTAGATCATAATAGCTAGGAAAGTCACTAATGTCATCCTCTATCCTTGTGTCACTCGCATGACCGACCCAAGGTCAACGATCACCTATATGGTGACCAGGCAGATAAATAGGAGTGGGTTGTGTTGTCTGCCACTAGATTTGATATGCTCGGGTAAATCTGACATCATCTACATCAGATATTGGCTCTACATCCTCTATACCATCATCATCACTAACCGCTACATCTTCTTGTTAGTTACCGTTGCACCAAAAGATCGACCTGTTAATGCCTGATACAACCACTTGACTTAACAAGCACGGGAGGAGATTAAGCCCTTGTCACAAACCACTATAGCACAGTGCTAAACAAGGAGACCAAGAGCCACATCTTGCAACAATCCCCCCAGCACAAGCGCGGGGTTTGAACCTATGACCTTGGCTCTGATACCAATTGTTAGTTGTCGTTGCACCAAAAGATCAACCTGTTAATGCCCGATACAACCACTTGACTTAACAAGCACGGGGAGGTGGTTAAGCCCTTGTCACAAACCACCGCAGTGTAGCGCTGAACAAGGAGACCAAGGGCCACACCTTGCAACACTTCTAATGTTAGCCATTAGGTGCTATTCACCTTGACTACATTGCACATAGAGTGTGCGTAGCTCAGACACATCATAGGTACATCCTGTCGACATCTGAACTATCATGCTTCCCTATCAAAGTAAAACTAGACAACAATATGATCAAGGCGACCGGCCATTAGCTGATCCCTTTGCATCCTCACTAATTGTCTCTACTGACCTAGCCATGCTATATAGCTACAATATGGTCTCCATATGATATCATTGGGCTACAATCTATCAAATACAAATCTCTAGTACAATAGATCACCATGTCTCCAGTATTTGATAACGGGATAGGTGTGGACTCATGGATAGGTAAATGCTGGCTCTATAGGAAAACCTATAGGCCATGTGCATCTGATATGCTCAAAGGCCCAGACCTATAGTAACATGCAACACATCAAGCCCTATGCCTCATAATGGACATATAGTCCCAACTCGCAGTAGAGGTGTACAAGCATACTGTGCCCCCATGCATAGACTATCTCCTACTCCTCCATTGCCCTAATAGTGTGAATAAGGCCCTTGTGAAGGTGAGGGCCTTGTCCATCTAGTGCAACTGCTAATGCTACTATAACAATCATAATCCTCTGAATCAGAGAGATGTCAACACACCCCTACTCTAGTAACCAAAGTTGAATGTGCCCACACTCTACCTAAGTGATTGTGTAGCCTAGACAATACATCTGACACTCCCACGTATACTCCACTGAGTGACGCTCTATGACTCTCACTGTCTCCCCACGTATAGGCAGGTGCAGGATATAGTAGACATCCTCTAGCATGATAGTCATCTCCCATGTAGGCACATGGAATGTAGAAGTATCTGCATTCCACCTCTCCATTAGTGTCATCAGTATACTAGAGTGACATCTGATCATGGGCATATCAAACACCCACCAGAGCCCTACTAACTGTAAGTGGCCTCTCTCTGCATTGGTCATGGTAGTGATGTGATCTTGAAGTAGCAACATTAGGAGACTACTTATATGCTCTTGCATCCCTAGAATAACTTACATGATATAAACAACGAGAAGTTCAATCAATTTACAAGCATGAAATCATCACTTAATGTATATGATAGAAATCAATGCCTTGTCCCCAGGGCCCTTTTCCTATATGTACTTGGACGCCCCAAGAGGACCTGGGTTCTCAAGTCATACTTGGGTGCCCCAGTGGACTAGGGTGCCCTAGGAGGACCTAGGCACCCTGAGTGGACTTGGGCACCCCTAATAGAGACCCTTGTCTAGAATATCCTCAATAGCACAAAAACAACAAAATCTAAAAGAAATGGAATGAATGATAGCACAAGCAAGAATTAGGACTCTACCTCAACCTTGAAACATCTCTCTACCACTCAGGCTTTGAGCATCTCTAGTAGTGGAAGCTGGTACAGACACCAGGTTGGCATCGTCAATCTCTTCATCCTCCTTCTCCTTCTCTCCTCTACACAATGACAAGTAAAAATGAATAGTGAAAACTGACAACTCCCTTTACATATAGTAAGTGGATGAGAATTCCTCACTATCTAGGTGCAAAATCAAACAATTTTCTTCTTAAGCCTCTATCTTGAGCTGTCAAACTCAGATTTTGTGTCGTCTGTTGCATTGGAATCCTAGTTCCACTCTCTATCCTACCTAATGTGTTATTCTTGGGTGTTGTTTGTCCAAACAACCCTCACAATGCATTTCTCATCAAGGTTCCTTGAAATCAACGTATGTAGATATCTCCTTATTTCTACTTTTCAGACTAAGCAAGCAGAAACAAGGGGGGCATATATCTCCCTCGATTTCCTCCCTCATCATGTCTCATCATTCAACCCCCTTAGTATTTATGGACTAACTTATTGGTGGTGGTTGCAAGTTGATTCGATTTTGATTTTCTAACAAGTGTTCCTTTGTAGGTTATAGGTCCTAACTTTGTGGTCATGCAAGATTACAGACTTGGGGGCTTCTTCCTCTTCTGCAACAACACTTTGGCATCCTCTACAGTATCCTTTTGGGTATCCTTTTAATGATTGATGTATTTACTTTCCTTTAGTTGCATATGCATGTAGTGTCATATGGCCACTAAAGTGGGGCCTATATGTTATGTTAGAAATTGTCCTCCTATATAAAATGGTATAATTTCCCATAGTTTAGCTCCGCTCCTTTGGTGACCTTTCAACCTAGTTTATTTCAGACCTTCCTAAACCCTGACTGACCTAGGTCTAACTAGAAGAATGTCATATTTTGGAGTAACTGAAGACTGAGGGTGAAAAGCAAACTTGGATTTGGGATCCCCTAACCTCCTTGAAGCAGTCTTGATCAAGAAATCAGGGCTTGGACTTGGGTGCTAGTGCCCTTATCCTACCCTATTTCCTGAGGTCCTAAATTTTGGAGGGATTTTAGCTGCCACCGTGCATTCCGGGATTTCATTTTCAAATTTTTGTTTTTTACATGATGTCACCATCTTATTTCAAAATTTTAAATTCATAAGGTTAGATATTTAAAGATATTTGAAAATTATTTTATTATACACAATCTATATGCAAACTTTGAGCCAAAACTTTGCCAAAATTGCCATTGAAGATGAGTGATTTGTTGAAGCTCTTTGAAGTTATTTGAATTTTCTATCATGGATACAATGGATGGAGATTAGGAATCAAGATATTGAGACTATCTTGCTCTTCCTAGGGTTTGTACACCTTTTGCATTATTGGGAGAAGGGTTGAATCCTCCAACATTGAGCTTGGAGATCCTCTGCGGACATTGTTGATTCACCTTCTTGTTCATGCAAGTCTCCATTGTTTTCATCTCCTTGAGGTGAAGTTGTCCTTGTTCATTGAGTGAAGCAAATTGTGAATCTTTCCTTGATGCTTGAGTCATCTAGGGTTTTATGTTTATGCATGTACATTTGTTAGATGAACACACATATCTATAGATCTTTATCTTGGGCTATTGTTGAGGTAGGAATACCGAAAATAGGGCTTGATTGAGGCAAGCTCCTATATAGCCACAACCACCTTTCTCCTCCTTTTGCATGTACAGGTTGCATTTGTTGAGATCTGACAAAAAGGAGCAATAGGAAGATAGATATTGCAAATACAGTCATCACAGAATTTGGATTTTGAGATTGCAAGACTTTAGGGACACTACCACTAGCACCCTAGTCCATCTGGGTGATTTCTCTGGGATTTGGAAGCCTCTAGAGATTGTGAGATAGCTATTGCAAAATATCATGACATTCAGAGACTTTTGGGACATTGCCACTAATGCCCTAGTCCAACTGCTCCTTAGTTTCTAGGTACACTGTATCTGAATGGTTTCCTCTACATTTCTACAATCATTTCATTCATACCTATGTCAGAAATTAAGTTATTATAGTTTGATTGGCAAAAGTAGGGTTTCATGGTTAGAGAGAGATACTAGCTTATAAAACTTGATTCAAACAATCACATAGACACAATTAACAAGAAAAGGGAACATTGGAAATCAATAGTTTATCCCTAAACACATCCCTTGCTTCCCTAATGTTTTAGTATGTGAAAATGAGGGACTTGAAGTCTTCTATCATGCTTCCCCATTTTCATACTAAACAGAACTATTCGTTAGTTGGCAAAGATTTGTCGTTAAAAAAATCACTAACTGACATTCAATTCAATCCAACATCAAAATATTAATAAATGATTTCGACCACTTTTTATCCATATCAAGACCAATATGTCATTTGATTTAAACTTAATTTAATAAGAGTAAAACGCAAAGCTAGAATCATAATATTATCATTCTTTTCTAAATTATTTATGTGCCAGTGGGTGGGGGTGCTTGTGGGTATGGATGTGTGGATGTGTACATACACATGTATGCATATGTGTGCTATTCTGACTCATGCTACTGGTAATAGATTATAACTCCACTATGCTCATGAATCTGACACAAATAGAGCACACTTACAAAGACATCTTAAATGAACTCGAATAAAAATTATACACTTACACAATTAGCCTATGCATCACATAAAATAAGGATTCCTATAGTAAAAATGTTAGTTATGACTAGTACAACAAGATAAAGATTGGCCATAATCATAATAACAAAATGATAACATCCAAATTCCAAAGTTGTTTCACCAAACTAGTTATATTCACCATTAATATAGACACCCAAATCTCAAAATCTATAAACATTTTATTATATGGTCAACTCTGTATTGAAACCAAAAAATCTAAATCTAGCACTTCCCAACCACCTATATGAAGGGTTAATGACTCAATCCAAGAGAAACACTTCATAAGTAAACCCTTATTAATTTATCATATAAAGTTCTAAATCTAGCACTTCCCAACCACCAAGAGAAGCACTTCATACAATCTTGTTTGAATGAATGGTTAAGATAAGCTTTACTCTTCAAACCATCCATACACTTGAATGGTTAAGATAAGCTTTACTCTTCAAGCCATCCATACACTTACCATCTTTCTTATTCAGATTTTCAAATCACATTTGGTTTACTAGTAAGAACGATTGATTGTAATATCATTATAAGTATTATTTTTGTTTAATAGTAAGTCATGCCCTTCACCGATCTCTACCATGCAAACATATGAACTACATATATAACCTCATCTTAATCATTCCTGGCCACATGTGGAACTAAGCAAGCTCTAGGATACAAGCAAATAAAAGCATTTGTTGGCATGGCAAAATGTACAATTACACAATTTATGGCCTAAAAGTAAATTATTTTAAAGGTTAAGGAACAACTAACCTCCAAAATAACAAACAATGTAAAGACTATTTAAACTTTATGGAACTTACATTATTTATCTCATATTGTTATAATTAGTAGATCATCCCCATTATAAATGGCATCCTATTTTCAGACTGGTTTGCTTCTGCATTTGTTTCGCAGAGAATGCACAAAGCATTCCTCCTATAAATAATAGAATGCACAAATCATTCTTCCTATAAATAATAATACTTTCCAATTAATAACGAGAAGCAGCTTGCCAATTTCATACTGCAGAAGAAAACATGTTTATACCAGTTAATACAGCATCCCATTACAAATTTCCACATTCTTCTCTTATTGTTTATTCCTTCTAGTAATTATTATTATTAACAAATACATAACTGCAGGTTTCTCCAGTCTCTTTTCCTCTTAACATCCGTAATTTCCTCTATTCTCACCATGCACTGTTTAACTCTCTCCTCCTCTTTGCTACTGTATTGCGCAAATTTCTAAACGTGGAAGGTGCAGATTCATTCCATATAGCTCGGAGTGCATGTACACCGTCTCCTGCATATTGTTCACAGGAAATTTGCACAACTTTGGGCAATTCTGTTTGCCACATCTGTTCGTTAACCTCTCGTTTGCTGGCCTTATCATCCTCCCTGTAAGGTAATGGTTTTCTTTAATTTTTAATTATCCTTTTCAATGGATAGATCCAAGTGCTCTTAAGCCACATTTTAATAAAGCACTTCTTGCATATAGTCGTTAACAATTTTTATTAAAATTATGGACATAAAAACAGCCACAAGAACAAAAGCAATTATAATTATTTTTTAACTTAATATTAATAATTTTTAGTTTAGATGTTTATTTTAATCCTGAAAGTGTATATTTTATATTTTTTATAATTTATTTCATGTCAATGTGGATGGATGTTTAGTATTTGTCTTTAGCACATGATTTTGATTGATTTGGTGATCTTGTTGACCAAAAATCTAGTTTAACCTTTATAAATATAGCTTAACCTTTTCTTAGGCATTTTTCAACTCTTGGACTATCATGTCCTCTCTCAAGTTCAAAGTCCTAGTTTAATCATTAAAAATATAGCTTAAACCCTCCTTAGACATTTTTCAACTCTTAGACTATCATGTCCTCTCTCAAGTTTAAATCCATTCCTGTGGATTTCACCCAATTCATTTACACATTCATCAATTTGATCTAGATGTTTAATTTCCAAATTTCACCATGGGCCCAAACTAACCCCTCTCCAACTAGTTGTTATGTGCCAACTCCCATGCCAAGAAAAAAAAAAATTACATATGTCTAAGTCAAGTATGAAAGGGCATCAACCCTTAGGTCATTTACATCTAGGAATCCATAACCTATCTATCATCTAAGCTCATGGAGGGAACCTTATCCAATTGAGTCGATATTAGAATCATTCTTTCCCTTATCATGGCATTGCACTACATCAACATATTCTAATTATGCCACCTCTTGGTTAAATAAGTTTTAAAACTTTGGTTTTACACTTAATCTTTATGTGACCCCACATTTACATTTTGTTGCAAGTTCCAAGTTACTCTCACTAAGATAGTGCCTAATATGTCCATTGCATGTTTTCTTCCTTAGTTATATAAAAAACAATTTAATTGAATTCAGGGGCTTGTCATAAGAAGAAGATCCTTGCTTAGTAGCTTTGAAAGTTGTGTCAATAACACTAGTCTTTATTGTAGGTCTAGACATCAAGGTGAAGTTTTGTTTGCAAGCATAGATAGTATGTGATGTAGGAGCATCCTAGGGAATAAGAGCAATCTTGCATCAACTAAAAATATACTTTATTTATTTGTTTATAGGTAATTGATGTAGGAGCATCCTACAAGAAGCTTATCAACAAATCACCAATTGAGAGGTAGTTGTTGTAGGAGTCTAGGACAACACTGAGAGGGGGGGGGGGGTGAATCAGTGTTGTGTAAATTTTCAAATCCTTTTGCAAACTTTAACTTTCAAGACACAAAGAGAAAGATATCATTGATTTGTCAAACACATATGCACATGACTGAGAATGAAGAAAGAGAACAAAACCTCATGAGAAAATCATACACACACAGAGAAGATCATGACCCAAGATTTGCACAAGTGGAAAACCCTCCAGGGGTAGAAAAACCACTCCAAAACTACCTCACTGTCTTTATAAAAAATCTCACTGATTACAATATTTAGAAGCACCAACTTCAAGGAGCACCAACCCCTAATACAGAACAAACTGCAAAGTGTGTAAGAAGTGATTGCCACTCAATCTGATTTGCACCATTACTCAACATATCTTCTCTGAATTTGCAATCATATTCAATCTAATTTGCTTATCAATTTCATGATTTTTGTATAATCAAATTACCTAATTCACAATACATTCTTAATGTCTTCCTCTACATTTCATCTTCAATAAAAAATAATTCACCTGATTATCTCTGCATACTAATTCACCAGATGCAATCAATTGTCTTTCTGATGATCTTATCAATCTCTTCTTGATTTGATTCAATCTATGTCATTCAAGTTGTCTTCAATTTTTCGTATTAATTCACATCTATTTCAACTATATTATCAAATTGTTTCATCATTGATATGCACACTAACACTCACTAATCAATCCATCTGCAATACCATTAAATATGAAATGACCTTTCACATTCAACTTTTCACCTACAAAGAAAAAAAACTTGTCCTTTCATATCTCTCTTTTCTCTATATAAACAATTCAAAAATCAATTCATTTTCTATTACAAAATGATCATCTGAAAAATAAAATAATTCTTTTTCTTTCATTGTCATTTATCCTCTGTATATACAATTCATTTTTCTCTCTTCATTCATCTTCTCTCTACATGATGCTGCATTTTCTTTCTTTTCAAATTCCTTCAATGCATATTCCTGCAATCTTATTTTATATTCAATAAAATCAATTCATCTCTGAAAAACAATCTCCAAAAACACTTCATATTCTCTCTACACTTCAAAGACTCTTTAAAAAACATTTGCAAGAAGCCAATCTGCCTCAAAAAGAAATCTTCAATTTGGATGAAAAACCCATCTTAAAAAATAATTTCTTCTCTAAAAATATTTTCTTCAAAAAAAATATCTTCATCCAATTTACCAATTTGCCCTTTCATCTGCAAGAGAAATGAAACAATTCTCCAAAATATATCTTTTAATCTTCTCACACAAAAAAAATATTAAAGCTTCTTCATATGCACTGAGATAAGAAGGAAATCTCATAAATATACTCCTAAAAATATCCCTTAATATACTAAAAACTGATAAAAAAGAAACTTTATTTAGACATAAAGAGAGGCTGACCAAAGTGTGGTTAAATAAACAAAGTTTCTAAAAAATAAGACAAAGCCATAAAAGGCTTAATAATCGGGCTCCCTTCTTAAATGAGAATCAAAGCACAAAAGCACATAAGCAATGGTCAGTTTCTTATGTCATAATGCCCTCCTTTTAATACCTTCCATCGGCCTTTTATTATTCACTATTTTTTTATATAACCAGTGAAGCATGTTATCATGGTCGAGGGGGCCGGTTTACAATGTTCTACAAAGCCCTTCAAGCGGTGACTTTTAAGTTTTAAACCCACTATCCCAAGTCACCTATGTTTTAAAACATAAAATGCATGTTTAGTTGATGGGCTAGTGTTATAACTTAATAACAAGGATTAGGGATTTATGTAATGTAGGTTTGAGTAAACAAAACCCTAGATGAATCAACTCCTTAGATCTATATCATCAAAAGTGACTTTTATGATTAAAGAGATTACTAGGGCTTTAGATATCTTTTAATCAACTCCATCTTAAGTCATCAATATCAAACCAACATTCTACCTCTTTGTAGTATTCATATCACTACATGAACTCTTGTAAAAATGAGCACACTGAAGAAGATCAAATAGCATCAAGTTCTAAGTTATCAAACAATCTTGCAAGATTATTGAAGCAACCTATCATAACATATAGCCATCATCTAGCATGAATGATTGAAGTAAGGTGAGCTCACTATTGGAAGCATAAAGTATGGGAATTTCCTCAACCATCAACACAAACAAATTAGCATCAATATCTTATGTGATCAACCTGATCAAATAAGTCATGTGATCATGAAAGAAGATGATGATCAATAATTAACATCATAAACCAAAACTGATAACTCCAAGGACCAATATGAACACCACACATCAATATCATGAGAAACCATATGAAGAAATCCTAAACAAACACATCCTTGAAAGATCTGACACCTGATGAGAAACAACATCATCTAAACACACATATGAAGCAAGTCCTTATCTTTTGAAGTATAACCTCAACTTGCATCAACCTCTTGCACTTGCCTCCTGATTAGTGACCTTTAGATGTTCACTAATATCAACCCAAGATCCTATCATAAACAAGATCAAATATAAATCAATATAAACACTAAACATAGGAATCCATCTTGAGACAACTTTGAAGATATCCTGATCAAATCAAACCATGAATATGAACATGAACAACTCCTATCAAAACCAACACATTGCAACTATCAAAACCACATTGTAAACCTGCAAGACCTTTTTGACATCAATGACAATCAATCTCCATCAGTTGCAAGGGGTCATTGTAGGTACGTCACTAACCTAAGGTAATTTACACATCTTAGGAAAGGTGTTATTGTGAAGAGTCCAAGGTGTCAAGCTAACATTACTAGAAAGTTGGATGAAGTATTGAAAGAGGTAAGGGAGAATAGAATACAGTTGATGGCTTTGGAGGAAGATAGGAAGAGAGATTGAAACCCAAGGGATGATGAAGAGAATATGTGCAAGATTTGGATGACCTATAAGAAGAATCATATCAAAGGTTAATGTGTTGAAGGCCATTTTCAAAATTGGTAAGAGAACTAGAATTGAGATTTCTAATTACTACAATGACTAGAATCCTAAAGAATTGATTGATTGAATAGACAACTTGGATGAGTATTTTGAGTATGAAGAAATTAAGGATCCCAAAAGTTTTTAGGTTTAAATAGACTAAGACAAAATGACATGTTGTTTGGTTGAAAGAAGTAAAATTAGAAAGAAATAGGAGGGGAAAGGAAAAAATAATAAAATGGGATATAGGGATGGTTACAAAGCTGAAAAGGCAATTTAAACCAATGGGCTATGAACTAGAATTACTAAAGAAATTACAAAGCCTAAGATAGAGGGATAGGCATGTGAAGGAGTGCACTAATGAATTTCACAAGTTGATCATTAGGATAAGGCTTAGTGAGGTAAGAAAAGAGGAGGTTGCAAGATACATCAATGGATTGAGAGAAAGTATCCAATAGGAGCTAAGTTGGTTAGGTTGGGCACCATAGAAGAGGTGTGCCAATTTACAATCAAGGTAGAAGATGAACTGACTAGAAGGTTCAAGAATAGGCAAACATGACAAAAATATAGAGAGGAATGGCCCTAGAGAGAAATATCATGGTGCAATGATAGAAGACTTTATATGGAAGACATGAAGATCAACAATACCTACCACAAGGATGATGGTACTTATCATAATTAAGTAAGGAATCATGATAACTATTGTAAAGACAAGGGAGAAGTTGATACATCCTTCAAGTTGGAAGAAGGGCATCGAGCATTCGAATGTTTTCAAGGTCAAGGGAAGCAAGTAGAAGGTAGTGCAAGACCTACAATTGGGGGTGAGGAACCCTAGAGATCATATGAGTCAAATGATGACCCCAAACATGAAGAATCGCTAGTTATATGGAGGGCCTTTCTAAGTGCTATGAGGAAGAAGGACCAATACATAGAAGGAACTTGTTCATAACTAGATGCAATGTAGGGGACAAGTGTTGTAAAGTTTCCATTGATAGTGGAAGTACAAATAATTTTGTGTTTGATAAAATGGTTGAGAATTTGAATTTGAAGAGGCTACAACATCCAAACCCTTGTGCAATTACTTGATTTTAGAGAGAACATAAGGTAATAGTCAATTAGCAATGTTGGGTAAGATTCAAGATAGGGGGTTACCATGATGGTCATATGTGATATAAGATTGATGGATTTATGTCACCTACTATTAGGGAGGCCGTGGTTGTTTGACCTACATGCTATACATGATGGAAGGACAATCCTTATACTATAATAAGGAACAAATGGAAACATAGGTTGATGCCAGTAAAACAAAGAGAAGACCAAGTTTGTAGCAATGCTAGAATATGCTTGGTGGATGGAAGGAACTTATTGGATGGATTGAGGCACAAGAATTTTTTTTTCACTAATTACTAAAGTGTGTAAAACTACAAATAAAGAGGACACCACCGTAAGTGATAAGTAGGCGCCACAAGAGGGCGTGTGCAGAAAGATGTGGGACCAAAATGTGGCAAAAACCACTTTTTGGTCCAAACAAGCCATAACACAAGTGTGTTGTAATGCACTCCAATTATGGCTTGGTAGTTACTGAGCCTAGGCTTGGTAACTACCAAGCCATAACATGAGTGCATTATAATGCGCTCACATTTTAAAGTAGTTAAAATGGGAATAGTTGAACTTTGTTCACTCTAGGAAGAGACCAGGGGTATATACATAAAATAAACATTTAAGTATAAGTTGGTATTTACCTTTTATCATTTACCTTTATTATACTTTAAGCTATATTTTATGTATATAGTGGTAGGATGTTTGAGAGTGGTTTTAGATCCATATGAATTAAACTGTAGATTCTAGAATTTTGAGAATCCATCAAATTTCAAACTTAGTCAAATGTTTAGGGTTTCAGGGTTTTAGACTTAGCCAAATTAAGGGGTTTAGCAACATGCATCAAGGTAAAGGCATAGGGATCCCTTATGTCTCTCTCTATTTCTCCCTCTATCTCTTTATCTATCTATCCTCCATTTCTCTCTCTATCTCTCTCTTTGCCCCACTTTCTATATTTTCCATCTCTCTCAAGAAATCTCTTTCTATCTCTCCCCCTCTCTCCCTCTCCCTCTCCCTCTCCCTCTCCCTCTCCCTCTCCCTGTCTCCCTCTTTCTATCTCTATATGTACCCTTCTCTATCTCTCTATGTCTCCCTCTCTCTATCCCTCTCTATTTCTTCCTCTCCCCTACCTCTTTCTATGTTTCCCTCTCTATCTCTCTAATTCTCCCTCTCCCCCTACCTCTTTCTAGTCTCCCTCTCTCTAACTCTATATCTCTATCTCTCTATAGCTTTCCCTCTATCTAATGTTATCTCTCTATCTCTCCCTAATGCAATACAAACCTCTCACATACTCACAAGCACAAACACATGCTCTCAACCCCATAGAGAAAACAAACAAATTGTAAACTAAACCCATATTATGCAAGATAAATTTTCTTCCCACATATTCATAAACCCACAAAACCACACAATTACCATACCCTAATGCATAAAATGTAAGCCAAAACTCAAGACCATTTTATTGAAATTCAATTTCAACAACAATTACATCAATTTGCAAACACAATTTCAGAGCAAAGAAAATTATTACTATTGACCTATTTTCCTCTATCTAGAGTCAAATAGTTCACCTTGTATTTTCCTTGAAAATCTTTTAGAAAATGCCCATACAAGGCTTAAATCCTTCAAATATTTATGCTATGCCTTGTCAAAATTTCCTAAGAGCTTGCCTAAAGATTCCTTGCAAAAAACCTAGAAAAACCTAGAAATCTTTTAGCTTCAAGTATTTTCTATCGCTAGGATTTCTCAATTTCATGTTTGTATTTTGAATGCATTTTTTAATGTATATTTGGATATGCATTCACCATTGTATGTTTATATGTACAAGTGTAATATACAATGTCAAAAGATGTAATCAGCAAACATGCAAGGTTGACATACAAGTGCTGATGTACATTAGCAGGTCAAAAGTCTCAATCAGCCTTCAAAAATAGTAAAAAATTGGTTGTATGCTTTTCACTTTGCATATCGAGTTTGTATATGCATTAAGGAATCTATCACAGATTCCTAGAATATTCCCTGCTTGTATGAGATGGTTTGCATGTATATTTGTGTTGTATGTTTAGACATGCAACGGCTACATACAAGAGGAACATGCAAAGGAAAAGATGCATTGGTGACATACAAGTGAAATATGCAGGGGACAATGTATGCCGCAAAGATACAAAGGCAAAAGTATGTCTGACATACATTGGGAATGTACAAGGCACATATACAAAGACGCCGACGTGCATTCACTACAGTGAAAAGGGTTTGCATGTGTGAGATGCAAGTGAAGTATACATTCGCCACATACAAAGGCAGAACATTCAAAGGCCAATGTATATCCGAACAGTGGCTTGTATGTATGCGATTGTATGTTCACACATACAAGTCAAAGATACAAGGCCAACATACGAAGAGAAACATACAAAGGGCTGATATGCATATGTAATAGTTGAATGTACATTGGCATAATATACAAAGGGACTTTCACTAGACATACAAGGAGGAGATGCAAAGGGTGGGGTCCACCAAATGTACATTTGCGATTGTATGTTTGGACATACAGGCAAAACATGCATCAGGCACATACAAAGAAATGCATACAAAAAACCTTTGTATATCGACAACATACAAAGTCAACATGCAAGGGAAAGTGATTCAAAGCAGGGGCCCACCACTTGTATCTTTGCAATTGTATGTTTGCACACACAATCAAATATGTATTCCTAATATACAAGCTAGATCTAAAAGGAGCATACATTTCAGATGATAAAGGGCAGAATTCTGCAGTTTGTATGTATAATTTGCTTGTATGTTCGCATTGTATATGCGACATACATTGGTTATATACAAGGGGGAAAAGATACAAAGAAGAACCGACTGGGAACTCAAGTACAGTTAATGATCTTTTGAGGTCTGCGCATTTGTATGTATATTTGCGATTGTATGTTTTTACATACAATCAGATATACAAGGGTTTTTGTATATGCCGAAGTAAGTGTTTGTAATGTATAAAGTGGGTCTATAGTTTCTTTTGTATATTTTTACATTGTATATTACGCTATACAAAGTTCAAATACATTTGAAAAGATACAAGGTGGACCCGACCCAGAGATCAAAGTTTGGCATATTCAGCGTTTGAGTCCACACAGTTACATGTACATTTGTGATTGTATGTTTACAGATATAGGCAGACATATAAAGACATTCTAGAGGCTGATACAAGTGCAGATGTAAAGAGATATATACACAAATGCAAAGCAATATATACAAGCAGTTGACCAAAGCTTTGACTACCCATATCTCCTACATTTTAGTGAATTTCCACATGTTACAAAAGGCAAAAATACATGTTTTTGCCTCCTCTTCCATTTGGCAAGCTTTTCAGGGGAATATTCTCACTTTTCAATTTTAGATCTAGATTTGCATATTTTTGGCCAGTGGACATTTCAGCAACTATTTTGAGCAGATGCAGATTTTCTTGCATTCATTGCTGCACAAAGATGAAGTAACTCGCATTAATGACCAGAAATATCTCTTAAACCACCATGTTTCAGATATTTCATATATTCCTTGTTGGAGATAACCATTGAAGTTGCTCGCATTTAATGCCTAGAATATCTTCCACCATCCCCAGTTCCAAATCTTCAGCACCATAACTTCTTGCAGGTGGATAGTCATTACGAGGGAGATATTTTCCTGCTGCAACTCTTTGAGCAAATTTTGTGACCAACTTAGGGCATTTTTTGGAATGCTATATATATGCATTCGTAAGTTGTAAATAAGGTTGGAAATGTTTTCAGCATTGAAGCTTTTTTGTTTCCAAATAGAGCTTTTTGCTACTGTAACGTTGCCTTCCCATTAAATATATGCAAGTTATTTTGCCTCTTGGACTAAGTTTTAGTTTAGTGTGAATCTGCATATGTTTGTCTATGAATGTATTGTTCCTTTCAATCATCTTGTTTCTCACCTCTGCTAGGATTAGTTGAATCTGTGTATGACTGCTTGCTATATTTGGTTATGATGTGCATTTTCTCAGTACTGTGAGGGTTCTTTTATTAAACTTGGTGAATCACCCTTTGTTTTCAAGCTTTTTGTTTCATCTTTCATTCTAAAGCATTCCTTCTCCCTTTTCCTCTTAAGATTTAGTAGTTTTAAGTGATAACCGGTTAAGGAAGCCGACATTCTCTGGAGGTCTGATCTCATTTAGCAAAGTCACACTTAGAGATCATTCCCTTGTTACTCTAGATTGCTGAGGTTTCACAACTACATGTAAGGGTACAAATCTGTGAGATAACAACTTTGGCACACCCAGTGGGACTCGAGAGTTAGAAAATAATCAAAATACTATCTCTTATTGCTGGTTTTGATGTGCAACTAGTAATTTTCAGACCTGTGAGAGGTTAAAAATTGCATATCTGGTGACTCATATTGAGGAAAGACAAGTAGATCAGTTCTGTTGTTACATTATATGAGAAAGATTCAAACTTAAAGTTCAAGTACATTTAATTACTTGCAGCTATCTCCACCTAGAAGATAGTGCAGGGTTGTGGTAAGGACTCTAGTTTCTAAAAGAATACAATCAACTCTACCAAATTTTAGGCTAGTTGCACCTGTAGTTCCTGTACCAACTCAAGCAATCCTACCTCTAGCTATTCCAATGGCAAGAAATTAGCCATTTGTGGCTTTTGATGGTGGCAGCCCATTGAATTTAACAGTACATGATGTTATACCCATGGCAGCTTTGAAGAGTCTGCCTTATATCATAGGGGAGAATCAATCTACCCCTATTGAGCCTATTAGAGACGTAGCTTCTCTATGTGGTGTTCATCATGTGACCCAAGAAAATGTAGCCATTAGGCTACTTGTTGCCTCTTTCAAGGGAAAAGCATTACAATGGTTTAGGAGTTTACCAGTGCAAACCATTACAACTTGGGATGATCTAGGTGATAAGTTAAATAAGTAATTTCAAGATAAATCATACAACTTGTCACTGGTTGAACAGATGACTACAATAAAGAGAGCTTCCTAGGAGCAAATGATGGATTTCAACTTCATATTTCAGAAGACATGGGATAGAATTCCTGCCATGGTAAGGCCTCTCGCTGAATATGCTTTTCTATATTTTTTGAAATCCCTAAATAGTGATATTTTAGTGATGATACAATCATTAGGAGGTACTAGTTTACCTGATGCATATGAAATAGTTATTGGAGCAAAGAATAGCCTAATTCAGGCTAGAAAAATAGCACCTAGATCACCAATGCCCATCTTCCCCAAGGTTCAAGCTTCAATGCCCTTACCAATTCCATATTTTGCCCCTTTACCTACTACTACAACATTACCAAGTACTGCCATTTTTGAAACTGCTTCTTCTAGCTCATCTCAAGAGTTAAAAGATATTAAAAATAGCCAACAGAAAATAGAAAATATCCTACAAACTTTTGGGAATGAGTTGGTAAACATAAAAAAGTAGCAGTCCCAGAACAGGCAGCCTTATCAATCACAACCTCAAGGGTAAAATCAGTCTTATCAAGGGCAAAACCAACCATATCAGGCCAACAGGCCTCCATATCAAAGAAATTACCAGGGTACTAGGTAGAACATGAACCAAAGGCCTTTCCAGCCTTATAACCTGGTGCCCATTAATGCTGTTAAGGACCTTGTCCCTATTCAGAATAACCTTGTAGCTGAATACGAATGGTGTTTTCCATGCAATCAGCCACACAGTTAGGCAACCTATTCAAATGGAGTTATAAATTAGGCTTTAATGGTACAATGTTGCAGTCTCACAGCCAAGCACACCTAATGATGGGGCTACACAATAGCAGGAGCAACCTCAGAATGATTCTGCCTTCATAAATTGGCAAGAAGGTGAATTTTGTGGTATAATCAGCAATAATACTCCAGTTGCAGTGAATACAAGAGCCAAGAAGAGGGGTTATAAGGTAGATCAAGTAGTAAATAGAGGAAAAGGACCTACTGATGCTTCTGTATCCCATGTTCCCCATATTTTACAAAGAAACACTTCAGTAATAGCAAGGGAAATGCCTCATTTGCAGGTTGATACTGTTGCTACAAAGTCACAACAAAAGGTAGTTGTCACTCCACCATTCAATATTATTGAAAATATGAAGAAGATGAATTTGACAATGTCTATGTGGGAATCTCTAGCCATCCCAGGCTAAAAGAGGATGTTACAATCTGCCTTGTCTGATTTGAAAATGCCCAATGATGCAACTGTTGACCCAACTAGAGCTATCCTTACCAATTCACCCTAGGACAATAGCAAACAGCCAAACAAAAGTACTAAACCACTCCCATTTTACGTATCTTTGATAATTGGAGACAAGTTGGTACATAACTGTATGGTGGATAGTGGTACAAGTAGTTTTGTGATGCCAAAACAAATTGCAGACCAATTAGGATTGAAGTACCAACCCCTTGAGAAAGGTGTGCTTCAGTTAGATGGCACTACTATTAATACTGTGGGTGTGATCAAAGACCTAGGCCTCACTCTACACACTTGCCCAAATGTTTCCATTTCCCAGGAGGTGTTTATTATAGACTTACCTCCTTTTTTTGCCATGTGTTTGTCAAGAGAATTCATAGCCAAGATAGGAGGATATTTATCCTCGGACTCATCCCACATGTTTTTTAGGACTAGATATGGCACAAAAGTAACCCTAAAATCTAAATTGCTTTCAAATCATCACATAGAGCCTTATACACCAAGTGTTGTTAATGCAAATTGCATTATTTCTGACGATCCTGAGCTTGTAGCTACTCAAGAGCTACAATTTGAAAGTATACCAGAGGTGTTGTTAAAGGAGTGGGCCTCAGAAAATGTTATTGATAATCCAGAGGGACAAATCCAAGAAACTGGTATGGGGATTTACATACTACATGAGCCTGAAATAGTAATTCCAAATCTGGTAAAGGATACAAAACAATAGATAGAACAACAAAGTGAGGTATGGAAAATGTACTTTGATGGCTCTAGGAACAAGAATGGATCTGGTGGTGGTGCAATGCTTGTGTCTCCACAAAGTGAAAGATATTATTCTGCTTTCTATTTTGCCTTTTCATGTACAAATAACACTACTAAATATGAAGGATTGATTCAAGGTTTGCAGTGGGCAAGAAAGAGGAAAATTGGTTGTTTGTAGGTCTATGGTGATAGTGAACTTATTGTAAATCAGGTGAGAGGGCTGCATGTTACAAAAAATGATGTTATGAAATGCTACAAACATAGGGTATGGGACATGATTGAAGAGTTTGATGCTTTCAATCTGATCTCTGATCCAAGAAATCAGAATTATCATGCAGATAGGTTAGCTGCAATTGGGGCTCAGTTTGACATCCCCGGTGATATTCAAAGAGAAAAGGTGCAACCTCACATGAAAATAGTCGACAAGCCTTCTATCCCTGACAATAATATTCATTGGCAGGTTTTTGAAAGTGATGAGCAGATCCTACATTTCCTATTAGAGAAGGATGAGTTTTCCATGATGAATTAGGATAAACTCAAACAATAATATGAGGACGGTCAAGTTATTCAGTTAAGGACAAACAAGTTACCCAAGGGATTGGTAACCTTGGAATCTATTTTTGGGACTAGCTAAAGAAGAGTAAAACCAACATGCAAGTCAAAGAGGAACATTACGAGCATCTAGAAATTTTTAAGGGTAAGCTTCTTAAAATTGGCAAAATTTGTTTGCCTAAAGATAGGAGGGATTTTATTGCTCTTTGTCAAGAGTTTGAAGATGTGTTTGCTTGGGATTATTCAGACCTAAAAGGGTTTGACCCTCATATTGCCCAGCATACCATAGAATTAGAACCAGGTACTAAACCTGAAGTAGAAGCAAAGACCTTTAAATCCAAAGCTTGAGCCTCTAATGATTAAAGAACTAACCAAGCTAATCAAGGGAAAGATCATTTTCCTGATCAAGCATACTTCCTGGGTCTCCAACCTTGGCCCTGTTAGAAAAAAGAATGGAGAGATTAGGTTGTGTGTCAACTTCATATATCTAAATAGAGCCTCCCTAAAAGACCACTACCCGCTGCCCTCAATGGAGCAAATTTTGCAAGTAGTGGCTGGTTCTAAAAGATTCTCCTTGCTTGACGGATATTCTGGCTATAATCAAGTGTTAGTCAAGGAAGAAGATCAATTCAAAACTGCTTTCAGCACCAAATGGGGCACCATGGCCTACAAGAGAATGCCTTTTGGTCTATCAAATGCTGGCTCTACTTTTTAGAGAGCTATGGATATGGCTTTTAAGGGTTTACTGTATAAATTGGTGCTGGTGTACCTAGATGACATCACAATTTTTCCTAAAAATGTAGCTGAGCATTTATCCCACTTAAGGCAGGTATTTGAGAGATGCAAAGAGTTTGGGATATTGCTCAATCCTAAGAAATGCATTTTCACTGTGCATGAGGGCAAGCTGCTAGGGCACGTTGTGTCAAATGAAGGCATTACCATTGACACTGAAAGGGTAAGAGCTATTTTGGAGCTGCCTTTACCCAGTCACAAGAAGGGACTACAAAGTTTTATTGGTAGAATTAATTTTCTACAAAGATTTATTCCCAATATTGCAAATCTATTGAAGCCTCTGACATCTATGTTGAAGAAGAGCACAGTGTTTAGTTGGACAACGGAGGCCAAATTCAGCTTTGAGTCCATAAAAGAAGCATTGTCATCTGCGCCAACTCTAGTAAATCTTGACTTCTCCAAAGATTTTATTTTATATGCTTACGAAGGTCTAGATACAATCTTTTGGTACAGCAGTAGAGTGACGGCTTTGAACAACCAATCACTTTCTTTAGTCAAGGGCTGGAGGAGTATGAGCAGAGGCATAGCTTCATCGAAAAACATGTCCTTGCAGTGGTAAGGAGCCTCAAGAAGTTTTGGCATCTGGTTTCTAATAACAAGATACATTTGATGGTTGTTCACCATAGTGTTAAAGAGTTCCTGTTAGGTAAAGATGTAAATGAGAAAAGGGCTGGTTGGATCACCAAGGTCATGGAATATGATGTGGAGATTAAGATAACCAAGCTTGTTAGAGGCATAGGACTTAGTGAGCATCTTGCTACTAGTCCTGAGAATGAAATAGAAAAAGAGGAGGACGTGCTTCTAACCATTGAAGATGCACATCAAGAGGATACAAAGGCAGTGGGCACAAGTTGGGTTAATAATATGACTAAATTTTTGTAAACTGGCAAATGTCTAGCAGGTTTAGATAGAACCAAGAGAAGTTATTTTAGACTACAGTCTATTCCATAAGTTTTAATAAATGGCATCCTTTTCAAAAAATATTTTAATGGTGTATTGTTAAGATGCATTGCTATTGATCAGACTGACAAGGTGCTGCATGAGTTTCATGATGGAACAGTAGGGGGTCATTTTGCCTCAAAGACTACTGCTTGGAAAATAATGAGAGCTGGATATTACTGGCCCAACTTATTCAAGGATGCCCATGCATGGGCTAGAAAATGTGTAAAATGTGCCATATTTGTAGGCAAGGAAAGGCTGCCAGCTTTACCTCTACAACTAATTCAAGTAGAACAACCCTTCATGAGATGGGGCATTGACTTTGTAGGTCCCATTAATCCACCATCAAGTGTAGGCCATAGGTTGATACTTATAGCTACAGACTATTTCACAAGGTGGATTGAAGAAGTGGCTCTGAAGCAATCAAATGAAAATACTGTTTTGAATTTTTACCAAGATTTGATATCCAGATTTGGGGTGCCTAAGTCAGTTATTTTAGACAATTATTTAGCCTTTGTTGGATTAAAGATAACTGACTGTGCTGTTAAGAATGGGATCTATTTGAATACTTCATCAAATTATTACCCACATGGTAATGGTTTGGCTAAATCTATAAATAAAAGCCTCATAAGGATTGTTAGAAGATCAATAGAAGACAACCAGAGGACCTGGTACACTAGTCTGAAATATGCCTTATGGGCAAATAGAAGAGGTCTATTGGGAATTCCCCATATATGTTATTTTAAGGGAGAGAGGCAAGATTGCCTATATCTATGGAGCTGCCAGCACTTGATATCATGAATCAGCTGGAGATGTTTGAAGAAGAGGATCCCATGGATGTCAGATATGCTTAGCTTATGGAGCTTGAAGAAATAAGAGATAGGGCTATGAAAACTATGAAGCATCATTAGCTTCAAACCAAAAGAAATTTTGATCAGAAGGCCACTCCTAGAATCTTTAGGGAGGGTGATATGGTGCTCAAATGGGATGAGTTGAAAAATAGACCAGGAAAGCACTCCAAGTTTGACAACATGTGGAGTGGCCCATTTCTCATTACTGAATGCAAGGAGCACAATGCATTTCAATTATCAAACATGGATGGAGAAAATCTGCGTATCCCAGTCAATGGGATACACTTGAAGAAGTGTTTTGAGGTATGACTTACCTTGTAAAGCAATAGATTAGATTCTTTGCTTTAAATAAGTGCTATTGCACAATAGTTTAGATCCCTTTTTGTTTTCCCTAAGTGTTGTCTAGCACAGTTGGAGGGTTTGCCTTCAGCATTTTGTCTTGGTTTAGTCTTTAATGTCCTTCACTACTAATATGCTGAGTTACTAAAGTTAGAATTGTTTGTCAAGTTATTTTATTAGCCTCTGTATGATTCCATGCCCAATGGATGCTTAGGGCCACTAATCTAATTGTTTAGCAGGCAAACATCCCATAGAGGTCACCAAATTGTTGACCTATTTTCCTCTGTCTAGAGTCAAATAGTTCACCTTGTATTTTCCTTGAAAATCTTTTAGAAAATGCCCATACAAGGCTTAAATCCTTTAAATATTTATGCTATGCCTTGTCAAAATTTCCTAAGAGCATGCCTAAAGATTCCTTGCAAAAAACCTAGAAAAACCCAGAAATTTTTTAGCTTCAAGTATTTTCTATCGCTGGGATTTCTCAGTTTCATGCTTGTATTTTGAATGCATTTTTGAATGTATATTTGGATATACATTCGCCATTGTATGTTTATATGTACAAGTGCAATATACAATGTCAAGAGATACAATCGACAAACATGCAAGGTTGACATACAAGTGTTGATGTACATTGGCGGGTCAAAAGTCTCAGTCGGCCTTCAAAAATAGTAAAAAATTGGTTGTATGCTTTTCGCTTTGCATATCGAGTTTGTATATGCATTAAGGAATCTATCATAGATTCTGAGAATATTCCCTACTTGTATGAGATGGTTTGCATGTATATTTGTGTTGTATGTTTAGACATGCAACGGCTACATACAAGAGGAACATGCAAAGGAAAAGATGCATTGGCGGCATACAAGTGAAATATGCAGGGGACAATGTATGCCACAAAGATACAAAGGCAAATGTATGTCTGACATACATTGGGAATGTACAAGGTGCATATACAAAGAGGTCAACATGCATTCGCTACAGTGAAAAGGGTTTGTATGTGCAAGATGCAAGTGAAGTATACATTCGCCACATAAAAAGGTGGAACATTCAAAGGCCAATGTATATCAAAACAGTGGCTTGTATATATGCGATTGTATGTTCGCACACACAAGTCAAAGATACAAGGCCAACATACGAAGAGAAACATACAAAGGGTTGACATGCATATGCAACAGTTGAATGTATAATGGTAGAACATACAAAGTGACTTTCGCCAGACATACAAGGAGGAGATGCAAAGGGTGGGGTCCACCAAATGTACATTTGCGATTGTATGTTTGTACATATAGGAAAAACATGCATCGGGCACACACAAAGAAATGCATACAAAAAACCTTTGTATATCGACAACATACAAAGTCAACATGCAAGGGAAAGTGATTCAAAGTAGGGGCCCACTGCTTGTATATTTGCGATTGTATGTTTGCACATACAATCAAATATGCATTCCTAATATACAAGCTAGATCTGAAAGGAGCATACATTCCAATTGATAAAGGGCGGAATTCTGCAGTTTGTATGTATAATTTGCTTGTATGTTCGCATTGTATATGCAACATACATTGGTTATATACAAGGGGGAAAACATACAAAGCAGACCCGACTATGAACTCAAATACAATTAATGATCTTTTGAGGTCCGCGCATTTGTATGTATATTTGCGATTGTATGTTTTTACATACAATCAGATATACAAGGGTTTTTGCATATGCCGAAGTAAGTGTTTGTAATGTATAAAGTAGGTCTATAGTTTCCTTTGTATATTTTTACATTGTATATTACGATATACAAAGTTCAGATACATCTGAAAAGATACAAGGTGGACCCGACCTAGATATCAAAGTTTGGCATATTCAGCGTTTGAGTCTACGCAGTTGCATGTAAATTTGTGGTTGTATGTTTGCAGATACATGAAGACATACAAAGACATTTTAGAGGTTGATACAGGTGCAAATGCAAAGTGATATATACAGGGAGTTGACCGAAGCTTTGACTACCCATATCTCCTCTATTTTAGTGAATTTCCACATGTTGCAAAAGGCAAAAATGCATGTTTTTGCCTACTCTTTCATTTGGCAGGATTTTCAGGGGAATATTCTCACTTTTCAATTTCAGATCTGGATTTGCATATTTTGAGCGAGTGGATGTTTCAACGACCATTTTGAGTAGATGTAGATATTTCTTGCATTCATTGCTGCATAAAGATGAAGCAACTCGCATTAATGACCAGAAATAACTCTTAAACTGCCATGTTTTAGATATTTCATATATTCCTTGTTGAAGATAACCATTGAAGCTGCTCACATTTAATGCCCAGAATATCTTCCACCATCCCTAGTTCCAAATCTTCAGCACCATAACTTCTTATAGGTGGACAGTCATTAAGAGGAAGATATTTTCTTGATGTATCTCTTTGAGCAAATTTTGTGACCGACTTAGGACATTTTTTGGTATGCTATATATATACGCATTCGTAAGTTGTAAATAAGGTTGGAAATTTTTTGAGCATTGAGGCTTTTCTGTTTCCAAATAGAGCTTTCTACTACTGTAACATTGCCTTCCCATTAAATATATGTAAGCTATTTTACCTCTTGGATTGATTTTTAGTTTAGTGTGAATATGTATATGTTTTCATGTGAACATATTGTTCCTTTCAATCATCTTGTTTCTCACCTCTGCTAGGATCAGTTGAATCTGTGTATGACTGCTTGCTATATTTGGTTATGCTGTGCATTTTCTCAGTACTATGAGGGTTCTTTTATTAAACTTGGTGAATCACCCTTTGTTTTCAAGCTTTTTGTCTCATCCTTCATTCTAAAGCATTCCTTCTCCCTTTTCCTCTTAAGATTTAGTAGTTTTAGGTGATAACTAGTTAAGGAAGCTGGCCTTCTCTGGAGGTCTGATCTCATTTAGCAAAGTCCCACACTTAGAGATCATTCCCATGTTACTCTAGATTGCTGAGGTTTCACAACTGCATGCAAGGGTGCAAATCTGGGAGATAACAATTACATCATTGGTCATCCATGACCTCTCATGCACACTCTCATCCTCACATTCCTCTCTCCCAAATTTGCATTACATCTCTCCTTTCAAACTCAACATCATCCCGCTATACATACCTTCTTTCACTTAATTTCTACACAAACTATATGCCTAAAACAAGTTATTCCAACCTGTTGTTCAAAAGCCCTTTCATTGTTGTTCATGCCTCCATTCTACTCACATTTTCTTATCTTTTCCATTTTTTAAACCTGTAACTCACTTCTTTGTTGGGTGCTCCATTCTTCCCATGTTTTGCTGCTCCATGTTGAACACCTAGAATACTAAGAGGAGCAGGGGGTGAATTAGTATTCTATTAAACCTCTTACTTGTTAAACTAGTAATTTTTTACCACATGCAATAACAAAATTAAACATAGAAGAAACAACCACAATGCATCAAACATGAACATTAGGTTTTTTAAGTGGAAAACCCAAAACTAGGAAAAACCACGGTGATTGTTAGCTCTCAATATATTATGTAGTAACAATACCAATTTACAATAAGGCTCACTGCCCAGGGCTCACTACGTAGGGCTCACTGCCTAAGGAACTGCTCACTACAAGAAAGCCTCACTATCAAAACAGGCTCACTACTTAGAGAAAGAAAGAAGGAAGAATGGCTTACTGCCAGGTTGAACTACTCAGATTGCATCTACACATGCATGGTTACAGTTCCAATGAATCTTAAAAACATTGTCTGAAAACTCTTCACTACTCTATTTCTCTCCTATGCTTTTACATTAAGCAAGATCTCTCTTGTCACCTGCACTATACTTCACATATCACACATTCATTCACATTCACATCACACACCTCAAACACAGAATTCAATCCCATATATATCTGCAACACTTAAAAACTTCACATTAGGTCAGCCTGATAAGGTGTAGCATGTAGTCATGTTTTAAGTAGTTTGTTGGCCAAATTCATTCACCAAAATTCATAGTGGACCAAAAAAAATTTGAAATACCTTCTCATATGTCAGCCTCAATTGTTCCACCACTTAGAATTAAGTTCTAAACAATAGAACTTACCACATACAAATTAAACTTATTATGTCAGCCTCAAACACAGACTGCCATTGGTTCACTTAATCTGTCAAACTACATCTTTCACTACGGACCACAAGACTTGCTCAAAAGCATATCAAGGACTCTTCAAACATCATAGATCATATCTTCAAAACTGTAAAGAAAAATATCTTCCTGTGGAAAAATGCAGACCATGAGAACTTAGACTCTGTCACACTCAAACTCTGCCAAGCTATGTAGCAATGCTCATTCACAACTATCTTTCCAATGGTCTTTAGAACCTACAACTCTAGATTTAGACACTTCATACAAGTGTTTACAACACCTCAAAACTGCATATCAAGATATGACACACTAGAGGAATGTGGACCAGATCAACTAAGTGTCCTGCTCTAACTGGCACTATATTTTGTTCTACCAGACTTAGGCTATTTGTAGATATGCTTCCAGTACTTATCAAGAGCTAAAATATTGGATATAATATCTCCTAGGGACTGAAAACAACATACCAGAACTACATGATGTGATCTTCAACTGCGGACCAATGCCAGCTAATACATTATCTCTATGTCGTTGTCTCTTGTATATTGTCAGCACTTAGCCAAAATGACTAAGTCTTCTTCACTGGACCATAATCTTTGTCACAATCTCATTCCTTTTCTTGTTTCCATCAATGACAACACCTTCAAACATCATGCTCAATCATTCATCATCATGCCTGCAATGTCTCTCTCTTAATGACGGTTACCAAGTTGCCAACAATCTCCCCCTTTGGCATTGATGGCAACACTTGATGTGAAAAACTGTTACAACTCCCCCTTTCTCTTTACACACTGCTCCCCCTAGATTTATGCTTTTCTTATTACTTTTCAAATGTTTTTCACATGTTTAATTTCTCCCCCTTCGACATCAATGGCAAAGGTGTATGATACAAAGATATGTACAAGTTGTCAAAATTTCAAAACTATTTTTCTACTTTTTGCATATATACAAGTGAAATCAAAATGCTTACTATTGTTTTTGGAAAACATCTTTATAGATATATTTCAATTGCTCCACTTCTTCATCCCAACTAGTCTTAGCATCACTCAAGACTAGTATGTGCCCATTAATCTGGGACTCCAACTCTTCTGCTTTCTTCACTGTAATAGGGACCTCAGTGATTTGCCTAGTCTTGTTGGTTGCTGCTATTAGCTTTGTTAGAGATGCAATTTTGAAGCTTTCTACCTCCCAAAGTTGGCTCATTCTATGATTTATGACCTCCCTCTAGGTTTATAACTTGTGTATATTAGAATGAATAGTCTTAACTTGTGCCCTCTAATTGCCAATATCATCTTTTGCTGCATTATAAGTTTTGGATATCTTTATTATTTGAGCTTCCCATCTATCTATTTTATCTTTTATGTCCTTAGTCTTATTTGGCTATGTAAGACAAAACTGATACAGTCCACTAGCTTCTTTAAGGGTTAATTGTGCATACTCTACACTTTTATCTAACAAAATGTTATCTTGAGAAAATTTGTTAGTAAGCTCAACTAACCTTTTGTCATCAATCTCTGCCCTTACTTTCTTTTCTACAACTTGTTCCAGGGACTCAAATGAGAATTGATTGATTGCATTAACTTCTTCATTTGTGTAGCAGGGGCCAAGGATGTATCTCTCCTTATCCCAGGCATCAACTTTTTAAAAATTATTTATGCTTCTTCAATCAGCTCACTATCCTCTATATGAGACTTCAACATTTCTTCTTGTGCAGTGGCTTGAAAGTGTTGAAATACACCAGACAACTAAGAGGGGGGTGAATCAGTTGTCACAAAAACTTATCTTCACATGCATATCAAACCATCAACAATTTAATTATTCATAATCAGATTTAACCATGAAAGAATGAAACCATTAACTTAATCACAATCACATATTCAACATAGTAGACAATAGATTTTTACGTGGAAAACCCTAAAAGGGAAAAACCATGGTGGGTGTTAGCCCATAGAAATATATATTTTATATCAATACCAAAAAATAGAGGCTCATTGTCCAAATTGCTCACTACAAAGAAGGCTCACTGCCTATGGGTGGATCGCTACCAAAGGGAGGCTCACTACAAAAAGGTTGAACTAAGATAACAACATCTACTCTATGCCAAGGTTCAGTTCCATTGAAGCACAAACACCTTTGCTCTACTTTGCTACCTTACTTCACTTCTATCTTCGCATCTTCACACTTGGATACATTTTCATGACTCAATTACAAGTATTTATACACTTCAACCTTGGAATGATCATCAAGGTTGGCATTATAATCATCAACCGTTGGAACAATCTCCAAGGTCGAAAAACATACATTACATCATATAGGTCTGGACCTAAATAGATTTACAAAGAAAAGAAATGGATGCAGATCATGCCATGCCTTAGCAAGGACTCAAACATATCTTCCATGCTACAACATGCTATCACAATCTTTGATGCATCTCTACAAATGATGAATTCAACCAGGTCGGCCAAGACTGATGTTAACACAAATATTCTCAAAAACATGCTTCATGCATGATCTTAATTACACCTTGCGAACCAATCTAAATGTAGGAGCATGATCAAAAGACATCCACAAGCACATTGTAATCACCAGGAACAACTGTATGATCTCTAATCACTCTATCAATAAGATTCTTCAAACCGAAGTATAGGAACAACACTGTCAACCACTATCATAAGTAAAAGATAGCTTGTAGACCACCAAATCATGAACCATTGCATTTGAAGGCACTTAACATTATCACTAACTTAATTCCAAAACTGCAACCTAAAATACTTCAATGCAAAGGAATGTGGAGCAAAACACTTTCTCCCTGTCACCACCAAGCATATAGGAAAAGCTATTTTCACTCTGGCGAACATAACTCACTCAATTCTTCATACTGAAGGCTCAAACTTAGAATATAACATCTTCAAACAGGCTTCTAAATAACTTTCAATCCCTTGTAAAGATATTTATTCTCCAAGAAATGTAGAGCATTCTTTTGGACTGTTCTTTTGCATGCAATGCACTGTTTCTACTGCAACATATTGTTATCACCAAAGGGACTAATTTTCTTAATATCCTCAACAAAGTAAGAGCATAGTTGACACCAATGACAACACAGATATGTTGACATCAATGATAATGTACTAATTAGGCACACACTCACAATAGAAAGATTGTCTCAAGTCTTAGTTTTTATAGAGGGGACATTGTAGCAAGGTTGATAGGTCCTTGTAATAGCTCAGGTGCAGTCAAAATCTGAGCTTCCTTCTATTTCTCCAAAAACTATGTCAAAGAGTCACTAGTGTCTTTGTTCTCTCCAACTCAATATGCCTTAGCATATTGTCTCTCTGGAGGAGGTTCTTGAATGTGCTCTTGTTCATTTCTATTTGGTTCCAGATCAGGATTGTCTACCATTTGTTCATTTATCTCTTCTATCTGCTCTTCTGGAGCTACCTCTATTTCTTTAGACTTATTTTCTTCCTCAGTTTATTTCATCTCTTCAACTTGCTAAGAGTTTACCAAAGGTGGTGTTCACCTTGATCTATACTCTATTTTGTATTCATTTCTTTTTCATTCCTTATGTCTATCAGAGGAGTAATTGTGCTTTGTTCTATGTTTTGTTCCACATTTATCTCTGGAACTACATTATCTGCACTAGTATTTTTTTCCTCTTCATCAATGTCAACAATAGTTAAAATTTTTAGCTCATGCAACACCCTTAGTGTTATCTCTTTAGTCTCCTTTACCAGTATCTTAGTGTCACTAGACATCAAAGCATTGAGTCTCTTCATGGTTCTAAATTCATTACTAAGCTTCTTGGTGACTTTAGCCTTTTCTTCTCTAGTGAAATCTAGACAAAGTTTTAGCAAGACATATTCCATTATCTCAAGATCTTTGGCCATGACCCCTTCTTTTCTTGCTGTCATTATGCTGGCTAAACTATCTGGTAACCGATCTATAATTTCAATAAATGTTTTGCTAAACATATCTAAATATCTTACAACTATCTCAATTATTACCTTGTCAGCATTAGATCTTTCATCATACATATCAGCTATGGGAACTTTAGGGCTCCATGTTGAGAAAATGCATTGACTATGCCTTCCAAGGATATGGTTGATTCTTCTTCACTATTCTTAGTATTTTCTTCTTTCTTCTTCTTATCCTTAGCTTTTCTGGAGGGCTTCTCAGTAATGGCTCCATCTATTTTTACCATTTTTTCTTTAACTTCCTCATCTATTTCTACTTCCTCCTCTTCTTCTTCTTCTCCTCCAAGGCTTACATAAACTCTCTTTGTAGCCTTTGATTTATTTCTTTTCTTCTTCTCTTTTGGCTTCTTCTTTGGAACTTGCTCTATAGACTCTATCTTTTCTTTCTCAACCTCAATGGTAGCTGCTATTGAGGATGAGCCTCTTGTTCTTCTCTTAGAGCTAGATGCAAGGTTTTCTTTCTCAAATTTATCCTCTTTCTTCTCTGGAGTCTTTGATGTTTGCCCTTCTAGAGCACTTGATGTCTGTTCTACCGAAATTCTTGCAGCCTTTGATGCCTCTGCCTTGGCTCTTAATTCACTTATTTGTTCATCTATAAATCCTTGGCTTTTGACAAACTCATTTGCCATTTTCCTTGCATTCTTCTTGATTTCTGGTTGTTTCTGTTCCATAAACACTTTGAGAGATAGTTCTTCAAATGTTCCAAATATTCCCTCCTTAAAGTCTTTGGGTTTTCTTAACATCAAATCAGCCAATCCAATCAAAACTTTTTTTGTGACTTCATATCGAATGGTTGGGACCCATATAGTTCTTGGTTCTACAACCTCCATAAAGAATTTATCCTTGTCCACCATGAATACAATGTCTTTTTCATATTTCTTTACATCATTTTTAGGGATTCTAGCCCTAGCCTACATTTTCTTTTGGAAATTTTGGAAATAACCCCATAGTGTTGCATTTGTTTATCAACATTTCCTAAACTCTACAAGTAATTTCTAATTTGTAATACTATCGATGAATGACCAAGCCAACCAATATTATCCATTCTGGGTAACTCCTTCACAAAAGAGAAGAATAGACAGATGTTTAGGGTTCCATACTTGAAGGGGTATTTCGAGTCTTTTGTCTTTTTTAGAGTCTCCATAAGCTTTTGCCAGAGCAACTCACAGAGGTCATAGTCAGTGTTGTTCTTAACTATATCATATGTTGTTGTTACATCAAAAAATGTCCCCATGGGGGGCTTTTCCCTCTTAAGGTTTATCTCCGAGGTCCTGTTTATGCATTTAGAACATTTTTCATGTTAATTTCACATCCCAATGAGAAAACCCTGATGTTTCATGACAAATAGGACTCAGGGGTTGCACTTAACAATAATCCTACCTGAAATAGGGGGGAGGACTTGGGTGCCCCCACCCTAGTCCTACTCTATTTTAGGTCAGGTCGAATTTCAAAGTGTTGGTTTGTGACCATTGTTTAGGTCCTATGCCAACATGGTAAGTTTCAATTACAAAATTCTTAGTGGGAATGTTTGTAGTTGCATATATAAGCATGTTAGGCATTCATTTGTAGACTAGATGGATATTGTGAACTTGTGGCTTATGTTAAGGTGATTCAAGGCATTCATTGTGTTGCAGAGTAGAATTTTTGTTGTTCTTGTGTTTGCATTTGTAGATTTGACATCCATATCCTCATGGCATGAAGAGCATCTTCCTTCCATGAGATCTTCACTATAAGGTGATATCCATTGTGTTTTCAATCATTTATTATTTGGATTTTTCCTCTATCCTACAAGGATACTCACTCTTTATCTAACAATGGTGTTCAGTAGACTTAAATGTCTCTCTGGGACTTGACTAAGGTAAGCCTCTAAACAGCATAACCCCCAAAACCATTTTTATGTGATTGCAAGTTACATCTTGCAGGATTAGAAAAAGTGGAGTTGTAGGAGAGCAGTACAAACTATCAAAATTGCATATCAGAGAAGAAAATAGGGACTTGGAATTGGGCACCTGCTCATTAGTCCTCTAGATCCCACAATAAGAAAATCTCCAGAACAACAGGAACAGGTTGCAGACAAGGTTTCCAGATCCTAACAAAAAGCATGTCACTGGACTAGACCGCCCACTCATTAGTCTCTGACTGTTCCTCTTCCCAAATTTCAAAATCTGGTACACATTTGATTGTCATTTGATATCTCTATGTGCGAGGATTTTCTGTGATTTTTTTGTTTACTTCCAAATTTGCATAATTAGGATTTTGAGCATAATTGGGCTTAATTAAAAAACAAATCACACAATTCCAATTTTCTCTACATTCCAAGTGACTATAGGCCTGATAGTAGATTTCCTACTCAGCCTAAAGTCCTTGAATGTTTGAGGTGAAAAGAGGATTCATACAAATTAACCATAAACATTAACAAATCCTCTTCATCAAATTTCACCTTAAACATTTTGGTGAAGCCATGTTTTTAATGAATTTTTCACCTTTCTGAGTGTTGTGCTTCAGATTTACATTCATTTCATTGTTCTTCTTATTGCATTTCAAAAATTACAAAAAAGTTGAAAATTTTGAAAAAATTGGCATTTTTAGCTTGCATTTCCAAATAATTTAGATTAATTGGCATTTAATTTCAATAAATTTCTGTCATTATCATAACATCTAATTTAAAATATGTAAATTTTTCATTTATTATTCATTTAGATTGCATTTTGATGCTTAAATTGCTAAAAATTGTGCATTTTTTCATATAACCTAGTTTTGAATTAGCTAGGGTTTGTAGTCAAAATCTTGTTTCAGATTTTACTACCCTTTTAAAAGACTCATTAGAATTTATTTCTTACTATAGTGTTGCATCATAGTGGTTTTCTTACAAAATTTCATGCCTAGGGTTTGAAAACCTTGATTTTTCACTAGATTTGGCTTTATTGTCTCTCTAGATTTGCACCATAGGTATGTTGTAAAGGATTTTTATTCATTATTTGTCTATTATTATGGTTATTATCTACTTCCCCTCCTTAAATTATTTACAATACCTTTTTATTGAGCCCTTACAGTGGAAATTTGGTGAAAATTTGTATATTTTAGCTATATTTTCTCTAGGGTTTGACCTTGAGTTGCACTATAAGCATGTTGTGATGGATTTTTTGGCATTAGGTGGCTGTTATTACTGTTATAATTTACTTCCCATCATCATTTTCCTCACAACACCCTTTGTCATACTCTTTTGCATTGAAATTTGGTGAAAAATTACATATTTTGGCTATATTTGCCCTAGGGTCTAACCTAGATTTGCACTCCAAGTGTGTTGTGAAAGATTTTATGGCTTTAGGTGACTAATATTATTGTTATAATCTGATGTACCTCCTAAAATTCTTTACAACACTGCTTTTGTTGGGTCTTTGCATTAAAAAGTTGTGAAAATTTGCATGTTTTAATGTATTTTCACTAGGTTTTAGACTTGTCATCAAAAGTGTGTTGTGAAGGATTTTATTTCTTTATTGGATAGATATCAGACATATTATTTTCTGCCTATGATCAATTTCCTTACAACACCCTTTCTTTCATTTATTTGCATTGAAAAAAGTTGAAAAAAATGAAGCACTTTTGGATCTTAAATATATCTTTCTCTTAGGGTTTGTTCTATTAGTTTATGTGTTGAGCATTGCATGCCTTTGTATGAGTATTATACATCATTTTACTAATAGAAATATCCCTTTTAAGGAGAGGCATAATACATATGGGATCTAGTTCTCTTGAAGAAGTTGACATCCATACCTCTAAGAATCCATTGAATACCTTCTTTACAAAAGGAGAGACACAAATTTTGCAAGATACTATACCTCCTACAACCACTATGGAAGATCAAGTATTTCATGATGTCAATGACACTATTGAGGTAGTTGCACATGTGCCTAATAAGAAAATAAACAAACTTGATAAAGAGTTAGCCAATTTTCAATCATTTGTTGAAACAGAAAGGATGGCGGAAGAAGCTATACCTGTGATTCACCATGTAAGAGAATTGATAAAAGATGGACAAGATGGTATTGATGCTACTCAAGGTTTAACACATATTGTGCAAAATAATGTCATGTCAGTGATTGAATGTGTAAAAGTTATTAACAACATGTCGTCACCATCTCATACGCAAGTATCAACACCTATACCGACCACTGGAATATCTACATTCACATCGACAATTTTAACAACCAAAGAAAATGCTTGTAGTAATGCTATCACTGGTGTTGTAGTATCTAATGGAACTAATTCGCAAAATTATAAGGTTGTGGGATTTAATTATCATAATTTGCTTTCTAAGGGGACCTCTTCTATGAATAATTATTCTCAACCACCTATCCATTCTACTTATTCTCATCCACCTATTACTTATTCGCAACCACCTTCCACCTATCACTATGTCCAACCACCATTGGCCTATTCATAGCCTCCGCCTATTACAACTCAGGCTCAATCACCTCCTCACCCTGGTTCAAATTCCTCACCGCAAACTGTATCTCCCAATGTGTCATCTTAAACCAACTTCTACAAGGCATGACTGCTTTACAACAAAAAGTGACAAATTTAACAAATTCTTCACAACCTAATATACCAACTTATCATGCCCATAATCCCCTATCCTATGCAATCTTGATAACTCCTATGCCTAAGAGTTTTGAGACCCCTCACTTTGAAAAATATGGTGGAAAAGGTGATCCTAATACTCATTGGGCAGCATTCACAGCTATGTGTAGTGATTTCTATTTTGAAGAGGACTTGTTAGAAAAACTTTTCCCTCGATCTCTCAAAGATACTGCTTTAGAATGGTTTTGCTCTTTACCTTCGAATTCAATACACTCCTTTTAGTAGTTGGTTGATCAATTTTTACAACATTTTCAAACAAATATTGGACCTCAAGTTTCTTTGATTGATTTAGTTCATTGTAAGCAAGGTCTGAAAGAGAAGTTAATGGAGTTTATTAGTCGATATCAGTCTCTATGAACAAATTCAATATCAAATGAAAGATGAGGATTTCAGAAGGTGTTTATTACAAATTTACAACCTAACATCCATGATAAGATTATTTTAATGAAATATAACTCCTTTCAACATTTATGCACCACCTTTTGTAATTATCAACTTTCATCTAGTCAATATGAAAACCAAAACTCATCGGCTCAAGTTGGTCAATCCATGGGTGGAGCATCACAAAATTTTTTTAAGAAGATCAATAATAGGAGTTTCATCAAGATTAATGGACTGAATTCGAATAACATTTCTCAAGTGTCTACTAGCACTAATCCAGAGAAGGCACCATATCAGCAAAGAAAGTTTACTCTAATATCTAAGTCTTACCATTCCTTCATGAATCAAGCTATGAGTAATAACCTTATGAAGCTTCCCCCGATTAAGCCTTTGGATCCTAACAAACCTCAAGGACCTTACTTTGATGCTAATGCCTTTTTCCATTTTCATCAGACACAAGGACATGATACTGAACAATGTATGTGTCTTAAACATGAAATACAAGACCTCATCGACTCGAATGTGATGCAAGTATCAGGAGTGAATGACAATGGAAATAAGTCAGTTGCTCCACAGAATCAGAATTTACAAATCTTTACTAATCCATTCTCTAAGCATATTGATACAAATATGATGGAACATAGCTTAGTGGAAGTAGATGATGATGATTATTTGGAATATGATAACATCATGGGCATAATAGAAGTGGAAAAGGAAAAGTTGGATAACCCACGTCATCCACACCAAAACAGAATTTATGCTGAGGTTCCTCCCTTGCCATCCTTACAAGGATCAGGAGGTAGTCGTCGACAATAAAGTATTCCACCTAGACAAATGAGATTTGATCCTGGTGCTTCCTCCTCTAAAACACAAAACCTATGGAAGAGAAAAACACCATCTTACAAGAGATAAGTGGTAGGACAAAAAAATAGACAAGAAAAAGAAAGGAGGAGGAGATGACAAGACTATGCCCAACAACTTGCATCTCAACAAGAAAACATCTCACCAAACATTGAACCAAACCAAGAAGATCTTAAGAATGGACAACTTGAAAATAAGAACAAGAGTTGGGATATGGTACCTTATGTCCCACTTTCCTCTAACATTCGAGAATGGGAAGATGACAATGATTTTCTCGATGACAACACTTAGTTCAATGATCCTCACAAGTATGTATCTCTAACCCTTTATCTCTCATGATGTGTTATGTGTTATTTAGGCCTCTTGGGATGACCCTTGATTCTCTTGTAAGGTCTAGGATACCAAGAGACTACCTCTATTGTGATCCTTCTTCTATTTGTATCATCATTCTTCTATATTGCTTCTCCTCTATTTTCACTATTTTGTGTTGTGTCATACGGACATAGCATTGATATTGGTGACTTGGGGGCACCCTGCTACATGATTATGCCTAAGACACTTGTTTCTCCTCTCTTAATTTATTGTTTCCCTTCCTCTAGTGTTTCTATCTAGCATGATGAAAACCATATTATACTGATGCGGACCTAGCATCCCTTTAGCAAGAAATCAAAAATTGGACTTAGTTCCTGTATGACAATGGGGTTGATATATAATATCCGACGCTTGGCTAGTAGAATCACTCCACGTACTTTGTCGTTTGATCTTGATAATGTCTTATCTCTCTTACAAACCATAACAATACTACTGCTCCATGTACTTTGTTTGTCTTTTAATCTCACCTTGGGTACACTCATTTTTGAGATTTTTATGGTATAGCCCCATGGTTATAGTTGATCTCCAAATTTGTAGTATAGCCTTGGCTCTTTATGTGATTGATCATATGCATTATTGTTTATCATGATTATTTGGACACTAACACTTTTCTTGTAGGAATGTGTTTGTGGGAACATTTGGCAATCATAAAGTACATGTCACCTCTAGGGGGCATGGGCTTTGCGAGAGCTTGTGTTCCCTTGTGTGCTTTCTTCCAACTTTAACGTGCTTGATATCAGTACCTAATATCAACCACATTAAGGTGGGGGCATATAAAAGGTAAGTTGTTTGTTCTAGATGTTAGCAATGTGTTTGTCCTCAGGTGTAGTCTTAAAGACTGGTGGTGATGAGTCCCTCTTGCACTCTAAGATTTGCTTGAAATCTATCATTTAAGCCCTTTATGGAGGCAAGGTTATCGCATCCCTTTTTTATCTTAAGCCCTCATCGTGAGGTGGGGATGGTGTATTTATCATGGAGAGTGCACATCCTGTCATTTTCAAAAGTCCTCATTGCGAGGTGGGGAGCAGTTATGTGACTAACTCAACCCTTAAGAGTGTCTTCAGTGATTGTTGTGGTGAAGCCCAATCATTGGTGTGTGCCTATAATGTGCCTGAGATGGTGTTGAACCTAGAAATAGGGACACTCCATCACTTGTTTGCTATGTTTTCTCCATGTCTTCCAAGTGTGTGTGTATTGCATGTTTGTTCCCAAGCATAGTCTTAAAGACTGGTGGCGATGAGTCCCTCCTATGCTTTAAGATTTGTATGGCATGCTTGATTTGTTTTGTGTGTTTGTTGCCCCATATGCAGTCTTAAAGATAGGTGATGATGAGTCCCTCCTGCATTATGGGTCGTGTGTTTACCTTCCTTGTACTTGCATCTACATTTCATATATATGAAAATGAAAAAGAAAAAAATTCATCTCTATCTTCACTGCATTCACTATATTCATTGTGTTTGTTGTGTCTTCAATGTTGTATTCTCTGTGTTTTCTATACTTGTTACTGTCTTCTTTGTGATTGGCGTGTCTTCTCCATGCTTGGCATGTTTTCTATGTTTGTTGCCTGTACTTTAATGCATGTATTGGCCTTACGTTTATATATACATTAAAGTGGGGGCTAAATGTTACATTGAAAAATGTCCCCTTGGGGGATTTTCCCTCTTAAGGTTTAGCTCTCAGGTCCTATTTATGCATTTCAAGCATTTTTCATGTTAATCTGACATCCTGATGAGAAAACCCTAAAGTTTCATGGCAAATAGGACTCAGGGGTTGCAATTAACAATAATCCTACCTGAAATAGGGGAGAACTTGGGTGCCCGTGCCCTAGTCTTGCCCTATTTTAGGTCAAGCCCAATTTCAAAGTGTCAGTTTGTGACCATTGTTTAGGTCCTATGCTGACATAGTAAGTTTCAATTACGAAATTCTTAGCAGGAATGTTTAAAGTTGCATATATAAGCATGTTTAGGCATTCATTTGTAAACTAGATGGATATTACAAACTTGTGGCTTATGTTAAGGTGACTCAAGGCATTCATTGTGTTGCAGAGTAGAATTTGTGTTCTTGTGTTTGCATTTGCAGATTTGGCATCCATCTCCTCATGGCATTAAGAGCATCTTCCTTCCATGAGATCTTCACTACAAGGTGATATCAATTGTGTTTTCAATCATTTATCATTTTGATTTTGCCTCTATTCCACAGGGATACGCACTCTTTATCTGACAACAGTGTTCAAAGGACTTAAATGTCTCTTTGAGCCTTGACTGAGACAAGCCTCTAAACACCACAACCGCCAACCCATTTTTTTGTGATTGTAGGTTACAGGTTACAGGATTAAAAAAGTGGAGTTAAAGGAGAGTAGTGCAGACTGTTGAAATTCTAGATCAAAGAAGAAAATAAGGACCTGGACTCAAGCACCTGCTCATTAGTCCTCTGGATCTTGCACCAAGAAAATCTTTGGAACAACAGGAATAGGTTGTAGACAAGGTTTCCAGATCCTAACAAAAAGTATGGCATTGGACTAGGGAGCCCACTCATTAGTCCCTGACTATTCGGCTTCCTAAACTTCAAAATTTGGTATGCATTTGATTGTCATTTGATATCTTTGTGTGCAAGCATTTTCTGTGATTTGTCTGTTTTCTTTCGAATTTGCATAATTAGGGTTTTGAGCATAATTAGGCTTAATTGAACAACAAAATCACACAATTCCAATTTTCCTACATTCTAAGTGACCGCAAGCCTAATTGTAGATTTCCTACTCGGCCTAAAGTCCTTGAATGTTTGAGGTGAAAGGAGGATTCATACAAATTAACCATAAACATTAATAAATCCTCTTCATCAAATTTCACCTTAAATAGCTATATATATGGCTGTTGCAAAAAGAGTTCTCCCTATTGGAGAAATAGACCTTGTAACCAATTACCATTGATGTGAATCTCACTACAGGATCCACAATATCATTTATAGTTAATGCTCTTTCATCAAATTTTGCTCATGTCAACTGCATTACTGTATTGTTCTTCATAGACTTCAATGTTAGAACCTTTCTAGTGGAACACATCCCAATAACTACTTTGATGGCATCTTTTATTATCATATAAGGCATATTAAGCCAAAACAACTCATCATGAATCCTACTCAAGATATACCTAACCCAGGCATCATCTAATACCACAGGAAAATCCAACTAGGTATCCAATATCTTCTCAACTAGGGCACTATATTTTTCTTTTAACTCAAATTTGTCATCAATTAGTTCCTTCAAATAAATATCCCTTAATTTTCCATGATCATAACTTTATCTAGGTTTGCATGTATGTAAGCCCTAACATCTTCCGTATGCATAATACCATGCAAAATCTTAGAAAATATGCCATTTGGATCAGTCTCTAATGATTTAAAGGGATGCTTTTTGAATTTAGGGTGGGGCATCTCTATTATCTCAACTACTTGGGTAGACATCTTAACATAGAAATTTCCAAGAAATAGATAGTTGTAAATACCTTTTATTTCTAGTTAGGGTTTCTTCACACCAGTTGTTGAACACTTAGATTCACTTTAGCTTGCTTGTCAGATCTCTTTAGTCACTTCTGAATTTGAATGCAAAGTGATTTTTCATTCAAATGAATACATTATATCCTCTTTTAATTAAGATTCAATCATCATAAATTCTTATTTCAAAAAGTTGTCAAACCCTTACTTTGTCACCCACAGTCTATCTAAATTGCTCAACAATCCACTGCATTAGATTCTTTTGTACCAGAATCTTCTTCAAAAGATATGTCATTCAGTCTTACAACTCATATCTTCATGCTAGATATCAGTACCACACTTCTAGCTGGGGGAATAAGATTTTACATTTAAGCTCCCTCTGAGCCAGAGCTCTCAATTTACTTCCCAGAGGAAGTACCTGCACCAGTGTCTAGTGCAGACTCATCCTTGACTTCATGTGCTTCCTTCTTAACCCAAATCTTGTTCATCTCCTTGTTCTCTATCATATCATCATTTTCTAAAAGTTTCTTCATCTTGGCCTAATTATCCTTCTTAATATTTTTTCTTTTGTAGAACCTTGCAATATGTCTAGGCCTATTGCAGTTGAAGTATACAACATTTCTATGTCCATTGTTCCTTTCATTCATCCTTGATTTGTATAGGTTAGCCTTGTGTCTAAATCTATTGCATGCAAAGCAATTCCCATTGAAAGATTGAGCATTCCTTCCACTATTATAGTTGTTCCTTATCTAACTTTTGCATTCAATGGCTCTATGACCAAACCTCTTGCATATAAAGCAGTTACCTTTGAAAGTTTGAACATTCCATCCATTATTGTAATAATTCCTTATCTTACTATTGCATTCATTAGCCTTATGACCTACTTTATTGTAAGTAAAACACTGACCAAAGAATGATGGAACATTTTGATTCACTTTACTCCTACATTGAGTAGCCTTATGACTAGACTCATTGCATGTATTACAATAAACATTGAAAGAAGGGTACCGCTGAGCATTTGGTTGCTTGATCGGTGGTCTTCTAGGTCTGTTCCTTTGATTCTAGATTTGTTTTCCTTTGTCCTTCTTGATCTCAACATTCTTTTCTTGACCAGCTTTAGAACTTTCACCTTTCTCAAATCCCAAGCCTTCTTTGTCATCAGGACTCTTCTAACTTGCAAGTATTGTCTCAAGCTAGGCAACACTTACTCTAAATTTATCTTCCTAAATCCATGCCTATTTCAGATCAGCTTTTAGATCCACAACTTCTTGTTCAAGCTTTGTGCAGTCTTCAATTTTGCTTTTCACCAACTGATTTAGGTCTTCTTTTGCTTTAGCTCTTTTTACAACTTTCACTTTCAGATCATTCAAGGTGTCATTTATAGATATCAATTGTTAACTAAACTCCTTATATTTTTGTTTGAATTTCTTAACTTGCTCCCTCAATTTTTTGATGCACTCATCTACTTCCTTGACATTATCTTTCAAATCCTTATTTTCAAATTCAACTTTTTCAAGATCTTCAAGGGAAAGCTTGATTTTTTCTTCATTGACAAGCATGCATTCTTCTTCTTTAGTTGAATAAATTTCTTCAGGAGTAGTAGGATTCTTTTTACCTACCGTGTGTTCAATCTCCAAGATCTTCCTCAAGTTGTTAGACTTTTTGCAAGGAACCAGGCTCTGATACCAGTTTTTGAACACCTAGAATACTGAGAGGGGGGTGAATCAGTATTCCATTAAACCTCTTACTTGTTAAACAAGTAATATTTTTACTGCATGCAATAACAAAGAAAATTAAACATAGAACAAACAACCACAATACATCACACATGAACACCAAGATTTTTATGTGGAAAACCCAAAATTGGGAAAAACCACTGTGACTGTTAGCTCACAATATATTATGTAGTAACAATACTAATTTACAAGAAGGCTCACTACCTAAATGCCAATTTGAACTACACAGATTGCATCTACACATGCATGGTTATAGTTCCAATGAAGCTTAAAAACATTACCTCAAAACTCTTCATCTTGACGGCTCTGTTTCACTACTCTGCTTTTAAATTAAGCAAGATCTCTCTTCTTCTGCTCTTGTCACCTACACTATACTTCACATATAACACATTCATTCATGTTCACATCACACACCTCAAGCACTGAATTCAATCCCATATATATATATCTGCAACACTTAAAAACTTCATATTAGGTTGCCCTGATAAGGTGTAGCGTGTAACCATGCTTTAAGTAACTTGTCAGACAAATTCATTCACCAAAATTCATAGCAGGCCCAAACAACATTTGAATACCTTCTCATATATCAGCCTCAACTATTCCACCACTTAGGATTAAGTTCTAAATAATAGAACTTACCACATACAAATTAAACTTATTATGTCGGCCTCAAACATAGACTGCCACTTGTTCACTTCATCTATCAGACTACATCTTTTATTGTGGACCACAAGACTTGCTCAAAAGCATATCAAGGACTCTTCAAACATCATAGATCATACCTTCAAAACCATAAAGCAAAATATCTTCTTGCAGAAAAATGTGGACCACTAGAACTTAGACTCTATCACACTCAAACTCTGTCAAGCTATGTAGTGATACTCAATCATTTACAACTATCTTTCCGATGATCTTCAGAACCTACAACTCTAGATTTAGACACTTCATACAAGTTTTTACAACACCTCAAAACTACATATCAATACATGCAACACCAAAGGAATGCGAACTAGATCAATTGAGTGTTCTGCTCTAACTGGCACTGTATTCTGTTCTACCGAACTTAGGCTATTTGTAGATATGCTTTCAGTACTTATCAAGAGGTAAAATCTTAGATATAATATCTCCTAGGGATTGCAAACAACATACTATAACCACATGATATGATCTTCAACTACAGACCAATGCTAGCCAATACATTGTCTCTTTGTCGTTGTCTCTTGTATACTATCAACACTTAGCCAAAATAACTAAGTCTTCTTCATTGGACCAAAATCTTTGTCACAATCTCATTCCTTTTCTTGTTTCCATCAATGACAACACTTTTAAGCATCATGCTAATAGTGTCTCTCTCTCTTAATGATGTTTGCCAAGTTGCCAACACTCCATGCATCAAAATCTACAATCCTTACCAATCCAAATGATGCATTCCATAAACCCCAGGTGTTAAATTTTCTGCTCCTCTTTTTAGCACTGCAAATTCATCAATATGAGCCTCAAAGATGTGTTTCTATTCCCTCATGCATTTTAATTTTCCTTCATTTCATTATGTATCTACACCTTCCATGGTTATCTTATATAAAACATTAAAATTTGTAATCAAATAAGCGTTTCATCCTCCCTATTAGAGTTGATTTTTTTTATTAAGGTGTTTACCTCTATTAATTCTACTTTTTTGTTAAATACAAAATCACCTCCTTTAAATATTAAATTAATAATAATAAAAAATCCTCAAGAATATGGCACCTTACTCGAGTTTTGAATGCCACTTTTGACATATACATTTGTTCTTTCACTCTTGACTTTTCTCCAGATTTTAATATTTTTAATATGCCTCCTCCTTGATGTATTAAATGCCCCAAGTAACTCAAATAAAATAATAAATAATACCTTACAAATCCAGATAAATAATTTAGAGAAAAACCATTTGGCGTGATTGCATCAATAGGCGGAGTCAGGTGCCAGCAGACGAGAAAAATCAAAGTTCTCTGAATTACATGAAATTTAGTGAGCAAGCTTGGAATGACATCCCAAATTCCCCTGTAGAAGGATTTTTCTTCAGGCTTCAAGAATGTCAAGATATTAAACTTCCTGTGAAGTGTCAACACATTTTTTTACAAACTTTCACCATTAAAATCTCTCAAATGGTGAAAGATATTACTCTAATTGTTTTTGCATATTCATAATGGTACCTCCAAGAATACCCCTAGAAAAGAATTTTACTCCATACCTTATGGTTTTCTAGAAATTGTTTTTTGAAAATTACCTATAGAGCCTTACAAATAGCCAACTGACCAAATTTCAAATTTTACAAATTTGATCACATAAGTTGCTTCCTGATGCTAAGAGATGTCAATGCACACCAAACATGGAGAAAACAAACTAAAATTTCTTGGTTGATGCAGGATAGCCCATTTTCCTAGATGCTCCTGCATCAGACATACCAGGTAGGAAAGATTTTGTGAGTAGGACTCACAAAATGGAGTTGGATGCCTGAGTCACCCTTGTAGGTTGTAGACAACCTACAACAAACTCCATCACTACGTCAAGTCTAGTAAAGTGCTTCTTATTTCTCCTCTTCTAGCATCTTCCTAGAACACTTCCCATACTCCACCAACTACTCTACTCTACACTCCTCTTTCTCAATATGGAATCTGATCCACTGTAATCTGACCTCCTCTACCAATATGCATTTGCACTACCCTCTACAATATTACACCAATCTTTCCTTGAATACAAATCAACACTAACAAAGTCCATGGACATGTATTAATTCTTCTTCTACACTCACATGCAAATCATCCTTCACAATTTCAAAAGCATATAACTTCACCTCTTTCACCTATTCCTCTGTTACTAATACTACAACATATATCTTTTCACTATCTTTCTTCTCACTATCTGCTGCAAGCTTTTCATCTTCATACACTCTACTCTCATCTTCAACACAAAAACAAAACATATTATGCATTACCTCTTTCTCTACTACCTCTTCCTTACCATTGTCTATTGTTACATCTTCATTCTCATTCTTTACTGTTGCAACCTCATTATTTGCAACTTTGTTCTCATCCTTAGCTACTACTGCAATCTCTTCTCTTTCCTCTTCCTCATCCTCTTTCTCTATACTTTCGTTTTTCTCACTTTCCTCTTTTATGCCTTCATTAGGGCATACTGCTATAACCTTTTCTTATTTCTATTCACCTGCATACTCATAACCACTTGCAAACATATCTTTGTCAAAAAAATAATGGGACTCCTTCATACCCATATTTTCCTCTTCAACTATTGCACTTTCCTCTTATTTCATACTCTCTTTCACCATGTTTTCCTCATCGCATGTTCCTTCAATCTCTTTATTTTCATCATTCCTATCTATTGCAACTTCTTTTTCCACTTCCTCTTGTTTATCCTGCAACAGAGACAAACATATTCTTTGTTGGCAAGAGACACTGCTAGGCATGTCAGGTGTTGTCATTGATGGCAACCAAATATGTCTTATACATCTACATTTCATCAGTGAACCATACCAGAAGTCAAATTGCAGATTTGTCTAAGTCTAGATAGACAGGAATAGGGCATATGACAAGGTTCAGTATTCTGGTCCGCATTTCTCCACAGATAATCATATTATGTTGTGGATCTGAGGGAATGTTTAGAGATGTTAGGGCTACCTAAATCCAAGATTTTAGCCTCTGGTGATGAAGGGATTGAAAGTTACATGCATCTAAGTATCAGGTTCTGGTTAAACAGTTTAGTCTAGTGAAGAATAGGCTGACTTGGTGTTTGATCATTATGCGGACTAGGAAAAGTTGTTGGTTGAGTAATTTGTGAGATCCAGTGGTATTGGTTGACATGTAAAGTGACTTGGATATAGAGGTTCTGGTCTACATTGGTGTTTGTGCATGGATTCAGTTGACAGAATAGTGTTCTTAAAAAGTCTCTAAGTTTTTCTTAAGGCCGACTGTAGTTGATGCAATTTCATGTAGCAGATATATATAATTGATGAGTTTGAGCATTTCAAAGTATGGAGGTGTGAATATGAAAGAATACATGTGAAGTATAGTAGAATCAAGTGCGAAGTGAAGAGATCTAAGCTCCGGATCATGGCAAAGTAGTGAAGCACGGTAGAGAAAGATGAAGTGTGTAAAGTTAGTATACTGAGCTCAACCAAAACTATAACCTTGCATTGTTAGATGTTATTCCTTAGTTCAAACATTCTAATGAACTTTTGTAATTGATTTGTAGGAAGTGAGCCTCTTTGAGCAATGATCTTTGGGTAGTGTGCCTGAAGGCATGTGCCTTCCCCATTTGTAATACTTTTAATAGAGTATAAATTTTTTTGGGTTAACCCCCACCATGGTTTTTCCCTTAACCGAGTTTCCACATAAAAATCTTGGTGTTCATGTGTTGTGATCTTGTTGTTTCTATTCTTGTGTTCATGCTTCTTTCTTTTGGATGTATGTGATAAATTAATAAAGGAACAAAGTAATAAGTTTTGCAGAACACTGATTCACCCCCCTCTCAGTGTTCCTTAATTTCAATAATTGGTATCAGAGCCAGGTTCCTTAGAAGAAGTTTAACAGCTTGAGGAAGATATAGGAAGGTGTTTTCAATGGGTTCATTCAAGCACTTTGATGGTATCAATCAACAACTTCAAGTAGCCTTAGATGATCTTGACCTGTCCAAAGAAAAAATTAGAGATCTGTAAGAGAACCTTAAAGATGCTAAAGATTTCATTGAGACCTTAATAGGACAACTGAGCAAATCTAATGAAAAGAGAAGGGAGCTACTTCACCATCTAGAAAATCAGAATGAAGACAATTCCATGGATGAGGCCCTGGAGGAGAAGACAAAGGAATGTGAGAAGCTAGCAAAAGAAGTTGTCATCCTAAAACATGAGATAGAATCTGGGGTGATGAGACTAACCAAGGAAATTGAAGAAAGGAAGAATACTGAGGAAAAACTGAATCAATCTCTAAAAGAAAGAATAGAAGAATGTTGTAGATCGGAAAGAATAATTGGCCATCTAGAGTCTGATCTACAAGAAAGCAAGGACAATTAGGAAGAACTTCAAAGGAAATTTGTCATTCTCAAACATGACTTAGAAGTTGCAAATGAGTAAAAAGAGAAGTTTAAGATAAGCTCAACTAAACTTGAGGTGTTGCTTGATAGTCAGAAAAAGGCAGATGATAAGCATGATCTAGGATTTGATAAAAGTGAAAGCTCTAGATCTGGTCAAAGAAATCCTAAAGCAAGAAATCAAAGAAGGAATCCTAGAAGACCTCCGATAAGATAACCTAATGCTCAAAGGTGTCCATCTTTCAATGGCAATTGTTTCAAATGCAATAAGTATGGTCATAGAGCTAATCAATGTAGAAGTAAAGTAAATCAAAATGCATCATCTTTCTCTGGTCAATGCTTTAATTGCGAAAAGATAGGTCATAAGGTTGAGGAATGCAGAAGTGGATCAAGGAATCCTCTTAAGAACAAACAATTGTTCAATGGAAGATGTTTTCCTTGCAATAAGTTTGGGCATATTGCAATTCAACACAGATCTAAACCTGCTCCAACACGTAATTGTTAGAAAAATAAGATTGTATGTTTTAATTGCAACAAATCTGGACACATTGCTAAATTTTGCAGAGGCAAAAAGGAGAACTCTCAGGTAGGTAAAGGAAAAATAGAGCAAAAGTTGGACAAAGGCAAGGGAAAAGTTGATGTGAATGAGATCCATAATGAAATAAACAAAACGTGGGTGAAGAAAGGTGAAATGAATGTTGACAATGGGTCTGCATCAGAATCTGGTGCTGATAATTCCTCTAAGAATTGAATCACGAGCTCTAGCTCAGGGGGAGCTGCATTGAAAATCTATTTCCCCCTACTAGTAAGTGGGTGCCTGAATCTAGCATGATGAATGAAGATAAAGAAGCCTATTGTAGATCTATTGAAACATTTTTTGGAAGAAAAGAAGCTAATGTGATTGATTATGGAGCAATTAAAGATTGACTGTATGCAAAAGTAGTGTAACCAGATGTATTAGGGTAGAGCATTTATTACAATGGCAAATCAGGTTTTGCAAATCATAAAAAGTCATTCATTCAACATTTGAATCACTTTGTATTTGAAGAAAACAAGAAGAAGAGTGCTTGAGCTAAGATTTCAAAGATTCAAAGTACGACAAGTGAATTCATCAGCTAACCCTAATCCTATGGAGAAAAAAGTATTTTTCTGTGAAGCTTTGAACTTGTGATCTTTTTGAAATGGCTACACCTCTAATTGTGAATATCATTGAGTGACCTAGGCCAAAGTTTAAGAAGCATCCATACAAATTAGTAGAGGTCGATCCATTAGGTGCCTTTTCAAGTGTTTCGCATGGTGTGTTGCACATTGAAGACATTAAGTGCCAGCATAGATGAGTTTGGGGACTTGAAGTTAGCAGATTTGTTCAAGAATCATCTAAGGGATAAAATTCATGGCCTTAAACATGAGTATAAGGCACTACAAGATAAACATTTCATTCATATTATAGGGTTTCCATCCTTCCATGAAAATGAGTGGTTCTGGTATGTGCTGAGTTAGATGCATCATGAGTTTATGTGGTTAATGAAACCCTTCAAGATCACCAAGGATGCCATCAAGGTTGTGATAGGGTTGAACTCGTCCGATGAACTGTTAATGTTGAAGTCAGTAAAGAATCAAATTGTAACTGATGCTCTGAATTCAAGGTTTGACAAAAGGGCAATGATAATAAATGACATCACTGATCCAGATGTCAAATTTCAATCAATGATGATTGGCTACAAGATATATCATTCTAGCAGGGAGAATTTTGTATCTGGTACAACTATCTATGTAGCTTATCAGATGTTGAGAGAGAATGCTAACTATGACTTGTGTGAGTTGCCATAGAACTAGCTAATGGAAAACCTAAACAAAATAAAAAATGACAAGAAGAATACATTCAAGTATGGTACATTGCTATTATGTTTGTTCTTTTATTTCATGAATGAGTTACCTAACAAGAAAAGTATGTGTTAGACTAGTGATATGACTATTTCCATACAAATAAGAGAACACTTGAACAAGATTGGTGACTCCAATGCCCAAAAGACTACTCTTTGGGGATATTTCAAGAATTTTTAGAACATGATGTAATCAAGGGAAAGAATCCCTACATCTGTGGTTGAAAAATACAAGGATACAGTCTGTTTTATGGTGGATATAGATCAATGTTTAATGGAAGCAGTTGAACCAAGAATTGTGTGGATCATGCCCATGGGGTATGAAGTTGATGAGAAAGTAGTGGATATGTATGCTCAACACCTTCTGAGTAAACTAAAGGACACCACAATTGAAAGATTTGGGACATTTGGTGAACTCAGTGTAAAACTGCATGTTGAGCTCTGAAAACCTGAATCTAAGAGAAAGATTCAAAGACAAGTTGAAATGTATGCAAAAGGCATTGGCATAACAAAAGAAGTTGTGAGACAAAATAGGGAAAGGATAGAGAAAGTTGAGAAAGAGAAACATGACAAAGAACAGAGAAGTGTTCTAGTGGAATCCACTTCTAAAGCAAGGTCTACTAGGAGTTCTTGTTCAACCTTTGGTGTGTCACCTTCTCCTACTAAAGAAAAACCTACTGGTAAGGTAGGAAAGAGGACAAAGGTAAAGGGCAAAAGAACATATGTTAGTGTGGAGAAAGTGAATGAAGAAGAAACTAACTCAAATAATGAGGTTAAGGAGTTGAAGGCCTTAGGCACCAAAGCTACTAAAGTGTCTAAGGAGAATCCCTCTAGAAGCATAAAGTTAAGTAAAAGGCATAAGACAAAGGCCTATGTTGAGAAGCCTACTCTTTATGTGGATGACATCATTAAGTCAGTTACTGTAGATGGAAACTTGAAGCCAATGACTAAATTTTATGATCACTACAATGATGCTGATAAGAGAGTTCTGGAGGAAGCAACAGTCAAATACCTAAATATCTATAGTAAGACTTTATTTGAAATAACTTTTGAAATTCTGGAAAGCCTTGCAAAAAAATTCTAGAAATAAGAAAAGAGAATGCAAAAGATAAAGACTTTGAGCTCCGGGAGCATGTCCTAATAAAATTGTGTCCTCAAATTACTCCGGATCAAAAGAACCTAATATTCAAAGAAGTGAAAGAGGACTTCAAGAGTAAGATTGGAATGAATATGCTCATGCTCAGAGAGATTGATAAGATAGTTGAAGATACTCAGGAGATTTTTCTGAATGCATTGAAAAGGCATAATCTTCCCACTATTGAAGAAGAAATTGATAATGAAATTGATTCCTCCATTCCAAATGTTTAGGAATTGAAAGAAAGCGAACAACAAGCTAACATCTCTACTCTAGAAGATGAAATGCTAAATAAAGGAGATGAAGAGATGTTGGAGGAAGTTAATTTTGATGGTGCAGAGGACACTCAAATTCCTCTAGACCAATCTGTTGGAGAATATATAGAGATGAATACATAAGTAGATGCTTTGGGTGAAGATGACTCTATGAAGAATAAAGAGCAAGAAGCAAAAGAGGTTGAGGACAAGGATGAACAAGAAGGAGAAACAAAAGAGAATATTAAAGAGAAAAAGTAAGATGACAATATCGGCAAGGATCTAAAAGATGGAGCAGCATTTTTGGCAAGAGACACTACAAATGCAGTGAATAAATTACTTGAGAAAGACAAGATTGAGTTTGATGAACCGGTGTTGATTCAAGGACCTATTAATTTTGGCACTCTTTCCCCTCTACAAAAGATGAAGTTAGCATCTGTGGCACAAGAAAAAGAAAGAGAGGAGATTCTAAAAACTCACATTGATGATAGTGAGTTGCTTCGTCTTGCCTCCAAAATTTTGGAAAAGATTATGCTAACCTTTCAAAAGGATTCATTCGACTCTCCCTCCAGTCAGTTGAAGAGTATGATAAACTTTGGAAGCACTCATTTTGAAACCTTAGAGCAGTCAGTAGAAGTTAAAGTCAAAAATGAATTCAATGAGAAGAGATTTGCTAAAATAAGGAAAATAATTAGCTATGGTAGATCGGTGCTTGATACTAGTGTAAAGAGTATTCTAAGTGATCTCTCTGAAGGTGCAAAAATTTATAAGTTTTGTTTAAATTGGTCTAAACTATTGAAGATATTGAGAAAAAGTTTAAGGACTTAGAGCTCAATCTATTTAATATTTCTCAGTCCTATAGTTCTTTAACTAAGTCTATAGCAACCAAGAATGCCAAGTAGTGAGTTTGCAGAATGAATTAGATGATTTGGAGAAGGAAAAGGCTAAAGTTTTGGGTAGATTGGATGAGCTCTAGGGATTGATCTCCCCTACATTGGAGACTATGTATGATATATTGGTAGAATCCTAAGCTGCTGCTACTACTAGTGATCCTTCTGATCTTCAAAAGGAAGAAACATGGGCATTTTTGTTCAGTGGGCATATATCCATTTTGGGCAGCATGAAGAAGAACTAGGTCAATGAATTGACATGATTGAAAACCATTTTTGGTGATATCTTTTTGCTGATGAACAAGGCTTAAGGACTATGTGCTCATATGCGAAAGTATGTACATAAAATTTTTTGCATGAATTTTGATATGTGGATCCAAGCCTTTGCCATTGATGTTAAAGGGGGAGAGGAAAACAGTGAAAAATGAGAAATTCAGCTAAGGGGGAGCAATTAGCAATTAGAAATTACAAAGTGTACATGGTAAGGGGGAGTTGTTCTAACACTTAGTCATTTTTCACTAAGTGTTGCCATCAATGCCAAAGGGGGAGATTGTTGGCAAGAGACATTGCTAGGCATGTCAGGTGTTGTCATTGATGGAAACAAAATCTATCTTACACATCTGCATTTCATCAGTGGATCATACCGGAAGTTAGATTGCAGATTTGTCTAAGTTTGGATAGACAGGAATAGGGCATATGACAAGGTTCAACATCCTGGTCCATATTTCTCCATAGGTAATCATATGTGCTACGGATCTGAGGGAATGTTTAGGGATGTCAGGTCTTCCTAAATCCAAGATTTTAGCCTCTGATGATGAAGGGATTGAATGTTACATGCATCTAAGTATTGGGTTCTGGTTAAACATTTCAGTCCAGTGAAGAATAGGCTGACTTGGTATTTGATCATTGTGCGGATTAGGAAAAGTTGTTGGTTTAGTAATTTGTGAGATCTAATGGTATTGGCTGACATGTAAAGTGACTTGGATAGAGAGGTTTTGGTCCACATTGGTGTTTGTCTATGGATTCAACCGATAGAACAATGTTCTTAAAAAGTCTCAAAATTTTTCTTAAGGCTGACTGCAGTTGATGCAATTTCATGTAGCGAATATATATAATTGATGAGTTTGAGCATTTCAAAGTATGGAGGTAGGAATATGAAGGAATAAGTGTGAAGTATAGAAAAATCAAGTGCGAAGTGAAGAGATCTAAGCTCTGGATCATCGCAAGCAGTGAAGCAAGGTAGAGAAAGATGAAGTGTGTAAAGTCAGTGGATTGAGCTCGACTAGAACTGTAATCTTGCATTGTTAGATGATATTCTTTAGTTCAAACATTCTAGTGAACTTTTGTAATTGATTTGTAGGCAATGAGCCTCTTTGAACAGTGAGCTTTGGGCAGTGTGCCCAAAGGCATGTGCCTTCCCCATTTGTAATACTTTTAATAGAGTATAAATTCTTGTGGCTTAACCCCCACTATGGTTTTTCCCTTAACCAAGTTTACACGTAAAAATCCCAGTGTTCATGTGTTGTGATCTTGATGTTTCTATTTTTGTGTTCATGCTTCTTTCTTTTGGATGTATGTGATAAATTAATAAAGGAACAAAGTAATAAGTTTTGTAGAACACTGATTCATCTCCCCCTCTCAGTGTTCCTTAATTTCAACATTCTTCCCCATCTTTCATTATGGTATATGTATTTTTTCTAACATCATGCATAGATTCTCCATCCCAAATCTAGGGTAAACCTAATAAGACATGACATACATCGATGGGTACCACATCACACATAATTTCATCCCTATATCTACCAATATGAAAATTGACAACACATTGCTTGCTTACCCAAATCCGATGATCTCCTCACATCCATGAAATGCAATATGGGATAGGATGCTTCCTTGTCTTCAATCTTAATTTCTCAACCATTTCTAAAGACACCAAGTTGTTTGTACTGCTTTTGTCCACAACAACCTTGCAACATTTTTCTCCTGACTTGTATATTGTCTAAAATAAATTCTTCCTCTAGATAGGCTCTTTCTCCTCTTTCTATGGCTTCAAAAATAACTTCTTCATCATCAAACATTCTCCTTGCCTCCAAGACATTATGTTAAATATTTTTCCTGCACACTCACAAAACCAACTCTTTGCAACATGCACACACCTACAGGTACACTTCAATTCAAAACACTTTTTCAATCACAGGTCCTCTTTCGTATTAGCAACAAAACTCTCTCACACATAACTCTATTTGCAACTTCAAGGTCTCTCACACATAATTGCTAAGGGGGACCAATTAGCAATTGGAAATTACAAAGTGTACATAGTAAGGGGGAGTTGTTCTAACACTTAGTCATTTTTCACTAAGTGTTGCCATCAATGCCAAAGGGGGAGATTGTTGGGAAGAGACACTGCTAGTCATGTCAGGTGTTGTCATTGATGGAAACAAAATCTATCTTACACATTCGCATTTCATTAGTGGATCATACCGGAAGTTAGATTGCAAATTTGTCTAAGTTTGGATAGACAGGAATAGGGCATATGACAAGGTTCAGCATCCCGGTCCATATTTCTCCATAGGTAATCATATGTGCTACGGATCTAAGGGAATGTTTAGGGATGTCAGGGCTTCCTAAATCCAAGATTTTAGCCTCTGATGATGAAGGGATTGAATATTACATGCATCTGAGTATTGGGTTCTGGTTAAACAGTTCAATCCAGTGAAGAATAGGCTGACTTGGTATTTGATCATTGTGCGGATTAGGAAAAGTTGGTTTAGTAATTTGTGAGATCTAATGGTATTGGCTAACATGTAAAGTGACTTGGATAGAGAGGTTTTGGTCCACATTGGTGTTTGTCTATGGATTCAACTAATAGAACAATGTTCTTAAAAAGTATCAAAGTTTTTCTTAAGGCCAACTGCAGTTGATGCAATTTCATGTAGCGAATATATAGAATTGATGAGTTTGAGCATTTTGAAGTATGGAGGTAGGAATATGAAGGAATAAGTGTGAAGTATAGCAAAATCAGGTGCGAAGTGAAGAGATCTAAGCTCTGGATCATTGCAAGCAATGAAGCAAGGCAGAGAAAGATGAAGTGTGTAAAGTTAGTGGATTGAACTTGAATAGAACTATAATCTTGCATTGTTAGATGCTATTCCTCAGTTCAAACATTCTAGTGAACTTTTGTAATTGATTTGTAGGCAATGAGCCTCTTTGAATAGTGAGCTTTGGGCAGTGTGCCCAAAGGCATGTGCCTTCCCCATTTGTAATACTTTTAACAGAGTATAAATTCTTGTGGCTTAACCCCCACTATAGTTTTTCCCTTAACCAAGTTTACACGTAAAAATCCCAGTGTTCATGTGTTGTGATCTTGATGTTTCTATTTTTGTGTTCATGCTTCTTTCTTTTGGATGTATGTGATAAATTCATAAAGGAACAAAGTAATAAGTTTTGTAGCACACTGATTCATCTCCCCCTCTCAGTGTTCCTTAATTTCAACATTCTTCCCCATCATTCATTATGGTATATGTATTTTTTCTAACATCATGCATAGCTTCTCCATCCCAAATCTAGGGTAAACCTAATAAGACATGACATACATTGATGGGTACCACATCACACATAATTTCATCCCTATATCTACCAATATGAAAATTGACAACACATTGCTCGCTTACCCAAATCTGATGATCTCCTCACATCCATGAAATGCAATATGGGATAGGATGCTTCATTTTCTTCAATCTTAGTTTCTCAACCATTTCTAAAGACACCAAGTTGTTTGTACTGCTTTTGTCCACAACAACCTTGCAACATTTTTCTCCTGACTTGCATATTGTCTAAAATAAATTCTTCCTCTAGATAGGCTCTTTCTCCTCTTTCTATGGCTTCAAAAAATAACTTCTTCATCATCAAACATTCTCCTTGCCTCCAAGACATTATGTCAAATATTTTTCCTGCACACTCACAAAACCAACTCTTTGCAACATGCACACACCTACAGGTACACTTCAATTCAAAACACTTTTTCAGTCACAGGTCCTCTTTCATATTAGCAACAAAACTCTCTCACACATAACTCTCTCTGCAACTTCAAGGTCTTCACCCAACTCTTAATTACTTAGGACTCCTAGATACCTAAAACAATTCTCTCAAGCTCTTCAATACAACTACACTCTCCACCCTTAGGTCCTAGCATAGGCTGCCTCACATTCGATGCTCTACCTATGCAGTCAAGACCACTAGCTCAAATACCATCTGATACAATACAAACCTCTGACATACTCACAATTGCAAACACATGCTCTCAACCCCATCGAGAAAACAAATAAACTATAAACTAAACCCATATTATGCAAGATAAACTTGTTGCTCACATACTCATAAACCCACAAACCCACACAATTACCATATCCCAATGCATAAAAGGCAAGCCAAAAATCAAGACCATTTTATTGAAATTTAATTTCAATAATGATTACATCAATCTACAAATAAGATTTCATAGCAAAGAAAATTTTTACATCATTGGCCATCCATGGCCTCTCATGCACACTCTCATTCTCACATTCCTCCCTCCCAAATCTACATTGTAGCTCTCCTTTCAAACTCAACATCATCCCGCCACACATACCTTATTTCACTTAATTTTTGCATAGTCTGTATGCCTAAAATGGTTGTTCCAATATGTTGTTCAAAAGCCCTTTCATTGTTGTTCATGCCTTCATTCTTCTCACATTTTCTTCTCTTCTTTTCCATTTTCTAAACCCACAACTCACTTGTTTTCTAGGTGCTCTATTCTTCATGTGTTCTACTACTTCATGCATCAAAATCTGCAATCCTTACCAATCCAAATGAGGCATTCCATAAACCCCAGGCGTTGCATTTTCTGCTCCTATTTTTAGCACTGCAAATTCATCAATATGACCCTCAAAGAGGCATTTCTATTCCCTCATGCATTTTAATTTTTCTTACTTTCAATATGGTGCTACACCTTCCATGGTTATCTGTTGTAAAACACTAAAATCTACAATCAAATAAGTGTTTCGTCCTCCCTATTGGCATTTATTTCTTTTTTTAATTAAGGCATTTACATCTATTAATTATACCTTTTCATTAAATGCAAAATAACCTCTTAAAGAGGTGTTTACTCTCCCTTTGGCACCTCCTTTAAATTTACAATTATTAATAATAAAAACTCCCCAAGAATATGGTGCCTCACTCAAGTTTTTAACACCACATTTAATATATGCATTTGTTGTTGCACTCTTGACTTTTTGGTGTAGGGGCACCTAACACAAGTCATTTAAGTTCATGTTTTGTTTTATGTTGTAATAAGGTCTATTGACCAATGCATTTTCATTTCAGTTTATGTCTAGGTTCATTTTGTAAGTCCTAAGTGACATTTGAATATTGTAATCACCTAATGCTAAAAATAGCAATAATGCCAAAAATAGGTAATAGTGTTTCCCAGCCACTTGGGATAAGCCTCCCAGTCGCTTGGAATGGATTTGGTACTACTCTTGGCAAATCTATAAAAACCCAGAGAAATGAATCAAATGCATATACAGATTAGGGATTGAGATTGTGATTAGTCATATGATATTGTGATTGTGCGAATGTAATCAAGTATTGTGAAGGAGAATTTGATCTTTTATGTCTTGTCAATTTTGTTTTCCATTCTCTGTAAATATGAATTGCATAGTCGTAGCTTTCCTTTCCTTTCTATTTTCCCATTGTTGCAAAATGTCAATATGAAGCATTCCACTGATAAGATTTCTTTCAAAATTAGTGGGATGGCTTCATTGTATATATATTTGTTTTTGTTTCCTATTTGTTTCATTGTTTTGGTGGTACAGATGTCCAGTTTGCGGGTCACGCAAAGTAGTTCGCCTAGCATTTTCATGTTCTAGGGCTCGGTGAAAGCAAACTATGCAACGACATTCGGAGTACTAGCAGAAAACCCTAGTGTGGCTAATAACAGTGATTGTTATGCTGATGTGTGTGGATCGTGGTCAAAACCTTCGTGCATCGAAGAGCAGTTGAGAGCTTCGCCAATGAAGGGGAATCACGCACAGTAGAAATCCATCGGTATAAGTTTCGAATGTACATGGTGAATGTACATCTCAAAGGCACGTAGGAGAATATATGTTGCGAATGCATATGAGGTATGCATGTTGGGAATGTATCTTTTAGCAGATACAAGTAGTGATCGGTCATAATGGTGAATCAGGGTATAGTAGCTGGCTATAGCAAGTCATGTTATGCATGTACCACAGTTGGTAGTTTATTGTTAAGTTTTGCCCGCTTCCATTGTGCACTCTGATCACTTTTCTCTAAATTTTAATATTTTAAATATGCCTCCTCCTTGATGTATTAAATGCCCCAAGTAACTCAAATAAAATAATAAATAATACCTTCTAAATTGGAGTAAACAATTTAGAGAAAAATCATTCGGTGTGATAGCATTAATTGGTGGAATCAGGTGCCGACGGATGAGAAAAATCAAAGTTCTCCAAATTGCATGAAATTTGGAGAGAGCTTGGAATGACATCCCAAGATCCCATATAGAAGGATTTTGCTTCAAGCTTCAAGAATATCGAGACATTAAACCTCCTATGAAGTGTCAGCACATTTTTTTACAAATTTTCAGGATTAAAATTTCTCAAACTGTGAAAGATATTACTCTAATTATTATTTTCATATTCATAATGGTACCTCCAAGAATACCCCTACAAAAGGGTTTTACTTTATCCCTTACATTTTTCCAAAAATTTAGTTTGAAAACTACTTGTAGAGTGTTCAAAATAGCCAACTGGAGAAATTCCAAATTTCACAAATCTGATTACACAAGTTGCTTCCTAATGCTAAGAGATGCCAACACACACCAAAAATGGAGAAAATAAACTAAAATATTTTTTGTTGATTCAGGATAGCGCGCTCTCTCTCTCTCTCTCTATATATATATATTCCTTGACTCTAACTCTATCTCTCCCTCTATCTCTTTCTATCTCTCCCCCTCTCTACCTCTCCCTCTCCCTCTTCCTCTCTATCTCTCTATATCTCTCCCTCTCCCCTACCTCTTTTTATGTCTCCCTCTCTCTACCTCTATATATCTATCTCTCTATATCTTTCCCTCTATCTCTTCCTCTATCTCTACCCCTTGTTTCCTCTCTCTCTCTCTCTCTCTCTCTCTATATATATATATATATATATATATATTCTCTCACTCTCTCTCTCTCTCTATCTCTTCCTCTCCTCTATCCCCTATCTCCTATCTCTATGTCTCTCTCTATCTCTCTCTCTCTCCCTCTTCATCTCTTTCTCTCTATCTACCCCACTTTCCATATTTTCCCTCTCTCTAACTCTATCTCTCCCCTTCTCTCCCCCTCTTCCTCTTTATCTATCTATGTATATCCCTCTCTATCTCTATCTATCTCTCCCTCTCCTTCTCTATCTCCTATCTCTCTGTCTCTCTCTATCTCTCTCTCCCCCTCTTCATCTCTTTCTCTTTATCTACCCCACTTTCCATATTTTCCCTCTCTCTAACTCTATCTCTCCCCTTCCCTCCCCCTCTTCCTCTCTATATATCTATGTAGATCCCTCTCTATCTCTCTCTCTATCTCTCACTCTCCCCCTACTTCTTTCTATGTCTTTCTCTGTAACTCTATATATTTCTCTAGATCTATCTTGTGCTCTCTCTAACTCTATCTCTATGTCCCTCTCTCTCTCTATCTCTTTCCATCTCTATCCCCTTGTCTGTATATCTCTCCCTCTCCCTCTCTATTTCTCTATCTCTCCCCTCTCTATCTCTCCCTCTCTCTAACTCTATCTTTATATTTCTCCCTTTCTCTCTATCTCGCTCTAGTGCAGGAGCACCTAAAGGAACACCTTGGAACAAGAAGACACCAATGACCATGAGAGGATCCTATGGAGCAAATCGATTCAATTGGAGCATTTTAAAACTAGTTATGGCATGTGGTAATGGTCAAGGTGATATAAGGGTCAAGTGTCCTGAGGGTATTGGCAAGGACCCTAGGACCAAAATGATGTAATTTAGGCCAATAATGCCTCGAGGGTAGGGGCACCTAGATAATTTAGTTAATTTCTTGTTTATGTCATTCATTTTTGATATTTCAATTTTTGTATAAGGTCCAAGCGACCAATTGTATGGCTTTAGTGCCATGTGTGAGTCTGGACTAGTCATGTTTGGTGTTGTAACTAGCAAGAATTTGTATGTAACCATGTGGTGAACAGTTGTAGAGCAGTTGGCATTCCCACTGGTACAACTGCCACCCACACAATGGTGTATTAAAACCAGTCCTGTGAGATCAAGGACATATAAGGTGGAGTAATTTAAGATCTGGTTGTATGAAATTGACTGCAATAAGAAGCCCATTTATTTCTTGCATCTCCTTTTAGTTTTGATAGCTTGTTTTCTTTTGACTGGCAAAAAGAACAGTGAACTATTTTCATTTTGTTCTGAGAGTAACAATGTCTTGTTGGATCTTTCCATGAATGTACAACCTTGATTCTCATGGAATAGATCCTGAATAACTTGTATAATATGACTCTAACCTAATAGTGTAGGAGAAGTGCAGATTTGGCTAGTGATCACCATTAGAATGTAAGTTTGGAGACCATAGGAAAGGTGGTACAAGTGTGAAGCAGAGGAGTACTCAGTTATCGGCCTATTGGCCGAATCGAGTCGAGAGTTCTACTAAGGGGACTAAGTTTCATCGATTGAACTAGGTCAAAATGACCAGTTGCAAGTGCTATCAAAAATGGCAACAATGGTGTGGCTTTGAGCATCGTGGCAAAAGATTCGGTGAACATAAATTTTATGTATATACTGCAAATGTATGAGAAGATACGTTTCTTGTGTGTATTGCAAATGTACCTAAGGATCGTTTCATGTGTATCCTGCAATTGTATATCGGGGGTTGTATGTTACAAATGTATGTTGTAAAGATACATTGAAATGTGCATTTCAAATGATGCAAGGAATGACTGGTGATAGTAAGTTAAGTTTTGTATGTTCAAAGTTGGTGCATATCGGTATAAGGATTTTGAAGCTTGCCGATAGGATGTTGTCTTGCCGACAGTGAAGAGTGAATGTATTTTGGTCTGGTTTGGACAGTATGGAAGGATTTTATAAAAAAAAAAAGTTTGAACATTATTCTCTACTCTCTACATCACTCTCCCCCTCTTTCTATATCTATCTCTATTTCAAAGCTTTAGAGAGGGAGGGAGAAAGAGGGAGAAAGAGATAGAGGGAGGGATAAATATAAAGATAGAGTTAGAGAGAGAGGGAGAGATATAGAGGGGGGAGAGATAGAGATAGAGATATAGAGAGATAGAGATGGGCAGAGGGAGAGATGGAGAGGGAGAGGGAGAGATATAGATACAAGGAGATAGAGATGGAAAGAGAGGGAGAGAGAGGGAGATAGAGATAGAGATAGAGAAAGGGAAAGATAAAGAGAGAGAGAGAGGGGAGAGGGAGAGATAGAGAGAGATAGAAATAGATAGAGAAGGATCTACATAGATAGATAGAGAGGAAGACAAAGAAAGAGAAGGAGAGAGAGGGGGGAGAGATAGATATAGAGAGAGGGATTAGAGATAGAGATAGAGAGAGGATAGAGAGATAGAGATGGGGAGAAGGAGAGATGGAGAGATATAGATAGAGAGGGAGAAGAAGAGATAGAGATAGAGAGGGAGAGATATAAAGACAAGGTGATAGAGATGGAAAGAGATAGAGAGAGAGGGAGACATATAGATAGAGAAATAGCATTAGAGAGAGGGAAAGATAAAGAGAAAGATATAGACTTAGAGAAATGGAGACATAGAAAGGGGTAGGGGGAGAGATAGAGAGATAGAGAGGGATCTACATAGATAGATAGAGAGGGAGAGAGAGAGGGAAAGAGGGGGAGAGATGGAGTTGGAGAGAAGGAAAATATAGAAAGTGGGGTAGAGAGAGAGAGCACCTAGTCAATAGGGGTAAAATGATGTATATATTTGGTTTGGTGTGTGTTTAAGCACATGAGTGATGCAATAAGGTCTAAATAAGACCATCTCCAATGTATTTGTGCCACTTAATCCCTAGGGATGCAATTTTGTCCAATATTGCTTTGTAATAGTGATGTCATGTGGAAGATCAAAGGTCAATTTTGATTTCTAGTTCATGACCATTGGAATTCAGGAGGGAAAGGTTTAAAAGAGCCTCAAAACACTCAAGGAACTTGGAGAAAGTTGAATAAAGAAAGAAACTTTCCTTATTTCCCTATTTTTCTGCTAAAAAACTATATTTTTCTATTTTACAATGATAGTAGGGCCCGGTACGACCCTATCATGGCATATAACTTATATGGTTGGAAAGTATGGTGTGTCTACTTCTCTTTGAAAGTGGTTTGAGGAGACATCATTGAATTTGTAGGGAGATTGAGACATTTTTTTTAAAACGGTCTGAAAAATAGGGGATCTAGGGTTTGGTGCAACAAAACGAGCTTCTAGAGCTTCCCCACCACTCAAAACTCTTGGAATTGGAATGACATATTCTAGGAAATGCATTTTTTGTGTTTAAATAATTTTTGTGAGTAGGGTATGAAATAGGATTGAGTTTGAATGAACCCTAACTAAGTTTTTGCCTATATTTTAGGAGATACAAGGCTTAGATTGAAATCTTGCATCCAAATCAATTGGTGACTATTCCTAACCAAATAACTTGCATTTTCTAACCATTTATGATGATTTGAAAGCATTCAAGTGAAATTGGGAAGTTTGGAGGTCAGTAATCACATACATGCTTTGGAAAAGAGGCCTAATTAGGCCTAGGAACAACATTAGCAGTGAATTGTTTGATGTTTTTGTCTGAAACAACAATAGGCTATCCTTTGGTATGTTGTGTAAAAGCATAAAGGGTAATCGAAAACATGAGTCTTTTGTGGGTTTGTGATGCCTATAGGAAAACAAGTATAAAGAACCTCTCTAAGAGGGCTACAAGGCTTGAGGAGGTCTAAACAGAAAAACCCATAATCATAGGTTCTCTCAGCTTACAAATTGGTTTGTTGAGGAGTTTGAGGTCTATTTACCTTGCTCTACATCATATTGGTATTACAGCATCAGGTTCTAATATGAAGTGGTAAAGTAAGTGAGAATTGACATAAGCAAAGATGCCTCCAAAGATTACTGCAATGACCAAAAAAATACAAGAACTAAAAGAGCAGATGCTCCATAAAGAAAGGCTCTATAGGGAGTCCCAAGATGCAACCCTTGCTAGATTAGCAGCCCTAGAGAAGAATCAAAGAAGAGGAATGGTCAGTGATGACCAAAGTGATGAGGAGTATGAGGGTGAAAGTGAGTACCCTCCAATTGGAGTCCAAGATGAGGAAGAAGAAGTGGACCCAAATGAGGTAAGAATACTGAGCATGCTAAGGGTAGTCAAGGGTGACAATACTTCAAAGATTAAAGTTGAAGTGCCTATATATGGTGGAAAAATGGATAGTGAGGAAGTTTTGGCCTAGATAGATGCATTCGACAATTTCTTTGAGTTTGAAGACATAGAATATAGTAAGAAGGTGAAATATGCAAAGACTAAATTGAAGAGACCAGCCCTAACCTGGTGGAATTTTGTTCAAGAAGAAAGAGTCAGAAAAGGTAAGCCTAAGATAAGTTCATGGGATAGGATGGTGGCCAAGGTGAAGGCCCAATTCTTACCTACAGATTTTTCCATACAAACTTTCATGAAGTTGCAAAGTTTAAAGCAAAGGGAATTGGATGTAATGTCATACACTAAAGAATTTCATAGGATGTGCATTAGAGCAGGTCACAATGAAGATGAGGTTGAAAAGGTGGCCAGGTATCTAAGTGGTATAAGATTAAGCATTAGAGATGAAATTAGTTTAAATCCTCATAAGACAGTGGAAGAGTGCTTTCAAATGGTAGTTAGGGTAGAGGAGAGAATCAAAAGAAGATAGGAGCAAGAAGGTAGAGGTAGGGAAAAATGTTTTAGAGGTAGAGGTAATTTTAGGGTAAGAGGACAGTCAACAAAGCCACAAGGTGAAACAAATAACTAACAAGAACAAAGGGGTGAGTCAAGTGAAAGAGGCAACTTTAGAGGAAGAAGGCCCAATAATAGAGGAAGGTTTGCTGGTCAAGGAAGAGGTTCCAATACCTTTTCAAGTAGATGTTATAATTGTAATCAATTTGGACACACTGCTTGGAAGTGTCCAGATAAACAAAGTGCAAGCTCTCATAGTGGGGAAAGAAGAACCCAAATTGTGCAAGAAGAGGACAAAGAAAGTGTGAACTCACCATCTCTACATGCTATCCCAGAATGAGGTGAAACCTTGATGCTAAGGAGGACATTGATCAAAGTGTCAACCACCAAAGAACCCCCACAAAGAAAGGCATTATTTAGAACAACTCGCAAAGCACAAGGTAAGGTATGTAAAGTAGTAATAGACTCTGGTTTTATTGATTATATTGTGTCATTAGAAATTATTGAAAAACTAAAAATAAAAAGGTATCCTCACCCAACACACCACAAAGTTTCATGGCTCAATAAGGGTTAGCAAGTCTTAGTAAATGAGCAGGCTTGGATTGAATTCAACATTGGTGTCTACAAATATAAAATACTATGTGACATCATCCCTATGGATGTGTGCTATGTTCTCCTAGAAAGGCCATGGTAGTTTGATAGGAAGTCCAAACATGATGGGGAGAACATATATGTGATAGAGAAGGATGGTGTGTCATATACTCTTTCACCCATACAAGAAGAAAGCAATGATATTCATGAAGGACCAAGTGTGATGGTGGTCAAGGAGAAAGAGTTCTTGAAAAGTTTGAGTGAAGAGAATGTTGGTTATGCCATCATTGGGAAGCCTACATCAAACATGATAGCAGTAGATAGAGAAGAAATACCTAAAGAAGTGCAGACCCTATTGGATAAGTATAAATACATAGTGGTGGAAGACCTCCCTAATGCATTACCACCCATAAGAGATGCAAGTCATCACATTGATCTCATCCCTAGCTCAAGCTTGCCAAACAAGGCAGTATATAAAATGACACCTAAGAAAAATGAAGAGTTGTAGTCATGATATTTCCATAGTCCATGATGATAGAATTTCAATGCTTTTGGAAGAAAACTATGTTTGCTTTTTTTGAGAAAAAAAAGCAAACATAGTTTTCTACCAGAAGCATTGAAATTATACCAAAAATGAAGAGGTCAAAAATCATATTCAAGAGTTGTTGGACAAAGGTCTCATAAGGGAAAGCTTGAGCCCTTGTGCTATGCCTAGTGTTTTGGCACCTAAAAAGGATGGTAAGTGGAGGTTATGTACTGATTCAAGAGATATAAAAAAAAGTACAATTAGATATAGATTCCCTATACCCTAGATGGAGGACTTGATGGATAGTCTAGAAGGTGCATGCTATTTCTCAAAAATTGACTTGAAAAGTGGGTATCATCAGATTAGGATAAGGGAAGGAGATGAGTGGAAAACAACATTCAAGACCAATAAAGGCCTCTATGAGTGGATGGTGATGCCATTTGGCCTCCCTAATGCCCCAAGTACATTCATGAGATTGATGAATGAGGTCCTAAGGTAGTTCATAGGTAGATTTGTAGTGGTATACTTGGATGATATCCTTGTATACAACAAGACAAAAGGAGAACACATGCAACACTTGGATATGGTGTTGAAAAAGTTGAATGAGGAGAAGCTTATGATTAATCTCAAGAAATGTGAGTTCATGAAAGAAGAACTTACCTACTGTGGTTTTGTGATCTCCAAAGGTACTTTGAAGATGGATCCCACCAAAGGTGAAGCCATACTCAATTGGACAACTCCAAAATCAGTAGGAGAAGTGAAATGTTTTCATGGGCTAGCCAATTTCTATAGAAAATTTATCAAAAACTTCAATCACATCTGCTCACCCATAATTGACACCATTAAAGGAGACAAAAAGAGAAGGTTCCAATGGACTGAGGAGGCAGAAAGAATCTTTCAATACCTAAAGAGTAGAGTAGCTAAACAACCTATCATTGCCCTGCCTAATTTCAATAAGGTCTTCATAGTGGAGTGTAATGCTAGTGGACTGGTAGTTGGAGTAGTTTTGAGTCAAGAGGGCAGACCAGTGGCCTTTCTTAGTGAAAGATCAATGAGGTCAAAAAGAAGTATTCATCATATGACCTAGAACTATATGACATGGTGCAGTCACTCAAGAAGTGGAGGCACTACCTCTTGCCAAAGGAATTCATTGTCTTCACAAATAATCATGCATTGAGTTTCGTAAACATTTAGGATAAGTTGAGTCATAGGCACATGAAGTGGATGGAGTACTTGCAAGCCTATACCTTCACCATCAAGCACAAGAAAGGTCAAGCAAACAAGGTTGTTGATGCTCTTAGCAAAAGGTGTATGGTGGTACAAGAAATCCAATTGCAAAGTGTGGGGATAGTGCAATAAGAGGTATGTATAATGATGATGATGATTTTAAAAAAGATTTTGCTATCTACAGTCAATTTCAGAACTCCTTTCACAGTGAATTTTTAGAATTTTTATTACAAGATGGACTTTTGTTTAAGGGCACTTATTTGTGTGTACCAAAGTGCTCTATGAGAGCAAATCTAATAAAGGAAAAACATTGTGGAAGTCTTGGTGGACATTTTGGGTTTGATAAGACTTTGGAGTAGGTCAAGAGGTTCTATCATTGGCCAAGGATGCATGTAGATGTCAAGAAGTTTGTAGAGAGTTTTGTAGTGTGCCAAAGAGAAAAAGGCTCAAGTTCTAATGTAGGACTTTACCAAACTCTACCCGTGCCTAACCGACCATGGGAGTCAATCAGCATGGACTTTGTATTGGGTCTACCCAAGACACAAAGAGGGTATGACAGTGTTTATGTTGTTGTGGATAGATTTAGTAAGATGACTCACTTTATTCCTTGTAAGACAACAAATGATGCATCTCATATTGTTGGACTATTTTTCAAAGAAATTGTAAGGATTCATGGACTTCCCTTGACCATTGTATCAGATAGAGATTCTATATTCATAGGACACTTTTGGAGGACATTATAGATAAAGTTGGGAACAAATTTGACTTTCATCTCTACCTATCATCCACAAACAGATAGGGAGACTAAAGTGGTCAGTAGGTCATTGGGGTGTTGAGGTGTCTTACCAAGGAACATGGACAGTAGTGGGATATTGTCCTTCCACAAGTAGAGTATGCTTACAATGACTCCATCAATAGGAGCATAGGTAGGAGTCCATTTGAAGTAGTATCTAGCATGAGCCCAAGGGGGATAGATGAACTCAGCGATTTGAAAGGAATGGAGAAGAGGAGTGTAGATGGGGAATATTTTGCAGTGGTAATGAGGGACATCCATCAGCAAGTGAAAGAAAACCTTCAAAGGAGTGTAGAGAAGTATAAAAGACATGTAGATTTGAAGAAGGACATTCAATTCAAGGTTGGGGACATGGTACTTGCACACCTAAGGAAGGAGAGATTGCCTAAAGGCAAACACACCAAGCTATTGATGAAGAAGATTGGACCTTATAGGGTGGTCCATAAGTTTGGACAAAATGCTTATGAGATAGAACTCCCTCCTGGAGTGGCTATCTCACCAATATTTAATGTGGATGATCTTTATCATTTTAGAGGATTTGTGGTTTCAAGTGAAGAAGCAGGTTCAATAGGAGATGATGATAAAGAGTGGATCAAAGACCTACCACCCAGCCAACCAATGAAGCTTGAAAGCATACTGGACACAAGGGAGATCAAAAGGACAAGGCACAAAGTGTATAATGAGTACCTGGTCAAATGGCATGGCCTACCAAATGAAGATGCAACATGGATGACTAAAGAGGATATCAAGAAGCATGGAACATCATTCCAAGAGCTAATCTCAGGAGGAACCTAAGATTCTTTTCCCCATGGGTGTATGGTGCAGGAGCACCTAGTCAATAGGGGTCAAATGATGTAAATGATGTATATAGTTGGTTGGGTGTGTGTATAAGCACATGAGTGATGAAATAAGGTCTAAATAAGACCATCTCCAATGTATTTGTGTCACTTAAGTCCTAGGGATGCAATTTTGTCCAATATTGCTTTGTAATAGTGATGTCATGTGGAAGATCAAAGGTCAATTTTGATTTGTAGTTGATGACCATTGGAATTCAAGAGGGAAAGGTTTAAAAAGCCTAAAAACACTTGAGGCACTTGGAGAAAGTTGAATAAAGAAAGAAACTTTCCTTATTTCCCTATTTTTTTGCTAAAAATTATATTTTTCTATTTATACAATGACAGTATGGCCTGGTATCTTTGTCATGGCATATAACTTATATGGTTGGAAAGTATGGTGTGTCTACTTCTCTTTGTAGGTGGTCTAAGGAGACATCATTGAATTTGAAGGGAGATTGAGACATTTGTTTGAAAACGGTCTATAGAACAAGGGATCTAGGGTTTCGTGCAGCAAAACTAGTTTCTAGAGCTTCCCCACCACTCAAAACTCTTGTAATTGGACTGATAGATTCTAGGCAATTCATTTTTTGTATTTAAAGCATTTTGGAAAGTAGGGTATGAAATAAGAGTGAGTTTGAATGAACCTAACTGAGTTTTTGCCTATATTTTAGGAGATATAAGGCTTAGATTGAAATCTTGCACCCAAATCAATTGGTGACTATTCCTAACCAAATAACTTGCATTTTATAACCATTTACAATGAGTTGAAAGCATTCAAGTGCAATTGGGAAGTTTGGAGGTTAGTAGTCACATACATGCTTTGGAAAAGAGGCCTAATTAGGTCTAGGAGTAGCATTAGCAGTGAATTGTTTGATGTTTTCATCTAAAACAACCATAGGATATCCTTTGGTATGTAAAAGCATAAAGGGTACTTGAAAAGGTGATTTTTTTATGGGTTTGTGATCCCATTAGGAAAGTAAGTATAAAGAACCTCTCTAGGAAGGCTACAAGGCTTGAGGAGGTCTAAATAGAAAAACCCATAATCATAGGTTCTCTTAGCTTGCAAATTGGTTTGTTGAGGAGTTTGAGGTCTATTTACCTTGCTCTACATTAGAGAGCGAGAGAGGGCAAGAGAGACATATAGAGATAGTGAGAAAGAAAAATAAAGAGATAGAGAGAGATAGAGAATGAGAGAGAGGGGGGAGAAAGATAGAGAGGGAGAGAGATATATAAAGATAGAGTTAGAGAGAGGGAGAGAGACGTGATGATGATTATTTTTACATATTCATAACAAAAGTTAAAATTCACAAAATGAACCTAACTGTCTTGAAAGATACGAAGAAATCACTTGAGAGTTCTTAATCCCAAGTTTTTGTATGGTTAGGTCTTGACCTTGTGGACAATTCAATAGGTTAATGTAAAACTATAATATGCAAGGGGCCTTACTTGATTTAAGGTGACTTATGACTCACTGGACTCGAATTATGCAAATTGTTACAAATATCAACAAATTATCCATTTCTTTGCATAAATTTATTACTGTATCACAAAGCTTTGTATGATTTATAATGAAACAAGCTTTTCTTTTCAAATTGATATGAAAATTGTCAACTATTAACACAATTGTTCATGTTTCCTTCAAATGTAAGACAATTTCCTTTAAATCCCTGTGTTTAAGCTAATTATTTCAAATGTTTGGGGAAAAGTTAGAGAAATTCAAATTGAATATCATTCTACTGTAGGATCTAACTATTCTATTATTCACATTGTAATAAATACATCACTTGGTCAAATCAACAGACTAAATCTCTAAATGTGAAGCCCTAAGTATTTTCATGAACACACATCCAAGATTGCAAGCTTTTAAAGAGGTAATATTTCAAATACAAGAGCCAGAAAATACTCTAAAAATAGATGCAGAATTCTAGATTTATTTGTATTTAAAATACACAGTCATATATGATTTACAATGTATGAATGACTCTTTGCTTCATTAATCAACTCAATAGAAAACTTACAAATGTCTTACAGATACAATAAGGAAGCGAGATACTCCACGCATTCCTTAGTGCAGATAGAAGTGACCTCCTCTAAACTAAAATACTTTAATCAAAATGTTTCAACAAACTACAATTGCAAGCTATCTCTCAAAAATCCCTGTGTAACTAATGTACAAGTAGTAGAGCTTCTTATATAGAATTTGAAGCTTCCTACTACTAAGGCTACAAAACTTAATCTACGGTCAAGATCTATCTATTATTAATCAAGGGTGCATATTCATCTCTAACCACTTCTCAAAATATCTGAATGGTATCTTTTCCTTTTTAAAGGAGGCCATTGGAATCTTTTCAAAAATAAGATTCCCTTTTTCTTTGACTTCTGCCTGCACTTTGGTTGATCTCTTTCCAAAACTACTGCTCTTTTTACAAATTCTACTTCTTCAAATATGATTTGAAATATTAATTACACCTTCTATAATGGTGAGATCTCCTCCTGGACTCTTTGTCCATACATACTCCTGCATTATAACTCCTTCCTTCAGTTTCTTTTCTCTGTTTTCTAAACCCTCTCTCTTCTTCTTGTATTTCCTCATCTTGGGATTTTCTTCCATTAATGAATCAATCATCTATTTACTTAGATATGCTTCAAGACTTTCCATGCATGGTGTAAAAATAGCATTAAATTCTTTCAAGGCCCTTTCTATTTCATACGTTGGTGTATCCATGCATTCATGATCTAATAACTTTTCCACTATCCTTTTATTCATTTTAATCATGTCATCTCCCTTTTCTTCTAAGTCCTAAGCAACTATTATGCACTTTCTAAGATTATCCTCTTCAAATTTGAGTTCTAACCTTGCCTGCGGCACTTGATTTTCCATTGAAGGGGTAATTACTCCATTTATTAGTTCTTCTATTCTCTCCTCAATTTCCCTTAGCTATTCCAATTTTGATTTGCATTCCTCTCTTCTAAATTGACCATTGTATACAAGCATGCTGCATTTATTCTTTTCTTTTGCAGCCAATTCCCACCCTTTTATTGCTTGTTTTATTACATGTTCTCCTTCTTGCATGAAATCTTTGAACCATTCTTCAAGCACATTGTCTTTAAGCCTTTTATTTTCTGTATCTTTTATTTCCCCCTTTGATACAACTGCTATATCACTAGGCAATTCTGGCACTATTGTATTAGGATCAAATATTCCCTTAATGAATTGTTGCAATTGGACAATGTGTCCTTTCAAATATCTTGTTTATCTTTATCTTTTCTTAACATTTTTTATGTTACCTGATGCATGTCTTCCCACTCAGTTATGTGTTGTTCCCTTGTTGTATGCCCCAAATTAAAATTAATTATTTTATACTCATCTATAGTTATTTCTCCTTTTGCCTTTTCCTTTTGGGGTATAGCCAAGTTCAGCTTCCTAGATCCATCTAGACCTCTTTGAATGGCTGACATCATTCTAGCCTTTCTTCTTTCCTTCCTTGGTGTTGTCTCACCCAATAGACTTTTGATATCAATAGGTACCAATTGTACCTCCTTCTTTTCTATCCTCATCTCTTCTCCTAACCAGGCAAGAATCTCTGTTGTGCCTTTAACAATTTTTTCTTCATCAATTACCTCTTCCTGAGGTTTTTCCACTTCTCCCTATTCTTGGGGTTATTGTTGTTGTTGTTGTTGTGGAGGAGGCTGCTATTGAAGGGCTGGCTCTTATACCATGGGCTCATTCTGTTGTTTGGACTCACCTTCATTTTCTTCTTCTTCAATTTCTATGTCCCCTCCAGCTTCATCTTCTTCCTCAAGACCCTCTCCCTTTGATGATTCTTTTTCTTGATCCTCTTCCTTATGTGTTTGCTCTATATTTGTTATGTCTATGTCCTTTTCTTATTCTTTAATTTTATTTTCATCAACATTTTTTGTATATTCTCCATCCTTTTGTTCTTTTCTAGACCTACTAATTTGCTCTATATGTGCAGGGGATCTTACCATTGTATCATCTTCTTTTTCTTCTTTTCCCTATTCTTGTCTGCTTTGTATGTTCTTCTCTTCTTCACTCTGGTCACCATACATATTAAGAATATTCAAGACATCTACACCTGAGGTGCTCGTTCATGTTTCTTCTTTTGCTTGAGTAGGTTTTTCTTTGATTATCTCCTTAGGTGTATCCTCCTTTACCAACTCCTCAATTTTATGTGCTTCTTCTTGCACATCTTTGATTATTTCAGGAGACACCAGGGTACCAAATGGATCTCCTATTCCTAATTCTTCTTGTACCTCTTCCTTTCCATACACTGGGCCCTATTCAATTTCCATCTCGGCCTGAGTGTTTTGCTCCTCTTCTTCACTTAAGAATTCACTAGATTCTTCTTCTATTTCAATTTCTTTTCTTACATGCATTCCCCTTTCCTCACTTTCACTACTGTCACTCTCAATATGGATAGTCTCAGTGGTTTGTTTGGCTTCATGTGCTTTTGACTCTTGCAGCATTTCTCCAGCCAATTTTGTCTTCACCTGAGCATATGCTTGTCTTTTTTCTGTTGGGGTGGATGCACTGGGTATATCACTCAACTTTGCACTTACATGTTGTGCTCCTATGACTTCACTTGTTTTTGAAGTCTCCCCTTTTGATATGCTTATTGGTATTGCTTTTCTAATCTTTTGTCATGTTACTTCCCTAGAAGTCTATGCTTCTTCCATACTAATCTCATGGCTTACTAATTTTGCTTTTACAAATGTACTAGTTGACACTGCTACTGTCACTCATAATGCATAAGGGTCCATCAAAGTAGCATTCTTATCCTTCTCTACAATTTTAGCTTCTACAATCTTTCTTTTTTTCTCATAGAAACATTGGGGATCATCACTAGGCTCTTTTACTCTCTTTTTCCCTTTCTTTGGATATGTGACTTCCCTCCCTTCAGCTTTAAGCTCCTCAATCCTATCCTTTAACCATGTTTTTGAAAATAATATGACCAGTTTGGACAATATGTCCAAAGATGTGTTCCACGGTTGTGACCAATCAGGCTCTCCAATAGGAGCAAGCCTAGCACTTTCATAACTATGATGCAGCAGTTTATCATCTTCCTTAACCTCTGGAGGAACATATATATCTCCCATAGATCTCATTTGATCAACTGTTAACCTTTTATGAGCCCTCTTTCTTACCTCTCTATCATTTTCTCAATCTGACCAAAAGTCTTCAATATGTATTTGATGTTTAAACTTTTTATCAATTGTATTTTGAATCCTATGGAAGGGGTCAAACCTTCTAGCTAAATCAAACTCTTTAAATCCATAATATCTCAATTCCTATTCTAAATGACTAGTAACCTCCTCATTGTGGCATGAATTTCTACCAATTGACCAAGGTAACTTCAGATTTCCTCTGCTAAAATTCTTTTTGTACATTCTAAAGGCATTTAGATTCTCCTTGAAAACTCTAGAAAAATTAATTTATTGGAAGGATACCTGGGTAACATGAAAGGTTTTCCTTTAAATCCCTCAGTTCTGATGTAAGTAAAATACTCAAATTGAATATACCAAGAACTATGCAGCCCAATTGTATCCTCTACATCCTTAGATATCCTCTTATCAGGCTCTTCCCTTAAAATTCTAACCATATAGCTATAGAATACATCATTAACTAAAGTATATTTCTTTAATGCATTATCTTCCTACAAATCATGATAATGTTCATACACCAACTTTTGACCTAGACCACTTCCTAAGGTTCCAACCCTGTCTATTCCATGTATGAATGGTCTAAGCTCTGCTGCACATGAATACAATAAGTATGAAGACAAGTAGAAAGGCAACGACTTTTGCTTCCTTAGCATGGCATGTTTCCATATGGCTATGCTTATGGCTTTCACCCAATGAATTTGTCCTTGTTCTTTTCCTACTTTTCTCATGAACTCGATGACCGTGAACATCCATGGCTCACACTTAGTGCCCTCTCTCAATCCCACCAATCTACTTAGCATTGTAATCATCAGGGATATTTTCTCTTTGAAGTATATTCTTAGCAGGTTTTTGTGCACTCTTGCCACAACCTTGGGTTTGTTTTCTGGGTTATACCAACTATAAAAATATCTTGCCTCTACAATCCCTTTCATCATTATGAAAATCTTCATTGTATTGATCTATGTCAATATCCATCATTTTCTCATTGATCTCTAGACCAAATGTCCTTGCAATACCTTCAGTGGATAAGTCGGCAATAAGTCTGCCATGAAACATTATTTTCCTAGTTGATGGGTCATACAAAATTAAGCAATCTAGACATAAATCCCTATCTTTCATAGCCAATAGAAAACTCATAGCTCTGTATAATCCACTCTCCCATATACATCTCATATCAGGTCTAGCGTCAGCAACTATGATCTTCTGTAAGACATCATTTGCATCATAATTCCTAATATTAGTGTCTATCCCTACTCCAGTGTAACTAATCAATGATGAGTAACCTCTATGTAATGGTAACTCTTCTTTCTCTATTTCTTTGCATGGTTTTCTCTCCTTTTCAACTTCGCCCCCTATATCTACCTTTTTCTACTTTGGGGCCATCCTGTAAAAAAATGCATCCTTTTAACCTTTTGTTTTACCTTTTACCTAGGGTTTTACTATGAATTTTTCTATTTTTTACCATTTTACCCTAACCCCTATTTGTCTTTTCCATTTTGACTTTCCATTTGTTTAACTCTACCCAGCTAGTTAATAGTTTAAACCAGTAATTTAACAGATGTTTATATTTCAAAATGAAATTACTGAAATCTGTTTTGCATTTTTACCATTTGAAATGTAACAGTGTTTTAAGATAAATACCTATATTTCTTGATAATTCACCTTTATGTTGTTGACTCACTTTACCGTCTCTTACTCCATCTAGCTCCTGTAATTCTATCACTTTGATGAATTCTGTTCAATTTTTCCATAGTAATTCTTCTTTCTATAGTTTTAATTTTTTGACAATGTACATCTGATAGAAAATGATGTTAAATTTACCCTAACTCCTTTGAATTTTACTCTTTTTGGATGTTAGCTTGGCATTAATTACAAAAATTAATGCGCCTAAGGCTTTGGCTTTCTATTTCAACATTTTGGTTTTAAACTTTTATCCATTAGTTTATTTCTGCATACATCTCATTTTCCTTGTATTTTTCCTTGTATGTTATTCTTTGTATGTTCCCATCGTATCTTTTCAATATTCAAACATATATACAAGAAACCTTAACTAATGTTATTTCCATTTTCCTTTTTTATCCATACTTGTATCTCCCATTTTGTATATCACTCTTTGTATGTCTCATAGATACAAGTGTTTATACAAATAACCCATACAAACCTCTTTTTTATCTTTATCTCCCGTGATGTCTTTTATTCCTTTGTATATCAAATATGTATATCATTAACATACAATCACCTCAAACATACAAAGATTTTCCCTTATTTAACTTCCTTTTCTAATTTGTCTTACAGCTCTTATTTGCATCTTTTCTTGTATATTGGCTTGTATATCAGAGATATACATTGTTAACATACAAGCTCAAGATGCAAATGATGGGAACCACTTTACTTTCTATTTGTATCTCCACGATACCACAATACTTGTATCTATCCTTTAGATACAAATCCTGATACATGCTAACTCCTTCCTTCGGACTTCTCATCTTTTATAAACCATATTTCATAAATCCTTAGTTCCACATGCATGTATATAAAGTGAAATGCATCTTTCAATATGCATTAAGGTGTGATGCATTATTTTATTTGATTTTAATTTTCTTTGACGTCTGCGCTGTATGTATATGGAAAAGTATAGCCCAAAACATACAGCATACAAACCATGAAACATACCACAATAAAACCAAATTCAATATTATCCTCAGGTGCAAGATATGTATATCATGTTGTATATCCCTTTGTATGTTTCCTTTTACCAAACCTACAAACCTAAGATACAACACATGGACTTACCCAACTATCCATTTTACCTCTGAATCCTGTCAAGTCCTATTTGTATGTAAGGATAAAATATTAGCCATATGCATACAAATACCAAGATGCAATAAACCCGACCACTTTTATGTGATTAATACAATGACCCAACATACAAACAACATTGTATATGCAACATACAAACCTTCCCATAGTGCATTTTACCAAAAACATGCATATCTTATAGATATTAAATTTTTTGGAATGTTTCAAAAGCAACCACTATTCATTTTTGACAAAGAATTCACCCCTACTCTGCTTTGGTACTTAATGCTATTTTTTCTTTATTTTCAACAAGTTTTGTAACTTTCACTTCCTTTTCCCTTTTACCACTAAACAAACCCCATACCCAAACAAATAGCCACAACCACAACATGGTTCCTCATTTTGCTAAGAAGTAAAATGGGGCATGTTGTGAGCACCACAACAAGATGGAGGGAGAAAGAGAGATAGATTGATAAAGAGAGAGGGAAGTAGGGAGAGAGAGATAGCTTGATGGAGAGAGAGGGAGAAAGAGAAATAGATATAGATCTAGGGAGAATAATAGGGAGAGTTAAAGAGATAGAGATAGAGATAGAGAGGGAGAGAGGAAGAAATGGAGAGATAGAGAGGGGAGAGATAGAGAGATAGAGAGGGAGATGGAGAGGTAGATGGAGATATATAGAGACAAAGGGATAGAGATAGAAAGAGACATGAGAGATAAAGAGATCTAGCATTTCAGAGAGGGAAAGATACAGACAGATGGAGATAAAATTAGAGAGGAAACATAGAAATAGGTAGGGGGAGAGGGAGAATTAGAGAGAGATGGGGAGACATAGAAAGAGGTAGGGGAAGAAATAGAGAGACAGAGAGAGGGAGACATAGAGAGATAGAGAGGGGTACATACAGAGATATATAGAGGAAGACATAGAGAGATGGAGAGAGAGAGAGAGATAGAGATAGAGATAGAGAGACCTAAGGGGTCCCTATACCTTTACCTTGATGCATGTTGCTAAACCCCTAAATTTGGGTAAGTCTGAAACCTTAAAACATTGACTAAGTTTAAAATTTGAGGGATCCTCCAAATTCTATAATATGCAATTTAATTCCTATAGATTTGAAACTGCTCTCAAACATCCTACTAGTATATACATAAAATATAACTTAATGTATAATAAAGGTAAATACCAACTTATACTTAAATTTTTATTTTATGTATATACCCCTAGTCTCTTTCTATAGTGAAGGAATTTCAAAGATTTCCATTTTAACTACTTTAAAACATGAGTGCGTTATAATGTGCTCGCATTATAATGTGAGCACATTTTTTTCCTGCTTTGGGAAATCCCAACAGTAAGGGTTGGATTTGCCTTGGGCATCCAACCCAAAAGGTTGGAGGTACCTTTTGGACTCCAAGGATGTGTTTTAACAAAAGATAGAAAATTTGACCAAATATCATGCATGCTCCCCCAATGGTTTACACATTTTTCAATGTCAATACAAGAAATACTAGGATGACTTCAAGTTTTCTATTACCTTTTTAACTATGTATTTTTAGAAATTTGATAACATTAAGGTTTCCATCTTGAAGTTCTTTTGCCAATGTGTTCTTTTTTAAAAAAAACCTATGTCTAGTATTTTTGGTGTCATTTTTTACACATTTATCAAAATTTGAAACAAATTATATTTTTAGATTCTTGACTCAATTCTATACACATTGAAAAAAAATTGATTTTGATTAGTTTTCAAAAAAATTAGGGGGAGTATGCTCAAATTTTCATTTTTCAAGATGTGTCCACTTTGAAAATTCATATATTCATAAAAAATTAAGAGAAAAGAAAGGCATAAACTACATGGTGTTAGCTAATTTTGTATTGTTGTGATTTGTCTAATACTTTAAAAAAGTTCATATTTTAGGGAGAGCACACCAGACACTATGTTATATTTTTTTTGACAAAAATAGGAGCAGTTTGTGTGTTCCCCCTATTTGAACCTCTTAATCTCCACCATTTTTAGAAAAAAATAGTAGTTTTGAAACTAGACCTAGAGCACTAAAAAACTTGTTCTTATAACATCTTCTAATTTTGAGTATGGTTATCTTCAAATTCTTATTCAAGATCAATTATTTTTATTTTAGAAAAAAAGTGCCACTTTTGATCCCCTTTTGGTCCCCCATTTCCATACACAAGTTACCCAGGAGATTTGAAAGTTATTAACTGAATATAGGGATGTATCATATTTGACAACATGCCATAGGGATTGCCACTAGTGAGGAGTATCAATCATCACATGGACCTAATTTTGGGAGCCATTATGTCAAACAAGGAACTACATAGGATGACACAAATAGAAAATAAAGAATCAAGAATAGGAAAGTACAGGAGTTACTAAGGAAGGGTTTGATTAGGGAGAGTTTAAGCCCATGTGTGGTACTTTCAATGCTAGAACCCAAGAAGGATGGTGAGTGGAGAACATGCATTGATTCTAAAGGAATCAATAAGATCACAATAAAGTATACATTCCCATTACTAAGGATGGATGACATAATAAACTATCTGAGTAGAGAAAAGTACTTTACCAAGATTGATTTGAAGAGTAGTTATCCTCATATTAGAATAAAGGAAGGAGATGAATGGATAACAACATTAAAGACTAATGTAGTATTGTATGAGTGGCTAGTTACACCTTTTGATTGACTAGTGTATCAAGTACATTTATGAGGTTAATGAATGAGGTGTTGAGTAAATTTTTGTGAAAGTTTGTAATTGTTTACTTGGATGATATTCTAATTTTTAGTAGGACTAAGGAAGAACACCTAAAGCATATCAAGTTAATACTGTAGAGATTGATAGAAGAAAATTTGTGGATCAATTTAAATAATTGTAGCTTCATGAAAGAATAATTAGTGTATTTAGGATTTGTGATATCATGTGAAGGTTTAAAGATGGATTTGGAGAAAATCAAATCCACTGTGGAGTGGTATACTCTTGTAAATATTGGGGAGGTATGATCTTTTTATGGGTTGGAAAGTTTCTAATAGAAAGTTCATTAGAAGTTTTAGTACCATTTGTACATCACTAATAGAAATGATGAGGGGGCCAAGAAGGAATTCTAGTGGACTACCAAATTGGATGGGAGTTTTGATTTGCTAAAGAAGAAGGTAATAGAATAACTAGTGTTGGACTTACTAGATTTCAATAAGATATTCCAAGTTGATTGTGATGCAAAATAAAATACAATTGGGGTGGTACTAAGCCAAGTAGGAAGACCAATAGCCTATCTTAACAAATATTTGAATGATGCCGAAAGGATATATATTTTAGTTTATGATTAAGAATTCCATGTTATAATTCAACTGCTGAAGAAACAAAGACATTATCTATTACCCATAGAGTTTGTGTTGTATATTGATCACCAAGAACTAAATTACTTGATTAGCCAAGGTAATTTGAACCAAAGACATATGCAATGGGTGGAATTCATGCAAAGTTACATTTTTGAGTTGAAACATAGGAGTGGGAAGTAAAAATTTGTTGATGTGTTGAGTAGAAGATAGAATCTACTAACAAAAATGAGAGTAAAGGTAGTTAGTTTTAAGAAGCAAGAATATTTGTATGAAGTTGATCTTGATTTTATAGAGGAACATGGAAAGCATGCAAGAGCTAGTAAGCATGGATATGAGTAAATGGTTAGACTATTTGATTCAAAATGAGATGTTATTGCATGCTGCCACAGTATTGCACATCCCACTTATGGGACATCCTGATTTTTTACTAAAATCACATAATTTTTTGAAAAAATAATGATTTAAGCCTTGAGGGGTTCCATCTATAGGGGTTTAATTGAAAAGGGTTAGATAAAACCCCCTTAGATCAAACCACCTTGGAAATAACCCCTAGTCTTGACCTATCAAAATGTTGACAAAAAACTAATTTTGCTTCACCTTTTGGGGGATCAAATGAAGTCATTTAGAAATTCTATTTTGTAAGTATGTAGCCCTTAGTATAATATTTCCAAAAAAATGATATCGAATATATTTCATTTGGTTATTATATTTATTTTCTTTTTTCTAGTGAACATAGGTTTTCACCGAACATCAAGGCCTCTATTCCACACACGCAGAAAAATAAAAGAACAGAGAAAAAATTATAAAAAGTATTTGCACATTAGGTATTGATGTCCTCATTTTAACAAAAAAAGAAGAAGTTAATTTGGATACATATAGAAAATGTTATGTTGTATGGTATAAACCTATGTTTGAATTATAATTAATCTCACTTTAAAAATTAATTAAAATAATGTATGAAACAAAAAATTATGAAAAAATATGTGTGCACTAGATATTGGTGTTACAAATCTATGTTTTAAAAAATATAATTTTTTCCTTTCTATAGAAAATTTATGCTATATGGTATAAATGCCACTTTTTAAAAATGTTATTAACTATAAAAAATAAGTTATTAAAAGTTACGTAAAAAATTCACAAATTATATCTTAAAATTTTTTTAAAATACATTTAGAATCTACACACAAAATTTTAAAATTTACTAGTTCACATTATCTTCAAATTCTTAATGGATTAGTTGCTATAGGTATCAAAAAGTGAAAATCTAGTTAAAAAGTTGATTTCAATGTCCTACTTTGGCCAAAAAGTGGGACACGGTATTGACCCTATTCAAAGGAAGCTAATTATGTATACCAAGAATCTCCATGAGAGAAAATATGATCAAAGAGAAACATTGTGGAGGTTTAGCTAGATATTTTTTGGTAGATAAGATAGTGGCCTTAGTTAGTGAGAACTATTTTTTGCTATAAATATACAATGTAAGGATATTTTTTCAAGGTTGTAGAACCTACCAACTTGCCAAATGAAGTAGTTAAAATGTTTGATTATATCAACCATTACCAGTACTAAAGAAGCCTTAGGAGGACATAAGTATGGATTTTGTATTGGGATTGCCAAGGACACAAAGGGGGAATGATTCAATACTAGTATTAGTGAATAGATTTTCTAGAAGGCACATTTCCTTCCATGTAAGAAGAGCAATGATGTCATATGTTCACATAGATGATTAATTTTTTAGGGAGGTTGTAAGATTGCATGGTTTACCAAGGAGCATAGTTTTAGACATGGATATTATGTTTGTGGGATACTTTTGGAGGACATTATTGAAAAATATCAACATATCACCCTTAGAAAGATGGGAAAACAAAAGTTATGAACAAGAGCTTAGTGAAACTACTTAGATGTTTGGTTGGAGAAAAGGTAGGGAATTGGGACATGGTTCTACCTCAAGTAGAGTTTACATACAATAATTAGTGACCAGATGTATGAAAAAACACCATTTCAGATTGTGAATAGTAGTAGTTGAAGGAATGTATCAAAGTTGAGGGACATCAATAAGGGAGACAAAAGAAGTGCTAGGGCAAAGGAGTTCATAGAACACATGAAGAAGGTGCATGCAAAGGTAAGAAGTCACCTAGAGAAGATGAATGGTAGATATAAGAAAGAAGCTAAAAAAATAATAAGGCACAAAGATTTTGTAGTGGGAGATGAAGTAAAGGTGTACCTTAGAAATGAAATATTTCTAATTGAAACATACAATAAGTTGAAGATGAATAAGTTTGGTCCCTACAATTGTAAAGAGATTTGATTCTAGAGATGCATATGAGATGGAGCTACTAAAAGGACTAGGCATATCTCCATTTTTCAAAATTGTAGACTTGTATTAGTATCATGAGGGAGACTCAGTGGGAAGCAACACAAAAAAACAAAGGCAAAACCCCATACTGCTATAGCCAAAATAATAGATCGAATAATATATTGGATAGTAGAATTAGGAGGAATACCAAGAATAGGCAACATGAGGAATGTTTGGTGAAATGGAGAGGAAGGCTAGAAGAAATTCAACCTACATTTCCAAGGATGAGGTGGACCTTCTAAGCTTCCCTCTAGTTGCTGGAAAGTGAGGGATATACTTTTAAAATAACCCTAGGTGTCTGATGCAGGAGCATCCTAGGGGACAAGAACAACCTTGCATCAACAAAAAATATACTATTTGTTTATTTGTAGGTTTTCATTTACTAGTAAGTTGCAGAAGAAGCCACCACATTTCACTAAAAATTGATATTTAGTCTTGTAATTTTGAGAGTATATTTTATAGTGATAGATAGATGTTGTGTCCACACTTAAGAGGAGAAATGGATCACCTTAAGGGCATAATTTGGTTTGTAAATATCTACTAGGATGAACAATTTGTATAGTTGTAACTTTTTCTACTTGCATTGGATTATTTAGAGTTTACACCAAGAAATGAGTGTATGCAAAGATTCATTGAACCTAGAAGACTGCATGTTGAGTATCGTATGGATTCCCCATTCTTCTATCACCTCTTTGTTCAAAGAAGTTGTTTACACTAGCCAACTACGTGTTTCATGAACCATTGAACTTTGTGCCACCTTGAGGCTAATGCATATCATTTTGGAGGTTCAAGATTGTTATATATGTCATTCACAATTGTTTGGAATAATTAAGGAGAGTTAGGAGGAATTTAGTAGAGTCAAGGATGGTGAAGATTTAGGATGGAGTTTGATGATGATAATGTTGATTGTCAAGAACACTGAGAGGAGGGGTGAATCAGTGTTCTATAAATCTTTTCTTTCACTTTTACTTTTAACAATTTCAAAAGAATAATCCAATAGAAGTAAAATATACAATTGAACAACATCCACAAGATCATGACACATAACACCAAGATTTTACGTGGAAAACCCAAAACGAGAAAAACCATAGAGAGGATTAGCTCTCATATATATATTGCAATATTTACAAAAATGATGTTCAGGCTTGGTCACTCCACGGGCCTAGAACATGCTAGCTTACTGCCATGAAGTACAACTAGATTTAGCAGGCTCACTGCCTCAACCCTAAACCTAGAAAGATTACAATGAGGGATGTTAAACCCTACTAGAGGCTCACTTCTAGCTTACTGCCTTGATGAAAAAACTTTGCTTCCAACCAGATCACACATGATAAATGAATACTGCTTAAGCATCTACCACTATGCCAGGGTGCAGTCATTTAGCAACTAAATTTTGAATCCCAAGTCTTCATCGCTGCTTCTCTTCTAACTCTACTCTTCTATTCACATGCTCGCATCACATACACACACTCAATCCTCATCCACACACTTAACAAAAGATCATCACTCTTATATATATCTGCATCGTGATTTAATTCTTAATCAGGTCAGCATCTAAGAAGTGAAATGTGTACATAGAAAAATGTACCTTGTCACTCAATCCAATGCACTATGGGTTGGATGGACCCAAATCTTCCCCAAAATGTGTTCATATAGGTTAGCTCTAATCATTCAGTTAATTACATAGATCTTTCACACACTATATGTTCTCTGCATCATGATTTATCTCACCAGTCAACTTGTTTCTTAAAAGCATGCTTAATAGGTTCATCTGTTGACTTGAAACTTCTACTGCAGATCACAAAACACTTCCAGAATCATATCAAGGACTTTTTACACATTCCCAATCTTGCCCTTAGAACTGCAAGGTATTACATCATCTTACAAAGAAATGTAGACCATCAGAACTCGGACTCTGTCTCTGTCAAACTCTATCAAACATTATGTCGATACTTAGCAACTTGTAGCTAACCTTCCGGTGGACTTCAGATCTCCTAACTCTGGAATAAGACACTTCATACAAGTGTTTACAACACCTTACAATCTCATAACAAAATACTTATATGTGGAGGAATGCAAACCACTACACTATGTGTTGTTCATTGTTCCTACTATACCCTTTGCTAACCCAGACTTAGACAATTCTTCAAGGTGACTTTCAGAGGAGATCAAGACTTAACCTCTGAAGCATAACACTATCAGACAATTAAGAACATCATACCTGAACCATATTATTGGATCATTCTATGTGGAGGCATACTGTCTAGCTTATTGTCCTCTACTCTGCATACTTTCCATAGCCATTTTCTGTCAACCAAACCTGGAATCTAATATGTTCTTCTATAGATGATGCAGAGTGGCACAAGGGAAGCAACAACACAATGGTTTACTACCCACTCACCCACTCACCTAGCCTTCAACCAAGCTAAGTCACTCACCAAGTGCAAATTATGGATTTGTGGTCTAGGCTATTGTCTAACCTCCAAGGCTTCTTTGACACCTCAAGGCAGGTCTACAAACACCTTTTTGACAGTTGGTTTGGTTCCCAACTTCACACAACCCTCTAACCTTGACTAGGCCTAGTGAGGCTACTAGCCCTCTTTTACTAGTTTTCTTCACACCAAATGACAAAATCCCAAAGGACTAGGCAAACAAATGATGGAATTGAACACCCTTCAAGGGACCCTAACAAACCTCCAAATCTCCAACCCCAACTCTACTCCAGCAGTTCAAAACCCCCACTAGGTCTCTAGGCCTAATTGATCACTTTAGGCCTGGGTTACAAAGCAAAGGGTTCAAATTGGGTTCATAGGTCAGGGGCAGGAATTTAGAATGTCTCTACCAGGTACCTACAATGCAAAACTACCATCCTTTCATTCACCTTGTCTAGATTTTGTCACCTACAACAGCAAATAGCATAAAACATGCCAAATACATGGTAATACTTGACCTAGGGCATCAAATTAAAAATAGAAGACTGCATTTTCAAACAAAAATATTTTGGAATCTTATAATACATACCCTTATCCTACATTTCACCAGTTTTTGCAAATTTTCAATGGTGGGAATGCATTCTAGGGCCGGATTTCTATGGCTGCCCTAGAAAATAGGGTTTCTAGACCTGTTTTGTAAGAAAAATCTATAGCTTTTGATCCTGACCACTTCAGGACCTCAAACTAGTTGCATTGGAAGCCTGACTCCAAGAAATTTTAGAAAAAGTACATTTGCACCCCTAGAAAATTTGTACAGTCTATACAGCAACATGTTTTCTTTAGAAAAATAGTCAAATTCTTAATTATTGTGCCCAAAATTGCATACAAAATCTCTTCCTCCATACTGGAGTCAGATATCCACCATATTAACCCATCCAAGTTAGTTTCCAACTTCTACAACAGCATTTAGCTACCCAAAGTGGGTTTTGAACTGACCCAACACATAACACCTTTGACAACTATGGTGTTTTGCATTAACACAAGGAGGTTGATTTGTTTGGCTTGTCCAATGGAGTCCAAATGATCAACACACTCCTTCCATCATACTAAAACACTAAAAAAACCCAAAAAAAACTCAAAAATTAATCCTTAGACCTTCTAGGCCTAAGTGGCATAACAAGGATCCAAGTGGACTAAGCATGATTGAGCTTTATATGGTCACCTCAATCATCTTGACCACACAAAAAGGACCATATACTCATGGCTAAAGCCTTATTACAATCAAAACCACAACTGTCAAAAAAAAATGCAAACAAAGTGAATTTAGGAACCAAGGTGCTCCTAGGTGCCCTGCACCAGTAGATATCTCTTCCTGTCATGGTAATAGGATCTCTGAGCCTTGTTGCCATCAATGCAAAAATATAGATCCATACCAGAGTAGTGTCTCTTGCCAACAATCTCCCCCTTTGGCATTGATGGAAACACTTAGTGAAAAATGCTTGACTACTCCCCCTTACTATATACATTGTACTTTCTTGCTCCCCTTGAGATGATTATCCATTTTTCACTGATCTACTTCTCCCCCTTTGACATCAAAGGCAAAGGGTGTCATCTGGAACCAAAAGTTTGTCAAATTTTCAAAATTTTATTTACTCTGCCACATATTTACAGGTACAATCTTCATCTTAACTTATGATTGAAGGAAAAATGTCACTATAGATAGTCTTTATCAGAGCTATCTCTCCATTCCATATATTTCTTACACTTTCTAGAATGTGGATGTGGCCATTCATAAAAAATACTAGCTTTTCTGCCTTCTAGACATCTGATGGTGTATCAATTAGTGCTTGAGATTTCAAGGCCTCATCTTCCAAATTGGTCATGGAATCAACTTTTAGACTTATCAGTCCTTTCAGCCAACACAACATGTCTTTGATTTCTCCCCTTTTCTTCATCAGAGTGTTCAAATCATTATGGATATTTGTAACTTGTGTTTCTTTGGCATTTATTGACTTGGCTACTTGATTATATGTCTCAGAGATATGTAGCAGTTTGAGTTCCAAGTCTTTGATTTTAAATTCTAGCTCCTTTGTGATTTTTGGCCAAGATAAACAAAAATTGTATATTTTTCTAGCTTCTTCAATGACACTTTGTATGTTCTTAATCCCATTTTCTAATAGAGTTTAGTCTTTGGTTATCATAGTCTTCAGATTAGTTAATCTATTTTCATTGAACTTTTTTCTAACCTTTGCTTTTGCGGATTTCTCAAAGGATTCAAAATGTACACTTATAGAGTTTAATAGATTTTTGATATGGTCAGTAGGGGATAGTGAGGTATCCCTTTGAAATGATGGCATTAGCTTTTCCAAGATAGTGGATGCTTCGTTGATCAGTTTGTTATCTTGATAATGAGATTGTAATAACTCTTCCCGTGCCTTGGCCTGAACCATAGATATGAGCTTGAACTTTTAAAAAGGTGACAATGAGGCCATGTCGATTGGTCCTTGAAGGAGTTTAGACTCATCTACAACTTGTTGACTCCCAAAACCAACTGAGACATTTGCAGTGTCTCTTTCTCTCTCAGATACTTCCTCTTGATTTCATTCCAGATGATCTATGTCCATATTATCTAGTTGATCTACATTTTTTTCTGATGTATGGCTCCTTATCTATTCCCTATTATCTTCATCCTCAGCTTGTTGCTCAAGTGGTGAATTAGTTTTAGTTTCACCTAGATCTATCATATCCACTATATCAGTGTTGGGAACTTGATCACTCTGTTCTAGTCCTTGATTTTGGCTTATCTCCAATGGAGATATGTCTTCAACATTTTCTTCTTTATTGCCATAGATAGTGGGAATATTATTTTTCTTTAATGCTGCTAGGGTGATTTCCTTTGTTTCCTTGACCACTTTGTCAATTTCTCCCAACATCAATGAGTTCATTCTATTCTTGGTTCTGAAGGCATCTTTGATTTCTTTTGAGATTTTGATCTTCTCCTCAGGAGTGATTTCTGGACATAATCGTATCAATGAGTGCTCTCTCAGTTCAACATCTTTTTCCATAGCTGCTTCTTTTCTTGTACTCATTATGTTACCCAGGCTGTGTGGTAGATTGATAATAATTTCAATTAGGGCCTTATTGTAGATGTTTAGATATTCTACAATAGCAATCTTAATGATCTTCTTGTCTAGATCATTGTATTCATCATACAACTGAGCTATAGATTTCAAATTTCCATCAACTGTTATGGCTTTGAGAACATCTTCAAGGCTTATAGTAGCTTCCTTTATTTGAGTCTCATCTTGCTTTAACCCTTTCCTAGATCTACTCTTACCTAAGGGCCCCTTTTTGCTAGTTCTTAAGGCTTTTGAGGCCTCAGTCTTCATCTTCTTTGCTTCCTCATCTAATTATGTATCTTCTTCATCAACAATTATACTTGCATGCATTCTCTTGGCCTTAGACTTCTTTCTTTTGGAGCTGGTGGCAGAAATTTCCACATTTGCAGATGGTGTGGAACTAGAGGAAGTGGAGGTGCTGGTTTTTCTTTTTGCCTTCTCTGTCTTTTCTAGCTCACCTTTAGGTTCTCTTAGAGCCCAAGATAATTCACCTTTTCCCTTTTCTTCTGCTTCCCTAACAGTCTAAGCCTTTTCCCTTGCCTTTGCCCCTTCTTTTGTGAATCCATGCATAATGGCAGTTTCTTCTACCACTTTCCTCATTTTCCTAGAGATTTTAGGTTTTTTTACCTCAACATGAATTTTGGCATGAAATTCATCATAAGTTCCAAATCTTGCTTCCTATGGATCTCTGGGTTTGCTTAGCATATATTCAACATAGTTTTCTAGTACAATTCTATCTACCTCATATCCCATAGGCATAACCTAGACTATTCTAGGCTTAACGACCTCCATCAAACACTGATCTTTTGTCACAATGAAGAAGATTGTATCCTTATATTTTTCAACCACTATTTTGGGAATCCTTTCTCTAGCTTGCATTGTTCTTTGGAATCTCTTGAAATAGCCCCACAGGGATGCATTTTGTGTATCAATGGTGCCTATGCTACTCAACAAATTTCTAATTTGAACTGCGATAGGTTTATCATTGGTCTAGAATATATTCTTCATACTAGGCAACTCTTGCATAAAATAGAAAAATAAACACATGTTCAGTGTGCCAAATTTAAAGGGGTATTTACCTTCTTTTGTCTTCTTCAGATTATCCATTACTTGCTATCAGAGCAATTCAAAAATGTCACAATCAATATTTTCCTAGTCATTTGATAGGCTATGTAAATGGTTGTGCCTGAAACAGAGTTCTCCCAATTGGTGAAGTAAACTTTGTATCCCAATACCATTGAGGCAAATCTCACAGCATGATCCTCAATATCATTTATTATCAAGGCTCTCTTATCAAATTTCGCTCTGGTAGCCATAATTACTATATCATTTTTCATAGCTTTTCATAGAGGTACTAATCTGGTAAAGCATAATACAGTGACTACCCTAATAGAATCTTTTGTAATTTTGAAAGGTCTTTCAAGCCATATGAATTCATCATGAATCCTACTTAACACATACTAGACCCATTCATCTTCCATAAATGTTGGGAATTTCAAGTACTGAATAAATTTCTTTTCTTTCAATGCCAGATATTATTTCTTTAGTTCAAGGTTCTCATTGCTCAAGTGATTTGTGTAGAGATCAGTAAACCTGCTATCACCAAATTCCTCTAGGGAAACATGAATATATGCCCTAACATCTTCTACATGCATGACTCCATGAGGAAAACTTGAGAATGCACCCAACTGATCGACTTCGGTTGATTTGAATGGGTGTTTTTTGAATTTTGGTCGTGCTCACTCAGTAATATCAACAACTTGCGGTGACTCCATTTCATAATTTCAACAGATTCACATGAAAGTTTTGAATGAGATTCCCTTGTAGCACAGAATTAGGGTTTCCTTTTTCTAAAATTCTCCAAGCCCTTCAATTCTTGATTGTTATTGCTCAAAGTATGTTTCAATCTCTCTGAATTCTTGATAGCTTCAAATGTAATGTAAAACAAGTTCCTTTTTATCCTCCACATGACTTGACCTAATTGCCATTAAATGATCATTCCCCAAAAGTTGTCAAAACTCTTTACTGTAGACCACAATCGATTATAATTGCTCTGCAATATGCCACATTGGCCCTTTTTCTTTTGGTTTCTCTTTCAACAGACTTTACTTGTTAGATTTCATCGTATGACTCATTGCTGGATTCCAGCTCTAATTATCTAGCTGGGGAGATTGGATTTTCAATACTATTTCCCCTAAGCTAGAGCTCTCTAATTATTCTTCAAAGAAGGTATCTGCATCAGATGTTGGTGCAGATCTATCCTCAATTAAAATTAATTCCTTATCAATCTAGATCTCATCCATTTCTTCCTTACTCTCAATCAGATCAACCTTTTCTTTTCCCTTCTCATTCTTTTGCTCTGTTTTCCTTTCTTTAGAATGGTGATCTCTCTTCACATTCCTGCTTATATAGAATCTTACAATATGTCCAGATTTGTTGCAATTGAAACATACCACATTCTTTTATCCTTTAATCCTTCCATTGATTGAATTTGATCTGCATTGATTAGCCATGTGTCCAAATCTATTGCATACAAAACACTTTCCATTGAATGATTAACTGTTCTTGATATTTTGAAAATTAGTTCTTACCGAACTTCTGAATTCATTTGATCTATGTACCATTTTATAGCATCCATTACACCTAATAGAATTCTAACTTTCTTTACTTCTGCATACAATAGCTCTTTGACCAATCCTATTGCAAGTGAATCATTTACCTTTGAATGACTATTCATTCCTTCCATTGTTAAAACTTTTTCCTGATCAGATTTCTACATTCATTTGCTCTATAACCAATTTTCTTGCAATTGCAACACTGACCAGAGAATAATGGAGTATTTTGATTTATTCTACTTCTACACTGAGTAGCCTTATGACCAAACTTATTACATGAATTACAATAACCATTGAAAGATGGGTAACTTTGAGCATTTGGTTGTTTGACTGGAGCTCTTCTAGGTCTTCTTCTTTGATTTTTGAACTGGTATCCTTTGTTTTGCATTGACTTAGTACTTATTTTCCCAGAGTTTGAACTTTCTCCTTTCTCAAATCCTAAATCATGTTTGTCATCAACATTACTCTAGCTAGCAATCATTTCATCAAGCTTTGCAGTACTTATCTTGAAATTTTCTTCAAAACTTCTAGCCTTTTCTAGATCTATTTTTAAACTTATAATTTCTTTTTCAAGTTTAACATAATCTTCTGATTTGTTCTTCACAATCAAATTTAGATCATCTTCTGCTTTTGTTCTTTCTATAACTTCTACTTCCAAATTATATAGAGCTTGATTTGCTAATGACAATTGGTCACTGACTTCTTTGTAATTGTCTTTGAATTTCTTGACTTGTTCCTTCAGCTTTAAGATGCATTCATTAGCTTGTTGTAGAATGTCCTTCAGATATTTGACTTCTGCTTTAGAGTTTTCAAGATCCATAAGAACTGCTTCTAGTTGGTTGTACCTCTTATAATTTCTATACCTTCAAGTTGCCATGATCACACTATCCTAGATCTTCCTTAAGCTATTAAACTTTTTCTAAGGAACCTTGCTCTAATACCAATTGTTGATTGTCAGGAACATTGAGAGGGGGGGTGAATCAGTATTCAATAAATCTTTTCTTGCACTTTTACTTTAACAATTTTGAAAGAATAATCCAATAGAAGCAAAATATACAACTCAACAACATCCACAAGATCATGACACATAAACCAAGATTTTATGTGGAAAACCCAAAATGAGAAAAATCACAGAGAATATTAGCTCTCATATATATTTCAATCTTTACAAAAATGATATTCAGGCTTGGTCACTCCACAAGCCTAGAACATGCTAGCTTACTTCCATGAAGTACAACCAAATTTAGTAGGTTCACTACCTCAACCCTAAACCTAGCAAGGTTACAATGAGGGTTGTTAAACCCTATTGGAGGCTCACCGCTAGCTTACTACCTTGATGACAGAAACTTACTTCTAACTAGATTACACATGATAACTGAATACTGCTGAAGCATCTGCCACTATGCCAAGGTGCAGTCATTTAGCAACTAAATTTTGAATCCTAAGTCTTCATCGTTGCTTCTCTTCTAACTATGCTCTTCTATTCGCATGCTCACATCACATACACACACTTAATCCTCATCCACACACTCAACTGAAGATCATCACTCTTATATATATCTGCATCATGATTTAATCCTTAATCAGGTTAGCATCCAAGAAGTGAAACATGTACATAGAATGATCTACCTTGTTGCTCAATCCAATGCAGTATGGGTCACACGGACCCAAATCTTTCCCCAAACATGTTTATATATGTCAGCTCAAATCATTCAATTACTTACATAGATCTTTCACACACTATCCTTTCTCTGCATCATGATTTATCTCACCAGTTGGCTTGTTCCTCAAAAGCATGCTTAACAAGTTCATTTGTTGACTTGCAAATTCTACTGTGGATCACAAAACACTTGCAAAATCATATCAAGGACTCTTTAGATATTCCAAATCTTTCCCTTAGAACCACAAGGCATTACATCATCTTGTGAAGAAATGTGGATCATTAGAACTCAGAATCTATCTCTATCAAACATTATGCCGACACTTAGCAGCTTGTAGCTAACCTTTTGGTGGACTTCAGATATCCTAACTTTGGAATAAGACACTTTATACAAGTGTTTACATCACCTTACAATCGCATAATGAAATACTTATCTACGGAGGAATGCGAACCACTGCACTATGCCTTGTTCATTGTTCCTACTATACCCTTTACTTACCCAGACTTAGACAATTCTTCAAGGTGACTTCTGGAGGAGATCGAGACTTAACCTCTGAAGTATAACACTAGTAGACAATTGAGAACATCATACATGAACTAAATTACTAGATCATTATCTATGGAGGCATACTGTCTAGCTTACTGTCCTCTACTCTGCATACTTTCCATACTTAGCCATTTTCTGTCAGCCAGACCTAGAATTTAATATGTTCTTCTATAGATATCTCTTCTTGTCATGGTAATAGGATCTCTGAGCCTTGTTGCCATCAATGACAACATATAGATCCATACCGGAGTAGTGTCTCTTGCCAATAGATAATGTAGATGTCACACAATGTGTTGAATTTCATTTGAATGTAAAAATTTCCATATTAGTAATCAAATGTCTATGGCCTAGCATGTAGGAAGCCCATTGTGGCAAATTGTAACCCTTTTATACTTTGAATTTAATAAAGATCATGTTATTGTTATATTAAATTTTGTTGTGAGTATTCTATGTTTAAGTTTTCACTACATGGTTGGAAAATCCTTCATTGGATCCTCTATCCATGACTACATCACTATGTAGGTCACAAGTACATTATTGTGTGTAAGAGATAGTTTTACGACTTTTAGAATTTAGTAATTTTAGATTCAATATCAAAATCTTAGTATTAGTTATCTATCACTAACTTTTCCATTTCTAATAGTAAGGTATACATTTATTATTTGTTATTTCATTCTATTAAAATAAATCCAATTAGATACACATTATTGTCCTACCTCTCTAGTATTTAGGGTAATTTATTTATTATTATTTTTTTGCATTTGTTTACCTTAGGATAATTTATGTAGATGTGATTTATTTGAATCTATAATTACAATAACAACTATAACTTATGGATTATGCCATCATACTTGCCTGAGTCTTGTAGTGAATTGATTAAGTATCTGTTGGGCCACTTGAGCTGAGGCTTTTGAATGAATTGAAATTAGCATACTCTATGGCCAACATTATCAATTTTGACATTTCCTATAACCCAAGGAATCATATCAATTTATACTAGTAATGAATTCATCCTTTGTCCCCTCTTATTTTAGACGTATTATCAACCATAATTTGTTAAGCATCCAATACCAACTAATCCCATCGATCAATCACTATCAAATCAAATCAACTTTATTGAAATAATCCTTTATATAATAAGAATAAACCACTTATTATCATAATAGTGATGATACCTTTATCATCACAAACAATCACATTACTAAACAATAATTACTAGTTCATGTTCCAATATACAATAATAATTAATTAACTAAATAATAGAAACAATATTTTGATGCTTTACACAAAGAACACAAAATCAAGGATGATAGTATGAAAGGAATCTTGTAACTTGAAAAGGAATCATTATGCTAGTATGATAGTATGATAGTATGAAAGGAATCTTGTAACTATCAAGGTAAAGGCTTAGGCCTTCATGAACAAGGTATTTTGGAGCTTGTCCATGTCAATGTCCCTCCTCATTCATATGGCCTGGGATACATACCCCAAGGTGAGCAAACTCAAGATGTTGGTACTTCCTCCACTCCTCCAAAGCCTACCACTTTCCATCGCACACCCTATCATATCCCCAAAACATATTTTGCCATTCCACCTCCATCAACCTACAATTGTCAAAAGCATGTGACCATACACCTTCCACCATCCAATCTCCCTCCGCTACTTCCAACACCTAACATTTCACCATCCAATGTACCTCCACTACATTCATTCTTGCATCAAATCCATGCACAATTTCCTCTAGGAAGATCTCTTCTAGCATCCTCATCATGCCCAATTTTTTCTCCTCATTCTAGTCATCCCATATCCTCCATTATTAGTGTGTTGAAGTGCATCTTCAATCACATATTGTATCTCAGCCATTCTGTTCTTGTCACCGTCAACAAGCAAGGAAGCAAGCTCCCTGAGGGCCAATCTTCTTCAGTATCAAGGTCGAGAACAGATAGGCAAACAATAGAAGCCGCAAGGTAACAGGTTTTGTAAGTTTGTATTAATTTCTACCCAAGCATGCAAGTGATTGAGAGAAAGAAAAATAGAAATCAGATATGAGCTAAATAAACTGTATTCAACTCAAGAGAATGCAAAGCATTACAATAGAATGGGGTGCTCATATGAGAGCAAGAGGTGGGTATATATATGATATTCCACCCAAGAAAATCAATACACAACCAATGTGGGATAAAGCGAAAAAGTCCCTAAGTAAGCTTAACCTAGTGTGAAAAGAGCTAAGGTGGAGAACAAGCTAAGAAAGAGCTAGATAACAAAGTAACCCTGTTCACACTAACACCCCCCCTTAAGTGTAACTTAGGGGAAAATGGGGAAATGGGTCCCGGCATATCGAGCCTGATGAGGTACCCATGTACATAAAATTCCCCCCAAAGAGGGAGAAAAGCCCCCCCCCCCCCCAAAATAGAGAGAGAGGAGACCCCCACAAAAGTAGAGAGAGTGAAAGAGACTATGAAACCCCCCCACAACAAAGTAACTCATGTGCCAAAAGAGGATGCCCTAATATGAATGCTGAAGATAATCCATTTGTGAGAAATGACATTTCTCCCCTTAGGAAGAAACAACTCCAATGGTGAATGTTGAAGTAACTCCCACTCAAAGAAGCAAGGTGAGGAAGGAAGTCTCAAGATGTATCCTATCTCAGAACTCTGCTCAAGTGTCCCCATGTGAATATCAAAAGATGCCTCAATGCACGAAGGTAGAAGCAATCCAATCCCATGTGTACAACTAGGAGGTACAAGAAACAGAGACAAGGAAGATGGGATAACAGTGATGAAATGACTATCATCAAAGAGGAGTTGAATGTCCTCAAGAGTGTCATCTAAATCAGAAATGTGAGACTCTACAAACAAATAAGAGATGTCTGGTAGAAATTGTTCCCAACGAAGTGAATACAGAAGACAAATATGATCCTACTGCAAAGAATCACTGGAAGCCCTCGAAGAAGCCTCTCTAAACTCTATAGTAAAAACAAGTGCAAAGACAAAATAATTGTCATGAAAGAGGAGAGATAGCCCCTCAAATGTGTCCTCCAAATTTGAAATGTGAGACTCCACAAACAAAGATGCAATGTCTGATAAATAGGAATCCCAATCAGGAAGACTGTAATGATCCTACTGCAAAGAATCACTAGAAGCTCTCAAAGAAGCATCTCTGGAATCTGATGAAGTAACATGTGTTGTATCTGAAGATGGGGTACCAATGTATGTCACACAAGATAGGGTAAAAGAAGACTTAGTATCATCCACCAGAGCCTGGTCATCTAAGGAAACATCACTCTCAAATGAAGATCCAAAGTCTCCATACAACTACTGGATGATGGTCCAAGCAGTGAAAGGGCACTCAGTGTGCTCTATGTGATGTAGAATATCCTCAGAAATAGTAATACATATAAGTCCATAGACCATGTCATTATTGTTAAACCATGCATTCTTCTGTTCATAGTCACTTGGCTCAGGAACGAGTCCAAAAGGATGGGGCAATAGATCTTGCTCAAGGCAATGATTCATTATCCCTTGTTTCCAAGACAAATAGTTCTCTGAGGTTAACTTAACAACAGAAGGATGGAAATAACTGATATCCATGATGAACCCCCAAAATGATTACAATAACCCCATAAAAGATGTGACTCAAAGAGAGCACATAAGACACCCCCTTTTCCACTCAATCAAAGAACCCCCCCAAGAAAATTTGATTTGGCACTTTATATTTAGTACATTTACAGCTACCACTAGCAAGAAATACTAAGTGGTCTTGATTTCAGTGCATTGCAAAACCCTCACAAAGAGCATATGCTAAAAATACAACTTTGGCACAATACTTAGATAAATAAATAGTACCACTGTAATCTACTCCAAAAATCATGCACTTTCAAAAAAAGAATCACCTCGATATGAGGTCATATGTGAAAGTTATGATCCTCCGAAGTTCCCAAAAATGAGAACTGTGCAATGTCACGTGTGAGAATATGAGATTACTAAAAAATCTGTACACTAAAATTAAAAAATGATTGTACCAGCATGTAGAACACGAAAAATTAGCCAAAATCAAAAAAAGAAGCTCGCAAATCCGAGGTCGGGAGCCCGAGTTACAGCCTTTGGAAGTTGAACTGTAATTTCCAAAACACCAATGGAGAGGGGTTTTGCTGTAGCTTTCTGACGTCGTTTCTGCAAAATATATAAGCTGTATGCAAAAGTTAACAGATACCCAGATAGTTTTTCAGTGCTGCGAACAAAACCCATAAGGTGTTTTTCTCTGTGATCTATACAAAATGTGACTCTAATTGAAAAAAAAAATGTTTTGCACCAAAAAAATGACATGCAAAGACTAAATCAGCTACCTAAGACAAACAAAGGCATGTTGCAACCTGCAAGATTGATCAAAATAAATAAAATGCAAGCCGATTGTTAGATTTTAGCTCAATGAGTCTTGAGGAAGCTATGAAAAAAATAACTTCAACTGGCAAGTCAAAATATAAACCCTCTAGAAACTAGAGTTTTCTCCACACTTTTCTGTTTCTCCAGATCATCAGAAGATGCAAGAGAAGAGCATACTCATGTGCTTCGAAACCCACAACTCACAAACTAGAGTTTTCTCCACACTTTTCTGTTTCTCCAGATCATCCAAAGATGCAAGAGAAGAGCATACTCATGTGCTTCGAAAAATAACTCTACACTCTAAGATTTCTAAAAAAATGCTAACCCACAACTCACAACTGCTCTGATACCATGTTAGATTTCTACCCAAGCATGCAAGTGATTGAGAGAAAGCAAAATAGAAATTAGATATGAGCTAAATAAACTGTATTCAACTCAAGAGAATGCAAAGCATTACAATAGAATGAGGTGCTCATATGAGAGCAAGAGGTGGGTGTATATATGATATTCCACCCAAGAAACTCAATACACAACCAATGTGGGATAAAGTGAAAAAGTCTCTAAGTAAGCTTAACCTAATGTGAAAAGAGCTAAGGTGGAGAACAAGCTAAGAAAGAGCTAGATAATAAAGTAACCCTATTCACACTAACAAAGAACACAAAATCAAGGATGATAGTATGAAAGGAATCTTGTAACTTGAAAAGGAATCTTTATCCCCAACATAAATTGGATTGTGCTCTATTTAGTTAGGTGCAATAGAATAAGGTGATGAAGATGATTCGACTAGAAAAAAATATCTCATAATATTGTTTATTTACTATTGGCTATTTTGGCTTTGTAATAATAGGTTATTCTTAAATACCTTTCAATTCAATGGTAGAAGGTAAATTTTAGCCAATAAAACTAGGACAACAACTATTTGCCTTTTTTGTAGGAATAAAGAAAAAAAGTTCTATTGACTATTTGAGCATTTGACCATTGAAGAATGTGATATTTAAGTAAAGTGTTAGTACAACATATTTGTAAACAACCTCTCTTCAATCATGACAACATCTATCTAGCATTCTAGATGTGCATTTGATCGTATTTATTAATTAATTAAAATTGAAATTCACATTATATTTGTCAATCATTTTATTTTATATTCTTTAATGATCAAATGGTGAGAGGAACCTCCTGCAACAATATAATAAAAAATGCACGAAATAACATATTTATAGAATAGCAGAAACACAAAAGGAATTTATTGATCAAATGCCACTTCAAGGAGGCAACCTCCTTTGAGCAAGCTCAATACAATAAATTCATGGATGCCTTCATTGGCCTCAACATGTACTTATATACTAAGTCTACTCTAAACAACTAATACTTCCCATGAATGTGGGATAATACAATATGCTCATGAGATTACTTACAAAGCATATGCATCCATCACAACTTTAACATACTAACAAATTAAAGAGAAGGGTTCAACACAGGTTTGTAACAAATGGTCAAATAGCCAATAGCAATTTTTTCAAAAACATGTTATATTACTATTGACTATTTGAGCATTTGACCATTGAAAAATGTGATATTTAAGTAAAGTGTTAGTACAATGTATTTGTAAACAACCTCTTTTCAATCATAACATCTATCCACTCTAGATGCACATTTGACTGTATTTATTTGTAAACAACCTCTCTTCAATCATAACAACATCTATCCATTCTAGATGCACATTTGACCATATTTATTAATTAATTGAACTTCAAAATTTTATTATATTTTTCAAATTGTTTCATTTTATATTTTTCAATGGTCAAATGGTGAAATAGTCAATAGTAATTTTTTCAAAATCATGTTATATTTTTCAAATGTTATATAACATGATAGACAATTTTTCAATCCCATGTACAAATATGTTCAACCTAGATTTCAATCTTATGGCAATGTATAGAATTCAAAATTATATTATATCTTTTCAATTATTTCATTTTATATTCTTCAATGGTCAAACAATGAAATAGTCAATAGTGATGATACCTTTATCATCATCACCAATCACGTTACTATATAATAATTACTAGTTCATGTTCCAATATACAATAATAATTAATTAATTAACTAATAGAAACAATATTTTGACACTTTACACAAAGAACACAAAATCAAGGATGATAGTAATAAGGGAATCATGTAAGGAAAAGGAATCTTTATCTCCAACATAAATTGAATTGTGCTCTAGTTAGTTAGGTGCAAATAATGCAATAGACCAAGGTGATGAAGATGAGTCACTAGAAAAATAAAAGAAAAAGAATTCTCATAATATTGTTTATTTACTATTGGCTATTTTGGCTTTGTAATAATATGTTATTCTTAAATACCTTTCAATTCAATGGTCGAAGGTAAACTTTAGCGAATAAAACTAGGACAACAACTATTTACCTTTTTTGTAAGAGTAAAGTAAAAAAGTAATATTGACTATTTGAGCATTTGACCATTGAAGAATGTGACATTTAAGCAAAGTGTTAGTACAATGTATTTGTAAACAACCTCTCTCCAATCATAACATCTATCCATTCTAGATGCACATTTGACCATATTTATTTGTAAACAATCTCTCATCAATCATAACAACGTCTATCTATTTTAGATACACATTTATTTGACTATATTTATTAATTAATTGAGTAACATAATTATATTTTTTTTTTTCAATAATTTCATTGTATATTCTTCAATAGTCAAATGATGAAATAATCAATAGTAAATTATTCAAAATCATGTTATATTTTTCAAATGTTATACAACATGATAGACACTTTTTTGGACATTCTTCAATAGTGTCGATAGTAATAATTTTTTCAAAATCATGTTATATTTATCAAATGTTATACAACATGATAGACACTTTTTTCACAAATATGTTCAACCTAGACTTCAATCTTATGGCGGCGTATGGACTTTAAGTTATTTATGTTGTAGTATGACATTCATGCATTGGAATGTAATCCTATTAGTTGTAAAGATTAAACCTGGCTAATATTTTATGATTTGAAGATACTTATTAGGGCAACATATATAAAGTCAATGGTATCCGTTAGAGAAAGAAGGTTGCAAATTTATTCTTGTTTCCTCTTTATCCCAAGAAGTAATTCAATAGAAGTAAAATATACAATTGAATAGCATCCACAAGATCATGACACATAACACCAAGATTTTACGTGGAAAACCCAAAATAGGAAAAACCACAGAGAGGATTAGCTCTCATATATATATATATATTGCAATCTTTAAAAAAATAATGTTCAGGCTTGGTCTCTCCACAAGCCTAGAACATGCTAGCTTACTGCCATGAAGTACAATCAGATTTAGCAGGCTCACTGCCTCAACCCTAAACCTAGCAAGATTACAATGAGGGTTGTTAAACCCTACTAGAGGCTCACCGCTGGCTTACTGCCTTGATGACAAAAACTTAATTCCAACCAGATCACACATGATAACTGAATACTACTGAAGCATCTGCCACTATGCCAGGGTGCAGTCATTTAGCAACTAAATTCTGAATCCCAAGTCTTCATCGCTGCTTCTCTTCTAACTATGCTCTTCTATTCGCATGCTCGCATCACATACACACACTCAATCCTCATCCACACACTAAACTAAAGATCATCACTCTTATATATATTCGCATCATGATTTAATCCTTAATCAGGTTGGCATCCAAGAAGTGAAACGTGTACATAGAAAGATGTACCTTGTCACTCAATCCAATGCACTATGGGTCGCACAGACCCAAATCTTCCCCCAAACATGTTCATATAGGTCGGCTCTAATCATTCAATTACTTACATAGATTTTTCACACAGTATCCTTTCTTCGCATCATGATTTATCTCACTAGTCAGCCTGTTCCTCAAAAGCATGCTTAATAGTTTCATCTGTTGACTTGCAAATTCTACTGTGGATAAAAAAAGACTTGTAAAATCATATCAAGGACTCTTTACACATTCCCAATCTTTCCCTTAGAACTGCAAGGCATTACATCATCTTGCAGAGAAATGCAGACCATTAGAACTCAGACTCTATCTCTGTCAAACTCTATCAAACATTATGCCGATACTTAGCAACTTGCAACTAACCTTTCGGTGGACTTCAAATCTCCTAACTTTGGAATAAGACACTTCATACAAGTGTTTACAACACCTTACAATCGCATAACAAAATACTTATCTGCGAAGGAATGCGGACCACTGCACTATGCCCTATTCACTATTCCTGCTATGTGTAGGAAAAAGAAATATCCCTAAGGAAAATAAAAAACCTACACTAACAAAGATAATTTATGTAGATGTGATTTATTTGAATCTATAATTACAATAACAACTATAACTTATGGATTATACCATCATACTTGCTTGAGTCTAGTAGTGAATTGATTACGTATCTTTTGGGCCACTTGAGCTAAGGCTTTTGAATGAATTGAAATTAGCATACTCTATGGGCAACATTATCAATTTTGACATTTCCTATAACCCAAGGAATCATATCAATTTATACTAGTAATGAACTCATCCTTTGTCCCCTCTAATTTTAGATGTATTATCGACCATAATTTGTTAAGCATCCAATACCAACTAATCCCATCGATTAATCACTATCAAATCAACTTTATTGAAATAATCCTTTATACAATAAGGATAAACCACTTATTATCATAATAGTGATGATACCTTTATCATCACAACCAATCACATTACTAAACAATAATTACTAGTTCATGTTCCAATATACAATAACAATTAATTAACTAACTAATAGAAACAATATTTTGATGCTTTACACAAAGAACACAAAATCAAGGATGATAGTATGAAAGGAATCTTGTAACTTGAAAAGGAATCTTTATCCACAACATAAATTAGATTGTGCTCTATTTAGTTCGGTGCAATAGAATAAGGTGATGAAGATGAGTCAACTAGAAAAAAAAATCTCATAATATTGTTTATTTACTATTGACTATTTTGGCTTTGTAATAATAGGTTATTCTTAAATACCTTTCAATTCAATGGTAGAAGGTAAATTTTAGCCAATAAAACTAGGACAACAACTATTTGCCTTTTTTGTAGGAATAAAGAAAACAAAAGTACTATTGACTATTTGAGCATTTGACCATTGATGAATGTGATATTTAAGTAAAGTGTTAGTACAACGTATTTGTAAACAACCTCTCTTCAATCATAACAACATCTATCTAGCATTCTAGATGTGCATTTGACCGTATTTATTAATTAATTAAAATTGAAATTCACGTTATATTTTGTCAATCATTTTATTTTATATTCTTTAATGATCAAATGGTGAGAGGAACCTCCTGCAACAATATAATGAAAAATGCACGAAATAACATATTTGTAGAATAGCAAAAACACAAAAGGAATTTATTGATCACATGCCACTTCGAGGGGGCAAGCTCCTTTAAGCAAGCTCAATACAATAAATTTGTGGATGCCTTCATTGGCCTCAACACATACTTATATACTAAGTCTAATCTAAACAACTAATACTTCCCATGAAAGTGGGATAATACAATATGCTTATGGGATGACTTATAAAGCATATGCATCCATCACAACTAATATATTAACAAGGTAAAGAGAAGGGTTAAACACGGGTTTGTAACAAATGGTCAAATAGCCAATAGTGATTTTTTCAAAAACATGTTATATTACTATTGACTATTTGAGCATTTGACCATTGAAGAATGTGATATTTAAGTAAAGTGTTAGTACAATGTATTTGTAAACAACCTCTTTTCAATCATAACATCTATCCACTCTAGATGCACATTTGATCGTATTTATTTGTAAACAACCTCTCTTCAATCGTAACAACATCTATCCATTCTAGATGCACATTTGACCATATTTATTAATTAATTGAACTTCAAAATTTTATTATATTTTTCAAATTGTTTCATTTTATATTTTTCAATGGTCAAATGGTGAAATAGTCAATAGTAATTTTTTCAAAATCATGTTATATTTTTCAAATGTTATAAAACATGATAGACAATTTTTCAATCCCATGTACACATATGTTCAACCTAGATTTCAATCTTATGGCAACGTATAGAATTCAAAATTATATTATATGTTGGCAAGAGACACTATATGGATTCATGGTTGTTGTCATTGATGGCAACAAAGGTCATCCCACATATCCGCAAGTCATGGTGTGTCCCTACCGGAAGTCAGAATAAAGATTGTTGTGGTCCGGTGAACAAGAACAGAGCATGTGGCAAGGTCCGACAGATTGGTCTGGATCTCTCAGAGGAAGTATCTTGGTGCAGTGCGGATTTGGGGAAGTCAAGAGGACTACCTTGAGTGGTATATTCCAAGGATTTAGCCTCCGGTGATGGACAAGGAAAAAGATATGAATAGTTGAGTACCGGATTCCTGAGAGACAGTGAAAACAGAGGAAGAACTGACTGACATAGTATCAGACTACTTTCCGGATGTGTTACTGTTGATGATAAAGGTTGTGAAGGCATGAATCATGTTTGGCCAACATGATTAATGATATCTACAAGTATATGCTTGATCCGCATTGCTTGGTGAGCAAGGATTCAGCCGACAGAACAGAGTTTGTAAGAAACTAGACTGTTCCGGATGCCGACTAGAAAGGTGATGAAATTACTTATGTGGATATATATAGGGGATGGATTTAGTTGTGAAGTGTGTGAGTGTATTAAGATATATGCGAATAAGTGCAGAACAGAGTAGAAGTAGCAAGAAAGATCCGGTATGTGAAAGGATAGCAGAATAAAGAACAGAGGAAAGATGAAGTGCAGTAGATCAGTGTATTGAGCCTAACCGGAACTGAACTCCAGCATATGCAGATGCTTCCAATCAGTTCAAGACTGTGATTCTTATCACTTTGTAGACAGTGTATCTTCTTGTAGGCAGTGGACCTCTTGTGAGCAGTGTGCTCGGGCAGTGAGCCCTAATTGGCAAGTGCCATTTTGTAATTTCCTATTCTTCTAACAGAGAATAATTTTTGGGTTAATCACCCCGTGGTTTTCTCCCTTAACAGGGTTTCCACGTCAAAAATACTGTGTCATGTGTTTCTTATTTCATGGTAATGTTTTGTGTTTGATTCAATGCTGCATTAATTAATAAGAAAGTTCAAAAAGGGAAATAATTAGGATAACTGATTCACCCCCCCCCTCTCAGTTATCAACAATTGGTATCAGAGCTAAGTTCCTCCTAATAGAGCCTAACAGCTTGAGGAAGATCTGGGAGTTCAAATGGATGCATATGGTTTAAGGGAGCAACTCAAGACTGCCCTTAAGGATCTTGAACAGTCAAATTCTGAAGTCAATGAATTAAAGGAAAGACTCAAACAGGCTGATGAATTCATGAGAGAATTAAAAGACAAATTAAGTCTCTCTATGAAAAAGAGAAAGGAGCTGCTCCAACAATTGGCAAGACAAAGTGATGAAAGCAATACAAATGAAGAATTGACTGAGCAAACCAAGTTATGTGAAAAGTTATCAAAAGAAGTCATTATGTTAAGACATGAAATGGAATCAGGAACTATAAAGTTTACTCAAGAGATTGAAGAAAAAAGAAAGGCTGAAGACAATCTAAGACAATCTCTTAAAGAAAAATCAGAAGAATGCCACCAGATGGACAGGATTATCAGACATCTTGAATCTGATCTTGAAGATGCCAAAGATAATGAAGAAAAACTTGAGGATCAAATTGCCTCTCTCAAAAGAGACCTTCAAACAGCAAATGAATATAAAGAGAAATTCAAGATAAGTTCTGCTCAACTTGAAGTTCTTCTTGGAAGTCAAAAGAGGACAGATGACAAGTATGGTTTGGGATATGAGAAAGGAGAAAGCTCCGGATCCGGTCAAAAGAATTTTGGATCAGAAAATCCAAGGAGCAGGCCTAGAATAACTCCGGTAAGACAGCCCAATGCTCAAAGATATCCATCTTTCAATGGATACTGCCACAGCTGCAACCACTTTGGTCACAAAGCTAATCAGTGCAGAAAGAGAATGAATCAGATTAATTCATCCTTCTTCGGACAGTGCTTCAACTGCAAAAGGTATGGACACAAATCCCATGAATGCAGAAATATGCAAGTAAACAAATCATTCAAAGGTAGATGCTTTACATGCAATAGAGTAGGTCATATGGGTAATCAATGCAGATCAAGAGGATATCAGTCAAATATGCAAAGAAATGTTATTTGCCAAATCTGTAATAGGTCCGGTCATAATGCTAAAGTCTGCAGAAGCAAGAATCAGGACAAAAGAGGTCCGGTGTATAATCAGAATCAAGACAAGGGTAAACAAAAGATGAATGCGGATGAAGTTAGGAATCAGATGAGCAAGATTTGGGTGAAGAAAAGTTCAGAGAATGTAGAGGTTGGATCCGCACCAGACTCTGGTGCTGATATTTCTTCCGAAAATTAAAAAGTGAGCTCTGGCTCAGGGGGAGACTCAAAGAAAATCCTGTTCCCCCAGCCAATCAAGTGGTGCCGGATGTGGCACAAGATGCGGAGTAAAGGGTTTAAAGATATAAGTCTTGAGATGATCCAGATAAGATTTCAGAGGTCCGCATGGAGTTATGAAGAAGCTGTGATCGATCAAGTAAGACCTGTTCTGGGAGATGCTCCGGTATGATAGAGGATTACAAAAAGGTCCGGAGAGATCCGGAAGTGCACTATCTTATTCTGCGGATTGGACAGAGTGTTTGGGATGTTCTTGTAATGTGTCATCTCGATTTATTCATGATTGAAAGATCCGCATGATGTTCATAGATCAGGACTGATCCAGGATACTCCAAGCTATCCGGACAAGACAAACCAGAATAATATAGGTGAAGCATTTATTGCAAATAGATATTAGGGTTTGCGGAGCAATATAAGGGATTTCTCAAAAATCATTTGCTCATTCTGCACTCAAGAAGAAGCAAAAAGTGGAGCTCTGCAACAAGATTCTTCAAGCACACCAAAGATCTCCTGCCGAAGTCATTGCATAAAGAAATCAATCCAACCACTCCGTGCTAACCGAAGGTGCATAAGGTATTCTCCGTTTTCATTATCTCACTGCAAATCTTTGAAGAATGGCTACTCCAAATATAGTTAAGATCTCTGATAGACCTCGCCCCACATTCAAGAAACATCCTTACAAATCATTGGAGGTAGATCCACTAGGAGCCTTCTCTAGTGTTCCTCATGGTGTATTGCATACGGAAGATATTAGGGTTTACATCCATGCGAATCTTGAAGACTTTGGAGAATCAAAACTGATGGATATCTATCACAAACAATTGATAGATGACTCCTTTGAGATCAAACCTCAGTACAAAGCCATCCGGGACAAACACTTTGCACAGTGCATTCATTTCCCCTGTTTTGAAGAAGATGAATGGGTCCGGTATGTACTAAGCAGAGTACATGACAACTTCCTATGGTTGAACAAGCCCTTCAAGATCACCAAGGATGCAATTAGGGCTGTAACCGGTCTGCACTCATCCGGTGGATTACCTGTTCTCAAGTCTGTAAAAAATTAGACAGTTAGTGATGCAACCGGATCCAAGTTTGACAAGAGAGCTATGACAGTTGATGACATCACTGAACCGGATGTCAAATTTGCAGCTATGATAATTGGTTACAAAATCTATCACTCCAGTAGGGAAAATTCAGTATCGGGAACTGCAATCTACATAGCTTATCAAATGTTAAAGGAGAATGCAGACTATGACTTGTGTGAGCTTCTGGTGAACCAACTCTTTGAAAATCTGTAGAAGATCAAGAAGGACAAGAAAAACTCCTTCAAGTATGGCAATCTGATCCTTTGTCTCTTCTTTTACTACATGAATGAGCTTCCTGGATCCAGTGGATGGATATGGCAGAATGACAGACTGGTTGCCATCCAAATCAGAGACTATTTGCATGGACTTGGGGATGCTAAAGCAAGAAATACAGCTCTATGGGGATACTTCAAGAACTTCCAAAGCATGATGCATGCAAGAGAAAGAATACCCCAATCCCTTGTTGAAAAGTACAAAGACACAGTATGCTTCATGGTAGAAACCGATCAGTGTCTAATGGAGGCAGTAGAACCAAGAACTGTATGGATCATGCCCATGGGGTATGAAGTGGATGAACAAATAGTGGAGCTGCATGTTCAACACATGCTAAGTCAGCCCAAAGATCCAAAGGCAGAAAGGTTTGGAACCTTTGAGGAACTGAGTGTAAAGATACATGTAGAACTCAAGGAACCGGAGATAAAGAGGAAGGTAAGAAAAGAAGTTGAGCATATTGCTCAAGGCCTAGGCATCTCAAAAGAGGCACTTGATGCCAGCCGAGAAAAGAGGAGGAAGACTGAGGAAGAAGAGAAAATTAAAGAAAGTGTTCCGGTTGAAACTCCCACCCGGACCAGATCATCAAAAAGATCTGCACCTCCCACAACCAAAAGTTCAAAACTGGAAGTCCAGGCATCCGGTAAAAGATCCAAGACAAAAGCCACAAGGGCTTATGAAAGCCAAAAGGATGAAGAGGAAACAGAGTCAGATGAGGGAGTAAAAGAAATAAAGAAGCAGAAGAAGAAAGGATCCGGTAAACCCTCCATAGGCCAAGACAAGGATGAAATGGCAGAGGTATCTGTTGAAAAGCCCACTCTGTCTCTAGAGAGTGTAATCAAGTCGGTCACGGTGGATGGAAACCTTCAACCAATGACTGAATTTTATGATGACTACAATGAGGCTAACCAAAAGATTCTGCAGGAAGCCACAGTCAAATATCTGAACATATACAATAAGGCTTTCATTGAGATCATATCTCTTATTCCTAAAAGCCTAGAAAAGGAATTAGAAATAAGAAAGAATAATGCTCATGCAAAAGATCTTGAGATCCGGGAGCAGATAGCTATTCAGCTATATCCTCAAATTGATCCCAAGACAATGAACATAATCTTCAAAGACTGCAAAGATGAGTTCAGAAGTAAAGCCAGGATGAATCAACTCATCCTTGGTGAGACTAACAAAGTGGCCCAAGAGACAGAAGAGATCCTCCGGAAGGCCTTCAAAAGGTTCAATCTTCTTGTTGTAGAGGACTTAGGTGCAGAAACAGCTGCGGATTTGGAATCATCTGTTCCGGAAGAAGTGGGCCCTGAACAGACAAACATCTCTCCTCTGGTTTCCCCCACAGTCTCCGGATCCCAAGAAGAAGAGAAACTACAGGAGAAAGAAGCAGCAGCTAAAGAAAAAGAGGTTGATAGCACCCCAACAGAGAAAACCACGACTGAAAGTGGTAAGAGTAAGGAAGGAGAAAAGATTCAAAAGGACAAAACTGCAGAAGAGAAGAAACATCTGTCTCCGGCAAGAGACACTGCACAAACTGTTCAAGAATTCCTGACAAAAGCCACTATAGAAATTGATGAACCGGACCTGCTAAAAGGACCATTAGATTTTGACTCTTTGTCACCGGTGCAAACAATGAAAATAGCCTCATTTGCAAATGAGAAAGTCAAAGAGAAGCTGCTAAAATCTCACATGGAAGACTGTGAGCTTATGGAGGTAGCATCTGGAGTGCTAGAAAAGATCATGCCATCCTTTCAAAAGGATCCCACAGCCTCCTCTTCCGGTAATCTCAAAACCTTAGTCAGTAGTGTTAGTACACATTTTGAATCTCTAGAAAAATCTGCTGAAGAAAAGGTCCGAAAGGAATTTTTGGATAAAAGACTTTCAGAAGTATTAGAATTAATCTCTAAAGATAGGAGAATTGTGAGTATTGGAATAAAGAGCTTAGAAAATGCTCTTAAGGATGGCGGTGACATTTACAAATTTTGTATATCCTGGTCAAAGGCAACAGCAGCAATTGATAAGAAAATAAATAAGGAAGAGGACAAGCTACAAAGTTTATCTCAAAGTTTTGATCCTCTCTCTTCCTCCATAATAAATCAAGAATGTCAGACTATTGCAGTCTTGAATGAAATAAAGAATCTTGAGAAGGAAAGGAAGAATATCACTAACCGGATGGGAGAACTTAGAAGGATTATAATCCCTAAGTTGGAAACTATGCATGAGGCCATCAGTGATGCTCAGACCACTGCCCAAACAAATGATCCGACAGATCTCAAGCGGGCAGAAGCTTTTGCATTTTTGTTGAGTGGTCACATTTCAATTTTGGATAGAATGAAGCAAAGTTGGGCTACAGAAATGATCCAATTGTAGACATCCTTTGTAGACATTCTTCAGTATATGTGAGTATGTAAATATGCGGTTGTGTATAGAAAATTTTTGAAAATTTTGGTGTGCGGACCCTACCCTTTGCCATTGATGTCAAAGGGGGAGTGAGGAGCAGTGAAAAATGAGGAATCCAACTAAGGGGGAGTTCCAGAAATTGTATATAAAGATAGAGCATCAGCCAAGGGGGAGCATAGTGTAAACACTTAGTCATTTTTCACTAAGTGTTGCCATCAATGCCAAAGGGGGAGATTGTTGGCAAGAGACACTATATGGATTCATGGTTGTTGTCATTGATGGCAACAAAGGTCATCCCACATATCCGCAAGTCATGGTGTGTCCCTACCGGAAGTCAGAATAAAGATTGTTGTGGTCCGGTGAACAAGAACAGAGCATGTGGCAAGGTCCGACAGATTGGTCCGGATCTCTCAGAGGAAGTATCTTGGTGCAGTGCGGATTTGGGGAAGTCAAGAGGACTACCTTGAGTGGTATATTCCAAGGATTTAGCCTCCGGTGATGGACAAGGAAAAAGATATGAATAGTTGAGTACCAGATTCCTGAGAGACAGTGAAAACAGAGGAAGAACTGACTGACATAGTATCAGACTACTTTCCGGATGTGTTACTGTTGATGATAAAGGTTGTGAAGGCATGAATCATGTTTGGCCAACATGATTAATGATATCTACAAGTATATGCTTGATCCGCATTGCTTGGTGAGCAAGGATTCAGTCGACAGAACAGAGTTTGTAAGAAACTAGACTGTTCCGGATGCCGACTAGAAAGGTGATGAAATTACTTATGCGGATATATATAGGGGATGGATTTAGTTGTGAAGTGTGTGAGTGTATTAAGATATATGCGAATAAGTGCAGAACAGAGCAGAAGTAGTAAGAAAGATCCGGTATGTGAAAGGATAGCAGAATAAAGAACAGAGGAAAGATGAAGTGCAGCAGATCAGTGTACTGAGCCTAACCGGAACTAAACTCCAGCATATGCAGATGCTTCCAATCAGTTCAAGACTGTGATTCTTATCACTTTGTAGACAGTGTGTCTTCTTGTAGGCAGTGGACCTCTTGTGAGCAGTGTGCTCGGGCAGTGAGCCCTAATTGGCAAGTGCCATTTTGTAATTTCCTATTCTTCTAACAGAGAATAATTTTTGGGTTAATCACCCCGTGGTTTTCTCCCTTAACAGGGTTTCCACGTCAAAAATACTGTGTCATGTGTTTCTTATTTCATGGTAATGTTTTGTGTTTGATTCAATGCTGCATTAATTAATAAGAAAGTTCAAAAAGGGAAATAATTAGGATAACTGATTCACCCCCCCCTCTCAGTTATCAACATTATATCTTTTCAATTATTTCATTTTATATTCTTCAATGGTCAAATAGTGAAATAGTCAATAGTGATGATACCTTTATCATCACAACCAATCACATTACTATACAATAATTACTAGTTCATGTTCCAATATACAATAATAATTAATTAATTAACTAATAGAAACAATATTTTGACACTTTACACAAAGAACACAAAATCAAGGATGATAGTAATAAGGGAATCCTGTAAGGAAAAGGAATCTTTATCTCCAACATAAATTGAATCATGCTCTATTTAGTTAGGTGCAAATAATGCAATAGACCAAGGTGATGAAGATGAGTCACTAGAAAAATAAAAGAAAAAAAATTCTCATAATATTGTTTATTTACTATTGGCTATTTTGGCTTTGTAATAATATGTTATTCTTAAATACCTTTCAATTCAATGGTTGAAGGTAAACTTTAGCGAATAAAACTAGGACAACAACTATTTACCTTTTTTGTAAGAGTAAAGTAAAAAAGTACTATTGACTATTTGAGCATTTGATCATTGAAGAATGTGACATTTAAGTAAAGTGTTAGTATAATGTATTTGCAAACAACCTCTCTTCAATCATAACATTATCCATTCTAGATGCACATTTGACCGTATTTATTTGTAAACAATCTCTCTTCAATCATAACACGTCTATCTATTTTAGATACACGTTTTTTTGACTGTATTTATTAATTAATTGAATAACATAATTATATTATTTTTTTTCAATAATTTCATTGTATATTCTTCAATAGTCAAATGATGAAATAGTCAATAGCAATTTTTTCAAAATCGTGTTATATTTTTCAAATGTTATACAACATGATAGACACTTTTTTAACAACATAATTTTTTTTTTTTTTCAATTGTTTCATTGTATATTCTTCAATAGTCAAATGATGAAATAGTGAATAGTAATTTTTCCAAAATCATGTTAAATTTTTCAAATGTTATACAACATGATAGACACTTTTTTCACAAATATGTTCAACCTAGACTTCAATCTTATGGCGGCGTATGCACTTTAAGTTATTTATGTTGTAGTATGACATTCATGCATTCGAATGTAATCCTATTAGTTGTAAAGATTAAACCTGGCTAGTATTTTATGATTTGAAGATACTTATTAGGGCAACATATAAAGTCAATGGCATCCGTTAGAGAAAGAAGGTTGCAAATTTATTCGTGTTTCCTCTTTATCTGGAGAATCTTTACAGGTAACTCGTAATTTCCTTTTTCGTCGTGTCATGCATATGTTTGTTGTGATGAATAAAATCAAACACGAGGACAAGAAAATCACACACTGAAAAGGCCACTCATAATTTTATTTTATTTTTTATTCAAAAGAAAATTTCTTGCGAGTCTTTGCCAGCGTATCTGAGTTTTTTGTCCGCTGGCATTATATTCTGTCGACCACGGCTATTTTCTTAAGTGCTAGTGGGCAAAAGTGGTTTGGAGTTTTTAAACGTGCAGATCCGATGTCATTAAATATTTGGTCTGTGATTTGTAGAGCAATGGAGGCAGGAAAATTTCTGCTGCAGAATAATACAATGGAAGCATTTTTGCTAAGCGTAATGGTGATTTGTATGGCGGGGTTGTTGCACTTGCTGTTGAAGAAGAAGAGAAAAGCTGGCTGTGAAAAGCTCCCGCCTGGAAATCTTGGGCAGCCTTTTGTAGGAGAGACAATTCGGTTTCTTCGCGCTTTTAAGAGCAACAAAATAGATGAGTTCATAAGGGAGAGAGTTATGGCATATGGACCAGTTTTTAAAACATGTCTGTTTGGGCAGCCTACAGTAGTCATGACAGGAGCTGCAGGAAATCGGTTCTGGCTGGTTAACGACGGCAAACTTTTTCACGGCAATGCTCGGGGTCCTCACAGAGCAATTATAGGCCGTAATTCGTTGCTGGACAAGAACGGAGAAGAACACCGGCGTATGCGTGCGGCGTTAATGAGCTTCTTTGCTCCCGATTCGCTTAAGAAATTGGTCGGAAGAATGGATTCCGCCATTCGCCGACATGTTGACGAGTATTGGGACGGAAAAGAGACGGTTCGTGCTGTTCATCTTATGAAATTCATGGCGTTTTCCGTCACCTGTGAAGTTCTTTTCGACTTGCAGAAGAAAAGTCAAGTTGAGGAGCTCTGTGAGCATTTTAAGGTGGCCGCTGAGGGAATTTATAGCTTTCCTCTCCGGCTTCCCGGAACTCGGTTGCATCGAGCTTTGAGGGCGAGGTCTCAAATCGACCGCATTTTATCTGAGATGATAATAGAGCGGAAGAATGATCTTCAAGCTGGCCGCGCTTCTCCTCACCAGGATTTAATTTCGGCGCTGCTCAGCCTCACTGATAAAGACCAGAAGCCGCTCAGTGACCAAGAATTGAAAGATAATATTGTGCTTCTCATCATTGCGGGGCATGAAACCACTGCCATGACGCTGGCTCTCATGTGCAAGCTGCTTGCAGAAAATCCTCACTGCTTTGATCAAATAGCCAAAGGTATACTACTCAATCCTTCTGATAGCTGCCAAAGGTAAATTACTCTATCCTTCTGCTACTTTCGTGTAATGGCGAACTTACAAATGGTATCAGAGTTTTAATAGAAGTTCAATTCCTTCGAGTTGCATCGTAGAGGTGTTGGACTAACTGCCGCACCTCTGGGAATTGATCTTGTGGACTAACAGCCACTCTGGATCTAAGTAAAGGTGCTGGTTTAAAAAGTTCACTAACACTTGGAAATTTTGGTGTAACTACAAACCTACACTAATTGCACAGAATTATGAATTTTTTCCACTGTTTAATGTTTCTGTAGAGGCTGGAAATATTGGAGTGGGAGAGCAGCTGACATGGGAAGACATTCAGGGGATGAAGTATCTGTGGAGTATTGCTCAGGAAACACTTCGTATCATTCCTCCCATATCAGGCATATTCAGAAAGGCTACAACAGACATTCAGTGTGGAAAATACACCATTCCCAAAGGATGGGCGGTGAGTCTTTATAGCTTGTCTTTATAGCTTCTTTCTTGTTTTCTTTATTCAGTGCTGCTGGTAAAAATTTGTGTATAATTTTTTTTTCATGACTTTTCAAATTACATTTCAATATTCTATCAAAAAAATAAAATTGTGTATAGCTTCTTTTGATTTCAAGCATAAATAATTCTGTGTTGTTTCTTCTTGTTTTTTTTAATTCAGTGCATAAATAATTCTGTGCTGTTTCTTCTTCGTGTTTTCTTTATTCAGAGCTTTTAATTTTTAATATAAATAATTCTGTGCCGTTTCTTCTTCTTGTTTTTTTATTCACTGTTTTTAATTTCCAGCTCAAATAATTCTTTGCTGTTTCTTCTTCTTGCTTTCTTTATTCAGAGCTTCTAATTTCTAACATAAATAATTCTGTGCTGTTTCTTCTTCTTGTTTTCTTTATTGAGTGCTTCTAATTTCTAGCATAAATAATTCTATAGCTTCTTTCTTGTTTTCTTTATAGCTTCTTTCTTGTTTCCAGCATAATAATTTCCAGGATTTGCGGTAAGTCTTTATAACTTCTTTCTTGTTTTCTTTATTCAGTGTGTCTGAAAAACAAATTGTGTATAAATTTTTTACATAAATATTTCAGATCGTAATCCATCATAAGAAGAAAATAAAAATGAAATTGTGAAAATAATAATGAAATTGTGTATAGCTTCTTTCTTATTTTCTTTATCCAGTGCTGCTAATTTCCAGCACAAATAATTCTGTGCCGTTTCTTCTTCTTGTTTCGAATATCAGATGTACTGGTCCAATTACTCAACAGTATATCGCGAGGATTTATTTCCAGAGCCGCACAAGTTCAAACCCTCGCGCTTCCAAGGATCCTGTAGCGTACCTCCTTACAGCTTTTTACCATTTGGAGGAGGACTGCGCATGTGTCCAGGAAATGAGTATGCAAAACTGGAGATCCTGGTTACTATGCATCATCTAGTGAAAAGGTACAGGTGGTCTGCTCTGATTCCAGATGAACAAATCGTTCGGAATCCTCTCTGTGTTCCTGCCATGGGACTGCCTCTCAGGCTTACTCCCATCTAAAAGAAGTGAACTTTGAAGTTTTACGCTTTCATGTAATGGCCAGACTGTAAATTCTTTGTGAAAAGTGTGTGAGATGGCGTTCCATTGTAATTTACAAAGATAGTGAAATCCGTCTCTTGTCAGTCTTTTTCTCATAGATCTTCTTAGATATATGGCGCTGCACTCTTTTGACCACATGATGACAGATCCATAAATTTGACCATCGGAGTCCATGGTTATCCTTCAAATTGAGCAAAGCTGGTTACAATATAATATGGAAGTAAATATAGCAGTTTATGAACAGCAAACAGCAACAATAATAGCTGATTCGAGATCAACAACCAACAGAACACAGTTTCTGTAGGATCTGTTCCTCACTCTTTCGATTGCTAGGTTGCCACCATTGTGACTCGAACACATGACCTACTCTTTAAGTTTTTTTCACTACCATTTAGTTGTGAAGGTTTGAGAAAAGGATGCAATTCATCAGTTAAAAATACTGTGTAACAGCTCTTTTTCTGGGTATTTTAATAGAAAAATAGTGTTTTTAGATTTTATTGTTTTAATAATATTTTGTTGATTTTATATTACTATCTTTTGATATTTTGTATAATATTTTGTTCATTTTATATAAGTACTATCTTTTGATATTTTGTGTTTTGGGGATATTTTTTATAATGTTGTGTTGATTTTATCGACCATCGGATTACACGTTTATGAACGCTTTTTATTGTACAATAATTTTATATATTTTGTTAATATAATACAATAAAAAGCTTTCAATTAAATGCCGTATGAGTTTGATTTTTTTTTATATATTTTGTTAATATAATACGATAAAAAGCTTTCAATTAAATACCGTATGAGATTTGATTTTTGGGTTGATATTTTTAAAAAGGGTGAGTTTTAGATAGACATGCTTGTAAAGTCTTTGAGAGAGACGTGGTTCTAGGTTAAGAGGTGTTTTTATTAATACCAACTCTAATAAAAAATGTTTTTCATTTTTGAGATTTTAGTGAAATTTTCATATCTATGTCATTTTTCATTTTATTTTAAATTTATTTTGATAAGAATGTTTTGATAAATTGTTATATTGATGAATGTCATAGTTTTATGCAAAGTTAAGTTCCTTGTCCTCTGTCACCTACATATATCCACGAGACACATTCCCATACATTTATCTCTTATTGCATCCACATGTTCACTCATCCCAATATGTTCACTCTACTCGTATATTTATTACACCTATATATCCATATACTCCTATAAACCCAAATCCCTTGTTGATCTCACAATTTTTGTGTTCGAGGTCATTTTTGTGGTCATTGGTTAAATCTTGTGGTTGTAGCCTTGACCCTTTTAAATTCAAAAGTTTAAATTCAAATTAATTGACTCCTACCTATACCCTTCCCCACTAGGGCTAGCTTAACACAAATTTGCATTATATGTTTCTATATCCTTAAATGTAAAGGCATTCAATGCATTCATTTATATTATTAGAATTAACAAATCCCCTCTCATTTGTAAGTAGATGAACATTTGGATTTGGTGCACTAAAAAGAGTTTAGATCTACATGATAACTCTAAGAGAATATTCATGACTAAAGAGTGTTGTTTTCAATATTTGTAATGTCCCATTTTTAAATAATTTCATTTTGTGGATAAAATGTCCATTCTAATATTTCCCATGGGATAAGGAAGGAGTTAGAGAAATACTTTATTTAATATTTAATTTTCAAACCCATGTTAATTTATATTGTCAAAGCTTATTAATTAGGGCCAAATTAAATATTAAAATATTTTATTCATGATGGAAAATTAAAATGGGGCATGGATTTATTATGGAGAATTATGTAACTCCTGAGATCATTTTTATGATAGTTATTGCTTATTTTTAGCTGGGAATCTAAGTAGCAGTTATGACAGAATTTTGAAAGAGCATCTTCGAGAAAAGTTGCTAGAAAATAATATTATTTTATTACTTTTCCAAGATAGAGGCATCAGATTTTGGGAAGCAAATTTGAACCTTTAACATGTATTTATTGGTAGGCAATTTCACATTTTTGGTGCATCCATTTTTCATATGCTAAAACTTTTTCAAAATTGCTTGAGCACCTATGTTCAATCAATTCAAATTTAAAGACAAAAAACCTTGGATTTTTAGAGACTGGAAGATGAAAACCCTATGATATGTTGAGAGAAATTTCATTCAAAAGTTGTATCTATGCTGAAAAGATTGTAGATAATTTATGTTAGATTGTCAAAATCATCTATAGTATTTCTTCTACAAAAAGGATTGCTTAAAAATGTAGAAGTCAAAATAAGAGGATTAATTGCAATCAATACTTGCATGTGCATTAATTATTCACAAAGGAATAATACATACATATTCATTCACATTTGTCAAAAATAAACAAAGAGGAAAATAAGATAAAACAATCTTATCCTAATTAACTCCCTAATTAACTTATGCTAATGTGTAAATATAATTTTACAACACCCCCATAAGTGCAACTTAGAGAGATTACACAAGGTAAAAAGAAAGATGAAGATAGAGATGGAGATAGGTCTTGGCAACAAGGCTTGATTAGGGAACCATTTACAAACAAAGATCTCTCATAAATAGAGAAAAGGAGAAAAACCTAGGGGGAGAAAACTCCTCTCCAAAAGAGAGAGAACAATAGATATGCACAAGCGATGTGAACTCCAAACCAGCTCCATCACAAATACATAATAAATACCCCCATAAGAGAGAGTGAATGAAATATATTTTGAATCCCCTCCAAGAAGAAGCTCCAATATCGATGATGAGTGCTTGAAGATAGAATAAAATCCACTATCTACAAATAATATTTCTCCCCTTGGGAACAAACATATCCACTAGTGTATGTAGAAGTCATTCCCACATCTTGGATGAATAGGGAATCCATACCCAAATGTGTTCCTATACATCTGAATGTTGTCCAAGTGTCCTCATTCTAATCTCACAAGATACATTCTCCAAGTCAAGAATGCCATGCCCAAGTAGAGAATGTGACAATGTAGAAATAGGAGACAGTATGATCTGAACTACATCTTGAAACAGAGAAGATGATGTGATGACATCACTTTCATCAAAGATGAAATGAATATCTTTTAATGTATCCTCCACATCAAAAATATGAGACTCCACAAACAATAATGAGATGTTTAGTAGATAGAAATCTCAATGAAGTGGTAGTTTGGGAAGACTACAATTGACCTATTGCAAGGAATCATGGAAAGCTGTTTGCGAAGCAACAGTAAAATCAAATGAAGCAACATGTGATGAAGATGTTTCTCTAATTAATGGGTTAAAAGAATTTGACAAACTAATTCCATTAGCAATGCAAATATATTTTAACTGATGAAGCTCATAGAGTAGTTTTAATTCATCAAATTCTTTCAACATTCATTCATTTATTGTATGCCATTTCTTCCCATAGTAATCACATTTTAATTTCTATAAATTAGGAGACATGAAAAAAATAGCAATCTCAAGTGTAGAAATAAAGAAGTAGAGATGAAGCCCACCCAAAAATAAAAATTCTACAAGTGTCATTACATCCAAGTTATTAATCAAGTAGCATAGAACTGATAAACTAAATAGAATAAACTTGGGACTAAATCTAGAAAAATCACATGGGTGACTATGTAGAGCTCCTCAATACCTTTGCAATTCCTATTCAATCTCAAAAATGGAGATATTGGGTGGAAGTAATGACCTTGGAAGTGAAAAAAAGATGCCTAGACTTCAACTTGCAATAAAATAGACCTTATATAATTCATAAAAAAAAACTAGCACCACTGGATAGAACACATAACCAATTTTTTGTTGCCTACTTGTTTGCAAAAAAATGATGCCATATGACCAAGATATGGCCCCAAAAAACACCCCCTTGCAGAAATAAAAAGGAGAGAAAGTGGCCTTGTAGTGGCTAATTGGTGGTGGATGGGTGGTTGGCCGGTGGTAGGGTGGTGTTGTGGTGGCCTGATGAGTAGTGGAGTTGACGTTTAAGGTGGTGAGAGTGATGGACGAGCAATGCTTCCATGCAGAACCACTGGAGGGTTAAGCCCCCTTAGTCGAGTGGAATCGTGGTCTAGCAAACTATGTGACCAAATCCCAAACACCCCAAAACATCTACCCACCCTATTAATAGAAACCATCAGTTAATTAGATTAACCAGCAAGTAAAATTAAAAACTATTGAACAATAAATCAACCACTGATTAAAACTTGTGACCACTAGATAAAGAAGATAACCACCAAACAAAAGATGAAGGCACTACACCATGGTAGAGAACATAGTACAACTAGTACAAAGGTGTATGGTTTCGTATGAGAGTACAGACTTCATGTAGAAGTATAAAATTTCCTTAGTGATGAAAAACAAACCCCCAAAAAATTCTGTAAAATTTTTTTGTGTCAGATTTTGACATTTGGATATGTGATCCTAGGGTTTTGATGCCTTCTAGACTCATCAGTGATGTCTGTTTCTCACCAAGAAGAACTAATCATGACTTCATAGCTAAAACCCTCTTAGATTCAAGATGGAGCTAATAGATCTAGAGTTCCGATACCATGTTAGATTCCTAAAATCATTTGTAGTATTTCTTCTACAAATAGGATTGCTTCAAAAAGCAAAAGTCAAAATAAGATGACAAATTACAATCAATACTTGGATGTGCATTAATTATTCACAAAGGAATAATACATAGATATACATTCACATTTGTCAAAAATAAACAAAGAAGAAAAGAAGATAAAACAATCTTATCCTAATTAACTCCCTAATTAACTTATGCTAATGTGTAAATATTATTTTACACCAACAATTTATTTTTGTAGGATTCTCAAGAAGTTCTAACATGTATAGTTTGTTCTCAAGTTTTAATGTATGACTATACTTTCTAAATTATGACATTTGGTTGTACATTTCATCATTTTGGACTAGATTAGTATTGTTGGAATAAGGTGCCATTAACCTTGTAAATTTCAATATTGTATTTTATTCGATTTATTATTTGTTATTTGTAATTACCCATAAGGGAATGAGGTAGTCTCATTGATAGTTGTAATCTCAGAGTTACCGGGGTAGTTACGGAGTGACATTTACTATTGGCAAATGTAAAAACTTAAAGTAAATGAGGGTAGGTGTGCTCTTGTGAGGAATATACTATTTTTGGCATGTATGACAACTGTCATAATGTTTGGTGAGTGAATCTATGACAGCTGCAAGTTGTCATAAGATTCTGAGATTCTATGACGCATATGACGGATATGTTAGTTGTATATTTTCTATATTTAGCCCAAGCTTCCTATCTTGGAAAGATACTCTTTTGCTGGAATCTATGATGGTTATGATGCATCATAAGATGTTGTAAGAGGCCAGATTTAGTCTTGGGCATCCAACCTTTGCATGGCTGGTTTTGGACAAGTGTAAGATGCTTGTAAGATGGTAATTAATGTTTACAGGTTGGAGAATCTGACGAGAGCGAAGGTGAATGCCTAAGATGAGTTATAAAATGTTTCTATAAGTATTTGCCATGTATTAGTTGCTGCAATAAAGATTTTAGGTACTCGGGTGCTGCTAGAATGCTGTCAGATTGAAGACTGGTGGAGAGAGTTGAAGTGTTGTTGTATTGTAAATTATTTTCATATTAATACAAATATTGGGCCTCTTTCCTGTGTGGAGTTTTTTATCCGAAAGGGTTTTCTCCACATTAAACATTGTGTTATGTGTTCATATTTCTAATTTTGCATTTCTCTGAAGCATAGTTTTGTTTTTGTTTTACAATCTCCATTAATAACACATAGTTAAAGATTACAGAAATTTATATTGAATCAAATTTCCATTGAAGTAGTGTTGTTTTTATTTCTAACATTTGGTATCAGAGCCTGGCCAGCTTTGACTCTTGGGTGGTAGTGTGGAAGCTATAGTTGTAGTGGGAGATTTGGTTGTGTTTGTTTTGCAGATCTCATGTTGTTATTATGGTTGTATCCACCATTGCATCAACCTCTCAAATGGACACTGAGAAGTTCAATGGAATGGGGTATGAGTTGTGGAAGATGAAAATGGAAGATTTGTTGGAAGAAAGAAACCAATGGTTGACTGTTCAAAAAGAGAAGAAACATGATGATGTCTCTCAAGATCAGTGGGATAGACTAGATAATAAAGCACAGGGAACCATCTGGTTGTGTCTTTCAGACTTTGTCCTATTGAATGTTGCAAAGGAAGAGACTATATACAAGTTATGGAAAGGGTTGGGTGAGATCTATCAAGCTAAGAGTATGGTAAATAAATTTTATTTAAAAAGAAAATTATTTTCCATGAAAATGTGAGAAGGTGAATCAGTTGCAGAGCATTTAAATTCTTTTAATTTGTTAGTGAGTCAGTTTGATTCACCAGATGTTGAGGTTAGTGAGGAAGATAAATGTATCTTACTTCTTTGTTCTTTACTTGAGTCTTGGGAGAATGTTATCCTTGCTATCACTGCTAACCTTGCGGATTCGAAGTTGGATGCTCTTGTTTCGGTGTTACTATCACAAGAATTGAGGAAGAAGAGTTCATATAGCTCAGGGGATGCTCTCAGTGTTAAGGGAAGGTCTAAGGAAAGAAGACCTAAAGGAGATCATAAAGGGGTTAAGGACAAGTCCAAAGGATGGTCTAAGACTCTTGGTAAAAAGAACAGAGTTAAGTGTTGGAATTGCAGTAAAAGGAGACATGTGAAGAAGGAGTGCAGAATCCCCAAGAAACAGTGGGAGAATACTTCGGATAAGTCTTTGAATGTAGGTGAAGAAGTTTTACTTTCTGCATGTGATCTTGTTTCTAATGATCACTGGTTGGTTGACTCAAGATGCTCATTTCATATGACTCTGCATAAGGAATGGTTCTCCTCATATGAAGAATATGATGGAGGAAATATCTACTTTGGTGACAACTCTACATATTCGACTGTTGGGAAAGGAAAGGTATTGTTGTGTTTCAGTAATGGGAGGATTAAAACCCTCCCTGGTGTTTTGCATGTTCCTAGATTAGCTAGAAATCTAATTTTAGTTTTGAAGTTGAATGATTTGGGAATGCATGTGACATTTGACAAGCATGGTTGTAGATTGGTGAGAGGGAACTTGGTGGTAGCAAAAGGGAAGAGATTCAGGAACTTGTTTAAGCTTGAAGCCACTACAGTTTGTAATGCCTCCTATGTATCTGAGGCCACTACTGAAAATACATGTATGTTGTGGCACCGTAGATTGGGCCACACAAGTAATAATGTATTGAAAACTATTAAGAATAAATAATTGTTGGATGGTTTCTCCTATTTTGATGAGCACTTTGATTTCTGTGAGCATTGTGTGTTTGGTAAATAAAATAAAAAATCATTTCCTTCAGGAAGTAATAGAGCAAAAGAGAAGTCAGAAATTATTCATATGGATGTGTTTGGACCTGTGGATAATGAATCTATCAGAAAATCTCATTATTTTGTAACCTTCATTAATGATGTACCTAGATTTACATGGATTTATTTTATGAAGCATAAATTTGAATTTTTCACTAAGTTTAAGGAATTCAAAGTCTTAGTAGAGAACCAATCAGGTTTAAAGATAAAAATATTAAGATCTGACAATGGAGGGGAATATTGTTCTAAGGAATTTGATGAGTTTTGCAAGCATGCAGGTATAATCAGACAAAAGACAACTCCGTATACACCACAACAGAATGCTGTTGTAGAAAGGATGAATCGAACAATTATGGAAAGGGCCAAAAATATGCTTAGTGATGCACAGTTGGATAAATGCTTTTGGGTAGAGGCTATGTGTACTGTTTGCTACTTGATAAATAGATCTCCTTGTAAGGCTCTTGATTCGACACCTTATGAAGTGTGGACAGGTAAGAAACCTTCTGTCTCACATTTAAGGGTTTTTGGTTGTGAGGCTTTTGTTCATGTGGCTAAGGAAAAGTGATCTAAGTTGGATCTAAAGGATGAATAATGTACATTCATTGGATATGGTGATAATGTAAAAGGTTATAAGCTTTGGAATCCACTAACCCGCAAGATTATCTTTTCTAAAGATGTAATTTTTAGGGAACTTAGAGCTATTTCTGAACCTGAGCAGCCAAAAGAAAAAGATGAAAAGGTAAAGAGAGTGCACTTTGAGTTAGAGCAGCAAGATGCACCTCATGAAGAACATAATGATGGATTGGGGGGTGAAGAAGAAGAAGAAGAAGAAGATTCAAGTAGTTCTGATGAAGATGAGTCTATTGTGACAGAAGAAGTTGGTATAGATGATCATGTAGAAGAACGAGTAGAGTCTCTTACTCCACCTTTGAGGAGATCCACAAGACAATAGAATCTAGTTGACAGGTATAGCCCACTAGATTTCTGTTGTGTATATGCTTTATTCAGTACTAATGATGAACCTAGATCCTACAGGGAAGCTATTTCTGCAGATGATAGTGAGTCTTGGTAGTTAGCCATGCAAGAGGAGATGATGGCTTTAGACTCTTGTAACACTTGGGATCTTGTTCATTTGCCCAAAGGAAGAAAGGCCATAGGTTGTAAGTGGGTCTTCAAGAAGAAGTTTGGAGTAGACGGGTCATTGGAGAAGTACAAGGCTAGACTGGTAGCCAAGGGCTACTCCCAGAGAGAGAGAGTTGATTTTGGTGAGATATTCTCTCCTGTTGCTAAATTGACTTCTATTAGATTTCTCTTATCCATTGCTACAACTTATGATTGGGAGATTGAGGAAATGGATGTTAAGACTGTGTTCTTGCATGGAGATCTTGAAGAAGAAATTTATATGCAACAACATACAGGTTTTGAGGTAAAAGGAAAAGAACATTGGGTTTGCAGGTTAAAGAGGTCTCTTTATGGTCTAAAACAGTCCCTTAGAATGTGGTATTAAAAGTTTGATTCGTTTGTTTTGAAATTGGGTTTTGTTAGAAGCGAGGAGGATCATTGTGTTTACATTGATTGTGTTGATGATTCTATACTGGTGATTGCTTTGTATGTTGATGACATGTTTTTTAGCAATACTAAGGGTATGGTTAGTGAGCTTAAAGCCCAACTTTCAGGTGCATTTGAGATCAAGGATCTTGGTTCTTCAAGGTATATTTTGGAAATAGAGATTAGGAGGGATAGAGTTAACAAAAAGCTTTGGTTGTCACAAAGTAAGTATGTGAATACTATTGTGCAGAGGTTTAGTTTGCAGGACTTTAACCCAATTAAAGTTCCTTTACCCATTGGTACTAAGCTGTCATTAGATATGTGTCCACAGACTGAGGATGATCTTGAGGATATGTCTAATATGCAATATGCTAGTGTTGTAGGGAGTTTGATGTATGCAATGGTTTGCACTAGACCAAATATTGCCCAAGCAGTGGGACTTTTGAGCAGATTTATGTCTAACCCTGGTAGACAATATTGGAACTATGCGAAGAGGGTGTTTAAATATCTTGCAGGTACTCCTGACCATTGTTTGGTTTATTCTAGTACTGATAGTGTTGATAAATCTTTGGACATATAGGGTTTTGTTGGTGCAGATTGGGTAGGTGACTTGGATAGTTGAAGGTCCACTAGTGGCTATGTGTTTACTCTGTTTGGAGGTGCAGTGAGTTGGATGAGTAAGAGGCATCACACAATTGCTTTGTCCACTACAAAAGCAAAGTATATGGTTGCTACTCATGTCTCTAAGGAGGCAGTTCAGTTGAGGAGACTGTGTATAGGTATTAGTTTTGATTGTAGGATCATTCAGATTGGTTGTGATAGCTAGAGTACTATATGTTTGGCTAAAAATCTTATGTATCATGCTTAGACTAAGCATGTTGATGTTTAGTATCACTTTGTTTGAGAATTGGTTGCAAATGGAGAGATTGAGCTGAAGAAGATAGACACTCAAAAGAATGTTGCAGATTCATTGACCAAGCCTATGAGCATAGAGAAGTTTGTATAGTGTAGAGAGGCCATGGGCCTTGTTTCTAGTGCCTGATTATTTTTCATTTGTTTTCCTATGGGTTGATTTACAATGTATAATGTCAAGTGGGAGAATGTTGGAATAAGGTGTCATTAACCTTGTAAATTCTAATATTGTATTTAATTCCATTTATTATTTGTTATTTGTAATTACCCATAAGGGAATGAGGTAGTCTCATTGACAGTTGTAATCTCAGAGTTACCAGCGGCAGTTACAGAGTGACATTTACTGTTGGCAAATGTAAAAACTTAAAGTAAATGATGGTAGGCATGCTCCCTTGAGGAATATACTATTTTTGGCATGTATGACAACTTTCATAATGTTTGGTGAGTGAATCTATGACAACTGCAAGTTGTCATAAGATTCTGAGATTCTATGACGCATATGACAGATATGTTAGTTGTATATTTGCTATATTTAGCCCAAGCTTCCTATCTTAGAAAGATACTCTTTTGCTAGAATCTATGATGGTTATGACATGTCATAAGATGCTATAAGAGGCTAAATTTAGTTTTGGGCATCCAACCTTTGCATGGTTGTTTCTGGACAAGTGTAAGATGCTTGTAAGATGTAATTAATGTTTACAGGTTGGAGAATCTTAGGAGAGAGAAGGTGAATGCCTAAGATGAGTTAGAAAATGTTTCTATAAGTATTTTCCATGTATTAGTTGCTGCAATACATATTTTAGGTACTCAGGTGCTACTAGAATGCTGTCAGATTGAAAACTAGTGGAGAGAGTTGAAGTGTTGTTGTATTGTAAATCATTTTCAGATTAATACAAACATTGGGCCTCTTTCCTTTGTGTAGTTTTTTACCTGAAATGGTTTTCTCCATGTTAAACATTGTGTTATGTGTTTATATTTCTACTTTTACATTTCTGTGAAGCATAGTTTTGTTTCTGTTTTACAATCTCCATTAATAGCACATAGTTAAAGATTGCAAAAATTTATATTGAATCAGATTTCTATTGAAGTAATGTTGTTTGCATTTCTAACAAGTATTAGATTAGATCTCTAACTTTTCATATTTGCAAGTGTTTCTTGGTTTGGTGAAGTGCACAATTGTGTTGAAGGGAAGCTCTAGCATTTTAGTGCTTGATTTGCAAATTTGTTAAACTTTTTTTTCTATTGTTATACCTAATGTAATTCAACTTATTTCTACATATTTTATTAACCTGAATCAACTCTAGTATATTTGGGAAGTCACTCTTTGTTTATGTAAAAAGATTGTCAGTTTAACTATGGCTATTAGAGGATATTTCCAGATTTTTATATCGAAACGTATTGTGGGTAAGTGCAAAAAGTTGGGGGGGCAAAAAGTGGCCAAAATTTTTTCAAAAAAAATTAATACATAATGGAAGTGCATTATAACGCACTTGCTTTATGGTTTGGTAGTGACGAGCCCAAGGCTCGGTAAAACCAAACCATAACGCGCTTGCGTTATGACTAATTATATATAAAAAAAGAGCATTTCTGCTCATTTCATTTCTTTATCTTCCTCTACACCTATGGCCTGCAAACCCTAAGAAGCATGCTCACATTTTTCAAGACTCGATTCAACACCAAAATCTTACCGATTCATCGCCAAAATGCCCCCACGATGTCGAGCAGGCCAAAGGAGTGAGTTTTATTTGTTTTTTTGTTTGAATTTGTTTCTAAATAGGTAGGTTTGAGTTTTTTTTTATGTAAATTTCCTTAATTGTCAGGAAATGTTAATGCACCTCCTCCTCCTCCTCAAAATCCACAAAATCCTGAAGAGGAAATACCTGCCGAAGAACAACCCAAACAATAAACTCCTCCATCCATTCCTCGACATGCCCCTAGAACACAAGAAAATCTAATGGGGCAAATTGAAAACAATAAAAAAGAAATTGAAGACATAATTGCAAGGTTGAAAGATCTTTCAACTTCAACCTTGCATAGGTCCATGCTTGCTCAATCTCTTGAATCTATGTTATCAAATGTATATTTAATTAGCAAGAAAATATCTAGTTGGTTGGATAAGAGGAGAGAGTTTAGAGAGTATTATGCAGACAAGCTATCATATGAAGATGTGAAAAAGTTACAAATTATAAAATTAGACTTGTGTTCCATTTTCACAAACCCACAAACAAATCAACCTCCACCCATTACATGCAAGATGTTCCTTATCCATTGGTGGAACAACCAAGTGATAAGGGACAATTTTGAGTAGAGGTGGTGGATGGTTTTTGACCATCCTCCATGCAATAATAATGAGGTCCCACAATACTTTTTAAGGAAACTCTACTGCGAGTTTGTCCTTAATAAAGTGCCAAACTATTTTGATATGTGAGACTTCCAAGGTAGAGGTGGGGGGTCAGCACAAGATAGACCAAGGGCACGTGTTGAACCACAGTGGCCAATGAGATGAGTAATCAATAGACCAACCCAGGAGCATGTTTCTATCCCTTCCATTGTGAAGGAGAGTGTCGAGGTCGATACACTTCAGTCCATTAGTGCCTTGACCCACAGCATCATAGAGCATGCCAGTCCTATAGCACAAGGTGGGTTGGGAGATAGTGCGATGAGTAGAGTCCCACCCCATGCTTGTCAGACTTGCGGGTCAGCCTGTGGTTATGACCCCATCGATAGTCAGGATGTAGGTGCACAGGCTACATCTGCAGCTGAGTGGATGGTGATGACAGACACCCTCTTGAGTGAGACTTCCGGCCTTGATACTCAGGTAAATATTAGCAAGTTTATTGAATTTAATTTATTAAATTTTATTTTTGAAATGCAGGATTAACTAATTTAGTTTGATGATTTTAATGAAATTTCAGGGTCATAGTGTTGATGCAGTTTTCAGTGGTTGTCCACCTGCATATTACACTACGTCATCTACTATCGGGGTATGTAACTAGTAAACAATTATAAATATTACATGTGAATAGCATCATTATATGAATGCTATTCTAATATCTAATTTTGTATGTTGAATAGGTTAATATTGGAGATTTCATGGCAACACCTGCCAACGGTGGTGGACTTCAAAGCTTCACAGAGGTAATAAAATAAATAGTTTAATGAATGAATTGTACTTAGTAGATTTTTGTATGTGACTTGTGTGCTTTATTGTGTGTACTTCCATGTTTAGATGAATGTGTGTGTATGTTAGGAGCCATGATTTGCATCACTATTATAGTTTTGTAATTGAATAATGTTGTTTTATTTCCAAATGATGCAGGCTACGGAGACACCTCCTGATGTTCATAGGGCAGTGGAGCATGGTGTGACCTCTATGATTCATAGCTCCATGCCATTGACAGGGGTATGAGGTAGATTAGTAAATTTCAATTTACATTCAGGGTATGTGTAGGATCATGATGGGCCAAACTATACCTCTAAGTGGCAATGAAAATACAAAAAATCAAACTTTATCAAGTTCATGTGAATTTTTGAATGGATTATCTATACAATTTGAAAAAGATGTAAGAATGAAATTTGTAGAGAATTGAATCTAGTTTATAGGCTACTAATTTTTTTAAAAAAAAACTAAATCTACTTAGTGAAAATTGAATATTTCAATGAACAACTATTAAATTTTTCATAAAAAAAAAAAAAAGTGGGTGTCTGTCCAGCCAACCTAACTATGAGTAAAAATATATATATATTTTTTTAAACTTTCAAAATAAGTATAGGACTCATGTTCGGAGGTGATGCATATTTATTTGAAATTTTTTTCTTATAAAATAATTAGTTATGATTTTTTTACTGACTTTTTTAAAAAAATAAAAAGTAATTTTCCAGCCAACCTAACTTGATAAAAAAAATCAAAATTCAAATTTTTTTTAACCTATAGCCAGAAAAGCATAGAGTGTGACGTAGGTTTCGAATCTCAAAAAGGTGAAATGGTTTGAAAGTTATGGATGTTTTTCAATTAGTGTGTCCATCAGGATTTCAGAGACACGGTATATTGAAAATTATTAATAATTATTTAATAAAATGATAACCAAATAAATCTTATATTTTTAGAAAGCTAACAATTTTTTCTATAAACCCTTTTCGTTTTATCAATTTTGCATTAAAAAAAAGTCATCAGCACGAAGGGTGAAGTTTGAAGAAAAGACTAAAACATTAAAACACGTTACAATCCATAAAAAGTCAACAATCAAAATGGATATCCATCTTGCTTTGTACCAAAGCAAGATGGATATCAGTTTTGCTTCGGTACAAGGAACTCAAAACGGATATCCATTCTGAAAATGGATATCCGTTTCCTTGATCTATGAAAAATTTTGTACTATTGGTTTTGGATGAAGAGAAGCAACATATTTTGTACCATTGGTATTGTTTCACCGAAGATACAATCCATGGGTATATCATTTATGTATGCATGGACATTTCGTGTATATCCTGCTATCGTTTATCGTGGTTGTAAATGGTGAATGTACATGTCAAAGGATACAAAGGTTGACCGGCCATATCGGGAAAATTGGGAAAAGATACGTTAGTCGACCGGTTATAACAAGTCATGTTATGTATAGGCTAAATCAAAAACATCGAACTGACAATAGTTATCAGAGAGACAAAGTTCCATTGAGCCGACAACATTGATCTCATCGATCAAGTCATATCGGGGTGACAATCATTAAGTGTCCCGATGGGTTATTTATCGGCACATCAGAAGAACGGTTGAGAACTACACTGATAAGAGGGAGTCACACTGACAAAAGGAACATTGGAAAGAGATGGACTCTCGGAGGCGAGAAGAAAAGTGTCACCGATAGAGGCGGTCTGGCCGATGGTGTAGTTCGATGTATATTGTTTCGGTGTGAGATACGATATCAGAAATTAAAGAGAATGTCTGATTGATGTAGAAGTCTTACCAATGACTAATGGATGGTAAACACATCGGGGAGAGTTATAACATTGGAATGCAAGAAAAAGTCTCACCGAGGGTATTGGTCTTACCGATAGACAAGGGTGGTGAATCTCACATCGAAGTAAGTGTGTATATCAGAGAACAATGGAGGAGTCACATTGACAGCATAAGCTTGAGCGATGGATTCTACACATCGGTGAGAGGTCCCACATCGGGCTAACAAATTTGAAGGTTACTGATAAAGATAAGTCTGGCTGACAATAGAGAAAGGAAGAACATGTGAAGCATAGTTCGATGAGACATTATAAATGTCTTGTCGATAGTAAAGAAAGAGTGTATTTCGGTCTCGTTTGGACCTTGGGAAGGATATTTTAAAAGCTATTTGAGAGTATTTTACACCCTGTTTGTAAGCTTTTGCTGTGTTGCTCTGCATCACTTGTCTACAACATACAAAGTTTACCTTTCTCACCCATACCTTCAGTATATAAAGGACATTAATAGGGAATTTTCAATTTCCACTCAGTCAGTGCAATCTAGGAGAGGATAGATTGTCTAAAGTTGTGATCTATTTCCATTTACACTTGCCATAACTACAAATGCTTAGTGTTTATTCTCAACCCCGGTATATGAATAAAATGTGACCTATTGTTCTAATAGGCCTATAGGGACAAAGAGGTGATAAAGCCTTTAATTTTAAACATGACATGGTTTTGATAACTTCCCATATTGGTAAGGTCCTGGATGACAATCCTTTGATGCACCTGATTATAATAGGTGTTATGATAGTCCTTGGTATATTTTCATTTCTTTCTTGAATGGCTTGCAAATAAGACATAAGACATATTAGATCCTTCATAAATAAGAATTCTCATACATTACATTTAAACTTAAACTCCCTAAACATCCATCAATCCATCCATTAATATCAAAATGCCATGAATATCCTATGATCAACCATTCTAATTCCTAGGATAGTCATATATTGCAATTTTGCTTCTCTATACTAAAATAGCCCAAGGAATATCTAACCTTGAATTTGTATTTTAACAATCTAACGTCTTTATGAATAACAATGAGCCTTCTTTTGGGACAACATTTTTGCCTTTAGAAGCTCCTCATTTGATGATAGCCTAAAATCAAATAATGGCTTATATCCAGAGCTTTATTAAGTTGATACCTAGGTGGATTAGTGCATAAACATTGAAATTAGATGGTAATTCACAAGTTTATTGATTAATACAATGAATTCCTAGTCTAGAATCCAAATGTACATAATAAAATAGATATTTGTTTTGTAGTAGCCATATATGGATGTTGCAAGTGTCCGTTGCAAAGAATTGGGCTTTTACAAAACGGATATCTATTTTGTAAAAGTAGAAAAAAGACAAAAGGAATATTGTTGGGCCCGACTTCCGCAATCAGAGACCCTCTACTATCAAAATACTCATGATTTTTGGCTATGACAGTGAAAGGAATATTTTTATGCACTTTTGGAGACACAATTTTCTTATTACAATCATAAGGGTGATATTTTTGTTCCCCTAATGGGGAGCAGTAGTCGTCGTAAAGCAAAAAGGAGGAGGAAAGTTACATTGGAGGAAATTGAAGCAATTAGGAAAAAAGATAGGGAAAGGAAGAGGATTGGAAGGGTGGGTTTGGCGGATGCTCATCAAGGTGAATCTTCTTCTTTACCATCTAATGACATGCAAATTGAAGATGTTAATTTTGATTATAATGAAATGTTAGATAAGAATGAAATTCACCATGATATTGCAAATGAAAATATTGAAAAATGTTATGAAACACCTATTCATAATAGCAATACCATGGACAAAGAAGAAGAAGAAACGAAGACGTGCACTTGAAGAAAGTGGATATGAACATCAAGATGTTGAAATTGCACTCCATAATCCATTTGTTGATAAAATTGATGAGGTTGATAACATGGATGAAACAAGAACAATCAATGTATCTCCAAATTTCATAAGAAGAGAGGACATTTGTCAAGAAGAGAATAACCGTGATGAAATTGGAAAACACCCAAAAACCCCAAAATAGTTACTTGAAATTGATGAGAACATAATGGAAAAGCTTGAAGGCAAGAGGTCATCACGAACGGTTCGGTTGTGGGCTACAAAACTCTTCAATGAATACTTTGAGAAGAAAACATTAACTAAACAATGCCAACTTTTTGTGCAATTATTAAAGATGTACAAAATGAGACCTTTACTAAAGAAATTAAAGATTCGGTTAAACAAAGTGTCCGATTGGAATAAAATTATTGTAAGAAGCATTTTCAATGCACTCAATTCTATTGGAAAGAGTAGCAAGGAGAAAGATAAAAGAGCTACCCGTAGAGTAATAACAACCTCAATAGTAAGCAAACAATTAAGAAATGCTCGATTAATGAGGCAAACTTGTGTTGACTTAAGATGGAATCATAAAACACTGTCAAAAGCACAAGCATTAAGATCAAGGCTAGATAGTCATGTTGCCAATGATACTTGGGCTTTCAGTGGTAGGCTTCCACGAGTTGACAAGAAGCTAATTGATAGCACAAAGGAAGAAATTGAATGATTTTGGCACACTAACTCTAGGGTATCACCAAATGCAAAAGATGTTGTAAAGTTAAGAATTGGTGATAAAGACCGCACACCACATCCTAAACATTACTTGGAATGTAGCCAAACAACATTGTACAAACAATATTGTGAAACTCACCTAGGTATGACAATCTCGCAAAGAGCATTTGAATCTCTTAAGCCATTTTATTGTGCTCCTCTTAAAGTTTGTAATACATGTTGTTGCAAATACCATGTAGAATTTTCTATGTACCATGAATTATTATGCAATATTCGTTCTACTTTGCACACTAACAATTTGTTACAGGAGTGTGGTGCAATTCAACTACCAAAGTCATGTAGGGACTTATTGGATTTATTTCTATGTATTAGAGATGATGGTTGCATGTTCTACAAGAATGATTGTTTAAATGAAAAGTGTTTACAATATGGTGGGTTATCAAAGTTTGTATCATGTTTTCATGAGGGCAACGAGCATGATTTTGGAAAGAGAATGGTTGAGAAAAAGAGATATGAGACAGTGAAATACAATCTGAAAAGTGGAGGTGAAGGTTCTAGATGTGAGTTGATTGTAAGAGAGGTAAGTATTGCTAATTTTATTGATGATTTTAAGAAAAATCTTTTCTACAAGTATGTTAGACATAGCCACAGGTCTCGATGGTTAGATCAACAATTCAGGATGTGTAAAGACTCTTTCCCGATTGGAACTATTGTCTCTGTAGTTGATTTTATAGAAAACTATACATTGCAACCCCAAAATGAAGTTCAATCCCAGTACTACAATTCTATTCAGATTGCTATTTTTGTTCACATCACATACAAACATGCCCTTGAGAGTACAGAAGAGAACAGGAAGATTGTCAAAGAATACCATTTTTACATGGGTGATGATCGATCTCATTCAGCAGAGTTTGTGCAATATTGTTTTCAACAATTTTATGGGTTCTTGCAAGAAAAAGATATTAGAATAGATCAACATCTCATTTGGTTAGATAATTGCATTGGTCAATTCAAGAATGCTTGTAATTTCTATTGGTTGAGCAAAATGCATGTAGAGAAGGGTATACCTCATATTTGGAATTTTTTTGAAGCTGGGCACGGAAAAGGTGAACATGATGGAGTAGGTGCATGCGTGAAGAGAGCTCTTTTTAAAGAATAACTAAAGATTAGAGGTGGTGCTACATTTAGTGATGCAGATTCCATTGTTAAGTGGTGTAACTATGCATTATCACGAGGAGTGGCTCTTGATTCTGAAGTGCGCAGGTTCTTTTGGTTGGTTGATGATGGGATAGCGATAGAGAAATTAGAATGTCAGAGAATTAATGAATCATCAAAGATGCATTCATTTCAAAGGTCAAATGCAAGTACATGGACTATTTGGACACAAGAATTAGCTTATTTTTGTCAGAGTTGTATTAAATGTGATTGGAACAATTGTGAGTCAAGTGAGTGGGTAGATGTATCAATTCCATAATATTTAATCCCTTTATATGAAGGTCAATCATCTTCTATCAATGACATGGAGAGCTCATTTGACTATGAACATCTTTTAGACCTTGTACAGCTAGGTCATGTTTATGCAGTTGTTGCACCGCATGGAAATGAAGAGAGGTCAGACTATTGGTTGGCACGATTTGTACAGGGAAAACAAAAGATAACACAACCAATGACAGATGATGATGGGTTCACATATCCTACAGGATCAGTTGTTATTGTTGGGACTTGGTTAGGAACATATATGGTTAAAAAGAATGGCATCCTGACCTTTGAAGACTTTGAGAAGCATAAAACCATATTGATGTATTCTCACCTAGTTGTAGCAACAAATGTCAAGTTACTAAAGCATCGTGGAAAACCAAAATTAAAAGAACTATGGACAATTAGTAATGCTGATCATGAAGCAATATTAGATACTTTGAAGGTAAGAGATGACCCCTCAGGTACACTTGACTAGCATTTAAACTTCCAGATGGACAGGTATGACATTTTTTTATCTTAATTTGTTCTTATTTTTTTCTATTTTTTAGAATTGGTTCATTAAAAATCTTGTTACTTTAACTATAATGCATGCTTTTGACTATACAGGATTGTGAATAAAGTTATTTTACATGGCATCATAGATTATTTTGCATGGCATCGTAAATTATTTTGTATGGCATTGTAGGTTATTTTGACTATACTCGAGGTATGATTTTTAGTTCTCATTTGTATTTCTTAATATTGTACATTTGTACCTTTTTCTACATAAGGCATTTTATGAGATGACATGTATTTGATGTCTTTTGCCAAATAGTTCATGTGCCTTGTCTATGCTTTCACATATTACATACATGTGTCACATGGCAATTGCAACTACAACATCTGACAAAATTCTCATTTCTTTGAGGTATTCCACCAAACAGTTCATGTGCCTTGCCTATGCTTCCTTTGCATTCTTATAAAAGTCCTATAACAGTCATAATTAATCTTCATACTAATCTTGATAGTAATCTTGCCATCATTGTATTCCATGAGATGACATTCCTATAACAATCCTATACATGTCTACTAGGATAGTTCTAACTACAACAGTCCTACAACAGTCCTAAAATAGTACTAGAACAGTCCTATAATAAGCGTAGCATTTAATGTACATATTTATGATATTCATGTTTACTTTTAAATCTGCTTGTTCATGCTTCTCACAGGACGTCACCTCCCCTACCCATCCAGCTCTATAGAAGAAGAGAGACAACAAATGATCAAAAGGGATCACCAATTGGTGGTAAGTGATTGATTCCTTATGTCATGTTATATATTTTGAATATTAAATTCTATATTAATGTGCACATTGTTTGATTGTATTAATAGGTGGAAATTCAAAAATCTCTATCAAGGAGGTCTAGTCGATGAGCGATAGAAGATGAGTCATTGACTGGTTCACCATCTTCATGGCCTAGCAAGAGCCATAGATTATTTGATAGCAATCCATAGGAGATTTGATTTTGGGACATTTTGTTACATATGTGTATTTGGCTTTGTAAACATACTTTTGTATGTTATCGATGTATATCATTATATATACCCATATGGTTTTATTTGTACATGCCTATATGGCTTGATATATACACTATACATTATTTTCATGACATTATGTGCATATATGTATATATAAGATCCTAATTTGGCACAAGTAGGGAGAATGCTTACACAAGTTATGGAATTTGGTTTTAAACATTCCAATTGTATTTGCTTCAAAGTTTCTAAAGCCTTTTCAAAAAATCCATTTTGTGCATATCTTGCAATCATTGCATTCCATGAGATAGCATCTCTTTGAGGTGTCATGCCAAACTATTCACATGCCTTGTCTATGCTTCCACACTTTGGATTTACACCCGCCAATTGCATTTTTTTAACATGTCCTTTCAATCCTTATCAAAAATTCCATTTTGTGCACATATTGCAATCATTGCATTCCTTCATTTACAACACATGATTAAATAAGAAGATGCATATTTACAACACTTAAGATCTTCATGAAATGATACATTGGTTTCTTGATATTCAATCATGCATTGGAGATCTTCAAAGTGTTAAATATGTTTGAAGTTATGAAGAAACTTGTTATTTTGATGTATTTCAACTCCAAACTTCTGCCTAGAAATGAAGGCACTAATCCTTTATCAAACTAACCTAAAAGTGTGCCTTGGCACTTAGGGCACTAGATTATGATTGATCAACCTAAAATGTGCGCCTAAGGCTAGATAGTGAATTGGAAGGATAAAATGCATCATCAAAGGAGTTTATAGTTATTGAAGGCATCAAATGATAACTTGGGTGCACATCTACCTCTCTACACCATATGTGACTAGTGCCAATTATTGAATAAACAACCTAAAATGAGTGCCTTAGTATTTGAGGTGCTAGTTCATGCTTCTAGAACACCAAAAGTATGCCTCGATGTTGAGGCGCTAGCTCTTGCTCAAGCAACCTTGAAAGTGCGCTTTCACAAGGAGGTTAAAATGTATTATCAAAGGATTAAGTTGAATCAAGGAATCATCATTGAAGATAAGTAAAACATGACTGTGAATGAGGCACACTTTTCATCATCTCTAACCTCACAATTGCGCCTTCCATTAGAAGCTCATATTGTGCCTAAAGGAATGGTACTGAGATATCATCCATGTCAATGATTGAGAATGTGTCAACTGGAACAATATTTTTTGTTCTGCTCATCGTGGGGTTGAACAGACTACACCAATGCGTCGGGGTGGGTGGGTAAATACAAGGGGAGGTCTCATTTTGTGTGCCAAGTGTCCCAGTCATTCCGGGCAAGAGGCTACCGGCAAAGTCCCTTAAGATCCCTGAGACCAAAAAACGGCCAAACTTTGACGGGGCAGTTCTTAGAATTTGGGATAGTTGGGAATGTTTTGTTTGGACCTACAAGTGCACGTGACATCCTTCCACAATAACCTCTCTCATTTTTGGTCAACTCCATTCTGTTTGACCGTGCCGAAATCAAATGCATTGTTGCAAAATGCTTCAATTTGATGCAGTGGAAAGGTGCTAGGTGCGACATTTTTCATTCCATAGCTCATGGGGTCAAAAGGACAGTGCCAATGCGTCGGGGTGGGTGGGAAAATGTTAGTGGAGGTCTTGTTTTGTGTGCCAAGCATCCCAGTCATTCCAGGCAAGAGGCTACTGGCAAAGTCCCTTAAGATCCCTGAGCCCAAAAAACTGCCAAACTTTGACGAGGCAGTTCTCAGAATTTTTGATAGTTGGGAATGTTCTATTTAGACCTATAGGTGCACGTGGCATCCGTCCACAATAACCTCTCTCATTTTTGGTCAACTCCATTCCATTTGACCGTGCTAAAATCAAACGCATTGTTGCAAAATGCTTCAATTTGATGCAGTGGAAAGGTGCTAGGTGTGACATTTTTCATTCCATAGCTCGTGGGGTCAAACAGACTATGCCAATGTGTGAGGGTGGGTGGGTAAATGCTAGTGGAGGTCTCATTTTGTGTGCCAAGTGTCCCAGTCATTCCGGGCAAGAGGCTACCGACAAAGTCCCTTAAGATCCTTGAGACCAAAAAATTGCCAAACATTGACAGGGCAGTTCTCAGAATTTGTGATAGTTCGGAATGTTCTGTTTGGACCTATAGGTGCACGTGACATCCTTCCACAATAATCTCTCTCATTTTTGGTCAACTCCATTCTATTTGACTGTGCCGAAATCAAATGCATTGTTGCAAAATGCTTCAATTTGATGCAGTGGAAAGGTGCTAGGTGCGACATTTTTCATTCCATAGCTCGTGCGGTCGAACGGACTATGCCAACGCATTGGTGTGGGTGGGTAAATGCTAGTGGAGGTCTCATTTTGTGCACCAAGCATCCCAGTCATTCTGAGCAAGAGGCTACCGGCAAAGTCCCTTAAGATCCCTGAGACCAAAAAATTGCCAAACTTTGACGGAGCAGTTCTTAGAATTCGTGATGGCTAGGAATGTTCTGTTTGGACCTACAGGTGCATGTGGTGTCCATCCATAATAACCTCTCTCATTTTTGGTCAACTCCATTCTGTTTGACCATGCAAAAATCAAACGCATTGTTGGAAAATGCTTCAATTTGATGGAGTGAAAAGGTGCTAGGTGTGACATTTTTCATTCCATAGCTCATGGGGTCAAACAGACTACACCAATGTGTTGAGGTGGATGGGTAAATGCATTGGAGGTTTCCTTTCGTGCGCCAAGCGTCCTAGTCGTTCTAAGCTGTAAGCTACCGACAAAGTCAAAAGTTGCTAGGATTGAAATTTTGCATTCCATAGGTCCTGGGGCCAAACGATTTGTACCAACATGTCGGGGTGGGCGAGTAAATGCTAGGGGAGGTCTCATTTTGTGTGCAAAGCATCCCAGTCCTTCCGAGCTGTAAGCTATCGACAAAGTCACTTTGTCGGTAGCTTACAGCTCGAAAGGACTGGGATGCTTTGCACACAAAATGAGACCTCCCCTAGCATTTACTCACCCACCCCGACATGTTGGTGCAAACCGTTTGGCCCTAGGACCCGTGGAATGCAAAATTTCAATCCTAGCAACTTTTGACTTTGCTGGTAGCTTACAGCTCAGAAGAATTGGCATGCTTTGCACACAAAACGAGACCTCCCCTAGCATTTACTCACCCACCCTGATGTGTTGGAGAAAATTGTTTGGCCCCAGGACCTGTGGAATGCAAAATTTCAATCCTAGCAACTTTTGACTTTGTCGGTAGCTTACAGCTCGGAACGACTGAGACGCTTAGCACATGAAAGGAAACCTCCAATGGAATTTACCCATCCACCCCGATGCGTTGGCACAGTCCGTTTGACCTCACGAGCTATGGAATGAAAAATGTCATACCTAGCACCTTTCCACTGCATCAAATTGAAGCTTTTGCAACAATGCATTTAATTTCGGCACGGTCAAATGGAATGGAGTTGACAAAAAATGAGAGAGGTTATTGTGGACGGATGCCACGTACACCTGTAGGTCTAAATAGAACAATCCCAACTGTCATGAATTCTGAGAACTGCTCCGTCAAAGTTTGGTATTTTTTGGTCTCAGGGATCTTAAGGGACTTTGCCGATAGCCTCTTGCCTGGAATGAGTGGGACGCTTGGCGCACAAAATGAGACCTCCACTAGCATTTACCCACCCACCCCGATGTGTTGGCACAGTCCGTTTGACCCCATGAGCTATGGAATGAAAAATGTCGTACCTAGCACCTTTCCACTGCATCAAATTGAAGCATTTTGCAACAATGCGTTTGATTTTGGCATGGTCAAACAGAATGGAGTTGACCAAAAACAAGAGAGGTTATTGTGGATAGATGCCACATGCACCTATAGGTCCAAATAGAACATTCCCAACTATCACAAATTCTGAAAACTACCCCGTCAAAGTTTGGTAGTTTTTTGGTCTTAGGGATCTTAAGGGACTTTGTTGGTAGCCTCTTGCCTAGAATGACTGGGACGCTTGGCACACAAAATGAGACCTCCACTAGCATTTACCTACCCACCCTGATGTGTTGACGTAGTCCGTTTGACCCCACGAGCTATGGAATGAAAAATGTCGCACCTAGCACCTTTCCACTACATCAAATTGAAGCATTTTGCAACAATGCGTTTGATTTCGACACGGTCAAACAAATTAGAGTTGACCAAAAAAGAGAGAGGTTATTGTGGAAGGATGCCACATACACTTGTAGGTCCAAACAAAACATTCCCAACTGTCACGAATTCTGAGAACTACCCCGTCAATGTTTGGCAGTTTTTTGGTCTCAAGGATCTTAAGGGACTTTGCCGGTAGCCTCTTGCCCGAAATGACTGGGACGCTTGGCGCACAAAACAAGACCTCCACTAGCATTTACCCACCCACCCCGATGCATTGGCGCAGTCCATTCGATGCCATGAGCTATGGAATGAAAAATGTTGCACCTAGCACCTTTCCACTATATCAAATTGAAGCATTTTGCAACAATGCGTTTGATTTCAACACGGTCAAACGGAATGGAGTTGACCGAAAATGAGAGAGGTTATTGTGGAAGGATGTCACGTGCACCTGTAGGTCCAAACAGAACATTCCCAACTGTCACGAATTCTAAGAACTACCCCGTCAAAGTTTGGTAGTTTTTTGGTCTCAGGGATCTTAAGGGACTTTGCCGGTAGCCTCTTGCCTGGAATGACTGGGATGCTTGGCACACAAAATGAGACCTCCCCTAGCATTTACCCACCCATCCCGATGTGTTAGTGCAGTCCGTTCAACGCCACGATGAGCAGAACAAAAAATATGGCACCTGGCAAGGTTTTTGCTCTTAGGATCTTAAGTGAGTTTGCTCTTACGGAACAATGTATCGGCAAAGCCCCTAGTTTTCATAAGAGGAGACATGTGATTTTAAGAGGTTTTTGGGAATGTGACTTTAGCCTTCCACTCCTTATCTAATGATGAGTTTATTCTCAGAGTTTGATGGCTTTTATGAGCATATACATGATGTTGTTTTAGGATAGTCATAAACCCTAATGCAACTTATAAACCCTCTTTGCATAGTAATTTCATGAATGACTATCTTGTAGGATTTACATACATACATAAATACATATATATGATCTCGTAGGCATCTAGGTTTCATACACAAATTGCAATAGTTGTAGAGCCAACCTCCTATCAACGAGAGTTGAATAATAGTAGATAGAGAGTTTCTCGGCCATAAATGGGATTTGCATACACACACACACACCCCACTGAAATAGTATCTTTATTGGTCTTATTGGCACCTCCCCCCAAGATGTAAGTTTTTTATGTTTATAATGTGCCCCAGTGTCCTTGACAGAGTTTCTTGACATTAATTTTATTCAAACATGTCTTCAATTCATCTTCAAAATATTTTCAATACATCTCCAATGCCTTTTCCATGAAGGTTTATGCATATTTATACACAATTTGAGGGAAAGCAATAGTCTCCAACTGACTCTTGAGTACTTGACTATTCATCTTCCATACTTTTGCATTTTTTTTACATTTTTCATATGACAACTTTGACATATTTACAAAATTTGACAAGATGAAGACTAAATACATGATGAAATGGTTTATCGTGACCTTATTTGATTAGGGCATATATAAGGAATTTTTTCATATTGATTCTATTGATCTAAAACCATTCTCTTGATCTAAAACCATTCTCAATGCTAAACATATCATCAATGGACTAAAGAACTATCATCATAATGTATGGCATCATGGGAAGTATCATGACTTGCACATAAGGAATTTAAATTATATTGTATATCAAGGTGTATATACATTAAAATCTAGTCCATAATGGTAGACATATACAAAAATTTGGCAAATATGCCAACTCAAAATATTTTTTACAAAATGTGGCATATGCCATGTCTCAAAATCTATATACAATCTACATGCCAAATAGCTACATCAAATACTACAAGTCCACTTGACCCTCAATCTGTGATGGATCCTTAATCTGTGATGGATCCTCAATCTGTGATGGATCTTGAAAAAGTGTCCTCTTTGTACCAAAATGTCTAGTAATTGATGGAGGTGAAGTTTCCTGCATTAACAAGTCAAAACACAAATTTGATTAATCTCTTCAATGGTAAATAAAAATAAGTTAAAGTTAGTAAATAGATTCTTATCTACTACAATTAAGAACTTTCATTTATTAACATACATCTAAATCACTACAATCAACTATAAGACCACTAGATAAACTATCAATTATTTAGAAAAATTCAATTCAATTACCTTGACTCTATGTTGTTGTTCGGACAATCGTTCTGCAAATGATTTTCTCTTAAGATGATCAGGTGTCCTAGTGAAGCATGATGGCAAAGGTGGCACATCACTCACATTCTCAACAGACTACATGAAAGCAAAGTAACATTGAAATAAATTAATATATAATTATTAAACAAAATAGGAAATGCATACATTTAAAATAGGAAATGCACTACACAAAAACTTATCTACTAGAAAACAAGCACATACCACCATCGAGGCCTCCTGCATCAATTAAGAAGGACAAGAATGTAAGACTCTAAATGACTATAATCCAATATTTAAGTTTTCTAAATTATCAATTAAAGTACAATTCAATCAAATTACCTCCACCCTTTGTTGGCGTTGAGAAAGCCGTTCTACAAATGATAGTCCCTTGGGTTGATCAGGAGTTTGAGAAAAGACTATTGGAAAAGATGCCACATCATTCACATTTTTTATTGACGATAAAATAAAATTAACATCAAGATATAAATTAATATATAATTACTCACAAAGAAATAAATGCATAAAAAAAAAGTTGATGTGTACAACAAATTATACCAGCAAGTCCAAGCCAAATTGGATGGTAGACAAAGTTCCATGATGAACTTCTGTCAACTCCTCCTCTGTCATCAACTATTATCCCACTTAGATACATTAGTACTAATAAAGTTGTTTATATATTCAAATGGAATAGACCATAAAATTTAACTTTAAATTTTACTTGCATAAAAGATTGCTCATGCATTTCTCCTTCTCTATTGTTTATTGATCTGGTAACTTCTACTCTTGTCCCTGACCCCTCAGCTTGAGTTCTGGACCCCATTGCCTCATCTCGTGAATGGAGATCATACTCTGATGTGTTCAACGGTGGCTCACTACTCTCCATAATTGGACCCAAGCATAAATGATTGCAAGAAATGCAATGATGGGGCACACATACATGTTTGGACGATGACGGTCTAGTAGTGCCAGGTGATTCAATATCATCACCTTCATCATGTGCTTGTGCAAACTAAGATGTCTGTATAATCAAATGCTCGGTCAAAGAGTGTATGGCACTAAGGCCCTATTGTGATGCATTTGTAACAACATCTGGGTGCTGCATTTGGGGTGGAGAAGGGATAGCAGGAGGGGGAATATAGGGACCTTGTACTTGTCTAATTTCCCTAGGTCTATCTTGAGGCATTCCCCTGCCCATTGCTTGAAATGTTGTTGGGTGGTTTATCAAAAACCATCCACCAACGATCCCAAAAATTTTGACTAATGCCCTCATGAATACACCATTTGATTGAAAACTTGGGCTTACAGACATCAACATGCAATCCAGTTTTAGGATTGACAAACTGTTGGGTTAACATAGTTTTTGTAATCTCTAAATCTTTGACTTCCTCATATGACAAACCGTTAGCATATTCAGCCTTCTTGGCTTCTCGCCATTGCCTAAATGATTCGTGTTGGGTTGACAAGGTTTGAATATGATTAATGATTCCCTCTAAATTTGATGTCATTATAGACAATCGAGGGTGGCGGTGATACATTTCTATGATCCTACTTATATGATCAATATTTCTTTGAATATTCTCTTCTATTGTTGGAGGGGAAGGGTTTGGTGGTGGAGGGTTTGGGTTTTCATTTTGTGCATCCATTTTACCTAATTAAATTATAAAACATACCCACTTAGCATAAAAACCAAAAAAATTGCTTGAATATACAAAACAAACAAAAAAAATGCATGAAATCTTACCTCTTTGGATCGGATATCCGTTCCTAAGCTCTGATATCCGTTCTTTGAAGATGAGACTACGTTTTGCAAGCCGCGAGTTTACAAAAACACAATCTTTTTTTGCTTTTTATGATCTCCAAAATGGATATCCGTTTTCTTTTTCCTTATTGTATTCATTGTTTTTTATTTTAGCATTTTAGCATTTTTAGCATTTTAAGTATTTAGGCATTTTAGCTATAAAATACAAGAAAATTTATAAAGGATTATGATGATATTTAGGCATTTTAGCTATAAAATACTATCAAAATTTATATAGGATTATGATGATATATATATTTGATTTTTATATGATTTACTTATACTAAGGAATCTCATAGTATTTTAAAGGCACTTTTGAATAGATATAGGAGAGAGATAGATACAGGAGAGAGGTAGATACGAGTTAGGGGTTAGGGATTAGGGCCATTATTTAGGGTTTACAGATTTAGAGAGAGAGAGAGACTACTTTTGACATGCAACCATAAACCCTAAATAATGCCTCTAAACCCTAAACCCAAGTAACCCTAAATAATTCTTCCAAATACTAAACCCTAACCCCTAAACCATAAACCCTAAATAATTCCCCTAAGCCCTAAACCCTAAACCTGAGAAAGGGAGTCCTAGTTTTCTTGTTTCCATTTGCTTCGTCGATAAGGGAGAGGGAAAGATAGAGGGGAGAGATAGGATATATAGGAATGATAGGGGAATGACTAGGATGCATGATTAAACCTAACCCCTAACCCCTAACCCCTATTTCCTAACCCCTAAACCCTAAACTTGAGAAACCATAAACCCCTAAATCCTAAACACTAAACCCAAGAAACCCTAAACCTTTATCTCTCTATCTCCTATCTCACTATCTCCCCATCACTATCATTTCTCTATCTCTCAATCTCTCTCCCTATGCTTTAGCCATGTCCCTCACTCTATATCTCCCTATTGGTCCTCTCTCTCTAAACACTAAACGCTAAACCTCTAAACCTTAACCCCTAAACCCTAAATGTGAGCAACCCTAAACTCTATCTCCTATCTCTCCCTTATCTCCCTATCTCTATCATCCTTCTACCTCTCAATCCTTCTCCCTATTTCTCTAGACATATCGCTCACTCTCTATCTCCCTATCTCTCCCATTTGTCACCTCTATCTCTCCCTATCTATCTCCTCTCTCTTTCTATCTAGCTATCTCCAAAACTAAGAAACCCTAAACCCAGGTACACCCTAAATCCATTCAACTCTAAACCTATATCTCCCTATCTCTCCCCTATCTCCCTATCTCTATCATCCCTCTACCTCTTTTGATCTCTCTCCCTATGTCCCTAGCCATGTGCCTCACTCTCTATCTCCTTATCTCTCTCCTCCATCTCCTCTCTCTATCTCCCTATAATTCCTCTCTCTATAAACCCTAAATCCAAAACCCTAAACCTCTAAACCTAACCCCTAACCCCTAAACAATTTAAATCCTAAACCCTAAATAATGCTCCTAAACCCTAACCCTTGACCCCTAAACCTGAGAAACCCTAAACCCCTAAACCTTAAACCCCAAACCCCTAAACCCTAAACCCAAGTAACCCTAAACCACTATCTCCCTATCTCTCCCCTATCTCCCCACCACATGTGTCCCTCTACCTCTCAATCTCTCTCCCTATGTCTCTAGTGATGTCCCTCACTCTCTATCTCCCTATCTCTCCCCTAAGACTCCTCTATATCTCCTTATCATTCCTCTCTCTATAAACCCTAAATCCAAAACCCTAAACCTCTAAAACTAACCCCTAACCCCTAAACAATAAATCCTAAACCCTAAAATATAATGCCCCTAACCCCTAAACCCTAAACCCAAGTAACCACATTCCACTATCTCCCTATCTCTCCCCTATCTCCCTATCACCTTTGTCCCTCTACCTCTCAATCTCTCTCCCTATGTCTCTTGCCATGTCCCTCACTCTTTATATCCCTATCTCTCCCCTCAGACTCCTCTATATCTCCCTATTGGTCCTTTATCTCTCTCTAATCCCTAAACCCTAAACCTCTAAACCTTAACCCCTAATCCCAAAACCATAAACCCTAAACCCTAAATAATGCCCCTAAACCCAAGCAACCCTAAACCTCTATCTCCCTATCTCTATCATCCCTCTACCTCTCAATCTCTCTCTCTCTCTCTATGTCTTTGGACGTGTCTCTCACTCTCTATCTCCTATCTCTCCCCTTTGTCTCCTCTATCTCTCCCAAACTCTATCAGTCCCCTCTCTCTATCTCTCTTTAAACTGTAAACCCTAAACCCCTAAACCTGAGCAACCCTAAACCTCTAAACCACTTCTCTATATAGGTGCAACTAATACCACTTTTTCATTGTTTTCCACATTTAATTATATTCTTTTCCATTTTCCAAGTCCTACATGTGTCCAAGTTGTATTGTTTGTCAAGTTTTTAGTCTAATTGTTAGTCCCAGCTCTCATGGTTATTAAAATGTTAGTATATTATAGTTAGATTTATCCTTCAGTAACATTAATTTACACATTGTTGCACAAACAACCACACTGAAACATAACCTTACCTAATTAAGGTTAACCTTTTAAAAGGTTCTTTCATAAATGGCGAGCTTAACAGATCCAACTAGTTCAATGTTCTTATAGTCCATGCTTACCCTTCCAAGAGAGTTCATGCCATGTTAACTTTGCATTATGTCCTAACATATCACATGAAGGACATCATCATCACAAGGAATAACAATGTCATGAAGGATTAACGAAGGTGTAGCTTCACCACATAAAGTATCATTCATAATTTTACCACTAGAGGGTAAGGGTATATCATGTGTATCCTTCTCAAACCATGTATCATGAATCAAATCATATGAAGGATTGCATAAAGCAATTTAGGGCATGAAATCCAAAACGCCCCAAAACACAACCCCTACTACCCCACCATTCCTATCCCTAAAATATTGGAACATAGTCTAGAAAAGTGATTATTTCACCTGATGAATAAAATTGAATATTTTATTATTGATTATTTGAGTAATTCATTAGTGATGATTCTTAGTGTTTAACAAATCCTTATGGATCAATGTGTAAAGAAGCTACCAATGTTAATTTCCTCTCCTCCTTCACTAGAAATGGTCTTTAAGGAGGTTCATATATTGATGGGAGATCCAAGATTTAAGAGGTGTATTTTCAAAAAGAGTAAAAAGCCTCCCCTCTTACCCCATCATGATTTCCTTCACTCTTAGTCAATTTCTCTTACCCATCCTCCCCTCTTACCCCTCCCCTCTCTTTCCTGACCCGATCTTGTTAGCTCCCCTCTCCCTTCTCCTATCTTTGTCCTTTTTTCCCCTCTTTATCGGTTCTTGCCCCCGCCCCCACCTCTGTCCCCTCCTTGTCTCCTTTTGTGGGATTGAGTCTTTGCCCCTCCTCTTTTACCCTCATCTTATCCCCTTTTCCTCTCCCCCCCTAGGCTCCTCTCCCCCCTTTCCCTTTGCTCCTTGTCCTCCCTCGTCTTTACCCTCCTTGGCCCGTTCTCACCTTTTTATTTCTCATACTCTTCTCCCCTATCTTAACCTCCCGTCTCCAACCTCTGGATCTCATTGCCCCCTTCTCCCTCCTCTTTAATTTCTAGGTTTTTAACCATATCCTTCATTTCTTGTTGCCCCTTGGTGCTCCATTTGTGGCTTGGAGTTTGTTGTGAATATATATTTATATATATTATTTGGTCGTTGTAGCTTGTCTTCCGTTTTATGATTTACTCTTCTCTCTTATGCTTTCTCCCAGTTAGTTTCTTTCCTCCTTTGGATAGTTATTGGCTTACCTTTCTTTTTTGTTAGCCTCCCCTCCTTTGCCTTCGTAGTTCACCCCTCTCTCTCTTTTAACTTGGATCCTCTCTTGTTCTTTATATGTAGCTTTTCCCAATCTATCCCTCACATTTTAGTCTCTTCGGTTGTCCCCCCCTTTTTTATTATTTATTTAATTATTTAATTATCTTATCTCTTTCATCCTCGGTTTGTTCTTTATGCTTGATTGTATTACAGTTATTCCTCTTTTTGCTCCCTTCTAATTTGTTGCCTTGCGCCTTTGTTTGCTTTTTTAATTTTCTACACTTGGGTCTTCCTCTCATCCTAGTTAGTCTTTCTTTGTTTGTTTTGTCTTAGTGTGCCTAGATGTCCCCACTCCTCTTTGTCCCTCACTTCACTAGGTTTGATAGGTAGCTATCCTTCTCCATTAATTGATCTTGGTTTCTGCCTCACATCTCTCTCACTCCTTTTAAGTGGTCTTAAGTCTGCATACCATCATTCATGTTCTCTCTTCTCTTGCTTGCTATCTTTCTCCTGATGATGGATCATTGTGTGTGATTTGAAACATTGAGGAAAATAATAATACACAGTCAAATCTAGAAGCATTTCAAACTCAACATCATGGACTGTGGAAAATTGATGACTACCAATAAAAATCCTTTTTCCCAAATTGTTTTACAAAACGGATATCTATTTTGGTTTGGTATCCAAACCAAAACAGATATCCGTTTCAAAGTCAAACTTTGCCAAGTCGTGAATTTGGCTAAGTAAAACGTGATTTTTTTCCTATTGCCACTGTTTGGCCCACGATGATCCTGCACATACCCTTCATTGTTATAGTTGTTTATTTTTGAAAAAATAAAATATTATTGATTTGAAGTTTAATATCTATCTGGATGGTTCCTATAGGACATGACAACACCACCACCTATTCCTGCTACTAAGGCAAGTGAGGAGACAGATTATATGGTAGCAATAAGTGATTTTTTTGTTAAATGTTTCATTTTTTATAAAATGTAATTTCGATATATTAATGTCTATACCTTTTATTGTAACAACTAAAGATGCAAAAAGAACTAAATAGGAGGAGCAACCCTCGGGTTTGTAGTAGACCACCCACATATGCATCTCCATCCTCTAGAAGATCAAAGGCTGTCCATGATCTATTCTCTTCACTAGCCAGAGGGGAATGACTTTTTATTCTATTCCTTTGTTGTATGCCTATATGGCATTTGTGGACATATATTTTGTATTGCATATAGTTGACATTGCATGCCTATATGGCTATTTTGTATATATGTTATACTTATATTGACAGATATTGATGTATGCCTATATGGATATTTGATTAATACAAATCTTTTTTATTGATGGCATCCATACTTGCATTATAAATCCACATTTGAATGGATATTTGTAGATGGCTACTTCAAATATTTAAAGCCCAATTGTATTACATAGGATGTTTATTGATCCAATAAGCTAGCTATTGTTATTCAAGTATCACCTAAACCTCATTTTGGAACTAAAAGATAAAAGTTGTATTTAAAATAAAAATGAATCATCATGTTGAACAAAAAATATTCATATTCATTATGAGTTGCTCAATTGAAAATATTCAAATGAGTATGTTGATCCATATTCTTTATGAGTTGGTCAATTGAAAATATTTCTTAATTTCTTGTTATTATACCATATTGGGATGCAAAGAGTATGTTTATTGTTTTGAATAAGATATTTAAAATCATATGCTTATGAGCACCTGATGACCATTGTGGTTATTAAATGTAATTCCTCTTGCATATAAGGTGAGGTTATGAGATTACATTGAGTCTTACCTAATTTTAGTATGCAACATAACATTGGGGCTATAGGCTTCCATAAGTCATCAACAATCAAGGTTCATGGTTGTCATTGAAGTCAAAGGGTCAAGGTTGTTTGTCATTGATGTCAAGGTTGATGCCATGATGTTGATAAGGTGATACAGTGATTCAAGGTAGGTGATGGTCATGAGGTGTATGATGTTGTGAATATGGTTTTCATGATAAAGTCTCTCAATTCATGTTGATGCTGCATAAGACAAACATGGTTCATATGATACAAAGTTCATGTTCATGGTGGATGTGGTTTTTTTCATGCAAGGTTTTGTTGTGAATATGGTTTTCATGATAAGGTCTATCTTGAAAAGTTGATATGATGCAAGGTTCATAGTCATGGTGGATGTGGTTTTGTTCTTGTAATAAGAAGTTAGAGAAGACACAAGCTTTCATAATCATAATCTTATCGATAGTTAGGGTTTGCATATTGGGCATTAAACTCTAAAAAGAATCTACTTTTCTTAAGAATTTAAAACCCTCAATTGTTTGTCATGTGTAAAGTGTACTTTTGTTTTAATTTAATATTGACTTATAATCAGAAGTTACTATCACTTAAATTAACCTACTAAAGGGTCTTTAAGTCATTAGTTCACCGGCCCTTCAACCTAACTCAACCGGCGTCTCTGGTAAACTCTCATAAGCTCGAGTGGGAAAAAGGATTGGAAGGTTAGTATTTAAAAGGAATTTGGAATACAAATAATCATCTATATGTAGTTGAATTTGATGGGCATGCCTTTATAAAAGGCTAAAAGATAGCTTTATGCAGGATATCATGGTATTTGTAGTGTTTGAAGATTGAAGACTAGTTAGTGTTTGTAGCTCGGACTGTTTCAACATGTTTGATTGTGAAACAAGACCATGCCTAGCCTAAACATACCCATCTAGACTTGCTAGAATTGTTGGTTTGGCCGCATGAGAAGAAGAACAAAAGTTACACCCCTTTGCAACTTTACACTGCCTCCTTTTAACAATTTTGAGGCAGTAGAAAAACTTTCACCATGGGAAAACACCTCAGAGATATAAAAAACTAAGAGAGGTAATTGTAGATGGACCCTACGTGATTGTGTTACCTTAGACGTAATGTATCTAAGTGACACAGTTTTTGAGAAACAACTTTTCAAAGATTGCTGCTTTTTACACTTTGGACTCTTCAGGGATATCACTGGTACAATATAGCTCAGACTATTTCGGCATGTTTGGGTGCAAAAAAGGACCATGCCTAGCCTAAACATACCCATCTAGATGCGTTGGAATTGTCAGTTTGGTGACACTAGGAGAAGAACAAAAGTTACACCCCTTTGCAACTTTACACTACCTCCTTTTGATGATTTTTGAGGCAGCAAAAAACCTTTCACCATGGGCAAATGCCTTAGACATATAAAAACCTGAGAGGTTATTATAAAGGGACCCTACATGATCACTTTATCTCAGATAGAATGTATCCAAGTGACACAGTTTCTGAATAAAAAGTCATCAAAGATTGCTTCCTTTTTGCACTTTAGACTCTTCAAGGATATCGCCTGTACAATGTAGCTCACACTATTTCGGCATGTTTGGATGCAAAATAGGACCATGCCTAGTCTAAACATACCCATCCAGATGTGTTGGAACTATCACTTTAGCTACACAAGGAGAAGAACAAAAGTTACACCCCTTTGCAACTTTACACTACCTCCTTCTAACGATTTTTGGGCCAGCAGAAAACATTTCACCATGGGCAAACGCCTTAGAGATATAAAAAAATGAGAGATATTATAGAGGGACCCTATGTGATTACTTTGCCTAAGACAAAATGTATCTAAGTGACATAGTTTCTGAATAACAACTCGTCAAAGATTGCTGCCTTTTTGCACTTTAGACTGTTTAGGGATATTGTCGGTACAATGTAGCTTAGACTGTTTTGGCATGTTTGGGTTAAAACTAGGACCATATCTAGTGTAAATGTGCCCATCCAAACATGTTGGAATAGTCAGTTTGGTCACATCAGGAGCAGGACAAAAGTTACACCCCTTTGCAACTTTACGCTACCTCCTTTTGACAATTTTTGGGGCTGCAAAAAACCTTTCACCATGGGCACACGCCTCAGAGATATAAAAACTGAGAGAGGTTATTGTAGAGGAACCCTACATGATCATGTTGCCTCAAACAGAATCTTTCTAAGTGACATAGTTTTTGAGTAACATCTCATCAAAGATTGCTGCCTTTTTACACTTTAGACTCTTCAGGGATATCATCGGTACAATGTAGCTTAGACTATTTTGACATGTTTGGGTGAAAAATAGAACCATGCCTAGTGTAAATGTACCCATTCAGATGCGTTGGAATAGTCAGTTTGGTTGCATCAGGAGTAGGACGAAAGTTACACCCCTTTACAAGTTTACGCTGCCTCCTTCTGACAATTTTTGGGGCAGCAGAAAACCTTTCACCATGGGCAAATGCCTTAAGGATATAAAAAAATGAGAGAGGTTATTGTAGAGACACTCTAAATGATTGTATTTCCTTAGATGGAATGTTTCTAAGTGACATGGTTTTCAAGTAACATCTCATCAAAGATTACTGCATTTTTGCACTTTGGACTCTTTAGGGATATCATCGGTACAATGTAGCTCGGACTATTTTGACATGTTTGGGTGAAAAAAAGGACTATGCCTAGCATAAATGTACGCATTTAGACACGTTGGAATAGTCATTTTGGTCGCATCAGGAGCAGAACAAAAGTTACACCCCTTTGCAACTTTACACTGCCTCCTTCTGACGATTTTTGGGGCAGCAGAAAACTTTTCACCACAGGTAAATGCCTCAGAGATATAAAAAATTGAGAGAGGTTATTGTAGACACCTAAAATTGGCTCAGATTGAATTAAGTAAATATTCTAATATTTATCTTAATTCTTATTTTTTTCTGTCAATCAAATAAATATTATAAGTTTATTTGATTGGTTCATTATCCTACAATTAAATAAAATCATTTTATTTAATTAAAATCCCTAAAGTCTTCTAATGTCTCAAATCCTAAATCCACCTCACAAAATCCACCTCATCAATCCACCTCATCTTTCCACCTCATCCCTTCCACCTCACCATGTTGCACATATAATTAAATATTCTTAATATTTAATTAGCTAATATCTTCCAAAATCTAAATTTGAATTCTTAATTCAATTGTTCCCCACTATCCTCCACTAATTGAATTTTCAATTGTTCCCCACTATCCTCCACCAATTGAATTTTTAGTTCAATTGTTTCCCACTATTCTCCCCCAATTGAATTTTCAATTCAATTATTCCCCATTATCCTCCACCATGAATTCTTAATTCAATTGTCATAACTCACTATCCTCCACTCTAAATTTTTAATTCATCAATTATGAATTAAAGATTCACAAAAAATGAGAGCCATTAATCTCATCTTTTGATCCTCACCCTCCATTCTATTTTCAGAAAATCTATAAATAGAACCCTCTTCTAAGAAATTGGAGGGACTTCTTCTGGCATCCTTACTATGCCCAAATTCCTCTAGGGAATCTTCTTCTTCTTCTCAATTCTCTTCTTCATACCATCGTAATGCAGAAATCATCCTAGCCGTCCCATATCATCCATCATTAGTGTGTTGAAGTCCATCTTCAATCACACCAAGCATCATAGCCATTTCTCCTTGTCATCTTGAGGAATCGAAGCAAGGAAGCAAGCTCCCTGAGAGCCAACCTTCATCGTTCAAGATCAAGAAAGAATAGGTGACCAATGGAAGCCGCAGGGTAACAAGTTTGTAAGTTTTGTGCTTTCTTTTGTTCATTCTTGTTATTCGCACATTTCATTGTTGTTTGGGTTAATATTATCTTAATTGATAAATCCAAATCCACTCATCCATCCCTTCATCCATCTACCCATACACCTACAACAAATGTGATCTAAGGACTACTAGCAGACAGTCAACCATGTCCCCAAAGTCTGGTCCTTGACCTTACCAAAGATTCTTCCAATGCCTTATCCAATCCCACAACCCCTTCATGTCATCCGCAACCCCTTGAGCTTATCAAAGAGCCTTCTACCATGCACCAAAGTCAAGGTCCGTCACACATCCATATTGTCAACCAAGACGTTATTCAAGAGTCTTCTACCTCCATTTCCATTCCCACAACCCAAGAGTTATGTCAAGAGCACACTTTAGAGCATGTGGAAACATTAACCCCTTGTCTAAACCAAGATCAAAACATTCTCATCCGACCCCTGCATAACCTTTATCTCTTTAGTGATCCTATACCTATACATGAGCAAGAGATCCAATTTCCCACTAGGCCTAACCTATATCTCTCCTATGATCAAGATATTATCATTGATGCGGCCTCTATACAAGAGAACATTAATCCTATCATGCTAAATCATATCTATGATCAAGATCCCATCTATGATAACGTTCCTATCTATGATCAAGCAGACCATGATGATCCTCTTAGTCCACTCTGTGTTCCATGGTCATGAGCCTATCACCCCATCTAGTCCTACCTAAAATCCAACCACTTCCACTTCCCTTGATGGGACACTTGCCTCCCAAGCAAGTGTAGAAGATCAAACCAGTAATACTCCTCTGCCATCTATTATGGACCAAGCAGCAAATCCTCCACCATATATCCTTGGTCTTACTACCTTCATACGTGAATGTTCTCTCTTAGAACACCAACCACCCTTATCTGCTATCTCACATTCTCCATCCAATAAATAACTTATGTCTAATGTTCCACCTACACATAATCCTACTATCCACTGCATACTCCAGAAGATGAACTATCAAGGTAAAGGCTTAGGCCTTCATGAACAAGGTATCTTGGAACCTATCCATGTCAACGTTCCTCCACCTTCATACGGCCTTGGATACATACCCCAAGGTGCACAAACTCAAGATGTTGGTACTTCCTCCACTCCTCCTAAGTCTACCACTTTCCATCGCAAACCCTATCATATCCCCAAAACATATGTCACCATCCCACCTCCCTTATCATACACATCCCACAAACATGTGACCATACACCTTCCACCATCCAAACTCCCTCCACTACTTCCAACTCATAATATCCCACCTCCCTTATCATACACATCCCAAAAGCATGTGACCATACACCTTCCACCATCCAAACTCCCTCCGCTACTTCCAACTCCTAATATCCCACCATCCAATCTACCTCCGCTACTTCCAACTCCTCACACCCCTCCATGCTTTTTACCACCATTGCTTCCAACACCTTATCCATCCATCTATAAATCCTCTACATATCCCAATCATGGCCAACAAATGCACATATTGTCTCAACAAGGAGCTTTCACCAACCTCACTTCTACCATCCCATGGGGATTCAATGACAAATATGTGGATGCCTCTACCTTTAAAGTAAAAAATCCTAAGAGTCCTCATGACCTAGGACATAAAAGCCAAGAATCAAAGCATTATCCATATCAAAAGCTACATACACCCATACACTTCAATGCCAAACTAAAACAGGTGTGGATCCCTAAGCAACAAATGATTACTCCAAAAGCTGCACAAAAGCTGCATACACCCAAACCCATACCTTCACAGGTACTACCTAAAAATAAAATGGTTTGGGTACCCAAGAAAAAAGCCCTAAAGTTACATGAGGCATCCACCTCTCAAGAATTCCAACCATCTACTTTCTCCCATTCCATCCAAGAGTCTCAAATTCTTCCATCTCACATGACGAACAAAAATCAGGACAATACTTAGCCTATGTGGAACCCTACATACCTATGTCATTCATCCACGAGAAAAAGTCTTCGTTGCTTCCTACACTACTTTCCCATCACCAGCTTCAATGTTTACCATGGTATGTGCAACCATTAGTCATGATTCCCTTCCATTCCACAACATTTTCATATCCCTCCATCTCCCCTTCCTTCCACTATTATCCTACATATCTTCCTCATCCTATGGTCCATGCTTTTGCATAAGACTTCCCTCCATATTTTGCATCATAATCCACTATCTACCTACGCCATATCACTTTCATACAATCCCCTACCAACATCTGTGAGAACACTTGACATGGTCCATGCGACAGTATCTATCTAGTAGGACTACCACCTTTCAAGGAACTATATACTTGAGTCTTTTTGTATCCACCTTCTCCTATCTAAATATTCAAAAGAAAAAAGAAAAGAAAAATCCCTTCATCCAATGGTGAAAACTAGGCAAACAGGCACCTTGGATAGGTATCATGATGAAAACCTAGTACATAGGCATCATGTTTACTTTCTAGCTTCTTGTGCAAATAAAAGCAAGTGATGAAAACCTGGTAAACAGGCATTACTTGTGATAAACCACCTTCTCCATCTTTGGGTAACCAATCACCTTGAGTCCATTCTTCCTTCAGTCATGTCCCATTCGACCCATATCTATCCCATAATAAACTCCTGACATTTACCTATCATGGCTTGCTACTCTATCTCTTTGTCGACCTTGTCAACCAAGGTTTTGTCCCATACCGTATCCATCACATAAGCCTAGCATAGTGTCTCTCATTGGTTTTTCATGGTCCAAGTTCATGAACTACGTTGCCTCTATGTCATCATGTAGGCAAGGCCATATTCCTATGTGCCCCTGAGGCTCACACGGTCCCATCCATCCCATTTCTTGTCATCTTTCTTGTCGTCTCTCTTCTAGTCCATCCATGGTCCATCAGGGTTTACCCCGAACTACATTGCCTCTACATCATCACGTAGGCAAGGCCATTTAGCAATGAGCCCCTGAGGCACTAGGTCAGTCCCTTAGGGTCCGTCCCACCAATAAGGATTGTGATACCTTCTGCTAGACAAACAAGAGCAACAAAGCACGCTTCCTAAAACAACAAAAATCATGACACAAAACATCAACCTGTCCAAGGCAAAACAGAGCACCATATTGAAACACTCAAGCTAAATCTCATATCAATTATGGTAAGAAACAAACACATTTAATGCAAGAATGTTTTGTGATTGGTTAGATTAACTTACAAAGTCTTGATTTATGCTATCATGCCTTTCTATGCTACTCGAGGATGCCAAAAGCTAGAGATGCTATGATGGGGGCATGATTATTTTCTTTGTTTGCTGCTTGTGGATTAAACTTTAGTAATGTGATGATTTCTGTCTAACGACATGATCAGTAAAAGATCATCGAGGACTCCGAGATCTAAACATGAAAAGGGGCAATCCTTGTCTGTTAAAAAAACACAAGAAACACTCAGGTCATCTAGATTCAATTTTGGCTAGATGCTTGTACTAAATTGCTAGATCAAAATCCATGTAAGTAATACTCAGGTCATCTTGGTCTAATTATACCTGGATGCTTGTATTTTCTTACAACATAATAAAGCCCAATGATGAAAGCGCTTCAAAATACTTGCTATATCAAGGTGACAAATATTCATATCACATGTCATATCCATACCGTATCAAATTGCATCTCATATCGATATCCATATCTATATCCATATCCATACCGTATCTAATTGCAAGTCTATCCTTGTCCGGTCGTAAACCAACTCAATCAATTAATCAATCAATTGTCTTATACAGGATGTTGCATTGTCAAAATCAGACCAACACACACGTCTTACACAACATGCTTCATTTCGTGAAACCAGACACTTTGCTCTAGGGATATATCGTTCCCTACCATGACAACACTATCATATCAAATGTCTTAGACAGGATGTTATATGGTCGAAACCAGACCTGGAGTCTTATACGACATATTTCATTCCTGAAACCAGACATCATCGATCCATATCATTGGTTTACCGCTCGACAGGGGCAATACCTTGGTTTTCCTGTATGATTGGTGCATACTTGCTTACTTGCTTGTGTGTGTTATCATTTTTATCTTGCATTCCATATCATTCATCCCTTTCTTCTGCATTCAACCATTTCATTCTTGTCAACATATCTTATCATGAGATTCTTCATCTCACGCTGGCCACCTTCTCCCTGTCTAATCTCCCGAGGGGGCATCCTATCATCATAACCTGTACGAGGGCTAAATTGGGGCATGTATCATTATCAGACTATTCTTATTCTTTGAAACAATGTGATAAAACACATTGCTTCAAAGAGGGGCAAAATGTAGATGCCTAAAATTGGCTCAGATTGAATTAAGTAAATATTCTAATATTTATCTTCTTATTTTCTTCTGTCAATCAAATAAATATTATAAGTTTATTTGATTGGTTCATTATCCTACAATTAAATAAAATCATTTTATTTAATTAAAATCCCTAAAGTCTTCTAATGTCTCAAATCCTAAATCCATCTCACAAAATCCACCTCATCAATCCACCTCATCAATCCACTTCATCTTTCCACTTCATCCCTTCCACCTCACTATGTTGCACATATAATTAAATATTCTTAATATTTAATTAGCTAATATCTTCCAAAATCTAAAATTGAATTCTTATTTCAATTTTTCCCCACTATCCTCCACCAATTGAATTTTCAATTCAATTGTTCCCCACTATCCTCCACCAATTGAATTTTTAATTCAATTTTTCCCCACTATTCTCCACCAATTGAATTTTCAATTCAATTATTCCCCATTATCCTCCACCATGAATTCTTAATTCAATTGTCATAACTCACTATCCTCCACCATTTATTCTTAATTCAATTGTCATAACTCACTATCCTCCACTCTGAATTTTTAATTCATCCATTATGAATTAAAGATTCATAAAAAATGAGAGCCATTGATCTCATCTTTTGATCCTCACCCTCCATTCTATTTTCAAAAAATCTATAAATAGAACCCTCTTCTAAGCAATTGGAAGGACTTCTTTTGGCATCCTTACTATGCCCAAATTCCTCTAGGGAATCTTCTTCTTCTCAATTCTCTTCTTCATACCATCGTAATGTAGAAATCATCCTAGCCATCCCATATCATCCATCATTAGTGTGTTGAAGCCCATCTTCAATCACACCAAGCATCATAGCCATTTCTCCTTGTCATCTTGAGGAATCGAAGCAAGGAAGCAAACTCCCTGAGGACCAACCTTCATCATTCAAGATCAAGAAAGAATAGGCGACCAATGGAAGCCGCAGGGTAACAAGTTTGTAAGTTTTGTGCTTTCTTTTGTTTATTTTTGTTATTCGCACATTTCATTGTTGTTTGGGTTAATATTATCTTAATTGATCAATCCATTTACCCCCCTATAGTTATTATAGAGACACTCTACATGATCATGTTTCCTTAGATGGAATGTTTCTAAGTGACACAGTTTTTGAGTAACATCTTGTCAAAGATTTCTACCTTTTTGCACTTTGGACTCTTTAGGGATATTGTTGGTACAATGTAGCTCAGATTGTTTCAACATGTTTGGGTGAAAAATAGGACTATGCCTAGCGTAAATGTACCCATCTAGACGCATTGAAATTGTCAGTTTGGTCACATCAGGAGCAAGACAAAAGTTACACCGCTTTGCAACTTTACACTGCCTCCTTCTGATGATTTTTGAGGCAGCAGAAACCCTTTCACCACGGGCAAATGCCTTAGAGATAAAAAACTGAGAGAGGTTATTGTAGAGGCACTCTATGTGATCGCGTTACCTTAGACATAATGTTTCTAAGTGACACAATTTTTGAGTAACATCTCGTCAAAGATTGCTGCCTTTTTGCACTTTGGACTTCAGGGATATCGTTGGTACAATGTAGCTTGAACTGTTTTGACATGTTTGGGTGAAAAATAGAACCATGCCTAGCCTAAACATACCCATCCGGATGCGTTAGAACTGTCAGTTTGGTCGCATCAGGAGAAGGACACCAAAAATAAAAAAGTTGCTTTGTACAACTTGACAACATTGACACTTTTTTGCAACAGGACTCAAAGACTCAAACTGACCCAAATGACTCAAAGTGACTTAAAAACAAATGAAATGGTCTTAAAAGACCTTATTACATACAATTGACTCAATCAAAACAAAATTTTATTTTTTAACCCCTCTTGGAGGCATGACAACCTAGGTGCCCCTGCACCATTAGTGCAACTGAAGTCGATAAAGTTTTCCTAAGACATAGGACACCTAGGACACCTATTTTCTGGTCTCTATCTACCTAGTTGACATATTGTATATACCTAAGACACAATTAGAGACACCTATTAGCTAGTTAGAAACTAAGACACCTAGAGACACCTATATTTTATACATTACCTAGATTTTATAAATTATTCTCAAGATCAATTTCATCCATCACTTAGGTCTAACCCCATGAAGCATAACATGATGATGTAAAAATGTGTATATGTGTAAAAATACAATAGGAAATAAAAAAAGACAAACTTTAAAAATTAATGTGCATACTTACAACTCAATATAACATGACTTTACAAAATCAATGTGAATACTTACAAATTAATCCAATGAACCATCTAGGTCTACTCTACTCTTTATTGTGTCAAGTATTGCTTCATGGTCAGACTCATGCACCTTCCACAAGCTTTTGTTCAAAGGTCTACCCTGATACTATATCAAATGAACATTGGATACCACGACAAGGTTCGAGTAATGAAGAATCTTCTGATGCGTGTCAAAGTCCTAAAATAGCCAAACATTAACACTCTTATGTGGGTACCTTCTAAGCCATGTTCTAGTAATAACCACTCAGCCTGTAGGGTATTCAATGTTTTCTCCATCTGTGACTGGGGCCTCTAATTTCTTTTTGGCCTCAACACAATGACATAAGTAATAATCTATTCCCTCTTCATTATCTTCATTTGCAATAACTACATATACGTGCCCTACATTGATATGTGTAGCAAATTAGATGAAATTAGTCAACATTACAAAAACACTACAAAGTAATATGACATTAGGAATTTCAAAAACTATGCAAATAGATATATTACTTGGTTGAACTAGATCTGATATGTGGTCCAAGTTAACTAATGATTCCATCTGTGTTAGTTCTAGTGTCATCGGGGGTCGATACATGTCAAGTGGGCTAAGATAACTTAACTACCATTCATCAACCCACTCCTTTGACTCGCACTCATCCCAGGCTTGAATTGTATAGGAAGAACAAAAGCATGACATCTTTCGGGTATGGATACTCCATGAACCTACAATTGAGCTTCTGAAAGAATGCATCTCACTTGATTCTGTCAGTGTAGAGCAGTCCTCATATGGTGCAATATTAGTATCATCTATCAACCAAAAAAATCTAGGAGCTGAAGACTTACCTTCATTACCTAGACCCATGGAATCATTACACCACTTGACTATCAATTTTGCATCTGTCAACATTGAATTGTCTTTATACTTTAACACTTCTCATGCTATGGCTCTTTTGATACATGCTCTTGCACCATCATGCTCCCCCTTTCCATGCCTGGCCTCACAAAAGTTCCACATATGCTGAATACCTATAAAATCATGCCTCCTACTTAACCAATAGAAATTATGTGAGTTCTTGAATTGTGATGCACAGTTATCTGACCATATGATATGTTGACTGAATGATATGCCTCTTCTAGCCAACTCATTGTAGAACACCTGAAAGCAACCTTGCACGAACTCTGTAGAATGCGTGAGATCATCACTAATATAGAAATTATACTCCTTTATGATCTTTCTGTCATCCTCTGTACTATCATTCACATGAATGAATGCGATGTGCACAAATATAGAAACCTATGTGGAGTTGTAATATTATGATTGCACCTCACGTTGTGCCTGTAGACTATAATTCTCTACAAAGTCGATGAATGAAACAATGCTACCAATTAGAAATGTGTCCTTGCATAACTTGAATTGCAAGTCCAACCATCAAGCTCTATGGGCATGTCTTGCATACTCATACACTATGTTGTCATGAAATATAGGCATAAACTAATACACTAGAATATTTTCAATAACCAATTCACACCTCTTTGCTTCTTTACCATCTTTTGTATTGTATGCCATTGTTTTATACTTGCCAAACTCTACTAGTTTGTTTCCAACCGCATGTGTTCTTTCCATATGTTCACATATTGGCAAATGTTGCAAGCCACCACAATGATGACATGTGCCATCCAAGCATAATTTCTTGTAGAATATTTGACCTTCCTCTTTTTCACATAAAATTCTTGATATGAAGTCTCTTGAAGATGTTGGTGGGGCACGTATGGTACAACCCTGCAAAATATTGTTAGTATGCATATCTAAACATATAGACCTATAAACATAAAAATGGTTAGAAATTTCAATATGTAATCTACAACAACAAGTAGTGCATGTGTGATTTATCTTGACATAGAAATGTTTTAGTATTTAAAAATATCTTTGACAAATTGTAATTTGAGGATACTTCTCTGGAAATTTACCATAAAACTGTGTTTGAGTCTCATCCAAAAAATGCTTTGGATGTGGCTCACGGTTTCAACTACCAATTATCCTTCTTACCACATCCCTTTGATTCAGAGATACCCTTGTGCAATTCTTCCAAAAGTCTTCAATTAGTGATCTCAATGCTTCAACAACTGGTTTATCTTTTCATGGTAGTCTCCCTGAGAACGCCCATAATTCATTGGCATTAGTGTCCTTAATTCTTTGGCATCTTCCAATGGCTCTTAATAAATTTTTCCTATTAATTCTCAATTCTTGACTCATCTTTCTAATGAGATGAGATTTCCTCATTTGACTACTTACTATAGTCAATGTAATCACATGCCGTATTGCATTACTATCTTTTATGCATGAGGTGTTACCCACACTCTCATACACACCCATTAGATTGTTGACAATAAATTTTTCACTTGAATCCTCTGATGTTCTCAACCCAAGAATCTTCATGATGGACCTATACTTTATACTTCACATCATTTCAGCGAATAGTTGACATCTTGCAATCTCATTTAACTTTTCAAAGAACAATCTCCAAATCTTATGAGCATATCTTCTACAAGTATGTTTTAGAATCTTACCTTCTATTGGCTACAAAATATTCTCATCAATATCAATCAAATACTTTGGCTTTCTATGCAAAATTCTAGGTGGTGTTATGTTAGGTAAATTCATCTCAACATTAAGAATTTCATCAATATTTAAATGAGATGGGCTAGATGGCATACCTTTGATCAAAGATGGAATAGATGACATACCTTAAGTTGAGGTGGGAACGATGGCATACCTCATTCATCACATGTGAGTGATGATGTACTCTCAACTTGAGATGTGGTAGATGGTGTCCCTACATGTTGACTTGCATGAAGTTTTTGCATTCGTTCTCTTTGTGCCGCCAATACCATATCTCTTTGTGATGGTTGTGGTTCCTCTTCAATTGGCATGTCTTCATTTATCATGTCCAATTTCCTCTTTTCACGAAGTTCGCTCATAGCCACTACTTTTTTTGCATTCTTAGCTTCTATCTCTTCCTGTGTTGGTTTAATTCTTGGTCATTTCCTCGGCATGACAAAGAATTTGTCTGTAGCATGATAAAGGGACCAATATCAGTTCCTAAGAAATGAATCCATACAAATAACTAAAATATATGTCATTCAACCCTTCATAGTAAATGTACATACAATCATCATGTAAAAGAGTAAATCTCACTCAACCAAAATAGGTACAAAGCATACAAAGCAAATTATTGCAGCCATGATAAGAGTACATGGGACTTCATGCTTGAAAAGGTTGAGGCAAACCCAATTTGACATGTTTGTTGTTACTAAGGCTACTAGGATTTGGAATTGAGAAGGTGTTTTGTTGGTACTAGGGATAGTAGGATTTGGGTGGCTTGTGAAGGAATAGACAACAATTGTTGTGTCATGTGCATGTACAAATCATCATGAATAGGTGCATAAAGAATGTCCTAGCCCAAGATATGTGCATACAAATCATCATGTCATGTGCATACTTGTATGATCTTGACACCTATTCATTTATATTTTAACTTGTTAATATGACAAGATAATAGTGTGATTGTATTTTTATTATGTTGTAAGGATTTATTATTATATAGTTTGACATCATGGTATGTTAAGGTCTGTTTATTACACATAATTATTAAAGAGCCCAAGTGTAGAAAATATACATGGCATCATGTGAGATTGTAGGCTGCTTTCTTGATTAGGAATGTGTCTATTTTAAACATGTATGATAAAGCATGATAAAGTAATTCAAATAGAATTAAGGAAAATGTAAAGAACATGCATGTAAAGACTTGACATACCTAAAAAATAAAGATTCGAATGGAAAGAGTAACTAATTATGTAGTATTTTTTTCTTCTTGCATCAAACTCCTCAACAATTTGAGTTTTTCACCACTTGCTTCCTTTTCAATGTTAAATTGAATAACACTCAAATATAATTACTAACAACAATACTATTAACCAATCTATAATGTTAAATTCCAAAAATTAAATCACAATTAACATTACAACACTACAAAAATTGAAACTTGAATAGATATATATCAAACTTGGTGTGAAAACTATGTTATTTCCTCCTTCTCAAGTTGGCAAAGTAGAAAAGGTGGTGGAAAGATCATGCAAAGGTGGTAGAATGTGTAAAATGTGCATGTGAACTTCCCAATAGCATGAAAGCACTTCTTTTTTGTCGGAGCACGCGTATAATCAACATGAAAATAGAGCACGTGGGCCTGGATCACAGGCGTCAACACTTTTTTACCATTTCTATAGTAGGACAAAACGTGAGTGCGTTATAACGCATTCGTATTTTGTCCTGCTATAGATTGAATCATAAATATTTGTGTATATCTCACCTTTGATAGCACCTTTACAATATCTCACCTCTAGTTCCATTAGCTCATGTTCTATATCTCACTTATCTCTCCCGGGTTCACCTCTCTACCTGTCCCCTCTCTATGTCTCTTAGTCACTCCTTGTCTACCTCAACTCTAAACCCTAAACCTTATCCCTAAACCCTAATCCCTCAACCCTCAACTCTAATCCCTCATTCCTAAACCCTAAATGCTATCCCTATTCCTAAACCCTCAACCCTCGAACCTTGATGTACTCAACCCTCAATGTCAAACCCTAATCCCTCAACCCTCAACTCTGATCCCTTGACCCTCAACCCTCAACCCTAAAATCTCAACCCTTAACACTCGACATCAAACCCTAATCCCTTAGCCCTTAACTCTAATCCCTCAACCCTAAACCCTAAACATTATCCCTATTCCTAAACCCTCAATGGGCTCGATACTATACCTTAAACCCTAATCTCTTATCCCTAAACCCTCCAACCCTATCCCTAATCCTTATACCCTTTATACTCTACTTTAACCCTAATCCCTCAACCCCCAACCCTATCCCTAAACCCTCGACCCTCAAATCTCAACCCTTAACCCTCAACCCTCAACGTCAAACCTTAATCCCTCAACCCTTAACTCTAATCCCTCGACCCTCAACCCTATCCCTAAACCCTAAAGCCTCAACCCTCAACCCTTAATGTCAAATTCTAATCCCTCAACCTTAAACCGTATCCCTAAACCCTCAACACTATACCTTAAACCCTAATCCCTCAACCCTAAACCTTATCCCTAAACCCTAATCCCTCAACCCTTAAACCTAATCCTTCAACCCTCAACTCTAATCCCTCATCCCTAAACCCTAAACACTATCCCTATTCCTAAACCCTCGACAAGCTTGATACTATACCTTAAACCTGAATCCCTTATCCCTAAACCCTCCAACCCTATCCCTAATCCTTATACCCTCAACACTCTACTTTAACCCTAATCCCTCGACCCTCAACCCTATCCCGAAACCCTCAACCCTCGAACCTTAATGTAATCAACCCTCAACATCAAACCCTAATCCCCCAACCCTTAAATATGATCCCTTGACCCTCAACCCTATCCCTAAACCCTCAACCCTAAAACCTCAACCCTCAACACTCAACGTCAAACCCTAATCTCTCAACCCTTAACTCTAATCCCTCAACCCTAAACCCTATCCCTAAACCCTAAACACTATCCCTATTCCTAAACCCTCAATAGGATCGATACTATAACTTAAACCCTAATACCTTATCCCTAAACCCTCCAACCCTATCTCTAATACTTATACCCTTGACACTCTACTTTAACCCTAATCCCTCGACCCTCAACCCTATCCCTAAACCCTCAACCCTAAAACCTCAACCCTCAACACTCAATGTCAAACCCTAATCTCTCAACCCTTAACTCTAATCCCTCAACCCTAAACCCTATCCCTAAACCCTAAACACTATCCCTATTCCTAAACCCTCAACAGGATCGATACTATACCTTAAACCCTAATACCTTATCCCTAAACCCTCCAACCCTATCTCTAATACTTATACCCTCGACACTCTACTTTAACCCTAATCCCTCGACCCTCAACCCTATCCCTCAACCCTCAAACCTCAACCCTCAACCCTCAACCCTTAACTCTAATCCCTCGACCCTCAACACTATCCCTAAACCCTAAACCCTAAAGCCTCAACCCTCAACCCTCAATGTCAAATCCTAATCTATCAACCATTCACTCTAATACCTCAACCCTAAACCCTATCCCTAAACCCTCAACACTATACCTTAAACCCTAATCCCTCAACCCTCAACCCTAAACCTTATCCCTAAACCCTAATCCCTCAACCCTCAACCCTAATCCCTCAATCCTCAACTCTAATCCCTCATCCCTAAACCCTAAACACTATCCCTATTCCTAAACCCTCAACAGGCTCGATACTATACCTTAAACCCTAATCCCTTATCCCTAAACTCTCCAACCCTATCCCTAATCCTTATACCCTCAACACTCTACTTTAACCCTAATCCCTCGACCCTCAACCCTATCCCAAAACCCTCCACCCTCAAACTCAATGTACTCAACCCTCCACATCAAACCCTAATCCCTCAACCCTTAACTTTGATCCCTCGACCCTCAACCCTATCCCTAAACCCTTAACCCTAAAACCTCAACCCTCAACACTCAACATCAAACCTGAATCCCTCAACCCTTAACTCTAATCCCTCAACGCTAAACCCTATCCGTAAACCCTCAACACTATACCTTAAACCCTAATCTCTCAACCCTAAACCCTATCCCTAAGCCCTGATCCATCAACCCTCAACCCTAATCCATCAAACCTCAACCCTAATCCCTCATCCCTAAACCCTAAACACTATACCTATTCCTAAACCCTCAACGGGCTCGATACTATCCCTCAACCCTTAACCCTTAAAACTTGAACCCTAAAACCTATTCCTACACCCTCGACACTCAACACTATATCTTAAACCCTAATCCCTTAATCCTCATCCCTAAAGCCTCAACCTTAAATCCTTAAACCTTCAACCTTAAACCCTATCCCTAATCTGTCTACCCTCAACACTCTACTTTAACCCTAATCCATTGACCATCAACCCTATCCCTCAACCCTTAACCCTCAACCCTCAACGCTCAACTCTCAACATTAAACCCTAATTCATCAACCCTAAACCCTAATTCCTCATACCTAAACCCTATCCCTAAACCATCAACCCTCAACACTATACCTTAAACCCTCATCCCTAAAGCCTCAACCCTCAATCCTTAAACCTTCAACCCTAAACCCTATCCCTAATCGCTCTACTCTCGACACTCTAACCCTAACCTTGACATTAAACGCTAATCTGTCAACCCTAAACCCTAATTTGTCAACCCTAAACCCTATCCCTAAACCCTCAACCCTCAACACTATACCTTAAACCCTAATCCATCAACCCTCAACCCTAAACACTATCAATAAACCCTCAACCCTCGACACTATACCTTAAACCCTAATCCCTCAACCCTCAATCCTCATCCCTCAACCCTTAACCCTAATTCCTCATCCCTAAACCCTAAATGCTATCCCTAGTCCTAAACCCTCAACCCTTGACACTATACCTTAAACCCTAATCCCTTATCCCTAAACCCTAAACCCTATCCCTCAACTCTTAACCCTTAAAAATTAAACCCTAAAACCTATCCATAAACCCTCGATGCTCAACACTATATTTTAAACCCCAATCCCTTATCCCTCAGCCCTAAAGCCTCAACCCTCAATCGTTAAACCTTTAACCCTAAACCCTATCCCTAATCTCTTTACCCTCAACACTCTACTTTAACCCTAATCCCTTGACCATCAACTCTATCCCTAAACCCCCAACCCTTAACCCTCAACTCTCAACATTAAACCCTAATCCGTCAACCCTAAACCCTAATCCTAAACCCTCAATCGTCAACAATATTCCTTAAACCCTAATCCATCAACCCTAAACCATAATCCCTCAACCTTAAACCCTATCCCTAAACCCTCAACCCTCAACACTATTCCTTGAACCCTAATCCCTCAACTCTAAACCCTAATCCCTCAACCCTTAACCCTAAACCCTATCCTTAAACACTCAACCCTCAACAAGTTATACCTTAAACCATAATCCCTCAACCCTTAACCCTCAACCCTAATCCCTCGTCCCTAAACCCTAAATGCTATCCCTATTCCTAAACCCTCAACCCAAGACACTATACCTTAAACCCTAATCCCTTATCCCTAAACCTTAAACCCTATCCCTGAACCCTTAACCCTTAAACCTTAAACCCTAAAACCTTCCCTAAACCCTCAACCCTATAGCCTCAACAATATACTTAAGCCCTAATACCTCAATCATCAACCCTATACCTTAAACCTAAAGCCTACACCCTCAAACCCTCATCCCTAGACCATATAACCTCACCCTTATATCCTAAACCTTGAATATTGTGCCTCAACCCTATACTTAAATTAAACCTAAACCATATGTTCTCTCAACCCAAGTCACCCTATGCCTTATATACCCTCAATCCATATCGTAAACCCTAAACCCTAATCCCCATGCCTTACACACTTAATCTTATACACTCAACAAACTGAATATTAACCCTCAACTGTAACCCTCAACCCTCAAAACTATACAGGCTCAAGTCCTTATATACACTAAACCCAAAACACTTACATGCATACATGCATACACAAACATACATACATACAAAGATGCATACATACAAGCATGCATACATACCTACAAGAATAAATATAAACATCCATGAAACATACTTATGAAATTTGAACATATCTCATTTAGAGGAAGACATAACGCGAGCGCGTTATAACGCACTCGCGTTATGTCGAACTAGAAAAACACCGACAAACATGCATAAAAGAAAAAAAGGGAATCCCAAGCCTTGGGCTTGGGATTTTCTTTGGATTTCCAACCCAAAGGCTTGGAGTGCATTTTCAACATCAACAGACGTGTTTTTGTAGATTCTTCAAGATTTCACATAATTTTGTTCGTGCTAACCCTCAGATTTACACATGTTTCAAGGTCAAACAAATCAAACACCTGAGTAATGTTAGGCTTTCTCTTAGCTATTTAACGATGTAATTTTTTTCACATTTTGACAATGTTAAGCCTTTCATCTTTAATTTCTTTTGTTTGTCTATCCGGTTTTGGGCAAAAACCACTATTTGTTTTTTTTTTCATTGTAAACTAACCATTCATTGAAATTTAAAAAAAAATACATATTTAGAAACTAGACTCCATTCTACACATATTAAAAAAAAGAAAAAATGATTTTCAATTAGTTTTCGAAATTTATAGGGGTAGCACGGCCAAAATTTTATTTTTTAGGATGTGTCCTCTTTGAAAATTAGTAAAAAATCAAATATTCATAAAAAATTTATCAAAAGAATCGGGCTTAAACTACATACTGTTAGCTAATTTCTCACTAAAGTGATTTTAAAAATACCAAAAAAAAGTTAACCTTTTGAGGAGCCACAAAACATGCTATGTTATGTTTTTTGACAGAAACAACACCAATTTCTATGGCTCCCTCTTTTGAATCCCTTAATCTATACCATTTTTTAAAAAAATTAGTATTTTAGAAAGTAGACTCGAAGCACTACGAACATTATTTTGGTTGCATCTCCAAATTTTGAGTGTAACTATGCTCAATTTCTCATCCAAGGCCAGCATTTCCTGATTTTAGAAAAAAAGTGGCCACTTAAGACCCCCTTTTGGCCCCCCATCTTCTTGCACTTACCCTTGTAGTTTTCTAATTTATTCCATCATATGAATGTATATTTCATGAATGTAAATTACCTCTAGCATTTTGGTGAATTTCTATTCCACATGTGCAAGTAATGATCAATTTTTTGACATAGTTTGTGTGAAATTAGCACTATAAACTTTTATGTTATGCATTTTATTTATGTGAAAGATCATTTTAAAATTTTGAGAATATATTTTATATAACGATTTTGCTAAATATATTTTAAATACGAAAATATTGACAAAATTGTTTTGTTGGGGACATTATAGTGGTATTAGAGCTTTGATCTTTCCATCATGTAGGGTAAATGAAATTGTTGATGTGAGGGGAAATTAGATTTCTCTATTATATTTCATTTCTCTTGAAAATCATTGGAGGATTCTTGAGATTTCTAATAAATGGAAAAAATGTAGATCTTATATAAGATACATCGATGCACATGTAGGAAAGTCAAGATAAAATATAAAGGAGACAAGATAAATTAAACAAGCTTTATGAACAATAGAGTAGTATGCAAATTTTATATTTGGTTAGGACATCACAAAAAGGAGCAAATCCCATTCCAAAACCCCCTAGGCCTATGTTCCTACCGAAAGAAGAAGAAGATAGTGTAGAGAAAATAAGTCTTTTAGAGCTTCTTATATTGTTTGCACAATATTGGAATCAACTTGAATATTTAGGGCAGCCTTGTCATTTGTGAGATATTTAGAGCTTATAGGAAAAATTATTCCATAAGAAGAGGATGAGGAAATCTTGGAGCATGAGCCAAATAAAATATTGTTGCATAAAGAAGAAGAATCATAACCAAAGGTACAAAAAGCTCTAGAGGAGCAAAAGAAATCCACCGTGCAAGTCAAAGGTTAGGAGATCTTATCTGAAAAAGATATTTTAGTGACTTCTAATGAGTTTACATGCGAAGACAATATTTGTCTTAATGAAGTCAATGAGAAATTAGCTTTTCATGTTGAAGATAAAGATTAAATAATGGAAGAAAAATTTCCAATGATTTCTAATGGTGTCCATCTAAGAAACACATATCAATTTTTTAAACGTTAGAAATATGGGACCACTAGCATGTGAGAATGGTTCACAAATTAACTGTGTTGGTGGGCATGAATTTGAGGATGTTTTAGTTGATGATCTTCATTTTGAGAATGGTAGTATTGCTACAAATCTCTCAAAAATTTTCAGATCAACAAAAGAAGGTAAACACTTTGATTGTATCTATGATTGTAGTTTAAGAATAAGAAAGATAGCAGTAACAAGGATTTATTGCATCATCTTCATATTATATCATTACAATATTTTTTTCATAATAAGAAGTATTTTAACAATGTTGAAAAGATGAATGGTACAAAATGGAAATGAGATCATTTCTCTCAACTTCAAAATTACTTATGTATGATGGTGTGGGATTCTAGTGTTTTAACCAAAGAACTACAAAAAGCATACATTGTGAGGCACACAAAGGTTAGAGATTTTGATGGGAACAATATCTTTATTGCTAATAAATTTACCATTCCAAGGACTTGGATTAAGAAAGCAACTCAATGTAACCATGGGTGAGCATAAGGTATGTAATGTAGTCTATTCTATGACAGTTGAAATGGTTGCGGGTGGACAATGGTTGTATTCCATTGGTGAGTTTCTACATATTCATAAAAATAAGGAGATAAAGTTTACATTTGAAGGAAAAGATATGTTGTTTGGAAGTGTCTCTAGTGGATCCGTAAGAGTAGTCATAGATAAAAGAACTTCTTGCAAGGGACAAGGTGCTTGGACAACAAGATGTTTGGTGATAGAGGACATCCATACTATCTAATTTTACGGTAAGCGACAGTCTTTATTTTGATATTTAGATGCTTCCAAATCAGCATAGTATGGTTTTCAATAATGTCCTTAGGGTCACTATTAGATGGAGGATTCCAACATGCCATAGAGTTAGAAAGTGGTTATAATCATGTCATTATCATTCATTATTTCTCAAAGATTGATTTGTTTGCACTTCTAAGAGTCGTGTAACATATCTCCTTACAATTGTTATTGACTATTTGACCATTGAAGTGGATGATATTTAAGTCAAGTGCTCCTAATAGCTTTGTACGTTTGGAGGACAACTAAGCATGCCTCAGAAAATGAATATGTAAAACTTGATATCCTAGCTACCACACATCATCCAATCAAAAGGTACCCAGGATCTGCTCAGATTCTAGATGAACCCGTTGTTAAGAATCCTCTCTATCTTTCTGCCATGGGGCTGCCTCTCAGGGTTATTTCCATTGAAAGAGCTTAAACAACCAGTATGTTGTAAATGTACAGGCAGTTGAAATCTTGCCGACAAACAGAAGGTCGAAATCCTGTCAACAAATAAAAAGGTCGAAAACATTCTCCATTGTTGATTCAAGTCACCAATAAAAAATAGTCGAAAAAATTGCAGGTAGAAAATGCAGAAAAACAGTGACACACAAGGTACTGGCTGTTTACAGTGGGCGCTGCCATTTAAGAGAAGTGAAGCTTTACGCTTTCATGAAATGGCCAGACTTCAATATTTCTGTGAAAAGTGTGTGAGATGGCACCGCAGTTTAATTTGCAAAGATAATAAATTCACGAGGGCGGAGGAAATGCCGTCTCTTGTCAGTCTCTTTCTAATAGATCTTCTTAGATATATGCTACAGCACTCTTTTGATCCCGCCATAAGAGGCCGAAAAATTTGATGATCGAAGTCCATGGTTAACCAGCACTTTTTTTTTCCAAATTGATTAGAACTGGTTACAATAAAATTGGGAAGTAATATAGTAGCTCTTTGAAAATCGTTATCAAATCTCCTTTGAAATTTTTTGTAAAGTACGAAGTAAATATAGCTGTTTGGAAACAGTAAAGGGAAACAATAATAGCTGATTGACATCAACAAACATGCAAAGTGCCGGCACCTTGTTGAGCAGTTTTTGTACGAGCCATTCCTCATTCTTTCTATTGCGAGGTTGTCACTATTGTGAGTAGAACGCGTGACTTAAGCCATGGCCTCATGTGGCTGTACAAATTTTAAATTATATAAAGGATAAATTAGAATCTTTTCCTATTATAGTGGAGTAGGTAGGCTTTAGGAATTGGAAATCTGCTGTGAAAAAAAAGATGAAATATGCTACATGGCTGCATATATTTCCTTCCCTCATTTTTTTCGCCAGCCATAAACAGCTGGTGAGTTGTAACTCACCGACTGTATGGAGGCGTCAACGAGGTGGGCAGTTGACTGCATCTAAGGGCTGAAATTGTTCGTCGACTTCTAACCGTCCATGCCGTACTATACGTCGACCTCTGTTTAGCTGTTTAGTCAGTCCGTACCTGACGTCGACCAGCTGGTCGATTACAACTCACCGGCTGGTTAAGACGTTCCCTTTTTTTCCTTCCATATCTAATCTCTTAAATTTTCTCTATTAATAAATAGTTCCTTATTTATTATATATATGTTTAAATTTATATAGTAAGAAAACATGAATTTAAGACAATTCTAAGAAGAAAAATAAAATATTCATGGGACTACTAGCTCCCCAAATAACTTCTTAAAAGATTGCATAGTGGTTGCTAGCCAAAATAAGTTAAGCAGCGACATGGGGTCCTACCCTTGCTCTTAAACATTTTCATTACTATTTAGTTGTGAAGAGTAGAGCAGAGGATTTATTTTATGTACTTGAAATTAGCAAGTGCTCTCTCATATTTTGATTTGATGTACTAAAAAGAATCTAGATTTATATGATCATTCTAAGAGCATATGAATGATTGAAGAGTGTTGTTTTTTATATGGTACATAAATTTCTATAGGTTGACCTAGGAGAACATGTCCCTTGACAACACAATGAAAACAATGTATTCTTAAATACTACTAGCCCCTAAATATAAAATGTATGAAGAAATAAAGGAAAATTAAGTAAAGAAAAACATAAAGTTATGTAACTTACAGAATCAAGTTCACAGGTGCAAGACGTTTCCATGATCAAAAACTCCATCTTGATCCTTGAGCTTGATCATGCACCTAGAGAAAAAAGAACATTATAATCCCAAGGTGAATATGAGACTACTATATTCTATTTCAAACACCAAGATATTACTAGTTCCATATTCTTTAGTTGAATCATTTTTTTTAGTCATAGAGCTAAACTGTATCATAATTTATTGCATTTACTTTCATAAAATTGCTCATGCAAATTATTAGATTTATTAGCCCTAACTCATCATTAATTACACTAGGTTATTGTGCCTATGTGTATGTATTTTATTGGATTATCCTAGATTAGACTTAAGGAAATTCTATTTTCCTTTACACTTTTGGTGAACTTAATCAATCCTACACAACCTATCTTCACTTTGGTGTTTCAAAACAACCTTTTTAGAGATGATATTTTTTTATTCATCATCTATTTTTTCATGTTCTTCTAGGGTTTGATCTTCATCTACTTACATCTTTTGCTTAAGATTTGTTTATATAGTATGATTTATCTTTTATCCATCCTCCCACCCTAGAATATACTATCATTATGGCATCTTTTAAGGTTTGTTCCTTGGTTGATCTACATTCATTTATATCAGATTATATCTTTTTATCTTTCATATCATATGACACATTTATCCTTTATATACTTATGAATTTCTATACTATAATATGAATGTGTTTTTTTATAGAGGTGTGATTCTATCATGTTCCATATTCCCCTTTTTAATTAATCTGGCTAGTGCAAATCTTATGTTATTATAGATACTTCATTCATTTATTAATAAATTTCATATTATGATCTTATGTTTTGTAATAATGATGAGCATATTCTAAGCAAGGATCCATCATGTGATCTCCCCTTATATGACATTAGTGTACCTAGTGATAATACATGTCTTGTAACATGTCATGATACTCTTATCTCCATAGATTCATGCGCTTTGAATGAATTACCTTCTTTTATGAATAGTGATGAGCATAGTGATGATCATTCTTATAAATCTATGATGGATCTATGGATTCTAAAACCCTTCACATAGCCTTTCTTCAATGATGATATGTTATATGTTGATGATTATTCAATAGCTTAGATCATTTATGAATTTTTTGATGCTTCATTGCCTTATTCTACATTAGGTGATGACATTATAAGCCTTAGCAAGTACATTAGGATGCAACAGTAGACCCATCATAATATTTAGAACTCTTACAAGTAGATTATGATGGGTTTACTGATCCATCCTTACATGTAGAGTCATTCTTACTAATTATACACACATAGATTATGCCATTGTATTGATTATTAAATTTACCTTGTATCTAAGTGGTAGAGGATTATATTGGTTTGTTTAGTCTCACTTTTTCCACACTTCATTCATGAATTTGGCCAATGCTTCAATTGCATATTTTTCTACCCTAATTCACCTAATGATATTATAGACTTTGAGATGACCTCTCATAATTTATTTATCAATCCTAATCCATTTATTAATATGGATTATTATCTTATATACATTATTTTCATCTTGTCCTAGGTTCACATCGTCATAATATTGTGGGGTTCCCTTATCAAACATTAGGAAGATGACAAGATGTCAATTTACCAACACCCATTTTCCCTACTAATACGCTTAATTTGCCTCCTATACTTAAAGCTACGTATAAAACAACAAAGCTTGAAATATTGAGAAAATACAAAGTGCTCAAGGTAAAATATCTCTATGGGACTTAATGTGTCCACTACTATTTTATAAAGATATAATGCAAAAGGGATTAGAGAAAATATAAGTTGCATCTAATACTAGACATAACAATTAGTGACATATTTGATAGAATTGATTGGTCATATGGGTAATTTAATGATGTATTATTCAATGATAAGTAGACATGGTGGAATGTAGCAATTGGATTATTAAACAATCTTTAGTTGATAATGGATCTAGTCTCAATGTATATACTGAAGATTGTTTAAAATAATTAGTAGACATGTCAAAGATACAACCATCAAATCTTACTATTAGATGATTCAATAATATTCCTAGAGATTTTTTAGGTACTATTACTCTTCCAATTGACAATATGCTAGCTAGATGTTATTCCATGTGGTGCCCAAAAAATGACTAATAACATTCTTGTTGGGTGTTCATGGTTGCATGCCATGAAATTTGTTCACTTCACATTACATTAATATGTTAAATTTGGCATAAAGAGAAGATTTGTTGCATAACTATAGATCCACAATAGTACAATATAAGTGCACACTCATAGATACACCTAAAAATTGTATTATGCAAAAAGAACCTTTAGTACATGACAATATCATTTTATATTGTGATGATTAGTGCTCATTAGATTTTACATCTTATGGTGTTATGTGTATCACATGGCTCCTAAATTTCATCATATCCCATCTCTATACATGAATCCAGCTATCTATGTAAATATGCCTAAGGCATATAAGGAAGTAAAGGGGGCATGTTGTATGAATGCAACCCTATAATTTGTACATCTTCTAAATGACCATCATCTCCTCTTAAGAAATATTATAGAGAAATTTATGGTCCTAGATATAATCTTATGAAAATGTTGGATATAAAGGTATTGGAATTTGAAATAATGAACAAGGTTCTAAATAATTTGTTAAAATAATAGAAACTAAAAAGTATGATGGGATAGGCTACCAAGCTTAGGATATAACTCAGTGGTAACTAAAAGAGAAACAAAGAAAAGGAAAAGAATTTCACATTGAAATTGATATTAATCTTAATGAAGCTTCTTGCTCTTTTATTAAATGTGATTTTGATTATAAAATCCCTTTTGGACACTTGCTTGATTCATCTTTTTAGGGTTCTGTAGCAATATTAGGGTTCATTGATTGGGTGCAAGCACAAAGCTATGCCACCCTTTGGGCAAGTGGCATTTTTTTGTAGGTTCTAGTTTGGTTGAAGAAGTGTTCATATGAACCTATAATGTGGTGCATTGTGATTCCTACATGGTGGACACAAGCTAAGGTTGATTTGGTCAAATATGTGTTTGGGCAAAGTAGGTATGGTTAAACCCCTAAACATTATATAACCATAAAAATGGTAGAAACCACTATTTTTGCCTCTAGCCTCTCTTTTCCTACTGGTTTGTCCAAATAGAGGAAATTCAATGAGGATGTATGTACATTATGTGAGCTAGTTGACTAAACCAATCATGCTTTTCAACTTAGGTTTTCTTGTTTTATAGAAAAATAGATAAATTTTAATTTTTGGGGGTTTAGTGAAAATTTTCTATAAACTTTAATACTGTGTGGATTCAAGTTTTCTCATTTTTTATAATCTGATATCAATTTTATATTAATTTTACATAAAATTGATACAAATTTATATTAATTTTACATAAAATTGATGCAAATTTATATTAATTCTATAGAAAGTTGATCTATAATTTAATAAAATTGATATTATTTTTTTTCAATTTTAATTTTTGATATTCATTTTATATATATTCAATAAAAAATTGATAGCAAATTATATTTGTTTTATATATAATGATATTAAATAGAAATGATATAAGTTTTATATAGTTCAAATTAAATGCATTAGAGATCAATTTGATATATATATATATATATATATATATATATATATATATATATATATATATATATATATATATATATATATATAAACATTAATATAGACTCCACCATTAAACCTAAGCCATAACCAATAAAGACCAAGAAATCAAGCAATATATCAGAATACTCAAAGATCTCAGAATGATTCCAATGCAGAGAGAGGAACCCAAACAGGAAGCACACAGAGGATTACAGTGAAACCCTCATGCAACCTCTGGGACCTCAACTAATTAATTTTTAAAAATTCAATAAATAGATATATTTAATTTATGATCAAATTTTATATATAAATAAAATTTGATCATAAATTAAATATATCTATTTATTGAATTTTTAAAAATTAATTAGTTGAGGTCCCAGAGGTTGCATGAGGGTTTCACTGTAATCCTCTGTGTGCTTCCTGTTTGGGTTCCTCTCTCTGCATTGGAATCATTCTGAGATCTTTGAGTATTCTGATATATTGCTTGATTTCTTGGTCTTTATTGGTTATGGCTTAGGTTTAATGGTGGAGTCTATATTAACATTTTTTTTTTCAATCTACTTTGTAAACCTTATTGTGCAGTTTATTTCCCTTTTTACTTTTTCAAAAGTTAGAAGTTACCTTTTCCCTGCCCTTCTATTGCCTACATCACCCTGGTGTCACCCGAGTGCTTTGACATGAGGGTGCTGACGATGGTGGTACTGGATCTGCTCCTGAATTAATGTCTACATTGAAGTCGCAATGGAAAACAAAGCTGAGGCAAATGATAGAGTGCATTTAGATCAAGAAAAAACATACAAGGAACCGCTGAGTGTGGAAAATGCCAAAGCTCCTCCAGAAAATGCAGGCTTCGAGATCAAATCTACACTTGAAATCAATGGTGGAGTCATCGTGGAGAGGGGTGTGGGAGGTGAGGCTGGAGAGAAACCTCAAGGTGAATTCCTCACTTGGCCAAGAAAATTCTCCTTATGCTCAAATGATGATATGCTTAAAGTTGTAAAGAATGAAGAATCTAGATTAAAGAACATAGCTATGTTTTTTACGTGCATCAATATTGAGAAAATGTCAAGGAGATTTTTTGATAATTGGTCGATATCTTTTTGAGGAAAAATAATTGGGTATCCACTTCTCCTTTTGTAAAATGATTCAATCTAGTATTTTTGTTATATTTTTCAAGAATCATAGCATGCAAAAGAGAGTAGTTGATAAAGATTATTGGAACATTGGTCCAACACTTTTTAAAGCATTCCCATGGGCACCAAACACCTCACACAAGGAGATACAATTTTGTTCAGTGCCTAGATGGGTGATAATTAAAAACCTTCCTGTTTAGTTTTGGTGTTTTTTACCATAGATTATCAAGCCCTTTGGGAAAATTATTAAAATAGATGAAATAAGATCCACCTTACCACATCTTGATACAAGGTTGCTTGTAGCCTTTAATACTAGAGTTCAAATACCAGAAATAGTAGAATTAAACTAGGAGAATAAATCTGTGCAATGTGATTTGTAGGGCTTGGGGGGCTCAATTCTTGTTTTCTATGTAAGATGGATGGGCATCAAAGGAAGGATTGCCCAGTTACTAATAGAAATTACAAAAAAGACAACCTGACCTTTGATACTAAAGAAGAGAACCCTAATAACATCCCAGTTAATTTGGCCTCAGAAAGTTGTAAAGAATGAAGAATCTAGATTAAAGAACATAGCTATGTTTTTTACGTGCATCAATATTGAGAAAATGTCAAGGAGATTTTTTGATAATTGGTTGATATCTTTTTGAGGAAAAAGAATTGGGTATCCACTTCTCCTTTTGTAAAATGATTCAATCTGGTATTTTTGTTATATTTTTCAAGAATCATAGCATGCAAAAGAGAGTAGTTGATAAAGATTATTGGAACATTGGTCCAACACTTTCTAAAGCATTCCCATGGGCACCAGACACCTCACACAAGGAGATACAATTTTGTTCAGTGCCTAGATGGGTGATAATTAAAAACCTTCCTATTTAGTTTTGGTGTTTTTTACCATAGATTATCAAGCCCTTTGGGAAAATTATTAAAATAGATGAAATAAGATCCACCTTACCACATCTTGATACAAGGCTGCTTGTAGCCTTCAATACTAGAGTTCAAATACCAAAAATAGTACAATTAAACTAGGAGAATAAATCTGTGCAATGTGATTTGTAGGGCTTGGGGGGCTCAATTCTTGTTTTCTATGTAAGATGGATGGGCATCAAAGGAAGGATTGCCCAGTTACTAATAGAAATTACAAAAAAGACAACCTGACCTTTGATACTAAAGAAAAGAACCCTAATAACCTCCCAATTAATTTGGCCTCAGAGTCTTTGGGTCTGAACTCTAGGGTCCTTCCTAAGGAAAACAATAGGTCTCACATTGTGCAAGAGCTTAACCCCAAAATGGTGGAAGAGAACTTAAGTGAAAAGGATGAGGAAACTAGGATGGATAGCAATGATGAGCTACCTTCTGTGGTTTTTGACAATGAGTACCATGATGATGGTGACTCTGACATCACCCAGGATGGTAGCTTAAGCCTTTTCTCTATTGAAGAACTTAATGAAAAGGACTTGATGGATGAAGATCCATCCATTGTCTCCCAAATTAAGGAAACTCAACTGCATATAGACTTTAATAACAAAGAAAAGGAAAAAGAGGTTGAGTTGCCTTTGAAAGGCCAAGATAGGGCCTCAGGTGCTCATAAACAAGATAGCACTTCTAATGATGGATTTACCATGGTAAGGAAGAAAAAAAATGCACAACAATTGGCCTTAGACAGAATAAGGGAGGTGGTAGACCAAAGGATTAAGTTAGACATTTTGAAGGAAGAATTCCTCAAGAAAAAGGCTACAGATCCCCTAGGGTTAGCAATTGACTTCCACAAGTAGGGTGGCATAATTGCTAAACCTATATCAGTTGCAAGTAAAAGTAAGACTTTGTCTGAAGTTGAAGGGAGGATAGTAACCCTTGACATTGATTCCTCAGAGGAGGAAAGTAAGAAAGGAAAGAACATGAGAAGGTCAAACAACTCTATTTAACCTGGCAAAAAGGGTAAGGATGATATGCCTTAACCACTGGATAGATTGAACAAGGGGAAGAAAACCCTAATTCTCATTCTCTAATTAAGAGATGAAAAAATTACATTGCTATAGCTGGAATGTTAGAGGATTAGAGTCCTCTAATAGCAAATATGCAGTGAGGGATTTCTGCAATAAAAATAAAGACATGGATATCTTGTTTATCTAGGAAGTCAATGTAGTTGGCTTCATGATGGAAAACATATTGTGGTTTGTCTAGAGAGATGTAATGTCCTTCACCACAAATCATGAAAGGGGCAGAGGAGGCAATGCTATTTCACTTAATAGGAAATGGGAAAAGCTTCTGAAAGACTCAAGACAATCCCCATGCAACAAGTGTATCTGGATCACTTTAGATATTGGAGGGATGAATATTGGTCTTTGTTCAATCTATGCCCCTAATGAATATTACAACAGAACAAAAATATAGAAGTGGATGACTTCTGAGTGACCAAAGGTGCCTCGAGTGCTTGGGGGTGACTTCAACATGATTGAACAAGCAGAAGATAAATAGGGAGGAATCCCCATGGGATGGAAAGGTAGCAAGAAATTTTTCTGGGAAAGGTTAAAAAAATCTCTAAATCTTATAGACCTAGAAGGTGATAAGAAGAATAACAATGGAATAAGGTTTTCATGGTCCAATTGTCAAAAATCCAAGAGAAGAATATACAGCAGACTGGATAGGTTTTATATAGATAAGGATGCTTTTCTGATCCAGTGCATTAAAGATGTGAATAAGGTGCAAGTTATCCCTAATCCTCTATTAGATCATCAACTTATCAAAACTATGATACAAATCAAGAGGCAAGAGGAAAATGCCAGAAAATAGAAAAAATACCTCTTACAAGCTAAACTGTGAACTCCTAAAAGATCAAGATTGCCTAAATGGTATTAAAACATTAAGAAGCATCTACAAATCATAGCTTAAGAATAAAGATGCCTCTCTTTACTGGGATAAATTGGTAGACTCTTGTAAGGCCGTCTTTCAAATTGTAGGAAAGAAGTACGTCCTAGGCAAGAAAAAAGAACTATTCTTGCAAGAAGAGTTTCTTAGAATGGAGGAAAAAGTCCAAGCCAATCCATGTAAGGAAAATCTTGTGGAAAGACTAGGGGAAGTCAAGCACATACTAAGGTTCATATTAGGAAAGCTTAGACTGCAAAGATTAGGGCAAAGCTAAATTGGTTGGAGAATGGGGATAAAGGCTCAAAGTATTTCTTCAATCTCCTTAATTATAAAATTATTAAAGAGAATATACGAGTTGTAGTTGAAAATGGAGTCACCCTTAATAAGCAAGAGGATATATTAGTTTCGTTTAAAAAATTTTATGAAAACCTTTTCAAAGCAGAAGACTTCAAAGATGGGTGGAAAGAGGCCCAAGATTTATGTGAAAAAATCTGTAAGGAAAAGGTGAATGAAGAGATGAAAAGGAAACTTGACCAAGAAATATCAAAAGAAGAAATTGAAGTAGCAATTAATTCCATGAATAATGGGAAATCCCCTAGTGCTGATGGCCTCCTAGTGGAGTTCTATAAAGCAAATATGGAATGGGTAGTGGATGACCTGCTTGAGCTGTACAAAGAATCAATAGACAAAGGATCTTTGGGAGGAGAAATAAATAAAGGTATTTTCAAACTCCTATGCAAGGTGGGGGATAAGACACTAATTAAAAACTAGAGGCCCATAATGTTATTGAATGTTTCTTACAAAATTATTGGTAAGGTGCTGGCCCTAAGAGTTAGAGATATTCTGCTAGAGATAATAAGCTCCACCCAAACAAGATTTATTAAGAGAAAATATATTCTTGAGAATTTGATCACAAGTTGGGAAGCCCTTTAGTGGGCAAAGGATTCTAATCAAAATGTAGGAATTCTTCTTTTAGATTTTGAAAAGGCTTATGATTAGGTTGAGTGGTCATTTATTTTTAAAATTCTCAAGGCAATAGGCTTTCCTGATAAATTTTGCAAAATGGTCGTGATGTTGTTTAAGGATGCCTCGACCCAGGTTGAGGTGAATGGGGAATTATCTACTCTTTTTGAAATGAGGAGGTCTATCCATTAGGGTTGCCCCCTTGACCCTTCATTATTTGTGATTGCATCGAAAGCTCTCCATTTTCTTTGAAGAACAGAATGTATTCAAGGTAATTTAGAGGGTATCTCTCTGCCTAATGGTGAGACTACTTAATGTTTAGTTTATAGATGACACTTCTCTTGTTCCCAAGATCAACAAGAAGGAATTTGAAAGGTTGGAACATAGGATTGACATCTTTTGTCTGGCCTCTAGTGCTAAGATCTCCCCCTCTAAATCCATTCTCTTATCTTGGAACCTTGATGCTCCCGCCTGGCTTGACCTTGGGAAATGGCAATGGGGGGGTCCAAGGGTGCAGGTAAGGTTCCTTGGTATCCCATTTGCTATTAGCCCCTCCTTGAAACTTATCTGGGATTATATTTTTACCAAAATTGAAAAGAAACTTAAGAACTAGAACAAATTGCATCTCTTATTGGCTAGCAGAGTTCAAGCATGTCAAAAAATCATGTCAGCTTACTCAATCTACTACTCTTCCATGTGTCTTTTTGCCAACTATCAGTATGACATTATTCACAAGTTGATAAGGAATTTTTTATGTTCAGATGGAAAGTGGAAGGAAAAAACCATTTGGTCCGGTGGAGGTGGTGTTGCATGAGCAAAGAATTGGGAGGGCTAGGGCCTAAAGACTTGAGGATCCAAAGTGTTGCCTTGGCTGGAAAATGGATAATCAATTCTCTAGTCAGTGATGAGCCCTGGAAGGTATTGGTGAGAACCAATGTCTTGAATGCTATTTCGGTGAAGAAAATTTTTTGGGGCAAATTGCATTTCCATGACACTCTATTTGGGGACTTTAATACTAAACCTAGGGGATCTGTAGTCTTTAGAAGCATATGGAAGGCTTGGGAGAAAGTCAAGGATTTTATCTCAGATAGGGCAACCATTGATTATAAGAACCATTGCATATGGGGACACATGTCTATTTGGTGGAATGTCAGGCATAAAGATAAACATCTAGCTTTGCTGCAGGGTTGTTCTACCCTGAAGTTCAACTCAATGGTGATTTCCAAGCTCAATGATCTTTTTGATGAGGGTTATCCAAAAAAGTGTTGCCAAATTAAAGAGGAGTTTCATTTAAATGATAATCAATTCAAAATCTTTTCAACCTTATACAAAGCTCTGCTTTGTAAGATATAGTTAGGGGTATCAGTTAAGGGGGAAGAGGACTTGGATAAGATGCAATAGGCAGATGGAAATAATTTATTGCTTGTGAAGCCTAAATTGATTTATAAAATGCTTTCTAACTCACAAGAGATCTTTTAGCACATTAATGACACCTGGGGTGACATTTTAGGTCTAGAAACCCTATCTATAAACTTCAACTAGATTTGGTCTAGCGTCCTTGAACCAAAAAAATCCTTCTTTAGCTAGATGGTTACTTATCCTCAATAAACTCTACATTGGTGGTGGTGATGCCTGGTTCTCATTGTGTAATGTTCAAGAATCTATTACCCACATGTTTTTTGATTGTCTATTTGCTAAAAGAGTCTGGGATTTTTTTATGGGAAATATTGTAATGCCCCTCTATTCTCATCTTGGATGTGCAGATGGTCTGGCTAAGGAGCATGAAGATGAAGGTAAAATAATAGGAGTATTTAGGCTATGTTAGACAGTTGATGTTGTACATTATATGATGTTGGTAGATGCTACATTCTTATTGATGCATTTTTTATTATGCTCATGTGTGGTTTCATGACAGTTAGTATGTTTTATCGATAATCTTTGTTGCGACACTGATAATTTATATGCTCTGACATTGTTTTACATTCAAGTGATTATAATTTTGATCTTACTATGATTGTCATATGTTAGAATTGATTTTTATGCAACGGATTCTATATCATAGGATATTATGTTGTGATGTCTTGTGTGGATTAATCTTATTATGTGTATCATGTAATTATCTGTGATGGTTCTTATTTATTCGTTCAGTAACTGATTGCTATGTGTGTTGTGATTACGTGTTTGATGTGATGGTGAAAGGGACAGTGTTGCATTACTCATGCATGAGTACCCTGCTACGCTGCAATTAACTTTCATGGTGTATTTGACTATATATGTGTGTGTGTGTGTATTTTTTCAACTGTTTGGTTGTTCCAGGATGCAGGTGTTGATAACTGAGAGGGGGGGGTGAATCAGTTATCCTAATTAATTCCCTTATTGAACTTTCCTTTTAATTGATGCAGCATAGAATCAAACAAAAACATTGATCATGAAATAAGAAACACATGACACAGTATTTTTGACGTGGAAACCCTGTTAAGGGAGAAAACCACGGGGTGATTAACCCAAAATTATTCTCTGTTAGAAGAATAGGAAATTACAAAAATGGCACTTGCCAATTAGGGCTCACTGCCCGAGCACACTGCTCACAAGAGGCCCACTGCCTACAAGAAGACACACTGTCTACAAAGTGATGAGAATCACAGTCTTGAACTGATTGGAAGCATCTACATATGCTGGAGTTCAGTTCCGGTTAGGCTCAGTACACTGATCTGCTGCATTTCATCTTTCCTCTGTTCTTTATTCTGCTATCTTTCACATACCGGATCCTTTTTGCTACCTCTGCTCTTTATCTGGACTTATTCACATATATCTCCACATCCACACACACTTCACAACTAAATCCATCCTCTATATATATCCGCACAAGTAATTTCATCACCTTTCTAGTCGGCATCCGGAACAGTCTAGTTTCTTACAAACTTTTGATCTGTCAGCTGAATCCTTCCTCACCAAGCAATGCGGATCAAGCATATACTTGTAGATATCATTAATCATGTCGGCCAAACATGATTCATGCCTTCACAACCTCTGTCATCAACAGTAACACATCCGGAAAGTAGTCTGATACTCTGTCAGTCAGTTCTTCCTCTGTTTTCACTGTCTCTCAGGAATCCGGTACTCAACCATTCATATCTTTTTCCTTGTCCATCACCGGAGGCTAAATCCTTGGAATATACCACTCAAGGTAGTCCTCTTGACTTCCCCAAATCCGCACTGCACCAAGACACTTCCTCTGAGAGGTCCGGACCAATCTGTCGGACCTTGCCACATGCTCTGTTCTTCTTCACCGGACCACAACATTCTTTATTCTGACTTCCGGTAGAGACACATCATGACTTGCGGATATGTGGGATGACCTTTGTTGCCATCAATGACAACAACCATGAATCCATATAGTGTCTCTTGCCAACAATCTCCCCCTTTGGCATTGATGGCAACACTTAGTGAAAAATGACTAAGTGTTTTCACTATGCTCCCCCTTTGCTGATGCTCTGTCCTTATATACAATTTCCGGAACTCCCCCTTAGTTGGATCCCTCATTTTTCACTGCTCCTCACTCCCCCTTTGACATCAATGGCAAAGGGTAGGGTCCGCACACCAAAATTTTCAAAAAATTTCTATATATAGCCGGATATTTACATACTCACATGTACTGAAGAATGTCTGCAAAGGATGTCTGCAATTGGATCATTTCTGTAGCCCAACTTTGCTTCATTCTATCCAAAATTGAAATGTGACCACTTAGTAAAAATGCAAAAGCTTCTGCCTGCTTGAGATCTGTCGGATCTTTTGTTTGGGCGGTGGTCTGAGCATCACTGATGGCCTCATGCATAGTTTCCAACTTAGGGATTATAATCCTTCTAAGTTCTCCCATCCGGTTAGTGATGTTCTTCCTTTCCTTCTCAAGATTTTTTATTTCATTCAAGACTGCAATGGTCTGACATTCTTGATTTATTATAGAGGAAGAGAGAGGATCAAAACTTTGAGATAAGCTTTGTAGCTTATCCTGTTCCTCTTTTATTTTCTTGTCAAATGCTGCTGTTGCCTCTGACCAGGATATACAAAATTTGTAGATGTCACCGCCATCCTTAAGAGCATTCTCTAAGCTCCTTATTCCAATGTTTACAATCTTCCTATCCTTAGAGATTAATTCTAATATTTCTGAAAATCTTTTATCCAAAAATTCCTTCCGGACCTTTTCTTCAGCTGATTTTTCTAGAGAATCAAAATGTGTATCAACACTGCTGACTAAGGTTTTTAGATTACCGGAAGAGGAGGCTGTCGGATCTATCTGGATTGATGGCATAATTTTTACAAGTACTCCGGAAGCAGCCTCTATCAACTCACAGTCTTCCATATGAGACTTCAGGAGCTTTTCATTTGCCTTGGCATTTGCAAATGAGGCTATCTTCATTGTTTGTACCGGAGAGAGAGAGTCAAAATCAAATGGACCTTTTAGAAGCTCCAGTTCATCAATCTCTAGAGTTTCTTTGCTCAAAAATTGTTGAACAGTTTGTGCAGTGTCTCTTGCCGGAGACAGATGTTTCTTTTCTTCTGCAGTCTTAGAACTGTCAACCTCTTTGTCTTTCACCACTGCTTCCTTCTCCTGTAATTGCTCTTCTTCTTTGGATCCGGAGACTGTAGGGGAGACCGGAGGAGAGATGCTAGCTTGTTCATGGGCCACTTCTTCTGGAGCAGAGGGTCCCAAGTCCTCAGCTGTTTCTGTACCTAAATCCTCTACAACAGGAAGATTGAACCTTTTGAAGGCCTTCCGGAGGATCTCTTCTGTTTCTTGGGCCACTTTGTCAGTCTCACCAAGCATGAGTTGATTCATCCTGGCTTTGCTTCTGAACTCATCTTTGCAATCCTTGAAGATAATGTTCATTGTCTTGGGATCAATTTGAGGATATAGCTGAATAGCTATCTGCTCCCGGATCTCAAGATCTTTAGCATGAGCATTATTCTTTCTTACTTCCATTTCCTTTTCTAGGCTTTTAGGAATAAGAGATATTATTTCAATGAAAGCCTTATTATATATGTTAAGATATTTTACTGTGGCCTCCTGCAGAGTCTTTTGGTCGGCCTCACTGAAGTCATCATAGGATTCAGTCATTGGTTGAAGGTTTCCATCCACCGTGACCAACTTGATTATGCTCTCTAGAGACAGAGTGGGCTTTTCAACAGTTACCTCTGCCGTTTCATCCTTGTCTTGGCCTGTGGAGGGCTTACCGGATCCTTTCTTCTTCTGTTTCTTTATTTCTCTTACTCCCTCATCTGATTCTATTTCCTCTTCATCCTTTTGGCTTCCATAAGCCCTTGTGGCTTTTGTCTTGGATCTCTTACCGGATGCCTGAACTTCCGGTTTTGAACTTTTGGTTGTGGGAGGTGCAGATCTCTTTGATGATCTGGTCCGGGTGGGAGCTTCAACTGGAGCACTTTCTTTACTTTTCTCTTCTTCCTCAGCCTTCCTCCTCTTTTCTCGGCTAGCATCAAGTGCCTCCTTTGAGATGCCTAGGCCTTGAGCAATGTGCTCTACTTCTTTTCTCACCTTCCTTTTAATCTCAGGTTCCCTGAGTTCTACATGTATTTTTACACTCAGCTCCTCAAAGGTTCCAAACCTTTCTGCCTTAGGATCTTTGGGCTGACTTAGCATGTGTTGAACATGCAGCTCCACTATCTGTTCATCCACTTCATACCCCATGGGCATGATCCAGACAGTCCTTGGCTCTACTGCTTCCATTAGGCACTGATCAGTGTCAACCATAAAGCACACTGAGTCTTTGTATTTTTCAACAAGAGACTGGGGAATTCTCTCTCTTGCTTGCATCATGCTCTGAAAGTTTTTGAAGTATCCCCATAGAGCTGAATTTCTCGCTTTTGCATCCCCAAGTCCATGCAAGTAGTCTCTTATCTGGACTGCAACAGGTTTGTCATTCTGCCATACCCATCCACTTGTTCCGGGTAGCTCATTCATGAAGTAGAAGAATAGACATACAATAAGAGTACCATACTTAAAGGAATTCTTCTTATCCTTCTTGATTTTCTGTATATTTTCCATTAATTGGCTTAGCAGTAGTTCGCAGAGATCATAATCTGCATTCTTTCTTAGCATTTCATAGGCAGTGTATACTGCAGTTCCGGATACAGAATTCTCCCTGCTGGAGTGATAGATCTTGTATCCTATTATCATTGATGCATATTTGATATCCAGATCTGAGATGTCTTCAATGGTCATTGCCCTCTTATCAAATTTTGATCTGGTGGCCTCAGTTACAATGTTGTTCTTGACAGATTTGAGGATAGGTACCCCTCCGGAAGAGTATAGACCAGTTACTGCTCTAATTGCCTCTTTTGTGATCTTGCAGGGTCTATCTAGCCATAGAAAGTTGTCATGCATCCTGCTCAGTACATACCGGACCCATTCATCTTCTTCAAAGCAGGGGAAATGAATAAATTGCTCAAATTGTTTCTTCTGGATATCCTTATACTCTGGTTTAAGCTCAAAAGCATTGTCTATCAGCTGCTTGTGATAGAGGTCTCTTAATTTGAATTCCCCAAATTCCTCAATGCTTGCATGTATGTAAACCCTAATGTCTTCGGTATGTAAAACTCCGTGAGGAACACTAGAGAAGGCTCCTAGAGGATCTACCTCCAATGATTTGTAGGGATGTTTCTTGAATGAGGGGCGAGGTCTATCAGAGATCTTAACTATGTTTGGAGTAGCCATTCTTCAAAGATTTGCAGTGAGGTAATGAAAAACGGAGAATACCTTATGCGCCTTCGGTTTGCACGGAGTGGTTGGATTGATTTCTTTATGCAATAGCTTCGGCAGGAGATCCTTGGTGTGCTTGATGAACCTTGTTGCAGAGCTCCACTTTTCGCTTCTTCTCGAGTGCAGAATGAGTAAATGACCTTTGAGAAATCCCTTAAATTGCTCCGCGAACCCTAATATCTGTCTGCAATAAATGCTTCACCTACATCATTCCGGTTTGCCTTGTCTAGATAGCTTGGAGTATCCCGGATTAGTCCTGATCTGTGGATATCATCTGGATCTTTCAATCATGAATAAATCGAGGTAACATATTACAAGAACATCCCAAACACTCTGTCCAATCCGCAGAACAAGATAGTGCATTTCTGGATCTTTCCGGACCTTTTTGTAATCCTTTATCATACCGGAGCATCTCCCTGAACAGGTCTTATTTGATCGATCATAGCTTCTTCATAACTCCATGCGGACCTCTGAAAACTTGACTGAAGTATCTCAAGACTCATATCTACAAACCCTTTGATCCGCATCTTGTGCCACATCCGGTACCACTTGTTTGGCTGGGGGAACAAGATTTTCTTTGAGTCTCCCCCTGAGCCTGAGCTCACTTTTTAATTTCCGGAAGAAATATCAGCACCAGAGTCTGGTGCGGATCCAACCTCTACATTCTCTGAACTTTTCTTCACCCAAATCTTGCTCATCTGATTCCTAACCTCATCCGCATTCATCTTTTGTTTACCCTTGTCTTGATTCTGATTATACACCGGACCTCTTTTGTCCTAATTCTTGTTTCTGCAAACTTTAGCATTATGACCGGACCTATTGCAGATTTGGCAAATAACATTTCTTTGCATATTTGACTGATATCCTCTTGATCTGCATTGATTAGCCATATGACCTACTCTATTGCATGTGAAGCATCTACCTTTGAATGATTTGTTTACTTGCATACTTCTGCATTCATGGGATTTGTGTCCATACCTTTTGCAGTTGAAGCACTGTCCGGAGAAGGATGAATTAATCTGATTCATTCTCATTCTGCACTGATTAGCTTTGTGACCAAAGTGGTTGCAGCTGTGGCAGTATCCATTGAAGGATGGATACCTTTGAGCATTTGGCTGTCTTACCGGAGGTCTTCTAGGCCTGTTCCTTGGATTTTCTGATCTAAGATTCTTCTGACCGGATCCGGAGCTTTCTCCTTTCTCATATCCCAAGCCATACTTGTCATCTGTCCTCTTTTGACTTCCAAGAAGAACTTCAAGTTGAGCAGAACTTATCTTGAATTTCTCTTTATATTCATTTGCTGTTTGAAGGTCTCTTTTGAGAGAGGCAATTTGATCCTCAAGTTTTCCTTCATTATCTTTGGCATCTTCAAGATCAGATTCAAGATGTCTGATAATCCTGTCCATCTGGTGGCATTCTTCTGATTTTTCTTTAAGAGATTGTCTTAGATTGTCTTCAGCCTTTCTTTTTTCTTCAATCTCTTGAGTAAACTTTATAGTTCCTGATTCCATTTCATGTCTTAACATAATGACTTCTTTTGATAACTTTTCACATAACTTGGTTTGCTCAGTCAATTCTTCATTTGTATTGCTTTCTTCACTTTGTCTTGCCAACTGTTGAAGCAGCTCCTTTCTCTTTTTCATAGAGAGACTTAATTTGTATTTTAATTCTCTCATGAATTCATCAGCCTGTTTGAGTCTTTCCTTTAATTCACTAACTTCAGAATTCGACTATTCAAGATCCTCAAGAGCAGTCTTGAGTTGCTCTCTTAAACCATATGCATCCATTTGAAATCCCAGATCTTCCTCAAGCTGTTAGACTCTATTAGGAGGAACTTAGCTCTGATACCAATTGTTGATAACTGAGAGGGGGGGTGAATCAGTTATCCTAATTAATTCCCTTATTGAACTTTCGTTTTAATTGATGCAGCATAGAATCAAACAAAAACATTGATCATGAAATAAGAAACACATGACACAGTATTTTTGACGTGGAAACCCTGTTAAGGGAGAAAACCACGGGGTGATTAACCCAAAATTATTCTCTGTTAGAAGAATAGGAAATTACAAAAATGGCACTTGCCAATTAGGGCTCACTGCCCGAGCACACTGCTCACAAGAGGCCCACTGCCTACAAGAAGACACACTGTCTACAAAGTGATGAGAATCACAGTCTTGAACTAATTGGAAGCATCTGCATATGCTGGAGTTCAGTTCCGGTTAGGTTCAGTACACTGATCTGCTGCATTTCATCTTTCCTCTGTTCTTTATTCTGCTATCTTTCACATACCGGATCCTTTTTGCTACCTCTGCTCTTTATCTGGACTTATTCGCATATATCTCCACATCCACACACACTTCACAACTAAATCCATCCTCTATATATATCCGCACAAGTAATTTCATCACCTTTCTAGTCGGCATCCGGAACAGTCTAGTTTCTTACAAACTTTTGATCTGTCGGCTGAATCCTTCCTCACCAAGCAATGCGGATCAAGCATATACTTGTAGATATCATTAATCATGTCGGCCAAACATGATTCATGCCTTCACAACCTCTGTCATCAACAGTAACACATCCGGAAAGTAGTCTGATACTCTGTCAGTCAGTTCTTCCTCTGTTTTCACTGTCTCTCAGGAATCCGGTACTCAACCATTCATATCTTTTTCCTTGTCCATCACCGGAGGCTAAATCCTTGGAATATACCACTCAAGGTAGTCCTCTTGACTTCCCCAAATCCGCACTGTACCAAGACACTTCCTCTGAGAGGTCCGGACCAATCTGTCGGACCTTGCCACATGCTCTGTTCTTCTTCACCGGACCACAACATTCTTTATTCTGACTTCCGGTAGAGACACATCATGACTTGCGGATATGTGGGATGACCTTTGTTGCCATCAATGACAACAACCATGAATCCATATAGTGTCTCTTGCCAACAGCAGGTACTAGGCATCAACTCCACCTGAATTGGTAGGTCTGAGCATGCCTTAAAGACAATGGAAACTGTTGAACAGAGATAACATGTGGTCCCCTAGTTAGCCATCATCCTTGAAAAGGATGAGTATCCATTTTTGCACCCAGTCAGTGTTGTCTGTATGGGCATAATGGTTAGTCATTGTCATTGTGGTCATGCTTTTGATCATACATTGTGTCAGGTATTGTTTGGCATTTGGGTTATTTTGTTTGGAATTATTTGATTAATGTTTTGGTTAATTGCTTCATTACAATAATTTAATTATTAAGTCAAGAGGGCACTTTGATAAATAATATAGATGCTTTTATGTAAATTATAGTTGTGTGGAAATATGTATTATTTTGTCTGAAAAAGATTCTCTTTCTTTATTATTATTGCCTTGAGTAATTATTTTCTATTTTGGCCACTTGGAAGAAGTGGCAATTATGCACCTCAAGAGGGAATCTTAGAAATAATTTTTTCTTTTGTGTAAGAGACTAATTTTAGAAAAGTAGAAAGAAATTATTTTTGTTTGGTTGTAAATGAAATAAATAGCAAATTCTAAAATAAATAAAATCAGAGAGAAATTATTGTTTGGTTAAAAATAGAAAATTGTAAGAAAGCAATAAAGGAGAATCTTCTGGAAGAAATTATGGCAGTGGTTATGCATTCTCAACTTTATTTTTGAAACCTGAAGACATAATTTGGGGAGGAGGGTGCATTTCAAATAGAGAATATGTTTTATGTTTTGGGGATCTCTCTCTCTTAGGAAGTTTTCATTTTTCTTTTGGCACTATAAACCATAGTTTCTAGAAGAAAAGACTTGGGGGAAAATAGATGCAAGCTGGAAATTTTGTGAAGATGTGATAGAAGTAATATTCCTAGTATGGACTGAGATATGAATCTGATTTATTGTTGCATTAGATTTAGTAAAATATTCTGTGAATTCTCTTCTACATTTTCTAAACTCAATCTATTGCATTAGCCATAAATTTAGTTTTACGAATTGGATTCCTCTAAATTTTTTATATATTGTGCACAGCCTAGTTTTCTAAATCATATCCAAAAATAACCATACGCAGTTTGTCATTTTAGAGATATGAGTATTTTGTGACTGTCTACCTCTAACCCATTTCATCCTTGTTTTAGCAGTCTATTGCGTTAGCCATAACTTTATTTTTACAAACTGGGTTTCTCTAATTTTTTTATATATGGTGCATGAACTGGATATCTAAATTATATCTAAAAATTAGCCATACCTAGTTTGTCATTGTTGAGATATGAATATTTTGTGACTATTTACCTCTCACTCATTTCATCTCGTTTTAGTAGTCTGTTACGTTAGCCATATCTATAGTTTTGTGAACTGAGTTTCTCTAATTTTTTTATATATGGTGTATGGCCTAGATATCTAAATCCTATCCAAAAATTAGCCATACCTAGTTTGTCATTATTGAGATATGAATATTTTGTGACTGTCTACCTCTCACCTATTTCATCTCTGTTAAAACAGTTAGTTGCGTCACCAATAACTCTATATTTTCAAACTCAGTTTCTCTGAGATTTTTCAACAAATTTATTTTGTGCATATCCTACAATCATTATTTTCCATCATATGACTCTCTTTGAGGCATTCTACCAATCAATCTGCATGCCCTGTCTATGCTTTCACATTTTGCATTGTTGGTGGCTTCTAAAGCCTTCTCAACAAATTTATTTTGTGTTGATCCTATCATATGCAAGTGGTTAAAAGTGTGGTAAATTTGATGAAGATGTTAGATCTATAGGAATGTTTTGTTGTTTTGTATTCCATTCCTCTCAAGTTAACCTTAGAACAAGGTTCTTTTATTGTAGCTTCGAGTTTTGTATTTTGTGATTCTAACTATTGTAAGATATTTATAGCATTCTAATATTATAGGCTTTTGGCCTTGCTTATACTGTTATATTTAATAGTATTTACAATTGTCTAGATTAGTAATGAAATCTACATCAGTGTAAATAGTGTAAATAATTGTTGTGTTCAATTTGTATGCCTTAGAGTTATTTGCAGTTTGTTCCCAGTCATTTTAATTAAATGAAATTAACATAAGTCTTGGGAACTATTAGTTAAAATATTGTTACTTGTGGACTCTTATATCTTATGATCATAAAAGTAACTATTACTAGTGGTTAGAATATGATAGTTCCATATTGTTGAGGAAGATTTATTTTATGATTGTTAGATGATTGATCGTGATTCAATTAATGTTACATTCTTCAAGACCCATAATTAGTGCATTATGTCATATGTCACAATTGTGGTGTTGTATTTGAATTATTGATGAAGGATCTTAGTTTGGTCTATTAGGTGATGATGTGCATTTGAGAGTGAATGTGATGTGAGACCATAGTGTTTAGTGTGTTAAGTGTTTGTGTCATTTGGGAAAGTTGATTCCAGAGGCCAAGAGGGGTAGTCATGTGTATGACTCCTGTAATTATGTAATCTTGCTAATGGTTGAATATGTATTGGTTATATGTTGACTCCACTCTGTTTATGTATTCATGTGGTTATAATGACTGTGCAAGATGGATAAGTCCTTGTTCAGTGTACCTATTCATGTGGTTATGATGACGGTACAAGATGGATAGTGCCTTGCTTAGTGTACCTATTCATGTGGTTATGATAACTATGCAAGATGGGTAATGCCTTGCTCTGTGTAATATGAAATAATGTATATTTTGTGTTGTATATGCATCATAATGAGAATGTGGTAGTTTATGCTTGGGTTTTGTTTTGGGCTTTGAGAATCTAGATGCAGTGAAGGGGGGTGGCTTTCAATGTGAGGCCGGTGCCCAAAGTGGCTTGTCAGGGTAACCCATTAGAAGTTGTTAATCCAGTGATAACTTAATAATAAATTTAGAGGGTTGGGTAGTTTTAACACTAATCAAGATAATTGGATGCCTTACTCATGCCTGTAGTGCTCGTTCAGGCTAAGGATGAGACGAGAAGGTCATGGTTGGCAAAATCAACTTCCTTGTCCTCATGAAAGGAATGTTGGTTCTGCATGTGTCACCCTATGGGGTTGGCGTCTAGTGAGAGACTGTCAGGGTAACCATAGATGGGGGCCAGCGTCTAGCTAGAGACTGTCAGGGTAACCATGCTAGGATCATGCGATGACACTCATCCCTACTGTAGTCTAGCATTCTCTAGTTATTTTCTCCCTGTTGTTTTGTGAATGCCTCTGGAAGTGATGTTTGAGTTACTTGTGATGTCCTTATTGACTGGTTTTGTTTTAGAGTCATTTGTAGTCCTTGCACCTCTTAGTTTATTGTCTTTTTGACTGTTGGAGGAAGTGGTGACTCTATTGCGAATGTTATGTGTATTTGTATGTTGGAGTCATGTTAGCCTTTTGTGTTGTGTTCTTTCCTTCTTAATTGTTTCATGTTGTGGGACCTTATTGTTATCTCCTAGCATGGGGGGTGGACCTTAGAGTTTCACATGGTCAGGTGGTTGTACTTTTATCTCCATTGGTTTCTGTTACTATTGTTCATGCATGAGAAGGATGTACCTTATATGGTAGATTTCAGATCTTGCTCTAGCTTGAGGAGATAGATACTTATGATCATGTTTCAGTCTTGTGCATCAATTGAATCATGTACTGTTATCTTGATATATATGTACTCCAATGTAATCTAGATAGAGATATTATAAAAAATATAATGTTGTACTCTCTTGTAAAGGAACTTGTCTATGTCCTTGTAATCCTATGTGCACGATCCTCATGTTACTTATCTGATGATATAATATGGAATTGTATGTGTTTATTTATCTGATGTAATTAGACTTATAATGAATTGTGTTTGTTAGTTAATTCATAATGTTGGTTAGATCTTATTTTAGTTCGTTAGTAATGCAGCCATGGAACCCTAGAGGATAAAGCTTAATTTAAATGTTATGAATAAATATATGATTGTTATTATTTCTTTTGTTTTAAAAAAAATATTTGACCTTTTTGTAAGCTTAGTTGTGTTATCCTCTAGGTTCCTTGGTGGGGCGTTACAAATATCTCTTTGTAGAGTCCATCTATAATTGCTAATTGGAAAGAAATAATATGTGGTCATGTGGATGCTCTGAATAAAAAATATAATACTTTTTGGCTCATATTGTCTACTAAAATTTTGTGGTTTATCTGGAAAAAGAGGAACAAGGAATGATTCCATGGCAGGGAGAGGCTACTCACTGGGATTTTTTTAAGTCTCACAAACTATAATTTTTTTGAGTAGGTGGTCATGACAATGGAGATGTCAATTGAAAATTTCAAAGAACTAATGTATATAGGAACTACGTTTTTCAAAGAAGACATTCAGGAATTAGATTTATGTGTAAAGAATTTGAGGAAGTTTGACTAGAGATTCTATAATATTTATACGGATTTCTAGGAGCTTTATTGCAAAAAATAGTACAGAGACTTGGCAAAGAGTGAGATAGACAAATAGTGGGAGATAGTATGTCAAAACTTTAGCTCAAGTACTAAGCATTGGAGGGATTCACTAGACAGGGACTCTGATAACATGAAAAACGATAAGATGCATGGCTGGGCACAGGATAGAGAGGGGTGCAAACCAATGGAATAAGATGAAAAAAGTAAGAGTAGAAGATTCAGAGCTGGATGATAGTCAAGGCTTTTACTATTAGTTTGAAGAACAAGGAGATGAAGATTTGAATGCACAGCTTCAAAGAGATGCAAGGGAAGACATGGAAATAGATGATTTCAACAAAAACTATGAGAGACCACCAATAGAGGAACTGGAAAAGGATAATATGGATTAGTTAATATTATCAGAGTAACAAATGAATGTTTTTTTGCTAAAGTGTAGAGGTATACAATAGTAAAGTGACAGAAAAATCATGGAAAACTCAAGCTTTTTGAATTGATAGATATATATGAAACTCTCTAATATGTACTCATGTTTTAACATGTAAAACTATCCATATATATTAGTGAAGTAGTAAGTTTTTGGATTGATGTTAGCTGTAGAACAAGTTTTTTTGATGTGGTCTACTTAACCATGATGATGTAACTCTTACTTTATTTGAATACAATTGGTGCACGATTCTCAATCCAAAATAAACAATTATTTATTTAATGATTTTTTAAAAAATTATTTAGTTTAAATTTCATTTATTAAAATTTTAAATTTTAAAATTTTCATGTAGATATGGCTAGTAGGGGTAGAGATGACACACCCCAGAGATTGAGAGATGCATTAACAAATTTAGATAAGATAAATAATAATACTTCTATACTTCCTACCATAGAGAGTCTGATGCAGGGACTTTCGGAGGTCATAACTTTTGACTCGGATGTGGGTTTTCTTCAAAATTTTACAAGTGGATGCGTTATGAGGTGGCTAGTGGTTTCTCAATGCACCGCAGTTGGCTGGACCTCGTCTTGGCAATTTTTTAGGGCTTGAAACTTTCATCTTGGCCCTCAAAATGACAAATTAGTATTTTTTTTAGATTTTTAAAAAATTTCTTTTCTAATAAATTGAAACTTATGTTTTGAATTTAGAATATTAGTTGGCATTTCGTCCCACCTTAGTTTTAGGAAGCTTTTGGGAAAAAATTGGATTCTCAAGATATGATTGTAAAATTACCTAAACTAGCAAAAATCTGACAATTGGAAAATCTGCAAAAAAGATAATTTTTTTTTTGTTTTCTTGGATATAAGAGAGTTTTCTCTCATTGTAGCAGCAGAGTTGATGAATAGAAGTTTTTTATGTTCTAGCCTTCAAATCTTTGGCTCTCACGTGATTAATGACAAAATTGTATTGATTGTATGTTGTGTGTTGCATCAGTTTTCTATGAAATTTTATAAGTGGATGCATTATGAGGTGGCCAGTGGTTTCCCACCCCACCCCAGTTGGTTGGATCTCATCTTGACACTTTTTTGGGGCTTGAAACTTTCATCTTGGCCCTGAAAATGGCAAATTACTATTTTTTTCTAGATTTTTAAAAAGTTGCTTTTGTAATAAATCGAAACTCATGTTTCAAATTCAAATTATTAGTTGGCATTTCCTCTACCTTAATTTTAGGAAAGTTTGGAAAAAAATTTTACAGGTGGATGCGTTATGAGGTGGCCAGTAGTTTCCCAATCCACCTTAGTCGGTTAGACTTTGTCTTGGCACTTTTTTGGGGCTTGAAACTTTCATCTTGGCCCTCAAAATGAAAAATTAGTGTTTTTTTTCTAGATTTCTAAAAAGTTGCTTTTGTAATAAATTGAAACTCATGTTTCAAATTTAGAATATTAGTAGGCATTTTGTCCTACTTTAGTTTTAGGGAGCTTTTGGGAAAAAATTAGATTCTCAAAATATGATTGTAAAATTACCTAAAATGGTAAAATCTGACAATTATCGAAATCTGCCAAAAAAGGTAATTTTTTTTGTTTTCTTGGATATAAAATAGTTTACTCTCATTGTAGCAGCAAAGTTGATGAATAGAAGTTTTTTTATGTTCCAACCTTCAAATCTTTGGCTCTCACGTGATTACTGGCAAAATTATATTGAGTGCATGTTGTGTGCTACATCAGTTTTCTACAAAATTTTATGGGTTGATGCATTATGAGGTGGTCGCTGGTTTCCCAACCCACCATAATCAGTTGGACCTCGTCTTGGCACTTTTTTGGGGCTTAAAACTTTCATCTTGACCCTCAAAATGACAAATTGGTGTTTTTTTCTAGATTTTTAAAAAGTTGTTTTACTAATAAATCGAAACTCATGTTCTGAATTTAGAATATTAGTTGGCATTTTGTCGTACCTTGGTTCTAAGAAGCTTTTGGGAAAAAAACTAGATTCTCAATATATGATTGTAAAATTACCTAAAATGGCAAAATTTGACAATTGTCGAAATCTGCCAAAAAAGGTAATTTTTTTTTTCTTCGATATAAGAGAGTTTTCTCTCATTGTAGTAGCAAAGTTCATGAATAGAAGTTTTTTTATGTTCCAACCTTCAAATCTTTGGCACTCACGTGATTAATGGCAAAATTGTATTGAGCATATATTGGCTGCTACATCAATTTTCTACAAAATTTTACATGTGGATGCGTTATGAGGTGGCCAGTGGTTTCCCACCCCACCCTAGTCAGTTGGACTTTATTTTGGCACTTTTTCGGGGCATGAAACATTCATCTTGGCTCTTAAAATGGCAAATTAGTGTTTTTTTTATAGATTTTTAAAAAGTTACTTTTGTAATAAATCAAAACTCATTTTCTGAATTGAGAATATTAGTTGGCATTTTGTCCTACCTTAGTTTTAGGTAGCTTTTGGGAAAAAAATGGATTCTCAAGATATGATTGTAAAATTACCTAAAATGGCAAAATCTAACAATTGTCGAAATATGCCAAAAGAGGTAATTTTTTTATTTTCTTGGATATAAGAGAGTTTTCTCTCATTGTAGCAGCAGAGTTGATGAATAGAAATTTTTTTATGTTCCAGCCTTCAAATCTTTGGCTCCCATGTGATTAATGGCAAAATTACATTGAGTGTATATTGTGTGTTGCATCAGTTTTCTACAAAATTTTACAGGTGGATGCATTATGAGGTGGCCAGTGGGTTCCCAACCCACCCTAGTCGGTTGGACCTTGTCTTGGCACTTTTTTAGGGCTTGAAACTTTCATCTTGACCCTCAAAATGACAAATTAGTATTTTTTTTTAGATTTTAAAAAAGTTCATTTTGTAAAAAATTGAAACTCATGTTTCAAATTTAGAATATTAGTTGACATTTCATCCTACCTTAGTTTTAGGAAGCTTTTGGGAAAAAACTAGATTCTCAAGTATATATGATTGTAAAATTACCTAAAATGGTAAAATCTGACAAAAAAAGTAATTTTTTTGTTTTCTTTCATATATGAGATGTTTTCTCTCATTGTAGCTACAAAGTTGATGAATAGAAGTTTTTTTATGTTCTAGCCTTCAAATCTTTGGCTCTCACGTGATTAATGGCAAAATTGTATTGACTGAATGTTGTCTGTTGGATCAGTTTTCTATGAAATTTTACAGGTGGATAGGTTATGAGGTGGCCAATCATTTCCAAACTCACCCTAGTTGGTTGGACTTCATTTTGGCACTTTTTTGGGCCTTGAAACTTTCATCTTGGCCCTCAAAATGACAAACTAGTGTTTTTTTTCTAAATTTTTAAAAAGTTGTTTTTGTAATAAATTGAAACTCATGTTTAGAATTTAGGATATTAGGTTGCATTTTGTCCTACCTTAATTTTAGGAAGCTTTTGGGAAAAAAATGGATTCTCAAGATATGATTGTAAAATTACCTAAAATAGCAAAATCTGACAATTGTTGAAATATGGTAAAAAAAGGTAATATTTTTTTTTTTTTATTGGACATAAGAGAGTTTTCTCTCATTGTAGCAGCAGAGTTGATGAATAGAAGTCTTTTATGTTCTAGCTTTGAAATCTTTGGCTCTCACGTCATTAATGGCAAAATTGTATTGAGTGTATGTTGTGTGTTGCATCAGTTTTCTACGAAATTTTACAAGTGGATGCATTATGAGGTGGCCAGTGGTTTTCCAACCCACCTAGTTGGTTGGACCTTGCCTTGGCACTTCTTTGGGGCTTGAAACTTTCATCTTGGCCCTCAAAATGACAAATTAGTATTTTTTTCTAGATTTTTAAAAAGTTACTTTTATAATAAATTGAAACTCATGTTTCAAATTTAGTATATTAGTTGGCATTTTATCTTGCCTTACTTTTAGGAAGTTTTTGGGAAAAAACTAGATTCTCAAGATATGATTGTAAAATTACCTAAAATGGTAAAATCTAACAATTGTCAAAATCTGCCAAAAAAAGTAATTTTTCATTTTATTTTTGTTTTCTTAGATATAAGAGAGTTTTCTTTTATTGTAGCAGCAGAGTTGATGAATAGAAGTTTTTTATGTTCCAGCGTTCAGATCTTTCGCTCTCACGTGATTAATGACAAAATTGTATTAAGTGTATGTTGTGTGCTACATCAGTTTTCTAAGAAAGTTTACAGGTGGATGCGTTATGAGGTGGACAGTGGTTTCCCAACCGACCCTAGTCGGTTAGACCTCCTCTTGGTACTTTTTCGAGGCTTGAAACTTTCATCTTGACCATCAAAATGGTAAATTAATATTTTTTTCTATATTTTTAAAAAGTTATTTTTTAATAAATCGAAACTCATGTTTCAAATTTAGAATATTAGTTAGCATTTCATCCTACCTTAGTTTTATAAGCTTTTGGGAAAAAACTAGATTTTCAAGATATAATTGTAAATTATCTAAAATGGCAAAATATGCCAATTGTCGAAATCTGCCAAAAAGGGTAATTTTTTATTTTTTTTTATTTTTTAGATATAAGAGAGTTTTCTCTCATTGTAGCATCAGAGTTGATGAATAGAAGTTTTTTTATGTTCCAGCCTTCAAATCTTTGGCTCTCACGTGATTAATGACAAAATTGTATTGAGTGTATGTTGTGTGCTGCATCAAATTTCTATGAAATTTTACAGTTGGATGCGTTATGAGGTGGCCAGTGGTTTCCCAACCCACCCTAGTCGGTTTGACCTCGCCTTAACACTTTTCAGGGCTTGAAACTTTCATCTTGGCCCTCAAAATGACAAATTAGTATTTTTTATTAGATTTTTAAAAAGTTGCTTTTGTAATAAATCGAAACTCATGTTTCAAATTTAGAAAATTATTTGGCATTTTGTCCTACCTTAGTTTTAGGAAGCTTTTGAGAAAAAACTAGATTTTCAAATTATGATTGTAAAATTACCTAAAATAGCAAAATCTGACAATTGTCAAAATCTGCCAAAAAAAGTAATTTTTTTTGTTTTCTTAGATATAAGAGAATTTTCTCTCATTGTAGCAGCAGACTTGATGTAAGAAGTTTTTTATGTTCCAGCGTTCAAATCTTTCGCTCTCACGTGATTAATGGCAAAATTGTATTGAGTGTATGTTGTGTGCTGCATCAGTTTTCTAAAAAAGTTTACAGGTGGATGCGTTATGAGGTGGACAGTGGTTTCCCAACCGACCCTAGTTGGTTAGACCTTCTCTTGGTACTTTTTCGAGGCTTGAAACTTTCATCTTGACCATCAAAATGGTAAATTAGTATTTTTTTCTATATTTTTAAAAAGTTATTTTTTAATAAATCGAAACTCATGTTTCAAATTTAGAATATTAGTTAGCATTTCATCCTACCTTAGTTTTATAAGCATTTGGGAAAAAACTGGATTCTCAAGATATAATTGTAAATTATCTAAAATGGCAAAATATGCCAATTGTCGAAATCTGCCAAAAAGGGTAATTTTTTATTTTTTTTTATTTTTTAGATATAAGAGAGTTTTCTCTCATTGTAGCATCAGAGTTGATGAATAGAAGTTTTTTTATGTTCCAGCCTTCAAATCTTTGGCTCTCACGTGATTAATGACAAAATTGTATTGAGTGTATGTTGTGTGCTGCATCAAATTTCTATGAAATTTTACAGTTGGATGCGTTATGAGGTGGCTAGTGGTTTCCCAACCCACCCTAGTCGGTTCGACCTCGCCTTAACACTTTTCAGGGCTTGAAACTTTCATCTTGGCCCTCAAAATAACAAATTAGTATTTTTTATTAGATTTTAAAAAAGTTGCTTTTGTAATAAATCGAAACTCATGTTTCAAATTTAGAAAATTATTTGGCATTTCGTCCTACCTTAGTTTTAGGAAGCTTTTGAGAAAAAACTAGATTTTCAAATTATGATTGTAAAATTACCTAAAATAGCAAAATCTTACAATTGTCAAAATTTGCCAAAAAAGGTAATTTTTTTTTGTTTTCTTAGATATAAGAGAATTTTCTCTCATTGTAGCAGCAGACTTGATGAAAGAAGTTTTTTATGTTCTAGCCTTCAAATCTTTGGCTCTCACGTGATTAATGACAAAATTGTATTGAGTGTATGTTGTGTGCTACATCAGTTTTCTATAAAATTTTATAAGTGGATGCGTTATGAGATGGCCAGTGGTTTTCCAACCCACCCTAGTCGGTTGGACCTCGTCTTGACACCTTTTCAGGGCTTGAGACTTTCATCTTGGCCCTCAAAAAGATAAATTAGTATTTTTTTTAGATTTTTAAAAAGATACTTTTGTAATAAATCAAAACTCACGTTTCAAAGGTAGAATATTAGTTGGCATTTTGTACTACCTTTGTTTTAGGAAGCTTTTGGAAAAAAACTAGATTCTCAAGATATGATTGTAAAATTACCTAAAATAGAAAATTTGACAATTGTCGAAATTTGCCAAAAAAAGTAATTTTTTATTTTTTTGTTTTCTTGGAAATAAGAGAGTTTTCTTTTATTGTAGCAGCAAAGTTGATGAATAGAAGTTTTTTTTATATTCCAGGTTTCAAATCTTTGACTCTCACGTGATTAATGGCAAAATTATATTGAGTGTATGTTGTGTGTTGCATCATTTTTTAATGAAATTTTATAGGTGGATACGTTATGAAGTGGCCAGTCGTTTCCCAACCCACCCTAGTCGGTTGGAGCTTGTCTTGACACATTTTCGGGGCTTGAAACTTTCATTTTGGCCCTCAAAATGGCAAATTAGTGTTTTTTTCTAGATTTTTAAAAAATTATTTTTTTAATAAATCAAAACTCATGTTTTGAATTTAGAATATTAGTTGGTATTTCATCCTACCTTAGTTTTAGGAAGATTTTGGGAAAAAACTGGATTCTCAAAATATGATTGTAAAATTATCTAAAATGGCAAAATCTGACAATTGACGAAATCTGCCAAAAAAGGTAATTTTTAGTTTTTTCATTTTTCTTGGCTATAAGAGAGTTTTCTTTTATTGTAGTAGCAAAGTTGATAAATAAAAGTTTTTTAATGTTCTAGCCTTCAAATCTTTGGCTGTCACGTGATTAATGACAAAATTGTATTGATTGTATTTTGTGTGTTGCATCAATTATGAGGCGGCCAGTGGTTTCCCACCCCACCCCAGTCGGCTGGATTTCATCTTGACACTTTTTCGGGGCTTGAAACTTTCATCTTGGCTCTGAAAATGGCAAATTAGTGTTTTTTTCTAGATTTTTAAAAAGTTGCTTTTGTAATAAATTGAAACTCATGTTTCAAATTTAAAATATTAGTTGGCATTTCCTCTACCTTAAGTTTAGGAAAGTCTGGAAAAAAATTGGATTCTCAAGATATGATTGTAAAATTACCTAAAATGGTAAAATCTGACAATTTTTGAAAGCTGGCAATAAGGTAATTTTTTTTTTTTGGATATAAGAGAGTTTTCTCTCATTGTAGCAGCAGAGTTCATAAATAGAAATTTTATTATGTCCAGCCTTCAAATATTTGGCTCTCACGGGATTAATGACAAAATTGTATTGAGTGTATGTTGTGTTTTACATCAGTTTTCTACGAAATTTTATAGGTGGATATGTTATGAGGTGGCCAGTAGTTTTCCAACCCACTCTAGTCGGTTGGACCTATTTTTGACACTTTTTTGGGGCTTGAAACTTTCATCTTGGCCCTCAAAATGGTAAATTAGTGTTTCTTTTCTACATTTTTAAAAGGTTGCTTTTGTAATAAATCTAAACTCATGTTTCAAATTTAGAATATTAGTGAGCATTTCATAAACATTGGTTTTAGGAAACTTTTGGGAAGAAACTAGATTTTCAAGATATGATTGTAAAATTACTTAAAATGATAAAATCTGACAATTGTCAAAATCTGCCAAAAAGGGTAATTTTTTATTTTTTTTGTTTTCTTAAATATAAGAGAGTTTTCTCTGCTTGTAGCTGCAGAGTTGATGAATATAAGTTTTTTTATGTTCCAGCCTTCAAATCTTTGGCTCACGTGATTAATGACAAAATTGTATTGAGTGTATGTTGTGTGTTGCAATAGTTTTCTACGAAATTCTACAGGTGGATGCGTTATGAGGTGGCCAATGGTTTCCCAACCCACCCTTGTCGGTTGGACCTCATCTTGGCACTTTTTCAGGTCTTGAAACTTTCATCTTGGCCCTCAAAATGGCAAATTAGTGTTTTTTTCTAGATTTTTAAAAAGTTACTTTTGTAATAAATCGAAACTCATGTTTCAAATTTAAAATATTAGTTGGCATTTCGTCCTACTTTAGTTTTAGGAAGTTTTGGGGAAAAAACTGGATTCTCAAGATATGATTTTAAAATTACCTAAAATGGTAAAATCTGACAATTGTCGAAATTTGTCAAAAAATATAATTTTTTGTTTTCTTGGATATAAGAGAGTTTTCTCTCATTTTAGCAGCAATATTGATGAATAGAAGTTTTTTTATGTTGCAACCTTCAAATATTTGGCTATCACGTGATTAATGGCAAAATTGTATTGAGTGTTTGTTGTGTGCTGCATTAGTTTTCTATGAAATTTTACAGGTGGATGCATTATGAGGTGGCTAGTGGCTTCCCAACCCACCCTAGTCGGTTGGACATCATTTTGGCACTTTTTCGGGGCTTGAAACTTTCATCTTGGCTCTCAAAATGACAAATTACTATTTTTTTCTAAATTTTTAAAAAGTTTCTTTAGTAATAAATTGAAACTCATGTTTTGAATTTAGAATATTAGTTAGCATTTCGTCCTACCTTAGTTTTAGGAAACTTTTGGAAAAAAACTAGATTCTTAAGATATGATTGTAAAATTACTTAAAATGGCAAAATCTGACAATTGTTGAAATCTGCCAAAAAAGGTAATCTTTTGTTTTATTTTTGTTTTCTTAGATATAAGAGAGTTTTCTTTCATTGTAGCAGCAGAGTTGATGAATAGAAGTTTTTTTGTGTTCCAACCTTCAAATCTTTAGTTCTCACGTCATTAATGGCAAAATTGTATTGAGTGTATGTTGTGTGATACATCAGTTTTTTACGAAATTTTTTAGGTGGATACGTTATGAGGTGGCCAGTGGTTTCCCAACCCACTCTAATCCGTTGGACTTCATTTTAGAACTTTTTTGGGGCATGAAACATTCATCTTGGCTCTCAAATTAAAAAATTACTATTTTTTTTCTAGATTTTTAAAAAGTTGCTTTTATAATAAATCGAAACTCATGTTTCGAATTGAGACTATTAGTTGGCATTTTGTCCCACCTTAGCTTCAGTAAGCTTTTGGGAAGAAACTAGATTCTCAATATATGATTGTAAAATTACTTAAAATGGCAAAATCTAACAATTGTCGAAATATGCTAAAAAAAGTAATTTTTTTTTCTTAGATATAAGAGAGTTTTCTCTCATTGTATCCGTAGAGTTGATGAATATAAGTTTTTTTATGTTCCAACCTTCAAATCTTTGGCTCTCACATGATTAATGACAAAATTGTATTGAGTGTATGTTGTGTGTTGCATTAGTTTTCTATGAAATTTTACAAGTGGATGCATTATGAGTTGGCCAGTGGTTTCCCAACCCACCCCAGTCGGTTGGACCTGATCTTGGCACTTTTTCGAGGCTTGAAACTCTCATCTTGGCCCTCAAAATGACAAATTAGTGTTTTTTAAGATTTTTAAAAAATTAGTTTTGTAATAAATCAAAACTCATGTTTCGAATTTAGAATATGAGCTGGCATTTCATCCTACTTTAGTTTTAGGAAGCTTATTAGAAAAAATTGGATTCTCAAGATAGATTGTAAAAATTACATAAAATGGTAAAATCTGACAAATGTCAAAATTTGTCAAAATAGGTAATTTTTTGTTTTCTTGGATATACGAGAGTTTTCTCTCATTGTAGCAGGAGAGTTGATGAATAGAAATTTTTTTATGTTCCAACCTTCAAATCTTTGTATCTCATATGATTAATGGCTAAATTGTATTGAGTGTTTGTTGTGTGTTGCATCAGTTTTCTACCAAATTTTATAGGTGGATGCATTATGATGTGGCCAGTTGTTTCGAAACCCACCCTAGTCGGTTGGACCTCGTCTTGACACTTTTTCGGGGCTTGAAACTTTCATCTTGGCCCTCAAAATGACAAATTAGTATTTTTTTTAGATTTTTAAAAAGTTACTTTAGTAATAAATTGAAACTCATGTTTTGAATTTAGAATATTAGTTGGCATTTCGTCGTACCTTAGTTTTATTATACTTTTGGAAAAAACTAGATTCTTAAGATATGATTGTAAATTACCTAAAATGGCAAAATTCGATAATTATCGAAATATGCCGAAAAGGTAATTTTTTATTTTTTTTTGTTCTCTTGGATATAAGAGAGTTTTCTCTCATTGTAGCTACAGAGTTGATGAATAGAAATTTTTTTTATGTTCCAAACTTCAAATCTTTGGCTCTCACGTGATTAATAGCAAATATGTATTGAGTGTATGTTATGTGCTACATCAATTTTCTATGAAATTTTACAAGTGGATGCATTATGAGGTGGCCAGTGGTTTCCCAACCCACCTTAGTCGATTGGACCTCGTTTTGGCACTTTTTTGGGGCATGAAACTTTCATCTTAGCTCTCAAAATTATAAATTAGTGTTTTTTTTCTAGATTTTTAAAAAATTGCTTTTGTAATAAATCGAAACTCATGTTTCAAATTTAGAATATGAGTTGACATTTTGTCCTACTTTAGTTTTAGGAAATTTTTGAGAAAAAACTGGATTCTCAAGTATATATGATTGTAAAATTACATAAAATGGTAAAATATGACAATTGCGAAATCTGACAAAAAATCTCATTTTTTATTTTTTTTATTTTCTTGGATAAAAGAGAGTTTTCTCTCATTCTAGCAGCACAGTTGATGAATAGAATTTTTTTATGTTCTAGCCTTCAAATCTTTGGCTCTCACGTGATTAATGACAAAATTGTATTGAGTGCATGTTGTGTGTTGCATCAATTTTTTACGAAATTTTACAAAGGGATGCATTATGAGGTGGCCAGTGGTTTCACAACCCACTCTAGTCAGTTGCACCTCATCTTGGCACTTTTAATGGGCTTGAAACTTTCATCTTGGCCCTCAAAATCACAAATTAGTATTTTTTTCTAAATTTTTTAAAAGTTGCTTTTGTAATAAATCGAAAATCATGTTTCAAATTTAAAATATTAGTTGGTATTTCGTCCTACCTTAGTTTTAGGAAGCTTTTGGGAAAAAACTAGATTCTCAAGATATGATTGTAAAATTACTTAAAATAGCAAAATCTAACAATCGTCAAAATATGGCAAAAAAGGTAAATTTTTATTTTTTTTAATTTTCTTGTATATAAGAGAGTTTTCTCTCATTGTAGCAGCAGAGTTGATGATTAGAAGTTTTTTACGTTCTAGCCTTCAAATCTTTGGCTCTCACGTGATTAATGACAAAATTGTATTAAGTGTATGTTGTGTGTTGCATCAGTTTTCTACGAAATTTTACAGGTGGATGAGTTATGAGGTGGCCAGTGATTTCCCAACCCACCCTAGTCAGTTGGACCTCATCTTGGCACTTTTTAAGGGCTTGAAACTTTCATGTTGGCCCTCAAAATGACAAATTAGCATTTTTTTTGTTTTTGAAAGTTGCTTTTGTAATATATCAAAACTCATGTTTCGAATTTAGAATATTATTTGGCATTTCGTCCTACCTTAGTTTTAAGAAGTTTTTGAGAAAAAACTAGATTTTTAAAATATGATTGTAAAATTACCTAAAATAGCAAAATATGACTGTAGACACCAAAAATTGGATTACTCTACAAACCAATTTTTCATACCTCCACACTAATCCACTCTCCCCATCTGCATATCCCTGGTGATCAATTAATTCACCTAATTAATCCACTTAACCTTACAACCTTATCCTATCAATTAAATGAATATTCATAATATTCATTTAGTTGATTTATCCATTTCCCTAATTCATGTTAATTAGATAAATCTTGCTTATTTGATTAACCTAGACTTAAGTTAATTAACCCTGCTTACCTCATCATCCACTAAACTGAATTTAAAATTTAGATGTCTCCCACTATCATCCACTCACTGAATTTAAAATTTAGTTGTCCCCCACACTCCTCCAATCACTGAATTTAAAATTCAGCTGTCCCCCACACTCATCCACTCACTAAATTTTAAATTCAATTGTCCCCCATTATCCTCCACTCTTCCCAAAATGAGAATTTTTAATTCATCCCCTAGGAATAAAAGATTCACTTTTATTCCTAACCCTTGATCTCATCAAATGAATCCTCACCCTCCATCCTCATCTCCAAAATCCTATAAATTGGACCCCTCTCTAGGCCATTACAGAGACTCCTTCATGCATCGGAACTCTGTCAAAATCACTCCCCAATCTCCTCATCTTATCAAACCTCTACCAAAATCTTGTCTCAATCCCATCGAATCCATCATCTAATCTCATTTACATTGTGTTGTATGCACTTGAGCAATCCACATCTACACATTCTACACATTAGTCATTCTAATCACGGGAACAATCTGAGGAGCTCTCTTGGGTGCATCTCCTTCCCGCATAGATTTGTGAGGTCTTTATGAAGGTATAATCGTGTTAGTTTGCATTAGACTAGTTATAATCTTCATTTTAGATTTCACTAATTACATTGGCACGCCCGGTGGGACCCACAAGGTCTAAATCTAATCTGTTTGTGTGAGTTTTTTTTGTGAAAGATATGTTTTTTACAGATTAGCGCTATCCACCCTACGCAGTGGTGCTATCCTTGGTGAGTTTTAGCGCTATCTACTATTTTAGCGCCATTTCTACGAAGTGTTTTCTATTCTAACTTCTACTCACACGTCTCACACGTCTCTTCTTAACAATCTTCCTGTTGTTTTTATGTCTCTTTGCTCTCTGTTTTTGCAGGAATCTTGAATGAACAAGGGGAAACTATGGTAAAATTTTTCTAAAATCATCCATTGACCAGACTCTGTGTCGTATCAGTGCTATCACTCAGTTCGGTGCTATCTTCCTCACGGCAGACTGAAAACTAAGACAGAAAAATAGTTTAGCGCTATCTTGCTTCTATATTAGTGCTCTCTTCTGTATTAGCGCTATCTTGTGTCTATATTAGCACTATCGTCTGTATTGGCACTATCGTCTATATTGGCGCTATCTTCTGTATTAGCGCTATCTTCTATATTAGCGCTATCTTCTGTTTTAGCGCTACTTTTCTGTACTAGCTTAGGGGTCTGTGTAGGGTTTGGTCTCTATTTCACAGCATATTTCAAATCATCTCAGGGCACAATCTGGAAACTACTAACATCTTTTGTAGGGATTTAATAGGTTAAGACACATCTTCTTTTGGTGCACTAAAAAGAACCTTTATTTTCTTAGCCTAGAAAATATTTATCTTTGGTACACCTAAAACGAATCTTGCTTCCAAACAATCTACAATCAAACATTTTATTTTGGTGCACCTAAAAGGAATCCTTGTGTGCCTTAGTGTAAAGAACATTTGATTTTGGTGCAACTAAAATTAATCATTACTTGCAACAAATAATTTTAGGCACATTTTCAATTTGGGCTTTAAACGAACATTAGCTCTTATTTGCCGTGTCTTGTGCACTTGCACGTTTGTGTTATCCCATAGGGTAGAATCAAAGTATCCTCTCCCCTTGCCTTCAAAAGGATCTTGGGTGAAGAGAAATGGTTCTATTCTATTTTTCTTTTTAGGGCGTGGTCTTGCCCTTGAGACACATCCATTCAGAGAACTCATTGGCGACCCCAAGCAGTACTTTCATCTGGTCCGCTATATGTAAATTAAGGATAAGGCGAAAACCAAGTCTAATCAGTATGAGCGCTTACCATTCGGTGCTAGCTTGAAAGGAAGTAGTACTTTGAGGTATATTAAACTCCTAGTAGAGCTCGTCAAAACCTTAAGTGGTTTATCGGATGCTCGTAAGGTGCCGATCCCCCGGATGTTCCCCCATTACAAACCTTTGTTTTAGTCGCCCAAATCACTCTACTTGTCCCACAAGTATTGTCATTACCTTGCCTTAGGTTGTACATGCTTGATTATCACATTTTTCATAAATCAAACCTTTAACCATTATGTTTTCTTGCTTGATTGTTTGTCTACTTGCCAAGAAAAATTGAATTCATCCATCAATCCAACCATTCCCATCTTTTAGCGCCATTTCTTCTATTTTAGCACCATTTTCCATCTATTTTAGTGCCTTCTTCATCCATGTTCAAAAATTAAAATTTCCCATCAAAAACATCAATTTTGTAGCCCATTTTAAAAAAAATTAGTATTTTTAGGGCTTCAAACTTTCATCTTGGCACTCAAAATGACAAATTACCATTTTTTTTAGATTTTTAAAAAATTGTTTTTCTAATAAATTGAAACTCATGTTGTGAATTTAGAATATTAGTTGGCATTTTGTCCCACCTTAGTTTTAAGAAGCTTTTGGGAAAAAATTAGATTCTCAAGATATGATTGTAAAATTACCTAAACTGGCAAAATCTGACAATTGGGAAATCTGCCAAAAAAGATAATTTTTTTTTTGTTTTCTTGTATATAAGAGAGTTTTCTCTCATTGTTGCAGTAGAGTTGATGAATAGAAGTTTTTTTATGTTCTAGCCTTCAAATCTTTGGCTCTCATGTGATTAATGACAAAATTGTATTGATTGTATGTTGTGTGTTGCATCAGTTTTCTATGAAATTTTACAAGTGGATGCATTATGAGGTGGCCAGTGGTTTCCCACCCCACCCCAGTCGGTTGGATCTCGTCTTGACACTTTTTTGGGGCTTGAAACTTTCATCTTGGCCCTGAAAATGGCAAATTAGTATTTTTTTTCTAGATTTTTAAAAAGTTACTTTTGTAATAAATCGAAACTCATGTTTCAAATTCAGAATATTAGTTAGCATTTCCTCTACTTTAATTTTAGGAAAGTTTGGGAAAAAAATTTATAGGTGGATGCGTTATGAGGTGGCCAGTAGTTTCCCAATCCACCTTAGTCGGTTAAACTTTGTCTTGGCACTTTTTTGGTGCTTGAAACTTTCATCTTGGCCCTCAAAATGAAAATTAGTGTTTTTTTTAGATTTCTAAAAAGTTGCTTTTGTAATAAATTGAAACTCATGTTTTGAATTTAGAATATTAGTAGGCATTTTGTCCTACTTCAGTTTTAGGAAGCTTTTGGGGAAAAACTAGATTCTCAAAATATGATTGTAAAATTACCTAAAATGGTAAAATCTGACAATTATCAAAATCTGCAAAAAAAAGTAATTTTTTTTTGTTTTCTTGGATATAAGATAGTTTACTCTCATTGTAGCAGAAAAGTTGATGAATAGAAGTTTTTTTATGTTCCAACCTTCAAATCTTTGGCTCTCACGTGATTACTGGCAAAATTATATTGAGTTTATGTTGTGCGCTGCATCATTTTTCTACGAAATTTTATGGGTGGATGCGTTATGAGGTGGTCATTGGTTTCCCAACCCACCGTAGTCGGTTGGACCTCGTCTTGGCACTTTTTAGGGGCTTAAAACTTTCATCTTGACACTCAAAATGACAAATTAGTATTTTTTTTTAGATTTTTAAAAAGTTGTTTTACTAATAAATCGAAACTCATGTTTTGAATTTAGAATACTAGTTGGCATTTCGTCCTACCTTGGTTCTAGGAAGCTTTTGGGAAAAAAACTAGATTCTCAATATATGATTGTAAAATTACCTAAAATGGCAAAATTCGACAATTGTCGAAATCTGCCAAAAAAGCTAATTTTTTATTTTTTTTTTAATTTTCTTGGATATAAGAGAGTTTTCTCTCATTGTAGTAGCAAAGTTGATGAATAGAAGCTTTTTTATGTTCCAACCTTCAAATCTTTGGCACTCACGTGATTAATGGCAAAATTGTATTGAGCGTATGTTGGGTGCTGCATCAATTTTCTATGAAATTTTACATGTGGATGCGTTATGACGTGGCCAGTGGTTTCCCAACCCACCCTAGTTAGTTGGACTTCGTTTTGGCACTTTTTCAGGGCACGAAACTTTCATCTTGGCTCTTAAAATGGCAAATTAGTGTTTTTTTATAAATTTTTAAAAAGTTGCTTTTGTAATAAATCAAAACTCATTTTCTAAATTAAGAATATTAGTTGGCATTTTGTCATACCTTAGTTTTAGGAAGCTTTTGGGAAAAAACTGGATTCTCAAGATATGATTGTAAAATTACCTAAAATGGCAAAATCTAACAATTGTCGAAATATGCCAAAAAAGGTAATTTTTTGTTTTCTTGGATATAAGAGAGTTTTCTCTCATTGTAGTAGTAGAGTTGATGAATAGAATTTTTTTTATGTTTCAGCCTTCAAATCTTTGGCTCCCATGTGATTGATGGCAAAATTACATTGAGTGTATATTGTGTGTTGCATCAATTTTCTACGAAATTTTATAGATGGATGCATTATGAGGTGGCCAGTGGGTTCCCAACCCACCCTAGTCAGTTGGACCTTGTCTTGGCACTTTTTCGAGGCTTGAAACTTTCTTCTTGACCCTCAAAATGACAAATTAGTATTTTTTTCTAGATTTTTAAAAAGTCGCTTTTGTAAAAAATCAAAACTCATGTTTCCAATTTAGAATATTAGTTGACATTTCGTCCTACCTTAGTTTTAGGAAGCTTTTGGGAAAAAACTAGATTCTCAAGTATATATGATTGTAAAATTACCTAAAATGGTAAAATCTAACAAAAAAATAATTTTTTTGTTTTCTTTGATATAAAAGATGTTTTCTCTCATTGTAGCTACAGAGTTGATGAATAGAAGTTTTTTTATGTTCTAGCCGTCAAATCTTTAGCTCTCACGTGATTAATGACAAAATTGTATTGACTGAATGTTGTGTGTTGCATCAGTTTTCTAAGAAATTTTACAAGTGGATGGGTTATGTGGTGGCCAGTCATTTCCAAACTCACCCTAGTCGGTTGGACCTCATGTTGGCACTTTTTCAGGCCATGAAACTTTCATCTTGGCCCTCAAAATGACAAATTAGTGTTTTTTTTTCTAAATTTTTAAAAAGTTGCTTTTGTAATAAATCAAAACTCATGTTTAGAATTTGGGATATTAGTTGGCATTTTGTCCTACCTTAATTTTAGGAAGCTTTTGGGAAAATCCTGGATTCTCAAGATATGATTGTAAAATTACCTAAAATAGCAAAATCTGACAATTGTTGAAATATGGCAAAAATGGTAATATTTTATTTTTTTTATTTTATTGGACATAAGAGAGTTTTCTCTCATTGTAGCAGCAAAGCTGATGAATAGAAGTCTTTTATGTTCTAGCCTTCAAATCTTTAGCTCTCACGTGATTAATAGCAAAATTGTATTGAGTGTATGTTATGTGTTGCATCAGTTTTCTACGAAATTTTACAAGTGGATGTGTTATGAGGTGGCCAGTGGTTTTCCAACCCACTTGGTCGGTTGGACCTTACCTTGGCATTTTTTTGGGGCTTGAAACTTTCATCTTGGCCCTCAAAATGACAAATTAGTGTTTTTTTCTAGATTTTTAAAAAGTTACTTTTGTAAAAAATCAAAACTCATGTTTCAAATTTAGTATATTAGTTGGCATTTTATCCTACCTTAGTTTTAGGAAGCTTTTGGGAAAAAACTGGATTCTCAAGATATGATTGTAAAATTACCTAAAATGGTAAAATCTAACAATTGTCAAAATCTGTCAAAAAAAGTAATTTTTCATTTTATTTTTGTTTTCTTGGATATAAGAGAGTTTTCTTTTATTGTAGCAGCAGAGTTGATGAATAGAAGCTTTTTATATTCTAGCATTCAAATCTTTGGCTCTCACGTGATTAATGACAAAATTGTACTGAGTGTATGTTGTGTGCTGCATCAGTTTTCTAAGAAAGTTTACAGGTGGATGCGTTATGAGGTGGACAATGGTTTCACAATTGACCCTAGTCGGTTAGACCTTCTCTTGGCACTTTTTCGAGGCTTGAAACTTTCATCTTGGCCATCAAAATGGTAAATTAGTGTTTTTTTCTATATTTTTAAAAAGTTGTTTTTAATAAATCGAAACTCATGTTTTGAATTTAGAATATTAGTTAGCATTTCATCCTACCTTAGTTTTATTAAGCTTTTAGGAAAAAATTGGATTCTCAAGATATGATTATAAAATTATCTAAAATGACAAAATATGACATTTGTCGAAATTTGTCAAAAAAGGTAATTTTTTGTTTTTTTTTGTTTTTTAGATATAAGAGAGTTTTCTCTCATTGTAGTAGCATAGTTGATGAATAGAAGTTTTTTTATGTTCCAGCCTTCAAATATTTGGCTCTCACGTGATTAATGACAAAATTGTATTGAGTGTATGTTGTGTGCTGCATCAAATTTCTACGAAATTTTATAGTTGGATGTGTTATGAGGTGGCCAGTGGTTTCCCAACCCACCCTAGTCGGTTAGACCTCGCCTTAACACTTTTCAGAGTTTGAAACTTTCATCTTGGCCCTCAAAATGACAAATTAGTATTTTTTATTAGATTTTTAAAAAGTTGCATTTGTAATAAATCAAAACTTATGTTTCAAATTTAGAAAATTATTTGGCATTTCGTCCTACCTTAGTTTTAGGAAGCTTTTGAGAAAAAACTAGATTTTCAAAATATGATTGTAAAATTACCTAAAATAGCAAAATCTGACAATTGTCAAAATCTGCCAAAAAAAGGTAATTTTTTTTTGTTTTCTTGGATATAAGAGAATGTTCTCTTATTGTAGCAGCAGACTTGATGAAAGAAGTTCTTTATGTTCCAGCCTTCAAATCTTTGGCTCTCACGTGATTAATGGCAAAATTGTATTGAGTGTATGTTATGTGCTACATCAGTTTTCTATGAAATTTTATAGGTGGATGCATTATGAGGTGGCAAGTGGTTTTCCAACCCACCCTAGTCAGTTGGACCTCGTCTTGACACTTTTTTGGGGCTTGAGACTTTCATCTTGGCCCTCAAAAAGATAAATTAGTGTTTTTTTTAGATTTTTAAAAAGTTACTTTTGTAATAAATCGAAAGTCATGTTTCAAAGGTAGAATAATAGTTGGCATTTTGTCCTACCTTTGTTTTAGGAAGCTTTTGGGAAAAAATTGGATTCTCAAGATATGATTGTAAAATTACCTAAAATAGAAAATTTGACAATTGTCGAAATCTGCCAAAAAAAGTAATTTTTTATTTTTTTTGTTTTCTTAGAAATAAGAGAGTTTTTCTTTATTGTAGCAACAGAGTTGATGAATAGAATTTTTTTATATTCCAGCTTTCAAATCTTTGACTCTCACGTGATTAATGGCAAAATTATTTTGAGTGTATGTTGTGTGTTGCATCATTTTATAATGAAATTTTATAGGTGGATACGTTATGAGGTGGCCAGTCATTTCCCAACCCACCCTAGTTGGTTGGAGCTCATCTTGACACTTTTTTGGGGGCTTGAAACTTTCATTTTGGCCCTGAAAATGGCAAATTAGTGTTTTTTTCTAGATTTTTAAAAAAATATTTTTGTAATAAATCAAAACTCATGTTTTGGATTTAGAATATTAGTTGGTATTTCATCCTACCTTAGTTTTAGGAAGATTTTAAGAAAAAAATCGGATTCTCAAAATATGATTGTAAAATTATCTAAAATGGCAAAATCTGACAATTGACGAAATCTACCAAAAAAGGTAATTTTTGGTTTTTTTGTTTTTCTTGGATATAAGAGAGTTTTCTTGTATTGTAGTAGCAAAGTTGATAAATAATTTTTTTTTTATGTTCTAGCCTTCAAATCTTTGGCTGTCATGTGATTAATGACAAAATTGTATTGATTGTATGTTGTGTGTTGCATCAGTTTTCTATGAAATTTTACAGGTGGATGCATTATGAGGTGGCCAGTGGTTTCCCACCGCACCCCAGTCGGTTGGATCTTGTCTTGACACTTTTTCGGGGCTTGAAATTTTCATCTTGGCTCTGAAAATGGCAAATTAGTGTTTTTTTCCTAGATTTTTAAAAAGTTGCTTTTGTAATAAATCGAAACAAATGTTTCAAATTCAGAATATTAGTTGGCATTTCCTATACCTTAATTTTAGGTAAGTTTGGGAAAAAATTGGATTCTCAAGATATGATTGTAAAATTACCTAAAATAGTAAAATCTGACAATTTTTTAAAGCTGGCAATAAGGTAATTTTTAAATTATTTTTCTTGGATATAAGAGAGTTTTATCTCATTGTAGCAACAAAGTTGATGAATAGAAGTTTTATTATGTCCAGCCTTCAAATATTTGGCTCTCACGAGATTAATGACAAAATTGTATTGAGTGTATGTTGTGTGTTGCATCAGTTTTCTATGAAATTTTATAGGTGGTTATGTTACCAGGTGGCTAGTAGTTTTCGAACCCACCCTATTAGGTTGGACCTATTTTTGACACGTTTTCGGGGCTTGAAACTTTCATGTTAGCCCACAAAATGGTAAATTAGTGTTTTTTTTCTACATTTTTAAAAAGTTGCTTTTGTAATAAATCGAAACTCATGTTTCAAATTTAGAATATTAGTTAGCATTTGATCAACGTTGGTTTTAGGAAACTTTTGGGAAGAAACTGGATTCTCAAGATATGATTGTTAAATTACTTAAAATGACAAAATTTGACAATTGTTGAAATCTGCCAAAAGGGTAATTTTTTATTTTTTTGTTTTCTTGAATATAAGAGAGTATTCTCTCACTGTAGCCGCAAAGTTGATGAATATAAGTTTTTTTTATGTTCCAGCCTTCAAATCTTTGGCTCACGTGATTAATGACAAAATTGTATTGAGTGTATGTTGTGTGTTGCAGCAGTTTTCTACTAAATTCTACAGGTGGATGCATTATGAGGTGGCCAATGGTTTCCCAACCCACCCTTGTTGGTTGGACCTCATTTTGGCATTTTTTCGGGTCTTGAAACTTTCATCTTGGCCCTCAAAATGGCAAATTAGTATTTTTTTTCTAGATTTTTAAAAAGTTACTTTTGTAATAAATCAAAACTCATGTTTCAAATTTAGAATATTAGTTGGCATTTCGTCCTACTTTAGTTTTAGGAAGTTTTTGGGAAAAAACTGGATTCTCAAGATATGATTTTAAAATTACCTAAAATGGTAAAATCTGACAATTGTCGAAATCTGTCAAAAAATGTAATTTTTTATTTTCTTGGATATAAGAGAGTTTTCTCTTATTTTAGCAGCAACATTGATGAATAGATGTTTTTTTATGTTCCAACCTTCAAATATTTGGCTATTACGTGATTAATGGCAAAATTGTATCGAGTGTTTGTTGTGTGCTGCATTAGTTTTCTACGAAATTTTATAGGTGGATACGTTATGAGGTGGCCAGTGGCTTCCCAACCCATCCTAGTCGGTTGGACCTCGTTTTGGCACTTTTTCGGGGCTTGAAACTTTCATCTTGGCTCTGAAAATGACAAATTACTATTTTTTTCTAAATTTTTAAAAAGTTTCTTTAGTAATAAATTGAAACTCATGTTTTGAATTTAGAATATTAGTTGGCATTTCATCCTACCTTAGTTTTAGGAAACTTTTGGAAAAAAACTAGATTCTCAAGATATGATTGTAAAATTACTTAAAATGGCAAAATTTGACAATTGTCGAAATCTGCTAAAAAGGGTAATTTTTTATTTTATTTTTATTTTCTTAGATATAAGAGAGTTTTCTTTCATTGTAGTAGCAGAATTGATGAATAGAAGTTTTTTTGTGTTCCAACCTTCAAATCTTTAGCTCTCACGTCATTAATGGGAAAATTGTATTGAGTGTATGTTGTGTGATACATCAATTTTTTATGAAATTTTTTAGGTGGATACGTTATGAGGTGGCCAGTAGTTTCCCAACCCACTCTAATCTGTTGGACTTCATTTTGGAACTTTTTTGGGGCATGAAATTTTCATCTTGGCTCTCAAATTAAAAAATTAGTATTTTTTTTCTAGATTTTTAAAAAGTTGCTTTTATAATAAATCAAAACTCATGTTTCGAATTGAGAATATTAGTTAGAATTTTGTCCTACCTTAGCTTCAGTAAGCTTTTGGGAAGAAACTAGATTCTCAAGATATGATTATAAAATTACCTGAAATGGTAAAATCTGACAATTGTCGAAATATGCTAAAAAAGGTAATTTTTATTCTTAGATATAAGAGAGTTTTCTCTCATTGTATATGTAGAGCTGATGAATATAAGTTTTTTTATGTTCCAACCTTCAAATCTTTGGGTCTCACTTGATTAATGAAAAAATTGTATTGAGTGTCTGTTGTGTGCTGCATCAGTTTTCTACGAAATTTTACAGATGGATGCGTTATGAGGTGGCCAGTGGTTTCCCAACCCACCCTAATCAGTTGGACCTCATCTTGGCACTTTTTTGGGGCTTGAAACTTTTATCTTGTCCCTCAAAATGATAAATTAGTGTTTTTTTTAGATTTTAAAAAAATTGCTTTTGTAATAAATCAAAACTCATGTTTCGAATGGCATTTCGTCCTACTTTAGTTTTAGGAAGCTTATCAGAAAAAATTGGATTCTCAAGATAGATTGTAAAAATTACATAAAATGGTAAAATCTGACAAATGTCAAAATTTGCCAAAATAGGTAATTTTTTGTTTTCTTGGATATACAAGAGTTTTCTCTCATTGTAACAGGAGAGTTGATGAATAGAAATTTTTTTATGTTCCAACCTTCAAATCTTTGGCTCTCACATAATTAATGAGAAAATTGTATTGAGTGTATGTTGTGTGTTGCATCAATTTTCTAAGAAATTTTACAGGTGGATGCATTATGAGGTGGCCAGTGGGTTCCCAACCCACCCTAGTAGGTTGGACCTCGTCTTGACACTTTTTTGGGGCTTGAAACTTTCATCTTGGCCTTCAAAATGACAAATTAGTATTTTTTTCTAGATTTTTAAAAAGTTGTTTTTGTAATAAATCAAAATTCATGTTTCGAATTTAGAATATGAGTTGACATTTTCTCCTACTTTAGTTTTAGGAAGCTTTTGGGAAAAAACAGGATTCTCAAGTATATATGATTATAAAATTACATAAAATGGTAAAATATGACAATTGTCAAAATCTGACAAAAAATCACATTTTTTATTTTTATTTTTTCTGGGATATAAGAGAGTTTACTCTCATTCTAGCAGCACAGTTGATGAATAGAAGTTTTTTTATGTTCTAGCCTTTAAATCTTTGGCTCTCACGTGATTAATGACAAAATTGTATTGAGTGCATGTTGTGTGTTGCATCAGTTTTCTATGAAATTTTACAAAGGGATGCATTATGAGGTGGCCAGTGGTTTCACAATCCACCCTAGTCAGTTGCACCTCATCTTGACACTTTTAATGGGCTTGAAACTTTCATCTTGGCCCTCAAAATGTCAAATTAGTGTTTCTTTCTAAATTTTTAAAAAGTTGCTTTTGTAATAAATCGAATCTCATGTTTCAAATTTAAAATATTAGTTGGCATTTTGTCCTACCTTAGTTTTAGGAAGCTTTTGGGAAAAAACTAGATTCTTAAGATATGATTGTAAAATTACTTAAAATAGCAAAATCTAACAATTGTCAAAATATGGCAAAAAAGGTAATTTTTTATTTTTTTTAATTTTCTTGTATATAAGAGATTTTTCACTCATTGTAGCAGCGGAGTTGAGGATTAGAAGTTTTTTATGTTCTATCCTTCAAATCTTTGGCTCTCACGTGATTAATGGCAAAATTGTATTAAGTGTATGTTGTGTGTTGCATCAGTTTTCTACGAAATTTTACAGGTGGATGAGTTATGAGGTGGCCAGCGATTTCCCAACCCACCCTAGTCAGTTGGACCTCATTTTGACACTTTTTTAGGGCTTGAAACTTTCATGTTGGCCCTCAAAATGATAAATTAGGATTTTTTTTTGTTTTTAAAAAGTTGCTTTTGTAATATATCGAAACTCATATTTCAAATTTAGAATATTATTTGGTATTTTATCCTACCTTAGTTTTAAGAAGTTTTTGAGAAAAAACTAGATTTTCAAAATATGATTGTAAAATTACCTAAAATAGCAAAATATGACTGTAGACACCAAAAATCGGATTGCTCTACAAACCAATTTCCCGTACCTCCACACTAATCCACTCTCCCCATTTGCATATCCCTGGTGATCAATTAATTCACCTAATTAATCCACTCAACCTTACAACCCTATCCTATCAATTAAATGAATATTCATAATATTTATTTAGTTGATTTATCTATTTCCCTAATCCATGTTAATTAGATAAATCTTGCTTATCTGATTAACCTAGACTTAAGTTAATTAACCCTGCTTATCTCATCATCCACTAAACTGAATTTAAAATTTAGATGTCTCCCACTATCATCCACTCACTAAATTTAAAATTTAGTTGTCCCCCACACTCATCCATTTACTGAATTTAAAATTCAGTTGTCCCCCACACTCATCCACTCACTGAATTTAAAATTCAGTTGTCCCCCATTATCCTCCACTCTTCCCAAAATGAGAATTTTTAATTCATCCCCTAGGAATAAAAGATTCAATTTTATTCCTAGCCTTTGATCTCATCAAATGAATCCTCACCCTCCATCCTCATCTCCAAAATCCTATAAATTGGACCCCTCTCTAGGCCATTAGAGAGACTCCTTCATGCATTAGAACTCTGTCAAAATCACTCCCCAATCTCCTCATCTTATCCAACCTCTGCCAAAATCTTGTGTCAATCCCATCCAATCTATCATCTAATCTCATTTACATTGTGTTGTATGCACTAGAGTAATCCACATCTACACATTCTACACATTAGTCATTTTGATCACGGGAACAATCTGAGGAGCTCTCTTGGGTGCATCTCCTTCCTGTATGGATTTGTGAGGTCTTCATGAAGGTATAATCATGTTACTTTGCATTAGATTAGTTATAATCTTCATTTCAGATTTCACTGATTACATTGGCATGCCCGGTGGGACCCACAAGGTCCAAATCTAATCTGTTTGTGTGAGGTTTTTTTTGTGAAAGACATGTTTTTTACAGATTAGCGCTATCCACCCTGCGCAGTGGCGCTATCCTTGGCAAGTTTTAGTGCTATCTACTGTTTTAGCACCATTTCTATGAAGTATTTTCTATTCTAACTTCTGCTCACACGTCTCACACATCTCTTCTTAACAATCTTCCCATTGCTTTTGTGTCTCTTTGCTCTCTATTTTTATAGGAATCTTGAATGAACAAGGGGAAAGTATGGGAAAATTTTTCTAAAATCATCTATTGACCAGACTCTGTGTCGTATCAGTGCTATCACTCAGTTCGGTGCTATCTTCCTCATGGTAGACTAAAAACTAAGACAGAAAAATAGTTTAGCACTATCTTGCTTCTATATTAGCACTATCTTCTGTATTAGCGCTATCTTGTGTCTATATTGGCACTATCTTCTGTATTAGCGCTATCGTCTGTATTAGCACTATCGTCTGTATTGACGCTATCTTTTGTATTGGCGCTATCTTCTGTATTAGCGCTATCTTCTATATTAGCACTATCTTATGTTGTAGCGCTACTTTTCTGTACTAGCTTAGGGGTCTATGCAGGGTTTGGTCTCTATTTTGCAGCATATTTCAAATCATCTCAGGACACAATCTGGAAACTACTAACATCTTTTGCAGGTATTTAGTAGGTTACGACACATCTTCTTTTGGTGCACTAAAAAGAACTTTTATTTTCTTAACCTAGAAAATATTTATCTTTGGTGCACCTAAAACGAATCTTGCTTCCAAACAATCTACAATCAAATATTTTATTTTGGCGCACCTAAAAGGAATCCTTGTGTGCCTTAGTGTAAAGAACATTTAATTTTGGTGCAACTAAAATTAATCATTGCTTGCAACAAACAACTTTAGGCACATTTTTAATTTGGGCTTTAAACGAACATTAGCTCTTGTTTGCCGTGTCTTGTGCACTTGCACGTTTGTGTTATCCCATAGGGTAGAATCAAAGTATCCTCTCCCCTTGCCTTCAAAAGGATCTTGGGTGAAGAGAAATAGTTTTATTCTATTTTTCTTTTTAGGACGTAGGCCTACCCTTGAGACACATCCATTCAGAGAACTCATTGGCGACCCCAAGCGGTACTTTCATCCGGTCCGCTATATGTAAATTGAGGATAAGGCGAAAGCCAAGTCTAATCGATATGAGCACTTACCATTCAGTGCTAGCTTGAAAGGAAGTAGTACCCTTGAGGTATATTAAACTCCTAGTAGAGCTCGACAAAACCTTAAGTGGTTTATCGAATGCTCGTAAGGTGCCGATCCCCCGGATGTTCCCCCACTACGAACCTTTGTTTTAGTGGCCCAAGTCCCTCTACTTGTCCCACAAGTATTGTCATTACCTTGCCTTAGGTTGTACATGCTTAATTATCACATTTTTCATAAATCAAACCTTTAACCATTGTGTTTTCTTGCTTGATTATTTGTCTACTTGCCAAGAAAAATTGAATTCATCCATCAATCCAACCATTCCCATCTTTTAGCGCCATTTCTTCTATTTTAGCACCATTTTTCATCTATTTTAGCGCCTTCATTCATGTCCAAAAATTAAATTTTCCCATCAAAAACATCAATTTTGTAAGCCCATCTTCAAAAAAATTAGTATTTTTAGGGCTTGAAACTTTCATCTTGGCCCTCAAAATGACAAATTAGTATTTTTTTTAGATTTTTAAAAAATTGCTTTTCTAATAAATTGAAAGTCATGTTTTGAATTTAGAATATTAGTTGGCATTTCGTCCCACCTTAGTTTTAGGAAGCTTTTGGAAAAAAATTGGATTCTCAAGATATGATTGTAAAATTATTTAAACTGGCAAAATCTGACAATTGGGAAATCTGCCAAAAAAGATAATATTTTTTTGTTTTCTTGGATATAAGAGAGTTTTCTCTCATTGTAGTAGCAGAGTTGATGAATAGAAGTTTTTTTATGTTCTAGCCTTAAAATCTTTGGCTCTCATGTGATTAATGACAAAATTGTATTGATTGTATGTTGTGTGTTGCATCAGTTTTCTATGAAATTTTATAGGTGGATGCATTATGAGGTGGCTAGTGGTTTCCCACCCCACCCCAATCGGTTGGATCTCGTCTTGACACTTTTTCAGGGCTTGAAACATTCATCTTAGCCCTAAAAATGGCAAATTAATGTTTTTATTTAGATTTTTATAAAAGTTGCTTTTGTAATAAATCGAAACTCATGTTTCAAATTTAGAATATTAGTTGGCATTTCCTCTACCTTAATTTTAGGAAAGTTTGGGAAAAAAATTTACAGGTGGATGCGTTATGAGGTTGCCAGTAGTTTCCCAATCCACCTTAGTCGGTTAGACTTTGTCTTGGCACTTTTTTGGGGCTTTAAACTTTCATCTTGGCCCTCAAAATGAGAAATTAGTGTTTTTTTCTAGATTTCTAAAAAGTTGCTTTTGTAGTAAATTGAAACTCATGTTTCGAATTTAGAATATTAGTAGGCATTTTGTCCTACTTTAGTTTTAAGAAGCTTTTGGGAAAAAACTAGATTCTCAAAATATGATTGTAAAATTACCTAAAATGGTCAAATCTGCCAATTGTCGAAATCTACCAAAAAAAGTAATTTTTTTCTTTGGATATAAGATAGTTTACTCTCATTGTAGTAGCAAAGTTGATGAATAGAGGTTTTTTTATGTTCTAACCTTCAAATCTTTGGTTCTCACGTGATTACTGGCAAAATTATATTGAGTGTATATTGTGTGCTACATCAGTTTTCTACGAAATTTTATGGGTGGATGTGTTATGAGGTGGTCACTGGTTTCCCAACCCACTGTAGTCAGGTGGACCTCGTCTTGGCACTTTTTTGGGGTTTAAAACTTTCATCTTGACCCTCACAATGACAAATTAGTGTTTTTTTCTAGATTTTTAAAAAGTTGTTTTACTAATAAATCGAAACTCATGTTTTGAATTTAGAATATTAGTTGGCATTTCGTCCTACCTTGGTTCGAGGAAGCTTTTGGGAAAAAAACTAGATTCTCAATATATGATTGTAAAATTACCTAAAATGGCAAAATTTGACAATTGTCGAAATCTGTCAAAAAAGGTAAATTTTTTTCTTCGATATAAGAGAGTTTTCTCTCATTGTAGTAGCAAAGTTCATGAATAGAAGTTTTTTTATGTTCCAACCTTCAAATCTTTGGCACTCACGTGATTAATGACAAAATTGTATTGAGCGTATGTTGGGTGCTGCATCAATTTTCTACAAAATTTTACATGTGGATGCGTTATGAGGTGGCTAGTGGTTTCCCAACCCAACCTAGTCAGTTGGACTTCATTTTGGCACTTTTTCGGGGCATGAAACTTTCATCTTGGCTCTTAAAATGGCAAATTAGTGTTTTTTTATAGATTTTTAAAAAGTTGCTTTTGTAATAAATCAAAACTCATTTTCTGAATTAGGAATATTAGTTGGCATTTTGTCCTACATTCATTTTAGGAAGCTTTCGGGAAAAAAATGGATTCTCAAGATATGATTGTAAAATTACCTAAAATGGCAAAATCTAACAATTGTCGAAATATGTCAAAAAAGGTAATTTTTTGTTTTCTTGGATATAAGAGAGTTTTCTCTCATTGTAGCAGTAAAGTTGAATAGAAATTTTTTTATGTTCCAGCCTTCAAATCTTTGGCTCCCATGTGATTAATGGGAAAATTACATTGAGTGTATATTGTGTGTTGCATCAGTTTTCTATGAAATTTTACAGATGGATGCATTATGAGGTGGCCAGTGGGTTCCCAACCCACCCTAGTCGGTTGGACCTTGTCTTAGCACTTTTTCGAGGCTTGAAACTTTCATCTTGACCCTCAAAATGACAAATTAGTATTTTTTTCTAGATTTTTAAAAAGTTGCTTTTGTAAAAAATTGAAACTCATGTTTCAAATTTAGAATATTAGTTGACATTTCATCCTACCTTAGTTTTAGGAAGCTTTTGGCAAAAAACTAGATTCTCAAGTATATATGATTGTAAAATTACTTAAAATGGTAAAATTTGACAAAAAATGTAATTTTTTTGTTTTCTTTGATATAAGAGATGTTTTCTCTCATTGTAGCTACAGAGTTGATGAATAGAAGTTTTTTTTATGTTCTAGCCTTCAAATCTTTGGCTCTCACATGATTAATGACAAAATTGTATTGACTGAATGTTGTGTGTTGCATCAGTTTTCTACGAAATTTTACAGGTGGATGGGTTATGAGGTGGGCAGTCATTTCCAAACTCACCCTAGTCGGTTGGACCTCATGTTGGCACTTTTTTGGGCCTTGAAACTTTCATCTTGGCCCTCAAAATGACAAATTAGTGTTTTTTATCTAAATTTTTAAAAAGTTGCTTTTGTAATAAATCAAAATTCATGTTTAGAATTTAGGATATTAGTTGGCATTTTGTCCTACCTTAATTTTAGGAAGCTTTTGGGAAAAAACTGGATTCTCAAAATATGATTGTAAAATTACCTAAAATAGAAAATCTGACAGTTGTTGAAATATTGCAAAAAAGGTAATATTTTATTTTTTTTATTTTTTTGGACATAAGAGAGTTTTCTCTCATTGTAGCAACAGAGTTGATGAATAGAAGTCTTTTATGTTCTAGCCTTCAAATTTTTGGCTCTCACGTGATTAATGGCAAAATTATATTGAGTGTATGTTGTGTGTTGCATCAGTTTTCTACGAAATTTTACAAGTGGATGCGTTATGAGGTGGCCGGTGGTTTTCCAACCCACCTAGTCACTTGGACCTTGCCTTGGCACTTTTTTGGGGCTTGAAACTTTCATCTTGGCCCTCAAAATAACAAATTAGTGTTTTTTGCTAGATTTTTAAAAAGTTACTTTTGTAATAAATCGAAACTCATGTTTCAAATTTAGTATATTAGTTGGCATTTTATCCTACCTTATTTTTAGGAAGCTTTTGGGAAAAAACTGGATTCTCAAGATATGATTGTAAAATTACCTAAAATGGTAAAATCTAACAATCGTCAAAATCTGCCAAAAAAAGTAATTTTTTATTTTATTTTTGTTTTCTTGGATATAAGAGAGTTTTCTTTTATTGTAGCAGCAGAGTTGATGAATAGAAGTTTTTTATGTTCTAGCGTTCAGATCTTTGGCTCTCACGTGATTAATGACAAAATTGTATTGAGTGTATGTTGTGTGCTGCATCAGTTTTCTAAGAAAGTTTACAGGTGGATGCGTTATGAGGTGGACAGTAGTTTCCCAACTGACCCCAATCGGTTAGACCTTCTCTTTGCACTTTTTCGAGGATTGAAACTTTCATCTTGGCCATCAAAATGGTAAATTAGTGTTTTTTTCTGTATTTTTAAAAAGTTATTTTTTAATAAATCGAAACTCATGTTTTGAATTTAGAATATTAGTTAGCATTTCATCCTACCTTAGTTTTATGAATCTTTTGGGAAAAAACTAGATTCTCAAGATATGATTGTAAAATTATCTAAAATGGCAAAATATGCCAATTGTCGAAATCTACCAAAAAAGGTAATTTTTTTTATTTTTTTATTTTTTAGATATAAGAGATTTTTCTCTCATTGTAGCATCAGAGTTGATGAATAGAATTTTTTTATGTTCCAGCCTTCAAATCTTTGGCCGTGATTAATGACAAAATTGTATTGAGTGTATGTTGTGTGCTGCATCAAATTTCTACGAAATTTTACAGTTGGATGCGTTATGAGGTGGCCAGTGGTTTCCCAACCCACCCTAGTCAGTTAGACCTCGCCTTAACACTTTTCAGGGCTTGAAACTTTCATCTTGGCCCTCAAAATGACAAATTAGTATTTTTTATTAGATTTTTAAAAAGTTGCTTTTGTAATAAATCGAAATTCATGTTTTAAATTTAGAAAATTATTTGGCATTTTGTCCTACCTTAGTTTTAGGAAGCTTTTGAGAAAAAACTGGATTTTCAAAATATGATTGTAAAATTACCTAAAATAGCAAAATCTGACAATTGTCAAAATCTGCCAAAAAAAGTAATTTTTTTTGTTTTCTTAGATATAAGAGAATTTTCTCTCATTGTAGCAGCAGACTTGATGAAAGAAGTTTTTTATGTTCCAGCCTTCAAATCTTTGGCTCTCACGTGATTAATGGCAAAATTGTATTGAGTGTATGTTGTGTGCTACATCAGTTTTCTACGAAATTTATAGGTGGATGCATTATGAGGTGGCCAATGGTTTTCCAACCCACCCTAGTCAGTTGGAACTCGTCTTGACACTTTTTCGAGGCTTGAGACTTTCATCTTGGCCCTCAAAAAGGTAAATTAGTGTTTTTTTTAGATTTTTAAAAGGTTACTTTTGTAATAAATCGAAACTCATGTTTCAAAGGTAGAATATTAGTTGGCATTTTGTCGTACCTTTGTTTTAGGAAGCTTTTAGGAAAAAATTGGATTCTCAAGATATGATTATAAAATTACCTAAAATGGAAAATTTGACAATTGTCGAAATTTGCCAATTTTTTTTTTTTTGTTTTCTTGAAAATAAGAGAGTTTTCTTTTATTGTAGCAGCAGAGTTGATGAATAGAATTTTTTTATATTCCATCTTTCAAATCTTTGACTCTCACGTGATTAATGGCAAAATTATATTGAGTGTATGTTGTGTGTTGCATCATTTTTTAATAAAATTTTATAATTGGATACGTTATGAGGTGGCCAGTCGTTTCCCAACCCACCCTAGTCAGTTGGAGCTCGTCTTGACACTTTTTTGGGGCTTGAAACTTTCATTTTGGCCCTCAAAATAGCAAATTAGTGTTTTTTTCTAGATTTTTTTAAAAATATTTTTATAATAAATCAAAACTCATGTTTTGAATTTAGAATATTAGTTGGTATTTCATCCTACCTTAGTTTTAGGAAGATTTTGGGAAAAAATTGGATTCTCAAAATATGATTATAAAATTATCTAAAATGGCAAAATCTGACAATTGACGAAATCTGCCAAAAAAGGTAATTTTTAGTTTTTTTGTTTTTCTTGAATATAAGAGAGTTTTCTTTTATTGTAGTAGCAAAGTTGATAAATAAAAGTTTTTTTATGTTCTAGCCTTCAAATCTTTGGTTGTCACGTGATTAATGACAAAATTGTATTGTTTGTATGTTCTGTGTTGCATCAGTTTTCTATGAAATTTTATAGGTGGATGTATTATGAGGTGGCCAATGGTTTCCCACCCCACCCCAGTTGGTTGGATCTTGTCTTGACACTTTTTCGGGGCTTGAAACTTTCATCTTGGCTCTAAAAATGGCAAATTAGTATTTTTTTCTAGATTTTTAAAAAGTTGCTTTTGTAATAAATTGAAACTCATGTTTCAAATTCAGAATATTAGTTGGCATTTCCTCTACCTTAATTTCAGGAAAGTTTGAGAAAAAATTGGATTCTCAAGATATGATTGTAAAATTACCTAAAATGGCAAAATCTAACAATTGTCGAAATATGCAAAAAAAGTAATTTTTAGTTTTTTTAAATTTTCTTAGATATAAGAGAGTTTTCTCTCATTGTAGTAGCAGAGTTGATGAATATAAGTTGTTTTATGTTCAAGCCTTCAAATCTTTGGCTCTCACGTGATTAATGAGAAAATTGTATTGAGTGTATGTTGTGTGTTGCATCAGCTTTCTAAGAAATTTTACAGGTGGATGCGTTATGAGGTGGCCAGTGGGTTCCCAACCCACCCTAGTCAGTTGGACCTCGTCTTGGCACTTTTTCGGGGCTTGAAACTTTCATCTTGGCCTTCAAAATGATAAATTAGTATTTTTTTCTAGATTTTTAAAAAGTTATTTTTGTAATAAATCAAAATTCATGTTTCGAATTTAAAATATGAGTTGACATTTTGTCCTACTTTAGTTTTAGGAAGTTTTTGGGAAAAAACTGGATTCTCAAGTATATATGATTGTAAAATTACATAAAATGGTAAAATATGACAATTGTCGAAATCTGACAAAAAATCTCATTTTTAATTTTTTTATTTTTTTTAATTTTTTTTATTTTCTTGGATATAAGAGAGTTTTCTCTCATTCTAGCAGCATAGTTGATGAATAGAAGTTTTTTTATGTTCTAGCCTTTGAATCTTTGGCTCTCACGTGATTAATGACAAAATTGTATTGAGTGGATGTTGTGTGTTGTATCAGTTTTCTACAAAATTTTACAAAGGGATGCATTATGAGATGGCTAGTGGTTTCACAACCCACCCTAGTAAGTTGCACCTCATCTTGGCACTTTTAATGGGCTTGAAACTTTCATCTTGGCCCTCAAAATGATAAATTAGTGTTTTTTTCTAAATTTTTAAAAAGTTGCTTTTATGATAAATCAAAACTCATGTTTCAAATTTAAAATATTAGTTGGCATTTCGTCCTACCTTAGTTTTAGGAAGCTTTTGGGAAAAAACTGGATTCTCAAGATATGATTGTAAAATTACTTAAAATAGCAAAATCTAACAATTGTCAACATATGGTAAAAAAGGTAATTTTTTGTTTTTTTTAATTTTCTTGTATATAAGAGAGTTTTCTCTCATTGTAGCAGTAGAGTTGATGATTAGAAGTTTTTTATGTTCTAGCCTTCAAATCTTTGGCTCTCACGTGATTAATGGCAAAATTGTATTAAGTGTATGTTGTGTGTTGCATCAGTTTTCTACGAAATTTTACAGGTGGATGAGTTATGAGGTGGACAGCGATTTCCCAACCCACCCTAGTCAGTTGGACCTCATCTTGGCACTTTTTCAGGGCTTGAAACTTTCATGTTGGCCCTCAAAATGACAAATTAGTATTTTTTTTTGTTTTTAAAAAGTTGCTTTTGTAAGATATCGAAACTCATGTTTTGAATTTAGAATATTATTTGGCATTTCGTCCTACCTTAGTTTTAAGAAGTTTTTGAGAAAAAACTAGATTTTCAAAATATGATTGTAAAATTACCTAAAATAGCAAAATACGACTGTAGACACCAAAAATTAGATTGCTCTGCAAACCAATTTCCTGTACCTCCACACTAATCCACTCTCCCCTTCTGCATATCCCTGGTGATCAATTAATTCACCTAATTAATCCACTTAACCTCACAACCCTATCCTGTCAATTAAATGAATATTCATAATATTCATTTAGTTGATTTATCCATTTCCCTAATCCATGTTAATTAGATAAATCTTGCTTATCTGATTAACCTAGACTTAAGTTAATTAACCATGCTTACCTCATCATCTACTAAATTGAATTTAAAATTTAGATGTCTCACATTATCATCCACTCACTGAATTTAAAATTTAGTTGTCCCCCACACTCCTCCAATCACTGAATTGAAAGTTTAGTTGTCCTCCACACTCATCCACTCACTGAATTTAAAATTCAGTTGTCCCCCACACTCATCCACTCACTAAATTTAAAATTCAGTTGTCCCCCATTATCCTCCACTTTTCCCAAAATAAGAATTTTTAATTCATCCCCTAGGAATAAAAGATTCAATTTTATTCCTAGCCCTTGATCTCATCAAATGAATCCTCACCCTCCATCCTCATCTCTAAAATCCTATAAATTGGACCCCTCTCTAGGCCATTAGAGAGACTCCTTCATGCATCAGAACTCTGTCAAAATCACTCCCCAATCTCCTCATCTTATCAAACCTCTGCCAAAATCTTATCTCAATCCCATCCAATCCATCATCTAATCTCATTTACATTGTGTTGTATGCACTTGAGCAATCTACATCTACACATTCTACACATTAGTCATTCTGATCACGGGAACAATTTGAGGAGCTCTCTTGGTTGCATCTCCTTCCCACATGGATTTGTGAGGTCTTCATGAAGGTATAATCATGTTACTTTGCATTAGATTAGGTATAATCCTCATTTCAGATTTCACTGATCACATTGGCATACTTGGTGGGACCCACAAGGTCCAAATCTAATCTGTTTGTGTGAGTTTTTTTTTGTGAAAGACATATTTTTTACAGATTAGCGCTATCCACCCTGCGCAGTGGCACTATCCTTGGTGAGTTTTAGCACTATCTACTATTTTAGCGCCATTTCTACGAAGCATTTTCTATTCTAACTTCTACTCACACATCTCACACGTCTCTTCTTAACAATCTTCCCGCTGTTTTTGTGTCTCTTTGCTCTTTGTTTTTGTAGGAATCTTGAATGAACAAGGGGAAACTATGCCAAAATTTTTCTAAAATCATCCATTGACTAGACTATGTGTCGTATCAGTGCTATCACTCAGTTCGGCGCTATCTTCCTCACGATAGACTAAAAACTAAGACAAAAAAATAGTTTAGCGCTATCTTGCTTCTATATTAGCGTTATCTTATGTCTATATCAGCACTATCTTCTGTATTAGTGCTATCGTCTGTATTGACGCTATCTTCTGTATTGGCGCTATCTTCTGTATTAGTGCTATCTTCTATATTAGCGCTATCTTCTGTTTTAGCACTACTTTTCTATACTAGCTTAGGGGTCTGTGCAGGGTTTGGTCTCTATTTTGCAGCATATTTTTAATCATCTTAGGGCACAATCTTGAAACTTCTAACATCTTTTGCAGGGATTTAGTAGGTTAAGACACATCTTCTTTTGGTGCACTAAAAAGAACTTCTATTTTCTTAGCCTAGAAAATATTTATCTTTGGTGCACCTAAAATGAATCTTGCTTCCAAACAATCTTCAATCAAACATTTTATTTTGGTGCACCTAAAAGGAATCCTTGTGTGCCTTAGTGTAAAGAACATTTGATTTTGGTGCAACTAAAATTAATCATTGCTTGCAACAAACAACTGTAGGCACATTTTCAATTTGGGCTTTAAACGAACATTAGCTCTTGTTTGCTGTGTCTTATGCACTTGCACATTTGTGTTATCCCATAGGGTAGAATCAAAGTATCCTCTCCCCTTGCCTTCAAAAGGACCTTGGGTGAAGAGAAATGGTTCTATTCTATTTTTCATTTTAGGACGTGGGCCTGCCCTTGAGACACATCCATTCAGAGAACTCATTGGCGACCCTAAGTGGTACTTTCATCTGGTCCACTATATGTAAATTGAGGATAAGGTGAAAGCCAAGTCTAATCGGTATGAGCGCTTACCATTCGGTGCTAGCTTAAAAGGAAGTAGTACCCTTGAGGTATATTAAACTCCTAGTACAGCTCGTCAAAACCTTAAGTGGTTTATCAGATGCTTGTAAGGTGTCGATCCCCCAGATGTTCCCCCTCTATGAACCTTTGTTTTAGTGGCCTAAATCCCTTTGCTTGTCCCACAAGTATTGTCATTACCTTGCCTTAGGTTGTACATGCTTGATTATCACATTTTTCATAAATCAAACCTTTAACCATTGTGTTTTCTTACTTGATTGTTTGTCTACTTGCCAAGAAAAAATGAATTCATCCATCAATCCAACCATTCCCATCTTTTAGTGCCATTTCTTCTATTTTAGTGTCATTTTCCATCTGTTTTAGCACCTTCTTCATCCATGTCCAAAAATTAAATTTTCCCATCAAAAACATCAATTTTTTAAGCCCATTTTCAAATAAATTCTGGTTGGGAGGCTACGCCTCCGAACCCCTGTCAGCGAGGGGTTGCGTCCATCCCCCCACATCCCCCCTTAGGTCGGGCTAGGTTTTCCTCCCAACACTGCTACATCATCCCCCCATTTACCAAATCCCATCAATTAAGCTTGTCCAAATCCCTTTATTTGAGCTTGATCAAATTCATCATAATCCACTTCATCCCTAGTCCTAATCACCCTCATCAGCCTCAATCCAATTCATCAACATCATTCTAATCCCATCTCATCCCAATCAAATCCAAAATCTAACCAAATCCATAATCTTCCAAACCATAAGTCCAATCCAAGATCAGAATCAACCCCAATCAACATCCAAATCCCCCAACATCATTATCAAACTCCAAATCCGAATCAACCCAATCAAAAATCAAGACCTTAATTGATCACCTAATCAAATCAAACCAAATCAACCCTCTTGCTTAAGATCATTAGTCTATCTTAAGCATAGAGAACCATTCATCAAAACAAATCAAATCAAATCATCCTAAGGTCTTGAAATTTGATCCCCAACATCACAATCATCCATCAGCCCCCATCATCTCATATCTCTCCCACAAAATGGATCTTTATGAATCAATACAACAAGTACAAAGAATTAGAAAAGTCTATGAGAACATGGATCCTAATGCTAAGGAATAATTCAAAAATGACATTAAAGATATACCCTTAGCACACCTCATCATTGGAGAATCCCAAACCTCTACCCCATCTTCATCATATCAATCCTCATCATATCAACCTTCAACATCTTACATATCCACACCATGGACCTCATACCAACCTTCATCATATCAACAAACACCCTACACATCATCCCCATCCACACCATATCAATAGTCAACCTTCATACCAACCTACATCTTACATATCCACACCATCATCCTCATATCAACCATCATCCTACATATCCACACCTTCAACCTCATACCAACTTCCATCATATCAACCTTCATCATATCAACCTTTACTCTCATATCAATCTTCATCCCCTTACATATCCATGCCATCATACTTATCCAATCAATCCATACCTCCACCTTATCAATCGCCCAACCTTTGTCATGATAACTTTGATCAAGGGAACACCAATCTAGCACACCTTATATCCAAAATCCAAACCTCATATCAACAACCAAATCCCCCATCTCCTAATCCCCATCCTCCAATCCCCCCATCACAATATCCCTCCAACCTTATCAACTTTAATACATCACCTTATGTATCTTCCAATACACCAATCCCTATCACCCATCCACCATCAAACCTTCCAAGTCTCAACACTATCACATCCAAAGAATCCTTGTGGGATTTCTTCCAAAGAACATCACCAAGCCAAGAACAAGAATTCCCACCCCTCCAACACCATCATCTAGTCCAACACCTATCCTTGAACCCACCCAAGAACCATCACTACCTAATCCTATCACTCACCTATCCAATCCCAATCCTATTTCTACACCAACCACCATCATTATCCATCCATTATATTGCTCTTCCACCCATACACTCATGAAGGATGTCATCCATTGGCTATTAGCAAGGAATCAAACACCCTCATGCAATCCAACATCCACCAAACCTCTTGAACAACCCCCTATCATAAGTCAAGAGCCACCATGTAGCCATGTTCAAGAACACATAAGTCAAACACCTATCACATCCATCCAAACACCTATCACATCCATCCAAGCACCCATCACATCTATCCAAGTCACTTTCACTTCCATGCAAGCACACAAGCTATGTCAAGAAACAAATCCAAAGCATGTTGAAACATCAACCCCTTTGCCTAATCAAGATCTAACCATCCCATCCAATCCCATCCCCCATCCCCTCCCATCTATGGATCACCTTATTGATCCCCCATCAACTTCTACCACCCCTTTACCATCCCCCATTAATCCTTCACCTCCATCTACCAATCCCATCCTAAATCCATCCCCTTATCCACTTGGCACAAGCACTTTCATCTGTGGTGACTTCCTTGTAGGAGGTGAACAACTTTCTTCCACCACCTATCTTTCTCCAACAAATAATGGACTCGCATCTTGTTTCTAAAGCACCAAACATCCCATTGCATGTCGCATGCTCCAACTCATGAACTATCAAGGCAAAGGCTTAGGCCTTCATGAACAAGGCATCTTGGAGCCCATCCACACCACATTCCATCCATCCTCACATGGTCTTGGCTATGCATCCCAAGAACAACAATCTACACAAGCTGATACCATCCATCCACCTTCCAAAATTCATTCATCCAATGCCAAACATGGTGCATCTCATCGCACTTCCAAAACATATGTCGCCATCCCTCCTCCATCATCCTACCATTTGCAAAAGCATGTGACCATCCATCTCCCTCCATCAAATTCACCTCCACTACTTCCAACTCCAAAGATCCCTATCAAATCCACTCTACCTCCTATCCTACCAACTCCAAACATCCCTATTCACAAATCCTCTTATCCTCCCATCCTCCCAACTCCTAATATCCCCATCCTCAACTCTCATTATCCACTTATCCAAAAAACTACTTTTTACCCCTCCACCCATCAACCCCATAAAATCTCCAATCAAGACCAACAAAAGCACACATCTTTCAAAAATGAAGCTTCACCCAAATCCATGGGATTCAAAAATTTGAATGCCTCAACTCATAAAGCACAAAAGCCTAAGGATATTATCTCTTCCAATCAAAATGAAAAATCCCAAAGGCTATCAAAGCCCACACCATCAAAAGATAAAGTAAAAACAAAAATGGTGTGGGTTCCTAAACAAAAAGCACCAAACTCTAATGAGGCATCCACATCCCAATCCACCCCAAAATCCCAAACAACCCGCTCCCCATCTAAAAATCTCATAATTCCTAAGTCTATTTGGGTCCGTAAACCCCAAATCGACCATCCAACAATTCCCCATCCCGATCCCCATTACTCCCAACTCCACATCCAAAATACAAGCTTCCAAATACATCAAGGTGTGTGCAGCCGTTGGTCTTGGTTCCCCTCCACCACTTAACATTCCCAAATACCCCTCTCTCTCCATCTTTCGTTCACTATCCTACATATCTTCCCCATCACATTCCTATGGTCCATGCTTTTGCAAATCCACATTATACACACCATAATCTATTATCCATAATCCATTCCATTTTTGCCTATCTACCAACAACCATGCAATCATCATCCATAATGTTATCCAACATGGGATCATCTTCTCCTTGCTATGGAAATAGATGCTAGAGTCCCCCTTCCATCAAAAAAGTCAAAAAAATCAAGGAAAAAGAAAAAAAATCAAAAAATCAAGAAAATAGTAAAGAGAAAAAAAATCTATCCAATGGTGAAAACCACTCCTTATGGCGCCTTGGGCAAGTACCATGATGAAAACCCCTTGTGGGCATCATGTGTAATCCCTTCTCCATCCATTTTGTATCCCTACACTTGGGGGCAAAACCGTATCCTTCATCCACCTCCATCATATCCTTTGCACATCTTATCCACTATCATATCCTAATCATATTCCTATCTACCATCCCCTATTCATCCTATCATTCCCCATCCATTCTATCCACTATATCTCCCATCTTAGATCTTGATAAAAACAAGGGGCAAAATATCAACAACATGCTTTGGAAACCTCTTGGCATACTTCCTTTCCCAGTATATCCTCCATTTATCTAAATGCATAGTCCACCCATTCAAACATGAGCCCATCATGCAAAATTCTTTAGGCATTAGGGCATATGATTCCTTGCAACCTAGCCCTTGGAGAACATCCTCATCCCTATCTTCCATCTATCTAACATACATCCTTATCGCTTGTCCATTCATCTATCATGAATCAGTTCTCCATCATCCTTTCATCGCCAACCCCCCTATCCAACCCCATCACTTTCACCTCTAGGCTTGGTGTTCCCTTGTCATTAGTATCTAGCGCAAAGGCTATCCACATGAAATCTAAGGCAACCATCATAATAAACCATTCCTTTTCCAAAAATCCAAAAATCCAAAAACAAAAAAAAAACAAAAAAATTCCAAAATCCTAAAACATCAAAAATCAAAAAATCCAAAAACATAAAAAAATCAAAAAATACAAAAACATCACAAATATCAAAAAATCTCAAAACAATAGAAAACACACAAAATTCCAAAAATAATCTATCCATCACACAAATAAAACTTGCTCCATCACACTCTCATCATCACATTTATCATCATCCCATATCATCATCACATCTATCATCCATATGCTTACACTTGCTCCAAGCATCGTATCACCTATCAAAGCATTGTCCTTAATCAAAATCATCAACTATCAAATCAGCATCAATCACAACTTATCACCATCACATCTTGAGCCACTTTTGTAACATCATCAAATCATCTATCAATCCCTGCCTTAGGATATATCTTTCCTATGATAGGCAACATCTATCACATCATCATCTATTTTGGCAAAAGATACAATGGTTACTTGTTTGGTTCGTTAGTCTTTTGGTTTTTGATTTTTATCTTTTGTCCTATTTGAAGATCACATCAAAGCTACCTTGATCTTATTATATCATGGTATGTGACGAAAACATCTAGAATGGGGCATAGTCTTACTTTTGTATGTTGTGCTTGTGGGTTGGTCTCATTACTCCAAGCTAGTATTCATATCGTGTTGATCATAGGGTTGGTTCTAGCATATTGATCTCCTTATGCATCTAAGGTTCATCATACCTTTTGTGTACTAAGGGCTTATGCTATGAGTCCCCTTCGCTCATCTAGACAAGGTTGTACTATCTTGGGCATGCATGGGATCATCCCTTTGTCTACATGTCTAGTCCATGCAAATGTTGGATAAACATCATCACCCTAGTCTTCTATACCTTGGTGAACATATCCACTTTGCTATATCAAACCTAGTATTACTCAAATTCAGTTTCAAAACAATGATCATCCACCAATCATCTCCGAACATCATCATCCTTTCATCCCACCACTTATCCTTTGCCCACATCTACCAATCTATCCCATCCATTTCGAGAGCACAACCGTGTTCTTGCAACCCGCCTATCCTCTCGAGGGGGCATCACCCTTACCAATTATCCCCAAACATTACCCTATTCTTCCAAACCAAAATCTTTTTTCTATCCAATCCATCTCTATGTTCTAACTTCTTTGAAATGATGTTACTTAGCTGCAACACCATCTAAAAGAGGGGCAAATGTAGACACCAAAAATTAGATTGCTCTGCAAACCAATTTCCCGTACCTCCACACTAATCCACTCTCCCCATTTGCATATCCCTGGTGATCAATTAATTCACCTAATTAATCCACTTAACCTTACAACCCTATCCTATCAATTAAATGAATATTCATAATATTCATTTAGTTGATTTATCCATTTCCCTAATCCATATTAATTAGATAAATCATGCTTATCTGATTAACCTAGACTTAAGTTAATTAACCCTGCTTACCTCATCATCCACTAAACTGAATTTAACATTCAGATGTCTCCCACTATCATCCACTCACTAAATTTAAAATTCAGTTGTCCCCCACACTCCTCCAATCACTAAATTTAAAATTCAGTTGTCCCCCACACTCATCCACTCACTGAATTTAAAATTCAGTTGTCCCCCACACTCATCAACTCACTGAATTTAAAATTCAATTGTCCCCCATTATCCTCCACTCTTCCCAAAATGATATTTTTTAATTCATCCCCTAGGAATAAAAGATTCACTTTTATTCCTATCCCTTGATCTCATCAAATGAATCCTCACCCTCCATCCTCATCTCCAAAATCCTATAAATTGGACCCCTCTCTAGGCCATTAGAGAGACTCCTTCATGCATCGGAACTCTGTCAAAATCACTCCCCAATCTCCTCATCTTATCAAACCTCTGCCAAAATCTTATCTCAATCCCATCTAATCCATCATCTAATCTCATTTACATTGTGTTGTATGCACTTGAGCAATCCACATCTACATATTCTACACATTAGTCATTCTAATCATGAGAACAATCTGAGGAGCTCTCTTGGGTGCATCTCCTTCTCGCATGGATTTGTGAGGTCTTCATGAAGGTATAATCGTGTTATTTTGCATTAGATTAGTTATAATCTTCATTTCAGATTTCATTGATTACAATGACAACTATCAAAATCTACCAAAAAAAGGTAATTTTTTATTTTGTTTTCTTGGATATAACAGAGTTTTCACTCATTATAGCGGTAGAGTTGATGAATAGAAGTTTTTTTATGTCGCAGACTTCAAATCTTTGGCTCCCACGTGATTAATGGCAAAATTGTATTGAGTGTATGTTGTGTGCTATATCAGTTTTCTACGAAATTTTACAGGTTGATACATTATGAGGTGGCCAATGGGTTCCCAACCCACCCTAGTTGGTTGGACCTCCTCTAGACACTTTTTCGAGGCTTGAAACTTTCATCTTGGGTTTGAAAATGGTAAATTAGTATTTTTTTCTAGATTTTTAAAAAGTTGCTTTTGTAATAAATGAAAACTCATGTTTCGAATTCAGAATATTAGTTGGCATTTCATCCTACCTTAATTTCAGGAAAGTTTTGGGAAAAAACTAGATTCTCAAAATATGATTGTCAAATTACCTAAAATGGTAAATTTTGACAATTGTCGAATGCTAGCAAAAATGTAATTTTTTGTTTTTTTATTTTTCTTGGATATAAGAGAGTTTTCTTTCATTATAGCAATAGAGTTGATGAATAGTAGTTTTATTATGTTCCAGCCTTGAAATCTTTAGCTCTCACCTGATTAATAGCAAAATTGTATTGAGTGTATGTTGTGTGTTGCATCAATTTTCTATGAAAATTTATAGGTGGATGAATTACGAGGTGGCCAATGGTTTCCCAACCCACCCTAGTCGGATGGATCTCTTTTTGGCACTTTTTCGAGTCTTGAAACTTTCATCTTGGCCCTCAAAATGGTAAATGAGTGTTTTTTTCTAAATTTTTAAAAAGTTGCTTTTGTAATAAATTGAAACTCATGTTTCAAATTTAGAATATTAGTTAGCATTTCGTCCTACATTAGTTTTAGGAAGCTTTTGGAAAAAAACTGGATTCTCAAGATATGACTATGAAATTACCTAAAATGGAAAATCTGACAATTGTCGAAATCTACAAAAAAAAGTAAATTTTATTTTTTGTTTTCTTGGATATAAGAGAGTTTTCTTTTATTGTAGCAGCATAGTTGATGAATAGAAGTTTTTTTATGTTCCAGCCTTCAAATCTTTGGCTCTCACATGATTAATGGCAAAATTGTATTGAGTGTATGTTGTGTGCTGCATCATTTTTCTATAAAATTTTACAGGTGGATGCATTATGAGGTGGCCAGTCATTTCCCAACCCACCCTAGTCAGTTGGACCTTGTCTTCACACTTTTTCAGGGCTTGAAACTTTCATTTTGGTCGTCAAAATGGCAAATTAGTATTTTTCTCTAGATTTTTTTAAAAATGTTTTTGCAATAAATCGAAACTCATATTTCAAATTTAGAATATTAGTTGGCATTTCATTCTACCTTAGTTTTAGGAATATTTTGGAAAAAAATTGGATTCTCAAAATATGATTGTAAAATTATCTAACATGGCAAAATCTGACAATTGTTGAAATCTGCCCAAAAAAGGTAATTTTTTGTTGTTTTTGTTTTTCTTGGATATAATAGAGTTTTCTTTTATTGTAGCAGCAAAGTTGATGAATAAAAGTTTTCTTATGTTCCAACCTTCAAATCTTTGGCTGTCACCTGATTAATGACAAAATTGTATTGATTGTATGTTGTGTGCTGCATCAATTTTCTACAAAATTTTACAGGTGGATGCATTATGAGGTGGTCAGTGGTTTCCCACCGCACCCCGGTCGGTTGGATCTCATCTTGACACTTTTTGGGGCTTGAAACTTTCATCTTGGCCCTGAAAATGACAAATTAGTGTTTTTTTCTAGATTTTTAAAAAGTTGCTTTTGTAATAAATTGTAACTCATGTTTCAAATTCAGAATATTAGTTGGCATTTCCTCCTACCTTAATTTAAGGAAAGTTTTGGGAAAAAATTGGATTCTCAAGATATGATTGTAAAATTACCTAAAATGGTAAAATCTGACAATTGTCGAAAGCTGGCAAAAAGGTAATTTTTTATTTTTTTATTTTTCTTTGATATAAGAGAGTTTTCTCTCATTATAGCAGTAGAGTTGATGAATAGAAGGGTAAGTGCAAGAAGATGGGGGGTCAAAAAGTGGTCTTAAGTGGCCACTTTTTTTTGAAATTAGGAAATGCTAGCCTTGGATGACAAATTGAGCATAGTTACACTCAAAATTTAGAGATGCAACCAAAACAATGTTCGTAGTGCTCTGAGTCTACCTTTTAAATTATGTGAAATATTGAAGAATATGGAAATACACGTCTATGGATGTTGAAAAGGTACTCCAAGCCTTTGTGTTGGAAATCCAAAGCAAACGCCAAGCCCAAGGCTTGAGATTCCCAAAGCAAAACATAACACGAGTGCATTATTGTTTGCTTTGCATTTTCCTTTCTCCGCAAAAGTTTCTACTATTTGTCATGTTTTAAATAATGCGAACATGTTATAACATGATCGCGTTATGTTCCCCTTGAATTTTATTATGTTCAAGGTTATTAATCATGTATGTATGTATGTATGCCTATATGTATGTATGTATAGTGTCGAGGGTAGAGGAGGGTAGAGATGGGAGTGAGCCAGATAGGGGAGGAGAGGGGTGGATAAGGATTGAGTGATTAAGGTTTAAGGTTGAGGGTTGAGGGTTTAGGGATAGGATTTAGAGTTTAGGGATAAGGGATTAGAGTTGAGGACCTTGAGGGATTAGGGTTTAGGGTTGAGGCTTTAGGGATATCATTTAGGGTTAAGGTAGAGTGTTGAGGGTAGAGGGATTAAGGATAGGGTTTAGGGTTGAGGGATTAGGGTTTAAGATATAGTTCTAAGGGTTGAGGGTTTAGGGATAGGGTTTAGGATTTAAGGTTTAAGTGTTGAGGGTTGAGGATTTAAGGTATAGTGTTGAGGGTTGATGGTTTAGGGATAGGGTTTAGGTTTGAGGGATTAGGGTTGAGGGTTGAGGGTTGAGGATTGAGGATTGAGGGTTTACGGATAGGGTTGATGGTCAAGGGATTAGGGTTAAAGAAGAGTGTCAAGGGTAGAGGTATTAGGGATAAGGTTTAGGGTTGAAGGTTTAAGGATTTAGAGTTGAGGCTTTAGGGATGAGGGTTAAGGGATTAGGGTTTAAGATATAGTGTCAAGTGTTGAGTGTGTAGGGATAGGTTTTAGGGTTCAAGTTTTAAGGGTTAAGGGTCGAGGGATTAGAGTTAAGGGTTGAGGGATTAGGGTTTGACATCGAGGGTATAAGGATTAGGGAAAGGGTTGGAGGGTTTAGGGATAAGGGATTAGGGTTTAAGGTATAGTATCGAGCCCATTGAGGGTTTAGGAATAGGGATAGCATTTAGGGTTTAGGGGTAAGAGATTAGAGTTGAGGGATGATGAATTAGGGTTGAGGGTTGAGGGATTAGGGTTTAGGGATAAGGTTTAGGGTTGAGGGTTGAGGGATTAGGGTTTAAGGTATATTGTTGAGGGTTTAGGGATAGGGTTTAGGGTTGAGGGATTAGAGTGAAGGGTTGAGGGATTAGGATTTGACATTGAGGGTTGAGGGTTGAGGCTTTAGGGTTTAGGGTTTAGGGATAGGGTTGAGGGTTGAGGGATTAGAGTTAAGGGTTGAGGGATTAGCGTTTGACCTTGAGGGTTGAGGGTTGAGGTTCAGGGGTCAAGGGTTGAGGGATTAGGGTTTAAGGTATAGTTTCGAGGGTTGAGGGTTTATTGATAGTGTTTAGGGTTGAGGGTTGAGGGATTACGTTTTAGGGTTGATGGATTAGGGTTTAAGGTATAGTGTTGAGGGTTGAGGGATTAGGTTTTAGGGTTGATGGATTAGGGTTTAAGGTATAGTGTTGAGGGTTGAGGGTTTAGGAATAGGGTTTACAGTTGACGGATTAGGGTTTTGGGTTGACAGATTAGCATTTAATGTCGAGGTTAGGGTTAGAGTGTTGAGGGTAGAGGGATTAGGGTTAGGGTTTAGGGTTGAAGGTTTAAGGATTGAGGGCTGAGGCTTTAGGGATGAGGCTTTAAGGCTTAAGATATAGTGTCAAGTGTTGAGGGTGCAGGGATAGGGTTTAAGTTTTTTTGTGTTAAGGGTTGAGGGATAGGGATTAGGGTTTAAGGTATAGTGTTGAGGGTTGATGGTTTAGGGATAGGGTTTAGGTTTGAGGGATTATGGTTTAGGGTTGATGAATTAGGGTTTAATGTTGAGAGTTAAGGGTTGAGGGTTGAGGGTTGAGAGTTGATGATTGAGGGTTTAGGGATAGGGTTGATGGTAAAGGGATTAGGGTTAAAGAAGAGTGTCAGGGGTAGAGGGATTAGGGATAGGGTTTAGGGTTGAAGGTTTAAGGATTTAAGGTTGAGGCTTTAGGGATGAGGGTTAAGGGATTAGGGTTTAAGATATAGCGTCGAGTGTTGAGTGTGTAGGAATAGGTTTTAGGGTTCAAGTTTTAAGGGTTAAGGGTCAAGGGATCAAAGTTAAGGGTTGAGGGATTAGGGATAGGGTTTAGGGTTGAGGGATTAGAGTGAAGGGTTGAGGTATTAGGATTTGATGTGGAGGGTTGAGGGTTGAGGGTTTAGGGTTTAGGGTTTAGGGATAGGGTTGAGGGTTGAGGGATTAGAGTTAAGGGTTGAGGGATTAGGGTTTGATGTTGAGGGTTGAGAGATTAGGGTAGAAGGTTGAAGGATTAGGGTTTAAGGTATAGTGTCGAGGGTTGAGGGTTTATTAATAGTTTTTAGGGTTGAGGGTTGAGGGATTAGGTTTTAGAGTTGATGGATTAGGGTTTAAGGTATAGCATTAAGGGTTAAGGGTTTAGGGATAGGGTTTAGGGTTGATAGATTAGGGTTTACAGTTGACAGATTAGCGTTTAATGTCAAGGTTTGGGTTATAGTGTCGAGGGTAGAGGGATTATGGATAGGGTTTAGGGTTGAAGGTTTAAGGATTAAGGGTTGAGGCTTTAGGGATGAGGGTGCAGGGATAGGGTTTAACTTTTAAAGGTTAAGGGTTGAGGGATAGGGATTAGGGTTTAAGGTATAGTATTGAGGGTTGATGGTTTAGGGATAGGGTTTAGGTTTGATAGATTAGGGTTTAGGGTTGATGAATTAGGGCTTAATGTTGAGGGTTGAGTTTTGAGGGTTGAGGGATAGGGTTGATGGTCAAGGGATTAGGGTTAAAAAAGGGTGTCAAGGGTAGAGGGATTAGGGATAGCGTTTAGGGTTGAAGGTTTAAGGATTTAGGGTTGAGGCTTTAGGGATGAGGGTTAAGGGATTAGGGTTTAAGATATAGTGTTGAGTGTCAAGCATGTAGGGATAGGTTTTAGGGTTCAAGTTTTAAGGTTTAAGGGTCGAGGGATTAGAGTTAAGGGTTGAGGGATTAGGGTTTGATATCAAGGGTATAAGGATTAGGGATAGGGTTGGAGGGTTTAGGGATAAGGGATTAGGGTTTAAGGTATAGTATCGAGCCCATTGAGGGTTTAGGAATAGGGATAGCATTTAGGGTTTAGGGATAAGGGATTAGAGTTGAGGGATGACAAATTAGGGTTAAGGGTTGAGGGTTGAGGGATTAGGGTTTAGGGATAAGATTGAGGGTTGAGGGATTAGGGTTTAAGGTATAGTGTTGAGGGTTTAGGGATAGGGTTTAGGGTTGAGGGATTAGAGTGAAGGGTTGAGGGATTAGGATTTGACATTGAGGGTTGAGGGTTTAGGGATAGGGTTGAGGGTCGAGGGATTAGAGTTAAGGGTTGAGGAATTAGGATTTGACATTGAGGGTTGAGGTTTGGGGGTCGAGGGTTTAGGGATAGGGTTGAGGGTCGAGGGATTAGGGTTAAAGTAGAGTGTCAAGGGTATAAGGATTAGGGATAGGGTTGGAGGGTTTAGGGATAAGGGATTATGGTTTAAGGTATAGTATCGAGCCCATTGAGGTTTCAGGAATAGGGATAGTGTTTAGGGTTTAGGGCTAAGGTTTAGGGTTGAGGGATTAGAGTTAAAGGTTAAGGGGTTAGGATTTCATGTTGAGGGTTGAGGCTCAAGGATTTAGGGTTTAGGGTTTAGGGATAGGGTTGAGGGTCAAGGGATCAGAATTAAGGGTTGAGGGATTAGGGTTTGATGTTGAGGGTTGAGTACATTGAGGTTTGAGGGTTAAGGGATTAGGGTTAAAGTAGACTGTCAGGGTATAAGGATTAGGGATATGGTTGGAGGGTTTAGGGATAAGGGATTAGGGTTTAAGGTATAGTATTGAGCTCATTGAGGGTTTAGGAATAGGGATAGTGTTTAGGGTTTAGGGATGAGGGATTAGAGTTGAGGGTTGAGGGATTAGGGTTTAGGGATAAGGTTTAGGGTTGAGGTAGACAAGGAGCGACTAAGAGACATAGAGAGGGGAGAGGTAGAGAGGTGAGGGGAAGAGATAAGTGAGATATAGAACATGAGCTAATGGAACTAGAGGTGAGATATTGTGAAGGTGCTATCGAAGGTGAGATAGGCACAAACATTTATGGATCAATCTATAGCAGGACAAAATGTGACCACGTTATAACGCGCTTGCATTTTGTCTTATTATAGAAATAGTAAAAAAGTGTTGACCCCCATGTTCTAGGCCCACATGCTCTATTTTCATGTTGATTATGCGCGTGATCCAACAAAAAAGAAGTGCTTTCATGCTATTGAGAAGTTCACATGCACATTTTACATATTCTACCACATTTGCATGATCTTTCCACCACCTTTTCTACTTTTCCAACTTGAGAAGGAGGAAATAACATAGTTTTAACACCAAGTTTGATATATATCTATTCAAGTTTCAATTTTTTGTAGTGTTGCAATGTTAATTGTGATTCAATTTTAAGAATTTAACATTATAGATTGGTTAATAGTATTGTTAGTAATTATATTTGAGTGTTATTCAATTTAACATTGAAAAGGAAGCATGTGGTGAAAAACTCAAATTGTTGAGGAGTTTGATGCAAGAAGAAAAAACACTACATAATTGGGTACTCTCTCCATTCAAATCTTCATTTTTTAGGTATGTCAAGTCTTTACATGCATGTTCTTTATGTTTTTCTTAATTCTAATTGAATGACTTTATCATGCTTTATCATACATGTTTAAAATAGACACATTCCCAATCAAGAAAGTAGCCTACAATCTCACATGATGCCATGTATATTTTCTATACTTGGGCTCTTTAATAATTATGTGTAATAAACAAACCTTAACATACCATGATGTCAAACTATACAAGAATAAATCCTTACAACATAATAAAAATACAATCCCACTATTATTTTGTCATATTAACAAGTTAAAATACAAATGAATAGGTGCCAAGATCATACAAGTATGCACATGACATGATGATTTATATGCACATATCTTGGGCTAGGACATTCCTTATGCACCTATTCATGATGATTTTTACATGCACATGACACAACAATTGTTGTCTATTCCTTCACAAGCCACCCAAATCCTAGTATCCTTAGTACCAATAAAACACCTTCTCAATTCCAAATCCTAGTAGCCCTAGTAACAACAAACATGTCAAATTGGGTCTGCCTCAACCTTTTCAAGAATGAAGTCCCATGTACTTTGTTCATGGCTGTAATAATTTTCTTTGTATGCTTTGTACCTATTTTGTATGAGTGACATTTACTCTTTTACATGATGATTGTATGCACATTTATTATGAAGGGTTGAATGACATATATTTTAGTTATTTGTATGGATTCATTTTTTAGGAACTAATATTGGTTTCTTTATCATGCTACAGACAAATTCTCTATCATGTCGAGGAAACAATCAAGAATTAAACCAACACAGGAAGAGATAGAAGCTAAGAATGCAAAGAAAGTAGTGGCTATGAGGGAACTTTGCGAGAAGAGGAAATTGGACACAATAAATGAAGACATGCCAATTGAAAAGGAACCACAACCATCACAAAGAGATATGGTATTGGTAGCATAAAGAGAATGAATGTAAAAACTTCATGCTACGAGATATTTGAATACCATAGTTGGAGACACGTCCTCTACCGCAAGTCAACATGTAGGGACACCATCTAACACATCTCAAGTTGAGAGTACATCATCACTCACATGTGATGAAGGAGGTATGCCATCATTCCCACCTCAACCTCAAGGTATGTCATCTATTCCATCTTCGATTGAAGGTATGCCATATAGCCCATCTCATTTAAATATTGATGAAATTCCTAATGTTGAGATGAATTTATCTAACTTAACACCACCTAGATTTTTGCATAAAAAGCCAAAGTATTTGATTGATATTGATGAAAATATTTTGCAGCCAATGGAAGGTAAGATTCCAAAATGCACTTGTAGAATATATGCTTATAAGATTTAGAGATTGTTCTTTGAAAAGTTAAATGAGATTGCAAGATGTCAACTATTCCTTGAAATGATGCGAAGTATAAAGTATAGGTCCATCATGAAGATTCTTAGGTTGAGAACATCAGAGGCTTCAAGTAAAAAATCTATTATCAAGAATCTAATGAGTTCGTATGAAAGTGTGGTAACACCTCACACACAAAAGATAGTAATGCAACACGGCATATAATTACATAGACTATAGTAAGTAGTCAAATGAGGAAAGCTCGTCTCATTAGAAAGATGAGTCAAGAATTGAGAATTAATAGGAAAACTTTATCAAGAGCCGAAAGACGCCAAAGAATTGAGGACACTAATGCCAATGAATTATAGGCATTCTCGGGGAGACTACCATGAAAAGATAAACCAATTGTTGAAACATTGAGATCACTAATTGAAGACTTTTGGAAGAATAACACAAGGGTATCTCCGAATCAATGGGATGTGGTAAGAAGGAGAATCGGTAGTTAGAACCGTGAGCCACATCCAAAGCATTTTTTGGATGAGACTCAAACACAGTTTTATGGTAAATTTCTAGAGAAGTATCCTCAAATTAAAATTTTTCAAAGATAATTTGAAATTCTAAAACCTTTCTATGTCAAGATAAATCACACACACACACACACACTACTTGTTGTAGATTACATATTGAATTTGCAGTGTAAAGTTGCAAAGGGGTGTAACTTTCATCCTACTCCTGATGCGACCAAACTAACTATTCCAACACATCCGAATGGGTACATTTACACTAAGCATGGTCCTGTTTTTCACCTAAACATGTCAAAATAGTTTGAGCTACATTGTACCGATGATATCCCTGAAGAGTCCAAAGTGCAAAAAGGCAGCAATCTTTGATGAGATGTTATTTGAAAACTGTGTCACTTAGAAATATTCTATTTAAGGAAACACGATCATGTAAAGTGCCTCTACAATAACCTCTCTCAGAATTTTATATGTCTGAGGCATTTGCCCGTGGTGAAAGGTTTTCTGCTGCCCAAAAAATTATCAGAAGGAGGCAGTGTAAAGTTGCAAAAGGGTGTAACTTTCATCCTGCTCTTAATGCGACTAAACTGACTATTCCAACGTGTCTAGATGGGTACATTTACACTAGGAATGGTCATGTTTTTCACCCAAACATGTCAAAACAGTCTGAGCAACATCGTACTGACAATATCCCTTAAGAGTCTAAAGTGCAAAAAGGCAGCAATCTTTAATGAGATGTTACTCAAAAATCTTGTCACTTAGAAACATTCCGTCTAAGGAAACATGATCATGTAGAGTGCCTCTACAATAACCTCTCTTGGTTTTTTATATCTCTAAGGCATTTGCTCATGGTGAAAGGTTTTCTGCTGCCCAAAAATTGTTAGAAGGAGGCAGTGTAAAGTTGCAAAGGGGTGTAACTTTTGTCCTGCTCCACGACGTAAGTTTTAAGTTGATTTCCTCCAAGGGACCAATGTGAGGTTGATTTGATGGAAAAGGGCACCTTGATTCATGATGTTGAATCTCCTTCCTCCTAGGTGCCAAAATGGATAGTTTAGACAAGAAAAGGTGCCGTAGTATACTTAGCTCATTTCTTGGCAATTTGATGGCTTCAATCACTTGTTCAAACCTATAGGAGACCATTTTACACTTAGGCACTAGATCTTAGGATTTAGAACATCTTCTTTTAAGGCACCAAAATGAGGTTATTTAGACACAAAAGTGTGCCTCCATACAAGATGCTTATTCTCCTTCCACTTAGGCGCTCATTCATGATGATCCAAGTGACAATAGGCACCTAGACTTCCTTTGGTAAGATTTAGTCATTTTGAAGGTTCTAACACTAGGCACTACAGTTGGAAGTGATTTGAAGTTCATTTTCCTCTAGGCACCCAAAATAGATGGTGGAGACAAGAAAAGGTGCCTAGGCTTCTTTTGATGATTTTCAAAGTCTTCCTAAGTTATATTATGTTATATTGACCCTTAGGTGCAAATGGATGATCTAGGATGACTCTAGGTGCATATCCAAGGTGATATCTTTCTAGGTGCAATTTTCACTAAGTTTAGACTTCACTTTACATCAAGGCTTCAAAATGGATAGTTTAGAGAGAGGCAAAAATGTGCCTAGAGGTATGATGCTCAATTTGATGTGTTTGATCAACTTTGATAATCAAGATGAATTGCCTCCCTTAAAGTGCCCTCCTTTATACTTTGAAACATCCTTTCAATATCAAGGTACAATTTTTAGGTTGTTTGGATGATGAAAGGCGCCTTGAATTCTAGGCAGAGTTTTGAGGTTGTACAAGTAGAGAAATGCGCCTAAGGTCTTAAAGAAAATTTGTGCCTAAAATTGAAAATCCCTGAGGTATGACTTATGAAAGCCTATAGCCCCAATGTTATGTTGCATACTAAAATTAGGTAAGACTCAATGTAATCTCATAACCTCGCCTTATATGCAAGAGGAATTATATTTAATAACCACAATGGTCATCAAGTGCTCATAAGCATATGATTTTGACTATCTTATTCAAAACAACAAACATACTCTTTGTATCCCAATATGGTATAATAACAAAAAATTAAGAAATATTTTCAATTGACTAACTCAAAGAATATGGATCAGCATACTCATTTGAATATTTTTAATTGAGCAACTCATAAAGAATATTAATATTTTCTGTTCAACATAATGATTTTTTTTTTTAAATACAACTTTTATCTTTTAGTTCCAAAATGAGGTTTAGGTGATACTTGAATAACAATAGCTAGCATATTAGATCAACAAACATCCTATGTAATACAATTGGACTTTAAATATTTGAAGTAGCCATCTATAAATATCCATTCAAACATAGATTTATAATGCAAGTATGGATTACATCAATAAAAAGATTTGTATTAACCAAATATCCATATAGGCATACATCAATATCTGTCGATATAAGTATAACATATATACAAAATAGCCATATAGGCTTACAAGAATGTCATATAGGCACACAATGTCAACTATATGCAATACAAAATATATGTCCACTAATGCCATATAGGCATACAAAAAAGGAACACAATAAAAAGTCATTCCCCTCTGGCTGGTGAAGAGAATACATCACGGGTAGCCTTTGATCTTCTAGGGGATGGAGACGCGTATGTAGGTGGTCTACTACAAACCCGAGGGCTGCTCCTCCTATTTAATTTTTCCTGCATCTTTAGCTATTACAATAAAAAGAATAGACATTAATATATAGAAATTACATGTTATAAAAAATGAAACATTTAACAAAATAATAACTTACCGCTACCATATAATCTGTCTCCTCACTTGCCTCAGTAGCAAAAATAGGCTGTGGTAATGTCATGTCCTATAGAAACCATCCAAATAGAAATTAAACTTCAAATCAATAATCTTTTGATTTTTAAAAAATAAACAACTATAACAATGAATGTAAATTAAAATTTACTAATCTGCCTCATACCCCTATCAATGCCATGGAGCTATGAATCACAGAGGTCACACCATGCTTCATTACCCTTTGAACATTGGGAGGTGTCTCCGCAACCTGCATCATTTAGAAATAAAACAACATTATTCAATTACAAAAACTATAATAGTGTTGCAAATCATCGCTCCTAACATACACACACGTTCATCTAAACTTGGAAGTACACACAATAAAGCACACGAGTCATATACAAAAATCTAGTAAGTACAATTCATTCATTAAAGTATTTATTTTATTACCTCCGTGAAGCTTTGAAGTCGACCACCGCTAGCAGGTGTTGCCGTGAAATCTCCAATATTAACCTATTCAACATCCAAAATTAGATATTAGAATACCATTCATATAACGATGCTATTCACATGTAATATTTATAATTGTTTACTAGTTACATACCCTGACAGTAGATGATCTAGTGTAATATGCAGATGGAGAACCATTGAAAACTGCATCAACTCTATGACCCTGAAATTTCATTAAAATCATCAAACTAAATTAGTTAATCTTGTATTTAAAAAATAAAATTTAATAAATTAAATTCAATAAACTTGCTAATATTTACCTGAGTATCAAGGCTGAAAGTCTCACTCAGGAGGGTATCTATCATCACCGTCTACTCAGCTACAAATGTAGCCTATGCACTTGCGTCCTAACTATCCATGGGATCATAATCATAGGCTGAACCACAAGTTTGACAAGCATGGGGTGGGACCCTACTCCTCGCACTATCTCCTAACCCACTCTGTGCTGTAGGACTGGCATGCTCTATGATGCTCTGGGTCAAGGCACTAATGGACTGAAGTGTATCGACCTCAACACTCTCCTTCACAATGGAAGGGATAGAAACATGCTCATGGGCTAGTCTATTGATTACTCATCTCACTGCCTGCTATGGGTTAACACGTGCTCTTGGTCTATCTTGTGCTGACCCCCCACCTCTACCCTTGAAGTCCTACATATCAAAATAGTTTGACACTTTATTGAGGATAAACTCACAGTAGAGTTTCCTCATAAAGTATTGCGGGACCTCATTATTATTGCATGGAGGATGGTCAAAAACCATCCACCACCTCTGCCTAAAATTGTCCCTTATCACTTGGTTGTTGCACCAAAGGATAAGGAACCTCTTGCATGTAATGGGTGGAAGTTGATTTGTTTGTGGGTTTGTGAAAATTGAACACAAGTCTAATTTTAGAATTTGTAATTTTTTCACATCTTGGTATGATAGCTTGTCTGCATAATAGTCTCTAAACTCTCTCCTCTTATCTATCCAACTAGATATTTGCTTGCTAATTGAATCTACATTTGATAACATAGATTCAAGAGATTCAGCAAGCGTGGACCTATGCAAGGTTAAAGTGGAAGGATCTTTCAACTTTGCAATTATATCTTCAATTTTCTTTTTTGTTGTTTCCAATTTGCCCCATTATATTTTCTTGTGTTCTAGGGGCATGTCAAGGAATGGATGGAGGAGGTTGTTGTTCCACATGTATTTCATCTTCAGAATTTTGTGGATTTTGAGGAGGAGGAGAAGGAGGTGCATTAACATTTCCTGACAATTAACGAAATATACATAAAAAATCAACTCAAACCTACCTATTTAGAAATAAATTCAAACAAACAAATAAATAAAACTCACTCCTTTGGCTTTCTCGATGTCGTGGCGGTATTTTGGTGACGAATCGATAAAGTTTTGGTGTTGAATTAACTTTTCTAAAACGCGAGTGTGCTTCCTAGGGTTTGCAGGCCGCAGAGATAGAGGAGAAAGAAAAATGAAATGAGATGGAAAGGTTTTTTTTTATTATTTATAATAAGTCATAACGCACTCGCGTTATGCTTTAGTTTTGATGAGCCTTATGCTCATCATTACCAAACCATAACGCAAGCGCATTATGCATTAAATTTTTTTGAAATTAATTTCACCACTTTTTGGCCCCCCATCTTTTTGCACTTACTTAGAAGTTTTATTATGTTCCAGCCTTCAAATCTTTGGCTCTCATGGGATTAATGACAAAATTGTATTGAGTGTATGTTGTGTGTTACATTAGTTTTCTACGAAATTTTATAGGTGGATATGTTACAAGGTGGCCAGTGGTTTTCCAACTCACCCTAGTCGGTTGGACCTTTTTTTGGCACTTTTTTAAAGTTTGAAACTTTCATCTTGGCCCTCAAAATGGTATATTAGTGTTTTTTTCTACATTTTTAAAATGATGTTTTTCTAATAAATCGAAACTCATGTTTCAAATATAGAATATTAGTTAGCATTTCGTCCTACGTTAGTTTTAGGAAACTTTTGGGAAAAAATTAGATTCTTAATATATAATTGTAAAATTACCTAAAATGACAAAATCTGACAACTGTCAAAATCTGCCAAAAAGGGTAATTTTTTATTTTTTTTGTTTTCTTGGATATAAGAGAGTTTTCTTTTATTGTAGCTGCAGATTCGATGAATATAATTTTTTTTATGTTCCAACCTTCAAATCTTTGGTTCTCACGTGATTAATGACAAAATTGTATTAAGTGTATGTTGTGTGTTGCAACAATTTTCTACAAAATTCTATAGGTAGATGCGTTATAAGGTGGCCAGTGGTTTCCCAACCCACCATAGTCGGTTGGACCTCATCTTAGCACTTTTTTGGGGCTTGAAACTTTCATCTTAGCCCTCAAAATGGCAAATTAGTATTTTTTTCTAGATTTTTAAAAGGTTGTTTTTCTAATAAATCAAAACTCATGTTTTGAATTTAGAATATTAGTTGGTATTTTGTCCTATTTTAGTTTTAGGAAGGTTTTGGGAAAAAATTGGATTCTCAAGATATGATTTTAAAATTACCTAAAATGGTAAAATCTGACAATTGTCGAAATCTGCCAAAAAATGTAATTTTTTGTTTTATTTGGATATAAGAGAGTTTTCTCTCATTGTAGCAGCAGAGTTAATGAATAGATTTTTTTTTATGTTCCAACCTTCAAAGCTTTGGCTCACATGATTAATGGCAAAATTGTATTGAGTGTTTATTGTGTGCTGCATTAGTTTTCTATGAAATTTTACATGTGGATGTGTTATGAGGTGGCCAGTGGTTTCCCAACCCACCCTAGTCAGTTGGACCTTGTTTTGGCACTTTTTTTGGGGCTTGAAACTTTCATCTTAGCCCTCAAAATGACAAATTAGTGTTTTTTTCTAGATTTTTAAAAAGTTACTTTTATAATAAATCAAAACTCATGTTTTGAATTTAGAATATTAGTTGGCATTTCATCCTACTTTAGTTTTAGGAAACTTTTGAAAAAACTAGATTCTCAAGATATGATTATAAAATTACCTAAAATGGCAAAATCTGACAATTGTCAAAATTTGCTAAAAAAGGTAATTTTTTTTTTGCTTTTCTTAGATATAAGAGAGCTTTTCTCTCATTGTAGCAGCAGAGTTGATGAATAGAATTTTTTTTATGTTCCAACCTTCAAATCTTTGGCTCTCACGTGATTAATGGCAAAATTGTATTGTGTCTGTGTTGTGTGCTACATCAGTTTTCTATGAAAATTTTTAGGTGGATGCATTATGAGGTGGCCAGTGGTTTCCCAACCCACCCTAGTCGATTGGACCTACTTTTTGCACTTTTCTTGGGGCATGAAACTTTCATCTTGCCTCTCAAAATGAAAAATTAGTGTTTTTTTCTAGATTTTTAAAAAGTTACTTTTATAATAAATCAAAACTTATGTTTCGAATTGAGAATATTAGTTGGCATTTTATCCTACTCTAGCTTCAGTAAGCTTTTGGGAAAAAACTAGATTCTCAAGATATGATTTTAAAATTACCTAAAATGGCAAAATCTAACAATTGTCGAAATATCCCAAAAAAGGTAATTATTATTTTTTGTTTTCTTTGATATAAGAGAGTTTTCTCTCATTGTAGCAGCAAACTTGATAAATAGAAGTTTTTTATGTTCCAGCCTTCAAATCTTTGGCTCTCACGTGATTAATGCAAAATTGTATTGAGTGTATGTTGTGTGTTAATCAGTTTTCTACGAAATTTTACAGGATGATGCGTTATGAGGTGGCCAGTGGGTTCCCAACCCACCCTAGTCGATTGGACCTTGTCTTGGCACTTTTTTGGGGCTTAAAACTTTCATCTTGGCCCTCAAAATGACAAATTAGTATTTTTTTCTAGATTTTTAAAAAGTTGTTTTTGTAATAAATCGAAATTCATGTTTCGAATTTAGAATATGAGTTGACATTTCATCCTACCTTAGTTTTAAGAAGCTTTTGGGAAAAAACTAGATTCTCAAGTATATATGATTGAAAAAATATCTAAAATAGAAAAAATCTGACAATTGTCGAAATCTAACAAAAAAATGTCATTTTTTAATTTTTTTGTGTTCTGGGATATAAGAGAGTTTTGTCTCATTGTAGCAGTACAGTTGATGAATATAAGTTTTTTTATCTTCTAGCCTTCACATCTTTGGCTTTCACATGATTAATGACAAAATTGTATTGAGTGTATGTTGTGAGTTACATCAATTTTCTACAAAAATTTACAAGTGGATGTGTTATGAGGTGGCCAGTGGTTTTCCAACCCACCCTAGTCAGTTGGACCTCATCTTGGCACTTTTTCGGAGCTTAAAACTTTCATCTTTGCCCTCAAAATGACAAATTAGTGTTTTTTTCTAAATTTTTTAAAAGTTGCTTTTGTAATGAATCAAAACTCATGTTTCAAATTTAGAATATTAGTCAGCATTTCCTCCTACCTTAGTTTTAGGAAGCTTTTGGGAAAAAACTGGATTCTCAAGATATGATTATAAAATTACTTAAAATGGCAAAATTTGACAATTGTCGAAATATGGCAAAAAAGATAATTTTTTTAAAATTTTCTTGGATATAAGAGAGTTTTCTCTCATTGTAGCAGCAGAGTTGATGATTAGAAGTTTTTTATGTTTCAGCCTTCAAATCTTTGGCTCTCATGTGATTAATGGCAAAATTGTATTAAGTGTATGTTGTGTGCTGCATCAGTTTTCTACAAAATTTTACAAGTGGATGCGTTATGAGGTGGCCAATGATTTCCCAACGCACCCTAGTCAGTTGGACCTCATCTTGGCACTTTTTCATGGCTTGAAAATTTTATTTTGGCCCTCAAAATGACAAATTAGTGTTTTTTTTTAGATTTTTAAAAAGTTACTTTTGTAATAAATTGAAACTCATGTTTCAAATTTATAATATTATTTTGCATTTCATCCTACCTCAATTTTAAGAAGCTTTTGAGAAAAAAACTAGATTTTCTAAATATGATGGTAAAATTACCTAAAATAGCAAAATTTGACAACTGTCAAAATCTTCCAAAAAATGTAACTTTTATTTTTTTTTTGTTTTCTTGGATATAAGAGAGTTTTTCTCTCATTGTAGCAGCAGAGTTGATGAATAGAAGTTTTTTATGTTCCAGCCTTCAAATCTTTGGCTATCACATGATTAATGGCAAAATTGTATTGAGTGTATGATGTGTGATGCATCAGTTTTCTACGAAATTTTATAGGTGGATGCCTTATGAGGTGGCCAGTGGTTTTCCAACCCACCCTAGTTGGTTAGACCTTATTTTAACACTTTTTCAGGGCTTGAAACTTTCATCTTGGCCCTCAAAAAGATAGATTGTGTTTTTTCTAGATTTTTAAAAAGTTGCTTTCGTAATAAATAAAAACTCATGTTTAAAAGTTAGAATATTAGTTGGCAATTAGTCCTACCTTAGTTTTAAGAAGTTTTTAAGAAAAAACTAGATTTTCAAGATATGATTGTAAAATTGCCTAAAATGGCAAAATCTGACAATTGTCAAAATCTGCCAAAAAATTCATTTTTTATTTTATTTTTTTTCTTGGATATAAGAGAGTTTTTTTTATTGTAGCAGCAGAGTTGATGAATAGAAATTTTTTTATGTTCCAGTGTTCAAATCTTTGGCTCTCACGTGATTAATGACAAAATTGTACTGAGTGTACGTTGTGTGCTGCATCAGTTTTCTATGAAATTTTACAAGTTGACATGTTATGAGGTGGCCAATGCTTTCTCAACCCACCCTAGTCAGTTGGACCTCGTCTTGACACTTTTTCGGGGCTTGAAACTTTCATTTTGGCCCTGAAAATAGTAATTAGTATTTTTTTCTAGATTTTTTAAAAGTTGCTTTTGTAATAAATAAAAACTCATGTTTCAAAACTAGATTCTCAAGATATGATTGTAAAATTACCTAAAATAAGAAAATTTGACAATTGTCGAAACTGACAAAAAAAGTAATTTTTTATTTTTTTTGTTTTTTGGATATAAAAGATTTTTCTCTCATTATAGCAGCAGATTTGATGAATAAAAGTTTTTTTATGTTCCAGCCTTCAAATCTTTGGCTGTCACGTGATTAATGGCAAAATTGTATTAAGTGTATGTTGTGTGCTACATCAAGTTTCTATGAAATTTTACAGATGGATGCATTATGAGGTCCCCAATGGTTTCCCAACCCACCTTAGTCAGTTGGACCTCGTCTTGGCACTTTTTCGGGTCTTGAAACTTTCATCTTGGCCCTCAAAATGACAAATTAGTATTTTTTTCTAGATTTTTAAAAAGCTGCTTTTATAATAAATCAAAACTCATGTTTTGAATTTAGAATATTAGTTGACATTTCGTCCCACTATAGTTTTATGAAGCTTTTGGGAAAAAATTGGATTCTCAAAATATGATTGTAAAATTACTTAAAATAGCAAAATCTGACAATTGTCGAAATCTACCAAAATAAGTAATTTTTTATTTATTTTTCCTTGGATATAAGAGAGTTTTCTTTCATTATAGTAGTAGAGTTGATGAATAGAAGTTTTTTTATGTTCCAGCCTTTAAATCTTTGGCTGTCACGTGATTAATGGTAAAATTATATTGAGTGTATGTTGTGTGCTGCATCAGTTTTCTATGAAATTTACAGGTGGATCCATTATGAGATGGCCAGTGATTTCTCAACCCATCCTAATTGTTTGGACCTCGTTTTGACACGTTTTCAGGGCTTGAAACTTTCATCTTGTCCCTCAAAATGATAAATTAGTGTTTCTTTTTTTTTTTTAAAAAAAAATTGCTTTTGTAATAAATTGAAACTTATATTTCAAATTTAGAATATTATTTGGCATTTCGTCCTACCTTCATTTTAGAAAGTTTTTGGGAAAAAACTAGATTTTCAAGATATGATTTTAAAATTACCTAAAATGGCAAAATCACACAATTGTCGAAATCTACCAAAAAAATAATTTTTTTCTTGGATATAAGCAAGGTTTCTCTCATTGTAGCACCAGAGTCGATGAATAGAAGTTTTTTTTATGTTTTAGCCTTCAAATCTTTGGCTCTAATGTGATTAATGGCAAAATTGTATTGAGTGTATGTTGTGTGTTGCATCAGTTTTCTACAAAATTTTATAGGTGGATGCGTTATGAGGTGGCCAGTGATTTCCCAACCCACCCTAGTCAATATGACCTCATCTTTACTCTTTTTCGGGAATTGAAACTTTCATCTTGTCCCCTCAAAATGACAAATTAGTATTTTTTTTAGATTTTTAAAAATTGCTTTTATAATAAGTAGAAACTCATGTTTCAAATTTAGAATATTATTTGGCATTTCATCCTACCTTAGTTTTAGGAAGCTTTTGGGAAAAAACTAGATTCTCAAGATATGATTGTAAAATGACCTAAAATGCGAAAATCTGACAATTGTCGGAATATGTCAAAAAATGTAATTTTTTATTTTTTTGTTTTCTTGGATATAAGAGTTTTCTCTCATTGTAGCAGCAGAGTTAATGAATGGAAGTTTTTTATGTTCCAAACTTCAAATTTTTGGTTTTCACGTGACTAATGGCAAAATTGTATTGAGTGTATGTTGTGTGGTACATCAGTGTTCTACGAAATTTTACAAGTGGATGCGTTATGAGGTGGCAGTGGTTTCTCAACCCACCCTAGTCGGTTGGACCTCATTTTAGCACTTTTTGGCGGCATGAAACTTTTATCTTGGCTCTCAAAGTGATAAATTAATGTTTTTTTTCTAGATTTTTCAAAAGTTGCTTTTGTAATAAAGTGAAACTCATGTTTCGAATTGAGAATATTAGTTGGCATTTTGTCATACCTTAGCTTCAGGAATCTTTTGGGAAAAAAATAGATTCTAAAGATATGATTGTAAAACTACCTAAAATGGCAAAATCTGACAATTGTCGAAATATGCAAAAAAAGGTAATTTTTAGTTTTTTTATTTTCTTAGATACAAGAGAGTTTTCTCTCATTGTAGCAGTAGAGTTGATGAATAGAATTTTTTTATGTTCCAACCTTCAAATCTTTGGCTCTCAAGTGATTAATGACAAAATTGTATTGAGTGTATGTTGTATGCTATATCAGTTTTCTATAAAATTTTACAAGTGGATGTGTTATGAGGTGGCCAGTGGGTTCCTAACCCACCCTAGTTGGTTGGACCTCGTCTTGGCACTTTTTTGGGGCTTGAAACTTTCATCTTGACCCTCAAAATCACAAATTAGTATTTTTTTCTATGTTTCTAAAAAGTTGTTTTTGTAATAAATCAAAATTCATGTTTCGAATTTAGAATATGAGTTGACATTTCGTCCTAACTTAGTTTTAGGAAGCTTTTGGAAAAAAACTAGATTCTCAAGTATATATGATTTTAAAATTACCTAAAATGGTAAAATATGACAATTGTCAAAATCTGACAAAAATTGTGCTTTTTTATTTATTTTTTCTTGGATATAAGAGAGTTTTTTCTCATTGTAGCAGTAGAGTTGATGAATAGAAGTTTTTTTTATGTTCCAGCCTTCAAATCTTTAGCTCTCACATGATTAATGTCCAAATTGTATTGAGTGTATGTTGTGTGTTGCATCAGTTTTCTACGAAATTTTACAAAGGGATGCGTTATGAGGTGGCCAGTGGTTTCACAACCCACCCTAGTCAGTTGCACCTCATCTTAGCACTTTTTTGGGGGTTGAAACTTTCATCTTGGCCCTCAAAATGACAAATTAATTTTTTTTCTAAATTTTTAAAAAGTTGCTTTTGTAATAAATTGAAACTCATGTTTCAAATTTAGAATATTAGTTGGCATTTTGTCTTACCTTAGTTTTAGGAAGCTTTTGGGAAAAAAATAGATTCTCAAAATATGATTGTAAAATTACTTAAAATAGCAAAATCTAACAATTGTCAAAATATGGCAAATAAGGTAAATTTTCTTTTTATTTTCTTGGATATAAGAGAGTTTTCTTTCATTGTAGCAACAAAGTTGATGATTGATGGCTCTCATGTGATTAATGGCAAAATTGTACTAAGTGTATGTTGTGTGTTGCATCAATTTTGTATGAAAATTTACAGGTGGATGCGTTATGAGGTGGCCAGTGATTTCCCACCCCACCCTTGTCAGTTGTACCTTATTTTGGCACTTTTTCAGGGCTTGAAACTTTCATCTTGGCCCTCAAAATGATAAATTAGTATTTTATTTTTTTTTTAAGTTACTTTTGTAATAATTTGAAACTCATGTTTCAAATTTAGAATATTATTTGGCATTTCGTCCTACCTTAGTTTTAAGAAGCTTTTGAAAAATAATTAGATTTTTAAAATATGATTGTAAAAATACATAAAATAGCAAAATCTGACAACTGTGGAAATCTGCCAAAAAAGGTAATTTTTTATTTTATTTTTTTGATATAAGAGAGTTTTCTCTCATTGTAGCAGCAAAGTTGATGAATATAAGTTTTTCTTATGTTCCAGACTTCAAATCTTTGGCTCCCACATGATTAATGGCAAAATTTTATTGAGTGTATGTTGTGTACTACATCAGTTTTCTATGAAATTTTATAGGTGGATGCATTATGACGTGGCTAGTGGGTTCCCAACCCACCCTAGTCGGTTGGACCTCATCCTGACACTTTTTCGGGGCTTGAAACTTTCATGTTGGCTCTGAAAATGGTAAATTAGTATTTTTTTTCTAGATTTTTAAAAAGTTGTTTTTGTAATAAATTGAAACTCATGTTTTGAATTCAGAATATTAGTTGGCATTTCGTCCTACCTTAATTTTAGGAAAGTTTTGGGAAAAACCTGGATTCTCAAGATATGATTATCAAATTACCTAAAATGGTAAAATCTACAATTATCGAAAGCTGGCAAAAATGTAATTTTTATTTTTTTATTTTTCTTGGATATAAGAGAATTTTCTCTCATTGTAGTGGTAGAGTTGATGAATAGAAGTTTTATTATGTTCCAGCCTCCAAATCTTTGGCTCTCACGTGATTAATGGCATAATTGTATTGAGTGTATGTTGTGTGTTGCATCAGTTTTCTACGAAAATTCATAGGTGGATGTGTTACGAGGTGGCCAGTGGTTTCCCAACCCACCCTAGTTGGATGGACTTCTTATTAGTACTTTTTTGGGTCTTAAAATTTTCATCTTAGCCCTCAAAATGGTAAATTAGTGTTTTTTTTCTACATTTTTAAAAAGTTACTTTTGTAATAAATCGAAACTCATGTTTCAAATTTAGAATATTAGTTAGAATTTTGTCCTACGTTACTTTTAGGAAGCTTTTGGGAAAAAACTAGATTCTCAAGATATGATTTTAAAACTACCTAAAATAGAAAATCTGACAATTGTCAAAATTTGCCAAAAAAATAATTTTTTTATTTTTTTTGTTTTTCTTTGATATAAGATTATTTTTTTTATTGTAGTAACAGAGTTGATGAATAGAAATTTTTTATGTTCCAGCCTTCAAATATTTGGCTCTCACGTAATTAATGGCAAAATTGTATTGAGTGTGTGTTGTGTGCTGCATCATTTTTCTATGAAATTTTATAGGTGGATGTGTTATGAGGTGGCCAGTCATTTCCCAACCCACCCTAGTTGGTTGGACCTCGTCTTGACAATTTTCTGGGGCTTGAAACTTTCATTTTGGCCCTCAAAATGACAAATTAATGTTTTTTTCTAATTTTTTAAAAAAATATTTTTGTTTTAAATCGAAACTCATGTTTTGAATTTAAAACATTAGTTGGGATTTTGTCGTACCTTAGTTTGGGGAAGATTTTGAAAAAAAACTAGATTCTCAAAATATGATTGTAAAATTATCTAAAATGGCAAAATCTGACAATTGTTAAAATATACCAAAAAAAGGTAATTTTTTTTTTATCTTTCTTGGATATAAGAGAGTTTTCTTTTATTGTAGCAGCAAAGTTGATGAATAAATTTTTTTTATGTTCCAGCCTTCAAATCTTTGGTTGTCATGTGATTAATGACACAATTGTATTGATTGTATGTTGTGTGCTGCATTAGTTCTCAACAAAATTTTACAGAAGGATGCATTATGTTGTGGACAGTGGTTTCCCACCCCACCCCAGTCGGTTGGTTCTCATCTTGACACTTTTTTAGGGCTTGAAACTTTCATCTTGGCTCTGAAAATGGCAAATTGGTGTTTTTTTTCTAGATTTTTAAAAAGTTGCTTTTGTAATAAATCAAATCTTATGTTTCGAATTTAGAATATTAGTTGGCATTTCCTCCTACCTTAATTTTAGGAAAGTTTTAAAAAAAAATTGGATTCTCAAGATATGATTGTAAAATTACCTAAAATGGTAAAATCTGACAATTGTCGAAAGTTGACAAAAAGGTAATTTTTATTTTTTTTATTTTTCTTTGATATAAGAGAGTTTACTCTCATTGTAGCAGTAGAGTTGATGAAGTGTTGCATCAGTTTTCTATAAAATTTTACAGGTGGATGCGATACGAGGTGGCCAGTTATTTTCCAACCCACCCTAGTCAGTTGGACTTACTTTTATCAGTTTTTCAGGGCTTGAAACATTCATCTTGGCCCTCAAAATGGTAAATTAGTATTTTTTCCTACATTTTTAAAAAGTTGCTTTTGTAATAAACCGAAACTCATATTTCAAATTTAGAATATTAGTTAGCATTTCATCCTACGTAAGTTTTAGGAAACTTTTGAAAAAAATTGGATTCTCAAAATTTGACTGTAAAATTAACTAAAATGTCAAAATTTGACAATTGTCGAAATCTGCCAAAAATGGTAATTTTTTATTTTTTTGTTTTCTTGGATATAATAGAGTTTTCTCTCATTGTAGCCACAGAGTTGATGAATATAAGTATTTTTTTATGTTCGAGCCTTTAAATCTTTGGCTCTCATGTGATTAATGACAAAATTATATTGAGTGTATGTTGTGTGTTGCAATAGTTTTCTACAAAATTCTATAGGTGGATGCATTATGAGATGGCCAGTGGTTTCCAAAACCACCTTACTCAGTTGAACCTCGTCTTGGCACTTTTTCGGGGCTTGAAACTTTCATCTTGGCCCTCAAAATGACAAATTAGTATTTTTTTCTAAATTTTTAAAAAGTTGCTTTTGTAATAAATTAAAACTCATGTTTTGAATTTAGAATATTAGTTGGCATTTTGTCTTACTTTAGTTTTAGGAAACTTTTGGGAAAAAACTGGATTCTCAAAATATGACTTTAAAAATTACCTAAAATGGTAAAATCTGACAATTATCGAAATCTCCCAAAAAAGATAATTTTATATATTTTTTGTTTTCTTAGATATAATACAGTTTTCTCTCATTGTAGCAGCAGAGTTGATGAATAGAAGTTTTTTTATATTTGAACCTTCAAATCTTTGGCTCTCACATGATTAATGGCAAAATTGTATTGAGTGTATGTTGTGCGCTACATCAGTTTTCTACGAAATTTTTCAGGTGGATGCATTATGAGGTGGCCAGTGGTTTCCCAACCCACCCTAGTTGGTTGGACCTCATTTTGGCACTTTTTTGGGGCATGAAACTTTCATCTTGGCTCTCAAAATAAAAAATTAGTGTTTTTTTTCTAGATTTTTAAAAAGTTGCTTTTATAATAAATCAAAACTCATGTTTTGAATTGAAAATATTAGTAGGCATTTTATCCTACCTTACCTTCAGTAAGCTTTTGAGAAAAAACTAGATTCTCAAGATATGATTTTAAAATTACCTAAAATGATAAAATCTGACAATTGTCTAAATATGCCAAAAAATGTAATTATTATTTTTTTTCTTAGATATAAAAGAGTTTTCTCTCATTGTAGCAGCAAACTTGATGAATAGAAATTTTTTATGTTCCAACCTTCAAATCTTTGGCTCTCACGTGATTAATGACAAAATTGTATTGACTGCATGTTGTGTGCTACATCAGTTTTTTACGAAATGTTACAAGTGGATGCATTATGAGGTAGCCAGTGCGTTCCCAACCCATCCTAGTCAGTTGGACCTCATCTTGACATTTTTCAGGGCTTAAAACTTTCATCTTGGCCCTCAAAATGATAAATTAGTATTTTTTTCTAGATTTTTAAAAAGTTGTTTTTGTAATAAATCAAAATTCATGTTTCAAATTTAGAATATGAGTTGACATTTCATCCTACCTTAGTTTTAAGAAGCTTTTGGAAAAAAACTAGATTCTCACATATATATGATTGTAAAATTACCTAAAATGGTAAAATCTGACAATTGTCAAAATCTGACAAAAAATGTCATTTTTTTTTTTTGATATAAGAGAGTTTTCTCTCATTGTAGTAGTGTAGTTAATGAATATAAGTTTTTTTATGTTCTAGCTTTCAAATCTTTGGCTCTCACATGATTAATGACAAAATTGTATTGAGTGCATGTTTCTGTGTTTCATCAGTTTTCTATGAAATTTTATAAGTGGATGTGTTATGAGGTGGCTAGTGGTTTCCCAACCCACCCTAGTCGGTTGGACCTCATCTTGACACTTTTTCGGGGCTTAAAACTTTAATCTTGGCCCTCAAAATGACAAATTAGTGTTTTTTTCTAAATTTTTTATAAACTTGCTTTTGTAAAAAATAAAACTCATGTTTCAAATTTAGAATATTAGTCGGCATTTCATCCTACCTTAGTTTTAGGAAGTTTTTGGGAAAAAACTAGATTCTCAACATATGATTGTAAAATTACTTAAAATAGCAAAATCTAACAATTGTCAAAATATGCCAAAAAAATGTAATTTTATTTTTCTTGGATATAAGAGAGTTTTCTCTCATTGTAGCATCAAAGTTGATAATTAGAATTTTTTTATGTTCCAACCTTCAAATTTTTGGCTCTCACGTGATTAATGACAAAATTGTATTAAGTGTATGTTGTGTGTTGCATTAGTTTTCTACAAAATTTTATAGGTGGATGCATTATGAGGTGGCCAATGATTTCCCAACCCACCCTAGTCGGTTGGACCTCGTGTTGGCACTTTTTAAGGGCTTCAAACTTTCATCTTGGCCCTCAAAATGACAAATTAATATTTTTTTTTATATTTTTAAAAAGTTGCTTTTGTAATAAATCGAAACTCATGTTTCGAATTTAGAATATTATTTGGCATTTCATCCTAGTTTAGTTTTAGGAATCTTTTGAGAAAAAACTAGATTTTCAAAATATGATTGTAAAATTACCTAAAATAGCAAAATTTGACAACTGTCGAAAACTGCCATAAAAAGGTAATTTTTAGTTTTTTTTGTTTTCTTGGATATAAAAGAATTTTCTCTCATTGTAGTAGAAAAGTTGATGAATAGAAGTTTTTTATGTTCCAGCCTTCAAATCTTTGGCTTTCACGTGATTAATGGCAAAATTGTATTGAGTGTATGATGTGTGTTGCATCAGTTTTCTACAAAATTTTACAGGTGGAAGCATTATGAGGTGGCCAGTGGTTTTCCAACCCACCCTAGTCAGTTAGACCTCATCTTGACACTTTTTTGGGGCCTGAAACTTTCATCTTGGCCCTCAAAAAGACAAATTAGTATTTTTTTTTAGATTTTTAAAAAGTTGCTTTTCTAATAAATCGAAACTCATGTTTCAAAGTTAGAGTATTGGTTAGCATTTTGTCCTACCTTAGTTTTAAGAAGCTTTTGGGAAAAAATTAGATTCTCAAGATATGATTGTAAAATTACCTAAAATGGTAAAATTTGACAAGTCTCAAAATCTGCCAAGAAGGTAATTTTTTATTTTATTTTTTTCTTGGATATAAGAGAGTTTTTTTTATTGTAGTAGCAAAGTTGATAAATAGAAATTTTTTTATGTTCCAGCGTTCAAATCTTTGGCTCTCACGTGATTAATGACAAAATTGTACTGAGTGTACATTGTGTGTTGCATCAGTTTTCTACAAAATTTTACAGGTGAATGTGTTATGAGGTGGCCAGTGGTTTCCTAACCCACCTTAGTCAGTTTGACCTCGTCTTGCCACTTTTTCCGGGCTAAAAACTTTCATCTTGGCCCTCAATATGGTAAACTAGTGTTTTTTTCTAGATTTTTAAAAAGTTGCTTTTGTAATAAATCAAAACTCATGTTTCAAATTTAGAATATTAGTTGAAATTTCGTTCTACCTTAGTTTTAGGAAGCTTTTGGGAAAAAATTAGATTCTTAAGATATGATTGTAAAATTACCCAAAATGGCAATATCTGACAATTGTCGAAATCTGCCAGAAAAGGTTATTATGTTTTTTTTGTTTTCTTGGGTATAAGAGAGTTTTCTCTCATTGTAACAGCAGAGTTGATGAATAGAAGTTTTTTTTATGTTCCAGCTTTCAAATCTTTGGCTCTCACGTGATTAATGGAAAAATTGTATTGAGTGTATGTTGTGATGCATCAGTTTTCTACAAAATTTCTACACGTGGATGCGTTATTAGGTGGTCAGTTGTTTCCCAACCCACCCTAGTTGGTTGGACCTTGTCTTAGCACTTTTTCGTGGATTGAAACTTTTGTCTTGGCCCTCAAAATGGTAAATTAGTATTTTTTTCTAGATTTTTCAAAAGTTGCTTTGGTAATAAATTGAAACTCATGTTTCGAATTTAGAATATTGGTTGGCATTTCGTCCTACCTTAGTTTTAGGAAGCTTTTGTAAAAAAACTTGATTCTGAAGACATGATTGTAAAACTACCTAAAATAGCAAAATCTGACAATTGTCGAAATCTACCAAAAAGGTAATTTTTTATGTTTTTTATTTTTTTCAATATAAGAGAGTTTTCTCTCATTGTAGTAGTAGAGTTGATGAATAGAAGCTTTTTTATGTTGCAGCCTTCAAATCTTTATCTCTCATGTGATTGATGGCAAAATTGTATTGAGTGTATGTTGTGTGCTACATTAGTTTTCTATAAAAGTTTACACAGGGATGCGTTATGAGGTGGCCAATGGTTTCCCAAAATGGCAAATTAGTGTTTTTTTCTAGAGTTTTAAAAAGTTGTTTTTGTAATAAATTGAAACTCATGTTTCAAATTTAGAATATTAGTTGGCATTTCATCTTACCTTAATTTTAGGAAGCTTTTGCCAAAAAAAGTAATTTTTTAAAAATTTTCTTGGATATAAGAGAGTTTTTCTCTCATTGTACCAGCAAAGTTAATGAATATAATAAGTTTTTTTATGTTCCAGCCTTCAAATTTTTGGCTCTCACATGATTAATGGAAAAATTATATTGAGTGTATGTTGTGTGCTGAATCAATTTTCTATGAAATTTTACAGGTGGGTGCGTTATGAGGTGGTCAATGGTTTCCCAACCCACCCTAGTCGATTGGACTTTGTCTTGGCACTTTTTCGGGGGCTTGAAACTTTCATCTTGGCCCACAAAATGGGAAATTAATATTTTTTTTCTAGATTTTTAAAAAATTACTTTTGTAATAAATCGATACTTATGTTTCAAATTTAGTTATTGGTCGACATTTTGTCCTACATTAGATTTAGGAAGTTTTTGGGAAAAAAAAGAGATTCTCAAAATATGATTGTAAAATTACCTAAAATTGTAAAATCTGACAATTGTCCAATTCTGCCAACAAATGTAATTTTTTGTTTTTTTTGTTTTTCGTGGATATAAGAAAGTTTTCTCTCATTGTAGCAGCAGAGTTGATGAATATAAGTTTTTTTATGTTCCAACTTTCAAATCTTTGACTCTCACGTGATTATTGACAAAATTGTATTGAGTGTATGTTGTGTGTTGTATCAGTTTTCTATGAAATTTTATAGGTGGATGCATTATGAGGTAGTTAGTGGTTTTCCAACCCACCCTGGTCAGTTGGAGCTTGTCTTAACACTTTTTCAGAGCTTCAAACTTTCATCTTGGCCCTAAAAATTGCAAATTACTATTTTTTTCTAGATTTTTAAATAGTTACTTTTGTAATAAATCGAAACTCATGATTCAAATTTAGAATATTAGTTGGCATTTTGTCCTACCTTAGTTTTAGGAAGCTTTTAAGAAAAAACTGGATTCTCAAGATATGATTATAAAATTACCTAAAATTGTAAAATCTGACAATTGTCGAAATCTACAAAGAAAGGTAAATTTTTTTTTCTTAAATATAAGAGAGTTTTCTCTCATTCTAGCAGTAGAGTTGATGAATAGAAGTTTTTTTATGTTCCAGCCTTCAAATCTTTGGCTCTCACGTGATTAATGGCAAAATTGTATTGAGTGTATGTTGTGTACTACATTAATTTTCTACAAAATTTTATAGTGGATGTGTTATGAGGTGGCCAATTGTTTCCCAACCCACCCTAGTCTGTTCAACTTCGTCTTGACACTTTTTTGAGGCTTGAAACTTTCATCTTAGCCCTCAAAATGGCAAATTAATATTTTTTTCTAAATTTTTAAAAAGTTGCTTTTATAATAAATCGAAACTCATGTTTCAAATTTAGAATATTAGTTGGCATTTCGTCCTACCTTAGTTTTAGGAAGCTTTTGGGAAAAAACTAGATTCTTAAGATATGATTGTAAAATTACCTAAAATAGAAAAATCTGACAATTGTCGAAATCTATCAAAAAAGGTTTTTTTTTTTGTTTTATTAGATATAAGAGAGTTTTCTATCGTTGTAGCAGAAGAGTTGATTAATAGATATTTTTTATGTTACAACCTTCAAATCTTTGGCTCTCACATGATTAATGACAAAATTATATTGAGTGTATTGTGAGGCCTACTTTTTACACTACTGTTCATGAGACTATTTGCAGTGATATTGATTGTTATTTATAAGTTGAGAGACTTTTGATCTAGAATCTTTCTTGTTAAACCTAATTGATTGTTAAGGAAATAATTGTGCAATGATAATTAGATGTTGCTTCTAAGAAAATGATGAATGGATATGGAACTTCAATGTGATTATATGGTAGAATGTTTAAGATGCATGTATTTAGTTTTACTTCAGCTATGATATCTCTATGTGGTATTGACTTCAAGTTTAAGTGTGTAGGTATTACTAATGAAACCACAAATACAAAAGACCATCTCATACCTATGTTGTATCCCTTGTGAGCCGATCTAGTTCCATGAGGAACTAAGATCAACCTCGTGTTTGGAAAATGTTGTAATGTTGTAATGTGTTAATGTTGCATGAGGTCAAGGGAATAAGGGTTATCTTTTGATTTACTTTTATTATGATAAGTGTTGTAAGAAATGTTATTTTTAATCTTGTTTAAATTTTATTTCTTTTAGACCCTTTTTCTTGTGTTTTATTTGACTCTGGGAGTTCTAACTAGGCAAAAATCAACCCTGTGTTATACCTCATAGGTCTAGGGACCTTTTTGACTAGGATAACCTTGGGTTAACCACCATATGGTCACTTAAACTTCATAGTGAAGTTAAGTGACGAAATTGGAAGCATGGGGACAATGGGATGAGTGGAATCCACACTCAGGCCCACTTCCAAGCCATGGAACAACTCCATGATTCCCTAATAATGGAGTGTTTGGCTCCTTGTGCCTCTCTTTTGGGTGGGGTTCCCCTTATTAAGGGTAGTGTGTCGTCCACTCCTTTGGTATTTATATTTCACTTATTGTAATTTAATTCTCCATGTGTTGTTAAAAGGACTATAGTGGGGAACCTAGTGAGTGGGGGTTATTTATTTTATGACCACTACGATAATGGATGAGTTGTGGATTAGTTGTTTAATGCCACTTGGGAAATGAGGAAAATGGAGGGAATTAGTTTTTAAAAGAGAGAGGAGGAGAGTAGGGGGGTTGGATTATTGTGGAAAGAAGAAGATTTTGGAGAAGGAGGCTAGAGAGGAGCTCTTCATCAAATTTCATCCATAATTGGGCTTTGAAAGGTTGGTGTAACAAGACTACTCTCTTGTGTGATCTATTGCTTGTAATGTATGTTTGTTCTTGCTTGTTGAATGAGTTTGCAAATGTCTTCTATGAGTTTTCTGTTATTATTTTGGGGTTTGTTTTGGGTGTAGAAAGAGCTCCTTCCAGTTGGAAGGCAATGCTCAGTTAGAAGGCAATGCTACGGAGGGGGTTTAACCCCCCACCACTCCTCTCTTTGTTTATGGCAACTATGTTAAACACAGCGAACCCTCTCTATAGCATTTCAATTTCAATTTCAAATTTTCAATTAATATTAATTATATATATATATATATATATTGCTCTATTCTCACTGTCTCGTCATGTCTGACATGACGTGTGGGGCTCCTACTACGGGCCCTGCCAGCCGAACCAACCTCCTCTGTATCAAGTAGCTCGACACACTGCTCCACACGTGGTACCCCCTGCGGCTCTACGTGAGGCTCCTCACGTGGCTCGACATGAGACACAGCTCGTGCCTCCACCCATGGCTCCTCTTGCAGAACATCACGGGGCTCATCACGTGGCTCTATGCACGGCTCAACTATGGCTAGTGGAAGCCTATCCAAAATAGCTTGTAAAGCTTGTAATATCTGTGGTCCCATCTCAGGTGGGGTTGGTGGTGCTTGCGGTACCTGAGGAACTGATTGTGCCTATATAACTGGCTAAACTTGTGGAATTGGCTGTTCTAGTGGGGCTGGCTGTTTCGATCCCACAGCTGAAGAATCAGTGTGCACCTTGGTGGCTAGAGTGCAGTGGGACACTAGTTGCCGAACTTGTCTAGGAGGCATCCTACAAAACGAGGTAACCTCTAGTCAGTTTGGTCGTGGAAGTGATAATGTGCTCATACAAGCCTAGTGTTTTAAAATGACTGGGCTTTGATACCAAATGTCATGCCCACATTTCACGTAGAGTCACAACATGCAAAACATGTACATTATGTCCACATATGACATGTAGGCATGATTCAAACTATCAAAAAATTTTCCTTTACTACATGAAAGCTTTCCCTCGCACACGTAAGCGTGCTCGGATGTGTAAGTTTTATGTTGTCAATGTTACTGTTGCTACGGAATATTCCACACCCATGTGTATGTTGATATCGATCACTATGTTTGAGTCGGTTCAATTTTCTTCGTGTTACATTTTTTTTCTCTATCTCCTTTTTATATACATGTATTTTATTTAAATTAAATTTAAAATGTTAATCTAGTTTCATTACTTGGTAATTCATTTGGAAAGGATAAATTTTGTAGTCATAATTTTCTTCACAATGATTTAATGTGAGAGTTCATTAAAGTGACCTTCAATTGCCCATTAATATCATTCAATAATAATTTATATATATATATATATTCTTATATATATAATTATATTTATTTTAGAAATTCTTTTCCAATTTAAGAAATGGTCATATATAAATATATATATCTTTATATATACATTTATATACAATAACCTGTTTTGTACAAACTTATTTATTCTCAAAGATTTTATATATATATATATATATATATAATTATATTTAATACTATTTAAATATACACTTATCATTGTATATTTTTGTCTTGCTAATGGGATCTCCACCCAAATATATATATAAATGTCTTTTTAGACAAGCTCATGCATTAGCAGTTGATATATATATAAATATACATATATATAGAGAGATGTATATATATATATTTATATTTATATATATTTCAATGTTTATTATGAATGATAGTGGAAACCCCACTTATCATTTAAATCTTTTTTTATTTAAAATAGCCAACTCATACATTTAGGGTTAAATAACCCTAATGTTATTTTGTTGTTGTGATTGTTTGAATGTAGGAAGGAGGGTTGTGACGGTGGTGGCCATGGTGGTTGGTGCAGGCCAAACGGGGTGGAAGTGCTGTCGCAGGAGTGGGGAGTGGGAAGGCGCGGCGGCAGAGACTGGACCGGGCAGCAGCAGATGCAGTGCAGGCCGTGGGGTACGGAGGTCGCGGCGGGGTGAGGGTTGTATGGCGCAGCGGGGAATGGGGGGTCGCAGGGGTGTGGCTGGGGCTCTGCCCCTCCCCACAGCCCCTTCTATAAATGCTATGGTGGGGGTTTAACCCCCCACCACTCCTCTCTTTGTTTATGGTGACTGTGTTAAACACAGCGAACCCTCTCTATAGCATTTCAATTTCACTTTCAAATTTTCAATTAATATTAATTAAATATATATATATACATATACTATTTTAAATATATATATATATATATTTCCACATGGTATCAATATTTTTATTTTCACAATTTCATTTTAAATGAACTATTAATTATATATATATATATATACACTTCTCAATTTCAATTAGTAATAAAAAGTAACGTTTTAGCAGATTTTTTGGCTAACTTTGCTTTTAGTTCTAATGTTGATATTCTTGAATGGGATTCTGAATCTTTTGCTAGGATTCCTAGAGTTAGCGCTATTTTGGAGAAGGATATTTTGACTTAGTTTTAGCCATTTTGGTAGATTTTATTAGATATTTATCATCTTTCTATTCTTTTTCTTCTGGTTTTCTGTGCGTATTACTTGACGTCAATTATTTATTTTTGCTTATCCTTTCGGTGGATGTGATGTACCTTGTTATGTGTTTTAAGTGCAGATGGTAGAGTTTGCATGAGGGAGCTGGCATTTCAATTCTTTTCTTTAAATTCTATGTTATGATCGTTATTTACTCATCTCCTCCTTGTTTTTCAATGATTAAGCTCTGCTCTGGCTCCAAAAGTTTATTTTATTTGCTGCTTTTGGTACTCTTCAAGTTTCTACAGTTTTAGCATGGGCTTTGTTCAGTGGAATTCCAGAATTTCTTGGCCAATTAGGAATTGGGAACGACCCTTCCTTGGTCTTTCTAATCTAAACTCTCTGTAGTAAGTCTTTAAGGTTTATGAGGCTTCTGTTGGTAGAGCGATTGTTCAGGTTTGTGATTCTACTTTCCTTTTTTCTCCAGTGGCTATTTATCCTTCTAAAGTTGCATCGCATTTTCTTTCTAACGCGATGGATCTCTTGCAAAATGGTGAAAGGGTAAGGGTTTTGGGTGTTACGTTTATACAAAATGTACATTTTTCTATTGACTCTTTTAATACTGCATTAGAAGATTATGACTTGCATGAAGGATCTGCTCTTGTGGGAGGTTTATTTGACTGCAGGTTATTGTTTCAAACGCCTACACTCCACTGCCTCTTCAACACTTTTATGCATGGGCTTCAAAACAATTGTGTGGTTTCCTTCCAAAATGCCATCCACTGTCACCAGAGGGAGCTAGGGAATCAAGTGGTAGCAAAAGCTACAGAAGTTTTTAATGCATTACATTTCTTACTTAACTATGTCCCTCCCCCTCCACCTCCTCCTCCTCCCCAGCAAGCAGATGTAGACCGTCCTGAAGTGGGTCATGCTTTACAGATCATTGAGATTGCCGATTGTTTGGGCGTTGAGTCATTTTTTGTTTTGTATTCAGTTCTTAGTTTTTTGCCCTGACTATTGGTTGATCTAGTCAGCTGTTTTGTATGTAATACTGTATGAACTTTGTTTCGAATTAAGCTACAGATGTTGTTACTGGTTCGACTCTTTTTTGAGTTGATTTTTGTTGTATCTGTTCACAATCAGGCTATAACCGGAGGTTTTCTTGGCCGAATTCTTTCCTACCGGTATGCCTTTCCGAATCCGGCATTTTGTAATCTCTTTTTTTACTAATATATTTTAGTAGTTTATTACCACTTTTTTCAAAAAAACAAAGAAGTAAATACAGATGTATCAAAATTTCACAACTAAATTTACAAGTAAAAGATATATATAAATATATATAAATATATATTTATATTTATAAAATGATAATTCATGGTAAAATTCTTTTCAGACTATTTTCAATATTATAATTTTATTCTAACAATAAATCAATGAAAAAGAACATTTAATCATTTAAATCTGTATTTGCCTTTTCTTTTATCTATCAAGTAAATTTTCCAATTCAAATGAAGCTAAGGTTCAAGGGATAATAGAGGAAACTAATGAATCTATCCATTTCATTAAAACACAATAGTCAAGTAAATTTCTATTTAGATTATTTCCCATTGCAAACTTAACTCACTTTTGATTTTGTTTTCAAGGAGAAATTTACAACTTCCATAATACTGTAGAATACAACTTTCTCACTAAATAACACAAGAGATAATTTAAACAACTGATCCAAAGCAACATACATTCACACAACTTTACATTTTGGTAACAAAGGACAAACAACTGTAAAACTTCCATAACTCACATATACTCTAAGGGAGGAATTTCTTTCTTCTCCCACAACCTACAAAAGATGTAATGTAATAACTAATTAAAATCACAACAATGACATAATAAGGGAGGATTTCTTTCCACTCCCAAGATAACAATTTTACAACAATTTTCAAGAGGGAAAATCTCTCCTCTAAAAATCTTACAGAATGGACTTAAAAGGACCAAGTCCTTATTACAAATAGAAAGATAGAACATATTCTTTAACAAGGCCAAACTCCTTCAATCCTTTTTACATGCTCTAACAGTAACCTGCAAGACAACCAGGGAGACAAGAACAACCATCTAGCTCTACTCCCTACCTTTGACCCGCAAGAGGATCACCCCCAAGCTAGGGAGACCATCCTTATACCCAGGGTAGAATTATGCAAATCAACACTTCACAACATTGAATAACAACAACAAGGCAAATAACACACACACTCCCAGGGTTGACTCACAATACAAAGACTCAGCTTAGGTGAGTTCAAGGAGGGTAGGGAAGTAGACATCTCTACCTCTAGGTGTCATCTTTTCACATTTTATCACATTTTATCACAAGGTCTCAAGCCAACAAATTTCTCTTCCTCAAGGCCTCAAGCCTTCTAGATAAATCAAATAACCAGGGATATCCCAATAAGCTCTCAAAGCCATTTAAAAGCCCTCTAGGCTAAAAGTAACAACATGCCATCAAGGTATTTCTTATAACAAGAACACAAAATGACACTCGAGGAGGGTCACACCTCCCCTTCCCTATACAAGATGAGCATTGCCTTCCAACTAGAAGGAGCTCTTTCTACACCCAAAACAAACCTTAAAACAATAACAGAAAACTCATAGAAGACATTTACAAATTCATTCAACAAGTAAGAACAAACATACATTACAAGCAATAGATCACACAAGAGAGTAGTCTTGTTACACCAACCTTTCAAAGCCCAATTATGGATGAAATTTGATGAAGAGCTCCTCTCTAGCCTCCTTCTCCAAAATCTCCTTCTTTCCACAATAATCCAACCCCCTACTCTCCTTCTCCTCTCTCTTTTAAAAACTAATTCCCTCCATTTTCCTTATTTCCCAAGTGGCATTAAACAACTAATCTACAACTAATCCATTATCCTAGTGGTCCTAAAACAAATAACCCCCACTCACTAGGTTCCCCACTATAGTCCTTTTAACAACACACGGAGAATTAAATTACAATAAGTGAAATATAAATACCAAGGGAGTGGATGACACACTACCCTTAATAAGGGGAACCCCACCCAAAAGAGAGGCACAAGGAGACAAACACTCTATTATTAGGGAATCATGGAGTTGTTCCATGACTTGGAAGTGGGCCTGAGTGTGGATTCCACTCATCCCATTGTCCCCATGTTTCTAATTTCGTCACTTAACTTCATTGTGAAGTTTAAGTGACCATATGGTAGTTAACCCAAAGTTATCCTAGTCAAAAAGGTCCCTAGATCCATGAGGTATAACCCAGGGTTGATTTTTGCCTAGTTAGAACTCCTAGAGTCAAATAAAACACAAAAAAAAGGTCTAAAAGAAATAAAAATTAAACAAGATTAAAAACCATATTTCTTACAACACTTATCATAATAAAAGTAAATCAGAAGATAACCCTTATTCCATTGACCTCATGCAACATTAACACATTACAACATTACAACATTTTCCAAACACAAGGTTGATCTTAGTCCCTCATGGAACTAGATCGGCTCACAAGATACAACATAGGTATGAGATGGTCTCCTGTATTTGTGGTTTCGTTAGTAATACTTGCACACTCAAACTCGAAGTCAATACCACATAGAGATATCATAGTCAAAGCAAAACTAAATACATGCATCTTAAACATTCTACCATATAATCGCATTGAAGTTCCATATCCATTCATCATTTTCTTAGAAGCAACATCTAATTATCATTACAGAATTATTTCTTTAAAAATCAATTAGGTTTAACAAGCAAGATTCTAGATCAAAAGTCTCTCAACATATCAATAACAATCAATATCACTGCAAATAGTCTCATGAACAGTAGTGTAAAAAGTAGGCCTCACATCCTCTCCCCCTAAGATTGTACTTCCTCCTGGAAGTCATCAAAGAGGTGAGGGTAAAGTGTCTTCAGTCTCGTAGCATCTTCCCATGTTGCAGTGACCTCATCATATATATCTCACTGGACCCTAACCTAGTCCAGCTCTTGACCTCGAAAGCCCAGCATCCAATGAGCCAATATGCGTATTGGCTTTAAAGCTAGCTGTCTGTCTACCTCTACCTGAAGAGCACTCGAATCCAATACATGAGACAAGTCAGACATATAACAACGTAAAACTAAAACATGAAAGACATCATGGATACGAGACAGACTAGGTGGCAAGGATAAATGGTAGGCTACAGGTCCTATCCTCTCTAGGATCTCAAAAGGTCCTACAAACTGGGGTGTGAGCTTAGAGCCTTTTCCATAATAGATTGGACTCTTATGTGGTCGCACTCTCAAGAATACTTTGTCACCTACTGAGAAGCTTTGATCTGTCCTCTTCGCATCTGCATACTTCTTCTATCTATCCTGAGCTTCCTGCAGTCTCTGTCTGATCAAAGTAACTTGCTATTCCATATCCTGGATTATTTTAGGACCAATGGCAACTCGGTCCTCTAACCGATCCCAACTCAAAGGCATTCTGCAAGGTCTACCGTATAAATCATGTTAAGGAGGCATACCCAATGAGCTGTGATGCCCATTATTGTAGGTAAACTGAACTAGATACAGGTACTCCTCCCATTTAGACTGATGATCCATAACATACATATGCAGCATATCCTCTAACACCTGATTAACTCTTTCTGTCTAGCCATCGGTCTCAGGATGGTAAGCGGAACTGAAGTTGAGCTGTGTGCCCAACACCTAGTGTAAATCTCTCCAAAATGAGGATGTGAAAACAGAGTCTCTATCAGATATAATATGACAAGGTACTCCATGCAGTCTGACATTTGATCTAGAAACACCCTTGCCACTGATGGAGCATTATAAGTTGTGTGTACCGATGACAAATGCGCCACCTTGGTCAACTTGTCAATTGTCACCATGATGGCATCATGGCATCATGATGACATAGGTAGACCAACAATGAAGTCCATGGACATGGTGTCCCATTTCTATTTAGATATCTCATGTGGGTATAAGAGTCCTGTTGGATGTTGATGCTCAGCCTTGACCCTCTGACATTCAAGGCATCGAGCAACAAACTCTACAATATCACATCTCATCCCATCCTAATGGTATAACTACTGCAAGTCTACATGCATCTTCTTCACCCCTGGATGAGCTGCATAGGGTGCTCTATGAGCCTCAGAGAGTCTCACTGCATACAGATCACCTGCACGGGGTACATAGATGCACTGCTTATGTCTAAGTAATCCATCTGACTCTAGGGAATAACCTACGAATTTACCCTTCAAGACCCTCTAATTCTGAATCTCCTGCTGCACCTCAAGAAACCACTCGTCCTCAGGCAGATGCTGTAGAATACGTTCTCTCAAATCCACTTTCAAAGTCAGAGTCAGGCTCTCATGGCAACTTCGACTCAAAGCGTCAGCGACCATGTTCTCCTTTCCTTTGATGTAGTGGACATCAAAGTTGTACTCACATAAGAACTCCATCCATCACCGCTGACGGGCGTTCAAATTTGGCTGAGTGAAAATATACTGCAAGCTATGATGGTCCGAATGGAGCTCAAAACATTGGCCTAAGAGAAAGTGTCTCCAACGAACAAGAGCATGAATGACAGCTACTAGCTCTAGATTGTGCGTAGGGTAGTTTAGCTCATGTGTTTTAAGCTTTCACGATACATAAGCAATCGCTCTACCACCCTGCATAAGCACAGCACCAAACCCCTCTAAAGAAGCATCCATGTAGAGCACAAAATCTTCTGCCAGATTAGGAACAGCTAATATGGGAGTGCTGGTAAGACGTTCTTTATGGATCCTAAAGGCCTTCTCACACTACTCACTCTAGGTGAATCCTTTCCCTTTTCACTGAAGGAAAGTAATAGTATGAGCTATTCTGGAGAAACCTTCAACAAACCTACGGTAGTAACCGGCTAGTCCCATAAAGCTCCTCACTTCTGTAACACTGGTGGGTGCTGGCCAGTCCTGAATTGCCCTGATCTTCGATGGATCTACGGAGATACCATCACCTGATAATATATGACCTAAATACTGCACCTCTGTCCTGAAGAAGGCACATTTTGCCAGGTTGCCATACAGCTGATTTCCACATATACACATGTGTACATCTCGTTTTTAAATACATTTAGTTTTTAAACTATTTTAAATATATATATATTACTCTATTCTCACTATATTGTCATGTCTGACATGACATGTGGGGCTCCTGCTACGGGCCCTGCCGGCTGAACCAACCTCCTCTGTATTAGATAGCTTGACATACGGCTCCACACGTGGTACCCCCTGCGGCTCTACGCGGGGCTCCTCACATGGCTCGACATGAGACTCAGCTCATGCCTCCACACGTGGCTCCTCTCGTGGAACATCGTGGGGCTCATCACGTGGCTCTACGCGCGGCTCAACTATGGCTGGTGGAAGCCTATCCAAAATAGCCTGTAAGGCCTATAATATATGTGGTCCCATCTCAGGTGGGGCTGGTGGTGCTTGTGGTACCTGAGGAACTGATTGTGCCTATATAACTAGCTGAACTTGTGGAATTGGTTGTTCTGGTGGGGCTGGCTGTTCCAGTCCCATAGCTAAAGAATCAGTGTGCACCTTGGTGGCTGGAGTGCAGCGGGACACTGGTTGCCGAACTTGTCTAGGAGGCATCCTACAAAATTAGGTAACCTCTAGTCAGTTTGGTCGCAAAATTGATAATGTGCTCATACAAGCCTAGTGTTTTAAAATGACTGGGCTTTGATACCAAATGTCATGCCCACATTTAATGTGCGTGTTTTGCGTGTTGTGACCGCACGTGAAATGTGGGCATGACATGTATGTTGTGTACTGCATCAGTTTTCTACAAAATTTTACAGGTGGATGCATTATGAGGTGGCCAGTGGTTTCCCAACCCACCCTAGTTGGATGGATCTCATCTTGGTACTTTTTCAGGGCTTGAAACTTTCATCTTCGCCCTCAAAATGACAAATTAGTGTTTTTTTCTAGATTTTTAAAAAGTTGTTTTTGTAATAAATCAAAACTCATGTTTTGAATTTAGAAATATTAGTTGGCATTTCATTCTACCTTAGAAAAAACTGGATTCTCAAAATATGATTGTAAAATATCCTAAAATGACAAAATCTCACAACTGTTGAAATCTGCCAAAAAGGTAATTTTTTGTGTTTTTTGTTTTCTTGGATATAAGAGAGCCTTCACTCATTGTAGTTGTGATAGGTGAAAGTCAGGTGTAGCAGATCAGACACAGTCATGAAACCCTAACCCTACCATCATCAAGGAATCTAACCTAAATGAGATCAAAGGATAATGCAATTCAAGCATAACATCACCTAGACCGTGCGATTCCTTGTTTGAGAGGGAGATGTGGACTGCTTCTTCAACAATAAGCAATTACAAAGCTGAAAGCTGCCATTGATGGATGATAAAAGCTCAAATGCTCAAATGCTCAAGATGATAATGTAGGTGCTATATGATTGCTGGATTACTAGATTGCTGGATCGCTGGCTTGCTGGATATCTCATATGGAATGAAAGGGTGTTTATATAGAACTCAACCAAGATCAATCGACGGTGGAGATTCAGAGGCTATGTGAATGGCTAAGATTGAAAGTTACTAAATTTAGGTCCAATTAGTTGTACATGTGAAAGATTTTAAATGAAAGTTGTCTTACAACACATGATGAATGGGAAATGGACAAGTGTTGAAATGTGATAAATGATGAGGGCTTAATTCAAATAAATTATTTGAATTAGTTGGGATATGAGTTGAAAATTAATTAAATAAATAAAATTTATTTAATTAATAGGATAAATGCATAAAATGAGATAAGACATGATGTGGAATTAATTAAATAAATACAATTTATTTAATTAATTGGCTAAGTGAATGAGAATGGGATTTTAATTAAATAAATAAAATTTATTTAATTAATTAGCTAATGGATTAGTGATTTAACAAGGTGTTGCTAGACATGGACAAATTTGGGTGTCTACATTTTGCCCCTCTTTGATACAATGTTCGATAGAACGTTGTGTCAAAGAAGATGTGAGATGTGTTCGATAAACAAGTTATGCCCCAGTGTAACTGGCAGGTGATGCCCCCTCGAGAGGTAAGCCAGGCGAACCAGGAAGGGCTAGGTTGGCTCTCGATAGAAGAAAAGGTGGAAAAGAGGGCAGACGTGAAGGAAAGGGGGGTTGCATGGAAGAAAATAGGCTGTGGCATAGAAGAATTAGGGTTTGGAGAAGGGCTATAAGTAGGTGCTTCAATGGCAAATAGGTTCATTTGTGCTCATTTGTGCTCATTTGTGCTTAGAAACTTAGAGAAATCCAGAGCTCCTGAGAGTGAGAGTGGCAGAGCTAGTAGGATGGTGATTCTACGCAGAGATCATTGTGCGGAGCGAGTGAGGACACATGGACGACCAGAGGGAGCAGGCGCACCGGTATGTTTCAAAACTTTTCCCAAAAGCATGCATTTAATAGGCTAAAAGCGTAATTAATTCACACACGTCACCAGAAGCGACTAGTTTAGGACATGGCTCATTGAGGTCGCTTATATAGGAATAGAGATCGCTTAGAGTAGTTCAGGTCGCTTATAGGCGCGGGTAGGTCGCTTATGGAAATGAGGTCGCATCCTGTCGGCGGGAAAAACGCAGTCGAAATGTGCGTATGGAGGGAAACTAGTTGCTTATAATCAAATAGCAATCGCATAAGGTAGTTTAGCTCGCTTAGGCCTAGAAACAGCGTGCATAAGGTAAATGACTCGCGTCTAAGGCTAGAACAAATACATATAGTGATTGGGCTCGCTTATAAGGATAATAGAGGTGCATTTAGTAAAAGAGCTCGCTTTTAGGAAAAAGAAGACCGCAGATAGCATATAGCACGCCTAGAAAGCAAGGATCAGCACTTATAGAAGTAGAGCTCACCTTTAGTGAAACAGTAAGCGCATAATGTAAAAGAGCTCGCATATAGGCAAAACAGTGGCGCATATAGTAAAATGGGTCGCGTTTGGTCAAAATAGTAGCGCATAAGGAAATGCCGGTCGCTAAGAAGCTAGGAGAAAGCGCATATGGTAAAGTGGACCGCATATGGTAGGTGTAAGGTAGAATAGCAAAGAGAGAAGGAAAGTTTGATATGGATAGCTAACAGAATGGGCTAACAAGCGTAAATGGATGATGCAGGATGTACTACCGCCATTGTTATCGCGAGAGCCCCATCCGAGAGATTTGCGGCTGGTGAGACGGTTGGATGCAGAGGCACTGCTGGTGTTGGAGATCCTGGGCTTAGAGCATGTGTCACGATTAGAGCCAGTTCAGGCACATCGAGGGCTGATGACTGCGATGGTGGAGTGATGGATGAGCGAGCACAGTTCATTCTTATTACCGACAGGAGAGGCAACCATCACCTTAGAGGATGTGTTCCGGATCTTGAGGATTCTGATAGATGGGGATCGTGTAGATTATGATCCGGAGATGGGCCCAGCGGCATTCAGGAGATTGTTTTGCACACCAGACATCGGAGCAGAGGGTTCAGAGATTCCGATGGGGAGGATGGAGGAGCTCTGCGACAGATTACAGCAGGTGGTAGTGGCTATCATTAGATGGCTAGTGGGTGATAGGAGAGCGAGAGGTTTTCCTGTAGGATGGGGGACAGTGATGGAGGGCATGTTCTCCTATGGCACGAGATATGCATGGGCAGAGTGCGTGTTGGGGCAGCTCTATCATTACCTGCATGATTGTGCGTACATGTTTGGAGCCAGTATGTCAGCAGGAGTGACAGTTTTGCATGTATGGGCATATGAGCACATTCCGGTGACGAGACCAGAGGGATGGGTTACTAAAGCAGCAGGAGAGCCATTTGTACGGATGTATAGAGGAGCGTTGACTTATCGACAGCGCCGAGGGGTGGTATACTGGCGGCGGAGATTAGATGAGATAGACAGGTTTGTATGGAGACCATGGCTAGGATGTGAGTAGTGGGAGGAGGAGGATGCCGAGCTTGCCTATGCTAGACAGGCGAGGTACATTTTTGGACGCAGCGTGTATATTATAGAGCGCTATTTGCCAGAGAGAGCCCTGAGACAGTTCAGAGAGGCACAGGCAGTACCTGTAGGGGATGCCGTTTTTGGGAGGACGAGGCAGGAGGTGTTCGATTGGGGTCCAGAGGTTGTGGTGGACACAGCCTTGGCAGAGAGAGATGGACTGCAGCCAGCAGCATGGCAGTGGAGACAGGGTCCTGCAGATCCAGGTACATTGCTAGAGTACGATGTATACTGGGCGACAGCTAGGCCGACTCGGTTGACACGAGATGGGGAGATTGGAGAGATTGGGATGGAGAGACCAGTGCGGAGACAACGACGACAGGCTCCACCAGCACAGGCAGTAGTGCCAGCTGCACCAGGGATACAGATGCCAGGGCAGGTGCCAGGTCAGCCGGCTATATTAGCACAGCCACAGGCACAGATCAGAGCAGGAGATGATGTGGGTATTCAGCAGCTGCGGAGATGGATCAGAGAGGAGAGGAGATGGAGGCAACGGGCACAGATGAGGCTGAGGAGAGTGGAGATGGATAGGCATCAGGCCGTGATTAGTCTGCGGCATGCTAGAGCACAGGCACAGACTTATTAGGCTCAGCTACAGTTGGGAGCTCAGAGAGGAGATGGACAGGATGACGGTGCTCTCGCTAGAGTTACAGGAGAGAGGGATACAGCTAGGCAGCATGAGCAGATGATGAGGCTTGAGCGAGATACTGCAGTACAGCAGGAGCAGGCTATGAGAGCAGAGAGGGATGGTCTGCGAACTGAGAGAGATAGGGCAGTGCAGCAGCTGCAGGGGATGACTAGTGAGCGAGATAGAGCAGTGGCTACCTTGGGGACTGATGGAGCTACCATGTACTTGGCCACACAGTTGACAGCGGTACAGGCCGAGCTTCGGAGAGTGCAGGGTGAGGCTGAGTATTATAGAGGCTTATATTATGGAGCTGTGCCGGCAGAGCAGAGACAACCTAGCTTCAGGAGCAGGTCAGGGGCTTCGAGCTCACGGAGGTCAGGTGGATCTCGATCGGTAGCTTCAGTGATGGGGCCACTGAGAGATGAGGGACCAGGTACAGGACCTGTTGGTGGTGGTGGTCAGGGCGAGGGAGCTGGCAGTAGTCGCTAGGGCATACCTTGTTGACATTGTATCATGATGAGGCCTAGAGCCATTGTTGTACATTCATTCTTTTCAGGGCTCAGCTTGTATTGTAGACACTTGTATTTTGACACACATGTATATATATATATGGCAGTTTTGGTGATCTATATGATGTTATAATGGTTGTGATGTTGATATTATGATGGCTATGCATGTTATGTGTATGGATTATATATGGATTATGGATGGATGTTTATGCAAATGGTAATGGAATAGAAAATGTTTGAATATGTAAAAGGTAATGATATGAATAGATGTATGCATATAGGTAGATGGTAATGAAAGATATATATAATGGACTTATGTATGGCTAACACTTGTTTTGCAGGAGCGGGAATATGGACAAAGGATGATGGAGATGATTGATCTTGGCTGAGGATGATGGAACGAATGGATAGATAGAATGAATAAGATAGGATGATGATGGGCAGCTTTCAAGTAATTGCTCAAAATGAAAAGAAATGCAGTCCTTATGTTTGATATAGCATATGGATGTTATACACCAGGGTATAAGAAACCAAGGTGTCAAGGTATCCAATGCGTAACTAGCATGTTACAATCTTGTCTGAACGCATGTGGTCAAGATGTGGAGCCAACATGAACAAGATATGAATAACAGCTAGTGTTGGACTTTGACGCTACAAACAATGGTTTGAGCTTATCTCCACTACACATAATGATAGCTTGCGGGTTATATGTATGGAGTTAGTCTTGACATAGAATAGTCTCAAAGGCATAAGAGACTGTTTAGCTTCTCAGATGCTAGAGATATTGATATGTAAGATACTAATCCCAACACGTACAAGATACCAAGACGCATAGGAAGAGAATAAGATCATCCTGCAAACACGGCATACGAAAGCTATATGACCATGCCCCAGTCCTTACTTCATCGCAACATACCAAGATATAAAGAGATCAAGGCAGTCTTGACTAGGTATAGAAAAGGGACAAAAGATAAATCAAAAGATAAAACAAAAGATACTGTCATCACGTTCTCTTGCCAATTTTGGGTGCTCTTGGATAGATTAAGCTGGTGCCTTGTTAAAAGGAAAGTTACATCCTGTTGAAGGCTAAAGTTGTTGATAAACTGCTATAGCAAATGTTGGCTTAAGGCATGCGGACAAATAGCTTCTGGCTTACCTGTGATTGGTTAAAGTGCTTGAGCTTGCAATATACACATGGATTGCTTCCTGTTTGAGCTGATCAAAGAGAAGAAGATGGATGATGCATGAAGATGAAGAAGATGGGGAGGATCATCTGTGCTTGAGTACTGGAAACTTCCTTCGTATTCCAGACTGCCTACATACCCTGTATCCACGGGATCAAAGCACATTTACGATGAAGATGAGACATGATGAATATGTAGTTCTGGGTTTTATTGATGATGTAAGTGATGAAAGATAGAAGAATGTGAGCTGAAAGATTGAAGGATGTTTAGAAGAAAAGATGACAGATGACTGATGAATGGGGCTATCGTCTTAGCCTGAATCAGAGTGCTTCCTTCGCATCTCAGATTGCCTACATACCCTGTATCCACGAGATCAAGGCATCAACGATAGAGCTAGATGTAGTTCTTATTGATGTGGCTAATCGATTGGATGTTTGATCAAGCGATGTTTGTTGCGATTGTTGGATGAATGTGGATGGATTGCAAAGGTATGAGTCCTGGTTGCAAGTCGTTAGGTCATATTTGTCAGTGGACATGTGCCATGGCTGAAATTGATAAGGTGTGCTGTGTTGTAAGCTGAGTTATTTAATGTGTTATGAGCTAGAGAGAACAGGATCCACTTCCAAATAAGACTCAACAAATGCCCCCAGTGCGGGATGAGGTTTATTATACAGAAGCGACAATGCAGAAAAGATGTAGCCAAGATGCTAAGGTGCCAAAAGATATAGATATCACGACAATGTCTCAAGGATGATAGCTAGCATTGGCAAAGGATGAAGAGGAAAGGCTATGTGTGAGATTGCGATAGGGCTTATGAGCATGGCTGATACAAGATGCAGTGGGGAAAATGATCAAACGAACCAAACAAATGAGGGAAGCTGGTCACTACACATAGCGCCTGTTTGCCAGGTTTTCAGTATGGTACTTATCCAAGGCGCCTGTTTACCAGGTTTTCACCAGAGGACGGATTATTTATCTTATGTTTTTTTTTTTTTTTTTTTTTGGCTTTTTAAGATTTTTTTGTGATTTTTTTTTGGTTTTTTGGGGATAGCTAAGATTCATGGATAAAACTTCTTGAGATGAACGCTGTTGACGGGTTCATCCAAGGGAATGCCTTCAGGTGTTGACAAAGTGTATGCACCGGATCCATAGACTGCTGTGATAATGAAAGGACCAAGCCAATTTGGTTCAAACTTGCCCTGTTTCTCTCGATGCTGTTGATTCCTTTGGTTTTCTTTAAGGACAAGGTCACCAACCTGAAATCTGCGTTCTCTGATCTTTTTGTTGTAGCTGCGGCGTAGCCGGTTTTGATAGACTTGAAGATGGTTTAGTGCTGTAAGGCGGCGTTCATCTAATAGCTCAAGATCATGGAGTCTGGACACTCGATATTCTTCATCTGAGATAGTATGTTGCAAGGATATGCGCAAAGAGGGGATCTCAACCTCGATAGGCAAAATAGCTTCAGTTCCATAGACGAGAGCATAGGGTGTGGCGCCAGTAGGAGTTTTGACACTTGTTCTATATGCCCATAAAGCAGGATGCAGTTGTAGATGCCAATCTCGACCAGCTTCATTAACAGTCTTTTTAAGGATCTTGATGATTGTCTTATTAGAGGCTTCAGCTTGACCGTTGCTCTGAGGATAATAAGGCGTAGAGAACCTATGTTGAATATGGAACTTATTGCAAAGATCTCTAACCTCTTAGTTCTTGAAAGGCCAGCCATTGTCTGTGACAATAGCTTGAGGAACTCCATAACGGCAGATGATGTAATGTAAGATGAATTTAGCTATTTGTTTACCTGTGATGTAGGTCATTGGTATGGCTTCTACCCACTTCATGAAATACTCAGTGGCAGTGATAATAAACTTATGACCATTTGATGAAGTCGGATGGATTTTACCCACAAGATCAAGTCCCCATTGCGAAAAAGGCCATGGAGTGACAATAGGCTGAAGCTCATGTGCTGGGGCATGTATTAGATCTCCATGTTTCTGACATTGTAAACATCGCTTTGCAAATTGTTGGGCATCTTTTTCCATAGTTGGCCAATAGTATCCTGCTCGCAGAAGTTTCTTAACAAGGCTAGGGCCAGTGGAATGCGAACCGCAGACACCTTCATGTACTTCACGTAGGGCCGTTTTTGCTTCCTCAGAATCAAGACATCTAAGAAGGATACCATCAAGACTCCGGCGATAAAGGGTGTCTCCTAAGATAGTGTAACGAGAGGCTCGATGGATAAAAGTTTTACGCTGGGTGTTGGATAGTTGAGGAGGCAAGGTGTGATTACGGAGATACTCGTATATATCTTTGTACCACAACGAGTTGGGACCAACAATCTCACATATGAGCTCAGACTGTGGAACTTAAAATGCTGGGATCAAAAGCTGTTCGACCAAGAATTCACATTTATGGGTGTTAGATGGCATGTCTAAAAGAGATCCAATCATAGCCATGGCATCTGCTGCTCTGTTTTGTAGTCTTGGAATTTGCTCGAAGGTAATGTCCTCAAAATATTGTTTGAAATCGTCCACCATTAGCTTGTAGGGAAGAAGCTTCTCGTCTTTTGTTTGATATTCATCTAAGACCTGTTTGATAACTAGCTGAGAATCGCCAAAGACTCGTAACTGTTTGATAGCCCATTGTATTGCCATGTGCAAGCCTGTTATTAAAGCTTCATACTCTGCTATGTTGTTGGTACATGGGAATGCTATTCTGTATGATTTAGGTATGCAGTCTCCTTGGGGAGTGACAAACAAGATACCTGCTCCAGATCCGTGTTGAGTGTATGATCCATCAAAGTATAGCTGCCATCGTGCTGGAGAGCTTAAATTAAACAATCCTTCATCAGGGAATTTTGGGTATATTGGCTGAATGTCTGTGATAGGTGCTGCAGCTAATTGATCAGCAATGACTTGTCCTTTGATAGCTTTACGGTTCACATATTGTATGTCAAATTCACTCAAGATCATAACCCATTTTGCTAATCTCCCTGTGAGAAGTGCTTTTGAAAGGAGATACTTGAGGGGATCCACATTAGAGGAGCTTTGTTGTTTGGTTCAACATATAGTGTCGCAACTTTTGGGAAGCAAACACTAATGCTAAACAAGCTTTTTCCATGAATGAGTAATTGAGCTCATATCCCACAAGAGTTCTGCTAATGTCGTGGATGGCTTGTTCTTTTCCTGAATCATCATGTTGAGCTAGAAGCGCACCCAATGCTGCGGTTGTTGATGATATATAAAGCAGTAATGGACGATCAAGTACAGGAGGTATTAACACAGGAGGTGTTGCCAAGTATTCCTTTATCTTATCAAAAGCCTGTTGACACTTTTCATCCCACTTAAAAGGTTCACCCTTACGAAGAAGATGCTGAAAAGGATGACATTTATCTGCGAGTTGTGAGATAAATCTGTGGATAGATTGTAGCCTACCCTGTAAACTGCGGAGCTATTTGAGATTCGTTGGTGGAGGCATTTCTATGATAGCTTTTACCTTAGTTGGGTCCACTTCTATCCCTCGTCGAGACACAATATATCCCAATAGTTTGCCTGATGTTACACCAAATACACACTTCTTTGGGTTTAGTCTGACTTGGTATTTTTCTAATCGATCAAAAATTTGTGCCAACACTTGTAGATGTCCTTCCCTTGTCTTAGATTTTCCCAGGATGTCATCAACATAGTCTTCCATGATAGTATGAAAAAGATCATGAAAAATAACTGTCATGGCTCGTTGATATGTAGCTCCAGCGTTCTTGAGACCAAAAGGCATTACAACCCAGCAATATGTGCCCCATGGACAAATAAAAGATGTTTTATCTTGGTCTTCCTCTGCTATTCTGATTTGATTATGACCTAAAAATCCATCCATCAAAGATAGCATTTCATGTCCTGCTGTAAGATCAACAATGTTGTCTATGCTTGGTAGTGGAAAATCGTCTTTAGGACATGCTTTGTTAAGATCTCTAAAGTCTGTGCAGCAGCGAACTCGTCCATCTGGTTTTGCTACAGGTACCAAGTTTGAAACCCATTCTGGATAATCAATAGGCTTTATGAACTTTGCTTCTAACAGTTTCTGAATTTCCGCTTTGACCAATAAGGCAACTTGTGGATGCATTTTGCGCAATTTTTGTTTGACAGGCTTTGCATCAGGGAATACTGCTAAATGTTGTACCACAAGTGAAGGATCTAGTCCTAGCATGTCTGCATAAGTCCATGCAAAATTTATAGCTCTTCTCAGAAAAAATGTTGTGAAGTTCTTTCGTTCTTGCTCTGATAGTGATGCTGCCAAAAAAGTGATCTTCGGATTTTGTTCTGTTCCCAAGTTCATGTCTTGTGATTTTTCAACTAGCACAGTTGATTTCTCATAGTAATCAATGGCAACAGGAAGATCAAATCCCTCATCCTCAGGCGCCTCAGAGAGGTTTTCACCTTTGGATACGTCCTTTATTTTTGCTTTTTCACGGTCAAGAGGCGCCTTGCGGTTTTCACCTAGTGACCTATTTTGTTGAATTTTGTTTATTTCACTTTTGCGACTGAAGGATTTGATACTTCCGCCAAAATATGCTAGTTTAGGTAATTCCATCATGAAACCTGCTTTATGATCACCCAATGGAATACCTTGTCTCAAACCCATGAATTCTGCAATGGCTTTGTCATTTTCAAATGTATCTAATATCGGTGCCCCCTGTTGGTCCCAATCGATGAGGTCAGGATATATGAGTGAAAGGCTAATGGAGGGGTCGTGATGGCTAGAAGAGGTTGCGGAAAACATGAAAATGGAATGTTCTTGAAAAAGGTCGGTGATATGAAGAGAGGAGTCATCGATGATATCCGAATTAGAAGTCTCTCCTACCGAGGAAGGTCCAACGTCAATATCGGAAATACACTTAATGTCTTTGGGTCGCGGTACCTCCGGTTGGTAACCAAGGCCTTGCTTATTAAACTTCGTAGACACAATAAGGGGCTCAATAGGTCCTTGTTCCTGTGATCCCAAGCCGCCATGTCCTTTATAGCCCATGTTCTTTATGATACGAAACCCGTTGTTGTAGCGCTCTACTTCAAGTTGGACTTGGTCATTTTCATCAAAGAATATCCAAGAGTTGATGTCCTCAATGTCTTCGTCATCCAAGAAACCACCTTTAATGAATACGGTAGGGGGAGCTTTGATAATAGCAGAAGATGAAGTGGGCTTAGATGTAGAGGGCTTACCGTGGGATTTAGGAGATAATGGAAGGGTACCAACGCAATAGGATTCCTGCAATTTGTATTCACCAGGGCCATGTTCGGTATATTTGATATGGAGGTTGGAAGCGGCTTTGCTAGATGAGGGCTTGAGGAGATCGGATGGGTCTACATAGGAGGAAGACGGATATGCCTCGGTGTTGATAGGGATACGGTTTGGACTCTGATATTTAGCTTGAAAGGCACGGCAAAACTCAAATGGATTGGGATCAGCTTGAATGGTAACTTCAACACCCTTATGTGGAAATTTAAGGCATTGGTGATATGTAGATGGAACTGCTTTAAGGGTATGGATCCAAGGGCGACCGAGGATGATGTTGTAAGGCAGATCAATATCAAGGACTTGACAGCGAGTTTCTGTAATGACCGGACCAACTTGAATAGGCAATAAGATGATCCCTTCAGTATCTCTTTCAGCGTCATCATATGCTCTAATAGTTATAACTTTGGAAGTGTCAACATCTTTCTCAGAATATCCCAATTGCTTGATAAGTTTCAAAGAACATATATTTAGACCAGCTCCCCCATCTATCAAGACTCGTTTGATATGGCGTTGGTTAACAAACACTTCAATATGGAGGGCCTCATTGTGTGACGGATGAATGGAGGGTTGAAGATCTTTGTCGGAAAAGGTCAAATGACAAGGGGCTGCAATGCTAGCGACCATAGATTGAAATTGTGTGATATTAATATTATTAGGCACCGAAGACTCTTGTAAGGCTTTATCAAGGATAGCTTTATGTGCGGGGGATATGCGGAGTAGCTCAAGGATAGATATGTGTGCGGGTGTTTTACCAAGGTGATCCAAGAGGTTATAGTAAGAGAGAGGTCGAGGAGGATGAGGAGGTGCTCCTTGAATGGTAACTCGACCTCTTCGCGTGGTTACGGCACAATCAGGTTCTCCTTGGATGGTAATGGTAGAAATGTGAGCATGGTCAATGCGGCCAATGGTAGATGATGCATAATTATAGGGAATAGCATTTCCAGCTTGAAGATTATTTGTCTGATCATGAGATGGAAGTGGATTCTTGAAAGTCTCTAGATCATAGTTTGATGTGGATTGTTGAGTAGGTTGAGCTGTTGAAGGTGTGACGTTGATTAGACCTTGATCAATGCAGTCTTGGATAACATGTTTTAAGCGCATACAACCATTTGTTTTGTGTCCTTTAACTCGATGGTAATCACAATACTCATTCTCTTTGTACCAAGGAGCTCGAAAGAGGGGTTCGCCATTTGGTGTTGCATCGGGTAGAATAACGTCTCCGGCCTGAAGCAGCTTTCGAAGAATAACTTCCATGGGTTCCACTAATGGTGTAAATTGTCGGCGTGGATTAGAAGTTTGGCGTTGGTTTCTTCATTGTGGAAAAGGCTGTCTTGGTGGAGAGGCCGCTTGAATGTTGATGGGAGCTCTCATAGTTTGGATATTCTTTGTATCAACAATACCGTCATTGACAACATTCTTGTTCTTATTCCAAAAGCGAGACTTATCATTGGAATTTTGGGGAGAATCTTTGTTATCACGAAAGATCTTGATAGTTCCTTTGGCAATTAAGGCTCGTTCAATAATAACTCCTTTGGAAACTAGTTCGTCAAAGGTGCTAGCACTTTGCAATTGTAGTTGGAATGACAGCTCAGGATGAAGATTTTGAACAAAGATGTCAAGCTGTTGTTTCTCAGGGATTTCCCATGATAATTTGCTAGCCATATTACGCCATCGTTGGGTAAATGAGGAAAAGGTTTCACCATTGCGTTGTTTGTTGTTGACAAGGTCATTCATGTTTACCTCATGTTCAATGTTGAAGGCAAAATGTGATCAAAACTTGTTTGCCAATTCTGAAAAAGTCTTAATTCCTGGAGGTAAATGAGAAAACCATTCGAGAGCTTGTCCTGCTAAGCTTCGAGGAAATAGTCTCAAAAGATATGTATCATCATAGGCAACATCGAGACATGCCACGAAAGGCTCGAAGATGGTCGTCCGGATTTCCTTTCCCTTTGTACTTATCAAATTGTGGGATTTCAAAGTGTGGTGGAAAAGGTATCATATTAAGAGACTTGTCAAATGGATAGGCGCATATGTTTTCGAGAGAGAAAGGTTTCTTGCCTTGTCCTACCCTTTCATCGATCATTTGTTGGATATCGGTTGAAGATAACTGCTGTTGTTGCGAAGGGGGTGGAGTATGATATGAGACATATTGTGGTTGCAGTTGTAGTATATGTGGAGTTGTGACTGTTTGTTGTGGTTGTGGGATGTATGAAGCTGTGATTGTTTGTTGGGGTTGTGTGCCCACAATGTATGTCAAAGGAGTGGTATGTGACATGTATGTGTTAGAGGATTGCTGTCCTTGAGACACAAGTGGCAAGTGGGTGTGCATCACATGAGAAGTGGATGTTGGATTGATAGTAGCAGATGATTGGGAAGTTGGGATTGAATTCATGACATGGTAAGTGACGGAGGGATTGGTAGATACGACAGAAGGGTGAACATGGGGATTGGTATATGTCATGTGTTGGGTGATATTAGAGAAGCCTTGGGTAGCATAAGATGGATTGATGGTGTGTGAAGGATTGGAAGAAGAGGACAGCATGGATGTAAGTTGATCAACATAAGCGATCTTATTGTTTGGATTGGCTTGAGAAATGAGGGGATCACTCATGTCAATGAGACTAACGTTGGGATTATAGGATAACATGGAGGAATTAGCAGTTGGTATATGAGATGTGGTAGATTGCAATGGGTGTGAAGCATGGACAACATGTGTTGTTGGAATGGTTTGAGAGGTATGCACACCATAAGATATGGGAGTGGCTTGTGATGCTCGAAGTGTTTGCGCTTGTGTTGCATGGACAGCTTGTGTTACTTGAGGCATGGAAACAGTCATGGTAGAAGGAGAGATATGTTGAGGGACATGAAAAGGTGGAATGTTGAGATTTTGTGACATGAGAGGGAGCACATTGGTGGGCACTATCAATGGTTCTAAAGTATGCTCTGATCGTGGTAACTCAAATGAAGCAACAATAGGCAATGAGGATGATGTTTGCGAGGTAATAGAAGATGATGTGACTATAGTAGATGGTCTATTTGCAACAACAGCAGTAGTGTTGGGATCTTGCTCTCTAATAGTGGATATATCAAAGTCTTTAGGTAGTTTAGCACCCATGCGAGCAAGTTGGAGAAAACAGCGATCAGGCTCATATATCATGAGCTTCTCAACTTGGTCCCATAGATAGGTATCTTGGAATTCTAATGAGTCGTCTTGAGATTGTTCTTAGAAAGTTTCCAAGGATGGTGGAGGGTGCATTTGTTGTGAAGACGATTCACCCCTAGTGTACCCTTGAGGTATAAACATATGAGAAGGCATACCAGTTGTGAATTGAGTTGCGTCCTTAAGAGGTGTCGTGAATTGTTTCATCTCAGCTTGCAATTTGGCATCCATTTCAGCTTTCAATTTGGCTTCTATTTCAGCTCGATATTGACTCCTAGTTTGAGGCATGATGTTGATGATGAAGTTAAGCTTGTCAAAGTTTTGAGACCCAAAAGATGATAGTTGGTTGATTGGTTGTTGTTTTGGTTTGCTGGTTTGGCTAAGTTGCTTGGTTGATTTGGTTTGGATGAGTTGTTGTTGGTTGTCCCTAGAGGTAGCTTAATCACTCAAGGGAAAGATTGTTTGCTGTTGATGTTTGTTGGAGCTAAAGCTAAAGGAGATTGTTTGCTGAAGCTAAAGCTGAAGGATGTTTGTTGGCTGAAGCTAAAACTGAAGGTTGTTTGCTGATTGAAATGATTGGGTTGATGTCTGATTTGCTGGTTGGGGTCTCAAAAGATGGAAAAGCTCATGAGTTGTGATTGATTGATAAGCTCAAAATAGGAGACAAAGTCCAGGTATTTGTTGTTGATCAAAGAGAAGTCTGAAAGCTGATGTTTGAGACCCAAGCAAGCTGGTCCTGAGGCTAATTCGGCTGATGTACTGAGATTTGCAGGGATTTTAGCTACAGGCGACTGATGATAGCTCAAAGGCGACTCAAAGGATGCTAAAGGTGATTAATGATAGTTCAGATGCGACCTGGTTTAGTTTTGACAAAAAAATGACATTGCTAACCAGAAGCGAATGCTATGCCAGAGGCGATGACTATTGGTTCAAAGGCAATTTTCTGTTGATCAGAGGCGACTCAGATATCCCTAAAGGTGACAGTCTGTTGTTCAGAGGTGAGCTTGTTCAGGAATCAGGCAAATAACTGCGGCTTAAAGGCGATCTAGCTCAGACAACATGTGATTGGTTATGACTCAGATGTGACTTGGTTCAGGAACTAGGCGATTAGCTGTGGTTCAAAAGTGATTCTGTTCCATCAAAAGGCGATCAACTGCGGTTTAAAAGCGACTCTGTTTAGGCAATATGCGGGCAGTTGTTGTTTAAAAGCAACGCAGTTCAGGCAATATGCGAGTCACTATAGTTCAGAAGCGATGTCGATGGTCTGTGCGAGCAGTTTAGGTTCAAAAGCGACTGTGTTTGTGTAACAGTGGTCTGATTTTGCAATTTTTTCAGCAAGAAAACAATGATAATAGTCACTCACACTCACAACAAGCACAAACTGATACAACCTAGGCTAGGATAGGACAGTATCTGTTGAATCCCCTAGCTGCGCCTATTCAAAGCGGGTAGCTCCAGGATCTTGGTAGCACCGGCTCCTCCTTACATTTGCACACACTTCTCACGCATACCAAGATCCAGGATTCTTATAACGCTTGACCCTCTCCAAACCTTTAGATTGTCCCTGCTACCTCGACTAAGAACTGCATGAATCGGGGCCGCTTCAAGGGTTTTGCCCTCTGCGTCAACAAATAGAAGGTTTTTGGCTACTACACAAAGTTGCTAATAAGGGCATCCGTTCGGGTGGCTATACGTGCGGCAGTGCTACTCTCCGTTATGGAGTCTCCCAGCCTCCAAGGGTTGCGCCTTGGAGGGTTTTGGGGGAGGTTGGCTGTCGGTATAACACAACTGCACCTGTTGTTTGTGGCTTTCGACATAAACACTTTTCTTATATAGCGGTTCGGAAGGACTTGGCTTTAGCCCGTTACCGCTTGGGTCGTATCCCTTCTCACACCGGGAAGGCAGGCCCTCTAAAGATAATGACAAGTTCTCATACACCCAAGATCCATTTGATAGGCAAGGGGAGAGGATACTTTTGTCATTAAATTTGGGTTACAATCAGGCACATGCAAGCAATCAAAAAGATAAATCAAGCACGGAGCAAACAGTAGTTCATTTTAAGCACCAAGCCCAAATATGCCTAATTTAGTGAAAAAAACCACAAATCTTGGACTGATTGAACCTGCAACAGATATGTCAGTAGTTTGATAACCTCCTTTCTTGGACAAATTGATAAGATGCTGTGCAAATACCCAATTAATAGCCAAAAAATAAACTGGAACTGAAACAGACTTGCAAACAACAGAACTTACCAGATGCGATTCACTGTTGATCAAAAGCGACCTCTATTATACCAGAGACGAAATACAGCAGATCATATGCGACGCGTGAAAACATAGGATGCGACACCTGTCAGCTCATAAGCGACACAGATTGGCCAGAAGCGATCGGTTGAGGGCCAAATGCGAACAGTATCTGCAAAAACACAGCCGACAAACAAAACCCTAGTCTAGCAGGTGATCATTATCAGTCCATAAGCGATACCAATGAATTCAAAAGCGGCTTCTGTCGACTCATATGCGATCCCGATATACCCAAAAGTGACCTGTTGCAGGACGAAAGCGACCTGTATCTGCAAGCAAAAGCCAAAACCCTAACCTGCACAGGCGATCACTATTAGCTCATAAGCGACATGGATCATTATAAAGGCGAGTGCCATTGGATCAAAAGCAATGCGTATATATGCAAAGGCGGCCACTATTATGTCAAAAGCGACCTGATTATGTGTATAAGCGGCGGCTGTTAAGTCAAAAGCGGTGAGTACTGTCAAAGTAGCCGCAAAATTAACAAGCGAACATTTTAAAATCAAAAGCGATACTTTTTACCTCAAGCGCCGACTGTTCATTCAAAGGCGATCCAGAGAGGAATATGCAGCCTGTTCCAGCTTAAAAGCGACGCAGAAATTCAGAAGCGGCGTATTTTTGTTCAAAAGCGATCAGAATTTTCTGCGAGCACCTGCAAAATCTGATCTTCAAAGAAACAACTCCAAAAAATGAAGTTAATCAGGGACGTGAGTCCCACCGGGCGTGCCAAAAATGTGATAGGTGAAAGTCAGGTGTAGCAGATCAGACACAGTCATGAAACCCTAACCCTACCATCATCAAGGAATCTAACCTAAATGAGATCAAAGGATAATGCAATTCAAGCATAACATCACCTAGACCGTGCGATTCCTTGTTTGAGAGGGAGATGTGGACTGCTTCTTCAACAATAAGCAATTACAAAGCTGAAAGCTGCCATTAATGGATGATAAAAGCTCAAATGCTCAAATGCTCAAGATGATAATGTAGGTGCTATATGATTGCTGGATTACTAGATTGCTGGATCGCTGGCTTGCTGTATATCTCATATGGAATGAAAGGGTGTTTATATAGAACTCAACCAAGATCAATCGACGGTGGAGATTCAGAGGCTATGTGAATGGCTAAGATTGAAAGTTACTAAATTTAGGTCCAATTAGTTGTACATGTGAAAGATTTTAAATGAAAGTTGTCTTACAACACATAATGAATGGGAAATGGACAAGTGTTGAAATGTGATAAATGATGAGGGCTTAATTCAAATAAAGTATTTGAATTAGTTGGGATATGAGTTGGAAATTAATTAAATAAATAAAATTTATTTAATTAATAGGATAAATGCATAAAATGAGATAAGACATGATGTGGAATTAATTAAATAAATACAATTTATTTAATTAATTGGCTAAGTGAATGAGAATGGGATTTTAATTAAATAAATAAAATTTATTTAATTAATTAGCTAATGGATTTGTGATTTAACAAGGTGTTGCTAGACATGGACAAATTTGGGTGTCTATAGTAGTAGCATAGTTGATGAATAGAAGTTTTTTTATGTTCCAGCCTTCAAATCTTTGGCTCTCACATGATTAATTGTAAAATTGTAATGAGTGTATGTTATGTGCTGCATCAGTTTTCTACGAAATTTTATAGGTGGATGCATAATGAGGTCACCAGTGGTTTCCCAACCCACGTTAGTCAGTTGGACCTTGTTTTGGCACTTTTTCGGGGCTCCCAACTTTCATTTTGACCCTCAATATGGCAAATTAGTGTTTTTTTCTAGATTTTTAAAAACTTTTACTTTTGTAATAAATCCAAACTCATGTTTCAAATTTAGAATATTAGTTGGCATTTCATCCTACCTTAGTTTTAGGAAGCTTTTCAGAAAAAACTAGATTCTCAAGATATGATAGTAAAATTACCTTAAATGGCAAAATTTGACAATTGTAGAAATCTGCCAAAAAAGGTAATTTTTTGTTTTTTTGTTTTCTTGGATATAAGAGAGTTTTCTCTCATTGTAGTAGCAAAATTGATGAATAAAAGTTTTTTTATATTCCAGCCTTCAAATCTTTGGTTCTCATGTGATTAATGGCAATATTGTATTGAGTGTATATTGTGTGTTGCATCAGTTTTTCTATGAAATTTTACAGGTGGATGCGTTATGAGGTGGCTAGTGGTTTTTCAACCCACCCTAGTCAGTTGGACCTTGTTTTGGCACTTTTTCAGAGCTTGAAACTTTCATCTTGGCCCTAAAAATGGTAAATTAGTGTTTTTTTTTAGATTTTTAAAAAGTTGCTTTTGTATTAAATCGAAACTTGTGTTTTGAATTTAGAATATTAGTTGGCATTTCGTCCTACCTTAGTTTTAGGAAGCTTTTGGGAAAAAACTAGATTCTTAAGATATGATTGTAAATTACCTAAAATGGCAAAATCTAAAAATTGTCAAAATCTGCCAAAAAAGTTAATTTTTTATTTTTTTATTTTCTTGGATATAAGAGAGTTTTATCTCATTGTAGTAGCAGAGTTGATGAATAGAAGTTTTTTTATTCCAGCTTTCAAATCTTTGGCTCTCACATGATTAATGATAATATTGTATTGAGTGTATATTTTGTGTTGCATCAGTTTTTGACGAAATTTTATAGGTGAATGCATTATGAGGTAGCCAGTGGTTTCCCAACCCACCCTAGTCAATTGGACCTCATCTTGGCATTTTTTCGAGGCTTGAAACTTTCATCTTGGCCCTCAAAATAGCAAATCAGTGTTTTTTTCTAGATTTTTAAAAAGTTGCTTTTGTAATAAATTGAAACTCATATTTCAAATTTAGAATATTAGTTGGCATTTCATCATATCTTAGTTTTAGGAAGCTTTTTAGAAAAACTCGATTCTCAAGATATGATTGTAAAATTACCTAAATGGCAAAATTTGACAATTGTTGAAATCTGCCAAAAAAGGTAATTTTTTATTTTTTTTGTTTTCTTAGATATAAGAGAGATTTCTTTCATTGTAGTAGTAGAGTTGATGAATAGAAGTTTTTTTATGTTGCAGCCTTCAAATCTTTGGCTCTCACGTGATTAATAGCAAAATTGTATTGAGTGTATGTTGTGTGCTGCATCAGTTTTCTACGAAATTTTACAGGTGGATGCATTACAAGGTGGCCAGTGGTTTCCCAACCCGCCCTAGTCGATTCGACCTCCTCCTAGCACTTTTTTAGGGCTTAAAACTTTCATCTTGGCCCTCAAAATAGCAAATTAGTATTTTTTTGCTAGATTTTTAAAAAGTTGCTTTTGTAATAAATCAAAACTCATGTTTCTAATTTAGAATATTAGTTGGCATTTCGTCCTACCTTAGTTTTAGGAAGCTTTTGGGAAAAACTAGATTCTTAAGATATGATTGTAAAATTACCTAAAATGGCAAAAATTGACAGTTGTCAAAATCTACCAAAAAAGATAATTTTTTTCTTATGTATAAGAAAGTTTTCTCATTGTAGCAGAAGAGTTGATGAATAGAAATTTTTTTATTTTTTAGCTTTCAAATCTTTGGCTCTCATGTGATTAATGGCAAAATTGTATTGAGTGTATGTTGTGTGCTGTGTCAATTTTGTATGAAATTTTACAGGTGGATGCGTTATGAGGTGGCTAGTGATTTCCCAACATACTATAATTGGTTGGACCTCGTCTCGGCACTTTTTCGGGGCTTGAAACTTTCATCTTAGCCCTCAAAATGGTAAATTAGTATTTTTTTCTAGATTTTTAAAAAGTTACTTTTGTAATAAATTGAAACTCATGTTTCAAATTTAGAATATTAGTTGGCATTTCATCCTACCTTAATTTTAGGAAGCTTTTGGGAAAAAACTAGATTTTCAAGATATGATTGTAAAATTACTTAAAATGGCAAAATCTGACAATTGTCAAAATCTACCAAAAAGGGTAATTTTTTATTTTTTTTATTTTTTAGGATATAAGAGAGTTTTCTCTCATTATAGCCACAAAGTTGATGAATAGAAGTTTTTTTATGTTCTAGCCTTCAAATCGTTGGCTATCACGTGATTAATAGCAAAATTGTATTGATTGTATGTTGTGTGCTGCATCAGGTTTCTACAAAATTTTACAGTGGATGTGTTATGTGGTGGCCAGTGGTTTCCCAATGCACCCTAGTTGGTTGGACCTAGTCTTGGCACTTTTTCAGGTTTGAAACTTTCATCTTGGCCCTCAAAATGGTAAATTAGTGTTTTTTTTAGATTTTTAAAAAGTTAATTTTTAATAAATCAAAACTCATGTTTGAAATTTAGAATATTAGTTGGCATTTCATGCTACCTTACTATTAAGAAGCTTTTGGGAAAAAAACTAGCTTCTGAAGATATTATTGTAAAATTACGTAGAATGACAAAATCTGACAATTGTCAAAATCTGACAAAAAAGTTAATTTTTTGTTTTCTTTTGTTTTCTTGGATATATGAGAGTTTTCTCTCATCGTAGTAGTAGATTTGATGAATAGAATTTTTTTATATTCCAACCTTCAAATCTTTGGCTCTCACGTGATTAATGGCAAAATTGTATTGAGTGTATGTTGTGTGCTGCATCAGTTTTCTATGAAATTTTATAGGTGGATGCATTATGAGGTGGCTAGTGGTTTCCCAACCCACCCTAGTCGGTTGGACCTCATCTTGGCACTTTTTCGGGGCTTGAAACTTTCATCTTGGCCCTCAAAATGGCAAATTAGTGTTTTTTTTTTCTAGATTTTTAAAAAGTTGCTTTTGTAATAAATTGAAACTCATGTTTCAAATTTAGAGTATTAATTGGCATTTCATCCTACCTTAGTTTTAGGAAGGTTTTGGGAAAAAACTAGATTCTCAAGATATGATTGTAAAATTACCTAAAATAGCAAAATCTGACAATTGTCAAAATCTGCCAAAAAAGGTTTTTTTTTTTTTGTTTTTCTTGGATATAAGAGAGTTTTCTCTCATTGTAGCAGCAGAGTTGATGAATAGAAGTTTTTTTATGTTCCAACCTTCAAATCTTTGGCGCTCACATGATTAATGGCAAAATTGTATTAAGTGTATGTAAACTCTCTTATATCCAAGAAAACAAAAGAAATAAAAAATTACCTTTTTTGGCAAATTTTAACAATTGTCAAATTTTGTCATTTTAGGTAATTTTACAATCATATCTTGAGAAACTAGTTTTTTCCCAAAAGCTTCCTAAAACTAAGGTAAGATGAAATGCCAACTAATATTTTAAATTCGAAACATGAGTTTCAATTTCTTACAAAAGGAACTTTTTAAAAATTTAGAAAAAACACTAATTTATCATTTTGAGGGCCAAGATGAAAATTTTAAGCCCTGAAAAAGTGCAAAGATGAGGTTCAACTAACTAGGGTGGGTTGGGAAACTACTGACCACCTCATAACGCATCCACCTGTAAAATTTTGTAGAAAACCCACATCCGAGTCAAAAATTATGACCTCCAGAAGTCCCTGCGTCAGAGTCTTTTACATATTAGATTAGAGTTCCAACATATAATTGATACCATTCAATCATACATTATCCACACTTTGTACATGTGATTTAAATGCAATCCCCATTGAGTTCATCTAACCATTTCATTTTTTTGTAGAATGAACTTCACAAATTCACTTGTAATTGCAAGGACTATATTTAACTTAAGTGTTTCCATTAGTCATTTGTACATTTAAGGATGGAGATCAAATTCAACAAGATTCTATCAATAATAAATTTCACAAATTTTATTTATATATACAAAAGAAGGTCTTAAAATATCTAACACTCTTTGAGAAATTTTTAGCTAGGAAAATTCTTATTTGAGGGTAAGTGCAAGAAGATGGGGGACCAAAAAGTAGTCTTAAGTGGCTAGTTTTTTCCTAAAATCAAGAAATACTGGCCTTGGATGAGAAATTGAGCATAGTTACACTCAAAATTTAGAAATGCAACTAAAACAATGTTCGTAGTGCTCTGAGTCTACTTTCTAAACTATTATTTTTTTAAAAATGGCATAGATTAAGGGGTTCACAAGAGGGAGCCACAAAAATTGGTGTTGTTTCTATCAAAAAACATAGCATAGCATGTTTTGTGGCTCCCTCAAAAGGTCAACTTTTTTTTAGTATTTTTAAAATCGCTTCAGTGAGAAGGGTAAGTGCAAAAAGATGGGGGGCCAAAAAGTTGCCAAATGATTTTAAAAAAAAAAATACATAACACGAGCGCATTATAATGCGAGTGCATTATGAACTACTATAAATTGAAAAAAAAGGTTGTGATCTCATTTTATTTCTTTTTTCTCCACAATTCCCATTGTAGTGCCCCTCCATTCCCACCTTGGATGTATAGGTGAACCGATCAAGGCGCATGAATATGAAGGTAAAATAACGGGAATAATTAAGGTAAGGTAAACAATTGATGTTGTACAATATTGATAGATGTTTCATCCATGTGTGGTTTCATATGATAGTTAATGTGTTTTATTGATAATCTCTATTGCAACACTGATAATGCAGGCTTTGACATTGTTTTGCATTCCAATAATTAAGATGTCAATCTTACTACAATTGTTATATGTTAGAATGGATCTCATGGACTGATTCTGTTAGATTTATTTGTTATGATGGTACTTCTGAGACTTGTTCAATTTCATGCACCTATATGTTCAGTGTATGGTTCTATTCAGATAATGAGGTAGATTTGATTTGGTTATGATTACATGTTATCTAATCTAGATTGATATGATGTGGAGAGGACGATGTCGCATCACTTGCTTGTGAGTACCTTGTGATGTTGTGATTCCTTTTTCACCTAGTGTCAGCTTTTGTGCATCTATACATGCTTGACTGTGTCATTTGTTGCAGGATGCAGGTATCTGGCATCGACTCCACCTGAATTAACAGGTCTGAGCATGCCCTAATCCCAATGGATAAATTGTTTCAGAGATAACTTAAGGTCCCACATCCCAAGTCATCATCCTCGATCAGGATGCATGACATGTCTAGTTCAACCTATCAGTTCGGTCAGTATGTTAGGTCTTGCAATTGATTTATATTTGATGGAGCTTGTTGGTTAAGTGTGTTTTGGCCTGGCTTGTGAACATGTTTGATTTGGCTTTTAACAGCTGCCCTACTCAGTGGGTTATGTTGTATGCCTATATTTCATTATATAGTCATACTAATATTTGACCCACTTTAATATTTAATAAGGTCATATAATATTCTTATTATTATTAATATTTAATAAGATTAAATTGGTAATTGATAATTACCTAGTTAAAATAATTATTTAAAGTTGTTTGAATATGAATTATTTTATTACTACTATTAAATTGATTTAATTAAGGGAAGGTCACTGAACACTAGTAAACGCACTAACCAAACCCTAGAGTAGAGAGGAGACAGTCCTATCATCCAATTGACGAAGCCTAACAATTGGATCAAGAGTGTATTGATTCAGCATTACACTATGGTTACTAATGGATTTGTGATAATATGTTATTTATGATAGATATATTTTGGCTATATATTGTACTAACACTTCTTGTTGAGTGTACATGTAGAATTATTATGTCAATAGATGATGGTGGTCATTTAGCCACTTTATGTCTTTCTGTGTGATGTCTGACCTAGGCATGGGGCCCTAAGGTCTATTGGCCATGATGTTAAGAAATATTATTTTTAGTTTTATGTGATAAAATGATTATGTTCTTGTGAGGGATTTAACCTTGTAACTTTTAAAATAATTTTTAAGTGTTTTTAAGAGGTCTAAGTTGTATTTTATGTCTGAAAGATTGTCTTATGTCCAAGGTACATAGGTAAGAAGTTTATTTTTGTCATTTATAATATTTTAAAAGGTTTTTAGACCCTCCTTTAAGCCCCACTTACAAAAGTGACGAAAATGGGAAGGTGGTTGGTTGAATTAGTTGGGTGGTTGAGTTAGTTTTGGTTAGGAAGTTACTCTTTCCTTCTCTTTAAAAACTCTTCATGGAGTGGGGGTGACTTGCTCATTTTATGATTTTCATTCAAGGATTCCACCATTAGTGGGATATTGTGATTGAGGTATCATGTTTTCTTTATTAATTAAATATAAATATTATATATATTTTTTTATTGATTAAATGTAAATTTTATATGTTTTTCTTTATTGATTAAATATAAATATTATATGTTTTTCTTTATTGGTTAAATGTAAATATTGTATGTTCTAAATATTATATGTATCTTTTATTTATTAAATGTAAAGGTTGTTTTTCTAAGGGTTGTTGCTTGTGAAATTGGAAGAGCAAACATTTCAATGTAAATCTTGAAAGAAGCATATTTGTTGCTTTATTTACATATCATAAACCTAGATTATCATACCATGAATTATATTTTTGATTTTTACATTAGATCTTCCTATAATTATAAGATAGTAATCGTCATATATATTGGCATTAAGGTTTGCATATAATCATATGTTATCTATATATTAGTATTAAGATTTCTATATAATCTTATAATTGTTAAATGTTGGTGTTGGATCTTAGAAATGATGGTTTTTATCTATTTTTAAAAAGGGTTATGAAGTCATCTTGCTAAGGATCTATTAGTTTGTTCATATCCTCTAATAGATAAACTAATAATGTTCTTTGTGTACGTAAGTATCTTTGAACCTTATCAAACAGTTCAAGTACCTTGTCCATTAGAGTATTCCTTACTTCTGCCTTCTATTAGATCTAGATGGAAATGTTTTTCTTATGTGCATTAAGGTCTCAAATAAAAATGGACTTTGGATCATATAAAACTACCCACTTTTGCATAAATTCTTCAGGATCCAATTCTTATAGTAGATTGTATTAAACATCTTATTAGCTCTTCATTTAGTCAATTTATATTTTGGGTGTCTTGTTCTTTGGTTGTTCAAATCTTCACAGTATTCTTGATTGACCATAATCCAAATCTAGATAACCCATTTAATACGGTGTGTATACTCCTTAAGTATGTCAAACTCCATCCTCTAGGTGAGACTCTAGCCATGTATAACAAAGGTGTTTCAAATTGGGTGTGGTGGTCTATGAAGTCGTCACTTGAAAAAATGGAAATGGTGTGGCTGCTACTCAAAGGCAGAGTGGTGTTGTTTATAAACTATCCAAAATTTGAAGGTTGATTGACCAAATCTTACCTTGAGGATAGGAATAACCTACACAAGTGCATGAACATGTATATAAACATTTATGTCATATGGATATTTGTATAGGTATCAATTATTAATTATAAATTAAATATGAGTCCATGCATAGTTAAGATACATGATTTAATAGATGAGTTTGTTGGAGTATATATATATGATATAGATATTAACTTATGAAACAAAAGAAACGTAGTAGTTATAGTTTAATATGAATGTTTATTAAACTAATCGATATGATCGCATATTTACTGTAATATGGCATTGATTCTATTATAATGGTTTTGTTAGTAGAAATATGATATATGGGTTTGGATTATAAATGTTGTAATTAGCATTTAAGTTATAAGTATTTGTAATTAATATTATGTATGCATTGTTTAGCTTGACGGTTATATGTAATTGATGAGTGATTAATATAATAGATAGAATTAATATTAATTAAACTAGACCTAGGTTTTATGAAATTCTTGGTGGAGATATAACTTGAATCCAGTTGCTAATTTGATTAAATAGAATTGCTCTAGTAAGAAGAATTTATGTTGTCAATGAGTTGATTAGTTGAAATTGCTTATTGCAAGCAAAATTTTCATGCGAGTTGGTCTATGTGTAAATTGTCAAGTTTAGGTTCCAGAGGCATAAGGTAATATGATTCGATGGCATGTATTTTATTCATAGGTGTCTTGAAATGAAGATGTTGCAAGAACATGATGTCTTTTGTCTATGTATGTGGGTCTTGGTAAACAGTAATGTGAGATGATGTACATACTGTGTTGTAAATATATTATGATGGGATTAAATCTCCTTCACGTATGTGTTGATATCAAGCTTGTGTTTAGTATTGTAATGGGGAGACCTTGGAAATCATAATGAGAAACTATTTTGTTCATGGTTGAGATTTGCAAGCAAGATGACCCATACCTTGCTCGGGATATGTGTTGTTATGGTTATTATGATTGATCAACTGAAAGTTTTGGGACAAGGAAGTAAAGGTTGTTCATTGTGATTATGTTTTGTATGCAAGAAGGTAAATGCCTTGCATTGTTTATATATACTTATCAGTATGATAGTGCTTGTCTTGCTTGATGGTTAGGGTTTCTAGATGTAGGTAGGGGAGTGGCTTTCAATGTGGGGCCGGCGTGGCTGTCATGATAACCCTTTGAAAGTTGTTAATTAAGTGAAAACCTAAAAATGTATAGAGGGGAAAAGGGTAAATTACACATTAACAAGATAGTTGGATTTCCTCTCCCATGCCTGTAGTGCTCGTTTAGACTAAGGATGGGTAGAGAAGGCCTGGTTGGCAAGATCAACTCCTTTGCCCTCACGAAAGGAAAGTTGATTCTGCATGTGTCACCCTATGGGGCTGGCGCCTAGTGAGAGGCTATCAGGATAACCATAGATGGGGGCCGACGCCTAGTGAGAGGTTGTCAGGATAACCCATGTCAGGACCAAGCGATGACACTCTTCCTACTGCAGCCTAACATTCCCTAGTTGTACTCTCCCCATTCGTCGTGTGTTGCCTCTGGAAGTGATTTTGAGTTGCTTGTGGTGTTGTCATGTGTTGTAATGGAGTCTTATTTAGTCTTTGTTCCTGCTAGGCAATTGTCTACCTGACTGTATGATGTTTTGGGACCTTATGTCATCCCCTAGCATAGGGGGTGGACCTTAGGGTTCCACATGGTTGGGTGGATGTGCTTTATCTCCATTGGTTTCTCCTTGCCTTTGTTCATGTGCAAGAAGGTGGTAACTCCTGTAGCAGATTCAGATCATGTACCTGTTTATGGAGATAGTTATTATGCTCATGTGCTATCATATGTATCAGATTATTCATAATGTATGTATTCATATGTATTCAGAAGATGATAATGTAACAATGTAATGTTTTATTCATATGTCAGGAGAAATTGTGACTATGTACTAGATCCTGATGAATACTTATATGATGTTATGTAAATGTAAATGTTTATTGATTTAGTGCATTAGGTTTACAATGAGTTACTAATGTTAATTCATGATGTGTGTTAGAATATGTTAATTATTTTGTCAAGTAATGCAACCATGTTATCTTAGAGGACAAGTCATTAGTTTAAATGATGTGTTAATATTACTTTGTTATTTCTATTTCTATAAAAAAAAAAATTATCCTATTGCATATAGCATAAATGTGTTGTTCTCTAAAGTTTCATGGCAGGGCGTTACACTCGTGGTCTGCAAACCCTAGGAAGCGCGCTCGCATTTTGGATTCCGCAATTCAACATAAAAACCTTATCGATTCATCGCCAAAATGCCACCATGACATCGAGCACGCCAAAGGAGTGAGTTTATTTGTCTTTTTGTTTGAATTTGCTTCTAAATAGCTAGGTTTGAGTTGTTTTTTGATGTATATTTCATTAATTGTTAGGAAATGTTAAAACACCTCCTCCTCCTCCTCCTCAAAATCCATAAAATCCTGCAGAACAACAACCTCCTCCATCCATTCCTCAACATGCCCCTGGAACACAAGAAAATATAATGGGGCAAATTGAAAACAACAAAAAAGAAATTGAAGATATAATTGGAAGGTTGAAAGATCCTTCCACTTCAACCTTGCATAGTTCCACGCTTGCTAAATCTCTTGAATCTATGTTATCAAATATAGATTCAATTAGCAAGCAAATAACTAGTTGGACAGATAAGAGGAGACATTTTAGAGATTATTATGCAGACAAGTTGTCATACCAAGATGTGAAAAAATTACAAATTACAAAATTAGACTTGTGTTCGATTTTTACAAACCCACAAATAAATCAATCTCCACCCATTACATACAAGGGGTTCCCTATCCATTGGTACAACAACCAAGCGATAAGGGACAATTTTGGTCCCGCAATACGTTTTGAGGAAACTCTGCTGCGAGTTTGTCCTCAATAAAGTGCCAAACTATTTTGACATGCGAGACTTCCAAGGTAGAGGTGGGGGGTTAGCACAAGATAGACCAGGGGCACGTCTTGATCCACAGCGGGTAGTGAGATGAGTAATCAGAAGACCAGCCCACGAGTATGTTTTTATCCCTTCCATTGTGAAGGAGAGTGTTGAGGTCGATACACTTCAGTCCATTAGTGCCTTGACCCAGAGCATGATAGAGCATGCCGGTCTTGCAGCACAGAGTGGGTTGGGAGATAGTGCGAGGAGTAGGGTCCCACCCCATACTTGTCAGACTTGTGGGTTAGCCTGTGGTTATGACCCCATGGATAGTCAGGATGCAGGTGCATAGGCTACATTTGCAGCTGAGCAGATGGTGATGACAGATACCCTCCTAAGTGAGACTTTCAGCCTTGATACTCAGGTAAATATTAGCAAGTTTATTGAATTTAATTTATTAAATTTCATTTTTGAAATGCAAGATTAACTAATTTAAATTGCTGATTTTAATGACATTTCAGGGTCATAGCGTCGATGCAATTTTTAGTGGTTCGCCACCTGTATTTTACACTAGATCATCTACTGTCGGGGTATGTAACTAGTAAACAATTATAAATATTAGATGTGAATAGCATCATTATATGAATGGTATTCTAATATCTAATTTTGGATGTTGAATAGGTTAATATTGTAGATTTCACGGCAACACCTGCCAGCAGTGGTGGACTTCAAAGCTTTATGGAGGTAATAAAATAAATAGTTTAATGAATGAATTGTACTTACTAGATTTTTGTATGTGACTTGTGTGCTTTATTGTGTGTACTTCCATGTTTAGATGAATGTGTGTGTATGTTACGAGCCATGATTTGCATCACTATTATAGTTTTCGTAATTGAATAATGTTGTTTTATTTCTAGATGATGCAGGCTGCGGAGACACCTCCCCATGTTCAGAGGGCAATGAAGCATAGTGTGGCCTCTACAATTCATAGCCCCATGGCATTGATAGGGGTATGAGGCAGATTAGTAAATTTCAATTTACATTCATTGTTATAGTTGTCTATTTTTGAAAAATCAAAAGATTATTGATTTAAAGTTTAATTTGTATCTGGATGGTTTCTATAGGACATGACATCACCAGGGCCTATTCCTGCTACTGAGGCAAGTGATGAGACATATTATATGTTAGCGGTAAGTGATTATTTTGTTAAATGTTTCATTTTTTTAACATGTAATTTCTATATATTAATGTCTATACTTTTTATTGTAACAGCTAAAGATGTAGGAAGAACTAAATAGGAGGAGTAGCCCTTGGGTTCATAGTAGACCACCCACATGCGCGTCTCCATCCCCTAGAAGATCCAAGTCTGCCCCTGATCTATTCTCTTCACCACCTAGAGGGCAATGACTTTTTTATTGTGTTCCTTTGTTGTATGCCTATATGGTATTTGTGGACATGTATTTTGTATTGTATATAGTTGACATTGTATGCCTATATGGCATTCTTGTAAGCCTATATGGCTATTTTGTATATATGTTATACTTATATCGACAGATATTGATGTATGCCTATATGGATATTTGGTTAATACAAATCTTTTTTATTGATGGTGTCCATACTTGCATTATAAATCCACATTTGAATGGATATTTGTAGATGGCTACTTCAAATATTTAAAGTCCAATTATATTACATAAGATGTTTGTTGATCCAATAAGCTAGCTATTGTTATTCAAGTATCACCTAAACCTCATTTTGGAACTAAAAGATAAAAGTTGTATTTAAAAAAAAATGAATCATCATGTTATTCTTTATGTTTGAGATCCTAAAAATGACTAAGTCTGGTAGCCTGATATCTTGAAACACTAGGATGAATATCCAAGTCATTAGGATGATTGTGCCTTGAGAAAAAGTCATTAAGATGAGCACCTAAAGGAGACTTTCTTAAACATTCAAACATTGAGCAACAAGCATGAAGGGTTAAGGCGCAATATGCAACTCATAAAGCCTCAAAAGGGCATCCAACTTAGAGAGAGCATTCATTTAAGACAAGGCATCCATTGACACCTGTTCCACCATAAAAGTGCACCTAAGGTGGAAGGAGAACAAGCCTCTAGTAAGTGAAGTGCACCTATTGTCTAAACCACTTCATTATGGCACCCTAGCACGATGAGCAATATATAAGTCAATAGGAAATGGCACCTAGAATGCAAATGAAGGACTAAGTGGCATTTTCAATAAGCATCAATTCACCTTGAGCTTTCAATAAATACATCAAATTGAGCCCCATAAGCCTAGGTGCCCTTTGCCTTCAAAACAACCTTGTATCGATGTCAAGAGTTGGTCGTATCAGCATATCGGCAGACCTTGGTTAGGCTTCACCAATAGTGGTATGTCTTGCTGATGAGTGTGGTTTGAAGTTGAAGACATCGGTGTATCGAAAGATAATCCCATCGGTGTATCGGCCCAACGAGATTAGAGTTCATCGATGTTTGGAGTCTCACCGACAGGTGTGGTTCGAAGGTTGTCATTGGTGAGATTGGTGTGTCGGCAGAAGAGTTTTTGAGTGTGCCAATGGTGTTAAGTCCTACTGATAGGCAAGGGACTTAGAGTGTCATATTAGAGTGATAAAGACATCAGTGTGAAAGGATATAAAGTCACAGATAGTAGTCTATTTGACCGATAAGAGTCAATGATGGGATGTTTGTCAGAAGTGAAATTAAATAGAGTCATGGTGGCGTCGGCCTATCGGCTGATGAAATTTTAAGCTTGCTGATGGTATGTTGTCTCGCCAATAGTGAGTTTGAAGGTTCAAAAGTTGATAATTCTATGCTTCCACTGTGTGCTCTGCATCAGACACTCATCCCTACTACAGTCTAGCATTCTCTAGTTGTGTTCTCCCCTTTGTTTTTGTGAACACCTTTGGAAGTAATGTTGAGTTACTTGTCATGTCCTTATTGACTGGTGTTGTTTTGGATTCATGTGTAATCCTTGTTCCTTATAGTCTATTGTCTACCTAACTATTTGTTGTAACTTATTGAACCACTGTGATTTTGAATATTTAGATTTAGAGGGTATTAGACACCAAAACTTCTTGACCTTTAACAACCCAACCTAGAATCAATAGATTTTTGTCCATCCCAACTATTCTAGTCAAGACAAAGCATGTTGATTCTCATTCAATCCAAAGTTCATTAATAGGATTATCTATCATAATATTTAGGGAAATGACCACCTAGATGGACAATGATGTGAGCTATCTATAAAGAAACTTGCAAGAAGTATAGGAGGCATGAGAATCCCTCCATGTTTATCAAGTTGAATGATCTATGACACATCATGTATCATTAGAAAATATTCTCGAAGAGAAAGCAAGTGAAAATACTCAAAACAACCCATAACAAGGTGGAGAAGTTTAAAGGATGGAGGTTGCAACACTTTCCAACCTCATAGCCACACTAGTCTAATGGATCAAGATGCTAAAGGCTAGAGGTGTTGAGAAACCTCTAAAGGACAAAACTATAGAAAGACCAAAAGTTCAAACGAATCCATTCAACACTAGGGTTGAGAAAAACTAGGGGGCAAGACAATCTTCCCTATCTAAATTTTTTTTTCAAAAAACTAGTAATGACATTTTCCCACATCTTCAACAACCTAGTGGAGTTATGCGCCACAAAATCATGTGACTCCCATAGTGTATCATCCACTCCAAGGTTTTCAGTGATCAATTCAAACACTCGAAGGTCTTATGCATCTTCTTTCTTAGAGTAATTCAAACACTCCAAGGTCTTCAATGATTAATTCCCCAATTTATGAAATATCCTTCATTTTAAAACACATTGCAATGCTCTAGAGAGATGCCTATACCTAGGAATCAATCTGGGTTAGAAATGCCTCCAAAGTACACCTTCTCTTTTAGAATGCAAAACAAGGTCCAAAGGTGCTACTAAACTGAAGCGCTTCTTTGGAAAAGTCCCAGAGGTTAAGATGCACCTTGTCTTAATGAGGTGCAACTCTTAGGTAAAAAAGCTTGTAAAGTGCACCTTAGTGAAGAGGTTGATAACTTCTAAACCCTTCCTGGAACTTAGATTGCTTCAACTGAAGATCATCATGCACCAATACATCACCAAACTTTCAATCACAAGATCAATTCAAACTTAGGCACTCATTAAGAGTCTTTCCAATGTTGGCACATCTGAGAGGTTGAACTAGTAAGAGATGGCGCCTAGCTTCCTAGACCTTGTTTCAATATGTTTGAGTTCCAAAGTTAACTCAATGGTATCAAGATGGCGCCATAGAGTCTTTGGACTAGTTCCTTAGAGTTTCAAAAAGATTCTAGCTCCTTGAAAATTCCTCCTACATGCTTGGGTGCCATTTCAAGGTCCTAGAACCATGATGCAGCGCCTTATTGCTCTAGGCGCCCATTCTTGATTGTACAACTTGAGATTGGCACCTAGAGTGAATAGGCTTTCATACTGACTTAATTCACTAAGGCAACCTCATCTTGAAGGCCAAACAACTTTTCCTGCTAGAGCACCTTGTTTGATGTGCTTCTTAACATGATACTTCTATGCTAGGCACCACTTTGAGGGTGGAGGAGAGAGAAAGTGCGTCTAACCTATCTTGGGTGACTTCAGGACTTCAAATTCCTTTATTAGGTGTGGAGCATGCTTGAATGATGTTGCTCTTAACATCTTGCACTTCCAAACCTTGATTGAAGACTCAACATCCTTAGGCGCTCATTTGGACAATTTGATGTGAAATTGGTGCCTAGACTCCAAGAGTCAACTTTTTGCTTTCCAGACTTAGATAAATTTTAAGTTTCTGACTTTGTTCCTGTAAAACAATGAGATTGAGTTAGTCAAAACCTAAATCATTCCCTCATCATTCTGAATTAGCCTTTGGGAATGAGCAATAGGCTAATCCATTCTTCACTTGATGATCAAGCTGGAAATGGGGACATGATAGGGTAAGTTGTATCTAATGACATCACCTAATTGAGCGCCTAGGAGGTATAAAGCTTAACGTTGACATGAGGACAAGCTCTTAGTAAAGGAGAGTTTCTCAAACATTTAAACATGTGAATGAAGTCATAGAAATGCACTAAGTCATCTAGGCACCATTTTCCCCTTGTGTACCCTTACATTTGCACTCTACGTGATCACGTTGCCTTAAATGGAATGTTTCTAAGTGACACAGTTTTTGAGTAACATCTTGTCAAAGAATGCTACCTTTTTGCACTTTGGACTCTTCAAGGATATCATTGGTACAATGTAGCTTAGACTGTTTCGACATGTTTGGGTGAAAAATCAGACCATACCTAGCATAAATGTACCCATCCAAATGCGTTGGAATAGTCAGTTTGGTCACATCAGGAGCAGGATGAAAGTTACACCCCTTTGCAACTTTACACTGCTTCCTTTTGATAATTTTTGGGGCAGCAGAAAACCTTTCACCACAGGCAAATGCCTCACAGATATAAAAAATTGAGAGAGGTTATTGTAGAAGCGCTCTATGTGATCACGTTGCCTCAGACAGAATGTTTCTAAGTGACACATTTTTTGAGTAACATCTTGTTAAAGATTGCTGCCTTTTTGCACTTTGGACTCTTCAAGGATATCATTGGTATAATGTAGCTCAGACTGTTTCGACATGTTTGGGGGAAAAATAGGAACATGCCTAACGTAAATGTACCCATCCAGACACGTTGGAATAGTTAGTTTAGTCACATCAGGAGCAAGACAAAAGTTACACCCCTTTGTAACTTTACACTGCCTCCTTCTGACAATTTTTGGGGCAGCAAAAAACTTTTCACTACAAGCAAATGCCTTAGAGATATAAAAACTGAGAGAGGTTATTGTAGAGACACTCTACGTGATCACGTTGCCTTATATGGAATGTTCCTAAGTGACATGGTTTTTGAGTAACATCTCGTCAAAGATTTCTATCTTTTTGCACTTTGGACTCTTCAGGGATATCGTCAGTACAATGTAGCTCAGACTGTTTTGAAATGTTTAGGTGAAAAATAGAACAATACCTAGCCTAAACGTACCCATCTAGATGTGTTGGAATAGTTAGTTTGGTCGCATCAGGAGCAGGATGAAAGTTACACCCCTTTGCAACTTTACACTACCTCCTTCTGATGATTTTTAGGGCAACAGAAAACCTTTCACCACAGGAAAATGCCTCAGAGATATAAAAAATTGAGAGAGGTTATTGTAGAAGCACTCTACATGATCGTATTACCTTAGATAGAATATTTGTAAGTGACACAATTTTTTAGTAACATCTCGTCAAAAATTGCTGCCTTTTTACACTTTGGACTCTTCAGGGATATTGTCGGTATAATGTAGCTCAGACTGTTTTGACATGTTTGGGTGAAAAATAGGACCATGCTTAGTGTAAATGTACCCATCTGGATGCATTGGAATGGTCAGTTTGGTCGCATCAGGAGCAGGATGAAAGTTACACCCCTTTGTAACTTTACACTGCCTCCTTCTGATGATTTTTGGGGTAGCAGAAAACCTTTCATCATGGTCAAATGCCTTAGAGATATAAAAAATTGAGAGAGGTTATTGTAGAGGCATCTACATGATCACGTTGCCTAAGACAGAATGTTTCTAAATGACACAGTTTTTGAGTAGCATCTCATAAAAGATTGTTGTCTTTTTGCACTTTGGACTCTTCAGGGATATCGTCGGTACAATGTAGCTTGGACTATTTCGACATGTTTGGGTGAAAAATAGAACAATTCCTAACCTAAACGTACCCATCCAGACATGTTGGAATAGTCAGTTTGGTCGCATAAGGAACAGGACACAAAAAATGCATAACATGATGATGTAAAAATGTGTATATGTGTAAAAATGCAGCAAGAAATTAAAAAAAGACAAACCTTACAAATTAATGTGCATACTTACAACTCAATGTAACATGACCTTACAAAATCAATGTGAATACTTACAAATTAATCCAATGAACCATCCGAGTCTGCTCTACTCTTTATTGTGTCAATTATTGCTTCATGGTCAAACTCACGCACCTTCCACAAGATTTTGTTTAAAGGTCTACCCCGATACTTTATCAAATGAACATTGGATGCCACGACAAGGTTTGAGTAATGAAGAATCTTTTGATGCGTGTCAAATTCCTAAAATAGCCAAACATTAGCACTCTTATGTGGGTACCTTCTAAGCCATGTTCCAGTAATAACCACTGAGCCTGTAGGGTATTCGATGTTTTCTCCATCTGTAACAGGAGCCTCCAATTTCTTTTTGGCCTCAACACAATGACATAAGTAATAATTTGTTCCCTCTTCATTATCTTCATCTACAATAACTGCATATAAGTGCCCTACATTGATATGTGTAGCAAATTAGATGAAATTAGTCAACATTACAAAAACACTACAAAGTAAGATGACATTACCTGGTTGAACTAGAGGAAATTAGATGCATATACGTGCCCTATATTACCTGGTTGAACTAAATCTGATATGTGGTCAAAGTCAGCTGATGATTCCATCTGTGTTAGTTCCAGTGTCATCGGGGGTTGATACATGTCAAGTGGGCTAAGATAACTTAACTGCCATTCGTCAACCCACTCCTTTGACTCGCACTCATCCCATACTTGAATTATACAGGAAGAACAAAAGCATGACATCTTTCATGTATGGATACTCCATGAACCTACAATTGAGCTTTTGAAAGAGTGCATCTCATTTGATCCTGTCAATGTACAACAATCCTCATATGGTGCAATGTTAGTATCATCTATCAACCAAAAAAAATCTAAGAACTGAAGACTTACCTTCATTACCTAGACGCATGGAAGCATTACACCACTCGACAATCGATTTTACATCTATCAACTTTGCATTGTCTTTATACTTTAACTCTTCTTGTGCTATGGCTCTTTTGATACATGCTCCTGCACCATCATGCTCCCCCTTTCTATGCCCAGCCTCACAAAAGTTCCACATATGCTGAATACCTATAAAATTATGCAGCCTACTCAACCAATAGAAATTCTATGATTTCTTGAATTGTGACGCACAGTTATCCAACCATGTGATATGATGACTGAACGATATGCCCCTTCTAGCCAAATCATTGTAGAACACCTAAAAGAAACCTTGCATGAAATTCGTAGAATGCATGTGATCATCACTAATATAGAAATTATACTCCTTTATGATCTTTCTGTCATCCTCTATACTATCATTCGCATGAATGAATGTGATGTGCACAAATATAGAAACCTATGTGGAGTTGTAATATTGTGATTGCACCTCACACTGTGGCTGTAGACTATAGTTCTCTGCAAAGTCGACAACTGAAACAATGCTACCAACTGGAAATGTGTCCTTGCATAACTTGAATTGTAAGTCCAACCATCGAGCTCTATGGGCATGTCTTGCATACTCATACACTATGCTATCATGAAATATAGGCATAAACTGATACACTAGAATCTTTAACCAATTCACACCTCTTTGCTTCTTTACCATCTTTTGTATTGTATTCCACTTTTTTATACTTGCCAAACTCTACTAGTTCGTTTCCAACCACATGTGTTCTTTCCATATGTTCACATATTGGCAAATGTTGCAAGCCACCGCAACGATGACATGTGCCATCCAAGCATAATTTCTTGTAGGATATTTGACCTTCCTCTCTTTTACTTAAAATTCTTGATATGAAGTCTCTTGAAGATGTTGGTGGGGCACATATGGCACAACCCTGCAAAACATTGTTAGTATGGATATCTAAACATATAGACTATAAGTATCAAAATGGTTAGAAAATTCAATATGTAATCTACAACAACAAGTAGTGCGTGTGTGATTTATCTTGACATAGAAAGGTTTTAGCATTTTAAAATATCTTTGACAAATTTTAATTTGACTATACTTCTTTAGAAATTTACCATAAAACTATATTTGAGTCTCATCCAAAAAATGCTTTGGATGTGGCTCACGGTTCTGACTACCGATTCTCCTTCTTACCACATCCCTTTGATTTGGAGATACCCTTGTGTAATTCTTCCAAAAGTCTTCAATTAGTGATCTCAATGCTTCAACAATTGGTTTATCTTTTCGTGGTAGTCTCCCCAAGAACACCCATAATTCATTGGCATTATTGTCCTCAATTATTTGGCATCTTCCAACAGCTCTTGATAAAGTTTTCCTATTAATTCTCAATTCTTGACTTGTCTTTCTAATGAGATGAGCTTTCCTCATTTGACTAATTTCTATAGTCGATGTAATCACACGCTATGTTGCATTACTATCTTTTGTGCGTGAGGTGTTACCCACACTCTCATACGCACTCATTAGATTCTTGACAATAGATTTTTCACTTGAAGCCTCTGATGTTCTCAACCCAAGAATATTCATGATGGACCTATACTTTATACTTCACATCATTTCAATGAATAGTTGACATCTTGCAGTCTCATTTAACTTTTCAAAGAACAATCTCCAAATCTTATGAGCATATCTTCTACAAGTGCAATTTAGAATTTTACCTTCCATTGGCTGCAAAATATTCTCATCAATTTCAATCAAATACTTTGGCTTTCTATGCAAAATTCTAGGTGGTGTTAAGTTACGTAAATTTATTTCAACATTAGGAATTTCATCAATATTTAAATGAGATGGGCTAGATGGCATACCTTTGATCGAAGATGGAATAGATGACATACCTTGAGGTTGAGGTGGGAATGATGGCGTACCTCCTTCATCACATGTGAGTGATGATGTACTCTCAACTTGAGATGTGGTAGATGGTGTCCCTACATGTTGACTTGCAGTAGAGGACATGTCTCCAACTATGGTATTCAAATCTCTTGTAGCACGAATTTTTTGCATTTGTTCTTTTTGTGCCACCAATACCATATCTCTTTGTGATGGTTGTGGTTCCTCTTTAATTGGTATGTCTTCATTTATTGTGTCCAATTTCCTCTTCTCACGAAGTTCCCTCATAGCCACTGCTTTCTTTGCATTTTTAGCTTCTATCTCTTCCTGTGTTGCTTTAATTCTTGATTGTTTCCTCAGCATGATGGAGAATTTGTATGTAGCATGATAAAGAGACCAATATTACTTCCTAAGAAATGAATACAAGATAATAGTGGGATTGTATTTTTATTATGTTGTAAGGATTTATTCTTGTATAGTTTGACATCATGGTATGTTAAGGTCTTTTTATTACGCATAATTATTAAAGAGCCCAAGTGTAGAAAATATACATGGCATCATGTGAGATTGTAGGCTACTTTCTTGATTGGGAATGTGTCTATTTTAAACATGTATGATAAAGCATGATAAAGTAATTCAATCCGAATTAAGGAAAATATTAAGAACATGTATGTAAAGAATTAACATACCTAAAAAATGAAGATTCGAACAGACAGAGTAGTCAATTATGTAGTGTTTTTTCTTCTTGCATCAAACTCCTCAACAATTTGAGTTTTTCACCACTTTTTTCCTTTCCAATGTTAAATTGAATAACACTCAAATATAATTACTAACAACAATACTATTAACCAATCTATAATATTAAATTCCTAAAATTGAATCACAATTAACATTGTAACACTACAAAAATTGAAACTTGAATAGATATATATCAAACTTGGTGTGAAAATTATGTTATTTCATCCTTCTCAAGTTGGCAAAGTAGAAAATGTGGTGGAAAGATCATGCAAAGGTGGTACAATGTGTCAAATGTACATGTAAACTTCCCAACAGCATCAAAGCACTTCTTTTTTGTCAAAGCATGCACAGAATCAGTATGAAAACAAAGCACGTGGGCCTGGATCAGGGGGGTCAACATTTTTTTACCGTTTCTATAGCAAGACAAAATGTGAGCGTGTTATAACGCACTCGCATTTTGTCCTTCTATAGATTGATCACATCTTGTACATTTCTCTTTCCAAACCTTCCCCTTCAGACTTGAATGACCACAAGGTTTTTCAAGTCTATCCCTAAACCCTAAAGCCTCAACCCTCAACATCAAATCCTAATCCCTCAACCCTTCACTCTAATCCCTCAACCCTAAACCCTATCCCTAAACCCTCAACACTATACCTTAATCCCTCAACCCTCAACCCTAAATCTTATCCCTTAACCCTAATCCCTCAACCCTCAACCCTAATCTATCATCCCTCAACTCTAATCCCTCATCCCTAAACCCTAAATGCTATCCCTATTCCTAAACCCTCAACAGACTTGATACTATACCTTAAACCCAAATCCCTAAACCCTCCAACCCTATCCCTAATCCTTATATCCTCCACACTCTACTTTAACGCTAATCCCTTGACCCTCAACCCTATCCCTAAACCCTTGACCCTCAAACCTCAACCCTCAACCCTCAACGTCAAACCCTAATCCCTCAACCCTTAACTCTGATCCCTTGACCCTCAACCCTATCCCTAAACCCTAAACCCTAAAGCCTCAAGCCTCAACCCTCAACATCAAATCCTAATCCCTCAACCCTATCCCTAAACCATCAACACTATACCTTAAACCCTAATCCCTCAACCCTCACCCCTAAACCTTATCCCTAAACCCTAATCGCTCAACCCTCAACCCTAATCTGTCATCCCTCAACTCTAATCCCTCATCCCTAAACCCTAAATGCTATCCCTATTCCTAAACCCTCAAAAGACTCGATACTATTCCTTAAACCCTAATCCCTTATCCCTAAACCCTCCAACCCCATCCCTAATCCTTATACCCTCCACACTCTACTTTAACCCTAATCACTTGACCCTCAACCCTATCCCTAAACCCTTGACCCTCGAACCTCAACCCTTAACCCTCAACATCAAACCCTAATCCCTCAACCCTTAACTCTGATGCCTCGACCCTCAACCCTATCCCTAAACCCTAAACCCTAAAGCCTCAACCCTCAACATCAAATCCTAATCCCTCAACCCTTCACTCTAATCCCTCAACCCTAAACCCTATCCCTAAACCTTCAACACTATACCTTAAACCCTAATCCCTCAACCCTCAACCCTAAACCTTATCCCTAAACCCTAATCCCTCAACCCTCAACCTTAATCCATCATCCCTCAACTCTAATCCCTCATCCCTAAAACCTAAATGTTATCCCTATTCCTAAACCCTCAACAGACTTGATACTATACTTTAAACCCTAATTCCTTATCCCTAAACCCTCCAACCCTATCCCTAATTCTTATACCCTCCACACTCTACTTTAACCCTAATCCCTCAACCCTCAACCCTATCCCTAAACCCTTGACCCTTGACCCTCAACCCTCAACCCTCAACATCAAACCCTAATCCCTCAACCCTTAACTCTGATCCCTCGACCCTCAACCCTATCCCTAAACCCTAAACCCTAAAGCCTCAAGCCTCAAGCCTCAACGTCAAATCCTAATCCCTCAACCCTTCACTCTAATCCCTCAACCCTAAACCCTATCCCTAAACCCTCAACACTATACCTTAAACCCTAATCCCTCAACCCTCAACCCTAAACCTTGTCCCTAAACCCTAACCCCTCAACCCTCAACCCTAATCCATCATCCCTCAACTCTAATCCCTCATCCCTAAACCCTAAATGTTATCCCTATTCCTAAATCTTCAATAGATTTGATACTATACCTTAAACCCTAATCCGTTATCCCTAAACCCTCCAACCCTATCCCTAATCCTTATACCCTCCACACTCTACTTTAAACCTAATCCCTCGACCCTCAACCCTATCCCTAAACCCTTAACCCTCGAACCTCAAACCTCAACCCTCAACGTCAAACCCTAATCCCTCAACCCTTAACTCTGATCCCTTGACCCTCAACCCTATCCCTAAACCCTAAACCCTAAAGCCTCAACCCTCAACGTCAAATCCTAATCCCTCAACCCTTCACTCTAATCCCTCAACTCTAAACCCTCAACACTATACCTTAAACCCTAATCCCTCAACGCTCAAACCTAAACCTTATCCCTAAACCCTAATCCCTCAACCCTCAACCCTAATTCGTCATCCCTCAACTCTAATCTGTCATCCCTAAACTCTAAATGCTATCCCTATTCCTAAACCCTAAATGCTATCCCTATTCCTAGACCCTCAATGGGCTTGATACTATACCTTAAACCCTAATCCCTTATCCCTAAACCCTCCAACCCTATCCCTTAACCCTAATTCCTCGACCCTCAACCCTATCCCGAAACCCTTAACCCTTGAACCTCAATGTACTCAACTCTCAACGTCAAACCCTAATCCCTCAACCCTTAACTCTGATGCCTCGACCCTTAACCCTTAAAACTTGAACCCTAAAACCTATCCGTACATGCTCAACACTCGACACTATATCTTAAACCCTAATCTCTTAACCCTCATCCCTAAAGCCTCAACCCTAAATCATTAAACCTTCAATCCTAAACCCTATCCCTAATCCCTCTGCCCTTGACACTCTTATTTAACCCTAATTCCTTGACCATTAACCCTATCCCTCAACCCTCAACCCTCAACCCTCAACCCTCAACATTAAACCATATTTCATCAACCCTAAACCCTAATCGCTCAAACCTAAACCCTATCCTTAAGCCATCAAACCTCAACACTATACCTTAAACCCTAATCCCTATCCCTCAACCCTTAACCCTTAAAACGTAAACCCTATCCCTACACCCTCAACACTATATCTTAAGCCTTAAACCCTCATCCCTAAAGCCTCAACCCTCAATCCTTAAACCTTCAACCCTAAACCCTATACCTAATCCCTCTACCCTCAACACTCTAACCCTAACCTCAACATTAAATGCTAATCTGTCAACCCTAAACCCTATCCCTAAACCTTCAACCCTCAACACTATACCTTAAACCCTAATCCATCAACCCTAAAACCTAATCCCTCAACCCTCAACCCTAAACACTATCAATAAACCCTCAACCCTCGACACTATACCTTAAACCATATGAGAAAAGCTTTGTGTATGGGACATCCACAGTGAGTAATTAAATATTTGAAATCAGAAGGATGATCATTATGAGAAAAGATTTGCATTGGGGTACATCTATGTTTCTTCCTATCCACCCGCACTTAGGGATGGTATATTGTTATGAAACAGGCAATTAATCTCCCATTGTTTACTGGCTCTATCCACAAGAACTACTAAACTATACCTTAAACCCTAATCCCTCAACCCTAAACTTTCAACCCTAAACCCTATCCCTAATCCTTCTAACCTCAACACTCTACCTTAAACCTAATCCCTCGACCCTTAACACTAAACGCTATCCCTAAAGCCTCAACCCTAAACCCTAATCCCTTAAGGTCCTAAACTCTAATTGCTTATCCCTAAACTCTAAATCCTATCCCTAAACGCTCAACCCTCAACCTTAAACCTTAATCACTCGATCCTTGTCCACCCCTCTCCTCCCCTATCTGGCTCACTCCCATCTCTACCCTCCTCTGCCCTTCACACTATACATACATAAATATAGGCATACATAGATACATACATACATATAGGCATACATAGATATATACATACATATAGGCATACATAGATACATACATACATACATATAGGCATACATACATACATACATGATTAATAGACTTGAACAGAAAAAAATTTAAGGGGAACATAATGTGAGCTCATTATAATATGCTCGCGTTATGTCAAACATGACAAACCAGAGACTTGAGGAAAAGGAAAAATGCAAAGCAAACATAACGCGAGCGTGTTATAACGTGCTCACGTTATGTCTTGCTTTGTGAATCCCAAGCCTTGGGCTTGGGATTTGCTTTGGATTTCCAACCCAAAGGCTTGGAGTGCCTTTTGAATAGTCACATATGTGTTTTTCTATATTCTTCAAGATTTCACATAATTTCATTCGTGGTAACCCTTAGATTTGCACGTGTTTCAAGGTTAAACAAATCGAACACCTGGGTAATGTTAAGCTTTCTCTTAGCTATTTGACGATGTTATTTTTTTCACATTTTAACAATGTTAAGCCTTTCATCTTTAATTTCTTTTGTTTGTGTGTCCATTTTTGGGTAAAAACCACTGTTTGGTCTTTTGTCATTGTAAATTAACTATTCATTGAAATTTCAAAAAAATTACATATTTAGAAAGTAGACTCCATTCTACAAATATAAAAAAAAGAAAAAAATGATTTTCAATTAGTTTTCAAAATTTATAGGCGTAGCACGGCCAAAATTTTATTTTTTACGATGTGTCCACTTTGAAAATTAGTAAAAAATCAAATATTCATCAAAAAATTATTAGAAAAATTAGGCATAAACTACATGCTATTAGCTAATTTCTCACTAAAGCGATTTTAAAAATACCAAAAAAAAGTTAACCTTTTGAGAGAGCCACAAAACATGATATGTTATGTTTTTTGATAGAAACAACACCAATTTTTGTGGCTCCCTCTTTTGAACCCCTTAATCTATGCCATTTAAAAAAAAATAGTAGTTTAGAAAGTAGACTTGGAGCACTACGAACATTGTTTTAGTTGCATCTCCAAATTTTGAATGTAACTATGCTCAATTTCTCATCCAAGGCCAGTATTTCTTGATTTCAGAAAAAAAGTGGCCACTTAAGACCCCTTTTTGGCCCCCCATCTTCTTGCACTTACCCAGAAATTAGCTAATAGCATGTAGTTTATGCCTAATTTTTCTGATAATTTTTTGATGAATATTTGATTTTTTACTAATTTTCAAAGTGGACACATCCTAAAAAATAGAATTTTGGCCGTGCTACCCCTATAAATTTTGAAATCTAATTGAAAATCATTTTTTTCCTTTTTTACTATTTGTAGAATGGAGTCTAGTTTCTAAATATGTAATTTTTTTGAAATTTGAATGAATAGTTAATTTACAATGAAAAAAAGAGCAAATAGTGGTTTTTGCCAAAAAATGGACACACAAACAAAATAAATTAAAGATGAAAGGCTAAACATTGTTAAAATGTGAAAAAAATCACATCGTCAAATAGCTAAGAGAAAGCCTAACATTACCTAGGTGTTTGATTATTTCAACCTTGAAACACATGCAAATCTAAGGGTTAACACGAATGAAATTATGTGAAATCTTGAAGAATATGGAAAAACACGTCTGTGGCTATTCAAAAGGCACTCCAAGCCTTTGGGTTGGAAATCCAAAGTAAATCCCAAGCCCAAGGCTTGGGATTCCCAAAGTAAAACATAACGTGCTCGCATTATAATGCACTCGTGTTATGTTTTGCTTTACATTTTTCCTTTTCTGCAAAAGTTTGTGTTGTTTGTCATGTTTGAAATAAGGCGAGTGCATTATAACACACTCGCATTATGTTCCCCTTAAATTTTTTTATGTTCAAGGCTATTAATCATGTATGTATGTATGTATGCCTATATGTATGTATGTATGTATGTATGCCTATATGTATGTATGTATGTTTGTATGTATGTATGTATGTATGTATGCCTATATGTATGTATGTATCTATGTATGCCTATATGTATTTATGTATGTATATATGTATCTATGTATGCCTATGTGTATGTATCTATCTATGTATGCCTATATGTATGTATGTATAGTGTCAAGGGCAGAGGAGGGTAGAGATGGGAGTGAGCCAGATAGGGGAGGAGAGGGTGTTGCAAGGTGTGGCCCTTGGTCTCCTTGTTTAGCACTGTGCTATGGTGCTTTGTGACAAGGGCTTAACCACCTTTCGTGCTTGTTAAGTCAAGTGGTTGTATCGGGCATTAACAAGTCAATCTTTTGGTGCAACGGCAACTAACAATTAGTATCAAAGCTGAGGTGATGAGTTCAAACCCCGCACTTGCGCTGGGGGGGATTGTTGCAAGGTGTGGCCCTTGGTCTCCTTGTTCAGTGCTGCGCTGCGGTGGTTTGCGACAATGGCTTAATCACCTCCTGTGCTTGTTAAGTCAAGTGGTTGTATCGGACATTAACAGGTCGATCTTTTGGTGCCATGGCAACTAACAGAGGGGTGGATAAGGATTGAATGATTAAGGTTTAAGGTTGAGGGTTGAGCATTTAGGGATAGGATTTAGACTTTAGGGATAAGGGATTAGAATTTAGGACCTTGAGGGATTAGGGTTTAGGGTTGAGGCTTTAGGGATAGCAATTAGGGTTAAGGGTCAAGGGATTAGGGTTAAGGTAGAGTGTTGAGGGTAGAGGGATTAGGGATAGGGTTTAGGGTTGAAAGTTTAGGGTTGAGGGATTAGGGTTTAAGGTATAGTTTAGTAGTTTTTGTGGATAGAGCCAGTAAACAATGGGAGATTATTTGCCTGTTTCATAACAATATACCTCCCCTAAGTGCAGGGTGGATAGCAAGAAACATAGATGTACCCCAATGCAAATCTTTTCTCATAATGATCATCATTCTAATTTCAACTGTTAATTACTCACTGTGGATGTACCATACGCAAAGCATTTCTCATAGTGTGTACACCTATTGGCATAATGAACCCTAGATGGGCCAAAAAAACATGCCATATAACATTAGTAACATTTGAAAAGTTCATAGCCATTTTTCTGACATATTCTTGCAACTCAAATAGCTTTAAGAGAAGAGTGTCAAAAATGGTGGGTTTTATAACCTAACATAAGGAAAAGTAGTTTTGTTGGGTTTAGGGATAGGGTTTAGGGTTTAGGGTTGAGGAATTATGGTTTAAGGTATAGTTTTGAGGGTTTAGGGATAGGGTTTAGGGTTGAGGGATTAGGGTTTAGGGTTGACAAATTAGGGTTTAGGGTTGATGGATTAGGGTTTAATGTTGAGAGTTGAGGGTTGAGGGTTGAGGGTTTAGAGATAGGGTTGTTGGTCAAGGGATTAGGGTTAAAGTAGAGTGTTGAGGGTAGAGGGATTAGGGATAGGGTTTAGGGTTAAAGGTTTAATGATTGAGGGTTGAGGCTTTAGGGCTGACGGTTAAGGGATTGGGGTTTAAAATATAGTGTTGAGTGTCAAGGGTTTATGGATAGGTTTTAGGGTTTGATTTTTAAGGGTTAAGGGTTGAGGGATAGGGTTTAGGGTTTAGGGATAAGGGATTAGGGTTTAAGGTATAGTGTCGAGGGTTGAGGGTTTAGGAATAGGGATAGCATTTAGGGTTAAGGGATGAGGGATTACGGTTGAGGGTTGAGGGATTAGGGTTTAAGGTATAGTGTCGAGGGTTGAGGGTTTATTGATAGTGTTTGGGGTTGAGGGTTGAGGGATTAGGTTTTAGGGTTGATGGATTAGGGTTTAAGGTATAGTGTTGAGGGTTTAGGGATAGGGTTTAGGGTTGACAGATTAGGGTTTAGGGTTGAGGGTAAAAGAAAGAAACTCGGTCCACATGTAGGGGAAGTCACGTGTGCAAAAAAATTCTTGACAGGAATGGGCACCTGAAGCTAAACAGGTACCCGTTTTGTAATGGGTACCCATTTAGTAATGGGTACCTGAGCCTAAATGGGTACCCATTATATAATAGATATAACAAAAACGGGCTCGAGTACCCATTATATAATAGATATAACAAAAATGGGTACTCGTTCATAAAATAACAGGTACTTGTTATATAATGGGTACCTGTTTTGTTTATAAATGGGTACTCGTTCTATGAATTTTGAAGTCACCAACCACCTTTTCCCTTCCCTTTGCTTCGGTTTTAGGCTCGGGATAGGCATGGTTAGCCAACCTTGACCCTTGGACCAGCAAGTTTTTTTTCTAAGTACAGAACAAGAGGAAAGACTGAGTTTACCTATATGGCTGACGACCGTTTTTTCTAAATTTTTTTATGAAATGAAAATCCATTATAGATGGCAGTGTCTAGTTTTCAAGTATGTAACTTTTTTTGTTATTGGACATGTTTCTCTATTTATCATTTAATTTATGAGGAAACTGGTCCAAAAACTTGAAATGACAGGTGTGTATTTTTTTAATAACTTTTAATTTTTAATTTTTTTTAAAAAGAAATTATATGTCATCAATCTACACATCATTCTTTACACAATGAAAAAAATAATAATTTTATGACTTTTTTTGCTCAAATTATGTTGGCCATACACGAGGGGTTTTCAAAAGTAGCAATTAGGCCTAATAAAAAATTAATACAAAAAATTATTTGGAAAAAAATTATAAAAAATATCCTCATCAAACTTCACTGTACTACACATCTTTTCCCAAAAGGATTTTGAAAAATAATTTTATTTAGGTCAAATTATGTTGGTCGTACGCGTGCATGATATGGTTAAAAAAAGCGACTTTTAAACAATGGTTTTTAGAAATGCCTATTGAAAATCAATTTGTCATTTGGGTATTGAAATAAATTACATATTTGGAAAGTAGACTCCGAGTACTACATTTTATATTTAGTGACTTTTTTTAAGATTCCATCTCTAAATGCTTCAAATTTTAAGGTCAAATGTGACAAATTCTAAAAATCAGGTTGTTGCACTAACCCTTGACGGATTAGTGTTTAATGTTGAGGTTAGGGTTAGAGTGTCGAGGGTATAGGAATTAGGGATAGCGTTTAGGGTTGAAGGTTTAGGGATTGAGGGTTGAGGCTTTAGGGATGAGGGTTTAAGGCTTAAGATATAGTGTCAAGTGTTGAGGGTGTAGGGATAGGGTTTAAGTTTTAAGGGTTAAGGGTTGAGGGATAGGGATTAGGGTTTAATGTATAGTGTTGAGGGTTGATGGTTTAGGGATAAGGTTTAGGTTTGAGGGATTAGGGTTTAGGGTTGATGAATTAGGGTTTAATGTTGAGAGTTGAGGGTTGAGGGTTGAGGTTGAGGGATAGGGTTAATGGTCAAGGGATTAGGGTTAAATAAGAGTGTCGAGGGTAGAGGGATTAGGGATAGGGTTTAGGGTTGAAGGTTTAAGGATTTAGGGTTGAGGCTTTAGGGATGAGGGTTAAGGGATTAGGGTTTAACATATAGTGTCGACTGTCGAGCATGTAGGGATAGGTTTTGGGGTTCAAGTTTTAAGGGTTAACAGTCGAGGGATCAGAGTTAAGGGTTGAGGGATTAGGGTTTGATGTTGAGGGTTGAGTACATTAAGGTTCGAGGGTTAAGGGTTGAGGGATTAGGATTAAAGTAGAGTGTCGAGGGTATAAGGATTAGGGATAGGGGTGGAGGATTTAGAGATAAGGGATTAGGGTTTAAGGTATAGTATCGAGCCCGTTGAGGGTCTAGGAATAGGGATAGCATTTAGGGTTTAGGGATGAGGGATTAGAGTTGAGGGATGACGGATTAGAGTTGAGGGTTGAGAGATTAGGGTTTAGGGATAAGGTTTAGTGTTGAGGGTTGAGGGATTAGGGTTTAAGGTATAGTGTTGAGGGTTTAGGGATAGGGTTTAGGGTTTAGCGATTAGAGTGAAGGGTTGAGGGATTAGGATTTGACGTTGAGGGTTGAGGCTTTAGGTTTAGGATTTATGGATAGGGTTGAGGGATTAGGGTTTGATGTTGAGGGTTGAGGGTTGAGGTTTGAGGGTCAAGGGTTTAGGGATAGGGTTGAGGGTCGAGGGATTAGGGTTAAATTAGAGTGTGGAGGGTATAAGGATTAGGGATAAGGTTGGAGGGTTTAGGGATAAGGGATTAGTGTTTAAGGTATAGTATCGAGTCTGTTTAGGGTTTAGGAATAGGTATAGCATTTAGGGTTTAGGGATGAGGGATTGGAGTTGAGGGATGATGGATTAGGGTTGAGGGTTGAGGGATTAGGGTTTAGGGATATGGTTTAGGGTTGAGGGTTGAGGGATTAGGGTTTAAGGTATAGTGTTGAGGGTTTAGGGATAGGGTTTAGGGTTGAGGGATTAGAGTGAAGGGTCAAGGGATTAGGATTTGACATTGAGGGTTGAGGGTTGAGGCCTTAGGGTTTAAGGTTTAGGGATAGGGTTGAGGGTTGAGGGATTAGAGTTAAGGGTTGAGGGATTAGGGTTTGATGTTGAGGGTTGAGGGTTGAGGTTCAAGGGTCAAGGGTTTAGGGATAGGGTTGAGGGTCAAGGGATTAGGGTTAAAGTAGAGTGTGGAGGGTATAAGGATTAGGGATAGCGTTGGAGGGTTTAGGGATAAGGGATTAGGGTTTAAGGTGTAGTATCGAGTCTGTTGAGGGTTTAGGAATAGGGATAGCATTTAGGGTTCAGGGATGAGCGATTAGAGTTGAGAGATGATGGATTAGGGTTGATGGTTGATGGATTAGGGTTTAATGATAAGGTTTAGGGTTGAGGGTTGGGGGATTAGAGTTTAAGGTATAGTGTTGAAGGTTTTGGGACAGGGTTTAGGGTTGATGGATTACAGTGAAGGGTTGAGGGATTAGGATTTGACATTGAGGGTTAAGGGTTGAGGCTTTAGGGTTTAGGGTTCAGGGATAGGGTTGAGGGTCGAGGGATCATAGTTAAGGGTTGAGGGATTAGGGTTTAACATTAAGGGTTGAGGGTTGAGGTTTGAGGGTCAAGTGTTTAAGGATAGGGTTAAGGGTCGAGGGATTAGGGTTAAAGTAGAGTGTGGAGGGTATATGGATTAGGGATAGGGTTGGAGGGTTTACAGATAAGGGATTAGGGTTTAAGGTATAGTATCGATTCTATTGAGGGTTTAGGGATGAGGGATTAGAGTTGAGGGATGATGGATTAGGGTTAAGGGTTGAGAGATTAGGGTTTAGGGATAAGGTTTAGGGTTGAGAGTTGAGGGATTAGGGTTTAAGGTATAGTGTTGAGGGTTTAGGGTTGATGGATTAGAATGAAGGGTCAAGGGATTAGGATTTGACGTTGAGGGTTGAGGGTTGAGGCCTTAGGGTTTAGGGTTTAGGGATAGGGTTGAGGGTCAAGGGATTAGTGTTAAGGGTTGAGGGATTAGGGTTTGACGTTGAGGGTTGAGGGTTGAGGTTCGAGGGTTAAGGGTTTAGGGATATGGTTGAGGGTCAAGGGATTAGGTTTAAAGTAGAGTGTGGAGGGTATAAGGATTAGGGATAGGGTTGGAGGGTTTAGGGATAAGGGATTAGGGTTTAAGGTATAGTATCAAGTCTATTGAGGGTTTAGGAATAGGGATAGCATTTAGGGTTTAGGGATGAGGGATTAGAGTTGAGGGATGATGGATTAGGGTTGAGGGTTAAGGGATTAGGGTTTAGGGATAAGGTTCAGGGTTAAGGGTTGAGGGATTAGGGTTTAAGGAATAGTGTTGAGGGTTTAGGGATAGGGTCTAGGGTTAATGGATTAGAGTGAAGGGTTGAGGGATTAGGATTTGACGTTGAGGGTTGAGGGTTGAGGCTTTAGGGTTTAGGGTTTAGGGATAGGTTTGAGGGTCGAGGGATCAGAGTTAAGGGTTGAGGGATTAGGGTTTGACTTTGAGGGTTGAGTTCTAAAGAAAGACAAATAGAGATTTTGTATTCAGGTTATTTAGATGTTGATGGGTTTAGACTTGAACTGAAATGTTAGACTCTTAATCTAGCCTGAAGAAAGTTTCTCTCGTCAAATGCAAATTTATGGGTTTGATTATATTGATTGCCTCTCTAGTTTTGGGGTGTGGATGTTTTGGAATCAATCAGGAGGTGTTCAAGAGACTTTGTAAAGGTGGATTGGCAATCACTTGACATAACCCCTACTATTTATGCTTGGATAAGGATTTGTCACAAACTAGAACATCTGCTTCCAAAGAAGATTTGTCTTTCTTCCTCGATGGGCATTTTCTATCAAGAACTTGATTATGAGGGCTTGCCCCTTAATTGTTATGCCTATCATATGGTGGAGCATCTGGCAAGCTCTTGTAGGAAACAGGAAAAGTTCTCCCTCAAAAACCTTGTGGTCATTCAATTCTAAAGGGGAAGGTTTGGAAAGAGAAATGGATCAGCAAAGAGATGAAGAATTTCTTATTTCTCAGACACAATCAGTGGTTTTCTCTGATGCAGACGACCTACCAAGATTGAAAGCATTTAAATATTATATGATTTCCAAAGGAAAATCTCCTAATTCTCCCAGAATGTCATCCTTCAGCAAGGCAGGACCAAGTGGCTTGGCTCTTCCAGTCATGGATCCTCCCGTATTTAAGAGGAATTGTAAGGCTTGGAAGTGTCAATTGATGATGCATAGGATGTGGTCATCCCTGCTTGTGTTAAGGAAGATAATGCATAGCATGTGATCAATCTATAGCATATCATTTAGTCAGCATATCATATTGTTAGATAACTGTGCGTCACAATTCAAGAACTCACAGAATTTCTATTGGCTAAGTAGGAGGCATAATTTTATAAGTATTCAGCATATTTGGAACTTTTGTGAGGTTGGGCATGGAAAGGGGGAGCATGATGGTGCAGGAGCATGTATCAAAAGAGCCATAGCACAAGAAGAGTTAAAGTATAAAGACAATGCAAAGTTGACAGATGCAAAATCAATTGTCGAGTGGTGTAATGCTTCCATGGGTCCAGGTAATGAAGGTAAGTCTTTAGTTCATAGATTTTTTTGGTTGATAGATGATACTAACATTATACCATATGAGGACTATTGTACACTGATAGGATCAAATGAGATGCACTCTTTTAGAAGCTCAATTATAGGTTCATGGAGCATCCATACGTGAAAGATATCATACTTTTAATCTTCCTATACAATTCAAGTATGGGATGAGTGCAAGTCAAAGTTGTGGGTTGACGAATGGCAGTTAAGTTATCTTAGCCCACTTGACATGTATCAACCCCTGACGACACTAGAACTAACATAGATGGAATCATCAATTGACTTTCACCACATATCAAATTTAGTTCAACCAGGTAATATAGGGCATGTATATGCATCTAATTTCATCTAGTTCAACCAGGTAATGTCATCTTACTTTGTAGTGTTTTTGTAATGTTTACTAATTTCATCTAATTTTCTACATATATCAATGTAGGACACTTATATGTAGTTATTACAGATGAAGATAATGAAGAGGGAACATATTATTACTTATGTCATTGTGTTGAGGCCAAAAAGAAATTGGAGGCCCCTGTTACAGATGGAGAAAACATCGAATACCCTACAGGCTCAGTGGTTATTACAGGAACATGGCTTAGAAGGTACCCACATAAGAGTGTTAATGTTTGGCCATTTCAGGACTTTGACACACATCAGAAGATTCTTCATTACTCGAACCTTGTCGTGGCATCCAATGTTCATTTGATAATGTATCGAGGTAGACCTTTGAACAAAATCTTGTGGAAGGTACGTGAGTCTGACCATGAAGCAATACTTGACACAATAAAGAGTAGAGCAGACCTAGATGGTTTAATGGATTAATTTGTAAGTATTCACATTGATTTTGTAAAGTCATGTTACATTGAGTTGTAAGTATGCACAATAATTTGTAAGGTTTGTCTTTTTTTAATTTCTTGCTGCATTTTTACACATATACACATTTTTACATCATCATGTTATGCATTTTTGGTGTCTTGTTCCTAATGTGACCAAACTGATAGTTCTAATGCATCTGGATGGGTAGGTTTAGGCTAGGATTATTCTATTTTTCACCCAAACATGTTGAAACAGTCTGAGCTACATTGTACTGACGATATCCCTGAAGAGTCTAAAGTGAAAAAAGATTGCAATCTTTGACGAGATGTTACTCAAAAACTATGTCACTTAGAAACATTCTGTTTAAGGCAACACAATCACATAGAGTGCCTCTACAATAACCTCTCTCAGGTTTTTATATCTCTAAGACATTTGCCCATGGTGAAAGGTTTTTTGCTGCCCCAAAAATTGTCAGTAGGAGGAAGTGTAAAGTTACAAAGGGGTGTAACTTTCATCTTGCTCCTGATGCAACCAAACTGACTATTCCAACATATCTGGATGGGTACATTTATACTAGGAATGGTCCTAATTTTTACCCAAACATTTCAAAATAGTCTGAGCTACATTGTACCGACGATATCCCTGAAGAGTCCAAAGTGCAAAAAGGTAGCAATCTTTGACGAGATGTTACTTGAAAACTGTGTCACTTAGAAACATTCTATCTGATGTAACGTGATTATGTAGAGTGTCTCTACTATAACCCCTCTCAATTTTTTATATCTTTGAGGCATTTGCCCGTGGTGAAAGGTTTTCTGCTGCCCCAAAAATCATCAGAAGGAGGCAGTGTAAAGTTGCAAAAGGGTGTAACTTTCATTCTGCTCCTGATGCAACCAAACTGACTATTCCAACGCATCCAAATGGGTACATTTATGCTAGGCATGGTCCTATTTTTCACTCAAACATGTCGAAAAAGTCTGAGCTACATTGTACCGACGATATCCCTGAAGAGTCCAAAGTGCAAAAAGGCAGCAATCTTTGGCGAGATGTTACTAAAAAATTGTGTCACTTAGAAACATTTCATCTGAGGTAACGCAATCATGTAGAGTGCGTCTACACTAACCTCTCTCAATTTTTTATATCTCTAAGGCATTTCCCTGTGGTGAAAGGGCCCCAAAAATTATCAAAAGGAGGCAGTGTAAAGTTGTAAAGGGGTGTAACTTTCATCTTACTCCTGATGTGACCAAAATGACTATTCCAATGCATCTAGATGGGTACATTTACACTAGGCATGGTCTTGTTTTTCACCCAAACATGGTGAAACAGTCTGAGCTACATTGTACCGACAATATCCCTGAAGAGTCCAAAGTGTAAAAAGGTAGCAATCTTTGACGAGATGTTACTCAAAAAATGTTTCACTTAGAAACATTCCATCTAAGGCAACGTGATCATGTAGATTGCCTCTACAATAACCCCTCTTGGTTTTTTATAACTCTGAGACATTTGCCAGTGGTGAAAGGTTTTCTGCTGCCCCAAAAATCATCAGAAGGAGGTAGTGTAAAGTTGTAAAGGGGTGTAACTTTCGTCCTACTCCTGATGCGACCAAACTGACTATTCCAACACATCTGGATGGGTACATTTACGCTAGGCATGGTCCTATTTTTCACCCAAACATGTTGAAACAGTCTGAGCTACATTGTACTAACGATATCCCTGAAGAGTCTAAAGTGCAAAAAGGCAACAATCTTTGACGAGATGTTACTCAAAAACTATGTCACTTAGAAACATTCCATCTAAGGTAACGTGATCATGTAGAGTGTCTCTACAATAACCTCTCTCAGTTTTTTATATCTCTGAGACATTTGCCTGTGGTGAAAGGTTTTCTGCTACCCCAAAAATCGTCAGAAGGAGGCAGTGTAAAGTTGCAAAGGGGTGTAACTTTTGTCCTGCTCCTGATGCAACCAAACCGACTATTCCAATGCATCCAGATGGGTACATTTATGCTAGGCATGGTCCCTTTTTTCATCTAAACATGTCGAAATAGTCCAAGCTACATTGTGCCGACAATATCCCTGAAGAGTCTGTTGATGCTTAGAATTGCACTGTTTCCAACACCAACATGGGAAGTTTCAGGAATGTAGGACTTGCAACCTGAAACAACCTCCAGATTTTAAAGAAGCTAGCTCTTCCTTATCTCAAATATGTTTGGGAGAAAGGGATAGAAACTAAACAGAAACACAAATGCAATGAAAGGGAAATTTAACTATGGCGATGCGCCTGAATGTGATTTGTTCCTTAACACTTAAGCATAGTGAAGCTATTTTTAGAATTTAGTTACATTGAAGAGAAAAAAATGCATGATCAATATAAAAGATGAAACAAATAGAATCAAAGGCTCACAACCTAGAAGATCTTGCAATAGCACAGAAAATATTAGCAAAGGCACAGAACTCTGTCTTTTATTAATTTTCCAGTCACATAAAAGGCAATGATGCATGCACAGTTATACAAACTTTCTGAACCAAAAAAATAGAACAAAGGCAAAATGATATTACTGGTCACAGCAAAAGATCTTCAAACTTCTCTTAAATCTCTGATAACAATCTATATGCAAAAAATTCTCTATCTCCTCCTCCACATATTTATAGTGTAGGACTGGTTCAAGATTGCCCGCACGATCAAATCCCAACAGCCTAACCAAACTGGGACTTAACTGAAAGTGTCTGATAGAAGATATCTTTCAGATCTGAGATGGTTAGCCCTTGTACAAGTTCATTGGCTAAAATAGATACACGTGGCACCCCCACTATGAAACAGGTGAGGACACTTGGCAGCTTCCGCTGGTCTTTGCGACTATAAACCCCTGAGATAAATGGCACACATACGCGCCCTTTACTTGAAACTCCCTCATCTTTCTAGCACAATAGGAAACTAGCACGTGACAACCTCTGCTGCAAATTGAGAAACAAAAACCATGAGATAGATGGCAGCATCCGTGAGCCTTACTTGAAAAACCATCTCATTATTCAAGGAGCATTAGAAAATGACACATGGCAGCATCTGCGGCCCTACAAAAGATACATGGCAGCTTCCACTTTATTTAGAGTCTTTACTATGTCTTTATATTAGGAGTGCTCCAGCTTTGACATCTATCATGGTCCATTGCTTCGAACCTTTAATCATTTACAAAAAATGGGACCCAGCAGTCTTCTCACCTGAGCAGTCTCAAAAAGGAACAGGGATAGGTGGCGCTTTCTATTGCACTTAGCAAGTGGTACATGGCAGCTTCTGCTTTATTTAGAGTCTTTAGAAACTATTGAGAATCCTGTGGAAGATGACACATGGCGGCCTCCGCTGAGCTTTTGAATCTTTATAGAAACATTTGGAAACTAAAACGGTTCACGCAAATGATGACACATGTCGCATTCCGCTTAAACTCTAGCTACTTTACCGGGGGCCCACGAATAGTCTTTACTTAGCAATGAAACAAAAAGAAGAAGCCGCGGATATCGACACTTGGTGTGCTCCGCAGATACTATATGGGACACACGGCACGCTCTGTATAACTTGAAGAAACTTTAAGAAACCCTCCGTATCTGCCACTTGGTGCCTTTCACGCTCATTGAAACTTCAAAACAGGGACCCACCACACTCTGAGAAACATTAAAGTGGCTTTTGAAACTTATAATAAACTGAACCTTAGATGCCGACACTTGGTGCGTTCTGCTACTATATAACAGGACACGTGGCACTTTCTGCTTAACTCAGAGAAACTTTAAAATGTGTCCCGGCTGATGACACTTGGCACGTTCCACTCCACTCTAAGACTTGGGTAAAATTTGGGCAAAAATGGAAACCCTACGCTCGTGCTCTGTGTCAAAACCCTCGCTACAAAAATTGAAACACACAGGAGCAGAACTGGAGCTCGCACAACTGAAACTCAAAAAAAAATGTTGAGTATTTTACTCTACAGTTCTTGGCGACCCTGAGGACTTTTGAGCTTGCTCAAAAAGAATAAAAAAATGTGCATATATATAGTAAAATTTATAGATTTTGTAAGGCCATCTGATATACAGACCATTCAGCATCAGAGAGGCCCTGTTTGTTTTGCAAATCCTGGAAGGCTAAATCCAGGTTGATGATGTCCTTGTGCGAAAAAAACTCTACAAAACATGGACTGCAGCCTTCAATTGGAAATCAAGCTAGGCCATCGGGATCAAGATAGCTTCCACTTCTGGCACTGATGAGGCATCTATTAAACCCTGGAAGACTGACTGATCATTTTGCCTGGCCAACAAAAATGGCTTAATTTCATCAACCATTAGCACAGTGTTGCTATCAGGAAAAGGGGAGGGAAGACCCAATTGCACCAGGTCTTCAATATGCTTCTTCATGTCCTTCACTCCCTCCTTGACCACATCCAAGAGCTCTTGGCAAGTAATTGCAGTAGAGTTACAACTGAGAACTTCGTTCACCCCTTTTGCAGCAATCATTCTGTCACTGATCCCTACTGCTGATAATGTTTCATCTGATGTGTCATATAGTTTCTTCAGCAGTAGTTGAGAATCTGAAACTCTCAAGGAAACAGTGGACAAAGCGGCCTAAACAAAACTCTCTACCTTTTCACACAATTGCTGTGCATGTAGCAGGAAAGTTAAAGAAGGTTTGAGTATATAACTCCTTAACCAGGTTCAATACTCCTGCATCCTTTGGCCTATTAACCAACTCAAGCATCAATTGTTTTGTTGTTTGTTGCTCGGCTTTAAGTTGGGCCTGTATGGTAGCAACATTATTTTGTTCCTTCAGCAACTGTTGTTGAAACTGTGTGACCTGTTGGGAGGAATCCTGATGTCTTTTCTATAGAGTGGCATTTTCTTGCCTTAAGATAGTCATTGCAGACTTCACTTGAACTAGCTCCTCTTTCAAAGAAGCATTTTGGTTCTATGTAACCTGATGAATCTGACAAGAAACAATATTTTGCAACTGTTTATTGAGATTCTCTATTTCATCATTTCTTGATTTAAGCTCTGTAGTTAGGGTGCTAGAATGTGCCTTTTCCTGAGCTAGATCAGCCTCCACCTTCTGTAACTTCCTTGATAGTTTCAAATAGTCAGTGGCTACAGTAGAAGTGGTCTCATTTAGCATCTCAACCCTGTCCTATGGTCTGAAAAGTGACATATCCATAGCCACTGCACTCATTGTATAATCTTGGGGCTGCATCTACTCATTAGGTCTGATTACATTGGGTGACAAATGAGTCATAGTTAGCTGCTGCTAGATTAGGTCAAAGAGTGACCTCATGTGTGGCACAGCCTGAGATTTATTATCTTTCTTTCTCTTTTTGTCCATTCGGGCTTCCCTAGCTTTCTTAGTAGTGTCTTCTTGAGCTTGGAAGGTAGGGGGAGAGGCAATATACCCACCTGCAAAAGGATGACCCTATGGCAAGCCATAGGGAATAGCCAAATGTTGGCTAAGGGGAACCTGAGGAGGTATTCTTCTTGGAAAAGAGGGGGAAAAGGGGGGCAATGATGTGGCCTATGATGACATTGCCTGAGAAGTAACAGGTGGGGTGAATTGGGAAATTGGCACAGCAGAGGTGGTAGGGGATAATATTTGGTCAGTTGGGATTGCCACCCCTATAGAAGGAAGAGACTGAGAAGGAGAAGGAGAAGGAGCATGTACCTAAGAAGAAACAGATGTACTCAGTGGTTACTGCTATGAAGGCTCTGCTTCCTCATCTGAATCAGGTTGAAGTTTCAGCCTCTTATGTTTCTTTGGCCTCTCTTCTTCTTGATGTGCTTCTTTCTCTTCAACATTTACCACTACTGCTAGTGGCAGTTGCACAAAACTGGAAACCCCAGTTACTGAAACTAATGGAAAAGCTCTAGGTGGTGATGATACCACACTCTTTTGTTTTTTTATGGTGCTAAGGGATTGGGGCCAGACAGTTGCAGTGGCTGAAGATGAGGCTTGTCCTGGGATCTGCACTGTATGAGTTGGTTCTACTTCCCCCTCTGACTCTCCACCCTATGTCTGCAGTTTGCTTGTATCAGGGCTAGAAACTGGAGAGGGATGCCATTCATCCCAAATGGACTCCCATTTTTCATCTGTATCAACCTTGCCAAAAGAATGAGTTGTCTCAGATATTTCCTGCCTATACTTCCAGTCAGCTTCTATTTTCTCAGGTTTCCATTCTCTGTCCCTTAATAGATTTTTCTTCAATCCAATGCCCATTTTGAGCTTAGGGTCATAGGCCTTTTGTTTTTTATAAAATATTTCCCATGGCCTGGGCCCCTCAAAAGGTAAATTTGTTAGCTCTACATACAAATCAGGAGTATCCTCCTTAGGGTTTCTTCTGTCTTCCCAAAAGGCACGGCACTCATGCACAATTTTAGCACCAACACTATTATTCTTGACCCATAAGGTTATGAAATTGCTTGGGTCATATCTCCATTTATCTTCAATCAGAAAGAAACCCAGGATAGCTAACTTCCTCAGCAACAAGTGCTCAGCATCCCTGACCAGTAGGGCCATGTTTTTCTTCACCCATAGAATATCATACATTTTCCTTTTCTTCTTCCCAGTGCCATAATCATTATCAACCACAGACATTTGCCGGGTGACCTCTAAAAAAGCTAACCTTGGAGTCAAAACCTTGGGTAGCAACACTGGTTCTCCATTAAAACCATGGACCCTAATGATAGTATGGTGAGTCCAAAAGAAATAATCACAGGGAATAGGAGAATTTGCCATGAGGCCTCTGACACTTAATGTTAATCTATTCTTAATAGGCTCTGGGCTTAGGTGACTAAAGGTAGGGGCAACAAAAAGTTCCCAAAATTCATAGGAATTAGATGTTTCGGATAAGACATGTGTCCATGCGAACACAGGAATGGTCCTATTGTGACCGAAACTTGGGTCATACATATTCAAATGCATATATTGTGAAAAGATGGCAGGGTTTTGATATAACATGAGGTGAAACAAATAAGAAGAATACCTGAAAACCCCTATTGATTTGAAATGGGTGAGTTGGTTGGCCATCGAATAGGCAATCTACTCTCAGAAGTCAAGTCGAAACTCCTAAGACTTGTCCACAGTCTTCACTCTGAACAAAATGCCAATCTGCCAGTCATATACAGTAAAGTCCTCTTTCATTCCAAAGATAAACGCCATCATAGACAATGCTTCTTGGCTTGCCTAAGCAAATTGTGCCCTTCCTATTGGCAATACTGGCATTTGGGTGTTTTCATCTCCTAGCTACAACTCTGAATTGAGAAACCTTAATTGATGCTTGACGTTTGCCCATATTTTCTACATTTTGGCAATGGTGGGAAATGTGGCTGTGCTATCATGGTATAGGGTTAACATTTCCGTGATAGCCTTTGGTGTAATTCGTACCATGAAGGGTCCCTTTTGAATGGTGCTTGAGGGTGCATGAAATAATTTTGTGCAAGCCTCAATTAGATCAGGGCATAAATGCACACTTGGGACAATAAATTTTGCCAATTGAGAGGTCCATATCCTCATTCTGAACATTTCAGATTGTTTAGCCTTGGCCTTCTGAAGACATCTTTGGTGTGCCCCTTCTCACAGAGCTTTGCTAGACTTTTGAAGGGTTGGGTCAGCAATACCGTCTACGAAATCCTTCACTTTAGCTAGGTCAACTGCATAACCAACATTGGAGACCCTGGTCCTTGGATAGGTCTTTAAGGGTTACACAGGGGCCGAAGCATATGATTTGCTGGCAAGAAGCTTATCAATGGACTTGTAAATCCCTAGCCCCTACTATGAAGATTGTGCCTCCGCCATACTTGTGTTTGTACTGGGAATTGGTAAACTTATGTAATAAGTATGGAAGCTTTGCAATAGGGAAGACATGCTTATGAAATAGGTTTTGCTATGTATTGAAAATGCAGGTAACGGGATTTTCTTAGAATTCGTAGGAACAAATGAGACATAGTTAAGCCTTAACTCTTGTTGTTAGGGTATTTTAATGACACATCAAGTCTCATAAATGGCATTAAAACCAGAAAACCATTAGTAAATCCTATGAAATCTGCGTGGGATAGAGTGTTAGACACATCATAAAAGCAGCTGCGCAAAGGTACCTTGGGGAATTTTGGGAATTGGAGAGAAACTTAGTAAATGCGAGAGTTTCAAAAATTGAAGAGACTTTAGCTGTGGCCACATGTTCATAGAGCACTTATTTAAAAGAATGAGCGGGAAAACAAAGCAACAAGGAAAGGGAAAACTATCTAACTATAATACACAGGAAAGACACTGCTTAATTAAAATGCTTTAAGTAGATCCCATTCATAGGAATCTCTTCAGGTTTGCCTTCCATTGTTTCAAGCTCAAATGAATTCTACTGTTTACATGAACGAATCTTGTAGGGGCCAGTCCACAATGACTCAAATTTACTATGTCGACCCGGCTTGGCAGCTCTCTCATCCCATTTTAAAACAACTGAGCCTACCTCGAAATGAGGATTTGAAGTCTTCTTATCGAAACAGTCTTTGACTATTTTTTGATGTTTCAATAATGATTCATGTGCTATATCCCTCTTTTCTTGAACTTCCAGGAGCTCAGCAAGTTTGACTTGCATGGGGCCATTCTCTTCAATCTCAATCTGTTTTAATAGCTGGAGAGTAGGAATTTCCAAGCTTAGGGGCATTACAGCAGGCTTGCCATAGACCAATTCATATGGGGACATCTTTGTCACTTATTTAGGTGTAATTCTATCAGCCCACAGTGCTATATTAAGCACTTTATGCCACTCTTTGTGATGATCAGCCCCTATTCTTTTAATAAGTCTAATCAGATTCTTGTTAGTTGATTCTACCAGACCATTACCCTAAGGATAATAATTTGAAGAGGTCTTCAGATAGATTCCATATTTTAGTACAAAGTTAGATATTTTTGCCCCTTAAAATGCCTTAGCATTATCTAAAATTATGGTACGAGGAGGCCCAAAGCGAGTAGTGATACCCTCCAGAAAGTCTAGGATCACCTTTTTTGTTGCTTCTTTGAGTGGTACTGCCTCACTCCATCTGGTAAAGTAATCTATGGTAGTTAGAATCCATTTGTGTCCCATACTTGACACTAGATTAATCATTCCAATGAAGTCTAGACCCCATTGAGCAAAGGGTTCATCAACAATTATAGGACTAAGGGGCATTGTTGCATTCCTTCTCTTCCCCACATATTACTGACAAGATTGGTACTCTTTAACCAGTTGATAATAGTCTGTAAATAAAGTGGGCCAGAACTAGCCTACCTAACTTATTTTTATAGCTGTGTTCTTGTAGAAAAATGTCCACCTGAGACTCCATGGTGCATTTCATGTAGTATCCTTTGAGCCTCGCCTTTCTCTATACATCTTAGGAGTATACCATCAGTGTTTCTTCTGAAAAGAACTTGGTCAACTAAAACAAAATGGACCCCTTGCTACCTATAGTATCTCCTCTTGTCCTGAGAGAGATCTTTTGGGAAAATCCCATGTTTCATAAACTAAATCCTATTTGCGACCCAAGAATTCTGATCAATCTCCTGAATTCTCAAGACATTCTCATTTTCTGCTTCAGCAGTCACCATTCTTTCCATGTCTTGGGCCATGTATTGGCATAATCCCTTGCCTCTAACAAGTTTAGTTGGTCTGACCTCCACATCATATTCCATAATCTTTGTTATCCAGTTTGCTCTTTTCTCAGTGATTTCTCCTTCCATAATGTATTCTCTGACACTCGGATGAGCTACTAGTATCAAAATCTTATTTCCTGTGACCATGTGTCTGAATTTGTTGAGGGCTTTTACCATAGCATATGCCTGTTTCTCTACAAAGTTATACCTAGCTTCATACTCCCTAAGAGTCCTTGAGAAAAATGCTATTGGATGCTCTCCCTCTTGTTGATCATCTTTCTGTGTTAGGACAACAGCAACACTGAATTCTCCTCCATAGACATACATTATAAAAGACTTAGAGAAGTCTAGATTCCTCAATACTGGGGCTGTTGAAATTGCTTTCTTGACCTCTTCAAAAGCCTGTCTCCCTTTTGTAGTCCATTTGAAAACCAAGTCTTTCTTTAGTAGCAGTGTCATTGGTCTTATTAGGCCTACAAAGACTGATATGAACCTACTAACAAAATTAACCTTTCCCAAAAAAGACTAAACTGCTTTCTTATTAACTAGCAAAGATAGGTTCATTATGGTAGTGACTCTCTCTGGATCTATAGAAACTCCTTTAGACACTATATGCCCTGATAGTTTACCTTGAGGAATTGCAAAAATGCATTTCTTAGGATTTAGGGATGTTCCAAACTCTTGGCATTTCTTAAAAATAGCTTCTAGATGGTCAAAATGATCTGCAACACTTTTAGAGAAAATAGTAAGGTCATCTAGGTAAATTAGAATGATTTTATTGATAAGTTCTCTAAATGCTACATCCATTGCCCTCTCAAATGTAGCTCCAGCATTTGAAAGACCAAAGGGCATCTTTGCATAGGCAAATGTTCCCCATTTTGTGGTGAAAGAAGTCTTATGCTGATCTTCATCAGCCACCCAAATTTGATTGTATCCAGAGAAACCATCCAACAAGGAGAATCTCTTTGATCCAGCTACAGTCTGTAAAATTTGTTCCATAGAGGGCAAGGGGTAGTGATCTTTCAAAGATGCCCTATTTAGGTCTCTAAAATCCACACAGAGCCTTATGTCCCCATTCTTTTTTCTGACTGGTACTAGATTGGATACCCAAGTTGAGTGTTTAATTGAAAAAATGATCCTTGATTCTAATAGTTTCTGCAACTCATCCACCATCAGAGGTTCAATCCTAGAAGTCACTGGCCTCTGCTTTTGCCTGACCGGTTTAGATCCTTCAGTCAACTCTATGCTATGTTGAATGATATTTCTATCATAACCATGGAGATCTTCATAGGTCCAGGCTATGACCCTATCATATTTCTCACATAAATCAATTAACCTTTTTCTTTCCTATTGAGTAGCAAAATTCCCAACCTTCAATTTTCTCCCCTCACTAACCTGAATCTCGGAGTAGTCCTCTTTGTTTGCTTGAAATCTCTTCTTTTCTAGGCTGGCATCTTATGGGTCAAACAAGTTTTCTAGGGCAATTAGTCCTTTAGGGAGCTTGTTTGACTTTAGTTGAATAATCTAATCGCCATATGCCTCTTCAATTTTGGGTTGTAACTGATCATCAAATTCTCCTGACTGTTGCAAAAATGAAAGTACTTGAAAATCATTTTCAAAGACTTGCCAATTTTCATCATTGTCTGGGATAGTTGGCCTCACAATAACTTTGACTGACTCATTATTGACCATTAGATCAGTTATTGGATCAAATTGTGAACCAATTTGTGCCATCCTATCTGCCTCAGAATTTTGGGCTCTAGGGACTACTTCAATATTGAAAGCTTCAAAATCTTCTATTAAGTCCCAAATTCTGTCTATGAGATTTCATTCTTACATTCTTGGCCACTGCCTTCTCTCTTATTTGCTTCACTACTAGTTCAGAATCATCTTTCACTATTAGGCTCTTTACTCCCTTTTTCTTGGCTAGCATGAGCCCATGTACTAAGGATTCATACTCAACATCATTATTGGTACAGGCAAAATGAAAGTAAATGGCTCTTAAAATCTTTTCACCATTAGGGGCAGTAAGAAAAATTCCTGCTCTAGCTCCATTTTTACTTCTAGCACCATCAAAATTTAGGGTCCAGATTCCTGAATTAGTTATGGATTTTTTGGTCAGAGAGGGCTCATTTCTTAAGACATTAGGGATCTCCTGGTCTTCTTCAAATATAACATAAGTGCCTAGCCCTGTTGAGTCATAGTTTCTAAAGGGATCACCCTGCATCATGGTTAACAACTGGTTATCTTCTTCTTGTTGATCATGTTTAGTCCAGTCCCCTATCTCTTCAACAAAAACTCTTTCCTCTTTATTTAGCATGACATGAACTGTTTCTAACTTTGGGCTTGGTTCATTTGTGATATGGTCCTTTGACAATGGCTCAGATAGTACCTTCATTTTAGTCCCATATTTGGTTCTCAAGATGAGGTGTGACCAATACAGTGACATGTATCCTCCTATCTTGGCTGTAAAATCTCTGGATAAACATAAGCCAAATACGGGGGGAATATCTATGACTACAACATCTTGATTTACAATTATATTGGGACAGGTATATAGCTATAGTGGGAGTTGTTTAATTTTTCCTATTGTTTGCACAGACTTTCCATCTAACTGCATAACTCCTTTTGTAAGTGGCTCATATTTTGTCTTCAAAGCATCTGCTATTTGCTTTGGCATCACTATGGTACTAGCCCCAGAGTCTATCATTGCATTGTGTAACAGTTTCTTCCCAACTATTAAAGTTAGATAAAAGGGATCTGGCTTAGATCTACCTACCTCAGGTGTGTTATTCAAAAGAGCTATTGTCTACAGAGGAACAATGTCTTTGAGCTTTTCTTTATCATCGGGTCTTTCTTTGGCACCAATATGTTTAGGCACTGCTTGGCTTTGCAAAGCTTCTTACAACAACATCTTTTGCTCAGGAATAGCTAACATGTCCCATATTGACACGTGGGCTCGGGTCCTCTTTAGCTGGTCCACAACATTTATAGGTCCTAGTATTTAAGTTTTTGGATAATAAGGGTACCTTGCTTTCTCTTGAACCTATGAATTGGCTGAGATATTTCTTGTCTAGCAGCTATATTTTGATGATCTTGAAATGGAGGAATTCCCATAATTTCATCATTTGTGACTCCAGGCTATTCCATCATCCTTCTCTTGGCTCTAGTATAGTAATTTGATTGTACCAATGGCTTCTTGGAAGTAGAAGCTTCATTCAAGAATACTGACTCTTCATCTTCAATCTATGAAAACAAAACATGCTCAGGGGCTATTTCTTCTTCTTACTATAAGGACATCCCTTGCATCTGAGCCACCAAGACTAAATTTTGCATCCCAGGGGATTGGTAGGGTTGATTGTCAGAAGTATTTGCGATTTGTCCATCTACTCTTCTTTGCTCTGTTATCTTTTGTTGTAGATTACCCCTGGTGCAGTCTCTGGGCATATGAGCATTATTACAAGGGAAACACCAGGCATTGGTGCTATCTGCATAATTATTCTGCCCTGGGACAACCTCTCTGTTTGGATTAGGAGGAACAGTCTGCAAGGGTGTAGGAACTGCAACTAATTAGTTTGATGACTGAGGGTTAGTTTCCCTTTGAGGACCCTACTATTGATTTGGCTATGGTGGAGGTCTATTTCCTTGGTAGCCTTGATATTGGGGTCTACAATAAGGGTTCTACTATTTTTTAGGTTAATTATCTCATTAGAAAATGTCCTTAATATGTTCTTGACATCATCCATCTCAGAGGACTGAACAGGAACAACAACTTTAGCAGGTTGTTAGGGAAATGTATACATAGACACAGGTGGGGCTATGGGATTAGGAGCTTCTTGAGGCAAAGGTAAGGTAATCTCTAGAAACATGGGCATGGGAGGTCTTGGGGGAAATTTTCCAGCATCTATTAAGTAATTTTCAGCTCTGACTGCATAGTCAGAGGCTTCTGGCAGAGTTTGACCTCCAAGTGACTGAATCATTACTGATATATCTAAATTTAGGGCTTTAAGATAAAATAATATAGCCATAGCTAGTAATGGTCTTGCTGTAGCAGGAATTCTTTCCCAAGTCTTTTGAAATCTTGAATTGAAATCAGTCATTGCTTCTTGTGGTGCCCTTTTGATAGTAATTAATTGTTGCAACAAGGAAGACTTATCACCCTTTTCTTTAAATCTTGCAAAGAAAGCATCTCCAAGCTAATCCCATGTAGATATTGTATTTGGGGTCAAAGATTTTTACCAGTCCAGAGCCTTCCCCTTAAAAGAAGCTACTAACAACCTTATAGCCATATTCTGCTGAGTGATCACATGTATCGCACAGATATCAGACACATCTTGCAGATGCTCCTCAGGTGTTTTGGAATCTTCCCCACTAAATTTGGGTAGATCCTTCAGGACATTTGCTAGAATAGGGTCCCAAGTGGCTAGTGGTACTAGGAGGATCAGGGGACTGCCAGTGTTCCAATTTGCATAATTTCTTGGGGCCACAGGTGCTCCCATGTTGGCTCTTGGTGGTGCTGTAAACTGATTGACCCTTCTTCTTGGATTAGTTATCAATGGTGACAAAAGAATACCTGGGTTCTTAGCAGATTGAGCTCTTGTTACAGGTCCATAGCACTGACTTCTTGTAGCTCTCTGGTTCATATAGTCTTGACAGAAACTTCAAGAATAGTCCCACTGGGCGTGCCAAAAACTGTTGATGCTTAGAATTGCGTTGTTTCCAACACCAACATGGGAAGTTTCAGGAATGTAGGACTTGCGACCTGAAACGACCTCCAGATTTTAAAGAAGCTGGCTCTTCTTTATCTCAAATATGTTTGGGAGAAAGGGATAGAAAATAAATAGAAACACAAATGCAATGAAAGGGAAATTTAACTATGGCGATGCTCCTGAATGTGATTTGTTCCTTAACACTTAAGCACAATGAAGCTATTTTTAGAATTTAGTTACATTAAAGAGAAAAAAATGCATGATCAATATAAAAGATGAAACAAATAGAATCAAAGGTTCACAACCTAGAAGATCTTGCAATAACACAAAAAATATCAGCAAAGGCATAGAACTCTGTCTTTTATTAATTTTCTAGTCACATAAAAGGCAATGATGCATGTACAGTTATACAAACTTTCTGAACCAAGAAAATAGAACAAAGGCAAAAGGATATTACTGGTCATAGCAAAAGATCTTCAAAATTCTCTTAAATCTTTGATAACAATCTATATGCAGAAAATTCTCTATCTCCTCCTCCCCATATTTATAGCGTAGGACTGGTTCAATATTTCCTGCACGATCAAATCCCAACAGCCTAACCGAACTGGGACTTAACTGAAAGTGTCTAACAGAAGATATCTTTTGGATCTGAGACAGTTAGCCCTTCTGCAAGTTCATTGGCTGAAATAGATACACGTGGCACCCCCACTGTGAAATAGGTGAGGACACTTGGCAGCTTCTGCTGGTCTTTGCCACTATAAACCCTTGAGACAAATGGCACACATACGTGCCCTTTACTTGAAACTCCCTCATCTTTCTAGCACAATAGGAAACTAGCACGTGGCAGCCTCTGCTGCAAATTAAGAAACAAAAACCATGAGACAGATGGCAACATTTGCGAGCCTTACTTGAAAAACTATCTCATTATTCAGGGAGCACCAGAAAATGACACATGGCAACGTCCGCGGCCCTGCAAAAGCTACATGGTGGCTTTCGCTTTATTTAGAGTCTTTACTGTGTCTTTATATTAGGAGTGCTCTAGCTTTGACATCTGTCATGGTCCGCTGCTTCGAACCTTTAATCATTTACAAAAAATGGGACCCACCACACTTCTTGCTCGAGCAGTCTCAAAAAGGAATAGGGACAGGTGGCACTTTCTACTGCACTTAGCAAGTGGTATGTGGTGGCTTCCGCTTTATTTAGAGTCTTTGGAAACTGTTGAGAATCCCATGGAAGATGACACATGGTGGCCTCTGCTGAGCTTTTGAAACTTCATAGAAACATTTGGAAATTGAAATAGTTCATGCGGACGATGACACATGTCGCGTTCTACTTAAACTCTAGCTACTTTACCGGGGGCCCACCAACAATCTTTACTTAGCAATGAAACAAAAAGAAGAAGCCATGGATATCAGCACTTGGCGTGCTCCACAGATACTATATGGGACACATGGCACGCTCCACGTAACTTGAAGAAACTTTAAGAAACCCTCCGTATCTGCCATTTGGTGCCTTCCGCACTCACTGAAACTTCAAAATAGGGACCCACCACACTTCGAGAAACATTAAAGGGGCTTTTGAAACTTATAAGAAACTGAACCTCGGATCCCGACTCTTGGTCCATTCTGTTACTATATAACAGGACACGTGGCACTTTCTGCTTAACTCAGAGAAACTTTAAAATGTGTCCCGGCTGATGACACTTGGCACGTTCTGCTCCACTCTAAGACTTGGGCAAAATTTAGGCAAAAATAGAAACCCTGTGCTCGCGCTCTGTGTCAAAATGCTTGCTACAAAAATTGAAATGCACAGGAACAAAACTGGAGCTCGCACAACTGAAACTCAAAAACAAAATGTAGAGTATTTTACTCTACAGAGTCCAAATTGCAAAAAGGTAGCAATCTTTGACGAGATGTTACTTGAGAACTGTCACTTAGAAACATTTTGTCTAAGGCAACATGATCACGTAGAGTGCCTCTACAATAACCTCTCTTAGTTTTTTATATCTTTCAGGTGTTTGCTCGTGGTGAAAGGTTTTCTACTGCCCCAAAAATCATCAGAAGGAGGTAGTGTAAAGTTGCAAAGCATTGCTAAGAAATCCTCAATACTCAAACACTCCAATGAACTGAAGCAACTTCTTCTTAGGCACAAATGTAAGTGTGTATAAGGGGAAAATGGCACTTAGATGACTTAGTGCGTTTCTATGACTTCATTCACATGTTTAAATGTTTGAGAAACTCTCCTTTACTAAGCACTTGTCCTCATGTCAATGTTAAGCTTTATACCTCCTAGGTGCTCAATTAGGTGATGTCATTAGATACAACTTATCCTTAGGTGCCAATGTAGCTTCTTCAATCCATTACACTTCTAGGCACTCAAATTTGAGGTCTTGGACTTGTATCTTATTCCTAGGGGCAATTGGATGATCTTCCTAGATCTAGGCACTCATGATGGTGGGAAATTACATGAAGGGGCGCCTAAGTCCAATTTGACTTTGTATTTGATATTTTATGACTCTAATTGACTAGGAATGGCTCAATTTCTAAAGTGCTGACTCAATAATGTAAGTTTAAGGTCTTTTCCTCCTAGGCGCCAATTAATGAGTTCACTAGATGCAATTTCTCCTAGACTTGAAGATTGTAAAAGAACTTGAAGCTTGGATGGATGTCTTTTAATGTTCGATGAAGAAGTGTTCCAACTTGAAAGGTCCTTTGAAGTGTAGATATTGATGATAACACTTTCTTTTATATGTGAAGTAGATGACTTCTCAAGGAGGCTTGAATGTATCAAAGGGACTTGAAATTGAATGGATGTCTTTGGAATGCTTGATGATGATGAGAAGTTCCTTTGGAGCGGCTACATGCTGATCTTGAAGCAGTGATTGATGAAGAATCTATTCGATACTTGAAGATGAATGGAACTTGAAGTGATAGATGGAAGTTTTCAAACATGATGCGACTGGTGATGTCGTTGATGAAGAAGACTTGAAATATATCTTGTTGTGACCTCTTGGAGCAGCTACCTCTTGAAGTGGTGTTTCCTTGGCAATGATTACTTCCATCTTAACTCTCTGGCATGAATGAATGTGAAAGGCTCCTTTGGAGTAGCTACATGATGACTCTAGGTGACTCTAAGCTCTTGCTCCAACCTTTTCCTTCAATCTTCCTACAATACAAACCAAGAAACACATCAATCCTCATGATAAACATTTTATAACACAAAGGAATCCTCTTTAAACATGGAATAATCTTACTACAAATCTAGGTGCATATATAGGTAAAAAGAAGAGAAAAGGGCGCCTAACACAAGTTGGTCCATATTTATCACTTTAAATGATTTCAAACAATTGTAATGGATTAAAGAGGTCAATCTCCCTTATGAGATTCATTCAAAAGGTGTCTTTCAATGCAATTTCTCCCTTAGGCACCAGAATGGGTTTGTCCTGATGGAGAGTGCACCTAGATTTAAATGCCTTTATACTTGCAATTTTGTAATTCTAAATGATGAGACATGTCTTAGAATGAATTCTATCTTTCAAGCGCTCACTCCAAAAGGTCATCTCATGCAATTTCACCTAAGGAACTCATTGAGGTGTCCTCAGAGGCTAAAGTGCACCTAACTCAATTGCCTTTATCTTTATCATTTTTGTGCTTTAAACAATTGAAAATGACCTAGAGTGATCATTTCTCTCAAGGCACTCACCTATTGATACGAAATCAAGTTATTTCCCTTAGGCACAATTTTAGGCTTGTATGGGTGAAAAGTGCACCTTACATCCTTAGGTGGTTCTTTCTAATTCTTTATGATTTCAATCAAATGCCAAGTGTCTAAGGAAGCTTTTGTCTTGAGATGATTAAATTTTGAGGTTCAAATCCCTTCCTCAATCAAGGCACAATCTGAGGGTTGTATAGATGAAAGTTGACTTCAATTTGGGCACTCATTTGAGTTGGGAGGAGCTAGAATTTGTGCCTAGATTGGAGATAGATATTTTGGCTTATTTGATGATGGTCTCAAGTCTCTCTACCAAGGCACATTTTGATGATGTTCTTATTTAAACTCTTATGAAGACTATCTCATCCCTAAGCGCTCATCCTCATGATTTTCATGCACTTAGACTTCAAGGCACCAAAACTAGTAGGAAAATTCACAATGAGTGCCTTTGCTTTGGAAGAATTTCTTATTGATCATTAGGCACACATTGGAGTTGATATGTACTTCCTTTACTTCCATTTACTCAATTCATCATAATTAGTGTCAAAGACTTCTCCAGGTTGATTGATAACATGCTTCTTGATGTTAAGATCCTTCATTCACTCCTTAGATCTAGGCGCTCATGATGGTGGGAAATTACATGAAGGGTGCCTAAGGTTCAAGATAGATTCTTTCCACTCATCTTAACTTTCAATCATTGTAGTTAATCTCAAAAGACATCATCCAAAATGAGAAACCTCCAAGACTTGTCATTGTAAGTTGATTTCCTCTAAGGCGCCAATACTAGGTTCTTTTGAAGGCAAAGGGCACCTAGGCTTATGGGGCTCAATTTGATGTATTTATTGAAAGCTCAAGGTGAATTGATGCTTATTGAAAATGCCACTTAGTCCTTCATTTGCATTCTAGGCACCATTTCCTATTGACTTATATGCTCCTCCTCATGCTAGGGTGCCATAATGAAGTGGTTTAGACAATAGGTGCGCTTCACTTACTAGAGGCTTGTTCTTCTTCTACCTTAGGCACACTTTTATGGTGGAATAGGTGTCAATGGGTGCCTTGTCTTAAATGAATGCTCTCTCCAAGTTGGGTGCCCTTTTGAGGCTTTATGAGTTACAAATTGCACCTTAACCCTTCATGCTTGTTGCTCAATGTTTTAATGTTTAAGAAAGTCTCCTTTAGGTGCTCATCTTAATGACTTTTTTTCAAGGTGCAATCATCCTAATGACTTGGATATTCATCCTAGTGTTTTAGGATATCAGGCTACCAAACTTAGTCATTTTTAGGATCTCAAACATAAAGAATAACATGATGATTCATTTTTTTGTATTGCATATAGTTGACATTGTATGCTACTCATAAAGAATATTAATATTTTTTGTTCAACATGATGATTCATTTTTTTTTAAATACAACTTTTATCTTTTAGTTCCAAAATGAGGTTTAGGTGATACATGAATAACAATAGCTAGCTTATTGGATCAACAAACATCCTATGTAATACAATTGGACTTTAAATATTTGAAGTAGCCATCTACAAATATCCATTCAAACGTGGATTTATAATGCAAGTATGGACATAAAAAAGATTTGTATTAACCAAATATCCATATAGGCATACATCAATATCTGTCGATATAAGTATAACATATATACAAAATAGCCATATAGGCTTACAAGAATGCCATATAGGCATACAATTTCAACTATATACAATACAAAATATATGTCCACAAATGCCATATAGGCATACAACAAAGGAACACAATAAAAAGTCATTCCACTCTAGCTAGTGAAGAGAATAGATCACATGTAGCCTTTGATCTTCTAGGGGATGGAGACGCACATGTGGGTGGTCTACTATGAACCCGAGGGTTGCTCCTCCAATTTAGTTCTTCTTGCATCTTTAGCTATTACAATAAAAAGTATAGACATTAATATATAGAAATTACATGCTATAAAAAATGAAACATTTAACAAAATAATCACTTACCACTACCATATAATCTGTCTCCTCACTTGCCTTAGTAGCAGGAATAGGTTGTGGCGATATCATGCCCTATAGAAACTATCCAGATAGAAATTAAACTTCAAATCAATAATCTTTTGATTTTTCAAAAATAGACAACTATAACAATGAATGTAAATTGAAATTTACTAATCTACCTCATACCCCTGTCAATGCCATGGAGCTATGAATCGTAGAGGCCACACCATGCTCCATTTCCCTATGAACATGGGGAGATGTCTCCGCAGCCTACATCATCTAGAAATAAAACAACATTATTCAATTACAAAAACTATAATAGTGATGCAAATCATGGCTCCTAACATACACACACATTCATCTAAACATGGAAATACACACAATAAAGCACACAAGTCACATACAAAAATCTAGTAAGTACAATTCATTCATTAAACTATTTATTTTATTACCTCTGTAAAGCTTTGAAGTCCACCACTGCTGGCAGGTTTTGCCGTGAAATCTACAATATTAACCTATTCAACATCCAAAATCATATATTAGAATACCATTCATATAACAATGCTATTCACATGTAATATTTATAATTGTTTACGAGTTACATACCCTGACAGTAGATGATCTGGTGTAAAATGCAGGTGGAGAACCACTGAAAACGACATCGACACTATGACCCTGAAATTTCATTAAAATTATCAATTTAAATTAGTTAATCTTGCATTTCAAAAAAAAAATTAATAAATTAAATTCAATAAACTTGCTAATATTTACCTGAGTATCAAGACCGAATGTCTCACTTAGGAGGGTATCTGTCATCACCATCTACTCAGCTGTAGATGTAGCCTGTGCATCTATGTCCTGACTATCCATGGGGTCATAACCACAGGCTAACCCACAAGCCTGAGAAGCATGGGGTGGGACCCTACTCCTCGCACTATCTCCCAACCCACTCCGTGTTGCAGGACTGGCATGCTCTATGATGCTCTAGGTCAAGGCACTAATGGACTAAAGTGTATCGACCTCAACACTCTCCTTCACAATGGAAAGGATAGAAAAATGCTCATGGGTTGGTCTATTGATTACTCATCTCATTGCCTACTATGGGTCAACACGTACCCTTGGTCTATCTTGTGCTGACCCCCCACCTCTATCCTGGAAGTCCCGCATATCAAAATAGTTTGGCACTTTATTGAGGACAAACTTGTAGTAGAGTTTCCTCAAAAAGTATTGCGGGACCTCATTATTATTGCATGGAGGATGGTCAAAAACCATCCACCACCTCTACCCAAAATTGTCCCTTATCACTTGATTGTTGCACCAATGGATAGGGAACCCTTGCATGTAATGGGTGGAGGTTGATTTGTTTGTGGGTTTGTGAAAATCGAACACAAGTATAATTTTGTGATTTGTAATTTTTTCACATCTTGGTATGACAACTTGTTTGCATAATAATCTCTAAACCCTCTCCTCTTATCCATCCAACTAGTTATTTACTTGCTAATTGAATCTACATTTGATAACATAGATTCAAGAGATTCAGCAAGTGTGGACCTATGCAAGGTTGAAGTGGAAGGATCTTTCAACCTTGCAATTATATCTTCAATTTCTTTTTTGTTGCTTTCAATTTGCCCCATTATATTTTCTTGTGTTCCAGGGACATGTCGAGGAATCGATGGAGGAGGTTGTTATTCTGCAAGATTTTGTGGATTTTGAGGAGGAGGAGGAGGAGGTGCATTAACATTTCCTGACAATTAATGAAATATACATCAAAAAACAACTCAAACCTAGCTATTTAGAAGAAAATTCAAACAAAAAGATAAATAAACTCACTCCTTTGGTGTGCTCGACATCGTGGCAGCATTTTGGTGATGAATTGATAAGATTTTTGTGTTGAATTGAGGAATCCAAAACGTGAGCGCGCTTCCTAGGGTTTGCAGACCGTGGGAATAGTGGAGAAAAAAGAAATGAAATGAAATGAGATGAGTTTTTTTTAATTTATAATAGGTCATAATGTGCTCGCATTATAATGCAAGCACATTATAATGTGGTCGCATTATAATGCGAGTGCATTATAACGTGCTCACATTTTGAATTATTTTTTTTTAAAACAATTTGGCCACTTTTTGGCTTCCCATCTTTTTACACTCACCCTTTAATGATTAAAAAAATCCACTCAGAGTTGTATCTATAAGATTTTTTGGATGAAAAAGCACAGTACCATCTTCACCCACTAATTGTATAGTATCCCTCCTATTGGAGGTAACATCAAAGAAACTAATACAATATTCAATTATCTAACTCTTCACACCCCCTTGAATTATGTCTTTCTAAGGAACCTTTAAAATAGTTATCTAATTCTCAATATGTTCATCAAAGTCAATTCTTCTTTATTATGTATCTTTGAGCCATTCTCCTTGATACATGCATAAGTCTTACAATTTTTTGTATTCATTTCATATATATGGAACTTTTACTTGTTATTGAAGTTAGTATTGCCCTACATGGTCTACTTACATTTTTATTGAATGATTTCATCTTTCAATAGCATTTGAGGCCACTAGTTAATCTTTAATAATCATCTCTTTAGCATCTTATTTTTTCTTCTTTTTGTTAACCCCTAAGAACTTTAGAATAGGGGTTGTTTCTCTTTGTCTAAAAATTTTTGCAAATAATTGTTATCTGTAAAAAAATCATTCTAAATTATAGTTTTACAATGTGATTTGATTGTACATTCTTGTTGGTCATGATGTTAGTCACAAACAAGCATAGAATAAAAGTACACATTAATCTTTATTCATGTTGAAAGATACAATGAATTTAGAGAATTCATGATCCCAACTCTCCGGTGATTAGGTCTTAATCATCTGATGTTACTCAGAGGTTGATGTGTGTTGCTATTTCCATTTTGGGGCCTTACGTTGAGTTCATCATCATGACATCATTTCTGCAAAGATTCTTAACAAAGAGGTCATTTTATACAGTTGTTCGCTCGAATGATACAATTATACTCAAATATTTGCATGAGATTCATCAATAATACATGCTTTGGCTTCAAATATGCTAAATATTTTCAATTATCTATGAGATGTCCACATATTTGCATTACTTGCTTAAGATTATTAGTTATTTGCAATTATGATGGTGAAATGCTCTGAAATTTAAAGAAATTGAAAGAAATGCTTCAAATGAATGTTGAACCTTCAGCTATTGAACCACATGTACATCAGATACAGTCATGAAGAGAAGAAAACCAAACCATATGTTCACTAGGACATTCCACAGCTAGATACAGTTGATGCTAACTTCAAAGGAATTGTATGAAAACAACATATGCAAGTAGACATGCACTCCAAAGGATGCAACAAATCACCACATATATCCAGAATTCATGCACTGATTACTCAGGATTTACTATGAATTGTAATCACAACAGTCTTCTCATTCATTAGGTATGCAAGGATATAAATGTATACAAAAGCTTTGAAATGATCCCTGAATATTTCAGCAGATGGATTTCAATTAAGTTTCAAATGTTAGAAATGAGGCATTCCTGCACCTTTTATAGAACAAGGTGAGGAATCCGCTACAAAAAGATCAACGATCTTGATTTGTCCCTGTATATCTATGGTCACTATTTCTTTTGACTATGTCAACCTTTACAAAATGGCACATGCTGCCAGCTGGCAACTATCTAAAATACCTATCTTCACTAAGTATCAGATGCTGATATTCACTCTAGGATGCATGATCATCTACTTTGTCAGAATCATGTGCTTCTTCACTAGGTGCATCACTTCCTAAACTTTCATCATCATCATGATGATGACCCCGCATATGAGGCTGCATGTTGCTCCGAACCTGTTCATACAATTGCACAATTTTATCTATTTCTTTGCCATCCTGAGTTTTTGCCTTGATGATGGCGTGCTTGTGTGCCTCATATTTGTGTTGGACGTTGTCCAGTTTGTTCTGCCTATTATTCAGTGTCTCATTGTAATTTTCCATCTTGACTTTGATTCTCATTATTTTATCTATGACTTACTCCGTCAAGTGAACAAGTGGATCATCAGCTACTGATTGGAAGTTACCGTGTAAAGCTTTGATGGCAAACTCTTCATCCTAATTCTCTACTTTCCCTTCCACTTTGCCTTCCAGTGTTTCCAACATTTCTGCCTCAACAGACATCAAATCATGTAATTTCATGCTGATATCTCTCAGTTTATTATTGCATCTTTTAAGTACCCCACATTCAAATTGAATGTCCTTATACCATATATCAACCAACAATGTAGCATTACTATTTAGTACCTACCAGTTGATGACCAGTTGTGGGTTAATTCTCCTTATTTCATCTAAGGTAGACAATGTCTTCTCCAATTGGAATGACCTTTTACCTGTCTACATCTGCAATTTATCTACCTTTGTCCTGGAGTCACTGAGAGTATTCCACCTCTTCAAAGAGGCCTTAACCACTTCCTCTACATTATCCAATGTGGATAACATCCATTTCCTTAATATAGATGCCTCATGTTTCATGAGATCTAATTTATTTACCTCCTCCTAGGAAATAGCAGTCAATGGGACTACATGTTCAGTTGAAGTATCATCAGGATTAGTCAGCCTTCCTATGTAGGCATGCAACTGAACAATGTGCTCTTTCTATTGCTTATTTTTTTCTTTCTCTCTTTTCACCTTCTGAATTAAAGAATCAATAATATCTTTGCCTTCTTGACCCTCTTGGTCTTCATTGGCAAACCCTAAGTTAACTGTACTAATCTGAAACTCATCTAAGATAATTTTACCTTTTTCCTTCTCTACCGTGGGTACTGCAATCTGTGCAATCCTTCTCCCAGTTGTTGGATCCCTCTTAATGGCTGAAATCATTCTAGCCTTCCTCTTCAGTTTTATTATACTCTCAGAAAATAAGGTAGTTACATCAAATTCTTAAATTTCAAAATCTACCTCTACATTTAATTCCTTTTCCAACCACGGAGGTACCTGATCATGTTTCTCTGCACCATCATGATGTTCACCTTTATCTCTTGTTTCTATTAGCATATGTGATGGAGAAGGTGATTTTCTTGGTTCTTCTTCATGATGCTCACCTTGATGTTGATCCTATGGCACATCCTCCTGTTGAGGAATCTCTTTCTCCGGAGGAGCATCTTCTTGAGGTGGAGGATCTTGTGATGTGTCTATATGCTGATCATGATGATCACGATTCTTCTCCTTTATTACCTCATCCACTTTCAACTTTTCCTCCTGTTGAGGAACATTCACAGTAGTGGATACTTGGGAAGTCTCCTTAGGTGCTGATGTTGGTTGTACAACCACAATTTGTTCTGCACCTCTACCGCTTACTTCTTGAACTTTAGTGGTAGGATCCTCTACCGAATCTTTCTCATCAGCCTTCTTTTCTTGAACCTCTTCTATAACAGGTTTCACTGATGTATCCTGTTGGCTTATCTCTGAAGTATGGCCTTCTGATTCTGCCATCTTCACTTCTTCTGCATGTTGCCCTTTGTCAGGTGTGCCCACTGGATGTTTAGGACTTGCATCATGCCTTACTGTCAAATCCACCACTACAGGACTTGTCACCTCTGCAATCAGTGTATCCAGCCCCATTTCTTGGGCTATCTGCTTTGGACTCTTTTCTTTTTTAGCTTCCACTTGCCTTATCTCCTCCAGTATAGTTTGAACTAGTGGAGTCTTGTGAGGGGTCATGTGTGTACCTGCAACAAGGGTTTCCATTGGTTGTGAAGCTACTTCATTCACAACCTCATCATCAAACAAATTTATTATCTCTTCTAGTGAGATATGACCTCTCTCATGTGCATGGGAGGTTTCTTTCATCTGTTCTTCTACAAGTTCAGTTTTGAACTTGACAATGGTAGGAAGTGGAACATTGTGCTGAAGTTCCCTATGCACTTCACTACCTGCCCCTTGTAACATTGTAGGGGATTGCCTTATTTCACCCCTCATGGAGGTTCTTGGTTTCTTAGGTGGGGTAGACACCACCACCTGTGGAACTCTTCTCTTCCTTTTGAACAACAAAGGGGCCTCTTCTTCCTCAGGCTCTTCCTCCATGAGGATATCCTCTTCATCTAGTTTTCTTGAGGATTGACCCTCCTCTTGGGTCTCAATAATTCCAGCCTCTGTTGTCTTACTTTTCTTGGAATTTTGTTTTCTTGTCTGGGGAGGTTATGCTGATCCTGATCCTAATCCTGATGTGGCTGTCTCCTCAGCTGTAAACACTGCCCTTTCAATAATAACCCCTTTGGGTTCATTATCAACCTTCTTGTCCCTTGGCGGGCTTTTGCTCTATTGTTGTTGTGGAGGGAGCCTATCTCCTTTAGACTTCCTTTTTCCATTTATGAAGTCATCATATTCCTCATCAGGAATATCCTGCGCTTTCTTTTTGTTGTCCACAGTAATGGCAACACCTTTCTTCTTCAATGCCTCTATCTGTTCATCAACCCAGGCTTGGGTTAGCTGTATGGTCCTGGCAATAAAGGGGTCCAAGGATATATCCTCCTATATAGTGAAGTCAGGTGCAGAGATAGTATCATTGTATATCTTCTTCTCTTCATATTCATCTGCAATTATCCTGCCATCATCCTTCTTCAATTGTTGAGGAATGGGGATACAGTCAAAGGTTTTGATTTGATTCAGTGTTAACCTTTGGTATCTTCTTCTTCTGGCTTCTGCTTCATCTTCACAGTCTACCCAGAAGTCTTCTAGGTGCCTCTGGTGAATAGGCTTTCCTATTTTTTTGCATCCTCCCATAAGGATCATATGGTCTTATCAGTGGAAAAGGCTGCAACTGCATTTTATTTAAGGTGACCATCACCTTCTTTATGTTTTCTGAATCTGGGCACATATACCAGCCAATGGTAACTGGAAACAAAATTGGTGGCAGCTTCCATGCATCCTTATATGTTTTCAACATTGTGGAGCTCTACCTTATGACTTCCATTAGTATTACTACATCAGTGGGGTACCTTGGCAACATGAGGGGATTTCCTTCAAAACCCTCAATTCTCATATAGGAAAATGTGGCAAATTGTATATACCAGGCTCCATGACTATAGATTATCTCCTGAGCTTCCATGGTCAATCTCTTTGTCCTATCCTCCTCCATGGTTCTCACCAGATGCATAGAGAATGCATCATTTACCAGTTTGTAATCTTGGAGGTAATTGGCTCTCTGCAGCTAGGGATGATGATCCCAAATATGCATAGCATTGATTGTACCTGTGACCTTCCCATCTGTAACTAGTGAATCAAATGTGCCTTTATAAGCACAGGAATAAACAATGTATGATGTCATATAGAAAGGACAATTTGAACCTCCTAGGTTCATCAGCTGCTCATGTCGAGCATCACTTATTAACTGGCCCCATAGTGGCTTGATGTCTGAATATATACACATCATGATTACACCATACATCCAATCCTTAAAACTACTAGCATCAAGTTGGGCTATGACTCTACTCAATAGTGCAATCATGTATTGGTATTCGTCATCAAAATCATATTTGAACAAGTGCACAAGAAGTTTGGCGGCTGCAGGATATGTGTTGTTTTGGGCCCTCCATTGATACATGTTCTTCCTGGCCCATTTCTTATTATTTTCATACTCTTTTTCTAATTTCTTCAAGTCCACACTGTTAACCTTCCTACCCAATGGCAATCTAAATGCCTGGGAAAGACCCTTGATGGACAGGTCTGCGTATATTCTTCCATGTTTCATCACCTTCCTGGTCTCTGGATTGTAGTTCTGGGCACATTCGATGACCAGCTCCGGAGACTCCATGGAGTATAGGAAACCGGTGGCATTCCACATTCTGGATATGAATACTGTATCTAGCACAGGACTTCTATTCTTTTCATCGTTTAGCCTGGCTGACTAGGCTTCCAAATTAGTATTCCCCTGATGGGTATCTGTAATTGCACCATATTTGAACATGACGCCCCTCTGAGATGAGAACATGGGCTTACTAAATTCTACCTCACACTTAGCTAACCTCTTGTCAGCCATGGGTGCCTGCAATTAACAAAATCTTGTCTTACAATGGATACTCACATGCATGCATATTACATTTATCTTTACTAATCATCATGCCTACTGCATTTATTCAACATTAACTTATCATGGGGGTGCATAAACCAGAACCTTAGATCAACAACACCATACCTGATTATCACAGAAGCAACAGGATGAGGGTTTCAATTACTTACCTAGATATGCAAATCCCCCTTTATAACAATGGATTTCTAAAAGTGCTCTTAATTCTGCTGATGATCACACACTTCCTCCTGTCTGTAAGCTCAGTTTGTCTGACTGTCACCTGTATGAGGATATGGAAGCTAGTGCTCTGTAAAAATAATTTTATCGCAAGGTAAAAACTGAAATGACGGTGAATTCACCTTTTAACCGTGCACTTAGGGTGAAATTAGGGCAATCCTGATAGATTATATTTTATTCGTTAATTTTCCACATGGAAACTCAGGATTTAGCTAGTTGTTTCATCAGGTTTTGTGGTCGGTGGCAAATATCTACCATGTTTGCGCACATTAAATGTTAATGGCGGCAACTAGAGTGAGGATTATTCATATGACAGGATGATATTCGAAAGACAGGATGACATTCGAAAGATAGGATGATATTTGAAAATATCATCCTAAGTTTAATGTGATCATCCTCTTCAAGAGGAATAACTGTCATGACAAGATTGGGTGATGAACACACCCTTAGGTTATGTTTAGTACATCAGGAGGATATCTTGATATATCGGGTGATGTTTCAAATATGATGATGATCGAACAAACTTATATGTCTCTCTTTAGGAATATCGGGATGATGTCATCTAGATATTCGCTCAGTGTATCGGCAAGGCATCATGATGTCATCATCATGTTATACGAGTAGGATCATGTGCAAGAAATATGCCCCCGAGAAGGAAAAATGATGATTACGTCATCGTCATGTTCATTTCTTTGTTTATCAGACCTAAATGATATCATCAGGATATTGGCTTAGGGGGATATTTCGCGGCAGGAAGATATTACGAAATATCAGGTTACATTGAAAAATATGATCCTTGTGAAATGCATAAGGCTATTGACAGGTAAAGGTTACTATCACCTAAAATTGACATCCAGATATTTGGAATGCATGATTTATCAAGTGATAAATTAGGTCAGGGTGACCTTCTGAAATATGACATATGTTAAGAAATATGATCCTCCCCCTGTGAATATCAGGTTTGACTAAAACTTTGACCATTCATAACTTTCACACCTTAACGAATATCAAGGTGACACAAAAGGCAAACCTACATGAAATTTGATGTTCTTTCTGAATATGAGGTCATTGGAATAAAATATAAAATTTTACAAACTGACCTTATGATGCTGACTTACCTAGCCCTTTTTATGCATGATGATCTGCATGACTTACTTTTACCAGACCACAGGAAAGCACAAAACAAGCCAAAAGGTTGGGTCCCTATTTTGCCAGGTCAAAATGGGGCTTGTTGTGTAACCACACAACAACTTGCCAACCAAAGAAAATAAACAAATTCCAATGATTTAAGTGGTGAGATCATATTCATACATAGTATTCTAATTCTTTCTAAGCATAAGCATCATGATCTTCTGAATGATATAAGTTCATCATGGTAACAATGCTAACAAAGGATCATGTGTGTGCAAATGATTAATTATCTTCATCTTGAAAGCAAGTTGAAAACATAAGTAACTGGCATTAAACTACATAGTTGGAGATCATCCCTCATAGCTAACCTGGATAGAGCCTTGCTAGCAGTAGGCATCTATAGCCCCGGCAAGGTTATCTATACAATCTCCCTAAGTAGAGCCCCACTGCCAGCAGGCATTCATAGCCCCGGTAGAGTTACTTAGATGGCCTAACTTTATTTCTTTTCTAATTTTTCTTTTAAAATTTGTATCTGATATCATCATGTTAGCTCATTTATACAAGGTATAATCACTTGCAGCTTTAGGTTGGAGATTGTATTGGTAGCAAGGGAGTCCCTTTAGATTTTTCACTTAACACCTATACTAGTGTGTTGAACAAACCAAAGGCTGTTAAGTGTTTCATTGTGATTGATTCACTTTGGTCAAGAAAAGGCACCCTGATGAAAAGATATCATAGACCTGATCATGAATACTTCTTAGACTGAATTACAACCTATGTCTAAATCTGATCTCATCACTTGAATCCTAACAATTTGTTACTTTTCTATGGTGATAAGGTGCATCATCTTGACTAATCAAAACAAAAGCTCAACCAAAACAAAACAAAACAAGACAAACAAGCAAACAAACACAACTATACAAGCAACTATACAAATGTACAATATGATACGCATGACTGTCATGAAGTCACTTAGACTTGAAAATAATGTTTGAGAAATTGCCCATTGACTAGCAATGGGACATCCTCACCTGTCAGGTTCTTAAGCCTATAAGTGTTGTCTCCTAGTATCTCAAAAATTTGAAAGGGGCCTATCCATAATCTATCAAATTTACCATGGTCACCTTTCTTCTCATGGGCTTTATCCCACATCGGGACTAAATCAGATATTCTGAAGGCTTTAACTTTGGCTCTCTTGTCAAACCAGCATTTGACAACAGCCTGATGTTTTGCAAATTGGTCAATTGCTTGACTTCTTTTTTCTTCCAAGTGCATCAGCTGAAGCAACCTGACTTCTTGTCTATTGTCTATGCCTAGGTACTCTTGGGCAAACTGCAAGGTAGGAATTTTCAAGTTAACAGGGAGGATAGGATCCACCCCATATACTAGTTGGAAAGGTGAGTTTCCTAGTGCAGTTTTCATTCTAGTTATGTTTATCCATAAGGCATACTTCATAAATGAGTTCCATTCCCTAGGGTTCTTTTCCATTAATTTTCTTATGATACTCAGCAAATTTTTATTGGTGGATTCTTCTAATCCATGCCCTTGGGGATAATAGTTGGATGAGAACTTGAGTATGATCCCATGATCAAAAGCCCAACTTGACAATTTAGTTGAAGTGAAGGTAGAACCATTATCACTTACCAGAGCATAAGGAGTTCCATACCTAGTAATAATGTTGCTTTCCAGAAATTTAATAACATCATCTGTAGTACAAGTCTTGCTGCTAACAGCTTCAGTCCATCTGGTACAATAGTTAGTAATTGTTAAGACATACCTATGGCCTAAGGAGGATGGAGGATTGATTGGTCCTATGAAGTCCATGCCCCATTGTGCAAATGGGTGTTCTTCCATCACTGGCTACAAGGGTTGTGCAGCATATTTCTCTCTGTTGGCAGCAACCTAACATACATGACAACATTTAACATGATTAGCTATATCTTTAAAGATTGTAGGCCAATAATATCCTACTCTGAGGATTGCATGTGTTGTGGCCAGAGCTGATCCATGTGTTGTTCCGAACTTATCATGTAGTTCTGATAAAACCTTATTTGCTTCTAGCTTTTCTAAGCATCTTAGGTATATCCCTTCATAATTCTTCTTGAACATGATTCCTCCTTTCATCATATATTTTTGTGACCTTATCTTCAAGGCTCTTCTTTGTGAAGCTTGCATTTTGGGAGGACATCTTCCAGTAATCAGGATGTGCTTGATATTTGAATACCATTCTTTACTGTCCTTTGTATTGATCACATATTGTTGACTTGTGATGCTTGGATCAATTTCAGATATCATCTGGCTTAAGGCCTGTCCTCTTACTAGCTTCATTGGCATAATTTCCATGTCATACTCTTGTAATACAGTAATCCACTTGGCTCTTTTCTCACCAGGTTCACTCTGCATTAGCAGCATCTTCACTGCTGCATCAAGCACTACTACAATCACTTTGCTTCTTAGTATATAATACCTAAACTTCTTTACTACCCTGACTAATGCAAGTGCTTTGTCTTTCAACATCCACATATCTTAGTTCAGCATCCTTGAAAGGACAGCTCATGAAAGCTATTGGTTTCTCTTCTTTTTCTTCATTCCTTTGAGTCAATACTACTGCAGAGGTATGTTCTGAGGCAAATGAATAAATGTAGAAATCTTTTGTGTAGTCTGGACTGATGAGGACAGGGGCGTATGATATGGCCTTCTTTATATCTTCAAAAGTAGCTTTGGCCTCTGTCCACTCAATCTTGGCATCTTTTTTTAGCATAGCATTTAATGGTTTGACTATCTCTACAAAACTAGTGATGAATTTTCTCACAAAGTTAATCTTACCAAAGTAAGACTTAAGTTCTTTCTTACTTCTAGGGAGTTGTATTTTCATGATAGACTCCACTCTGGCAGGATCAATGATGATCCCATCTTCAGTTATCAAATGGCCTAGTAATTTGCCTGTTGTTACCCCAAATATGCATTTCTTGGGGTTCAAGGATATTCCATACTCTTCACATTTCTTCAGCACACTTCTGAGATCTGCTACATGATTTACCCTTTCTTTGGAGAATACTGTCAAATCATCCATGTAAATGATTATACACTTTCCTATTAAAACTCTAAAGGCTATGTCCATTGCTCATTGGAATGTAGCTCTAGCATTTCTAAGTCCAAATGGCATACATCTATATGCAAATATCCCCCACTTGGTGGTGAAGGCAGTTTTCAATCTGTCAATCTTATCAACCATCACTTGGTTGTATCCTGAGAAACCATCTAGGAAGGACATCATCTTAGCTCCATTCACAATCTGCAGAACCTCATCTAGTGATGGTAAAGGATAATTATCCTTCTTTGATGCTTTGTTTAGATTCCTAAAATCTACACATAGCCTGATGTCTCCATTCTTCTTTCTGACTGGGACTAGATTGGCCACCCAAGTGGAGTGCCTTACAGGAAAGATTATCCTGGCATTTAACAACTTCTTGACTTCTTCAAAAATTATGGGTTCAAGCAAAGCATTGACTGGCCTTTGCTTCTATCTGAAAGGTTTAGCATCTGGCTTGAGGGGTCTAATGTGAGTTATGACTGATGTGTCATATGCCTTCAGCTCATCATATGTCCAGGCAATAACATGCATGTAATCTTTGAGAGCCTAAGTTATTCCTTCTAATTCTTCCAGTGTGCAAACTTGACCTATCAGGACATTTCTCTTGTCTTCATTTTGCCCAATATTCACTTGTGAATACTAACCTCCATCAGCTTTGGGAAGATCCTTTTGTTTCAGCATATTATCCAGATCAAAGGCTCTTTCTAATTCAATCATACCTTTGGGAATTCTATTGCTAGGCAACTCTAATATTTCATCTTTGTCCCAAACTTGATCTTCCATACTGTTCTCATCTATGATCTGAGTGTCAGATATATCCCTATTAGAAATAAAATCAAGAATATGCTGATCATCATCGAAGACCTAGAGATTAGTAACATTATCAGGTACTGATGGTACAAATATTAGCTCTACTAAGAATCTCTTTAGACCTGATATAGATAATGGCTCCAGTGTACTGGCAGCCTGGGCAAGTGCATCTGCCCTATGATTTTGTTCTCTAGGAACATGGGTGATATTAAATACATCAAAGTCTTCAATTAAATCCCACACTCTGTGTCTGTAATTTGACAATCTTTTATAATTGCAAGAGTAGATTCCTCTTACCTATCTGACAACTAATTCTGAGTCTCCAAAGACATGCAGAATTTTTACTTTCTTCTTGAGAGCAAACAGTATCCCATGAATCAGAGCTTCATACCCTGTCACATTATTAGTACAAGGGAACTATAATCTGTATGTAGCTAATTAGGATTTTCCTGATGGGTAAATAAGATTAATTCCTACTCTAGCTCCTTGTTTGGACTTGGATCCATCAAATCTTAGGATCTAGGATTTATCTTCAGCCAGAGGATTAGCTAAACCTTCTCTTGTCTTTGCAGCTCTAGCTGCTGCTCCACCTGATATCCACTTTAGTTTAGGAATTTTAGTATCTTTGGACTTCACCTTTTCTTTCTTCTGTGAAATTGACCCCTTCCTTTTCTTTCCAACATCAGTAGGATGATTCTCTAGATTTGGTACTGTATGTCCTTTTAAAATGTGTAAACAGAGTGAGCAAGCTATTTTTGAATGTGGTGCCTCATGCAACCTACACCAACCTTCAACTAGTACATCTCGTGGATGCTTCTTTTGTTTTATCATCTTCTTAATTTCTCCTGATAAAAACTCTTCAAATCTGGTCAGGTTACTACCTCTGTCCTCATCAGACAGTTCATAATCTGACTCCATAAAACAATCACTTCCTAGAGTGATCTCTTCTTTCTTTTTAACATTTATCTGGTCATTCACCAGAATTTCTTCTGTTCTCTGTATATGATCCTCATCATGATTCGTCACCTTTTCTATGGTACCTACAGAAAACAAGCAAGAATCAGAATCACTGTCATTTTCACTATTTGATGAACTTACCTCAGAATATGATGGTGATGCCTCAATGCATGTCTGCTCCAACATCATCATATCTAAGCATGTCTCACAATTTTTTTCTGAGTGTGCTTCATCATGTAATCTACACCAACCATCAATCAAAATGTCATAAACAAGAATATTTAACAACTGACAACGTTTTATCTGTTTGGATAGATGCATCTCAAAGTTTCTGAAATGATCTATTTCATTCTCATTCTCAAAATTAATATCAGGCCCTACATAAGGTATGTCCTCCTGATGATCATGATGATGATGATGATGATGAAAGTCAAGCATCAGGATCTCCTCTATCCTGACAGTTTGTGGCCTAACAGAATAAACTCCAGGTTCAACATTTACATACATTATCTCATTTGTTTTATTATACTCAGTTATCATGTGCTTCATCCTAGGTTCAGCATCTATTCTTATCTGATTAGGTATACCCTTCCAAGACAACCACATATGACTGAAGTCAGTAGACATATAACCATTCAAAGTTTTTGACCAGTCTCTGCTGAGTAGCATCCCATATGTATCAGGTATATCAACTACCTGGATATCAATATAAGACTGGATCCTGGGATCAGATGCTAGCTACATGTGTATATGAGTCAATTCACCTATCACACTCACTTCTGTCTTGTCTAGCTGTGTCACTTTCTTTAGGGATTTAGTAGGATGTAGTCCTAATTTGTTGCATATAGACAAGGGCATCACACTGGCAGAGGTACCTGAATCCACCAGACAGTTGTGTAAATTCTTGCCAAACATCCTTATGGTGAGGAGGAAAGGTGGTGACTCAGTCTTATCTTGGTATAACGTCATATGTGAGGTCTCTGCAGCTTGAATAGTAGCTGACACTTTAGGCTTGGTATTAGCAGCATGATCTTTACTATTGGACTGACCTGAAGGATGCATATCCTCTTTAGGAAAAGGATCATCCAGTGATTTCATGAATGCCTTCTTAATTGCAGGGGTTTTCAATAGCTCTGATAAAGATAAGCTGATATTTATCTTCTTCATCTCATCTGCCAAGTATGTGACAAGTTTATCAGACTCATGAGGTAAGCTAACAGCCTTTGATGCTGTATTCTGAGGCGACAGTTATTGGGCATTTACCTTGGGAAATCCTGGATTATTACTTGCTTTGGGATCAGGAGGTGTGTTAAAATTGTTTGGAGGTAAAGATGATGTAAATGGACTAGTAGGTCTATTGGCACTACTTCTCAAGTTATAGTTATTCTTGCCAGGATATTGCTATTGGTATGCATGCACTTCCTCATGTTCAGTGGAAGGCTCATTCTCATCTTCGAAAGGGAAGACATAATTTTACTCAAAGGCTAAAGAAAACTCTTCACATGCTTGTGAACCATTTTGATAATCAGTATAACTTTCTAGTACTAGGGATAAATCATATCCACAAGGAACTATTTCATTACCTTCCACTTGAGGTGGATTTCCTGTAGTATTAGACACTTTTGTTTGAAAAATGCTAGCAGCAATTCGAAATTGTGGACAATCTAGCTCTGCATGAGCATTTGTGTTGTGGATTCTACACCAGTTAGTGAGGGCTGCCTTAGCAAGATTGACTCTAGTAGTTTGTTTGGCTTCACCAGATGGTTGATTATCTAAGGGTGATGGCAATGAACCATTATTTGGCCTAGAGTTCCATACTCTAGGTTGTCTCTGAGGATTATTGTTATTTCCACCACTATTGTTGAAATTATTATTATTGTATCCTCTGTTAGGATAATTTGGTCTATCATTGGAATAACTTCTATTCTGATTTGATTGGGAATAGAACTTTTGATTTCTCAAATGAGTCACTTCTGTAGTGAGTTTTCTTAGCTGAGCAGAGATTTCCTTGATTTCTTCTTTTTCCTCTTGAGCTTTGGCTACTACATTTTTTCTTTGAGGCTTGAAGAAAGAAGATCCATGGTTATTGTTGGATAGGTCAACACCCTGAGGTGTTTGAGTTTGTGCAGGATACTGTGACATTTGGCCATTCCCATTAGGAGGTGGCATGATACTCAATGGAGGCACTTGCAAGGGTACAGGCATGACTGCTGGAGGTATCATTGCACCATTAGGATATTGTGCAGGATATGATGCAGGATGTGTTGGATACATGCCAGGCAGTGTAGGAAATGCTATATTTGGAGGAGCAGGTACTGACTGCAGATTTACTTTGATAGCTTCTTGAAAAACTCCTGTCAAGGTAGTGATTTTAGGATGTGTTCTCGTGATGAACATGGAAGTCAATGGATCCAGGGCTGAATAGCAGATACTCCTAACAGCAACATCTGTTACTACATAAGGAGCAACTAACTTGGATAGCATTTTTTGGAACCTAGCATTGAAATTGGCAATAGGTTCTCCTTCAAACTACTTGATAGTGGCAAATAGGTGATAGTTCATTGAAGGATCAATTGGTATTTTGAACCTATCAGTAAAAACTTTCTCTAAGACAACCCATGAATCAACAGAACCCTGACCAAGACTAATAAACCAATTATATGCCTCTTCCCCTAAGGAATAAGGAAATAATCTACAGACAACATCTTGATGTTCTATTCTAGCCCTACAACAGGCTTCTTTAAAGGTTCTGATATGATCATCAGTATCTTGATAAGGATGATACTTCAGACAAAGTTTGTCCAGATTCTTTGGTAACTCATGATATGCATTGAAGGTTAAAGGTGATTCTGCCGCCAAGAAAGACATTGCAACTGGAAGAGGTTGAGATTGAGGTATAATTAGTTGAGGTTGGACTAAAGGTATGCCCTGAGGAGATCCTGTAGGTATATTGAAACTGATAGGAGTTACAGGAGGACGTTCTGGAGGTGTTCTTGATGCACTAGAACTGGGAGTGTGATGAATATAGACAGTCCTAGGTCAGAAACCTCTAACAGGTAGTTCTTCAAAAGGTCTGGTGGATCTTGACGTGGTATTTATCCTGTGAGCCAGGATTTCTCAAATTTGGTGGGAAACTAGCTGGATGACTGTAAATATTGGCTGAATTTCACTAGCTAAGGTGATATTTATGATTGGATGACTGATCTGACTGGATATTTGCGAAATATTTGCAAAGATAATGCAAATATGAGGTGATATTTGGGGTAGGATGACTCTTACCATGGGATATCAAGGTTTTTTGGCCAAACTCTTCAAAGTTTGAACAAATTTACCTGATATTGGCCGATATTTGTGAATTCATGATGATCTACTATAAAGCTTGCAATATTTACGTTCGATTTAGAAATCTTTACACAGAATAAGCATCTACAAGCTTGCTACAGTAAATATTTGAACAATATTTGAAATTCATAGGTGCTTTCGGTATTACCTTACTCTCTGCATCATAAAACATGAAAATAATGATGATGAGCATCGTCTTGCAAATTCCCCTCCTTCTAGCACCAATTTATGTTGGCCATGATGTTAGTCACAAACAAGCATAGAATAAAAGTACACATTAACCTTTATTCATCTTCAAAGATACGATGAATTCAGAGAATTATGATCCCAAGTCTCCGGTGATTAAGTCTTAATTGTCTGAAGTTACTCAGAGGTTGATGTGTGTTGTTGTTTCCATTTTGGGGCCTTACGTTGAGTTCATCATCATGACATCATTTCTGCAAAGATTCTTCATAGAGAGGTCATTTTATACAGTTGTTCGCTCAAATGGTACAAATATACTCAAATATTTGCATGAGATTCATCAATAATACATGCTTTGGCTTCAAATATGCTAAATAATTTTGATTATCTACAAGATGTCCACTTATTTGCATTACTTGCTTAAGATTATCAGTTATTTGCAATTATGATGGTGAAATGCTCTAAAATTTAAAGAAATTGAACAAATGCTTCAAATGAATGTTGAACCTTTAGCTATTGAACCACATGTACATTAGATACAGTCATGAAGAGAAGAAAACCAAACCATATGTTCACCAGGACATTCCACAGCTAGATACAGTTGATGCTAACTTTGAAGGAATTGTATGAAAACAATATATGCAAGTACACATGTACTCCAAAGGACGCAGCAAATCACCACATATATCGAGAATTCATGCACTGATTACTCAGGATTTACTATGAATTGTAATCACAATAGTCTTCTCATTCATTAGGTATGCAATGATATAAATGTATACAAAAGCTTTGAAATGAGCCCTAAATATTTCAGCAGACAGATTTCAATTAAGTTTCAAATGTTAGAAATGAGGCATTCCTTTACCTTTTATAGAACAAGGTGAGGAATCTACTACAAAAAGATCAATGATCTTGAGTTGTCCCTATATATCTACAATCAATATTTCTTTTGACTATGTCAACCTTTACAAAATGGCACAATCTGCCAACTGGCAACTATCTAAAATACCTATCTTCACTATGTATCAGATGCTGATATTCACTCTAGGATGCATCATCATCTACTTTATCAGAATCATGTGCTTCTTCACCAGGTGCATCACTTCCTGAACTTTCATCATCATGATGATGATGAACCCGCATATGAGGCTGCATGCTGCTCCAGACCTGTTCATACAATTGCACAATTTTATCTTTTTCTCTGCCATCCTAAGTTTTTGCCTTGATGATGGCGTGCTTGTGTGCCTTGTATTTGTGTCTAACGCTGTCCAGTTTGTTCTTCCTATTATTCAGTGTCTCATTGTAATTTTTCATCTTGACTTTGATTCTCATTATTTTATTTATGACTTCCTCCGTCAAGTGAACAAGTGGATCATCAGCTACTGATTGGAAGTTGCCATCTAAAGCTTTGATGGCAAATTCTTCATCCTGATTCTCTACTTTCCCTTCCACTTTTCCTTCTAGTGTTTCCAACATTTCTACCTCAACAGACATCAAATCATGCAATTTCATGCTGATATCTCTTAGTTTATTATTGCATCTTTTAAGTACCCCACATTCAAATTGAATGTCCTTATACCATATATCAACCAACAATACAGTATTACTGTTCAATACCTATTGGTTGATGAGCAGTTGTGGGTTAATTCTCCTTGTTTCATCTAAGGCAGACAATGTCTTCTCCAATTGGAATGACCTTTTGCCTATTTGCATCTGCAATTTATCTACCTTTGTCCTGGAGTCACTGAGAGTATTCCACCTCTTCAAAGAGGCCTTGACCACTTCCTCTACATTATCCAATGTGGATAACATCCATTTCCTTAATACAGATGCCTCATGTTTCATGATATCTAATTTATTTACCTCCTCCTGGGAAATAGCAATCAATGGGACTGCATGTTCAGTTGAAGTATCATCAGGATTAGTCAACCTTCCTATGTAGGCATGCAACTGAGAAATGTGCTCTTTCTGTTGCTTATTTTTCTCTTTCTCTCTTTTCACCTTCTGAATTAAAGAATCAATAATATCTTTACCTTCTTGACCCTCTTGGTCTTCATTGGCAAACCCTAAGTCAACTGTGCTGATCTGAAACCCATCTAAGGTAATTTTACGTTTTTCCTTCTCTACCGTGGGTACTGCAATCTATGCAGTCCTTCTCCCAGTTGTTGGATCCCTCTTAATGGCTAAAGTCATTCTGGCCTTCCTCTTCGATTTTATTATATTCTCAGAAAATAAGGTAGTTACATCAAATTCTTGAATTTCAAAATCTACCTCTACATTTACTTCCTTTTCCAACCATGGAGGTACCTGATCATGTTTCTCCGCACCATCATGATGTTCACCTTTATCTCCTGTTTCTGTCAACATATGTGATAGAGAAGGTGATTTTCTTGGTTCTTCTTCATGATACTCACCTTGATGTTGATCCTGTGGCACATCCTCCTATTGAGGAACCTCTTTCTCTGGAGGAGCATCTTCCTGAGGTGGAGGATCTTCTGATGTGTCTATATGCTGATCATGATGAGCATGATCCTTCTCCTTTATTACCTCATCCACTTTCGACTTTTCCTCCTGTTGAGGAACATTCACAGTAGTGGATACTTGGGAAGTCTTCTTAGGTGTTGATGTTGGTTCTGCAACCACAATTTGTTCTACACCTATACTACTTACTTCTTGAACTTTAGTGGCAGGATCCTCTACTGAATCTTTCTCATCAGCCTTCTTTTCTTGAACCTCTTCTATAACAAGTTTCACTGATGCATCCTGTTGGCTTATCTTTGAAGTATGGCCTTCTTATTATGCCATCTTCTCTTCTTCTACATGTTGCCCTTTTTTAGGTGTGCCTGCTAGATGTTCAGGACTTGCATCCTGCCTTCTTATCAAATCCACCACTACAGGACTTGTCACCTCTACAATCAGTGTATCTAGCCTCATTTCTTGGGCTATCTGCTCTGGGCTCTTTTCTTTTTCAGCTTCCACTTGCCTTATCCCCTCCAGTATAGTTTGAACTGGTGGAGTCTTGTGAGGGGTCATGTGTGTACCTACAGTAAGGGTTTCCATTGGTTGTGAAGCTACTTCCTTCACAACCTCATCATCAGACAAATTTATTGTTTCTTCTAGTGAGATATGACCTCTCTCATGTGCCTGGGAGGTTTTTTTCATCTGTTCTTCTGCAAGTTCAGTTTTGAACTTGACAATGGTAGGAAGTGGAACATTGTGCTGAAGTTCCCTATGCACTTCACTACCTGCCCCTTGTAACAATGTAGGGGATTGCCTTATTTCACCCCTCATGGAGTTTCTTGGTTTCTTAGGTTGGGTAGACACCACAACCTATGGAGCTCTTCTCTTCCTTTTGAACAACAAAAGGGCCTCTTCTTCCTCAGGCTCTTCCTCCATGAGGATATCCTCTTCATCTGGTTTTCTTGAGAATCGACCCTCCTCTTGGGTCTCAATAATTCCAGCCTCTACTATCTTACTTTTCTTGGACTTTTGTTTTCTTCTCTGGGGAGGTGATGCTAATCTTGATCCTAATCCTGATGTGGTTGCCTCTTCAGCTGTAAACACTGCCCTTTCAATAATAACCCCTTTGGGTTCATTATCAACCTTCTTGTCCCTTGGGGGGCTTTTGCTCTGTTGTTTTTATGGAGGGAGACTATCTCCTTTAGACTTCCTTTTTTCAGTTATGAAGTCATCATATTCCTCATCAGGAATATCCTGCCCTTTCTTTTTGTTGTCCACAGTAATGGCAACACCTTTCTTCTTCAATGCCTCTATCTGTTCATCAACCTAGGCTTGGGTTAGCTGTATGGTCCTGGCAATAAAGGGGTCCAAGGATATGTCCTCCTGTATGGTGAGGTCAAGTGCAGAGATAGTATCATTGTATATCTTCTTCTCTTCATATTCATCTGTAATTATCCTGCCATCATCCTTCTTCAATTGTTGAGGAATGGGGATACAGTCAAAGGTTTTGATTTGATTCAGTGTTAACCTTTGGTATCTTCTTCTTCTGGCTTCTGCTTCATCTTCACAGTTTGCCTAGAAGTCTTCTAGGTGCCTCTGGTGAATAGGCTTTCCTATTATTTTCTATATCCTCCCATAAGGATCATATGGTCTTATCAATGGAAAAGGCTACAACTACATTTTATTTAAGGTGACCATCACCTTCTTTATGTTTTCTAAATCTAGGCACATATACCAGCCAATGGTAACTAGAAACAAAATTGGTGGCAGCTTCCATGCATCCTTATATGTTTTCAACATTGTGGAGCTCTGTCTTATGAATTCCATTAGTATTACTGCATCAGCGGGGTACCTTGGCAACATGAGGGGATTTCCTTCAAAACCCTCAATTCTCATATAGTAAAATGTGGCAAATTGTATATACCAGGCTCCATGACTGTAGATTATCTCCTGAGCTTCCATGCTTAATCTCTTTGTGCTGTCCTCCTCCATGGTTCTCACCAGATGCATAGAGAATGCATCATTTACCAGTTTGTAATCTTGGAGGTAATTGGCTCTCTGCAGCTAGGGATGATGATCCCAAATATGCACAACATTGATTGTACCTGTGACCTTCCCATCTGTAACTAGTGCATCAAATGTGCCTTTATAAGCACAGGAATAAACAATGTACGATGTCATATAGAAAGAACAATTTGAACCTCCCAGGTTCATCCGTTGCTCATGTAGAGCATCACTTATTAATTGGCCCCATAGTGGCTTAATGTCTGAATATATACACATCATGATTACACCGTACATCCAATCCTTAAAACTGCTAGCATCAGGCTGGGGTGTGACTCTACTCAATAGTGCAATCATGTATTGGTATTCATCATCAAAATCATATTTGAACAAGTGCATAGGAAGTTTGGCAACTGCAGGATATGTGTTGTCCTAGGCCCTCCATTGATACATGTTCTTCCTGGCCTGTTTCTTATTATTTTCATACTCTTTTTCTAATTTCTTCAAGTCCACACTGTTAACCTTCCTACCCAATGGCAATCCAAATGTCTAGGAAAGACCCTTGATGGATAGGTTTGCATATATTCTTCCATGTGTCATCACCTACCTGGTCTCTGGATTGTAGTTCTGGGCGAATTCGATGACTAGCTCCAGAGACTCCATGGAGTACGGGAAACCGATGGCATTCCACATTCCAGATATGAATACTGCATCCAGGACAGGACTTCTGTTCTTTTCATCATTTAGCCTGGCTGACCAGGCTTCCAAATTAGTATTCCCCTGATGGGTATCTGTAATTGCACCATATTTGAACAGGACGCCCCTCTGAGATGAGAACATGGGCTTACTGAATTCTGCCTCACACTTAGCTAACCTCTTGTCAGCCATGGGTGCCTGCAATTAACAAAATCTTGTCTTACAATGGATACTCACATGCATGCATATTACATTTATCTTTACTAATCATTATGCCTACTGCATTTATTCAACATTAACTTATCATGGGGGTGCATAAACCAAAACCTTAGATCAACAACACCATACCTGATTATCACAGAAACAACGAGATGAGGGTTTCAATTACTTACCTGGATATGCAAATCGCCCTTTATACCAATGGATTTCTAAAAGTGCTCTTAATTCTGCTGATGATCACGCACTTCCTCCTGTCTGTAAGCTCGGTTCGTCTGACTATCACCTGTATGACAATATGGAAGCTGGTGCTCTGTAAAAATAATTTTATCGCAAGGTAAAATTTGAAATGACGGTGAATTCACCTTTTAACCATGTACTTAGGGTGAAATTAGGGCAATCCTAACAGATTAGATTTTATTCGTTAATTTTCTGCATGAAAACTCAGGATTTAGCCAGCTATTTCATCAGGTTTTGTGGTCGGCGGGAAATATCTACCATGTCTATGCACATTAAATGTTAATGGCGGTAACTGGAGCGGGGTGATATTCATATGACAGGATGATATTCGAAAGACAGGATGACATTCGAAAGACAGGATGATATTCAAAAATATCATCCTGAGTTTAATGTGATCATCTTCTTCGAGAGGAATAACTGTCATGACAAGATCGGGTGATGAACACACCCTTAGGTTATGTTTAGTACATCAGGAGGATATCTTGATATATTGGGTGATGTTTCAAAGATGATGATGACTAAACAAACTTATATGTCTCTCTTTAGGAATATCAGGATGACATCATCCAGATATTCGCTCAGTGTATTGGTAAGGCATCATGACGTCATCGTCATGTTATACGAGCAGGATCATGTTCAAGAAATATTCCCTCAAGAAGTAAAAATGATGATTACATCATCGTCATGTTCATTTCTTTGTTTATTGGACCTGAATGACATCATTAGGGTATTGGCTTAGGGGGATATTTCGTGGCAAGAAGATATTATGAAATATTAGGTTACATTGAAAAATATGATCCTCGCGAAATGCATAAGGTTATTGATGGGTAAAGGTTACTATCACCTAAAATTGACGTTTGGATATTTGGACCACATGATTTATTAGGTGATAAATTAGATCAAGGTGACCTTCTGAAATATGACATATGTTAAGAAATATGATCCTCCCCCTGTGAATATCAGGTTCAACTAAAACTTTGACTGTTCATAACTTTCACACCTCAACGAATATCAAGGTGACACAAAAGGCAAACCTGCATGAAATTTGATGCTCTTTCTGAATACGAGGTCACTAGAATAAAATATGAAATTTGACAAACTGACCTTATGATGCTGACTTACCTAGCCCTTTTTATGCATGATGATCTGCACGACTTACTTTTACTAGACCACAAGAAAGCACAAAACAAGCCAAAAGGTTGGGTCCCTATTTTGCCAAGTCAAAATGGAGCGTGTTGTGTAACCACACAACAATTCTATCACCATATCATCATCTATTTTTTTTGAAAAGATCATCCTCATCTATATCCATGAGTTTTTATATGTAATGGAGTAAAAATTTGTTAAGATCAAATGTTTTTTCTTCAACATCTTGTTGGACTTTAATTGTTTTCTTCAACTTGTTCTTCAAAATCCTTCTTCTTCACCTTTAATTTCTTGAACCTTAACTTGTTCTTCGATAACTTCTTGTTGAACTTCAATTTGTTGAGCTTTAATTTTCTCTTTAACAAATTTTTATCCAACTTCAATTTTTTGAAAATCAACTTTTTTTTAACAAGTTCTTATTTAATTCATTTTCTTTAACATCAACCTATTCTTCAATATCATGTACAACTACAATATCTCATTTAAAGTGTTGTTCATTCTATAATGTTTTCTCCTTTGTTCCTTTTGCATTATACTCTTCTCAAGGTCTTTCTCAATCATAGCCCCGTATTCTATTTTTATTGCTCATCATACTATTATTCTTTAAAACATTACATGAGATCTTCACTAATACTTTTTTTGTTCACCTACAATTATAGATGATGTAATTAAAGCATGTTATAAGTGTAGCATTAGAAATTGTATACCCCTTACAATTTCACACTACATTTGGCACCTATTTTTGCTTGAACATTTTTCCTTGTTTACATTATGCAAATTCCACTACTTTTGTGAGAATCAAGGTTAAATCCTCTGACATATGGCTTTTTTGGATGGTCCAAATCACCAGAACTAGGGCATCCAACACTAGAGTCTTGGAAATTTAGCCTCGATAACTTATATTTTATTGTCGACCTTATGATGTAAGTGATGCACCTTGTCCACCTTGACTCCACTAGGCCCTCGAGAAGTAATTGGGAATCATTTATAAACAAGTCTTGAACACAAATAACTCTCCTAGACAAAGTTAATGACTCTCTAATGACTCTAGAATTTAATGCTAAGATCTCTAACAAGCTTAGTTTACAAGATCTTTGTTTCTACAGATTAATATTGTAGGCATTAACCCTTGTTGCATGTTTTCAAGGAAGCCTTCTTCCTTCATCAATACCTTGTGGATGACCCATGTTGTAACACACATCCACCTAGGGTTTCATGCTCGTGGTAACTCTTATTATTTCATTTGAATACAACACTCTTTATTATATGTTTCACCTCTGCTACCTAGGGCAAACACTCTCTATCACACTTATCTCTACTATTGTGGAAGTGGGAACACTTACACAAGGTTTGACTGAGGCAAACCTCTATACAAAGAAAATATTTTTCTCTCTGTCATGTGTATAGGTCACATCGAGAGTTTTAGACACCTAATGGATGATAGGAAGACGAAACTAGCATAATCCTTTGCACAGAGATTTTGTCTGCCCTGAAACCCTGGGACTAGGGCATCTAATGCCCTAGTGGCCTCTATTTATAGTAGAGATTTCTGATAGCTCTCCTTTTCTCCTTTCAGGTTCTACTTTCTAGGTTTTCTATTCTGTTAGACCTATAACCTCTATTTTGACACATTTTATCACTAAAACCATATATCTATCCCACTAGCCTCAACCTTTTTCATTCCAACAAAAGGGTGGAGTCCCCACCAACCCCACAAGGCTCTTCCTAAGGAAAAAACAACCTTGTACATAGTGGTTGGTGGCTCATGTCCTAATGTTAGATGTGAAGAGGGCTTGACCTAGTTAGTTCATAATTGATTAGCCCCCCCTTTTCCACCCTAACATTTTGGTGAACTTGACATGTCCTATGCTTTTACTTTCTGATTTCATTATTTAGATTTGTACTAGTGTTTAAATAGGTGACAGATCTAATTAAACATCTAGGTTGTATACCTTCTTTTATCTCATATATACTTAGAAAGAAACACACTTATAGATCTTTATTATTGTGATTACCAAAATATCACATTTTGGTGAGTCCACTTCTTACATTTGTAATTTTCTATATCAGATCTGATTAGTATTTATTTCCTTTAACATTTTTTATTAACATATCTTGCATTATACTTATTCGATGTGGTGGTTACCAAAAACCTCACCTTTTTGGTAAACACTGCTAGGCTTGCACATAGTGGTCATGATTGCAATCATCTTTTAGATCTTTGCTATGTTGATTAGTTGCTAAATTTGATTTCAAATTGTTATAGCACATCATACTTTTCATTTGTGTATAATTCATAAAGTACTCATACATTTATCCTTTAAGTTTTGAGAGAAAAAACACAAACAAAATTCTCTAAATACAAACATATCTTCCCCTTTTCTTACATCACTTTCTAACTTTACTCAAAACGTTTGTGAATTTGATATTGGATTCCTTAAATATGGTAAAAAAAAATATTTTCCTATGCCTTTGTATTCTTTTGGTCCCTCTCCTAAGATTCATCCTAACAATAAGGACATCTTGGTGCAAGAGGATGAAATCATTAATACATTTATTAATACATCTCTACCTTCACTTCATTCTAATGATATCTTTGCAAAAGATGAAGTATTAGTGGATGAAGAGTCCCACCTCACATTGCATGAGGACATTACTTCACCCTCTTTTCAGGATATCTCTCCTAAAGATGAGGCATTAGTAGGTGTTGAGAATATTGCTTCTACTTCTACCACATCTTCCTTAATTCATCCTTCTTTGGTGGCATATCCAAGCCCCTTGGGTATCACATAGGAGGAAGGATCTTCTTCTCTTCCTTCTTTGGTGGTATATCCAAGCTCCTTGGGTATAAAAAAGGAGGTAAGACCTTCTTCTCTTCCTTCTTTGGTGGCATATCCAATCTCCTTAGATATTACAAAGGAGGTAGGCTTTGTTACTCTTCCTTCTTTGGTGGCATATCCAAGCTCCTTCGGTATTACAAAGGAGTTAAGATCATCTTCTCCTCCCCCTTCAGTTTCATGTTCAAGTTCCTTGGGTATCTCGAAGGATGTGAAGACCTCTTCTCCTACTCCTTCGGTCATATTTTCAAGTTTCTTGGGTATCACAAAGGATGTGAAGAATTCTTTTCTTTCTTCTTTGGTCTCACGTTTTCCCTTGGATGTCATTCATAATTCAATCATAAATACTTTTCTCAATATCACCTTACCTAATCTTCATTCTGATGCTCTTCATTGTAGCAATGAAACTTCCATGAAGGAAGAATCAAATCTCACAATATGTTCTATATAAATACATCATCTCAACAATCGAATCAACACAATTTATGTTGCTAGTTCCCAACAAGAACATGCGAGAACTAAAATTGTTATGCATCTTCATCCTAATGTCCCACAACAACCATCTACTTCTATTTCAAAATCACCTTGACCTCCTGGATACATTCTCAATTATGCAAAACAACTAACTCAAAACATCAAGATTGATCAAAACATGTCATAACAACCTCATTATCATGCAATTTCTCACATGTATAAGAACAATTTAATCAAAGTAAACACTCACCAACTCTCACTTCTCTTCCTCCTCTAACCTACAAAAAATCTTCTAGAAATATTCATCAAGAGGTACCTCTTCTAGGGGCTTGATGTTTTGGACCCTAGCTGATGTTCTTCCTCTATCTAAAACATTCACTAAAAGAAAATCATCATCTTCAAAAAAATATCATCTTTACTCCTCCTGTCTAGGTGGAATTGGAAGGAACATGAAGATGTACCTATTGTGTGGTTACACAACAAGCCCCATTTTGACTTGACAAAATAGGGACCCAACTTTTTGCTTGGCTTGGCTTTTGTTTTTTTGCTTTCTGGCAATCTGGTAAAAGTAAGTCATGCAGATGATCCTGCATAGGGAGGCTAGGTATGTCATCATCATGAGGTAAATTTACCAAAGTTAATATTTTAGGTCAAGCACCTCATACTTGGAAAGAGCACAAAATTTCATGTAGGTTTGCCTTTTGGATCACCCTAATACTCCTTAGGGAACAAAAGTTATGATGAGTCAAAGATCTGGTCAAACCTGATATTCTGAGGGGAAGATCATATTTCTTAATATCAGTCATCTTATAAAAGATCACCCCGATCCAATATTATCACCTGATAAAATCATTTGGTCCGAACATTCGGATGTTAAATTTATGTGATAATGATATCTACCCGTTAAGTAACATCATATATTTTGCTAGGATCATGTTCCTAAACATCACCCGATATTTGAATATCACTCTGATATTTAAATATCACCCTAAACCAATGTTTGGATGACGTCATCCAAACCTGATAAATGAAGAAATAAACATGATGATGATGTCATCATCCTTTTTACCTCACGGAGGTATATTTCCAGACATGACCTTTCCTACACAACATGACGGTGATATCATATCATTACAATACTGAACCAAGTCAATATCCTGATGACATCACCATGATATTCTGACAGGAGGTCATTTTAGTCCATGGGATCATCATATATAAAACATCACCTGATGTTTGAATATCACCCAATTTTTAGAAGATCATCCTCCTCTCCTCACCCCATGACATTGAATGCTCATTAATGCAGTAGGTGGTTCCTGCCGATTACGAACCTGATGCATACACTTGGCAAGATTCTGAGTTTCTATGCAAAAAATCAAAGGTTAAAATCAATTCACTCAGATTTGCCCTAATTTACCCTAAGTGACTAGATGTATATGTTAAAAATGATTTACAAGGTCATTTTACACTTATCCTACAATAAAACAAGTTTTTACAGAGCACAGACTGCAAACCCCCATAAGACTACCTGCGGATGCCTATAGCTTGTACCAGAATGGGATACGTGAGCATTGTTGGTATTTGAATTTCTTTCACATAGTTGTCAGCATAATCAAGAAGATAAGCGCATCAGGTAAGTAATTGATGCCCTCTTGTTGTCATGTTCTGTGTGTCCAGGTATCATGGTGTTTACTAGTTTGAAGTTCTGAATTATGCATATCAGGATAAATAAAATATTGAAAGAATGCAATATGCATGATGAATAATGAAGATATAATGTATGTGCATGCTTGTAAAGTATCAATTGTAAGACTAGTTATGTCAATTGCAAGCATCTATGGCAGACAAGCGGTTCGCTAAGTCAGAGACAGAATTTCTAAAGCCCATGTTTGCTCAACCCCAGGGTGTTCAGCAAGGAAATACAGATCTGGCTACATGGTCAGCTAAAATGAGTGATGAAAAGAATAACAGCACCTTCTTGGATGCAGTTTTTATATCTGGAATGTGGAATGCAGCCGGTTTCCCTTACTCCATGGAAGCTCTTGAACTGGTCATTGAATGTGCAAGAAATTATAACCCATGAACCAGGAGGGTGGACAAGCATGGCATAATATATACTGATTTGTCTATCAAGGGTCTTGCAGCTACATTCAGTTTGCCATTGGGCAAAAAGGTTTCCAACATAGATTTGAAGAGATCAGAAGTAGAATATGAGAATAACAAGAAGGATGCTAGGAAGAAAATGTACCAATGGACAGCCAAGAATAGTCCCTATCCTGTAGCAGCTAAACTTCTAGTACATTTATATAAATTTGATTTCGATGAGGAATACCAATACATGATAGCCCTACTCAGCAGAGTGATAGGCCAGCTTGAGGCTGGAAGTTTTAAGGAATGGATGTATGCAGTCATCCTGATGTGCCTTTACACAGAGAACACGCCAATATGGGCTAAGATGATAAGTGATGCTCTAGATGAGCAGCTAATGAACCTAGGAGGACCAGAATGTTCTTTCTATATGATCTCATACATAGTTTATTCATGTGCCTACAAGGGTACATTTGATGCATTGACTACAGTTGGGAGAATTGGTGGCACAACAAATGATGCACGGATCATCATCCCCAACTACAAAGGTAGAATTACCTCCAAGATTATAAATTGGTGAATGATGCATTCTCTATGCATCTAGTAAGAACAATGGAGGAGGACAAAACTAAAAGACTAAGCATGGAAGCTCAGGAAGTCATATACAGGCATAGAGCCTGGTTTATTCAATTTGCAACTTTCTCTTATATCAAAATTGAAGGCTTTGAGGATCAGCCTCTCATGTTGCCAAGATATCCTACTGATGGAGTTGTCTTAATGGAATTTTTAAGACAAATTTCCACAATACTGGATGCATATAAGGCAAATAATAAGCTATTGGTATATGTGCCCAAATTCTAAAAATATTAAGAAGGCCATAGCTAGCCTAACTATGATAAATTTCCAGCCATTTCTATTAACAAGATCATATGATCCATATGGAAGGATGCAGAGGATCATGAGGAAGCCCATTCACCAAAGACATCTTGAAGATTTCTGGGCAAATTATGAAGATGAAGCTGAAGCCAGAAGAAGAAGATATCAGAGACTTACACTTAATCAGATCAAGACCTTTGATTGCATTTCCATTCCAGCACAATTGAAGAAAGATGATGGAAAGGTGATGGCTGATGAATATGAGGAGAAAAAGATATACAATGATACCATCTCAGCACCTAATCTCACCATACATGAGGACATCTCCTTAGATCCATTCACAAGTAGGACATTGCAGCTGACCCAAGCATGGGTCGATGAGCAGATTAATATACTAAAGAAAAGAGGTGTTGTCATCACGGTGGACAATAAGAAGAAAAGACAAGAAATTTCTGAAGATGAATATGATGATTTCTTGATTGAGAAAAGGAAATCTAAAGGAGAGACAATACAACCTCCTGAGAAAAGCAAGAGGCCCCCCAGGGGTAAGAAAATTGAAAATGAAACCAAAGGGGTCATAATTGAAAGAGTGATAGTGCCAGATGACGATGCATCAACATCAGGACAAGCATCAGCATCATCTGCTCCACCTCTTGTGGATAAGCAAAAAGCTAAAATGATCCAGAGGCCAATTGCACAACATACTGAAACATATGAGGTGGGTCAAGCCTCACATAAGAAAATAGAAGAGGATATTCCTCTAGAGGAGGAGCCTGAAGAAGAAGAGGGCCCTATATCATTCATTAGAAAGAGAAAAGCACCTCAGGTGATAGCAACTACACCTAAGAAACCGAGAACTTCAATGAGAGGTGAAGTAAAACAAACCCCTATAATGCTAAAAGGGGCAGGTGGAGAAGTGTTCAATAAGGAATTGCAGCATAATGTTCCACTTCCCACCATTGTAAAGTTTAAAACTAAACAAGCAAAAGAACAGATGAAATAAGCCTCTAATGAAATTCAAAGTGGTCAAGTCTCATTAGATGAGACGATTGACCAATCTGATGATGAGGTGGTGAAGGATATAGCTTCACAAAGAATGGAAACCCTTGCTGCTAGCACCTAGATAACTCCACATGGGACTCCATCAGTACAATCGGTGTTAGAGGAGATGAAGCAAGTGGAATTAGAGAAAGAAAAGAGCCCAGAGAAAATTGCACAACAAATAGGGTTAGATGCCTTAGTTGATCAAGTGATGAGTCCTGCAACTATAGATTTGACATATGTAGAGGATGTAAATCCTAAGGATATGGCAGGTACATCTGAAAAGGTAGAGAATATTGAAGAGCTCAAATAGAGAGAAGTGGAGAACAAAGCTCCAGTAATGGGTCAACAACAAAAGGAATTACCTGACAGACCCAAGGTAGTAGAAGTCCTGCCAAAAGACAAGGAAGATAAAGAAATATCAGGTCCTAATGACCACAAGGCTCAAGAGGTAATTACCACAAGCACAGAGCAGATTATAGCTACACATCAGGTGGACGAACCTAGGATAGACAAAATAACATCCATAGATACTAACATACCTCAAGATGAGGAAAATACTAAAGTGGATGAGATACCCATGGAGGAAGTAAAAGATCAAGATCATTATAAACATGTATATGATCAGCAGGATCACCCTCTAGAAAAGGAAGTTCCTCAGTAGGAGGATATATCCGAAGATCACCGTCATGAGGAACATCATGAGGAGGAGATAAGAAAATCACCTCCCCATCAAACATGATGGTGGATACTAGAGATCGGGGTGATCATCATGATGATGATGGAGACCAACAGTCGAAAGACCAAATTCCTAAGTGGCTCGAGCAAGAAATTGGTAGAGAATCAGATATAGAGGTACATGAATTTGATGTATCCACATTATTTTCAGAAACACTCATAAATCCTAAGAGGAAGGCTAGAATAACTTCTGCAATAAGAAGAGATCCTATAACTGGAAGAAGGACTACCCAAGTAGCAGCCCCTACTATGGATAAAGAAAAAGGTAAGATCACTCTAGATTAATTCTAGATTAGTACAGTAGATTTGGGATTTACCAATGAGGATCAAAAAGGCTAAGAAGGTAAAGATATCATTGATTCATTGACTTAAAGGGTGAAGAGAGAAAAAGAAGAATAAGCAGTATAAAGAGCACATTGCTCAGCTGCATGCCTATATAAAGGGGTTAATTAACCCTGATGATACATTAAGTGATAGACCAGTTCCATTAATTGCAATTTCTCAAGATGAGGATAACAAGTTGAACTTCATGAGGCATGAATCAGTAATAATGTTGAAATGGATGTCATCCATGCTCGATGGAGCCAAAGAAGTGGTAAAGGCCTCTTTGAAGAGGTGGAATTCTTTAAGTACCTCCAGAAAAAAGGTAGATAAACTATAGATGGAGACTAGGAGGAGGTCGTTTCAATTGGAGAGAGTCCTAAGCACTTTGGATGAAATGAAGAGGATTGATCCTCTGATTTTACTAAAGAATCAAGTACTAAATAATAGTACAGCTGTATTGGTTGATATCTGGAATAAAAACATCAGGTTTGAATCTGATGTGCTGAAAAGATGCAACAGTAAACTGAGAAACATCAGTATGAAGCTGCATGATATGATGTCTTATGAAGTAGAGGTCTTGGAGACCTTAGAAGGAAAAACAGAGGGAAATATAGAAAATCAAGATGAAGAGTTTTCCATTAAAGCTCTACATAGTAACTTCCAGCTAGTAGTTGAAGACCCTCTCAACCACCTGACAGAAGAAGTATTGGATAAAATAATGAGAATAAAGGTCAGGGTCGAGAATTATAATGAAACATCCAGCAGTAGGAGGAACAAATTGGAATCCCTCCGAAGTAAATACCAGGTGCATAAGCATGCCATCACCAAAGCAAGAACTCAATATCGTAGAGAATTGGAAAAGATAGTACAGTCATATGAGAATATCTGGACATCTATGCAGGTCCATATACAAGGAGATAGTCATCAAGATGATGAAGATATAAGAAGTGATAACCCTAATACACCTGATTATGATGATGAGGAACCTGAGGAGTGAAAAGTAGATGAAGATGCATCATAAAGAAGCATAAGCATCTAATACTTAGTGAAAATAAGTATTTTAGATGGTTGCTAGCTAGCAACTTGTGCCACATGATAATGTTCACAAAGTCAAAGAAGAACATTCACTATAGATCTTCATAGATAAATCTTGATCGTTGATCAGATGTAACTGCTCCCTCATCTTGTTCTATAAAAGGTGCAGGGATGCCTCATTTTAATTCATTCGAAACTTAATTGAAATCTATTCATTGAAATCTCAGGGCTCATTTCAAAGTTGTTGTATATGTACATGTCTTTTGCATACTTAATGAAAGAGAAGAGCATTTTGATTACAAATCTTTGTAAATCTTGAGTAATCTATGTATTGTCTTCATTCACCATCCTCTAATGTTTGCATTGACTATATCTAGCTGTGGAACATCCTGGTGAACATATGGTTTTATTTCTTCTCTTGAATGATAGTATCAAGTGTGTATGTGGCTCAATAGCTGAAGATTCATCATAATTTGAAGTTTTACTTTACATTTCTTTTAATTTTAGAGCATTTCACCACCATAATTGCAAATAATTAACAATCAGAAGCAAAAACACATGAAATATGTAGATACTTCAAAGACAAATGGAAATCCATAGCATATTTGAGTTAAAGCATGTATAATTCTTAAATATCATGCAAATATTTGAGTATAAGAATGTCATTTGAAGAAATAAATTGTGTAGAATAACTTTCTGTGTAGCATCTTTATAGAAACTGAATCCTGATGAACCACAAACGTAAGGCCCCAAAATGGAAACAACAACACACATCAACCATTGAGTAACATTAGTTGATTAAGACCTAATCTACGGAGACTTGGGATCATGAATTCTTTGAATTCATCATATCTTTCAAGATGAGTAAAGGTTGTTGTGTAACTTTTATTCTATGTTTGTTTATGACTAACATCATGATCAACATAAATTGGCACTAGAAGGAAGGCCATGAGAAGATAATCCATCAGTAGTTCAGGTTTGATGATACAGGAAGTAAGGTAATACTGAAACCTCTTTGAATTCCAAGAATTGCTAAAGAATTTACTATAGTAAGCTTGTACATGCTCATCCTTGTAAAGTTTTCAAGATTAACCATAAATATTGCAGGCTTTATGGTAGATCATCCTAAGATTGCAAAGATCTGCTAATTTCAGGTAAATTTATCAAAGCTTTGAGCCAATATGTATTAGAAACCTGATATCCTGTTACAAGAGTCACCATACCTTAGTATCACCACATATTTACATTGTTCCTACAAATATTCCATAAATATTCAACCAGATCCACCATTTGACCATAAATATCACCTCAGCTAGTGAATTCCAACCAATATTTACAATCATCTAGCTAATTTTCCTCAAATTTGAGAAATCCTGGCTCACAGGATAAATACCAGGTCACGATCCACCGGACCTTTTGAAGAACTACCTATCAAAGGATTTAGACCTTGTACCGTTGATATCCATCATACTCCTGGTTCTAGGGCATCAGGAGCATCACCAGAACGTCCTCCTATTACTCCCATTGGTTTATATATACCTGCAGGATCTCCTTAGGGTACAAATTTTTTCCAACCTCAGCCGGTTATACCTTAAGCTCAACCTCCTCCGGTTGCAATGTCTTTCTTCAAGGCAGAATCACCTTTAACTTTCATTGCTTATCATGAGTTACCAAAGAATCTAGACAAAATCTGTCCAAAATATCATCCTTATCAGGATGCTGATGATCATATCAGAGCATTTAAAGAAGCCTGTTGCTGAGCCGGAATAGAACATCAGGATGTTGTATGCATATTATTTCCTTTTTCCTTAGGGGAGGAGGCTTATAATTGGTACATTAGTCTTGGTCAAGGTTCTATTGGTTCCTGGGCAATATTAGAGAAAGCCTTTCTTGATAGGTTCAAGGTACCAATTGATCCTTCAATGAACTATGACCTATTTGCTACAATCAAAAGATTTGAAGGAGAACCTATAGTAAACTTCAATGCTAGGTTCTAGAAGATGTTGTCCAAATTAGTCACCCCTTATGTTGTAGCTAATGCAGCTTCTAGGAGCATTTACTACTCAGCTCTAGATCCTTTAACCTCTATGTTCATTAGGAGAGCACATCCTGAAATCACAACTTTGGCAGGAGCTTTTCAAGAAGCTAATAAAGTCAATCAACAGCTAGTACCTGCTCTAACACCAAACATAGCCTTTCCTACACTGCTTGGCATGTATCCTACATATCCTGCACAATATCCTAATGGAGCTATGATACCTCTAGCAGGCATGCCAACACCCTTGCAAATAACTCCACTAAGTATCATGCCACCTCCTAATGGGAATGGTTAGATGCCATAGTATTCTACACAAACATAGCCATCTCAAGTTGTTGACCAGAACCATAATAACAATAGATCTTCATTCTTCAAGCCTTCAACAAAAAATGTTGTGGCTAAGGTACAAGAAGAAAAGGAAGAAATCAAGGAAATATCAGCTCAGCTAAGGAAGCTCACAACTGAGATAACTCACTTGAGAAGCCAGAATTTCTATTCTCAGCCTAATCAGAATAGAGGCTATGCAAATGACAAACCTAGTTATCCTGACAGGGGACATAAAAACAATAATTTCAACAATAATAGTGGAAATAACAATAATCCTTAGAGACAGCCTAGATTATGGAACTCTAGACTGAATAATGGTTCATTACCATCAGCCCTAGACAATCAACCACCTAATGAGGCCAAACAAACTACTAGAGTCAATCTTACTGAAGTAGCCCTCACCAATTGGTGCAAGATACACAATATTAATGCACATACAGAATTAGACTATCAACAATTTCAGATAGCTGCAAGTATCTTTCAAACTGAAGTGTCTAACACCTCAGGAAATCCACCTTAGATAGAAGGAAATGAAATTGTTCCTTGTGGATATGATTCAACCTTTGGGCTAGAGAGTTATACAAATCAGCCTTATCAGTAGACTGGGCCATCCCATCAGAGTTAGAACTAGGCATGTGAAAAATCTGCCATGGCCTTTGAAATAAATTATGTGTTCCCCTTTGAGGATGAGAATGAGCCTTCAAATGAATATGAGGAGGTACATGCATACCAATAGAAATATTAGGGAAAGCATAACTATAATCTGAGAAGTAGTGCCAATAGACCTGCTGGTCTGTTAACATCTTCTCTACCTCCAAACAACTTCAATACACCTTCTAATCCCAAGGTGAGTAATAACCCTGGATTCCCCAAGGTAAATGCTCAGTATCTGGCTCCACTAAATACAGCCTTGAAAACTACTAACATGCCTCATGAATTTAACAAATTAGTCACTTATCTGGCTGATGAAATGAAGAAAATCAAGATTAGTTTGTCCTTGTCAGAGTTACTCAAAACTCCTGCCATCAAGAAAGCATTTATGAAATCACTAGATGATCTTGCTCCCAGAGAGGATAATCAATCCCCAGGTCAATCTAGTAACAAGGATCATGCTGCTAGAGATAATACTGTCAAATCTAAAGTATCAGCTATTGTTCAAGCTACAGAGACCTCTCACATGACCTTGTACAGGGACAAAAGTGAGTCACCACCTTTCCTCCTTACCATAAGGATGTTTGGTAAGAACCTACACAACTGTTTAGTAGATTCAGGAGCATCTACAAATGTGATGCCCTTGTCCATATGTAATGCTTTAGGATTACACCCTGCTAAATCTTTGAAGAAAGTCACTCAACTAGACAAAACAAAAGTAAATGTGGTAGGAGAGTTAACCCATATCCACATGCAGCTTGCATCTGATCCCAGGATCCAGTAGTATATTGACATTCAGGTAGTTGACATACCTGACACTTATGGGATGTTGCTTAGCAGAGACTGGTCTAAAACCCTCAATGGATATATGTCTATAGATTTTAGTCACATGTGGTTACCCTAGAAGGGGATACTAAATTAGATAAGAATAGATGCAGAACCTAGGATGAAGCACATGATCACTAAATACAACAAAACTAATGAGATCATGTACATAGATGTGGAACCTCGAGTCTATTCCATAAGACCTCAGACTGTTAGGATAGAAGAGATCCAGATGTATGATGTTCATCATCATCATCATCATGATCCTCTAAATGATGAAGTAACTAAAGATCCTGATAGTAACCTTGAAAATGAGAACAAGATAGATCACTTCAGAAATTTTGAAAGGCATTTGTCCAAGAAAATAAAATGGTGTAGGATATTGGATATACCAACTAATGATGTTTTACTTGATGGTTGGTGCAAATTACATAACGAGTCACATTCAGAAAAGACATGTGAGACATGTATGGATATGATGGAGTTAGAACAAACGTGTAGTGATGTGTTAGCAACATCGTCATCATCAGAGGTAAGTTTGTCAGATAGTGATAATGATAGTGATTTTGACTATTGTTTGTTTCTTGCAAGAGGTGAAGAGGAGGATAAGTGTCAAGATGAAGGTCATGACTAGGTGATAGAAGAAATGATGGTATGTAACCAGAGTAATGGTAAGAAGAAAAAGATAATCACCCTTGGAAGTGATTGCTTTATGGAATTAGATTATGAGTTATCAGATGAGGATAGAGGTAGTAACTTAACAAGATTTGAAGAATTTCTGGGCAAAGAGATACAAAAGATGATAGAACAACAAAAGCCTCCATATGAGGCCTTGATTGAAGGATGGTGTAGGTTACACGAGGCACCCCACTCAGAGAATGCCTATTCTCTATGCCTACATATTTTGAAAAGACATACATTGCTTAGTTTAGAGGATCATCCTCCTAATGATAAAGAGAAAGAAGAACCATCAGTCTCACAAAGGAAAGGAAAGGTGAAATCTGAAAGATCTAAAATACCTAAGTTAAAGTGGATATCAGGTGGAGCAGCTGCCAGAGCTGTAGAGAAGAAAGAAAATTCAAGTAAACCTTTGGCTAAGGATAAGACATGGATCTTAAGATTTGATGGGTCCAAATCCAAGCAAGGTGTTGGAGTAGGGATAGACTTAATTAGTCCATCAGGAAAGTCATGTTTAGCAGCCTACAGATTACAATTTCCCTGTACCAATAATGTGACAGAGTATGAAGCTCTAATACATGGGATACTATTCACCCTTAAGAAGAAGGTAAAAATTCTACATGTCTTTGGAGACTCCAAATTAGTTGTCAGACAGGTAAGAGGAATCTACTCTTGCAACTACAAGAAATTGTCAAATTATAGACACAGAGTGTGGGATTTGATTGAAGACTTTGATGCATTTAATATCACCCACGTACCCAGAGAACAGAATCATAGGGCAGATGCTTTAGCACAAGCTACCAGTACATTAGAGCCCTTGTCCATATCTGGCTTGAAGAGATTTTCAGTAGAATTGGTGTCAGTACCATCAGTGCTAGATAATGTTATTAACCTCCAAGTGTTTGATGATGATCAGCATATTTTGGATTTCATCTCAAACAGAGATATATTTGAAGCTCAGATCATAGATGAAAACAATGTGGAAGAACATGTTTGGGAAGAGGATGAAATCTTGGAGTTGCCCAGCAATAAGATTCCAGAAGGAACGATAGAACTAGAAAGAGCCTTTGATCTGGACAACATGTTGAAGCAGAAGGATCTTCCAAAAGCTGATGGAGGAAAATATTCTCAAGTTAATATTGGACAAGGTGAGGACAAGAGAAATGTCTTGATTGGTAAGGTCTACACACCAGAAGAGTTAGAAGGAATAACTCAAGCTCTTAAGGATTATATACATGTCATAGCATGGACCTATGATGAACTAAAGACATATGACACATCAATCATTACACACACTATACCTCTCAAGCCAGATGCTAAACCTTTCAGATAGAAGAAAAGACTTGTCAATGCTTTGCTTGAACCAATAATTTTTGAAGAAGTCAAGAAACTGTTAAACGCTAGGATTATATTTCCTGTGAGACACTCCACCTAGGTGGCTAATCTAGTCCCAGTGAGAAAAAAGAATGGAGACATTAGATTATGTGTGGACTTCAGGAACTTGAACAGAGCTTCAGAGAAAGATAACTATCCTTTGCCTTCCTTAGATGAGGTTCTGCAAATTGTAAATGGAGCCAAGATGATGTCCTTTCTGGATGGTTTCTTGGGCTACAATCAGGTTATGGTTGACAAGATTGACAGATTAAAAACTACCTTCACCACAAAGTGGGGTATATTTTCTTACAGACATATGCCATTTGGGCTAATAAATGTTGGAGAAACATTCCAATGAGCAATGGACATAGCCTTCAGAGGCTTAATAGGAAAGTGTATATTCATATACATGGATGACTTAATAATATTCTCTAAAGAAAGAGGAAACCATGTAACAGATCTCAGAAATGTGCTAAAAAAATGTGAAGAATATAGAATATCTTTGAACCCCAAGAAATGTATATTTGGGGTGACAATAAGAAAGTTACTAGGCCACCTGATAACTGAGAATGGGATAATCATAGATCCTGATAGGGTGGAATCCATTATGAAAATATAGCTCCCTTCAAGCAAGAAAGAACTCAAGTCTTACTTTGGTAAGATCAACTTTGTCAGGAAGTTCATCACTGGCTTTGCAGAGATTGTTAGACCACTAAATGCCATGCTCAAAAAAGATGTAAAGATTGAGTGGACACCAAAGGCTAGAGCTACCTTTGAAGACATAAAGAAAGCAATATCAGATGCTCCAGTCCTGATTAGTTGGTGCAGAAGCACCTCGAAGACATTAAGAATCTGAGGATTCTATACATTTTATGTTATGTCCAAAATGTTATGTTGTAAGGCCTTAGGCCACTTTGAGTCTTAGTTAGCCACATAATGACATGTATGTCAAGAAACAGCTTAAAAGCTTGTAACCGAACAAGGAGTGTAACTGATTGGCAGTGGTGGTTCATTTTCGACCATGTGTAACTGTCAATTGAGAATCTTTATATAGTTGGTCTCTGTTCATGTAGAGAGAGAGAGGTGAACGAACAGAAAGAGAAAAGAAAACGATTTGTATGTAAAATCTCTGGAAGGAATAAAATAGTTTTGTTCTTGGTCTAATTACTAGAACATCGATTTGGAGTCATTCCACTGGTGGGTTTCTTCGAAACCAGTGGAATGACCTCCGTGATAGTTAGATCTATTTATGTCCTGTTAAGTTTTTAGTTATTCTCGTGTGTTCTGTTTGGTTACAATGTGCAGAGAAGGAATTAGCACTTCATGTGTATACAAATGTATGCGAGATCAATCGGTGTGTATGCGTCAGTCGTATGACAAAATAGTTTGTGTGTATCTATCCTTTTAGACATACAACCGGTTGGGTCAAAGATTGTGGACCCCATAGATTGCATAACAAATTCTAGGTATGCATCGGTGAAAGAATCTAAAGCTGGGCCAACAGTAGGCATGTCTTGCCAAAGGTGATGTTAAATGCAATGCATATCGGCATAAGAATTATGATTGGGGTGAGAACTAAGAAGTCTCACCGATGGAAGGCTCATCAGTGAGAGATGTGCTGTCAGGGGATGCGGGAAATGTATTGCCGATGGCCCAAGTCTTACCGACAACTATGTGTTAGACTCATCGGAGTGAAAGAGACGTCGGTGGGAAATGTATGAAGGTTGCCGATAGTTAAGGTCTTGCCGATGGTAAGCCTATCGGCGTAAATTGCGGCGTCGACAGGAGATTCAAGGAACTCGCTGATAGATAGGAGTCTCACCGATGAAGAAAACAATGCATGGTATCGAGTGGTCGGTAAAAGAAGTTCAAAATCTTGCCGATAGGCAAGCCTATGTATATTTCGGTGTGACTTCTACCTTATCTGGCCGATCCACACTATAATGGCTATTTTGTGGGCTTTTCAAGGATTCCACAACCTATTTTATCTGTTAACTGGTTTTCCCTCTGCATCAGATTGGTATCAGAGCTCAGAAGATTCTGAGCGTGTAGATAGAGAGCCGAAGGAGGCAATCTACACCAGGAAGCATTGGTTTTTTTTTCTATTTGATTCTGTTATGAAGTTTTATGGTTGCAGGTGCAAGTTCACTCACTACTGTGGGCAGATCGGAAGGTCTGTCAAGAGGGCCAGAGGAGATGGTCCATTGGTTGTCACCAACAGTCTTGGGGAGAGAGGCAAGAGAGGACTCCCAGGTGAGGGACAGAAGGGTAGTTGTAGCAGGGAGGAGTGGACTTCAGATAGAGTAGCACCTTAGAGGCAGCCAGTCAAACTCCATTAATAGGAGTCACAGTTAGAAGGTAAAGAGGAAGCAGCAAAGGCATCCAGTTAGTATTGAAGACATCGAGAAAGCCAAAAGATATTGCAGGCTTTTCACTGAGCATTTCCATGGGACATGGAAAATTTTCAAGTCTGGGAGTATGGTGCAGAAGCACCTCGAAGACATTAAGAATCTGAGGATTCTATACATTTTATGTTATGTCCAAAATGTTATGTTGTAAGGCCTTAGGCCACTTTGAGTCTTAGTTAGCCGCATAATGACATGTATGTCAAGAAACAGCTTAAAAGCTTGTAACCAAACAAGGAGTGTAACTGATTGGCAGTGGTGGTTCATTTTCCACCATGTGTAACTGTCAATTGAGAGTCTTTATATAGTTGGTCTCTGTTTGTGTAGAGAGAGAGAGGTGAACGAATAGAAAGAGAAAAGAAAACGATTTGTATGTAAAATCTCTGGAAGGAATAAAATAGTTTTGTTCTTGGTCTAATTACTAGAACATCGATTTGGAGTCATTCCACTGGTGGGTTTCTTCGAAACCAGTGGAATGACCTCCGTGATAGTTAGATCTATTTATGTCCTGTTAAGTTTTTAGTTATTCTCGTGTGTTCTGTTTGGTTACAATGTGCAGAGAAGGAATTAGCACTTCATGTGTATACAAATGTATGCGAGATCAATCGGTGTGTATATGTCAGTTGTATGATAGAATAGTTTGTGTGTATCTATCCTTTTAGACATACAACTGGTTGGGTCAAAGACTGTGGACCCCACAGATTGCATAACAAATTCTAGGTATGCATCAATGAAAGAATCTAAAGCTGGGCCGACAGTAGGCATGTCTTGCCGAAGGTGACGTTAAATGCAATGCATATCGGCATAAGAATTATGATCGGGGTGAGAACTAAGAAGTCTCGCCGATGGAAGGCTCATCGGTGAGAGATGTGTTGTCGGGGGATGCGGAAAATGTATTGCCGATGGCCCAAGTCTTACCGACAGCTATGTGTTAGACTCATCGGAGTGAAAGAGACGTCGGTGGGAAATGTATGAGGGTTGTCGATAGTTAAGGTCTTGCTGATGGTAAGCCTATCGGCGTAAACTACGGTGTCGACAGGAGATTCAAGGAACTCGCCGATAGATAGGAGTCTCACCGATGAAGAAAACAATGCATGGTATCGAGTGGTCGGTAAAAGAAGTTCAAAATCTTGCCGATAGGCAAGCCTATGTATATTTCGGTGTGACTTCTACCTTATCTGGCCGATTCACACTATAATGGCTATTTTGTGGGATTTTCAAGGATTCCACAACCTGTGTTAATGTTCAACTGGGAACCCCTCTGCATCATTAGTCCAGACTATACAAGGGACTTTTACATTTATTCATTCGCTTCAGAGAATACCTCTGCAGTAGTGCTAACACAAGGAAATGAAGAGAAAGAAGAGAAACTAATTGCCTTCATGAGCTATCCTTTCAAAGATGTAGAATTAAGATATATGGATGTAGAAAGGTAGGTACTTGCCTTGGTCAGAGCAGTAAAGAAATTCAGGCATTACATACTGAGAAGGAAAGTGATTGCTGTAGTACTAGATGTAGCAGTAAAGATGTTGTTAATGCAGAGTGAGCCTGGTGAAAAGAGGGCTAAATGGATTATTGTCTTACAAGAATATGACATAGATCACACCCATGAAACTGGTAAGGGGACAAGCTCTAAGCCAAATGATATCAGAAATTGACCCCAATATCACGAGTCAACAGTATGTTATCAGTGCTAAAGACAATGAGGGGTGGTACTCAAATATTAGGCATATCCTGATCACGGGAAGATGTCCATCAAGACTACAGGCTTCATAGAGGAGAGCCTTAAAAATAAGATCCCATAAGTACATGATGAAAGAAGGAGTCCTTTTCAAGAAAAATTATGAAGGAATATATCTAAGATGCCTAGAGAGGCCAGAAGTAGATAAAGTGTTATCGGAGCTATATGACAAATTTGGAACAGCCCATGGATCATCCTTGGCCACCACACATGCAATCCTTAGAGCAGGATACTATTGGTCCACAATTTTCAAGGATACTGCTGAGCATATTAAATGTTGTCATGTATGTCAGGTTGCTGCTAATAGAGGAAGATATGCTGCACAACTCCTGCAGCCAGTGATGGAAGCACCATTTGCACAATGGGGCATGGAATTCATAGGACCAATCAATCCTCCATCATCATCAGGCCACAGGTATGTTTTAACGATTACTGATTAGTGTACAAGGTGGACAAAAGCTATCAGCACCAAGACCTACAATGCTGATGATGTTATCAGATTTCTGGAAAGCAATATAGTCACCAGGTATGGGGTTCCTTATGCTCTGGTGAGTGATAATGGTTCTGCTTTTGCTTCCACTAAGTTGTCAAGTTGGGCTTTTAATCATGGGATCATACTGAAATTCTCATCTAATTATTATCCCCAAGGGAATGGATTGGCAGAATCCACCAACAAGAATTTGCTAAATATCATGAGAAAATTAATAGAAAAGAACCCTAGGGAATGGAACACACTTCTAAAATATGCCCTATGGGTAGACAGAACCAGGAATAAGGTTGCATTAGGAAATTCACCTTTCCATTTAGTATATGGGGTGGATCCCATCCTCCCTGTTAATCTAAAAATTCCTACCCTACAGTTTGCACAAGAGTACCTGGGTATAGACAATAAACAAGAAGTTAGGTTGCTTCAATTGATGCACCTAGAAGAGAAAAGAAGTCAGGCAATCGACCAATTTGCCAAACATCAGGCTGTTGTCAAATGCTGGTTTGACAAGAGAGCCAAAGTTAAAGCCTTCAAGATATCAGATTTAGTCTTGATGTGGGATAAAGCCCATGAAAAGAAAAGAGACCATGGTAAGTTCGACAAATTATGGATAGGTCCCTTCCAAATTTCTGAGATATTAGGAGACAACACTTATAGGCTTAAGAACTTGACAGGTGAGGATGTTCCATTGCCAGTAAATGGACAATTCCTCAAACATTATTTCCAAGCCTGAGTAGCTTCATGACAGTCATGTGTATTATAGTGTATATTTGTATAGTTGTTTGTACAGTTTTGTGTTGTGTTTTTGTTTTGTTTGCTTGTTGATTTTTGTTTTGATTAGTCAAATGATGCAGCTCATCATCATAGAAAGCAATTAAATTGTTAAGATTCAAGTGATGATATCACAATTATAAATAGGTTATGACTCATTCTAAGAAGTACTCATGATCAGGTCTGTGATATCCTTTCATCAGGGTGCCTTTTCTTAGCCAAAGTGAATCTTTCACAATGACTCACCTAACAGCCTTGGGTTTGTTGAACACACAAGTATAGGTGTTAAGTGAAAAATCTAAAGGGACTCCCTTGCTACCAATACAATCTCCAACCTAAATTAGCAAGTGACCATACCTTGCACACTAAGCTTACATGATGACATCATATGATCAATACATTGAAATATTGAAAAATCCAAAAATATAATAAATTAGGCCATCTAAGTAACTCTACCGGGGCTATAGATGCTTGTTGGCAGTGGGGCTCTACTTAGGGGGATTGTATAGATAACCTTGCCGGGGCTATGGATGCCTACTAGTAGCAAGTCTCTATCCTGGTTGGCTATGAGGGATGATCTCCAACTATGTAGCTTAACACCAATTACTCATGTTTTCAACTTGCTTTCAAGATGAGGATAATTAATAATTTGCACACACTTGATCCTTTGTTAGAATTGTTACCATGATGAAACTTTGTCATTCAGAAAGATCATGATACTTATACTTAGAAAGAATTAGAATACTATATGTGGATGTGATCACATCACTTGAATCATTGGAATTTTTGTGCTTCCTTTGGTGGCAAGTTGTTGTGTGGTTACACAACAAGCCCCATTTTGACTTGACAAAATAGGGACCCAACTTTTTGCTTGGCTTGGCTTGTGTTTTTCTACTTTCTGGTGGTCTGGTAAAAGTAAGTCATGCAGATGATCCTGCATAGGGAGGCTGGGTATGTCATCATCATGAGGTAAATTTGTCAAAGTTAATATTTTAGGTCAAGAACCTCATACTTGGAAAGAGCACAAAATTTCATGCAGGTTTTCCTTTTGGATCACCCTAATATTCCTTAGGGAACAAAAGTTATGATGAGTCAAAGATCTGGTCAAACCTGATATTCCGAGGGGAGGATCATATTTCTTAATATCAGTCATCTTATAAAAGATCATCCCGGTCTGATATTATCACCCGATAAAATCATTTGATCTAAACATCCAGATGCCAACTTTATGTGATAATGATATTTGTCCGTCAAGTAACATCATATATTTTGTGAGGATCATGTTCCTAAACATCACCTGATATTTGAATATTACCTCGATATTTGAATATTGTCCTGTCGCAAAATATCACCCTAAACCAATGTCCAAATGATGTCATCCAAACCTGATAGACGAAGAAATAAACATGATGATGATATCATCATCCTTTTTACCTCGTGGAGGTATATTTCTAGACATGACCTTGCCTACATAACATGACGGTGATGTGATATCGTTACAATGCTGAACCGAGTCAATATCCTGATGACATCACCATGATATTTTGATAGGAGGTCATTTCAGTCTAGGGGATCATCATATATAAAACATCACCTGATTTTGAAAAGATCATCCCCCTCTCCTCACCCTGTGACATTGAATGCTCATTAATGTAGTAGGTGGTTCCTGCAGATTACGAACCTGATGCATACACTTGGTAAGATTCTGAGTTTCCATGCAGAAAATCAAAGGTTAAAATCAATTCACTCAGATTTACCCTAATTTTACCCTAAGTGACCAGATGTATATGTTAGAAATGATTTACAAGGTCATTTTACACTTATCTTACGATAAAACAAGTTTTTATAGAGCACAGACTGCAAACCCTCATAAGACTACCTACCGATGCATATAGCTTGTACCAGAATGAGATACGTGAGCATTGCTAGTATTTGAATTCCTTTCACACAGTTGTCAACATAATCAAGAAGATAAGCGCATCAGGTAAGTAATTAAGGGCCTTTTGTTGTCATGTTCTGCGTGTCCAGGTATCATGGTGTTTACTAGTTTGAAGTTCTGAATTATGCATATCAAGATAAATGAAATATTGAAAGAATGTAATATGCATGATGAATAATGAAGATATAACGTATGTGCATGCTTGTAAAGTATCAATTGTAAGACTAGTTTTGTCAATTGCAGGCATCTATGGCAGACAAGTGGTTGGCTAAGTTGGAGATAGAATTTCTAAAGCCCATGTTTGCTCAACCCCAGGGCATTCAGTTTAAATATGGCACCATCACAGACACACACCAAGGAAATACAGATCTAGCTGCATGGTCAGCTAAAATGAGTGATGAAAAGAATAACAGCACCTTGCTGGATACAGTTTTTATATCTAGAATGTGGAATGTAGTTGGTTTCCCTTACTCCATGGAAGCTCTTGAACTAGTCATTGAATGTGCAAGAAATTATAACCCATGAACCAGGAGCGTGGAGAAGCATGGCAGAATATATGTTGATTTGTCTATCAAGGGTATTGCAGCTACATTCAGTTTGCCATTGGACAAGAAGGTTTCCAACATAGATTTGAAGAGATCGAAAGTAGAATATGAGAATAACAAGAAGGATGCTAGGAAGAAAATGTACCAATAGAGGGCCAAGAACAGTCCCTATTCTATAGCAGCTAAACTTCCAGTACATGATAGCCTTGCTCAGCAGAGTGACAGGCAACCTGATGCTGGAAGTTTTAAGGACTAGATGTATGCAGTCATCCTAATGTGCCTTTACACAGAGAACAAGACAATGTGGGCTAAGATGATAAGTGATGCTCTAGATGAGCAGCTAATGAACCTAGGAGGACCAGAATGTTCTTTCTATATGACCTCATACATAGTTTATTCATGTGCCTACAAGGGTACATTTGATGCATTGACTACAGTTGGGAGAATTGGTGGCACAACAAATGATGCACACATATGGGATCATCATCCCTAGCTGCAAAGGCAGAATTACCTCCAAGCTTATAAACTGGTGAATGATGCATTCTCTATGCATCTGGTAAGAATAATGGAGGAGGATAGAACTAAAAGACTGAGCATGGAAGCTTAGGAAGTCATATATAGGCATGGAGCCTGGTTTATTCAATTTGCAACTTTCTCTTATATCAGAATTGAAGGCTTTGAGGATTAGCCTCTCATGTTGCCAAGATATCCTACTGATGCAGTTGTCTTAATGGAATTTTTAAGACAAATTTCCACAATACTAGATGCATATAAGGCAAATAATAAGCTTCCACCAGTATTATTTCCAATTACAATGGGTTGGTATATGTGTCCAGATTCTGAAAATATTAAGAAGGCCATAGCTAGCCTAACTATGATGAATTTCCAGCCATTTCCATTAACAAGATCATATGATCCATATGGAAGGATGCAGAGGATCATAGGGAAGCCCATTCATCGAAGACATCTTGAAGATTTCTAGGCAGATTGTGAAGATGAAGCTGAAACCAGAAGAAGAAGATATCAGAGACTTACACTTAATCAGATCAAGACCTTTGATTGCATTTCCATTCTAGTATAATTGAAGAAAGATGATGGAAAGGTGATGGCTGATGAATATGAGGAGAAAAAGATATACAATGATACCATCTCAGCACCTGATCTCACCATACATGAGGACATCTCCTTAGATCCATTCACAAGTAGGACATTGCAGCTGACCCAAGCATGGGTCGATGAGTAGATTAATATACTGAAGAAAAGAGGTGTTGTCATCACAGTGGACAATAAGAAGAAAAGACAAGAGATTTCTGAAGATGAATATGATGATTTCTTGATTGAGAAGAGGAAATCTAAGGGAGAGAGAATACCACCTCTTGAGAAAAGCAAGAGGCCCTCTAGGGGTAAGAAAATTGAAAATGAACCCAAAGGGGTCATTATTGAAAGAGTGATAGTGCCAGCTGACGATGCATCAACATCAGGACAAGCATCAGCATCATCTGCACGACCTCCTGTGGATAAGCAAAAAGTTAAATGGATCTAGAGGCCAATTGCACAACATAGTGAAACATATGAGGTGGGTCAAGCCTCACATAAGCAAATAGAAGAGGATATTCCTATAGACGAGGAGCTTGAAGAAGAAGAAGAGGGCCCTATATCATTCACTAGAAAGAGAAAAGCACCTTAGGTGATAGCAACTACACCTAAGAAACTAAGAACTTCAATGAGAGGTGAAGTAAAACAAACCCCTATAATGCTAAAAGGGGCAGGTGGAGAAGTATTCAATAAGGAATTGTAGCATAATGTTCCACTTCCCACCATTGTAAAGTTTAAAACTGAATAAGCAGAAGAACAAATGAAAGAAGCCTCTAAGGCAGTTCAAAGTGGTCTAGTCTCATTAGATGAGATGATTGACCTATCTGATGATGAGGTGGTGAAGGATGTAGCTTCACAAAGAATGGAAACCCTTGCTGCTAGCACCCGGATAACTCCACATGGGACCTCATCAGTACAAACAGTGTTAAAGGAGATGAAGCAAGTGGAATCAGAGAAAGAAAAGAGCCTAGAGAAAAATGCACAGCAAATAGGGTTAGATGCCTTAGTTGATGAAGTGACGAGTCCTGCAGCTATAGATTTGAAATATGTATAGGATGTAAATCCTAAGGATATGGCAGGTACATCAGAAAAGGCAGAGAATATTGAAGAGCTCAAATAGAGAGAAGTGGAGAACAAAACTCCAAATATGGGTCAACAACAAAAGGAATTACCTGAAGGACCCAAGGTAGTAGAAGTCCCGCCAAAAGACAAGGAAGATAAAGAAATATCAAGTCCTAACAACCACAAGGCTCAAGAGGTAATTACCACAAGAATAGAGTAGATAATAGCTACACATCAGGTGGACGAGCCCAGGATAGACAAAATAACATCCATAGATACTAACATACCTCAAGATGAGGAAAATGCTAAAGTGGATGAGATACCCATGGAGGAAATAAAAGATCAGGATCACCCTCTAGAAACGGATGTTCCTTAGTAGGAGGATATACCCAAAGATCACCCTCATGAGGAACATCATGAGGAGGAGATAAGAAAATCACCCTCCCCATCAAACATGATGGTGGATACCAGAGATCGGGGTGATGATCATGATGATGATGGAGACCAATAGTCGAAGGACCAAATTCCTCAGTGGCTCGAGAAGGAAATTGGCATAGAATTAGGTATAGAGGTACATGAATTTGATGTATCCACATTATTTTTAGAAACACTCATAAAGCGTAAGAGGAAGGCTAGAATAACTTCTGCAATAAGAAGAGATCCTATAACTGGAAGAAGGACTGCCCAAGTAGAAGCCCCTACTGTGAATAATGAAAAAGGTAAGATCACTCTGGATGAATTCCAGATTGGTACAATAGATTTGGATTTTGCCAATGAGGATCAAGAAGGCCAAGAAGGTAAAGATATCATTGATTAATTGACTCAAAGGATGAAGAGAGAGAAAGAGAAGAATAAGAAGCATAAAGAGCACATTGCTCAGTTGCATGCTTATATAAAGGGGTTAATTAACCCTGATGATACATTAAGTGATAGAGCAGTTCCATTGACTACAATTTCTCAAGACGAGGTTAACAAGTTGAACCTCGTGAGGCATGAATCAGTAATAATGTTGAAATGGATGTCATCTGCACTCGATGGAGCTGAAGAAGTGTTAAAGGTCTCTTTGAAGAGGTGGAATTCTTTAAGTACCTCCAAAAAAAAGGTAGATAAACTATAGATGGAGACTGGGAGGAGGTCGTTTCAATTGGAGAGAATCCTGAGCACTTTGGATGAAATGAAGAGGATTGATCCTCTAATTTTAGTAAAGAATCAAGTACTAAATAATAGTACAGCTGTATTGGTTGATATCTGGAATAAAGACATCAGGTTTGAATCTGATGTGCTGAAAAGATGCAACAGTAAACTGAGAAACATAGTATGAAGCTACATGAAGGAAAAATAGAGGGAAAGATAGAAAATCAGGATGAAGATTTTGTCATTAAAGCTCTACATAGTAACTTCCAGCTAGTAGCTAAAGACCCTCTCAACCACCTGATAGAAGTACTGGATAAAATAATGAGAATAAAGGTCAGGGTGGAGAATTATAATGAAACATCTAGCAGTAGGAGGAAGAAATTGGAATCCCTCCAGAGTAAATGCCACGTGCATAAGCATGCCATCGCCAAAGCAAGAACTCAAGATGGCAGAGAATTGGAAAAGACAGTACAGTCATATGAGAATATCTGGACATCTATGCAGGTCCATATACAAGGAGATAGTCATCAGGATGATGAAGATATGGGAAGTGATAACCCTTATAAACCTGATGATGATGATGAGGAACCTGAGGAGTGAAAAGTAGATGAAGATGCATCACAAAGAAGCATAAGCATCTAATACTTAGTGAAAAAAAGTATTTTAGATGGTTGCCAATTGGCAACTTGTGCCACATGATAATGTTGACAAAATCAAAGAGGAACATTCACCGTAGATCTTCATAGATAAATCTTGATCATTGATCAGGTGTAACTGCTCCCTCACCTTGTTCTATAAAAGGTGCAAGGATGCCTCATTTTAATTCATTCAAAACTTAATTGAAATCTGTTTGCTGAAATCTCAGGGCTCATTTCAAAGTTGTTGTATATGTACATGTCTTTTGCATACTTAATGAAAGAGAAGAGCATTTTGATTACAAATCTTTGTAAATCTTGAGTAATCTATGTCTAAATTCTTGATATATGTTTTGATTTGTTGCATCCCTTAGAGTGCATATCAGTTTGCATGTATTGTCTTCATTCACCATCCTCTGAAGTTTGCATTAACTATATCTAGTTGTGGAACATCCTAGTGAACATATGGTTTGATTTCTTCTCTTGAATGACAGTATCAAGTGTGTTTGTGTGGCTCAATAGCTGAAGATTCATCATAATTTGAAGTTTTAATTTACATTTCTTTTAATTTTAGAACATTTCACCACCATAGTTGCAAATAATTGACAATCAGAAGCAAAAGCACATGAAATATGTAGATACTTCATAGACAATTGTAAATCCATAGCATATTTGAGTTAAAGCATGTATAATTGATAAATATCATGCAAATATTTGAGTATAAGAATGTCATTTGAAGAAATAAATTGTGTAGAATAACTTTCTGTGTATCATCTTTACAGAAATTGAATCCTGATGAACCACAAACGTAAGGCCCCAAAATGGAAACAACAACACACATCTACCACTGAGTAACATCAGTTGATTAAGACCTAATCCACGGAGACTTAGGATCATGAATTCTTTGAATTCATCATATCTTTCAAGATGAGTAAAGGTTGTTGTGTTACTTTTATTCTATGTTTGTTCATGACTAACATCATGATCAACAGTACCTTTTCCTTTCATGCTTCTTTCATAGTTCACATTAGTCACCTCAAGTGTGATGCTACACTTCTCCCATTTTAGTGATAAGAAGTTATTTTTGTCCATTGATGGTGACCCTACTATAAATTTCATTTTCACTCATGCTTCTCTTGGAGATCCCTCTTCCTCTCCTTGTGATGCAAACCTCATCAATCACCTCACTATTGACATGGTAATTGTAGCTTTCCCATATTAGCTCATTTCTACGCATGGTGATGCTATCTCATTTATTTCTTTCTAATAACACAATGCTTCTATTTTTTGTGGTTGTTCTCACCTATACTCTGGGGAGCATAAGGACAACCTATTAAAGGGGTAGGCATTATTTCTAAAGGATCTACCCCCCTCTTATACTTTCCCCTCTTCTTTACTTAAAACATTTGCATTGTAGACACCTGAAAATGGTCACAACCATCTTCCATCATCGCCAACACATATTATCGATCCAAATCAAATAAATCCCACAATTTCATACAATGCATATGTTGATTAAACAATTCATAATTATTTGATTAATATTTCCTCACCTCCTCTCATCACAAAAAAATTATCTTCTTCTACTGTAGTCCAAAAATAAAAAGTTCTTTTAAAACTTACTATAGTTCACATTCACATCTCAAAATTAAATAAATATACCTATTTTTTTAATTGCCTATTTTGTCCATTTCTTTTTTGGATCCGTAATGTAGGCATAAGGGAACTGTACCCCATAAATAAAAGTGAAAAACATTTGTCCATTTTTTATTACTTTTATAATCGATCACTAAATTTTTCCTAAGTGTGTGCACATGGGTTAATTAAATTAATCCTATAGTACCCCTTTCCCCCATGTTTCTAGATGGGCACTTGTCATCTCATGTACATGACAAGTGGTTCCTTGAGAGTATAGGCAAATCTTCCTTTTTCCATACTTGTCCTTTCCCCATTCTTCTAATTTTAAATTACATCTGGCACTATTGCATAGAATTTACAAACAGTTGTCCTCTCCCTCAAATTTTAAAATTTTCACAAAATCCAAACCATACCTTTTCATAAATGAGTCCTTACATGTCATACACGTACCCAATCCTAGCCATCCATCCATTCAACTATTCAATTTCATCCCTTGATCTCCCCTAGAATATTGGAGCATCTCCCTCATCCAATCTTTTTGTGCCATTTGTCCAATTCTCCTTGCTTGAGGATCATCAAGCAATATGAGCTCTTGATTCTCGTAATCAATCCAAACCCTCCATCCTCAGCTCAAAAAGTCTATAAATTGAGCCCTTCCCATCCATTTCTAATAAGCAATCTTAATGCAAAGAAATTTTGTCTCTATGAGCACTTAACATCTTTTAGCAATTAACATGAATCATAGAAATTAGGACATATCAAGAGCTTTGCATGATCAATTAGGGTGTAATTAGGATAGTATACTTGCATAGTTCTTTTGTCTAATCTTAAGGTTGTATTTGATTGTGAATTGAAAAGGTTAAAGTAATTTTATCTTGTTTAGGATAGCTCACTCTCAAGTGCATACATTTTGGCATGCCCGGTGGGACCCCAACCTCCTAACCTTCTATTTGCATGCAATTGTGTTGTAAATTCATTGTGTAGGTCAGAATGATGCTTAGGTTTTAGGGGATCAATGCTTACACATCCTCTATCAGCACTGTCATGCCCACATTTCACATGCGGTTACCACACGCAAAACATGCATGTTATGTCCACATATATCATGTAGACATGATATGAACTATCAAAAAATTTTCTTGCTACATGAAATCTCCCCTCGCATGCGTAAGCATGCTCGGTTGCGTATGTTTAAGTTGTCAAAGTTGATGTTACTAACGGAATAATCTTCTCATGTGTGCATGTTGATATCATTCACGATGTATATAACGATTTAGTTTTGCAACGTTTAGATTTCCCTTGGTAGGTGATTGACCTTTAATTAGGTTTTCCCAATTTATTTCATTACCAATTCGTATTTCTTCTCTTATTACATTCCATCATTTTAATTTATTTATCTAAATAAATTTTTATCATTTCTTAGTCCAACATTTGGATTATTAATTTAACTGTTATGAATATTAAATAATAAATGTCAAACTTAAATGTCTCATCTTCTCTTAAATAATTATTTAACAAATATATAATTAAATATCTTATTTTTTTTCTTTTAATATATATCTATATATATATTATTGTTTTTATAATTCTTATATTCTCAAATCTCCCTCTCACTATTTGTTTAAAAGATAATAGTGCAATGATCAAATAAATACCCATGTCTACAACCCATACCCTTATGTATATATATATATATATATATATAATTGAATATATATATAAGAGTAAATGAAATTTTTTTCTTTTTAAGTGAGTGTATACACACCTCACTATCCACTAAATTATATAAATGCATATATATATATATATATATATATATATATATATAGCATTGCTAAATTACTATTTTAAATTTATAACCACTCCATTAACAAGTGCCTTGTTATAAAATAAACCACATGCATTTGAAAACATTTAACCCTAACCCTATTTTTTTTGTGTTGCTTGAATGTGAAGTAGGGCAAGCTGGGCAACAGCGGCCATGGGAGCTCAGTACTGGAGAGGGGCGAAGTGAGGAGGTGGCAGAGGTTGCAGAGGGTTGAGGTGGGAGTGACGATGCTGTAGGGGCGGTAGTGTTGGAGGGCAGTGGTCAGCCAAACGGCCGCGCCGGAAGGTGGGCAATTACACTGCGGACTGCACACAGCCCGCGGGCTGTTTGGTGCTGCGAGGATGTGGGGAGAGGTGGAGCCCCACCCACATCCCATGAAGTGGGGTGTGGGTGGGGCTCCACCCATCCCCACACCATATTGTAATAAGCTACGATGGGTGATTTAACCCCCACCACCATTCCTTTCTTTATTTTTGACTGTGTTAAAATAGTGAACTTCCTCTATTTGAATTCCATTTCAATTTTGAATTTTGAATTAATATTTATTAATGATAT